>CM071595.1:157283079-158533079 GCA_036435485.1 Saposhnikovia divaricata
CCCCTCCTTCTAGCGCCAATTTGTTGACGGAGGAATTTGGGAACAACAAAATTCGAGGTACGTCGCCGGAAACAAGATCTATGACGGAGGTTTTTCTCCGGAGAAAGTGGTGGCGTGTGGTGGCTGTAGATAATTGGTGGCTGAGATTGATAGGGTTAGTGGCGGCTATTTCAGAGCTCTCGACTTCCAACCCCTCAATCGGCCTACGTACCCCGGTATTTATAGGGGATCAAGCCAGACGTAGTTCTTGGAGAACAAGAAACCCAAATGGGCTTGGATAACGGACCAGCTTCCGGAATGTTCTACTATGAGGCCTAACCACAAAGGCCCAAGGCTCATCCAAGATCTCAAGACTTCACGGATAAGGAAACTTCCCCCGTCGAGGACTAGTCCTATCCGTTACCAGCTATTTCTTGATTTCAAGGATGCAGGTATAGCCGTGGTTTACCCCAAGTGCAGAACGCATCCCTGTCCCCCGAATGAGAAGCACCCACCAGATAGCAGGACAGGTGATCCAGAGCTTTTGGGTGCAAAGTGCAGGATTACTCCAAAGTTCCCCAATGAGAGCGCGCCCATTGGCTACAGGAACAGAGCTCCCAAAGCACACACCAGAAAGTCCCCATCTTTCCACCTTAGGGCGCACGGATGCCTCCCTTAGCGTCTAAGAAGGGTCCTTATATCCAGGCAAACCCCTGGAGGCCTTCTGCGACGGACATCCCCCTCCTGAGATACGACAGGAGGGAATTCTTCAACTTATAGAATTCCAGCTTGAATGGAATCCAAGATTGGGTGGAATCCACGCTTGAGTGGAATCCTAGGAGAGATTTCTTCAATGTCTTCTCAGAAAATTAACTTGAATAGATTCATCCCATATTTCACATTTAGGGCGCGCCCTAACTATAAGGAAAGCCAGGGCGCGGCCTAATTCCTCCAACTTGAGTCAAAACCCTAATTTATTCTAGAATTCCCCCAAATTGAACCCACATTTGGCCCGAATCCATCTTGAAAATACCCGAACCGAATTTTGGCTATAACAATGTGAACAGAGGAAATACTGTAAATTTATTTCAACTTTTAAAGTTCGAACCTCACACAAGTCATAACCATGCATAGAATACTAACAAAATTTATGTCCGTTTCAGGGAAATCGATCTTGGAAAGTGCTGCAACATTATTTTTTAAAGTAAATGAACCAAGTGTATAAATATTGATAGATGTTAACGCCATAATTTTTACAAAATTAAAATTTTGTAGAAGAAAGATGCTCATGTACAACTAATAGCATCTATCTGCAGCTGTTGAGCAAATGCAACTGCCAACTTCTTTGTCCTAACGCAACTCCAAGAAACCCTCTTCTGATTACACATAGTACTAGTTAGTAAAACTTTCAGACCATCAGCTTTATCTCATGTCTCTCTTTTCACTGAGAATTTAGTACCTGCAGACTTTAGGCACTGGCATACTCTAAGCACAACTATTGGTTCATTGCCCATACCCAACTCATAAATACACATACAATATGTGTGTATTGTCTAAATTATTATGTAAAAATCTATGTTTAAAATTTAAAAATTATTTTGTAATTAACATGATTTAGCATTAAATAAATATATGAAAAGAATCGGATGTACTAGAAAAGATAAGTGAAATTTTGATCGAATTTTTCTATTGCTTTTTTATTTGAACGAAAATTTTCTATTAGAAACATTATTCTATTCCAACAGTCATGTTAGCTTCTTAATTTCCAACAGCTCTCGCATCCGTTCAAACTTGACTGTTGACATAGCTTTGGTGAGAACATCTGCACGCTGGTTTTCTGAGCTAACATGTTTGATGATAATGTCTCCACGCTCCACACAACTCCGAATAAAATGAAAGCGCACATCTATGTGTTTACTGCTGCCATGAAAAACTGGATTCTTTGCCAGGTCTATTGCCGATCTGTTGTCAACGTACAGCGTAACTGGCTTCGTTCCTATATCGGTGATCTGACTCAACAGCTTCTGAAGCCACAGGCCTTGACATGCTGCTGTAGTTGCAGCCATAAACTCAGCCTCACATGATGATAAAGCCACACAACGTTGTTTCTGGGACACCCAAGTTATCATACTTTCATTTAAGTAAAAAGCCATTCCCCCCGTGCTTCTTCGATCATCACCGTTTCCTGCAAAGTCACTATCTGAAAAACCAGAAAGCATATGATTACCCGTTCCCTTTGAGTAAATAAAACCATAATCCATTGTTCCTTTGATATAGCAAAGAACACGCTTCACAGCATTCAAGTGTAGTAGAGTAGGTCGTTCCATAAACCGACTTACCATACCAACTGCATATGATATGTCTGGTCTTGTGTGGACCAGATAACGCAATCCTCCCACTATGCTTCTATATTTTAACGAATCCACTTCCTTTCCTGTTTCGTCCTTATGAAGTTGTATCTTTGGCTCCATTGGATATTTGCTCGAATTGCAATCAGTCATTCCAGCAGCCTCTAATACCTTCCTTGCATAAGCAGATTGCCTCAACTCGATATAATCCTTTTTCTGATCTACCTCTATGCCAAGATAATATGACAGTTTTCCCAAGTTGCTCATGTCAAACTCTTTGCTCATTTGTTCCTTAAACTTCAGAATATTCACATTTCTTGAACCTGTAACCAATATGTCATCCACATAGACGCCAATAATCAAGGACTTATTCCCTTTACGTTTAGTATAAACCGCATGTTCATATGGGCATTTCTCGAACCCCAGTTGTTCTAAAAATCTCCTCAGACGTGCATACCATGTACGTGGAGCTTGTCTCAGCCCGTATAGTGCTTTCAATAGCTTATACACCTTTCCTTCTTGTCCCTTTATTTCATACCCAACCGGCTGCGATACATATACTTCTTCCTCAATACACCATTAAGGAAGGCTGACTTTACATCCAAGTGATGTATTTCCCAGCTATTCGTTGCTGCAAGAGCAAGTAACAGACGAACCATTTCTAAACGCGTGACAGGGGCAAAAGCTTCTTCAAAATCTGTCCCCTGTTTTTGTACGTA
This sequence comes from Saposhnikovia divaricata, assembly GCA_036435485.1. Classification (NCBI taxonomy): domain Eukaryota; kingdom Viridiplantae; phylum Streptophyta; class Magnoliopsida; order Apiales; family Apiaceae; genus Saposhnikovia; species Saposhnikovia divaricata. Next base: position 157,286,126 of record CM071595.1, read on the forward strand.
ACCCTTCGCCACAAGCCTCGCCTTGTACTTCACTATAGCCCCATTCGAGTCCTTTTTGATTTTATATACCCATTTCAAACCAATCGCCTTATGCCCCTTTGGTAAATCTATCAACTTCCACATTTTTTTTCTTTCTATTGCTTCAAGTTCCGTCTCCATCGCCTGTCTCCATTCTTTTTCTTGTACTGTTGATTCGAATGAGCTAGGTTCTTCAATACTCAACAATAGCAGGTCATCATCCAACTCTATCTCTTCTGTGTCGTTATACACATCACTCAGTAGACTAAACTTTCTGGGTTCACTATTCATTGTAGTCGACTCTGACCACTGTTCGCTTGTTGCAAATGAACTAACCGTCTCAGTCATTGCACTTCTGTGACTGGACACTGGAGTCGATGGCTCACTCGAGTCACTTATTTCACTCTCCGTTTCAACATTTCTTGTATCACCCAAGTCCTGGACTGTATGCTCATTGCCAATAAACGACTCAAGTTCAGCAATGGACAACAGAATATCCTCAGGGATCCCTTGATAAATAACAGCCAGAGCACGCTTGTCGACCTTGTCTTCAATCACAGTCTTAGGATCTTTCGATTCTATAGCCTCCCATATACCAAGCGCCTGCAGATACACCTTCATTCTGAGTGCCCACGCCGTGTAGTTTGTCTTCGTGAGCATGGGATAACTCAAACTGAAAGCGCCCTCCTTGGCCCTGCCATTCTCCATCTCGTGTTAACTGTGTCTGAAGATTTTGTGTTGAAATGATGTGGCTCTGATACCACGTATACAAAAACAAACAAGAAACTCTGAATACTTTGTATATTGGAATAAAGCACGTCTCACTCCTTGATTAAAATGAAAGGTTACAGAGTGTTTATAAAGAAATCATCCTAACAACTAATTGCATAAACATAGCACATCACTCTCCTGACTGAATACTACTTCCTTATTCCTACTAACAACTTCCTGAAATTACTCCAACTCTCCAACAACCGAATCAGATACTATCAATCAGATAAAGCAAATAAAACAATAAAGACAATTACCAACTTTATTTAGGAAGTGTTTAGATTAATCCAACACTTTTTGATTTTTGACTGATCACATTGATAAAAATTTGACTGAAATTTATATGTATTATATAATTGAGAAAAATAAAAAAAATCATATCATTAAAAAATACACGTAATCTAATTTAAAAAGTAACTTTCGATATTGGTTAATTTGACAATTAAAAATTCATAATGAACATGTAAATGATGGAGTATTTAATTTGCATGGTCATATTATGGCGGACCTAGACATGAAAAGTCAGGGTGCCAAACTTTCATGGGAAAAAAATTCTGAAAGGAAAGGTTTGATTTTAGGCAAAACTATGAAAACCCAAAAATTACAAGAAACAAATTGGACCGAAGGATCGAACCGCAGATGCTTGTATAGGAAAGATGACATATCTAAGGAACCTTGGTTGAAAAACATTGTGGGAGCCGTGCTGGACGGCTTGACTGATTGGCAGCCGGGACAACCGGAGCGGTTGGGGCTAGTCATTGGCGACTTGGTCTGATTTGTGAGAAATTGGTGAAGGCAAGGACCTGATCACTTGGTGAATACTCATAGGAAACGTGGGCTGGACATTGGCACAGAACGGTGGGACGCTAGTCTACTTGGTTGGATGCGTGCCAAGGTCATTGGGCTTGGTGCTGGGTTGTTTTGGTGGTGGCAGCCTTAGCGGGTTTTGGTTCCTTATAAATGGACGTGGCTAAAGTACTTGGGCATTCAGAATGGTTTATTGGGCTTGTCTAAAGATGGTTCAGATGTGATCCAAAAGAGAGTTGGGGTCCAGAAAAGCAAGGCATGTGCATGGCTTGTGATGGGTGGTTGGTGGCGGTTACTAAAATGTGGAAACTGCTCCTAGATTATGGGTTCTACAACATGGCATTGCTGGGACTAATAGATATATGTTTATATATATCTATATGTGGGCACAAAGGCAGAGAAGGCAGTTGCAAGGCTCAAGGACTGTTTTGTGCGCTTTGCTGAAAACGCAGGACGACAAGGGAAGGCTGCTGTTCTTGACTCCAGGTGACAAGGGCAGGCCGCACAAGAGTGAAAATTCAGGTTTGAAAACCCACCCTTGTGACAACATACAAGTATACAACCACCACGATAGCCATTCATTCTGTTATACTACTATAATTTAGTTCCTATATCCTACTTTTTGAGGGTGGATTAAGACATAACCTCAACGCAAAATAGGTCCGTCACATTGTTTGCAAACCATAATTTTACAATACTAAATAAATAAATCTAATAAAAAAGGTTCTTGTATACCATAATAATTAAATATATTATGCTTTTCTCTATTTCAAAAGGAAGAATGAATATATGCAAATAAACAAGAAAAGACCCCTCTTAACAGATTTTGAAATTAAAATGTCCAATATGTCACAAGTTAGGAATACAGTCCTAAATGGCACGCTAGGCAATGTAGCCATAGAAAAGAAACGTATCACCATGTTCGTTTAGTTTCTTTTATAATGTTAAATAAATTTACGGTTTTTCAACTTTCTAATTTTTTTTGTCAAAAAGTACATAAAAAATGCAAAATTAAATTGCATTTTCTATAAATTCATGATAAATTTGCATTTTTTAAAGTGAAAGAAAAATTCATCAATCCAAATTGTGACATTTTAAATCATTTTTTTCAAATCTATTATTATTATTATTATTATATATCTAATACAACAACAGGGGTTTCCCCGAGCAAATTAATTCATAGGTTCGGCCCCTCCGAACCTCACTCCAAACCTAACTCTAAATATTTGTAAAAATGTTGTTGTCCAAAGGATTTGAATCCATGACCTTGGGGAACTAAATTCAACACCAAAACCAGTTGAGCTGTGTGAGCATTTGAGTTTATATTAAAAATCATTAACTACATACATAAATATTTGTTATTATATATCTAATACAACAACAGGGGTTTCCCCGAGCAAATTAATTCATAGGTTCGGCCCCTCCGAACCTCACTCCAAACCTAACTCTAAATATTTGTAAAAATGTTGTTGTTCAAAGGATTTGAATCCATGACTTTGGGGAACTAAATTCAACACCAAAACCAGTTGAGCTGTGTGAGCATTTGAGTTTATATTAAAAATCATTAACTACATACATAAATATTTGTATAATGTATAATCTCAATAAGGCTTTTCAAACACCTCATTGTCCTTTTAACTTCCCACACTTTCTATTAAAGATTTTAGGACCAGGACACTCTACAAGATCATTAGACTATTTTACAAGAGTATTTATTTATAATATAGATAAAGGGCAAAAAATGAAATCTATTGATTATATTTGTACATTTGTATAATTATTAATTATAATGTATATTTCTAGATAATTATACATTAATGTATAATTATTAATTATATGTGCATACGTACATACACACATACATACATACATACATACATACATACATACATACATACATACAAAATTATTAATTATACATGCATACGTACATACATACATACATACATACACACACACATAAATACATACATACATACATACATTTATGTTGTATAATCTATCAATATTTCATTATTTGTTATACATGCATACGTACATACACACATACATGCATACATACATACATACATACATAATTATTAATTAGACATGCATACGTACATACATACATACATACATACATACATACATACATACATTTATGTTGTATAATCTATTAATATTTCATTATTTGTAATCTATTAATTGTTGTTTAGTTAATATGCATATTTATACATACATACACATATACAAACATAAATACATACATAAATAAATTTCTGTGGATATATAATAATATAGTATAATATTATATAACATACATACATACATACATACATTTATGTTGTATAATCTCTTAATATTTCATTATTTGCAATCTGTTAATTATTGTATAATTAATATGCATATTTATACATACATACACCTGTACAAACATAAATACATACATATATAAATTTCTGTGGATATATAATAATATACTATAATATTATATACATACATACATACATTCTATATATTTTTGTTTATATATATTAATTTGTAGATAAATCTCAGTTGGCTAATTGGCTTACCTCAGATAATGTATAATTATTAATTATAATGTATATTTTTAGATAATTATACATTAATGTATAATTATTAATTATAAATGCATACGTACATACATACATACCTAATTATTAATTATACATGCATACGTACATATATACATACATACATACATACATACATGCATGCATACATACAATATATATATATATATATATATATATATATATACATTTATGTTGTATAATCTATTAATATTTCATTATTTGTAATCTATTAATTGTTGTATAATTAATATGCATATTTATACATACATACATATGTACAAACATAAATACATACATATATATATTTCTGTGAATATATAATAATATACTATAATATTATATACATACATACATACATACATACATACATACATACATACATACATACATACTATATGGCATACATACATGCATGCATGCATGCATACATACATACATACGTAAATACATACATATATGTTGTATAATCTATTAATATTTATTTATTTGTAATCTATTAATTATAATTTATATGCATATTTATACATATATACACATGTATAAACATAAATACATACATATATAAATTTCTGTGAATATATAATAATGTACTATAATATTCACTAACACATACCATATCTTATTAATTATTTTAGATCTACTGTAATTATTTACGAATTAAATATTATAAAAAATATCACAATGCAAAAAAAGAACCTTAATTCGTATATAAGTATAATACAAACTTGTATTAACATTAACTGTCGTAAAACTCATTAATCACATCTTTAATACGTAAACACAAAAAAAATATATAACAAACATATATATATATATATATATATATATATATATATATATTTCTAATAGAGTAAATTGGGGGTTTCTGAGCAAATTTATTCATATAAAAAGTCATATTTACCCCTACTAATTATATCTATGTTATATTTTCGGGAGCTATTTAGGTATTGCAACACTAACATATTTATTATATAATAATAACTGATATGAACCAATATGAACTAATATGCATTTATTATTATGTAATTAATACTTGTATGTATCTCTGTATCCATCCATGTTAACTCTATATGTTTATATTTCGAAGTACGATTTTGATTTTAACATTGACCAATTTATTACATATCGTTCAAGTTTGCTTTAACAAAACAAAGCATAGCGTAAAATATAAAATTAATTTAATTTAACCAGAATTATAATTTGCATGTCACGATCGGGTATTGCATAAATTCTATTTTCTCACAACAATTGTTGCGAAGATATGAACAATCGAAGATATCAATAATCCAATCCTACGAGTAATTTATAAATATGTAATCTAGAGCATGCTCATGCCTTATACTATAAATATGTAATCTAGAGCATGCTCATGCCTTATACGGGCTACGGAGCTAGTTTTATCATAAAGGACCATCACTTCCAAATAAATCACACTATAATTTTTCTTTTCTTATTATCATACCCCGCCCTCATAATATATATACGAATATAAATTACAATGGACATGAACACACTAGATACGTGCTAGGTAAGTAAATACATAGGCAGTGACCGAGGAGGGAGTCCAGGACCAGAAGGGAATAAAAACGAATAGTATACGCGTTTTGGAGTAACTGTGTTCTTAGCTCAGTTGGCATTGTTGTATTTTTTCTTTCCTAAACACCAGGGTTACTCCTCAGTATACATGTTTTTTTTTTTTTTTTTGACATTGTCTCCCCACGTTAAAAGTTATACACTTCTTATTCAAAAAAAAAATTATACACTTCTAATCATTTTTTTTGTTTTTCAACTCATGATATATTCTTTTATATTTTAAAATTATTAAAACTTCTAATTATTATTTTAGTAGTTAAATGAGTTAAACTCAATTTTTTTTCAAATTATTTTACAATTAAAACAATGTATAGTAAAATATTTTTAAATTTATAATGTAAATTTGGTTCTTCCTAAAAAAAACTTTTATGCGTCCGTTATTGTACATAAGAAACATAAATTGTATTATATATATATTGAGATAATTTTTGAATTAGAAACATGATAAAGGATAAAATTTTTATTTTGTTTCATATTTTTAAAATAATTTTAAAATATTGCATATCAATTTCATCAACCAAATATTTCAGTATTTGGTTATATTTCATAAACTTTGAATAAAGTTTTATATAATAATAATTAGATGATTAATTTTAATTACTAAATTTTTAGTTAATTTTCAATGGCGTTATATGAACTTTATCAAATTGAACATTTAGTATAATTTAAATAAATATTTTAGTTAAATATCCGTGTATGACATAGGTGTCTGGAAAATAATTTTATTTTAACATAATAAGAATAAATTTGTAAAAAAATGATTGTACATGTAAAATTATACCTTGGGACATATTATACAATCTCTTAATATTACCTAAAAATCAAATATTTAGTTTTAATCTAGTTTATTACCCAATATCGAAGTTTTATTTTAAAAATTAGGTAAATTAAAACATTTTTATATTATGATTTCGAATTATATTTTAACCTAACTTCAAATTTTTCCAAATATTTTAATTGATGTAAAATATGATTAGACGATTTTAATGATTTTTATATGGTATATAAACTCAAAATTAATGATTTTATCGTATATGTATAAGTAATATATGCTATAAGTCAACCGTTACATATTTTATTAATGGGTTAAATATAAAAGTGGTCACTGAAATGAAGCTCATATATCATTTTACTCAACGGTTATCAATTGAATGACTAAGTCATAATAAGTATCAAACAGTTAACTCTAAATATGTGTTCGAAAACTAAAAATATTTTTTATTGATTCAGCACATTTTCTTGAATGTTACCGTAACCAAATGAAAAGTTGTTAAATTATAGTATTTCAGATAATATATTTAGATTTTTAAAAAACTCATTTACTATTTATTTTTAATTTTATAGGCATTTTCCTTATTTTAATTAAAAATAAATAGTAAAAAAACTTTTTAAATTCTAAATATATTATGTGAAATACTAGAATTTAACAACTTTTCATTTAGTTGCGATAACATTCAAAAATATGTGCAGAATCAACAAAAATTACTTTTATTTTTCAAACACATATTTAGAGTAATCTATTTAATATTTATTATTATTTTTGTTATTCAAATGATACCCCATATGATATATGGATTTCATTTCGACAAAGACCAGCAGTGGGTCATACAAAATGGGATAAAGGGAGTAGTATAGTTACGTTTATATTAAACTATAATAAGCAAAAATGAGTATAAATGTTAGTAGTTTGGTTCAAGTTGAACCGTTAAAAGAACTGTGACCGTTAGATATTTAATAAATAAATGATAATCGTTAGATCTAATAATAAGAAATATTCTATATTTATATCCCTCTTCTAAAAATTTAAGATTCGAATCCCGTCAACAACAAATGTACGTTAAAATTTTATATTATTAGTTTATTTCTAACCAATACATGTCATTTATTAAATAACTATTATCATTACTAATAATTTTATTAATTAATATTACAAAGTTAAATTATATCCATAATAAATTATTATACACTATTTTCTTTAATCCGATCCGAAATTTACCCGAATCCGAAATAATCCGATCCGAACCGAAATTAATACATTATAGTCAAATCTAATAACGATCCAATAACTGATATGATCCGATCCAAAAATTATCTGAACCGAAAATATCCGAAATATTAGAACCGATAATGACCAGAAACCTATCAAACCCGAATAAAAATTATTTGAACCGAATATAAACTCAAAGTGATGATTTGATATATATTCGAAACCGAAAATACCCGAATAAAAAATTATCCAATAAATAAATATTCTCATGTTATAAAATTATTTAATATTGATGTTCATTTTTCCGAAAATTATATTCTTATAAAAAAAAGAATAAGTGAAAAATATCAAATAAAAGGATGCAAACTTATTGTGATAAGAGTTTATAAATGAGCCAATAGAAAAAAGAACTGGATATATAAGAATATTTCCGACCTCATTTCTACAACTTTTATATTATAATGGTTCACTACGATAATACATAATAACGACTTTCGAAAATGTAGAGGATTGAAAATGTGTTTGTCTAGTTGTTTACACAATATCACGCAAGTATACGTGGTCACAAGTAATACAATTAAAGTTCGTTCCACTGAGATCTGGTTAAGTTCTTTTCAATTAATGCACATATTCAACAATGTATGATTTTAATTCACTGCTAAGACAATAAATAAATTGAGATTTTAATTAACTGAATTAAGCTAAGATGCAAAGTAATAACTAATTAACTAATGAGAATTAAATCTGAATTACTTATAAGAATAAAAACATGGGATCCTAACTTCATTATCTACTTCACTTAGAGTCGATGTCTTTAATCAATACATATGATGGTTTTGATATCTGATCGGATAACACGAAACAAGTAAAAGCTACCTCTCGGTATACTAATACCAAACTACGCATGCATCCACAAAAGAGAAAGAAGATGGGTAGACACCAAATATGTTTAGACACTATATCTCTATAGAATTTGAAAACATAAAGGTTTAAGCTCAAGTTATCCACATAGATCACATAGGGTAGCATAATATCTCTATTTACGCCACAAATCATGATGTTAAAACATCAACCTACTCTATGCTAGCATGACAAGTTCTAAATCTCAAGATCCACTCTCGTTTCGCAAGAGATTAACAATTCAATTTAGATGTTAGCTACGCATCTAAAAGCATTAAGATTAACCATACGAGGATATCAAGAATTCACCACACATAAATCTTTGAAGCAATCAAACTACTAAGCTACATAGATAAATCCGTTAGAATCTCATGACAACGATTAGTTCATAATCGAACCACTCGTCATCATGGGATCTGATGAAACCATGATATAAAACAAGATATGAATGAAAGAAGTAATAATATTAATAAACAAAGAGTTAAGAAAACAAATCTAGAATCTAGAATAACACAAAAGATGAAGTAGATCTAGATCTGTTGCTTGTCACAAGCGTTGAATCCTTCTCACCTTTTCTCTCTTGCAGATCTAAGCTATGATACAATAATAAAAACGATACGAATTACAATGCTAAGATGTGTTTAAATAGGCTCTAGATTTCTTGCCTAGAAAGAAATTACCTTCTATTACAATTAGAAATCGATTAAGGTACTAAAAACTGCCCAAAATATAATTAGAATTAGAAAAAGGGCAAAACAGTAATCTTTCAGCCTTGCTTCACCAAGAACACGTGCGCGAATTTGATCTACACGCTCCCTGCACCTGCTATCTATCCCAGGTTGTAGAAAATCTCCCAAGCTTCGCGTGAGCTGTAAGATTGCTGAAAATGGACTTCTAGAACTCCAGATATGGCCAAAACAGTGTAGACTGCGCAACCTTCTCAGAAAATCCGAATTTCAATCAATTTATTCTCCAAAAACGATAGAAACATCAACCATAATCGACATTCTTGTGAATCTGCGCAACTAATCAAAACACATCAAATCTACAACAAACTTGAGTCCAAGTGAATCAATTTAAGCCGAATTGAAGCGATCCAAGTGGATATAAAATCCACTTATCACTAGTACCCCTAGAAAAATAAATTTATATGACATGGTAATTTAACGGTCAACTAGTACATTAACTAGTACCCCTTAACAGGGTTTCGTCCCTGATTCGTGTTTCGATTTTTTTAAAATATTTCTCGACGATCCGACCGTACGGATGTCAAGAACCATCATTTTTAATGTTATTGCCAACATTTAAGAAAAAAAATTTATTTATTTTGGTAATTTAACGGTCAACTAGTACTTTGACAAGTACCCCTAAACAAGGTTTCATCCCTGATTCGTGTTTCGATTTTTTTAAAAATATTTCTTGACGATCCAGTCGTACGGATGTCAAGAACCATCATTTTTAATGTTATTGCCAAATTTTAAGAAAAAAGAAAATTATTATATTTAGTAATTTAAAGGTCAACTAGTACTTTGACTAGTACCCCTAAACAGGGTTTCGTCCCTAATTTTTGTTTCAATTTTTTTAAAAATATTTCTCGATGATCCAACCGTACGGATGTCAAGAACCATCATTTTTCATGTTATTGCCAAAATTTCAAAAAAAATAAATTTATTTGATTTTGTAATTTAACGGTCAACTAATACTTTGACTAGTACCCCTTAACATGATTTCGTCCCTGATTCGTGTTTCGATTTTTTAAAAAATATTTCTCGACGATCTAACCGTACGGATGTCAAGATCCATCCTTTTTAATGTTATTATCAAAATTTCAGAAAAAATAAATTAATTTTAATTTAACGGTCAACTAATACTTTGATCAGTACCCCTTAAAAGGTTTCGTCCCTGATTCGTGTTTTGTTTTTCTTAAAAATATTTCTCGACGATCCAATCGTACGGATGTCAAGAACCATCCTTTTTAATATTATTGCCAAAATTTAAGAAAAAATAAAATTTATTTGTTTTGGTAATTTAACGGTCAACTAGTATTTTGACTAGTACCCTTAAATAGGATTTCGTCCCTGACTCGTGTTTTGATTTTTTTTAAAAATATTTCTCGATGATCCAACCATACGGATGTCAAGAACCATCCCTTTTAATGTTATTGCCAAATTTTAAGAAAAAATAAATTTATTTGATTTGGTAATTTAACGGTCAACTAGTACTTTGACTAGTACCCCTAAACAGGGTTTCACCCCTAATTCTTGTTTCGATTTTTTAAAAATATTTCTCGATGATCCAATCGTACGGATGTCAAGAACCATCATTTTTCATGTTATTGCCAAAATTTTTGAAATTTTTTTTTATTTGATCTGGTAATTTAATGGTCAACTAATACTTTGACTAGTACCGCTAAACATGATTTCGTCCCTAATTCGTGTTTCAATTTTTCAAAAAATATTTATCGGCAACCATACGAATATCAAGATTCATCATTTTTAATGTTATTTTCAAAATTTTAGAAAAAAAAATAAATTAATTTGATTTGTAATTTAACGGTTAACTAATACTTTGACTAGTACCCCTAAACAAGGTTTCGTCCCTGATTCGTGTTTTGTTTTTCTTAAAAATATTTCTCGACGATTCAACCGTACGGCTTTCAAGGACCAACCTTTTTAATGTTATTGCCAAAATTTAAGAAAAAATAAAATTTATTTGATTTGGAAAAAGGCCAAATTTTGAACTAAAATCTTTTCCTCATTTTTAACTAGTTTGTAAAATAAATTAAAAAATTAAATAAAAATAAGAAATGACCAAATTTTGATCTAAAATTCTTACACAACCAAGTGGTCATACTCGTGTGATGAATGTTACCCTACATTCACTAATTTTTCATTTTCCCCTAATTTTTAACAAATTTTTAAAATAAATTAAAAAATTAAATAAAAATAGAAAAAAAAGCCAAATTTTGAACTGAAATTCATACACACCAAAATAGTCATACTTACTATTTTGTGATGAATGTTACCCAGCTTTCACTAATTTTCTATTTTTTTTATTTTTCCCCACTTTTAACTAGTTTGTAAAATAAATTTAAAAAATTTAAAAATAGAAAAAAGCCAAAATTTGAATTTAAAATGTGATTGTATGACTACGTGTATAAATTCTTAATAAGAATTTGGCATTCTATGATGATTTAAAACCAATACAACATTATTCAGATCCAATTTATATTGATCCGAACAAAATACGATTCAAGACAGAAAAGATCTGAATCGATCCGATCCGAATTTAATCCGATCTTAATCCGAAATTTATACAATTTTTATCTGAAATCAATCCGATCCGAATTTTAACACGATCCTAACCGAAAACGATCAAAATTATGCAAAACCGAAATTAAGTTTGAACCGAATTAAATCCGATCCGAACTATATCAAAATAAATCAGAACCAAAAATTGCTCCGATCCAAATCCGATCCGATTATCCGATTTACCAGATCTAAAATAAACTATCATCGCTGTAACTGCAAACCCGGTTTGTAAGGTCTGCGAGTACTGAAATAAAGTAATAAACACATTTTTGTATTCTTATTTGATACAGTAATTTTTTCTTTTTCAGGGCAACACTCCTCAATTTGCGTTACATTTCTTAAGAGAAGACTTGAGATGCAATTTCTATCCGCTCAAAGATATTTAATAACTCCAATCTGCAGGTTAATAAGATTGTACATGATACATGTCGAAACTGAAGCAAGAGTTTCGAATTTCCTTTGGACACTAATGCATTTCAGTGATCGTAGTTTGCATATAATATAATAATTAGATAATTGTAATTTCAAAAATACAATATAAAACTTAGCTTACTCAGTTATAATACCACTCAAAGTGGTGTCTGAGGAAGGTAGCTGCAGACCATGCCCCTATACAATAGGGAGGCTGTTTCCGAAGGACCCCCGGCCATTACAAATACAGAAATACAAATACAGAAAGGAAACCTAATACAAACTAAGAAACTCACGCACACGCAGGAGTCGAACCCCTGACCTCCTTCTAACATACAATATGATGACTATAATTTTTAGAGCTTTTTTCAAAAATACCCAAGTTGCAATTTTTTTTTAAAAAAAAATACAGTGCAACCCCAAATGCAACATTTGCAACCTCGGTTAAAACTAACAAACGGAACTAACAGAGAAATCAATAGAATCCAAAAATCAGGATTGTATTAGACCAAAAAAAAAAAAGAGACGACACATACACCACAAATATCAAGATCTCAGTTTTTACTCTTCTTTTTTTTTTTTTTTCGAATATGCTCATCCTCGGTTTTATCAAAATATTGTAGAAGTAAACGTTAATTGGTTTATCCGCAGCCTGAAAATGATCCATCCTCATGGTCAAAAATAATGTCCTAATTATTCATGCAAGTTCATACATGCAACCACTAATGTTACCTACGCGCAAGTTTTAATTGGTTATATCCACTCTGAATATGGATTATACTTGACAGTTGACACATACTATGAATAAAATGAAAGCATGCTCATGGAGTATAGCCTACATGCAAACGGCAGAAGGACATTTATACTATGAGAAGGTGACGGTACAATCTTACTTTTTCGTACAATCGGAAGAAAAGTTACATCATGATTCAATTAAATTTTATTTTAAACTAAGTACATCTGTCTACCAAAAATTCTAATCCTCCCCCACAAAATCACAGCAAACGAATATCCACAGCATCTGTTAGACAAATCTGCATTGTCTAAAACAATAGTTTAGCAACCGGAAAGTTCATATCTACACAATCAAAAATATAACTGTAACTATTCCATGCCTTACTTACATGGTATGGAAAATTACCCAAATTAATGGCCTATTTTCAATATTTAAACAAAAAGATTCTATCCATCAACTAGCATGATTTAGAACACAACGTTTAATTCCTTCTCAGTCATTTCAAAGACGTGGTCTCTTGCATCTGCAATTGCACTCTGCATGAATCCACAAACCCCATATTTAATCACAGGCTAGCAATTACCAATAAATTTTAAATAATAATACAAGTTCACAAAAAAAAAAAAAAACTACAGGATTAAGAGATTAAGTCACCTGGCCCAATTTGGTGAGAAAATTGCCCGAAAGATTCAAAGATGTAAGTCTTACATCTTCATTGGCTTTTAGTGCTTGAGAAATGGAAAAGGCTGCTTCATCCTGCATACAAGCCACGATTTAGCGGTGATAGATGCAATACATTATGTACATTTTCATGGAAAGTTTTGAATTTGAAAGAAGCAAGTAGGCATCTGAGAATTCCCAAGAAAAAGGTTTCATACTCTGATTTCATTGAAGCCTAAATCGAGCGACACCAAAGCTTCATTTACCACCTTCAAGCTGCGAGCTAGGCAGATAGCACCCTGCATAATTTACAACTAAATTATTATAAAGGAATTTGAGAAAAAAAACTAGTGATTCATTTTCTCAGATGCTACATGTAGATACTGCAAGTATTAAAACAAACAGACATCATCTCGAAGTCCATTAGCTCGCAGGTCAAGAGTTGCTATCGTATTATTATACTTCAACATATCTGCCATATATTCTGCGCCCTTTGCTCCAATCTGCAATCCAATACAGTAAACGTGGTCAAAGATACTTTAAGAAGGACGATTCAGTTTATATCCGAAATTACCTGACACCAACCAAGCATAAGGGTTTTTATATTTCCATGAAATTTGAGAACTTCGGATAAAGCCTTTGCTCCATCAGGTCCCATCGGATTATAACCTAGTTCCAACTGAGCAGAATATATAGAGCAAGATCAGAATAAGTTTCTCAAGTTTCAAGGTCTTACAAGTAGGAGATATAAAAAAGGTCAGACACTCACAGAGCTGATCACAGTATTATCTTTCAGAACCCGGGCAATGGTCTCAATTCCCTTGGCATGTATGTCATTTCCCCCCTGTAATTCTCACCACCAAGATGGTTAGACTGTTATGATTGATTCAACAAGAACACATCTAAGACAAATTTGCACCTACCAGATCTATACTAGTTATCGTACGGTTCTCCTTTAAAGCATCTGCTATACTTGCAGCTCCCTGATAAGATTCCAGAAATTAATAATAAATTGACAATCACATGCCACAAAAACCAAACATCCATGTCCAAGAACAGAGCTGGGCCTTTAATTAAGTAAACCATGCATATTGGACGAGAGGTGCCAGCAAGAAAGCTAGCGCTAGATATATATATTAAAGTTTCATATATCCGAAACCAGTACTTGTAATGTTTCAACATTCTTTAACAAATATTTATAGAAACATCAGACAGAAGGGAGAGTAACATAGCAGAAAGTACCCGATCATGTTGACTTTCAAAAATTATGAGAGAAAAAGAGTGTTAAGAATATAATCTCTAACGACAACAAAATTTTAGTGAAGTTCATCGTGTTATTAGGACATACTATTACCTCATCTCCAATGTCATTCATATAAATACTTATCCACGTCAAGGCTTTGCTTCCCTTGATAAATTCAGCCACATGATGTGCACCTTTAGAACTTATTGCATTGTTACCAATATCCAAGGCTGTAAGTTTCCCTATAAGGCAGCAACACGGAATTAGTAGGTTGCAATTTTCGAATCACAAAGAGTTTAAAATTTATAATTCAAAACCTTTATGTAGTACTAAGCCAGACACTAAAGCGCGGACACCTTCATCTCCTACAGAGTTTCCGTTCACATAAAGTTCCTGAAAATATTTGTTAGCCAGAAATATATCGGAAGGTAAAACCAAACCTTAATCTATTTGTAGCTTGAGAAGATATATATTTTGTAAAGAAAAAGCAGATGCATGGAGAACTTTATCATCAAAATATCAAATATTCTATTGACTACCACCTGTAACTTAACCAACATCACTAGGATGATTCTAGAAGAGGTGCATTTCTGCACAGACTCTCTTGTGCTATAACTTTGTTGCTTTCAAAGAAACGTCTAAAGTCAACAAAATTCCACATCCAATAAATGAAGAAAACATTAGAATATAACCTAAATGGTAAGCAGATGTATACTATATATTTCATTGGCATAGGCCTGCTCATATTAAGAACCCGAAAATATGATGCAATACAGTGGTACATGTCATAAGGAGACATACCCTCAATGATTTGTTTCCCTCGAGACCTTTAGCTAGAGCAGCAGCCCCCAAGGCACCACCGTAATTCCCACTTAAAAATCACAGAAAACCATGGTAAAAGTTACGGAGTGAAAAATAATTTGCAAATTTTAACTTGGTTCATATAAGAAATCAAAAATTAATTACTACGTTTTCTTACTTGAGGTACATCGCATTTATGGTTTTGCTCTCCAGAAGTGCTCCCGCAAGCCCTGAGAAACCCTACCTCCATTACCAAAAAGAAAGCAGATCAGAATTGGTTTTGCAGTCAAGCGAACATCTATTGAAACCTGAGGAATTATATAAATCAGTCAATTTCACAATTTGATTGCATACAGAATAATCAATTAAATTGTTGTTAAGCTCAAGAAACCGCAAGCTTGTATTTGTTTTTAACATCTCGGCAATAGCCTTTGCTCCCTGCACGCAACAGTAATAAACACTGTTCAGCACATCACTCCAACTCTGCAAGACCTAATTTTCATACAACTGACAACAACATTATCTGAAGGATTAAAAGGTAATAAAGCCTTACCTCGTCTCCTATGCCAGTGCTGTTTAGTCGAAGCTTCTGGATACCAGTATTTTTCACCAGTATATCACTTAGATACTGCGATTAATATAATACATGATAGATAGAATATAATCAGATCGGTAAATAAGAACGGCTAGCACTACCATATATTGGATGAAACTTTCAGAATATAAAGTAGATAATATTATAGATAATATTCATAAACCTTGTGGAACAAAATTACTACCACACAATAATTACTGAAACTAGCCCACTATGACAAAGAGCATAGAAATTCTATAAAGGGTCTGTATATAGCCTTGATAGTTGATATACTAGTAATTAGATTAATCAGTGTGTCTCGGGCTAAGGAACAATATCTTGTCCAGGACGAACTTTGGCAAGTTGCAACAAACAAAAAACAACATAAGGCAACTTCAGGATTTATTTTAAGCAAATTCATTTCTATTATGGGAAATCCTGAGTCATCCTAATTCCTAACAGTAGAAGGAATATAAATGGAGGGGGTGAATACTTTAAACAGAAAGATATATTGCTAATACTCTTCCGTCTTCAGTATCAAGATAAAATAGAATATCAAGATTACGAATATAAAAATTTAGTACAACAAATTGTATCAATACGAGATTCTATATACAAAACATTAATCACAACAATTCTTAAGTATACCTTGGCTCCTTCATCTCCAATAGGATTTCCAGAAAGATCAAGAGTCTTGAGTGCAAAGTTTGATTGCAACACACCATCAAATGCTTTCAGTCCATTGCCAGTTATTCCATTGGCAGAAAGATTAACTTCTTCTAAAGTCTAATTAGGAAATACACAAAAGTGTGCTCATCTCATTAATGGACAAAAGGTATACTTACCAAATTTGTGTTCAACTTTTTATAAAATATTACACATTGCCAAGAACCATTTCTTATGATTTGATGACACTACGAATGAGAAATCCAATAAATAGTGTTTTAAGGGACAGAGTTAGCATGGGCATTTATATTTCAGACAAATGTATAGGCAAATAAATCAAAATCTAACCTGATTGTAAGCTAAGCTCTCAGCTAGAAAAAATAAACCTTCGTCTGCAAAATTCCGACCTGTCAAAAACTTTGTACTGTGGATCAATTCAGTTAATGTTCTAGCTATATCTATTGTTGCAATTCGTAAGTTGCAAGTAAAACAGCCACATATATTAACATGAATCGAGCTAACTATGTATATTTTTACTGCACACTTCCATGATTTCATAAATATGTACTACAAAAGGAAATAACAAACCTATACTAAGTAGTCTTCAAACAAACCAGGCTGTATACGTTGGTCAGTGGTCACAAAGTAGATGTCAAGGTAAGCGTGTGTGCGGGTGTGTGTGTATATGAAGAAAGCTAATTAACATATAATAAATTTATTTGCTTGCAACAAAGAACCAGTGTTAAAGCATATTAGATTACATAGTCATATAATGCTCTATTACCTGACATGTCAACGACTGCAAACGCTCTTAGTTCTTTTGCAAACTCATTAAGAGTTTGTTTGGACTCCCTTTCAATCTTTGCACCAAAGCCAGACATCATATTTGTTCCAGCAGCAAAAGACCATTTTGTTCCTTGACTACTACTAGACTTATTTTCCTCTGAAATCTTCTTTGTTGATTTAGGCATAAGAACCATCTCCACCAATTTCCACAGAACTGTCAGCTGAAGACATAAATTAGTCATCCATCGAGACAATATAATCACAAGTTCACTATTAACACTGGTTTTTTTGCACACAGCATTTATCCAACATCCTAAGGTATCTTACAACACTATTTTAAAACTAAAATTCCATCTACTATATCAGCCGAGTCGATCCATGAATTACATGTTCATACCTCTATTACATCATACTAAGCCTGACGAAATATCCAAACATGAATTGCTTCAAAACACCAAACTGTAACGAAATTAATGAGATACACTTCCATAAAATATGCAACTAGCTCAAAAACATTATACAGTAACAGTACTAAAGTCATTTCATCCGCATACATAATGCAGCTTATCTGCATAGAGACAATCGAGTCGATCCACGAAATTCACATTCATACCTCTTATGAGGAAACTAGATTACACACACACCAAGCACTAACGAAATAAGATTTCTATAGAGTACTCAACTAGCTCAAAAGGGGGGGGGGAATCTGAAATTCGATTCATGACCATACACAATACCGAGTCCGTAATACGAAATGCAGCTTCTCTCTATACATATGTCAGCATTTCGCAAACTAGACAAATCACAACCCAACGTAATAACGTAATTACAGCAAACAATACGAGGCATGCATAATTACGGGAATACGAGGCATATATAATTACGGGAATACGAGGCATACATAATAACAGCAAAAATGGCAAAACAAAAGTTAATTCATTACATTGCTACATAACACTAAATGCAGCTTATCTCTATACTTATATCAGCATTTCGCAAACTAAATACATTATAAACAATTCGTAATTACTAACAAACAGTACAAACCATACCAAACGTAATTAAGACAAATGTGCCAGCTGGAACAATAAAAGAAGCAATCTCCTTAGCTGCAATCATAGGCGAAGTAGCTTGCGATTGAGATTCCCTATAAACTCTCCTACTCGACCGATTACTAGAAGCTGAAGCTCTAATTGCAAACTTCTCGAACATTAATTGAGTTCTTCTTCTTCTATTAATACATAAACCTCTAGAAATCAACAATCTATGTCCACAATAACTCATTGAACTACTCGGAAAGTTTCGACTCAGTGCATTTCTCGGCCGAGTTTCCACCGGCATAATCTACACAATTCACAGCATACATACATCAATTTTAGTTTACATTACCAGAGAGCGGGAGGAGAGAGAGAGAGAGAGAGAGGGAGGGAGAGAGAGAGAGACGGAGAGAGAGAGAGGGAGAGAGAGAGAGAGAGAGGGAGAGAGAGAGAGAGAGAGAGAGAGAGAGAGAGAGAGAGAGAGAGAGAGATATGATACCTTGGGAGAGAAGTGGAGGGAGAGAGTGTTAGTAGAAGCCATGTAAGTGTGTGTGTTGTGCGTGAAGATTGAAGATTATTGTGGGCGCCAATTCCGAGAAAAGAGGTTTTCACAATGGAGAAATTGAAGGCAAATCTTTCTTCTCTATTGGAGAAGTGTAGGAGATAGAACACACATTCTAGACATTTTTGTGCTACTGTTATATTTCCATGGGCTTTATGGTTTGGGCCTCATCGGCTTCTTACATTTTTTAGATGGTGTGATCCTGTTCCTTTTGGACTGGCCCATATCAGTTATCCTGTCATTTTTTTAAATGATTTTACACTTAAAAATTTGTGGTTGAAAAATTTTATTCATCTATTAAAGTTATTAATTTATCCGAAATTAATCTGGAATAACAAACGGCCTAAAGCTAATGGAGTGATAAAACTGCAGTTGCGTACCTTTCACAATGGAGAAGAGTCCAAAAAATGGGTACAAATAATAGTACTCATATACTCCGTACAACTGAGGAAGATGGACGTTGGAGTAAACCACATGCGGATGGTGTAAAGTCAATTGCGATGCCACTCTATTTAGAACTATGAGCTGCTTTGGTGTTGGCTGGATAGCTCGAGATTCTGAGGGTAGTTTGTTGCATGCCGTAAGTCGAAAGTTAGCATGTGTTTCGGAGATACACTGGGCAGAGGCAGTAAGTATCAAAGAAACACTTAGCTGGGTTAAACTGGAACAAGACCGAGATGGAATCGAAGGTGTCAATCTGCACAGATACTATACTATCGAATCAGATTGTCACCTAGGAGTACGAGCTATTCTAAACAGAGAAGTGATCTACTCGCCCTATGAAGGTACCATTGATGAATGTCGAGGTCTGTTAGAGTCTATGAACAATGTGGGAATTGTTTTTGTCAAACAATCTAGGAACCAGGCAGCGGATTGGTTAGCTCGCTATTCTAGTTCTAATTTAGGTTGTATTTTTAGGAGGGGTGTTGTCCCTTCTGAGCTCCAAAATATCTTGTTTATGGATTTGAATTAATGAAATTACTACTTTTATTTCACAAAAAAAAAATACATTAACATTATTATGTTAGAATCGGAAACCTATTTATTCGACAGATTATTCATTTATTGAGTTTCTACTGTTTAATGTATTAAAAGGATATAGATGGTTGTTTTGATCGAATTTTTTTATGTTTGTATATATACAGACACATTTTTTACAGCCATTATCAAAAAAGTAATTTTTATTGAAAATTGACTTGGACGTGAATTAATACCAGTCGAGTATAGGATTGCTAAAGTACTACAGTATTTGGATGGCATGACAATCGCGTTAATGAAAATAAAATTTTGACAAAAAAAACAAACAAATTAGAATCATATTTTTTTTAAAATCTCATGATTCACACATCACCTTCAAGGCTTCAACTATTATACATCCATCAGAATGAAAAGGTTATGGATATGTGAACAAGTAACAAGGTTTTGATCTCTTTTTTAAATTCGATTCTCACTTATTTCAAAAATTATCAGACAATTCTTCTGAAAAAACAATACCAGCACAAAACGAGGTATCTATTTGATTATGATTATCTTGTTTAATTATCCAATCAATTAGAGTTCAGAATGCAACATAATGAAATTTCACTATATTTTATTTGGTACATTTATATTGTAAGTTGCTATTAAAATTGTTAGTTTATTATAAGAATACAATGCAAGTCCTTTGCTTTGGTATTTTCAGCTGCGCGAATAATACAATTTGTGCACAACAAATTTTAATCTTACTCAATATTGGCTAATACGAACATATAGAAATTAACGACATGAAACAAGATAAAACTCTGTAAATATACAGCAATCAACAGAGGTGCAATGTTACATTGTTTCTGGGAGTATATAAAGCAAGCAAACCAAGATTGAATAAACATAGCAAACAAACTGTGCAAGAATTATCACTAGTTCTTGCAAACATTCAAAGCAGTTTTCGAAATGGCTTGCAGGTATTCATCAGCTATTTTTGTTGCTTTCTTAGCAATTTTAGTTGTTAGCGCGGTTGCGATAACAAAGGATGAAATGATGGGATGGATGAACATGAGTCCTGGTGCAGCCCCTATGCCATGGATGGATATGCCATGGATGGACATGGGTCCTGCCCCTACTCCCGACGTGTCTGGAAGCGTTACCGCTTCTTTTCCATCGATGGTAGCTGTGGTTGTCGCGATTGGTTCAGCTTTCTTGATTTAAAAGGGCATGTCATGTGCTGTGTTGTGTTGTGTGCTGGTTTATTTTTGTTATGATGCTTTTGTGGTCTCTCTCAGGCTTGTGTTTTATGATCATCTGTTTTTCTTACTATTGCCATTTGTTCCCTGATCCTCCTTGTAAAATGTAGTTATACTTGTACAATAACTGGCTATATAATCTGGCCATCTCTGTGTAATCACAAACGCAGCTTGCAAGTCACAAGTTCATGATGCAATTATAGATAACATTTTCATTTCAAATGTACTGAGGAATTAGCAATCAATCTATATAGCATGAAATACCATCTTTGAATCTTTGAAAGTGCCAGTCTCTACTTGAAATCTTGTTCCAACTTGGAAGCAGAAACACGTATTGCTATGGGTAATAAGAGGTCGAAAGACGAGAGTTGAGGTGCATGTATAATTAAATATCTAGATCTATGCGCTTGACTATATCTGGAAAAATATCGATGAATCTTATGTCATTATTTCTAATTTTGTTAACACCGTCATTTTCATGGAAGCAACCAAACTGTTCTGAGAGTAGCCTACACAATAGCATAGAAGAAATCACCAAGAATTTTTTGAACAATTTACGTAGTGTAATGATTAAAATACAACCCCAAGGCAGATGACAACAGAAGTGAAAACGTTAGAAAAATACACCTAAAAATTTAAAAAGACAACACTCTAGAACAATTAACTATTAAACAGTGATTTTACATGCACATATTCACTAAAACTACAGTAATGTTAAAAATTCCAACTTCCTAACAAGGTTTGTATATATGAATATCTGTACTAATTTGGTCTATTTTCTCTAAAGGAGTTCTTGTATCTCTGTACTTGGGCAATTTGAACCATCTTATACTTATTTGGTCTGTTTTCTGTACAGGAGTTTTTGTCTCTCCCAATCCTCTCTCTTTGCTTCTACAACTGTCTACTTCAATGAGAAATTGATAATATAGAAGGCGAGTTTCAAAGATTTACAGATGCGATCAAAGGATTCTGGTGCACAGCTTTAGTTATATTATATATACCCCTCTCATCTATGTCATTTCCCCCCTGCAAGGCACCACCATGACAGAGATGGTTAGACTTTTAAAATTGTTTGCATTTCAATAAGTATGAATGCTGAAATCATTCTGTACCTACCAGATCTATACTTCTTATTGTACAATGCCTTAAAGCAGCTGCTATTTTTGCCATTCCCTGATACACTCCAGGAGTCAGAATATAATGATACACTCCACGAGTCATAATATAATGACCAGTCATAGGACAAAAACAGAAAGTTAATCTCTGAGATGCTTCAGTTAGATCAAACATGTCTATTGCATGAGCATTAAAATTAAAAATGCAATCGTTATATACAAGAATAATGAATGATACTTAACGCCCACTTCAGAATTTTTTATACAACTAAGAACAGCTGTCATAACTTTGTTTAAATTTTTTTTTTCTGTCAAAAACTTGTTGAAACTCACATGTAATAAGCTAGAACAAACCTGGTAATACTCATCTAAAAAAGATGGTTCATTATAAGTTTTAAGAAGAATCGAAAGCAGAGCTTTTTTTTTTTGCTAAGCGAAAGCAGAGCATTTATCCGACACAATGTAACAACTTTGATAAATGTTTATAGCTAATAGGAGATGTTATATTTCTATTACCTCATCTCGAAGATCATTCATGAAAAGACTCATCCACAACAATGTTTTGCTGCTTCTAATATATTCAGCTACATATGTAGCACCACTTGAGCTTATTCCGTTGTTACCAAGATCCAAGGCTACGAGTTCCCCTGTAAAGAAGCAAGTCAGATAATAGTGGGCAAACCACAATTTATAAATAGTTTGTACCTGATTAAATGCCATTTTGAACTAGTAAGTACAAACTCAAACCTTTATGTGATAGTAAGCCAGACACTAAAGCACGAGCACCCGCATCCCCTATAGAGTTTCCATTCAAATAAAGTTCCTGAAAATAATTATCGCCAAAATAATTTCTTGTCACACACACATAATTTACAGGTTTGTATATATTTTCTATCATGGTAGTATTAGCTGAACTCAGTATTCTATCTATTCTTGTAAAAGCATCAGAAGCAACAATATCAACAAAAGTATACAAAAATAACAAACAAAACAAGGAACCACCACATTATGCATTGTATAAGAGTGTAAATAAATCATCAGTGGAAATTTCACATACTGTACTACTAATATAAGTTCGTTGCACAATTGTAGTCAAAGCAAGTTCAAGTAATGCAATACAGTGGCTCACATGCCCCACGTGTGACACCAACTTTCTATAGTATAAGCAAGCAAAATGATATTTAGCAGTGAAACAGAAACACGTACCCGCAACGATCTGTTCCTCTCAAGTCCTTCAGCCAAAGCAGAAGCACCCAAAGCACCACCATAATTCCGACTTAGACATAAAAATCATAACAAAGTTACTAAAGGACAATAGTAACAGGTCAACATTGGCATAAAATTTGCACATTCCAACTCAAATTTTAGAAACAAAATAATGCCAACTTTTTTAACTCACTTAAGGTACATTGTGTGCAAGGTTTCATTCCCAACAAGTGATCTTGCAAGCTCTGAGAACCCCTACCTCCATTACCAAAAAGAAAACAAATCAGAATTGATTTTGCACAAGAGGCAAATTTTAATAAAACCTAAACAACAGTATCAAATTAGTAAGCTTGAATACATACACAATTTTCAATGAAATTGTTATCAGACTACTAAACTTTATTACATACAGAATTATCAATAAAATTGTTATCCAGTTCGAGAATCTGCAATCTTGAATTTCTAATCAACATCTCAGCAATAGCCTTTGATCCCTGTACAGAATCATAACAAAAAGCACGTTATTCAAATACCTGGATTCCAGAAAGGAGTCATCATATTATCTGCAGGATAGTTCTCGCAACTCGTAGGTAAATAATCTTACCTCGTTTCCTATCCGAGCTCTGTTTAGCTGCAGCTTCTTGATACCAGTATTGTCCGCCAGTATATCACATAGACACTGTGTATACGACATATCAAATGACAGAGATCTTAATATAGAAATTTTAAAATTGATTTGTTTTAAAGGTATTGAAATGAAAATAACAATAAACAATCTTTAAAAAAAATTACTCCAATAATAAAAAACTTTTTCACAAATAAAAACCACCAGCACTATTCTACATAGGATAAAAATTATGGAAGCTGAACTGGAGAATTTATACAATCTGCATGCACCATGGGACAAAGTTGCTATATAAAAGTTAAACATATCATTATAGTAAGCTAAACAATTCCGCTAAGACCACAAGGACTATATCTTATATCCAGTAAGCCTCAATAAATGAACACCCTTACAACCAAAAGAATGTAATCACTTAACGAGATTAGTAATTTATCGATAGATGAATATATTATCTAATTACTGATATATGAGTATTTATTTGTTTAGATAATATTTTATAACGATTATAGTATTTCTACGTTTACGGTAATCGTTAAAATTCTTATGAAAGATCTAGTTTACATTCATTTTGTTTCCCCTCTAGATTATGAATACGTGCAGCGTGGACTTAGCACAATGTACTTGAGACTACAATACTTATAAGATTGTATATTTAGAATACTTGGTCTATAAAGATGTAGTCGGCTAAAGTACAAACTATGTATAGTTCTAAAAGTTTAGTTTGATAAAACATACAGTGTCTTTCTTAATCTTCAATTTAATTGCTTCCAGTTGCCAGTAAAAATAAAAAATATAAACTTTTTATTAATGTATATGATCTTTTTGTTTTTGGGATAACATTTATTAGATATACATATATATATATATGACATAAGATATATATATATATATATGTGTGTGTGTATATATATATATTGTTTGGAATAGTAAAATTCATTTATGTGCACTTCATGACTGTAACTGTGAATATTCATTCTGAATTGGTGGAACTGCATGACGACAATACTTTTCTTTAGCGAGATTATTCATTAGAACCCTTTTTCGAAATTCGAATCAGGAAACATTATTCATTTGACGAGTTTATTCATTTATCGAACAATTATGTATCAAGGTTCTGCTGTAATGGGATCTTTATGTAACACACTTTGCTAGAGTGTTTGGAATAGTAAAATTCATTTATGTGCACTTCATGACTGTAACTGAGAATATTCATTCTGAATTGGTGGAACTGCATGACGACAATACTTTTCTTTAGCGAGATTATTCATTAGGCCCCTTTTTCGAAATTGGAATCAGGAAAAATTATTCATTTGACGAGCTTATTCATTTATCGAACATTTATGTATCAAGGTTCTGCTGTAATGGGATCTTTATGTAACTACACTTTGCTAGAGAATAGAGAAACCAGTATGTGTTGGGATAAGAACAGTGTGACAACTGACAACAATGATGACTTTTATGTTGGCAAACAAAAAAAAAAACATGTCAATGAAGAACCTTTTGATTTATTTTTACTTAATGAGCAAGCTCTTAATGAATAAGCTCTTGACGAGCTTATTCATTTATCGAACATTTATGTATCAAGGTTCTGCTGTAATGGGATCTTTATGTAACTACACTTTGCTAGAGAATAGAGAAACCAGTATGTGTTGGGATAAGAACAGTGTGACAACTGACAACAATGATGACTTTTATGTTGGCAAACAAAAAAAAAACATGTCAATGAAGAACCTTTTGATTTATTTTTACTTTTTGAGCAAGCTCTTAATGAAGTATCCTCCTTAACATAAACATAAATGGGGAGCAGGATAACTGTTTTTCAAAATAAATATCAAGTTGAAAGCAGCAACTGATCTAAAGCATAAAGGTAAACCTAATCTGAAAAGAATATGTTTGTTGTGTAAAGATAAAAGATGAACCAAGTAGCCCAAAAAATAGGAGCTTTGAATTCAACACTAAGCGATCAAGAAATCCTTTGTACGACCCAGTTTACTAACAATTTCAGAGTATACCTTTGCACCGTCCTCCCCAATAGGATTTCCTGAAAGATTAAGAGTCTTGAGTACAACGTTTGATTGCAGCACACCATCTAATGCTTTCAGTCCAGCGCCGGTTATACCATTAGAAGAAAGATTAAGTTCTTCTAAATTCTGAATAGACAATACACAAGGCTTAGCATAGTAGTTTAAAGAACCATTGAGATCTGACATATCTACAAGGAGTTTAATAAAAGAAAAAAAAACTTAAAACAAAGAATTTTCCGTCTTGCTTAAGGGGGGAAAATGAAGTTTCACTGTTATGTGATGTATGAAATCCAAAGAAAAAAATGAAATAGATATAGCAGTTCAATCAAATTAAATAATCTGATACAGACAAAAATCCAACAATAACCTCATTGTCAACTAAGCTCTCAGCAAGAAAATGTAGACCTTCATCGCCCAAGTCACCACCTGCCAAAAAACTTGTAGGCTGGTCAATACTATTTATGTCATAAGTATAAAATTTTTCATTAATATAAATTTGAAGCAAAATAGCCTCAAGTAATACATTGATGGGTGTGTATGAACATGCACTACCAAAATAGCTTCTCAGAGAAAATAAAAATTTAGTGCATTTATTACCTGACAAATTCACGCTTCTAAATGATCTTAGGTCTTTGGCATAGTCATAAAGATGTTGCTTAGACTCCCGTTCCATCTTTGCAGAGAAGTCATACAAGAGCTTTTTACCAAAAGACCATACTGTTCCTTCACTGCTTGATTTGTTTTCCTCTAACGCCTTTTTTGTTGGTTTAGGCAGTACAGTTGCTACCAATTTCCACAGAACTGTCAGCTGAACAAAAAATCATTTACATATGGTCATGTTGAGATGATAAAATCCCAATTTCTCACAATTAGATATCACACTTGCACTGATCAACATGTCTACAATATAAACAATTCAGTTACACTTTTGCTAAATTATCATAATTACCATTCAGTTGTGTTGATTATAGTTCAATCACTAGTAATACTTGGATAGATTATTAGTCCCTGGAAATATGTTAATCAACATTTGTTTTGCTCATTAAAATTTATGGAATTTATCTAATTCCCTCTAATACTTGGTTGGAGGAGTCATTATTAAATCCCCTCTAACAAGTCATTTTTTGATCCCTTAAAATCCCTGAACCATAATCCCACACAAAAAGAAAGGATAAAATTATGTTGAGGATTTTAGTACTATTATAAACTTGGTCCCTCAAAACTATTGGTTTTTCATCAAGATTTTCCTCAAAAGTCGAAATCTTTACAAAAACCGCCTCCTTCCTCCTACTCTTAACTTCATTGTAGATCTCACAGCAATTGGCTCGAGTATAACCAAACAGCACTTATACAACTGCAAAAGACCAAATTGTACCTTCACTGCTTGGCTTATTTTCCTTTAATGCCTCTTTCGTTGGTTTAGGCAGTACAGTTGCCACCAATTTCCACAGAACTCTCAGCTAACTAGATTAATCAGTCACACACTGAGATGATAGCATCTCAATTTCTCGCAATTACCTTATGCACGTAGCATTGTTCAACATGACCACAATTTAAACCATTCATACTTTTGCTAAATTATCAGAAGCCACCAATAAGAATCAAGGTAATGTTAGTGTGAGGGTATTACACTATTACTGTCAAAGGTTAAAAATTGTCAATCCTCTGTTTTGTGCATTTAGAATTATAAGATTGCTTAATCGCTATTAGTCTTTTACGAATTCCAGATTATAATCCCACATACAAAAAGAAATAAAACTTTGTAAGGATCATAGTGCTATCCTAAACATAATCCCTCAAAACAAACATAATAGCCTAAAGAAATTAAAGTAACACAAATACACTATTAGCATTCGATCAAGATTTTCCACCAAAGTCGGAACTTGACAAAAACGGCCTTCCTACTCCTACTCTACTGTCCACATACATCCACAACAATTGGCTCAACTATAACCAAACAGTTCAATTTATCAACATACATACAAAGAATGCTGAATATAAACAATACAATGCAACAAGCATAAAATCATTACCAAGAATGTTCGAATAGGCACCAACAACCACCCAATCGCCTCAGCAACAACCTTGATCGATACACCTTTCGAATTACTCTCCTTTCGAAACACCTTCCAATCATTCTTCCCTGATTGACCAGGTGGAGGAGGAGGCAAAGCAGAAGCAGAAGACACAGCCTTAACAACTAAACCCTTAAACTCAAACTCTGTTTTTCTATTTAAACACACAACTTTACTAAATTTCAACCTCTGCCCACCATAATTCCCTGAACTATTTAAACACTTTGTGTCTTTTTTCCACTCATGTTCCACTGGAAATATCTGAAGAAAATTGCAAGAATTAACATCAAGTTAGGGTTTTTAAGACATTAAACATGTTATTATGTGTGTGTTTCAGTGTGTGGAAATGAATAAGAGATGTGTAGAGATGGAAAAGATGGTACCTGGGGATGAAAGTGATGAGGGAGAGTTGAAGTAGAGGCCATGTTGATGTTGCTGTGAAGATGAGGAATCATTGTAACCAGCGGTTATGAAACTGGCTTTTATACATGTGTGTACTTAGGACTTGTCAGTTGTGAGATTCCGGTAAGGAAACTGATTGTTAATACAGTAGCGCCCCGTTTGCCTCCCCTTATTTACAACTTATAATTTAGTTATTTCCAAAAAAAAATACTATTTGCATATTTTTTTTAGAAAAAAATATA
Source organism: Saposhnikovia divaricata (assembly GCA_036435485.1). Taxonomy (NCBI): domain Eukaryota; kingdom Viridiplantae; phylum Streptophyta; class Magnoliopsida; order Apiales; family Apiaceae; genus Saposhnikovia; species Saposhnikovia divaricata. Next base: position 157,315,476 of record CM071595.1, read on the forward strand.
TATAAAAAATTTAATATTCATTTTTTTGCAAAAATAAGTTACTTATTTTTTTTAAAAAAAAATACATATTTTCTAACCTTTTTCGAGAATAAATTATTTATTTCTAAAAAATAAGATAATTCAAACGGGATCTAGGTTTTGTCTCCTTTGACTTTTATGTGATCAAGTTGATAAACATTTATGTAATGTATAATCTTTTAACAATTAACAAAATTTGAAAAATACGTCTTAAACTAGATTAAATGTTTTAATGATATAACTTTTATCATCTTTTTTATTTATATTACGTAATATTTGGTCAAAATTCGATAAATTTGACCACAAAAAAATCAAATAAGACAAAAGATTTGAGACGAAAGGAGTAATAAATAATAATAATTGTTAGTTTAATTATCAACAGTCTCTAAAAGACTTAGGTTTGAGATAATCGGATTCGTTTCGGATCATAATGATTTCGGATTGGATCAATTTTTGATTATAATATACTAGTCAATTTATCCGCGCTTCGCGCGGTTTATATATTTTTATTTTAAAGTAATGAAAATAGATAAATTTATTTTTATCACTTTTAAAAATTAATTGGTCTATTATGAATTTCCGAAAAAAATGATTTAAAAACAATTTATATAAATTATTAGTTGGAAAAATACTCTTATTATACATCTAAAGTATTGATAATCTTAAAATATCATAAACATATATATAAAAAAATAAAAATTACAATATGAGCGTAGTCTTTACGATCAAAAGTTACAAATATTAAATATAACTTAATAACATTTTTTCAAGATGACACCCCTCTCGTAATATGCAAGTTCAGTAATAGTGTAAAAATTTATTTAATTAGAATATTAATTTATTTTGACACAATATAATGAAATAACGGGTGTACAAATTTTTTATCAATTTAATCTTCCGATCAAATGGTTGGGTTTGTTCAATTTAATTAGTTTGATCATAACCCATGTGTAATTTATTCATATGCAAAAGTATAAATTTGTCTGTATTATTTATATACAAATTTCAGATATTAAGATAAGATCTATGTACTTCCATAATTTATTACGACTTCCACAACCATTGATAATAAAGATTGCTTGAAAAGTTAAGGTTAACAACGTTTATTAAAGCCGACACCCCTCTCATAATATACATATTAAATAATAATGTAAAAATTTATTTAATTAGAAGAGAAAATTGCTCCTGATGATGGCCTTAGGGCTTTCCCTGAGGTTATATGTGTTTGCAGTACAAATTCTGAGTGACAATGTTGTAAATATTAATTCTCATCGCTTTAATTTACTTAAATGCCCTTATATTTATGTTTATAAAGCTTTGAATCTCACAGTGCTACTTGAGGTCATCCTCAGGCACATCTATCTCTAATTAGATTATTAATTTATTTCGACAAAATATAATGAAACAAAGGTTAGCTTGTTTATCGATTTTATCTTCCGATAAATGGTTGAATTTGTTAAATTTAATCGATTTGATCATAACTCATGTATAATTTATTCATGGGCAAAATTAAAAATATGTCTGTATTGTTTGTATACAATTCCAGAAATGAAGTAACTATCTCGAACTTCCATAATTTATTACGACTTTTACAATTATTGATAATAAAAATTGTTTGAGAAGTTAAGGTCGTCTACCCTATAATCATCTGAAAAGAAATTATAATGATCTTGAATAGGGAATAAAAAATATCGTAATATAAACAATTGTTATTTGTCATTTTACCTAAAAATAAACATAACTATATATATTTAGTATTTAATATTGAAATAATAACTATAATATTCAAATAAAGTTTGTTAATTTTTAAACAAATTAAATATAGTTAATTTAATATATTTTTAATAGGTGTAATTAATGACTAATTATATTGTCATTAATAGCTATTTAATGTTAGAAAAGAATTTTAATAAAAAAATCAAAAAAACGAAAATTCAAGAAAAATACCTTAAACTGTTCTGGTGCATTTCCGATCTCCAGGCATTATAATATATATAGATATGAATAGAGTTCAGATTGGATTGGATGTAATTCGGTTCGGGTTTAATCCAAAATAAAATTGTATAAAATTTAGACTAAAATTGGATGAAATTCGATTTGGATCTTTTCAAATCATAACAAATTTTTTGGTTATGATATTTATTTATTTACTTGCAAAAAAATATAATATTTATTAGTTTAGGTAGTTTTGTGCTAGTAGTTTAAGGTAGTGTAAAGTTTTCCTAGATGAGCAAATCTTTTGTTATCCCCGTTACTCCCTCAGTCCCGGTGAATACTTTATTTTTTAGAATGAGGTTTTTGGTACGTATTTTAAGAATAGTTTCATAATTTATTTTTAAAAAATTTTTTTTGTATAAAAATATAATGTATTTATTTTTATACAAAAAAAGAAAATTTTAAAAATAAATTATGAAACTACCCTTAAAAACGTAAAAAAAAAAAAAAAGAATAAATAATCAAGTGGACGGAGGGAGCCCGTTAGCAATTGGAGCCCAACTCAACTGAAGCAAAGGCCACAAATACATATCGTGAACCAAATAAATTAGCCCACAGCCATGTACTCTATATTTTTTTTCCAAGCATTTACCAAATATATTGGGGTAACTATTTTATTTTGCATAAATACTATTTTCTCAAATTTATTGCAAAAATAAAGGATTTCTACTTTCATATTGCAAAAATACGAAATGCTCTTCATTTCTTTTTCATATCTTCATTTTCTTTTACTCTTCATCACCATCATCATCTCATCATCTCTATTCATCACCATCATTGTCTCTTCATCTCTCTTCATCACAACCCGACGTCCTCGACCCGATTCGTCGTCTTTTCCGACCAACCATATATGCGTCTTCTCCGGTGAAATTCTTATCCGACAGATTCAGAGAGAGAGAGACGAGGCTATTGATAGACTTTGTTTTGTTGCATTCCGATTTGTTTTGTTAGATTGGGTCCCACAGGGACAACATCATGTATGTATATATATATATATATGTATGTGTTGTGATGTTTAATTACTAATTAAGTTGGTTAATTGTGAGTATTGATGGATAGAGAGAAAGAGACGAAGACGAATAGGAGAGAGAGAGAGAGAGAGAGAGAGAGAGAGAGAGAGAGAGAGAGTGTGAGAGATCACTAGAGGGAGAAGGGGAGAGAGATTTAGGAGACTGAAATCAGTTGATTTAGTTGTTTCTGGTCCCGCAGAGGCACTCATAACTCTACCACCATTACTAGAGCTTTGAATGCAACTTACAATTTTTAGTTGCACTGAGTTGCATATGCAACTAGTTGCATATGCAACTAGTTGCAAGTGATGTATCTAAAAACTAAAAGTTAAATTCCCATTTTTGCTGTTGCGCCCATATATATAGAGCTGGAAGTTGGTAAAAAAAAGTTCAAATTCAAATTACAATTTTTAGTTGCATTTAGTTGCACTGAATGCAACCTGTTTCGCAGCCATTACAAATAATATAGTATTTTTACTAAATTGTCAAAACAGTTGTATCTGGTTGAATGTAGTTGAATCCCGTATTTTTGTAAAAAAAATTTCAAAGATGATATTTTGGCAAACGATTTTTAAAATAACAGTATTTTTGCAAAAATATTTATATATTGAGATATTTATGAAAAAAGCCTTTTTTTTTAAGGTGCATTGCAATTCGTATATGTACATTCGAGTCATGTTTAGTTATTTAATTGTGAACTCGGGTCATTTGCTGCTCTATATTAAATTTAGAATTTCGTAACATCTATGAACAAAGAAGCACAATAAATCATGTTATATTGAATTGTATGGTTAAATTGTAGGGATTAATCGAATTTAAGGCAAAACAACAATATTGCAAAATAATTTATTTATTAATCTATCTATACTATTATATTAAAGCCAAAACATTGAAAGTTTTGGTTTTCGGTTTGGTTATCCTATTTATTTTGGTTTTCGGTTTGTTTAATTTAATTTTTAATTAATTTTAAATATAAAATAAATCAATTTTAATCCGTTATTGTCTATAGTCCTAAAGACACAATAATATTTTATATTTACACCATTACTAATACAGCTAAACTTAAAACCTCCGTTGCCTTCACACTGCGCATAGAACTCTATTTTTATAAACCTAATTTACACCATCTTCATCAATTCAATATTATTATATTAAAGCCCAAACATTCAATGTTTTGAAAGTTTTGGTTTTCGGTTTGGTTATCCTAATTATTAAAATAAATAATTAAATTACAAAAACAACTCAAAAATCTAATTATTAATGTTAACGTAATTATATTCCAATTAAAATTCCTTCATCCACATTGAAGTTATTGAACTTCAACTTATTGAACTTCTACTTGGACTCTTTTTTCTGCTCCAACAACTCAATTACCCATTTTTCTTAAGATATTACTTCTAATTAAAATAATTTACCATTTATTATATTAAAGCCAAAACATTGAAAGTTTTGGTTTTCGGTTTGGTTATCCTGTTTATTTTGGTTTTCGGTTTGTTTAATTTAATTTTTAATTAATTTTAAATATAAAATAAATCAATTTTAATCCGTTATTGGCTATAGTCCTAAAGACACAATAATATTTTATATTTACACCATTACTAATACAGCTAAACTTAAAACCTCCGTCGCCTTCACACTGCGCATAGAACTCTATTTTTATAAACCTAATTTACACCATCTTCGTCAATTCAATATTATTATATTAAAGCCCAAACATTCAATGTTTTGAAAGTTTTGGTTTTCGGTTTGGTTATCCTAATTATTAAAATAAATAATTAAATTACAAAAACAACTCAAAAATCTAATTATTAATGTTAACGTAATTATATTCCAATTAAAATTCCTTCATCCACATTGAAGTTATTGAACTTCAACTTATTGAACTTCTACTTCTACTTGGACTCTTTTTTCTGCTCCAACAACTCAATTACCCATTTTTCTTAAGATATTACTTCTAATTAAAATACTTTACCATTTAATTTCAAACTAATATTACAATAATTAATATATATCCAAAATATCACACCATATCTTTCCGTAATTATTTTTAGTAGTAATTTTTGTAATTAAAACAGGTTAATTTTTAATTTAAAATTAATCTTGCGATCACTAATATACACCCCAAAATATCTCACCATATATTCAAATCATTATTTTTAGTAATAAATAAGAATCGTTAGATCTAATAATAAGATATATTATATGATTAATTAATTTACTAAAAAATCAAAGTTCGAACCCGTCAACGACATTTTTAATTTAGAATTTTACAAAATAAATTTTAAACCATGCATATCATTATATAAATTTATATTAAATTAAAATTAAAAATTTATTAAAAATAAGGATTATATAAAAACATAATTATAATGTTAAATAAATTTTATAACCTATCAAAGGAAACCCGTGCTTCGCACTAGACCTGGCAATTCGTTCGTTTCGTGTACTTTCGTGTCGTGTACTTTCGTGTTTTGTGTACGTAATGCTAAATCCAAAACCGACCCGTTAAGGATTCGTTTCGTTTCGTGTTCGTGTACCTTCTTTTCGTGTACGTTTCGTGTCGTATTTCGTGTAATTTTTGAATAAAAATAAAAGTATTTAAATATTAATTTTTTACTAGTACTATTATATAAAAGCCGAAACATTAAAACTTTTGGTATCTGTTTTTTGGTACTTCGTGAATTTACTTATTTACCATTCATTATAAAGAAAAATTAATGCACCTAAAATAAGTAATAACATAATATTTTTAATTGTAATTAGTCAAGATATTACCATTTAAAAACACATAAAAATATCAATCGTATTATATATTTCCATCATTAATATTTCCTTTCGAACTAAAACATGTTACCTTTTTAATTTAAAACAAATCGTACAATCATTAATATATATCCGAAAATATCACACCATAATTTTCAAAAAAATATAACACCTAAAATAAATAATAACATAATATAATTAATGATAATTAGTCGATTAACATAATAAAATTAATGGTAATTAGTCAATTGTCTTTTTCATATTAATATACTGAAATTAACGGTAAACGGTCGATTGTCTTTTTCATATTTACTTTTAGTTGAAGATATTACCTCTAATAAACACATAAAAAAATCAACCATATCATATCTTTCGATCATTAATATTTCTTTTCGAACTAAAACACATTACCTTTTTAATTTAAAACAAATCTTTCAATCTTTAATATATACCCGAAAATATCGCACCATAATTTTCAAGTAAAATATAACACCTAAAATAAATAATAATATAATATAATTAATGGTAATTAGTCAATTACCTTTTTCATATTTACTTTCAGTTGAAGATATTACCTTTTATAAACACTAGATCAATCGTATCATATCTTTCAATCATTAATATTTCCTTTCTAAGTAAAATACGTCACATTTTTAATTTACAACAAATCTTATAATCATTAATATATACCCGAAAATATCACACTAAAATTTTCAGTTATTAATAAAATATATTAAAAATCATATACGTTGTTTATGTTAAGGAAATATTATTACAATCCGTAAACATGAGTATATTAATAAAAATATACCTAATCTTAATATAAACCTAAAAAATAATAATATTATTATTATTTATTTTGTATATTATTTTTTTCTTAGTTAGAGTTATCTTATAATATATTAATATGTAGAAAATTTCCAAATCTTATTGGACGTTGTTAATCAAGATGGGCCAAGCTATACTGAATTTTAATATGAAAAGCAAGAGGCTTTTTCTCAATGATTTTCCATATTAAAACATATCTATACTATTATATTAAAACCAAAACATTGAAAATTTTGGTTTTCGGTTTGGTTATCCTATTTATTTTGGTTTTCGGTTTGGTTAATTTAATTTTTAATTAACTTTAAATATAAAATAAAACAATTTTATAACACAAAACCTAAAGTAGAACTCCTAACACAAAGAAGTACACACAATCTCAATCTCTGAATATACAACACATGCTGAACACTTACATAGCTACAATAGTTCAGTCTCACACGAGGTCTAAGTTTGATAGGCACTCGACATGAAATCTAACTACAGAGTTAGCAGACCTCAAAATTACATTCTGCCGTACAAACTGAACTCGATTCGAATAGTCTGTTCTACGGGTTATATTTATTTGTAAATATGAGTATATTAAATTATAATAAATTAAAATTAAAAACTATTAAAATAATAATTATATAAAAACATAATTGTAATATTAAATTAAATTTAATAAATACATAAAATATCGTATCTTTCAAGCAATTTAAAAGACGTTTACTTTTACTTGAACATATTACCCTTTACACACACCTAAAATATCGCATCTTCCAATCATTATTATATACTAGCTTAAAATCCGTGCGATGCACGGATTTTCTTTTAATATTATATGAAACTTTTTCATTATTTTAAATTAATTTTTTTAAACATGAATTTTGGAGGGTTTAATTTTTATATGAGATGATTTGATAATATTATATAAATGTTATCCGTGATATTTCTAGAAAATGAGGGATTTTAGTTAGAAAATATAGAAAAGATGATAGATTTTAGTTGAAAAAGGTAATCGGTTAATTATTAGTGATTATAAAATTATTATTTTATTTTATTAAATAGAATGCCCATGATATGATTAGAAAAAAAGAAGATTTAGTTAGAGAAAATTAAAAAGTTAACATGTTCTAGGTGAAAAGGTAATTGATTAGTTTATAGTAATTATAATATAATTATGTTTTTTTTACTAAATACAATGTTTTTAGAAAAGGAGAAATTAATATTATCCATGATATTTCTATTAAAAGAGGGATTTTAGTTAGAAAATATAGAAAAGATGATACGTTTTAGCTGAAAAAGATAATCGGTTAATTATTAATATTATAATATTATTAGTTTATTGTATTAAATAGAACCGCCCGTGATACAATTGGAAAAATAGATATTTTAGTTAGAGAAAATAAAAATGTAATGTGAAAATTAAAAAGATGACATGATTTATGTGAAAATGGTAATTGATAAGTTTATAGTAATTATAATTTAATTATGTTATTTTACTAAAAAAATTGCTCATAATTTTTAGAAATGAGAAATTAATGTTGCCCGAAATATTTCTAAAAAAAAGGAATTTAATTACAAAAAATAGAAAAGATTATATATTTTACCTGAAAAGGTAATCGGATAATTATTAATATTATAATTTTATAATTTTTTTTAATTAAATAGAAACGCCCGTAATATAATTGGAAAAAGAGAGGTTTTAGTAAGAGAAAATAAAAAAGGTAACGTGTTTTGGCTGAAAATGGTAACCATCCATGATATATTTGGAAAAAGAAAGACTTTTGTTAGAGAAAAGAGAAATGGTAACGTGTTTTGCCTGAAAAAAGTAATTGATTAGTTAATAGTAATTCTAATATAATTAAGTTATTTTATTAAACAAAATTGCTCGTATGTTTTTTTTTTAAAAAAAATTTAGTTAGATAAAATGTAAAAGATATTGTATTTTACCTAAAACATGAAATTATTTAGTTATTTAAAAACAAAAAAGGTAATATGTTTAACCTTAAAAAGGAAGTTGATTAATAAAGTAGAAATTTTAGTTAGATAAAATATAAAAGATATTGTATTTTACTTGAAAAAGAAAATTATTTAGTTATTGAAAAATAGAAAAGATAATATGTTTAACCGGAAAAAAGGAAATTGGTTAGTTAGTAGGATGGATTTTATCTACCGTATTTTAGTTAGAAAATATAGAAAGGATAATACGTTTTAGCTGAAAAAGGACATCGGTTAATTATTAACATTATAATATTATTAGTTATTTGTATTAAATATAACCGTCCGTGATATAAATTGGAAAAAGAGATTTTAGTTAGAGAAAACAAAAAGGTAATGTGAAAATTAAAAAAATGACGTGATTTAATGTGAAAATTAATTGATTAGTTTATAATAATTATAATTTAATTATGTTATTTTAGTAAATAAAATTATTCATAGTTTTTAAAAAATGAGAAATTAATGTTGCCCGTGATATTTCTAGAAAAAAAGGAAATTTAATTAGAAAAAATAGCAAAGATGATACATTTTCATTATTATAAACAATGTATACGATTTTTAATATATTTTATTAATAATTGAGAAATATGATGTGATATTTTCATGTATATATTAATGATCGTAAGATTTGTTGTAAATTAAAAAGATAACGTAATAATATTAATGATTGAAAGATATGATAAAATTGATGTTTTTAGGTGTTTATAAAAGTTAATATGTTCAACTAAAAGTAAATGTGAAAAAGGCAATCGTTAATTACCATTAATTTTATTATATTAATTTGAAAAATGCAATCGACTAATTACCATTAATTTTATTATCTTAATCGACTAATTATCATTAATTATAACGTGTTTTAATTGGAAAGAAAATATTAATGATGGAAAGATATGATACGATTGATGTTTTTAGGTGTTTATAAAAGGTATTATCTCGACTAATTACCATTAATTATACTATGTTATTATTTATTTTAGGTGTATCTATATTTCTTTATAATGAAGGGTATATAAGTAAATTCACTCAGTACCAAAAAACAGGTACCAAAACTTTCAATGTTTCAGAATTTATATAATAGTATAGATTTTCTAATTAAAACACGTTATCTTTTAATTTAAAACATAATTTTGCAATCATAATCTTACAATCATTAAAATTTCTTTTCTAAACTAAAACATGTTACCTTTTAAATTGAAACATAATCTTGCAATTATTAATATATACCCAAAAATATCACAAAATATCTTTCAATCACCAATAAAAATATAAAATCAAAATCCTTATACAACGAATAATTACCGTTAGATTTTTAGCCAAAAAAATCAGAACCATTAAATCTGATGATTAAATATTTTATATGATTAAGTTACTTTACAAAACATTCAAGATTCGAATTTCATCAACCTCGTATTTAAAAAAATTTATAATATAAATTTTAAATCATGCATATCATTAATTAAACTTATATACATTATTTAAGTTTAAATTAAAAGTATTATTAAAAATAAATATAACATAAAATAAATTTATTTCATATAAAAAAACCCGTGCATAGCACGAGTTATAAGCTATTAGAACTATAGAAGGCAAATCCCAATAATAAAGTAGATTCCAGTCGAGCACGTAGGGATAATAGTGATAAGGGCTTATATTTTTTGTCGGAGGAAGTAGTTATCTTTGTATATACTCAACACGACGTCTAATTAAACTAACACTAGCTAAGTTTATAGTCCACTTTGATCTTTTAATTATTTTTTTAATTATTTTTCAAAACCATTTGAGGCTCTAATTATATCCTATTAGGCTATTATATAACTATTATATAATAAGAGTAAAAGGGATAATAAGCGAGTACTATCATAGATCATGAGTTCGACTCCTATAAACAACATTAAGCGCTATTAATTATATCATAAATGATATTAATTATATTTGTTAGGAATAAAAAATATAATATAAAAATTATGGAAGGCCAAAGTTCAACTCTCCCAATAACAAAATTTTCTATAAATTTAGTTTTTACATGAATAGATTCTAAACATATTCAAAAAGAATAATCCTTAAACACACTATCTCTGTTATCCAAAAATATCGAGGTGGGTTAATGATTTAAAATAAAGGGATAATGGACCTTTCTATCACAATTTGGAGTAAAATGGTTTAAAATATCACAATTTTGAAAAATGGTCATTTCTATTACTCAAAAACGCATCATTTTCTTGCGTTTTCTAAAAACGCATTTTTAATATACGTTTTCACTAATTTTGGAATTTAAAACAAAATGTCAAAAAAAAAATCAAAAATGCGTGTATAACAGCAACGCATATTTTCCATGCGTTTTTGCTTCCAAAACGCAAAAATTGAATGCGTTTTCTCACAATTTGATCAGACACAACTGTAGCCTTGCAGACCCAACAATGAGAACTTCAGAATCAACATATTCTTAATGCATGGTATTGCCCATTTAGCTTTTTACCCAATGGGTAAAAAAATTTACCCATCTCCTACATTTTATACTATATTCTAATACATTTTTGCATGACCCATGGATAATCCATTTACCCAACCCATTAAATAGATGATATACACATACCCAACCCATTAAATAGATGATACACACAATATCTTCACATTTAATTTAAAACTAACTGATCCATGATTCTAGCAACTGACTTACACGCTGAAAAAAATTCAAATACCATTACCCTAATCTGAACAGAATGGAGTATTCCGTATTCATATCGAGATTTTACCTTTCGGAAAAACATAGACAGCAGCCATTGAGATGATCACATTGGTATATAATATTTAAGTTTTATGGATATAATCTCTCTGTTAATCTGTTTTTTGATTTCTAAATACCAGGAAACGTAATTGTTTTACAAAGGTCAAGCATGTCCGCGCAACAATCCTCTTCCAGAACTTCACTAACAGGTTTGGCTAACATAAATATTATAATGATTCATAATGATTCATGTCTGCGTAATTGTTCATTTATGTTCAGAGATTCATATCCTTCTATTTATAATGATTCATATTGTTTATGTACATAGATTTGAAGCGTAGAATTCGAAGTCGAAATGCAGAAAATCAAAATCCCAATATCTCACATTGCAGTGAGGAAAAGAACGATGGAGAGACTCCTATTCCCATTGGTAACATATTGTTTATGTAATATATTGGTATTACGGATGTAAGTACATTGCTTTCTAACTATGTTTTCCTGTTTATGTTAGTAGAATTAAGTCAAAGTTCTACGATCACTACTCCATTATCTTCTAATGGTACAGGTCTGTTTGTTGTTGATCAATACCTACTATACTCAAATTGCTAGAATGTCATTTTTTCAAGTATTTGGACATCTAAACGATTACTATATTTGGCAATATTATTTGTCTACAAAAGGATTATAATTCTTTGAATTCAATATTTTGTTATTAGGTACGAAACGTCGTATTCGTGGCAAGAATACGGAGACGGTTCTAGGTCAATCTAAACAATTCAATATCATTAATGATATTGGAGGAAATATCAATATTAAGCAGCCAAATATTCTTCGAGAAACTGAATCAAACATAAAGATTAATGCACCTATATATACAGGTAAACTCATACATATACAGGTAATACTTCATTGTTTAGATGTTGATCAATGTGAATATTATAAAAATAGGTTTGAAACGAAGAGTTCGTGGGCAGAATGTTGAGACTATTTTGCGTGACGTAGAAAATCAACCACCAACTGGATCGGTAGATACATATGAATCAAGAAATTTGATGCCTTCACCCCAATCCACAGGTAAGAGCAATTACTGAAAAACTATTTTGCATATATATCCCATATTTGTGCAAGACTTCTAACTTGATATTTTTAGTTGATTTTGCAACTCCTCTTAGAACAAGTAGAGTTCATGGAAAACAGAAACAACCTACATCATTGGCGTCAACTACATGTATTTCATCTAGAATACTACATGTACTTTATTTGTTTTATATATTTTTTCTCACAATTCTTTAGTAATTTTTTGTATTGTTATATTAATGTAGCAATGAAACGTAAAATTATAGCTTCAGCAGAGAATATTACAGAGGATAACCAAAGAATTATTGAGGGTAATTTTACATTTGAAAGCTCTTCAGGTACATGTAGTTGTACGAATACGTGAATCTTAATTTATTCAGCGTGCAATGTATATATATTGATTTCTACAAGTACTAATACAGTTGGGAAGCGGAGATTAAGAGGACCTAATGTTAATAAGCTTTATGGTGAGAGATTACATCATATGTAATAAACATACCTTTACTTTCATCAATAGTATATGTTTTAGTATGGCCTACTAAAATTCTTGGTTGCTGCATTCATGTCTATGCCAGGTGAAAACAAAATGCCAGCACAATGTTCAAATCAGAAGGATAACATTAGTACAACACACTCCGCAACAACTAGGCTTACGCCAATTTTAGGACAGAAGAATGTCAACAATGGAGGCCATGGAAACAAACATGTTTATTCGAGTCAACAGAGATACGAACATGGAATATTATCTCAAATTAATCAACCTACTACTCAGATCAAAAAAAGATTTATTGATATTCCTGAATCATCATCTGGAAAGAAAAATCTCAATGCGGATTTTGAGATGGCAGATGAAACTTACACTGAAGGAATAGATGATTTGGACAGAGGTATTAATTCCAATCACTTCTTTTTGAGATCATGACAATAGAGTCTTAGATTTTAGCATCGCCTGCAATATATAATTCTTTAATTTGTCAATTCTATTACTGTAACATTTTATAAGTTTGAGAATTAATATTTTATTACGCAAATAAGTTTGATTTAATCCATCCATATTTCAGGAAAAGCTGATGAAAAAGATATTCATGTTAGCAATGAAATGGATTGCGACGATACAACAGAATGGAGTAGTAACCCAAATTTGTGGAGGGGATACATGGATATTGGTGCACCAACAAAAATATGCTCAAAGTGTGGATCACGTATGTGGAACGAGGAGCGTAACAATAAATCATGTACGAGAAAAGATCCAACATTCTCTCTTTGCTGCAGAAATGGTCAAGTCCATCTTGATAAAGACCCACCACCTCCAGAACCACTTGCTTCTCTGCTAAATGGTACACATGAGAAATCCAAGCACTTTAAACAGAACATTAGAGTGTAGAATTGCATGTTTTCATTTACATCTACAGGCGGAAAGGTTGATAATAAAATCAACAAAGGTAGAGGTCCCTATTGTTTCAGATTGCTTGGTCAGAATTATCATCTTTTGGGAAGTTTGGTCCCTCCCGACGGATCAGGGTCTAAATTCTGTCAGTTATACATATACGATACTGAAAATGAGGTTGAAAATCGTATTAATGCATTAGGTGGTTCTACTGACAATGTTGATCCAGATATTGTAGAAGAACTGTTAACAATGTTAGACCAGAACAACGAATTAGTTCGTGCCTTTCGCATGGCTAGAGATCGTTTTGAAAATCGTGACCTTGATGAGTTCAAATTGGTTCTGGTATCATCCATGTCATCCAGTGGTCGACCAAATCCTATTGGACCATCTAATGAGGTTGCTGCATTTATCGTAAGCGATGATACTGATACCGGTGGCTTTAGAGATACTGTTGTGAATTCTAAACAGGAAGGATTGAAGAGAATATATGAAACAGATCCTCATTTTATGCAGTTCCAGTATCCTTTGTTATTTCCAACAGGCAATGAAGGATATCACCTCCATATACCTCTGAGAAATCAAAAGAAGCGCGATGATACAGAAATAAATGATGAAGATCTTGATCCTGATTCCAATCAAAGGCATTCTGTTTCTTTAAGGGAGTACTATTGTTATAAGATAATGATACGGACATCAGAAGGTGAATATTTTAATAAAGAAAGAAGTACATGATTTTTAAATTGTACTACATGTTAATATTGTAACAATAATCATTGAAATTAATCTTTATTTACAGGTATATCTCTTCACCAGGCTGGACGTTTATGGCAACAATACATTGTTGATGCTTTTACTGCTATTGAACAGTATAGGTTGGATTGGGTCTCAAATCATCAGACTACCATTCGCGTAGATTTGTATCATTCCGTTCGTGATGCTTTGAGGAAAGGAGACAATGATCCTACTCATGTTGGTAAAGCTGTTATTTTGCCTGCTTCTTTTACTGGATCACAACGTTACATGTCACAATATTTTAAAGATTCATTGGCTATATGTCGTGCTATTGGTCATCCGTCATTATTTCTTACAATGACATGTAATTCTAAATGGCCTGAAATACAAAAAATGATTGATTTATTACCCAATGTTGATGTTGTTGATGCTCCGGATATTGTTTCAAGGGTATTTAAGTTGAAGCTTGACCAACTCCTTGATTTAATCAAAAAGAAACATTACTTTGGCAGATGCATAGGAGGTACTCTATTTATTTAAATATTTTATTATTTTTTTAATAATTTTTAATAACATATATTAACATGGAAATAATATTATAATGTAGTTTTAACAAGTTTTTATTTATGAATTTTTTTCTCCATAGTGATGCATGTGATTGAATTTCAAAAGCGTGGTTTGCCTCATGTACACATGTTAATTTGGTTACATCCGGAAGATAGGCCAAACAATATTGATAAGATTGATAAGTTAGTTTCTGCTGAAATTCCTGATCGAGATACTGATCCAATAGCATATGATGCTGTAAAGAACTACATGATGCATGGTCCATGTGGTAAAGATTGTACGTATTCTCCATGCATGGTGAAAGGAAAGTGTATGCGACATTTTCCAAAAAGGTATACTTTTTACATTTAATTAGTTATAGTTATCCTTTATTCAAATATTTGTCAATATTAATTTTTGATGGCAATTTAAAGAGATTTCGTTATTTTGCAGATTTAACGGACATACATTCTTTGACGATAGTGGCTTTCCTGTTTATCGTAGACGTCGGACCGGTAGAGTTATTAAAAAAAAAAGGTGTAAACCTTGATAATCAGTATGTTGTCCCTTTCAACCGAGATCTCTTGGTACGCTTTCAGTGTCACATAAATTTAGAAATATGCAATAGCTCAAGGTCTTTAAAGTACCTTTTCAAATATTGCTTGAAAGGACATGACACTGCTACGATGATGTTAAAGAAAAAGTCCACAAATTCATCTGTTAATACTTCAAAAAACCAGACTAAGAGCCTAGACGAGGTTAAAAATTTTTTGGACGGAAGATATGTATGTGCATCTGAAGCTTCATGGAGAATTTTTTCTTTTGACATTCACAATCGCTGGCCAAGTGTTGATCGTTTACCAATTCATCTACCTGGTGAAAAACATATCAATTTTCAAAGTACTGCTGATTTGGAAAAGGTTTGTGAAAAGGCCACATCAAAGACAAGTAAATTAGAAGCTTGGTTCATAGCTAATAAGGAATTGCCAGTTTCACGCAATTTTACTTATGCTGAATTCCCTAGCCACTTTACATGGGTGCCAAAAACTGCTAAATGGAAGCTTAGACAAAGAGGTGATGTAGTTGGGAGGCTAACAGAGGTTCACGCCACAAGTGGTGAATTATTATATCTCCGTATGCTTTTGTTAAGAAGAAAGGGAGTTATGTCATTCAGTGAATTACGGACTGTGGATGGTATTGTTTATGATACATTTAAGGCAGCATGTGGTGCTCTTGGTCTTTTACATAATGATAAGCAGTGGCATGATGCAATGTCTGAAAATGCCCATTCTTCTATGCCTTCACAACTCCGTGCGATGTTTGTTAACATTTTGGTGTATTGTTCTGTATCAGATCCGTTTGCCCTCTGGAATGCTCACTGGAGCACTATGTCAGATGATGTTGTCTATATGAGACGAAAATTAACTGATAATATTCATTTATCACTTTCTGATCATGAGATCAAAAACTATGCTCTGGCAGGTTCGTGCAACACATCCCATTTGAATTTTTGGAGTGGCTTTTGTTTTGATTAAGAATTATCATATTTTGTCTAAATTTTTAAACATTGTTTTTTTTTCAGAAGTAGAAAAATTGTTGAACGAAGTTGGCAAGTCTCTCCGTGACTATCCCATGTTGCCATTTCCGGAGGAACAATTTTTCGGGTCTTTTGTTAATCGTCTCATTGTTGAAGAAACTGGATACGACAAAGTGGAAATGAAGGTCCAACATGAAAAAAATCATAAAAAGCTTAATATTGAACAAATGGAGGTATATAATGCAGTTATTGAAAACGTTCATAAAAAAAGAGGTGGCATGTTTTTTGTTTATGGAAGTGGTGGTTGTGGAAAAACTTTCCTCTGGCAAACCCTTTGCTGTCGTCTAAGATCAGAAGGAAAAATTGTCCTTCCTGTTGCAGGTTCTGGAATTGCCGCTACATTACTTCCAGGAGGGCGTACTGCACATTCTAGATTTCATATACCTCTAAAGTTGGATCAATATTCAATTGCCGGAATAAAGCATGGTACAGACATTGCGGAGTTAATGCAACAAACAAGCCTTATAATATGGGATGAAGCACCAATGCAACATCGTCATGCTTTTGAAGCCGTTGATCGAAGTTTGAGAGACATAATGGCTGCTGTTGATTCGGAGAGAGGCACGAAACCTTTTGGTGGGATTACAGTTGTGTTTGGAGGCAATTTTCGGCAAATATTACCTGTATTACCAAAGGGTACTAGAGCTGATACAGTGAATGCTGCACTTAACAAATCGAGGTTATGGGACTTATGCAAAGTATTCCTTCTTAAGCAGAATATGCGATTACATGGAGGTAATTCAGAGGAGCAAAATAAGCGGATTGCTGAATTCAGTAAATGGCAACTTGATATTGGAGATGGCAAAGTGGAACCTATGCAAACTGGTATTGGAGAAATTGACTCTGAGTTTGTTCTTCCAGATCAATATGTTGTCAAAAGTAATGGTAGGCATCCCATTACCACTCTTATTGACCTTATATATCCAGACTTTATCAAGAACATGCATTCACATGAATATTTGAGATCAAGGTCAATTCTCACCCCAACAAATGTAACTGTTGATGATATTAATTCCCAGATTCTTGACAAAATTCCCGGTTCAGTTCATACGTATCTTAGTCAAGACTCCATTGATGATAATGGTGGTGAAGATTGTGAATTTGACGCTGCATTTCCTGTTGAATATCTGAACTCTATTAATATGCCATGTCTTCCTAAACATGAGTTAAAAATCAAAGTTGGAGCAGTAGTCATGTTGATGCGAAATTTAAATCAGATAATGGGGTTATGCAATGGTACAAGAATGATTGTAACTGGATGCAAAAAGAATAGTATTGAATGTCAGATTCTTTGTGGCTCTCAAGTTGGAACAAAGCACCTAATTCCAAGGATTGACATGATACCAACTGATACTAAATGGCCGTTTGAATTTAAAAGAACTCAGTTCCCAATACAGGTATGTTTTGCAATGACTGTAAATAAGAGCCAAGGCCAATCGTTGGATACTGTTGGATTATATCTTCCTCAGCCTGTTTTCTCCCACGGTCAGCTTTACGTAGCAATATCTCGAGTTACTTCTCCTGAAGGGCTTCATATTTTAATTATTGATGATTCTGGCTTAAGCAAAAATGTAACAAGTAATGTAGTTTTTGAAGAGGTTTTTTATAATCTTCCCACTTTGTAATGCTGTTTGATCAGCTTTGCTATTCATGCACGGTATTTTCAAGTTTGAAGAAAATTTCATTGCATGAATTGAATGAAAAACTTTATGAGAAAGTGGAGGTTTGGTATTTTATAAATTCATCCTCTACAACTTAGGCTTATTTATACTATTTTACATTTTGCTTTTGTCCATTTTGATGAATCATATGTCACAATTGCAGAACAATATATATTGCACTTTGTTTAATAATGAAGATAAAATTTTGTAGTCTTTGTTACATGTTAATATACAGTGCTTATTTGACAAACCAACCAGCAACCTATTATTAAATCATATTCACAGACATATAAAATTATTTTTCAAAATAATTTTTAAACCATAAGGCAACAGAGATGCAATAGGGAGAATAAACAACTCTAGAATTCATTAAATAGGAAAGTTATCCAAAATACATCTGAATGTTAATCAAAACAATTTGTTTTGCCATAGTACATTTTCTCTATTGGACATGAACATTAAAACCAATTCCTTCTGCTTCTTCGACCATTGTGAACACCAGTTGCTGTTTTTCTTTGAGCTCATTTTCTTCCGCAAAGGAATTCCATCCTGCTGAAAATCTCGCACTTCTCTTTGAAACTACGACTCCTACTCTCCAAGTTCCAACTTCTGTTGTCAGTGCTACGCGATCTCCAGATTGCCATTTCCCGTTTGCCGGTGTTATAAATCTTGGTATATACTGCAGTACATAAGAGTTGAATTGTTAAAAAAAAAAATTATCAAACAGATTTATTGGTGAGATAGTAAGTAAGGAATCTGGAAGTGGTTTTACCCTATAAACTACAAAAATAATACTTAAAAATTTTAAAAACCATACCACTCCATGGCTTGAACTATTGACATTAGAATTTGTCAATGTCACAGTAAATTCAAATGGAGGCACAACTTCTTCAATGTCCATTGCATTCTCTTCAACATTTTCAAGAATTGGAACTTCATGTTCTATGTCAGGTAATTGTTCTTCATTCTGTACCCCAGAACTCTGCCCTTCAAACTGCATGCCTGATTTTGTGGTTCCATCAAAGTATTTTATTGAATCAAGAAAAAGTAAGATGTTTCAACATACGTAACTATTTGTGTTGCACGAACTTGACTAAATAGTAAGAAATTTAGGAACTATACATATATGTAAATTTTACCAGTTGCACATATTGTAGTAGGAAGCATTTTCTCCACTTTTGTCTTATCAAATATCACCATATCAAATATTCCATCCCCACGATATGTAAACATCAACGTGTCTTTCTTCTCAAAATATTGTGACTGAACTATATCCATCAGACCTATCAATTTGCTGTTGGTTTTTGAATAATGAGCATTAAGCATTGCTCCATTTTGCAAAACAACTTTCACGTCACTAGGAATAATATTCCCAAATCTCCTCACAAAAGTTTCTGGTATTTCCTGATTACACAAAATGTAAATTATATATTATACAAGATGCATAAAAAATCGCAGCAATGCCCATAGAACCACTACACATATGAAAAACAACTCACTAATAATTTACCATAGGATTTATAATATTAAAATATTATATGTTTAA
Organism: Saposhnikovia divaricata; assembly: GCA_036435485.1. Taxonomy (NCBI): domain Eukaryota; kingdom Viridiplantae; phylum Streptophyta; class Magnoliopsida; order Apiales; family Apiaceae; genus Saposhnikovia; species Saposhnikovia divaricata. The sequence continues at coordinate 157,335,344 of CM071595.1, forward strand.
AAAATATAACACTCTCAAGTACTCACAAATTCTCCAGCATGGAAGCCACCACCAACACCAAACGATACAAATTTCCATCCAATTCCTCTGTTTTTACCTATAAAATTTTAAAAAAAACAGTTACATTCATATAGGATCCATTGATATGTTGTTATCAATTAAAAACCATATGAAAACTCATATAAGTTGAATTATATAGTTAGATTCCTGAAGATTAATATATCAAGATCCATAGGATCTAACAGGCTGACACACTTACGAACATTTTCATGCAATTGGGACATTTTCCATATGAGTACTTTACCTCGATTGTATAATGGATCCGTTGATATGTTTCGCATTGGGACATTTTCCGCTTCCGATCCATCATCGTTCAATATATTAACTGAGAAAACTCCATTACCCTTATAACTGAATACAATAAAGCTAGCACAACACCTTATAAGTTCTTTTCTAAAACGAATCAGATTAACAAAACTTTCTTGCGACACATTGTACTGAACATGTGTTTCTCTTCCTGTTCGTAACTGAAAAGTAACATTCGCAGGTATTGCACGACCATACGCTAAAATGATCTTCTCTGGTAATTTCTGAAATTGAGAATGTAGTTATTTTTATACGTAATTAGTGAACAAATTAAAAAATGAAAAATTCTAAACAAAAGATTACTTTCCATTGAGGATCAGAAACATACATTAGCAGGTGTACATATCATTTTCTTTAAATATAACCTAAACCTAAATGTCACATTTACATTTTTTTACTTACCATCGTTGTGCTTCCACAATTATCTGCTTTTACAACAATGATGAATTTTTGGAAAATCTGAACATCCTCATCCATCTACAAATTTTAAATATAAAGCCAAAAACAAAACAATGTTAATATATAATCCATTCACATTTTTAGTAAAATGTAGTAAAAGAAAAATAATTTTAATTACTCAGATACGGAGGCACAACAATCATAGTAGTATAGTGTAGATCTATTACATGCTCTGATAATGCAAAGATAAATGGTGGAATGCTCCAAATACAAGTTTAGCACGGCACTCGCATAAATATCACAAACTCTGAATAAAAGCAGACCTGAACAACCGAAGCAAAGTTTTTATTATACTCAGATTTAGTAGTATAATAGTCAAACATACCATATTTTTCTGAACAGGTAAAGAATTTTCGTTGTCAATGTCATGATCAGCAGCGCCAATTCCATTTTGTCCACCTGTAGATATAGTTAAAAGTCTTTGATGTTAAACAAATTTGACTCAGATTAAAGGTGAAAAAGTAACTTTTAAAAATTGTAGACGTTAACTTGAGTTTTACCAGAGTTATCATTCCAATCAATAGCCCAAATCCAATTGTTAATTTCATTTTGTAAACATCCATGAACACGTTTTGAATAATCTATCTCATGTCCATCTTCTTGGTAAACACGTCCGTGCAAGATTTTATTATTCAATGAGAAGATTATAGTCTCTCTTTGACTGACGTGGAATACCTCCAGAATTTTGCCAATATTAGCCAAATATCCTCCAATACTACTAAAAAACATGTACCTCCGTTCACCAGCGATTTCAACTTGGTTCACATCACTAAGTACTTCCCCATATGTGTCCTTAATTAATTTTGGAACAACCTAAATCATAATAAGAAAATCAATGCATGTTATGCAACTTGATTGATACAAGTATTATACTATTATGAGAAACGTATTGCAACTATCATATTGAAATATATTTAAATAGGAAAGTAATTTACCAGCATGCCTTCTTCCAGACAATCATCTGATATTACCTTAAAGAATGACTTATTGCATTCCTTATTATCTGAAACAATTATTATAACCAAGATTAGATTATTGTCACATTGAATTAAAACATTTTAATTCAATATTATACCTTTTCCGTAGCCAACCATTTTGTCTTCCTCCTTAAATATGCAGACATTTATCAAATCTTCTCCAGTTGAAGTTAATGTAGAGAGAACCAATGTATCACCAGTCTCCAACTCGGTGTCCCTTGCAAATTCCTGCCATCCAGCCCCAAGTGTGCAGCTATCATTTATCCACTCAACTTTTATTTCCCACCGTCTATGAATGAACATGAATTCTACTTTACATCCATTTTTCCAATTTCTGTATAACTTATCCAAAGCGACCTGCAATATCTGTTTATAATAAAACCAAGTCAATAAAATTTCATGTAAAGAACAAAGAAGCTCCAACTATTATGTATATACCATAACAATAACATTGTTTACCAGATTGTTCTGTTTTGGATCAATATCCAAACTGTTGAGTTTAATTTGGAAGTATCCTGCATTGTTGTGCAATGCATTAAAAAGCCAAAGTGCAGACACTTTCTCATACTCTAACGACAAACTATCAAGTACGTATTTATCCTTTCTCCAGTTCTCCAAATCTTCGTTTTGTAAGAATTCTTCTAGATTTTTTGTTTGATAGTTGCACTCTATTGCTGTATCCTTGAAAATTTTTATAACAAACATATCCTCTCCATAATATTCAAATTGAAGTAGATTGTATATTTTGACACTGTAAAACCTCACGAATCTTCTCATTCCATATATTACCATGGACTTCTGATCATATTTTGCCCGCCACACCAATGAGTTACATTGTAAAGTTAAATCTGACGGAAGTTGACTTCCAAACTTATCAATGAATGATTTAGGAATTCTCTGGAAAACAAATAAAATATATAATCATAAATTATTTCCACATTCTATAAAACTGTTAAGAAACAATTGCAAAAGTAATATGTAGAGAAAAAATTAAGTCTTACAAAAGATCCAAATATTCCCTCTTGATTGTTTGCTGAAAGGAAACTTGACACTAACTTCGTGTGTCCTATTTTTCAAAAAAATAACATCAAAACATATCATATCAAATTATCAATGTTTCCTCACTATATTATACAAAGGATCAAAATCTTTACCGAATTGTGCTTTGTTGTTTTCCAATTCTGCTGAGCATAATTTTTCCTGCTTCCAATATTAGAAAAACATAGTAAATTCAGTAAATCTGATCAAATTCAAATATAATCCTTATCTGCTAAGTTCTATAGTTATACCCATAACCCAAGTACTGAATATAACAGTTAGTAGAACTTCTTCCCAATTAAGAAACAATTAGTAATACTTTGCATATCAACACACCCAAACATCAATTAGGTAATCATAATAGCACTTTGTATAAACCCTAATCCAAATTACGATGATTATTCATTAACAGTATATATTATACTTTACAATCAGAAACAATCTTTTACCTTCATATTCGATGATAAGAACGAACTTCCTGTTATCCGTGCTTCGCTGTTGTATCAATCTGTAAATGGGTAAAACTGCATGCAAGAGAGTAAGTTTTGTTATACTATGTTCCTTATGTATTTAAGTACTTGGGTAGTAGTGTACTGTCTCATTACTTCTCCTTATGTATTTAAGTAATTAGGTAGTAGTTAACTGTCTCATTACTTCTCCTTATTAATGTTATGTTTTTTAATAATTAAATGATAGCTAAATCATAAATTGTCTTTAATCCTTATTTTTCTCAATAATTTTTAGGAAATAAATATAAAAAAATGATGAATTATTAAAAAAATGATAATTTATTAATTTCTATAGCATCATAAACTTATGGAAAGAATTTTTTTTATAAATTAAAAAAAATTAAAATTTTTTAAGTTGTTTTCAGTATTTTAATTGTATTCGTGTCCGAATCTAAAACGCATATTACATTAATGGTCATACGAATATTCGGCATACTCATATGTAATGTAGAAATCATTAAAGTATTATAATTCGGATCAATACAAAATATGGGTAGTAGTCGAATATAATCTTAAGGATAGGAATTCCCCAAAAAAGTGCTTAGACTTTATAATTTTAATCAATAATTTTTTGTAATTTTAACCCTATTTGCCAATGTACTGTTTATGTTTGAGACATAGGCCTCGGCACGCATTATAATAATCTGGCCCAGTATATTTCCATAATTATTAAATTTAATCAATTTTTAAAATACTTTTTCAAAATAAATATATACCCAATCAATTTTTAAATTTAGAATTATATAGTAATCAAAAAATATATACTCAATCAATTTTTAAAATTAGTATTATATTTTTATATTACTATATTTATATTATATTATATATTATAAAGTAACTCCTATACAATACCTCTGCGCCAATTATATTGTTTAGCCCATTATAATGTATAAATGTGTCGATTAGAAAATAGAGATATAATATTCCTTTTACCAATGAATTCCATAATGTTTATCCCATTATAATGATTAATGTTGTCCATTATACTGCTATTATATTATATAATAGCAACAGTATAAATTTTACCTCAATTAATTAATAATCTATAAAATGAAATAAAATTTCGCGAAATATCCCAGTCCCAACATTATTAATTTACAGAGGTTTTACTTTAGTTTGTTTTTAATTATAGAACCAAATAAAAGTGGGCCTTTTTTATTTAACAAAAAATAAAAACTTTGATTCGACTATAGAATTATAAAATTATTATTACTAATATTTTCTATTTAAGAAGGTCTTCTCTAGAATAATGTCCTCTGTATATAATAGTAATATTGGCAGTATAAATGAAACATTTTACGAATTTTTATGATACCTGGCATTTGATAACGACATATACATATAATTTTTCCCAATATATAGTATTATGTTTGTTAGTAGTGTCAATCTAGCTGATTATATTGATTTTAGAATTTCGGTTTTTTGTAATTTTGACCCTATTTGCCAATGTACTGTTTATGTTTGAGACATAGGCCTCGGCACGCATTATAACAATCTGGCCCAGTATATTTCCATAATTATTAAAATTAATCAATTTTTAAAATACTTTTTCAAAATAAATGTATACCCAATCAATTTTTAAATTTAGAATTATATAGTAATCAAAAAATATATACTCAATCAATTTTTAAAATTAGTATTATATTTTTATATTACTATATTTATATTATATTATATATTATAAAGTAACTCCTATACAATACCTCTGCGCCAATTATATTGTTTAGCCCATTATAATGTATAAATGTGTCGATTAGAAAATAGAGATATAATATTCCTTTTACCAATGAATTCCATAATGTTTATCCCATTATAATGATTAATGTTGTCCATTATATTGCTATTATATATATTATGTATATATATATATATAGAGTCCCTTTCTAGAGATAATTTTTATATAGAAAATTGGAGATAACTATATATTTTTTATGATTCTACAGAAAAACCAAATTTATAATTTTTTTTCCCAAAACATAATTCCAAAAAAAAATTAATAAATCTTCTTAATTCCCACATCATCAGTGACGTCATCATTACAATACAATTTATACCACGATTGCAATGCTGACGAGGTAAATGTCGGCAGCAGCAATGCTACGTCCGCATTTGGTTATGTTATAGAATAAGAAAATTATAGTAAAAATTTGTTAAATTAATACTCGATACCACGATAAATTATCTTAGATAAATGCATATTTTTGGTCCTAACATAATAGCAACAGTATAAATTTTACCTCAATTAATTAATAATCTATAAAATGAAATAAAATTTCGCGAAATATCCCAGTCCCAACATTATTAATTTACAGAGGTTTTACTGTAGTTTGTTTTTAATTATAGAACCAAATAAAAGTGGGCCTTTTTTATTTAACAAAAAATAAAAACTTTGATTCGACTATAGAATTATAAAATTATTATTACTAATATTTTCTATTTAAGAAGGTCTTCTCTATAATAATGTCCTCTGTATATAATAGTAATATTGGCAGTATAAATGAAACATTTTACGAATTTTTATGATACCTGGCATTTGATAACGACATATACATATAATTTTTCCCAATATATAGTATTATGTTTGTTAGTAGTGTCAATCTAGCTGATTATAATGATTTTAGAATTTCGGTTAGGATTTCATATCATTTTCTTACAATTTCAATTTGAGCAATCTTTTTTGAACAGTTTCCAGCTTATATCATGGGATCTTATCATTTAAACAATCTGTTAGGCTGATACTAATCAAGTCATTCTCCTAATCATAATCCACAATTCGTGTAACTAATTTATAAATCGTAGGCACGGAAAAGAATAAAAGCTCCAACATCACAGAACGTACGTATACCATTGTTTGTAGTTAATTTTGTTATACCACATTGTAAGTTCCACAACAAAACTTAGAAGAAGCATTCATGTAATAATTTTAAGTTCAATTTACTTTGTCATGTATCATACTTAACATTTTACTTTGTACAACTTCCTTTGTACAGATCATTGCAGCAATGGAAGCCGTTTCTGTCCATCATATTCAAAATCTTGAAAAATCACGTACTGATTGGAGGATTAGAGTGAGAGTAACCAGAATGTGGCCAACCATATCATCTGATTCTGGCATAACTAAAGGATTTAATCTCATTCTTCTAGATGATGATGTAAGTTATTTCTTCATAACATTTTTCCCACGTATTAGAATATTTATGTGTAATCAATGCTATCAATTTTTTATACGTGTAGAATTCCCACATCCATTCATATGCTTTTGCTGATGTGTGGAAAGTTATTGGCAAGGATGTGAGTGAAGGATCTGTTTATATAGTTGAGACCTTTATTGTGCGTGATGCTGTTGGCAACTTGAAGCCAGTTTCAACTGATATTTGCATAAGATTTACTAATGCAACTACCTTCAAACCTTGCGTTGATGATAAGATTATTCCTGCCTGTAAATTTGAATTCTTGGATCTTGGTGATGTGGAAGGTCAAGCAAACCGGTTGGCGGAAAATGAAAATCCAGAATTTGCGATAGGTTGGTTATATTTACTTTCATTTCATCAATAGTCATATATATCTGCGATAGATGTGTTTAAATTTACAAGTTCTAATACTATTTACTTTTAAATTCTAGATCTTATTGGAGTAGTGGAGGACTTTGAAAGAGTGCGGAAAATAAGCACAAAGTTTGGTGAGAGAGACATTGTTAGATTTAAACTATGCGATGGCAGGTTAATTAAATTTATTGCTACGATTGATAATAATGCTTACATTTTTCATGATTCGTTTTTCGTAACACAATGTTTTTTTTAATATGTATAATATGTAGTTATCATCTTAGAGTGGGCATTTGGGGAGATTTGGCTATATCATGCAATGACGAATATTATAAGCATGATACTGAGAAAACCATTATTGTAATTCTCGCAAGTACGAAAATGGCTATGTTTAAGAGTAAGTTCCCTAAAAATCTTTATAGGCATTGACTTAAAAATCTCTATCTCATATCTCATATTTAATTAATGCACTATATTAACAATCATGAATATTTTGTCTACTATGTTTTATAACAGATTCGGTGCAAATTAGCACATTACCATCCACAAAAGTGTATTTCAACTTGGATGATGAGTCGGTCATCGAGATGAGCCAGCGGTATATACTTTTTTAGATATTTTTATTGCATTTAGATGGAATGTGATTCATTTAAAACTTTACATATAGTTGTACTTCATTACTACGTCGAATTTCATGTACTAATTAATTTAATTGTTGTCTCAGCCTTGAAGATGATGGTTATAAGGCAACTAAAATTGTTGATGAGCAAAGCTATGCTTTGACAATAGTTGCTCCTTTTGAGAAACTATCATTGAAGGAATTGAATGAAAACATTCATGAGAAATTAGAGGTGTTGTATATTATAAGATTTCTGCAATGAACTATCATTAAATAACATCTGCTATTTTTGCTAATCTCAGGAAATAATATTGTACCTTTGCAGAAGAATATATATTGCACTTTCACCATTGATAAGTTGGAAGATTGTAGTGAATGGTTCCTGGATACATGTAGTAAATGCCACCTGCCAGTTGAGTTGATTGAAAGGAGATTCAAGTGTAACAAGTGTACTCGCAACATGCCTGTTGCGGAGAAAAGGTCTGCAATTACCTTCCATCTTCCTTTGATTTCATTGTAGTATTCTCAACATTCCTTCCAAAGTTAAAGCCTTCTACTTCATTGTTGCAGGTTTTGCGTTAAGATCATGGCAGTAGACTCTACATTCAACTCTACTGTTTTCCTCATGGATCGCGTTGTTAAGCGATTGATTGGATGTAGCGCATCAAATCTATACCAGTCTCAGCCAAAAGTATTGTTTTCACATACTAATCATTCATTTAATATATTGATATATTGATTAGTCACATTTATATCATCAGTCTATAAATTATTAAATTTGTACTATGTAATTCGAACTCTGTCTTATTTCTTAATAGGAGGATAGAGTTGCAAAAATTAGACCTGCTTTGATTACAAGTATGACTGGCAAAGAAGTTACAACTACTATTGAAGTTTTAAAAGGAAGTAAAGAGGATGCTACATTCCTAATTAATGCAGAGGATATCTATGATATTTCTATATCAGACACTTTCTCTGCAGAAACTTCTTATTTGCCAGAGATCCCATCAATTGATCTAACAGAAGTGTGTATACTATTACTTTGATTAGTCATTTTATTATAATGACTGACATGTACTAATGACATAAATTGTTATGTTGCAGTCACTTGATTATGCTGATGAGATGATAAAGACGCCAGGATCCGCAAAATCAGTCAACAAGAAAATTAAAGTGGTATATATAGCACATAATCATAACCAAATACTAACATCAGATATTACTATTGCACAACCTTTAGATTCATGTTATTAGTTGATTTTTTATCAACTACACTAACTTATCATATACCAAAAAATTGCAGGAAAAATGAATTGGAGATCAAGGATGATCAACTCATTCAGAAGTCCATTTGTCGATCAATGCAATCTTTGTGATAAGTTTCAAATAAGTCACTATGTTAAGACAATGTTTTTATTTCGTGCAAGTTTTTAATTCCAGTCCATTCCGATTAGTACTGTTCTATGATTATTCTGCTTCGTTTCAGACATTTAAAGTGAACATTTTTGTATCTCTTGATTAATTTTCTTGAGAAAATAAAGTTATTTTCTGTTGTTACAATATATTTTTAATGTTTGGAAAAATTAATATTTTTCTTTGTTATCATTGTAGAAAAGTAGTACGTGTTAATTATGAATTATATTCCATATTAACATAAGTATGGTTACCGGACAAATAGAATCTTAAAATAATCCTATAATCGTAAACAATTATCAAACTTTTGTTTTTTTTCTAATCATAAACGTTATAATCTTACTTGCAAGTGAAACAATTAGCCCATTTTGTTGATCACTAATAATTTACAAGTGAAACAATCCACAATAGAGGAATGACTAAGCAAGTTCTTAACTTGAAAAACTGATAGTCAAGAGTTAAGAAAGCTAGAGAAGGAAGCCATACCAATTATTAATCCATTTAAATTTATATGTTATGTGTATTTGATTCCATTGGTAAGTATCAGTTTTACAAACATTTAAATTTAAATTTAAACAAATAGCACCTTCTGGAGCTGATTATAATGCAGAGGATATATATACAGCTAAGTCTTGGTCCATTCTGTTCAATCCATTATTTGAACACTATGTTATAACACGTTTTATCAATCTTCGGAGTTTTACAAATCAAAAACCTCATAATCTTGATTGGAACTGTAATTTTTGCCCATTATATTTGGTCTGAATGACAATTTTTACTACTTGGCCACTAACCAAACTTTAAGAATTCAAAAAAGGAATCCATATCAAATCAGCAAATTTTTAGGTGACATGTCTCTGACTCCTGTTGTAGATATCAGAACTAACAGAAATAGAAAAGCTGATGATCCTTTATCTTAGATAAATCGTAACAACCAATCTTATATTTATTATCCTCTATCTTATGTGAATCAAGTAGTTGATTTATATTAATCATAATATACTCAATCATAATCCTCAATCTCTCAAATTTATCTCATGACTTATTGTATAGGAGATCCAGAAGATTTATTTTGTAAACCATATCTCATTACTTATAAGATATGGATGATTGACGTTTATAATTGATATGACAACGTCTTTTTAGCCAGTTATTTGTAAATTGATACAGTTATCCTTTTCTACATCAACTAAGGATTTGTATAAATACATGTAGATCGAGTACCTCATTTGTCAATCCACAACAAAGAAAGTTCTAAACTGTGGAAAACCAATTAGGTTAGTCTACACACAATGTTATGTCTTTATGCTATGTATTTATGTCTTTATCAGCAATGAGTACAATAATCATTGGACTGATTTCCATGTTATGGTTTGTACGATTGTTGTGTCTTACACTTTAATCGTTTTTTTGCTTTCTCTCTAGAACAGCAATGTTCGATACACTTGCATCACTTGACACAACAAGGACGAACTGTAGAGTGAGAGTTCGTGTTACAAGAGTGTGGTCTACTATTGTTGGTGGAGTGCTCACTCGATTCAATCTGATTCTGCTTGATAATGCTGTAAGAAATTCTTCCTATTTCATATCTTCTGTTTAAGGTTGTGTTATTAATCAGTCGATTTATGTTTACTTGATTCTAATTCGCAGGATCATCATGTTCATGCAACTATAATACCTGAAACATGGAATCAAATTGGACAAAATATTGTAGAAGGAGGAATTTATGAAATTTCCAACTTTCACACCAACCAAGCTATTGGATTTCTGAGGCCAGTATCTTCTCAGATTCAACTGAGGTTTACTAATCACACATCCGTTGAAAGAATTCATGGCAACGACTTGAACATTCCAAGTAACAAATTTGAATTTGTTCATTTGGATGAGTTACACTCTTATGTAGATTCACATGTAACAAATTATCCTCCTTCAACTACTATTGGTAATTTTTCTGGTGTCAGTTCTTAAGATTTAAATATATATTACATCAGTGTGTTTCTGAGTCCTAATATGTCAAATGAATTTAACTACAGATATTATTGGAGTCATACAATATCGTCATGAGATTCAGGTCATACCTACACGGAATGGCAATCTGCAACTACTGAATTTGGTGTTGACTGATGGAAGGTGGATTACATTTTTATGCAATTTTGATATATTTGTTGGTTTGTATACAAGTAAAAGTCTATTTTACTCACCGACATTTATGCATGTACAGAAATTCAATCCCAGTGAATGTTTTTGGAGATATGATAGTTGCAGTTGATCAACTGTTTGAAGCAGAGCAACAAGTTCCCAGAGTTGCTATAATAACAAGTGTTAGGGTTTATCAATATAAGGGTTAGTTTGATCATCTGTATGTTAGACAATAGTAATTACTATTTAATTGTCCTATATCCTACGTACTCTAAAATTTTCATATTATATTTTCAGCAATAGTCAAGTGCATCACTACTCAAGCTACGAAGTTCTATTTTAACCATGAACATGAGTCCGTCTCTATCATGAGGGATAGGTAATAATATTTTTCCGAGAAAACATTAATCCATCTTTATCAAAGTTTGGACGATCTATTTATCAAAGTAAATATCATGATGGTTTTGTAGGTTTGCCAATAGTCAATGGGAAGTTTAAAGAAATGATACATTTTCAGACAATGAGTTGTGGTGTGTGATTAATGCTGCTCACTGAAGCATTCCAGATTTCCCATATTTTGAAGATGAATAAATTTTGCTAATAAGTCTAGACTACTACTAAGTTTTTTCCTTTGATTCCTTGAATTTCCATTGAACAAAGTTTGTAATTTGTCATCAATAAATTGCATTTTACCATTTTATTACTTTCATTTTGGTATTAATATATCTGTTACTAGGAATTTCTTTGCTTTTAATTTAAAATTTTCTCTTTGAAATGTAAATAAATTTCGCAATTAGAAAACAAATAGATTAAATTTAAAAATAAAATATTAGCAATTATAATATATCATTAGTAAATATATATTACAATGAGATTTTAATAAAAGAAGAACAAAATAGCATAAACTTTATGTTCAATATGTTATCGTGAACTAAAAAAAGCAAAATAATACGAGTATAAGAAGCTCGCGTAGCGCGGGCAAAGTTCTCTAGTTTTGTATAAACGCATTCTTTTGTTGCGTTCCTTTGTGATGGTAAGGGTCACTTTCCTGAATTGTGATATTTTGGACCAATTTCATACAAATTGTGAGATAAAGAACCTTTTTCCAAAATAAAGTTGAAGATAATTCAAGTTTAACAAAAAAAACGAATTAAAGTTAGTAGTAGCTAGGCTAAAGAGAAAGCCTTCTAGCTTGGATTGTTTGTTGGCTTCGGGGCCGCTGTTGGGTGGCTGGCAAGATACATGTGTTGATATTCGTGTCAGTTGTCACCGTAGAGTAGCTTATAATCAATTTTTTTTTTATGTTTTTTTATACGTCTTATGTATTTCATTAGCTACCATTCACATTAGTTTCCCATTGTATTTCTTAATTTTGTTTAAATCTTTATATATTTTTTATAAATTCACTTTTAATAGTTAGACTTAATTTATAGGAAATTTACCAAGAATACTAGATTTAAAATTTCTATTTGCAAAAATACCATCTCCTTGAATTAATTGCAATTTTACCAATCTAAGTTTCAAAATTGCAAAAATACCAACCCTAACCCTGTGGACTTTTTTTTTTTATTTAAGGTGGGGTGCTATTTTGGTGGATTTGGGTTGCAAGGCCCCGCATGAGCATATTCAACTGAATGCAACCACATTCAACCAAATGCAACCACATTCAACTTTCTTTTTTTTTAAGGTGGGGTGATTTTGGTGGATTTGGGTTGCAAGGCCCCGCCAGGGGCAATATACAACCAAATGCAATCACATTCAATTTTTTTTTAGGTGGGGTGATTTTGGTGGATTTGGGTTGCAAGGTCCCGCCAGGGGCAATATACAACCAAATGCAACCACATTCAACTTTTTTTTTTAAGGTGGGGTGATTTTGGTGGATTTGGGTTGCAAGGCCCCGCCCGGGGCAATATTCAACTGAATGCAACTGAAATCAGAAATTTAGTTGCATATGGTTGCATTCAGTTGCTGATTTCATGTTCCATTTTTCAGTTGTCATTTTCGACCTCATTTTTGGACTATATATATAAATATCAAGAATTGTATTCAACCCCCCCTTCTACAATTATACAAGTGTGTAATCTGGGAATAACAATTGGTATCAGAGCAAGCTTCTAACATATTTGAAGTTTAAAGATCAACACACTTCCAACATGTCTAAGAAGGATTATGGAGTGAAGATTCCAGTTCTTGATAGAGAAAATTACTTTCGCTGGAAAGTAAAAATGCGCCTACATCTCTCGTCTATTGATGAGGGTTTTGTGGATTGCATTGACAAGGGTCCTCACGTTCCAATGAAGACAGCAACAAGAGTTGGCCTGGCTGATGATGTGCCTGACACTTTCATTCCCAAACCTGTTTCTGAGTGGAGTCTTGAAGATATTGCAGAAGTCCACAAAGACAAAAAGACCATGAATATTCTGTTCAATGGTCTAGAAACAGACATGGTTGACAATGTTATTAACTGTACTACCGCCAAGGAAGTATGGGACATTGTTCAAACCCTGTGTGAAGGAACAGAACAGGTAAGGGAAAACAAGATGCAACTACTAATCCAACAGTATGAACATTTTCACTTTAAGAGTGGAGAAACATTGAATGATACATTTAGTAGATTTCAAAAGCTACTAAATGGTTTGAAACTGTATGGAAGAATCTATCAAGTTAAAGATTCTAATCTCAAATTTCTGAGATCACTGCCCAAGGAATGGAAGCCAATGACTGTTTCTCTAAGAAACACTCAAGAGTACAAGACATTTACTCTTGAAAGGCTCTATGGAACTTTAAAGACCTATGAGCTGGAAATGGAGCAGGATGAAGAGATTGAGAAGTCTCAAAATAAAAGTGGGTCAGTTGCACTTGTTGCCAACTTGGAGCAAAAAGAGGAAAGGACAGAAACTGCTAGTTCTACACCAAACATGGAGGTTTGTAAAGGTAGAGCAGAATCAAGCAGGAGCAAGGAAAAGGTGTCTGAGGAATTGAATGCTCTTCAGCAGGATGAATTGGATGAGATAGATGAGCACTTAGCTTTTCTATCTAGGAGATTCTCTAAGCTGAAATTCAAGAGAAACTCTGGGATGGCCAAGCCATTTAACAAGGATTTTTCCACAAGCAACTATGTGGATAAATCCAAAATTAAATGCTACAATTGTGGAATTGCTGGTCATATGATAAGTGAATGCAGGAAACCTAGATCTGAGAACAAGGGAAAGCCAACTGAGGCTGTTGACTATAAGAAGAAATATTTTGATCTTCTCAGGCAGAAAGGAAAGGCATTCTTGACCCAAGAGTATGACTGGGCTGTTGATGACAATCATTCTGATGATGATGTTGAGTTAGTCAACCTTGCTCTAATGGCTGATTCTGGAGAGCAGGAAGCAAGTTCAGCTAGCAATCAGGTATTTTCTACTAATCTCTCTGAGCTCACTAAAGAGGAATGCAATAGTGTTATAGATGAAATGTCTACTGAACTATATCACTTAAGTGTTACTCTTAAATTACTTACTAAAAAGAACAATAGAATTAAAGAGTCTAATCTGTTTTTAAGTGATAGAAATGCTGCTCTAGAATCTCAATTTCTAGAATTTGAGAAAATGAGAGTTGATTGCAATAATGCTAAAAGTGAACTTGAAGCTGTGTTAAAAAGAGAACTAATTTTAAAAGACCAGCTTGAAAAAGAACAAGGGATAATTGCTAAATTTCAAAGTTGTAGGAATATTTCTCAAAACATAATAGAAGTTCAGGGAATAGAATCATTTGTGAAGGATACCTGGACTCAAAGGAAAAAGGAGCTAGAACCTGGCCTTGAGGATCTAGAGACTATTTGTGAATCAACGGATAGTGATCATCCGTTGACGGATGAACCGTCAACGGATGAGAGGTATCCGTCGACTAACAAAAAGTCTGTTAGTAAGAAGGAACTTAGGAAACTGGATATCAAGTATGGTCCAATAAACAAGAATTTTGTTAGTGGTGAGTGCAGCAAAACCAAATCCAGTGGGAAGGCTAAGACAGGTGATTTACACAACAAAAAGGCTGTTGATAAATCAGACAATGAAAAGGTAGAAATTGAGGGCAAAAAGAAAAAGAACAGAAATGGTAAGATAGGCATCAACAAGAAAAACAATTACTCTCCTGACAAGTTTGCTCCTAGGAAAACTTGTAGTAATTGTAATAGTGTTAATCATCTATCTTCTAATTGCAAGTTTGTCAACAAGGCTCCTGTTCATGTACCTCAACCAATGCCATGTATGCCTGGTTTGTATCAAAATGCTAGTTTCTCAAATCCATATGTGAACATGCCATATGTGTCTAATCCATACTTTCAATCTATGAATGTGCCACAAATGTCATGGAACCTACCTAACATGAATAATATGTATGCCAATTTTACACACATGCATGCATCCAATATTCATGCAAATGAGCATTTGTCAAACCCCTTTACTCAAGCATCTACACCTAAGTTGAATAATGCTAAGAGTGCAAAGTCAAAGGCTAACAAGAAAGGACCCAAGGAAGCTTGGGTACCAAAATCAACTTGATTTGTTTTTGAAATGTGTGCAGGGAATCAGAAGGAATCTATGGTACCTAGACAGTGGATGCTCTACGCACATGACAGGAGATTCAACCCTGCTCACAGAGTTCAAGGAAGGAGCTGGCCCTAGAATTACCTTTGGAGATGACAGCAAAGGATATACTAAGGGATATGGACTGATTTCAAAAGACAATGTCATCATTGAAGAAGTGGCTTTAGTTGAAGATTTAAAGCACAATTTGCTGAGTATCAGTCAGATTTGTGACAAAGACTATGAAGTAAAGTTCACAAAAGAAGCATGTGTTGTTTCTGCCAAGGAAGACAACAATGTGGTATTGACAGGCTTTAGAAAAGGAAATGTTAACATAGCTGACTTCAATTCAGCATGCTCAGAATCTATTACTTGTCTCTTCAGCAAAGCAAGTAAGGATGAGAGTTGGCTATGGCATAAGAAGCTGTCACATTTGAATTTTAAAGTTATGAATGATTTGGTAAGAAAGGATCTTGCTAGAGGAATCCCTCAATTGGAGTTTGTCAAAGATGGGCTGTGTGATGCCTGCCAATTAGGGAAACAAAAGAAATCATCCTTCAAAAGCAAGACAGAGTCATCCATTGTTAAGCCTCTTCAATTGCTGCATATGGATTTATTTGGTCCAGTAAATGTCATGTCTATTTCAAAGAAGAAATACTGTCTGGTGATTGTAGATGATTTTTCTAAGTTCACATGGACCTTCTTCCTGCACTCCAAGGATTGTGCAAGTGAAATCATCATCAATCATCTCAGAATGCTAAACAATGGTTCTGAAGACAGAGTACAAAGAATCAGGAGTGACAATGGTACTGAATTCAAGAATTCCACAATGAAGATTTTCTGTGAAGAGAATGGAATTGTCCATGAGTTTTCTGCTGCCAGAACACCTCAACAAAATGGGGTTGTCGAAAGGAAAAACAGAACTCTCATTGAAGCAGCTAGAACAATGTTAAGTGAATCAAGGTTACCAACATATTTCTGGGCTGAAGCTGTCAACACTGCATGCTTTACTCAGAATATTTCCTTGGTTAATCAAGCTAGAGGAATGACTCCTTATCAGTTATTAACCAACAAGAAACCAACTTTAGCTTTCCTACATGTCTTTGGATGTAAGTGTTTTGTGCTAAGGAATCATGGAGATAACTTGGGCAAATTTGAAGCAAAGGCAGATGAAGCTATTTTCGTTGGATATGCAGCAGGGAAAGCTTACAAGGTCTACAATCTAAGAACCAACATTGTTATGGAATCTGTGCATGTTGTGTTTGATGATCAAAAGATTCTAGGCCTAAATGATGAAGGTTACCATGAAAAGTTGGAATTTGATAATGAAGGTGAAGGAAGAATGTACTATGATGATGATGAGGAAAATGAAGATCATGACCACAGAGATCCACCTAGAGCTGTTATACCAACTAGAAGTGATGCTTACACTGAAAATGAAGCATCCGTTGACAGTCATTCTGCAACATCCGTTGACAGTCATGCTGCAACATCCGTTGACACTATTAGAGATGTATCCGTTGACAGATATTCTCAAGCATCCGTCGACAGGCAAAATGATGCATCCATTGAAAGTCAACTTCATAATTCAACAAGGACAACAAACTCAGGGGAGGTTTCTCAAGGTCAAAGTTCAATGCTAAATCAACATGATCATGGAAATGAAGCAACCTCATCAAGATCAAACCTTCCACCTGCAAGGAAATGGACTAGAAATCATCCATTTGAGTTAATCATTGGTGAATCAAATTCAAGAGTCCAAACTAGAAGGGCCACTCAAGCAGAATGTCTATACAGTAGCTTCCTGTCTCAAGAGGAACCTAAGAAAGTGGAAGATGCCCTTCTAGATCCAGATTGGGTGTTAGCAATGCAAGAAGAGCTAAACCAATTTGAAAGAAATAAAGTATGGAAACTTGTGCCCAAACCTGATGATAGAAGTGTCATAGGTACTAAATGGGTTCTCAAGAATAAGACAGATGAAAATGGCATAATTGTGAGGAATAAAGCTAGATTAGTGGCAAAGGGCTATTCTCAAGAAGAAGGAATAGATTTTGATGAAACTTTTGCTCCAGTAGCAAGACTTGAGGCAATAAGAATCTTTCTAGCCTATGCAGCACATGCCAATTTCAAAGTCTATCAGATGGATGTCAAAAGTGCCTTTCTAAATGGGGAACTGGAAGAAGAGGTCTATGTCCATCAACCTCCTGGTTTTGAGGATCCAGAATTTCCAGAATATGTATATCTTCTCATGAAAGCACTTTATGGTTTGAAGCAAGCACCAAGAGCCTGGTATGACACTTTATCTCAATTTCTTTTGGAGAACCACTTCACTAGAGGTACAGTAGATAAAACCTTATTTCATAGGGATATTAATGGCTCTTCAATACTTGTTCAAATCTATGTAGATGATATTATTTTTGGGTCTACAGATGAGAAGCTTTGCAAAAAGTTTGCCAAACTTATGCAAAGTAGGTATGAAATGAGCATGATGGGTGAATTAACTTACTTTCTTGGCATACAAGTAAAGCAAGTTAATGAGGGCATTTTCATAAGTCAAACAAAATATATTTATGATCTCTTAAAGAAATTTGACTTAATGGATTGTACATCTGCTTAAACACCTATGGCCACTGCAACTAAGCTTGAGTTGAATACTAAGGAAAAGTCTGTGGACATCTCAAGCTATAGAGGCATGGTAGGTTCACTTTTATACCTAAAAGCTAGTAGACCTGATATAATGTTTTCTACTTGTCTTTGTGCTAGATTTCAAGTTGATCCTAGAGAGTCTCACTTAATAGCTATTAAAAGAATTTTCAGGTATCTCAAGGGAACACCAAACCTTGGCATTTGGTACCCAAGAGAATGTGGTTTTGATCTAACTGGCTATTCAGATGCAGATTATGCAGGTTACAGAGTTGATAGGAAAAGTACTACAGGTTCCTGTCAATTTCTAGGAAACAGGCTTGTTTCATGGTTCAGTAAGAAACAAAACTCAGTCTTCACTTCTACAGCTGAAGCTGAGTACATTGCGGCTGGAAGCTGTTGTGCACAGATTCTATGGATGAGAAACCAACTCATTGACTATGGTCTAAAAGTTGAGAAGATTCCAATTTTCTGTGACAACACAAGTGCTATTGCCATCACAGGGAATCCAGTGCAACATTCGAGAACCAAGCACATTGACATCAAATACCACTTCATTAGAGAACATGTGATGAATGGTACAGTAGAAATGCACTTTGTGCCAAGTGAAATGCAGCTTGCAGATATCTTCACCAAGCCTCTTGATGAATCCACATTCACAAGATTGGTAGGTGAGCTAGGTATGCTTAACTTGTCATAATTCCTAGTGATATTTGATTTCAATGAATTGAAGCTAGAAATGTGTTTTGATTTACTTGAAAGTTAAAACTTTCAGAAAAATTTTCTGCAGAAATTTTGCCGAAGGCAAAATTAGCTTATCAACGGATATCCTTTTATCCGTTGATAGTATAAACACATTACTAGATTTTTGCATGTCAACGGGTAACAGGCTATCCACGTCATCAACGGATAAACTGTATCTCAACCGTTCATTCTATATCCGTTGATATACATTTTTTTTAACCGTTGATAACCGTGTATATCTAATCATGGCTGTACTTATTCTCTTTTTATTTATTATCTGACAGTTACTTTTGACCAATGGAGTAATTACTTCGAATTATTTCATTTTTAATTCTTGAAAAATATAAAAGGCGGACTTGTACTCTCACATCTCACTTTTATTCATTTTCAAGCATATCAAAAGTTAACTGCATCTTCTTCCCTAAAACTCTCTGTAACCAAAGTTCAATCACTTCAATGGCGCCTATTGTTAAGATGATGTCCTCCACTGGGTTTACCTATGAGAAGAACAATTTCGCGGCCTTTGTTGACACAGTGAATGCTCCAGAAGCTTACCACACTTTGATGAGTTTCGTGAAGAAATGCAAACTGTCATATGCTATGACGGCCACCACTCCCTTAATCCACGAGGTAATTGAAGAAATGTGGACATCTGCTGAGTACAATGGCACAGACGGTACAATTGCTTTTTCTTTAAAGGGTAAAAACTATGTGGTTAATTCTAATGTAATAACTGCTTGTTTAAAATTGCCTGAGAATAACTGTTTGAAAGTACCTACTGATGCTGAAATTGTTGCCATGCTTAATTCTATTAATTATGCCCTTAGTACTGAAAACTTAGGGAAAATTGCTAGGAAAGGAATGGTTAAAGAATGGAGCTATTTCTGTGATGCCTTCATTAAAACTTTTTCAGGAAAAATTAGTAATTTTGATGCTGTTACCCAGTCCATGCTAACAATGATGTGTATGCTTTTAAATGATAAATTCTATAATTTTGGCACATTAGTTATGTATGAGATAGCTGCAAAGTTGGGTAAAAAGGAAACTAGGAGCAAGAATATCTACTTTGCTAGATTTTTAATGCTCTTAGCACTGCATGTATCTGAGAATAAGCTATCCATTGCTAACCCGGATAGCAAGTTCCAATGTTTTGTTCAGGAGAAGAGAGTCTTAAGTGACCTGATTCGAATGAACCTCAATGCAGGAGTACAATTGGTATATCTACCAATTGTTCAGGTAACTATCTCTAACTCTGAAACCCCTATCTCCAACCCCCAAATTTCTTTGCCTTCTAGTGTCACAATGGAGTCTGTAGTTGTGACCAAACAGGCTCCTACCAAAGTGACCAAATCCAGAGTTCCAAAATCACAGTCTAAAAAGCAAACCTCAAGTGTCTCTCAAAAGACACCTGTTGTAAAACCTACCAAAACTCTTGAGGGGAGTGTGAAGGTGGTAGTGAGTGGTGAGGGACAGGGTGAACATCAAAGAAGCCCTAAGGATAAGGAAGGAGAGATGAGTGCAACCACCATTTCAGTCTCTCAAAAGACTGCTAATGTAACTACAGGCCAAATTCTAGTTACACTCTCTCAACAGAGTGTGACTACTGAATCAAGTTCCCCACAAGGAACACTGCACAAGAGGGTTAGGGACACATATAGCCCAATCTCAAAAACCTATGGAAGAAGAGTGAAATCTAAAACCACAGGGGAATCACAGGGTGCACACACTGTACAGGAAACTGTACCTTCTCAAACTCAGTTTGATGTGGCTTCAATAAATGTGGAGTCACAGCCCCTTGATCTTAATCTTCAAATCGATACACATTACAATCCACCATCACCAACTCCATCTCTGGATGTGGATATGATATCTACATCAATTCCTGATTCTCCATCTTTAAGATTCTTGGAGAAGCCCCACTCTGAAATTGGTGGTCATCATCTTTTAGATGATTTGTTGGACCATCAATCTTCCCTTCCAGAATTCTCAACACAGACTGTGGCCTCGAACTTAAAATCAATCTCCACAGATTCAGTGTTGGTTTTCTCTTCAACGGATATAATTATTCCTTCCTCAACGGATATCCTTCATCCGTTGACAAGTGTTTCTCCATCAACGGATGCGCCTCTATCTAGCCATCCGTTGACAGCTATAACTACTCCATCAACGGATATTCCTTATCCGTTGATAACTCACTCTACCACTGCTATATCTGACATTCCAGTGTCAAGTGTCGAGGATTTCTCAGTAGTTGAAACACTTTTAGGATTGAGGGAAGGGAGTGAGAGGCTGCCTTGTGAGCAGGCAAAAGGAGAGATAAATAATGAGAGGCTGGCCATTTCTTCTGGTCAGGCAAAAGGAGAGTTTGAGAGTTCCACCTTAGTAGGTGAAGGTGAGGGTGTGAGCCAAGGGGAGCCCTTGATGCAAGAAAAGAGAGATGAGGGGAGAGAATGGACTACAGGAGAAATAAGGATGGAAGAAGCAGCCATTGCTAGTGAGTCAATGGAGGTTGAGGATGCAACCAAGGAAATGGAATGTCAAAAAGAATATCAGTCCATGATTGACTCCATTTCCTTGGATGCTGAAACCTTTACTCACCCTGTTCCTGCCTATCAAATTCTGGCACAACAGGGCAATGTGGAAGCAGAGGAGGCAATGCACCTAGTGCACACCTCACAGTCTCTACTTAGAGCTAAGTTTTAAAACATGTATATCATTAATTAAATTATATTAAATCTATACTATCTATATAAAAGCCGAAACATTAAAATTTTTGGTACCTGTTTTTTGGTACGTAGTGAATTTACTTATTTACCCTTCATTATAAAGAAAAATATATATGATATCTATACTATTAAAACTCTTAAAATAAATAATAACATAATATAAATTAATGGTAAGTAATCAATTGCCTTTTTTCATATTTACTTTTAATTGAAGATATTACCTTTTATTAACACCTAAGAACATCAATTGTATCATATCTTCCAATCATTAATATTTCCTTTCGAATTAAAACACGTTACCTTTTTAATTTAAAACTAATCTTACAATCATTAATATATACCCGAAAATATAACATCATATTTTTCAATTATTAATAAAATATATTAAAAATATGTATACGTTGTTTATAATAATGAAGGTTCGAATTCTATCAACAACATATTTATTTTAAAATTTTATAATATAAGTTTTAAAACATGTATATCATTAATTAAATTATATTAAATTATTAATATTAAAATTAAAATAAAATATTGTAAATAATGATTATATAAAAATATAATTATAACATAAAATAAAATTTATTACATATAAAAAAAAATCTATGCATCACAACACGTGTTATGTTTGCATTAGTGAGAAATCAACCTGAATCATCTAATAAAAATTACTACTCATTAATTTTCGATAATGATCCCTTTGCAAAACAAATTGGAATCCAGGTAACGAACACTTCCGATTCAATATACAACCAAAATACACATCTCAATTTGTACTTCACAGCAGATGATTTATGTCACTTTTTTTTTTTTTTTATCATGTACTAAAATGACGTAACAAAAAAGTCAAAAAGGTCAACATATTATTATTATATAGATACATTTATATCGTTTACAAAATAAAGTATCTATATATATTATAATGCCAGGAGATCGAAAAGTTACCAGATTCGTTTAAGATAGTTTTCTTGAATTTTCGTTATTTTGAATTTTTTATTAAAATTATTTTCCTACATTAAATAGCTCTTAATGATATATTAATTAGTCATTAATTATACCTAATAAATATTTACTAAATTTATTTTATTTATTTATATAAAAAATTATAAAATTTTATTTGAGCATTATAATTATTATTTCATTATAAATATTAATTACATATATAATTAAGTTTATTTTTAGGTAAAATTACGACTAAAAATTGTTTACATTACATCCTTTTTTATTCCTAATCGAATACTACTCCAATTTCTTTTCGGACAATTGTAGTACAAATGACTCTTAACTTCTCAAGCAATCTTTATTATTAGTGATTACGGAAATCGTAATAAATTATAGAATTATATAAATCTTCGCCAAACACCTGTAATCAAATAGTTCAAGTAATTTTTTTTATTTTTACAATTAAGTAAATTACATATGGGTTATGACAAAACCAATTAAATTAAAAAAAAACCCATTTTTATCGGCAATTGATAAAAATTTAAAAAAGTTTTACACCCGTTGTTCATTATATTATGTCAAAATAAATTAATATTCAAATTAAATAAATTTTTACACAACTATTGAACATGTATGTTATGAGAGGGTGTCGGCTTTAAAAAGTATTATTATATATAATATTTATATTTTTTGATCGTAAAGACTAAGTGTTAGGAATATGTTGTACTTGATGATAACCTCACAATTAATCAAATTGTATAAGGTTTTGCAGCTGTCAACGGATGAGGATTTATAACTCTATCCGTTGACAGGTAGCTCATCAACGGATGAGGTTTTGTAGCATACTGCAAGTATCTCTATGTTATCAGTTGATAGTGTTTTTATCCATAGTCATGTTGACTATCAACGGATAGGCAGAATAGGGTAGCCAATTGTAAATAAGCTATGCTATGTAATTCTGTCTAAGTGAAAGTGTATCAACGGATGAAGACAAAACTCTATCAACGGATACAACTCAAATCCACTCTATCAACGGATACAACTCAAGTCCCAATATCAACGGATACCGCTCAGTACAACATCAACGGATAATCATTGACACTGTCTTCTATGATTAGCTGGGAATTAGCAGTTGATAAGGACATGTTTGACTGACAGATCACATGAGTTGATAGTAGATACAAAAAGCAGTATGGCAGCCATACTTTGGAAACACAGAAGAAAGAAGCATTCTATTTACACTATGAATACAAGAAAGGTGCAGGAGACATGTCTGAACACAAGGACAACCTTTCGGCTACATGTGTATTTGGAGTGTAGTAGCAAGTCAACTAGAATTAGATTAGTATTATCTTATTCCAGTAGTACTTGTAAAACTTGGGATATATAACCAAGTGTAGCAACTCTTTATAGGTTAAGAAAACAGACATATAGGGTTTCTTGAATATCCTTAGAAGCAAAGAGTTGTAAAACGGCAGCTGTGTACATTTTGTATCACAGAGTTTTCTTCAAATAAAAGCTTCAGGTGGTGCATATTAACCACCTGATTTTATATGTGTTTGTGTTTAAATTTTACATTGCAATTATCTCTGCATAAGTTTCTAGAGTTCTTATCAGAAATTTATAAATATCAAGAATTGTATTCAACCCCCCCTTCTACAATTATACAAGTGTGTAATCTGGGAATAACAATTGGTATCAGAGCAAGCTTCTAACATATTTGAAGTTTAAAGATCAACACACTTCCAACATGTCTAAGAAGGATTATGGAGTGAAGATTCCAGTTCTTGATAGAGAAAATTACTTTCGCTGGAAAGTAAAAATGCGCCTACATCTCTCGTCTATTGATGAGGGTTTTGTGGATTGCATTGACAAGGGTCCTCACGTTCCAATGAAGACAGCAACAAGAGTTGGCCTGGCTGATGATGTGCCTGACACTTTCATTCCCAAACCTGTTTCTGAGTGGAGTCTTGAAGATATTGCAGAAGTCCACAAAGACAAAAAGGCCATGAATATTCTGTTCAATGGTCTAGAAACAGACATGGTTGACAATGTTATTAACTGTACTACCGCCAAGGAAGTATGGGACATTGTTCAAACCCTGTGTGAAGGAATAGAACAGGTAAGGGAAAACAAGATGCAACTACTAATCCAACAGTATGAACATTTTCACTTTAAGAGTGGAGAAACATTGAATGATACATTTAGTAGATTTCAAAAGCTACTAAATGGTTTGAAACTGTATGGAAGAATCTATCAAGTTAAAGATTCTAATCTCAAATTTCTGAGATCACTGCCCAAGGAATGGAAGCCAATGACTGTTTCTCTAAGAAACACTCAAGAGTACAAGACATTTACTCTTGAAAGGCTCTATGGAACTTTAAAGACCTATGAGCTGGAAATGGAGCAGGATGAAGAGATTGAGAAGTCTCAAAATAAAAGTGGGTCAGTTGCACTTGTTGCCAACTTGGAGCAAAAAGAGGAAAGGACAGAAACTGCTAGTTCTACACCAAACATGGAGGTTTGTAAAGGTAGAGCAGAATCAAGCAGGAGCAAGGAAAAGGTGTCTGAGGAATTGAATGCTCTTCAGCAGGATGAATTGGATGAGATAGATGAGCACTTAGCTTTTCTATCTAGGAGATTCTCTAAGCTGAAATTCAAGAGAAACTCTGGGATGGCCAAGCCATTTAACAAGGATTTTTCCACAAGCAACTATGTGGATAAATCCAAAATTAAATGCTACAATTGTGGAATTGCTGGTCATATGATAAGTGAATGCAGGAAACCTAGATCTGAGAACAAGGAAAAGCCAACTGAGGCTGTTGACTATAAGAAGAAATATTTTGATCTTCTCAGGCAGAAAGGAAAGGCATTCTTGACCCAAGAGTATGACTGGGCTGTTGATGACAATCATTCTGATGATGATGTTGAGTTAGTCAACCTTGCTCTAATGGCTGATTCTGGAGAGCAGGAAGCAAGTTCAGCTAGCAATCAGGTATTTTCTACTAATCTCTCTGAGCTCACTAAAGAGGAATGCAATAGTGTTATAGATGAAATGTCTACTGAACTATATCACTTAAGTGTTACTCTTAAATTACTTACTAAAGAGAACAATAGAATTAAAGAGTCTAATCTGTTTTTAAGTGATAGAAATGCTGCTCTAGAATCTCAATTTCTAGAATTTGAGAAAATGAGAGTTGATTGCAATAATGCTAAAAGTGAACTTGAAGCTGTGTTAAAAAGAGAACTAATTTTAAAAGACCAGCTTGAAAAAGAACAAGGGATAATTGCTAAATTTCAAAGTTGTAGGAATATTTCTCAAAACATAATAGAAGTTCAGGGAATAGAATCATTTGTGAAGGATACCTGGACTCAAAGGAAAAAGGAGCTAGAACCTGGCCTTGAGGATCTAGAGACTATTTGTGAATCAACGGATAGTGATCATCCGTTGACGGATGAACCGTCAACGGATGAGAGGTATCCGTTGACTAACAAAAAGTCTGTTAGTAAGAAGGAACTTAGGAAACTGGATATCAAGTATGGTCCAATAAACAAGAATTTTGTTAGTGGTGAGTGCAGCAAAACCAAATCCAGTGGGAAGGCTAAGACAGGTGATTTACACAACAAAAAGGCTGTTGGTAAATCAGACAATGAAAAGGTAGAAATTGAGGGCAAAAAGAAAAAGAACAGAAATGGTAAGATAGGCATCAACAAGAAAAACAATTACTCTCCTGACAAGTTTGCTCCTAGGAAAACTTGTAGTAATTGTAATAGTGTTAATCATCTATCTTCTAATTGCAAGTTTGTCAACAAGGCTCCTGTTCATGTACCTCAACCAATGCCATGTATGCCTGGTTTGTATCAAAATGCTAGTTTCTCAAATCCATATGTGAACATGCCATATGTGTCTAATCCATACTTTCAATCTATGAATGTGCCACAAATGTCATGGAACCTACCTAACATGAATAATATGTATGCCAATTTTACACACATGCATGCATCCAATATTCATGCAAATGAGCATTTGTCAAACCCCTTTACTCAAGCATCTACACCTAAGTTGAATAATGCTAAGAGTGCAAAGTCAAAGGCTAACAAGAAAGGACCCAAGGAAGCTTGGGTACCAACCCAGATGTGAATTTCCATGGTGAGCCTATAGTACCTAAAGAGGAACCAATGAATCTTGACTCCATTGAGGTTCCTTCATTCTTGCTGAAGCCTCAACAGAAGCCTATACAGAAGAAAAGGAAACCAAGGAAGCAACCTTCAAAGGAACCAATTCAAGTTGCTAGGGTACCTGCTATTGTCAGGCAGCCAATCTTGGAAAACAAGGATGATTTTATCTATCAGGCAGATATTGAAGAATACTCTGGCATGAATCTTTATCTGGATGAATTGTCAGAAGTAAGAGGAATTGACAAATATAGACATTTGCCTGAAAGATTGGTCTTTGTATACAAGGGATGAATGGAAAGGACATGGCCACTACAAAGGGTTCTTGGAGAAAATTATCATACCTTAACCAAAGTGTTCTCTGCAATCAAGAGATACACAGGGTTCTCCAAGATAGCAAAAGGGGAGATACTGGACAGAATAGAACAAATAAGGAGGGAATGGAACTCACCATCAAGTCTACCAAGGAAAATGAAGATCCCATACAATGGACAGAAAATCCACCTCCAACCTTTCTGGATGATGGAGTTCAGGGATGAAGATGGTAACAGGAGATTCTTCAGGTTAGAAGACCAACTACCAAAGGCTAGTTCTCAATACCTGAGATGGCTACAACAAAAGCTAAATCCAAAGGTAGATGAAGAAGATGCCTTCTATAGGCAACTCCAAATACAGATTGAGTCCAACTCTGCCAAGGAAGGAAAATCAAGGGTGATGCGAACAAGAGGAAAGAAACAGTCTTAATCTGCTCAGTCTAGAGGAGCACTTCTCTGTAAATTTCTCAAACTTTCAGTTTTAATTTTTTGTAGCTTAATACAATTTATGTATTGTTCTTTATATATCTTTAGGAATGTTTTGTTATCATCAAGGTCCTGAATTTATGCTTTATTGCCATCAAGTATAAATTGGGGGAGATTGTTAGGAATATGTTGTACTTGATGATAACCTCATAATTAATCAAATTGTATAAGGTTTTGCAGCTGTCAACGGATGAGGATTTATAACTCTATCCGTTGACAGGTAGCTCATCAACGGATGAGGTTTTGTAGCATACTGCAAGTATCTCTATGTTATCAGTTGATAGTGTTTTTATCCATAGTCATGTTGACTATCAACGGATAGGCAGAATAGGGTAGCCAATTGTAAATAAGCTATGCTATGTAATTCTGTCTAAGTGAAAGTGTATCAACGGATGAAGACAAAACTCTATCAACGGATACAACTCAAATCCACTCTATCAACGGATACAGCTCAAGTCCCAATATCAACGGATACCGCTCAGTACAACATCAACGGATAATCATTGACACTGTCTTCTATGATTAGCTGGGAATTAGCAGTTGATAAGGACATGTTTGACTGACAGATCACATGAGTTGATAGTAGATACAAAAAGCAGTATGGCAGCCATACTTTGGAAACACAGAAGAAAGAAGCATTCTATTTACACTATGAATACAAGAAAGGTGCAGGAGACATGTCTGAACACAAGGACAACCTTTCGGCTACATGTGTATTTGGAGTGTAGTAGCAAGTCAACTAGAATTAGATTAGTATTATCTTATTCCAGTAGTACTTGTAAAACTTGGGATATATAACCAAGTGTAGCAACTCTTTATAGGTTAAGAAAACAGACATATTTGCTTAGGGTTTCTTGAATATCCTAAGAAGCAAAGAGTTGTAAAACGGCAGCTGTGTACATTTTGTATCACAGAGTTTTCTTCAAATAAAAGCTTCAGGTGGTGCATATTAACCACCTGATTTTATATGTGTTTGTGTTTAAATCTTACATTGCAATTATCTCTGCATAAGTTTCTGGAGTTCTTATCAGAAATTTATAAATATCAAGAATTGTATTCAACCCCCCCTTCTACAATTATACAAGTGTGTAATCTGGGAATAACACCAAGTTTGTATTATAATTGCTACTTTTTATGTTTATGATATTTTTGAGATTATGAAGGTTTTAGATATATAAAGAGAGTATCTTCAAACTCATAATTCATGTAAATTGTTTTGAATCAATTTTTTTTAAAAAAATTGTTAAGAGACCAATTAATTTTTAAAAATAATAAAAATATCATCTATTTTCAATATTTTTAAATGAAAATTTATGAACCGCGCTAAGCGTTATAATGCCAGAAGATCGGAAAGTTACCAGAAGCGTTCAAGATATTTTTCTTGAATTTTCTTTTTTTTTTTTTTAATAAAATTATATTTTGCATTAAATAGCTCTTAATGGCATATTAATTAATCATTAATTATACCTAAAAATATGTTTTAAATTTAAATACAATTTATATACAAGTAATATTATATAATTTACTTTTACACATGAACAAATACACATGGGGTGTGACCAACTCGATTAAAATGAACTAATCCAACCATT
Source organism: Saposhnikovia divaricata (assembly GCA_036435485.1). Classification (NCBI taxonomy): domain Eukaryota; kingdom Viridiplantae; phylum Streptophyta; class Magnoliopsida; order Apiales; family Apiaceae; genus Saposhnikovia; species Saposhnikovia divaricata. The sequence goes on from CM071595.1 coordinate 157,364,600, forward strand.
TTCTTTACTGAGTAAATCAATGAAAAAGTTATACATTCGTTATTTCATTATATTGTGTGTTGGAATAAATTAATATTCTAACTAAATACATTCTTATATTATTACTAATCAATTAATCATGCATGTATTTTATGAGACGGGCACCGACTTTTAATAACGTTTTATTTGGTATCGAAAAAAACTAAGAGGTCTTTATTGAGGTGATGAAGTTAATAATATGTTAGAAGATCTTCATTTTGTTTAAATAATTAATTTTAAACGACTTATTGTTTATTCAGAATCCAATAATTTTTAAATTCATTTTTATTGGAAATAGAAAATAATTACATATACATATGTATTATAAGATTTAATATAAAATTATTAAAATATGTGAGTACCATTTTAAACATGTGTTCATGAATTTAAATTTAATATTACATACAAAAAAAGTTATTACAAATGCTCAAAAAAATTAATCAAATGAATATATACAGGTATCGGATCATTCCGAAAAATATGAAGCATGACTTACAAAATGCATTTGAATTCTGTTTTTTTTATCGTACAACCAAATTTATCGACAAGTTAAGTCAATCACACTTCTTATCACATTTACATTCAGTTTATTTTTTCGTCATACAAACAAATTTATCAACAAACTAAGCAATCACATATTTCATAATGCCATCGACAATAAAAATAATTCAAAAATGTTACTTTTACTTATCCATTGTCAAACTTTACATTATCAATATTGGATTTGAAAAACATTTTTTATACATCAAACTAGACGTCATCAATTATTATTAACACTTAAGAGTTAACTGAAACATGTTTTATTTCTGCTAATTTTTTTCCCAGTGATTCTTAAACATTCAAATTTAATTACATTTTTTTAGCAAAAAAAAATAAATTTAATTACATTCTACACAAGTTTCAATTTATCATATTAAATTTTAAATAACAAAACTCAACGAATAATGATTTTATGTATACAATTTCCAAAAAAAAAAAAATTGTGCCGCGCGTAGTGCGGTTTTGTAACCTATGAACTATTAACTATGGAGGTCAGACTATTGGCAATTTTGATTCGATATCAATAATTCTACCAATTCAACTCAAAATTTTGAATGAATATACTTATAATCACATTTTTCTTTTGAAATAAATAAACTTATAATCACATTTTGTAATATGAATTGATTCTTTTCTAAATCTAAGATGCGAGAGGAATGAAAAATTAATCCCATGTGATAGATAAATGTTTCAAAACTTATTTTTTGGATTATTGAATTTGACTTTTTAAATTTAAAATTTGAATTTGATTTTAAATTAAAATTTAAATTTTAAATTTTGATATTGATATTATGTTTATTTTGGATCCCAAAACCATACCCACTACTTACCCTGTTAGAGGTACTTAGTACTTACCCTGTTATGTTATGTTTAATTACCTATTTAACTGCAAATTATAATATTAAATACTTGATAGGTCATAGGTGGCTTTCTTATGAAAAACAAGCAGATACAAGCAAAATTTTATTTGCGAAAACAACATTTTCCAAAACTTATTTAGCACAACTTTTTTTCTTTTTAAAAGCCCAACGGAACGGGCAATGTTCCTGGTTACATATAATGAACATTAACATTACATTACATAATCGTAATGTCTCGAGTGTTCAATCAGTTACATAAACAATTATGATGGCCTATAATTAGAGCTGGCAATTCGTTTCGTGTCGTCTACTTCGTGTCGTGTACTTTCGTGTACCAAGAGCCCAAAACGGAAACGAAACGAAATAAATTCGTGTACTCAAATTCTAAAACGAACACGAAACGAAATATTTCGTGTAAACACGAAACGAAACGAAAAGTACACGAAATATTTTGTATACTTTTCGTTTACACGAAAACGAACCAAAAACCGTGTACTTTCGTGTACTTTCCGTGTACTTTTTGTGTACTTTCCGTGTACTTTTTGTGTACTTTTCGTGTATTTTCTATTTATTTTGTAAAAAGGTTAAATATGTAATATTTATTTATAATATATATTTATATAATTTAAAATATTTATTTATTTCGTGTATTTTTGTTTCGTGTCGTGTACCCAAGGGTAAACCCAAACCCGTAATTTCGTGTCGTTTTCGTGTCCTGTTTTCGTGTCGTGTACAAAATTTCCGGCTCTGCCTATAATATCAATAAATATATTCCGGATCATATTCCGGGTCTATCTCGTATAGTTCAGAATTCTCCTTTGGAGGAATAGCTCTGGAAACTCTCAGTCTTCTAAAGACTACTCCATTCGATGTCATCTGCATCATAGTTGCTTCTTTTGGTTTCAAAAAATTTTGGCATGCATTGTACAGAAGTGATGTCCCTATATATGACACCGTAAGATAATAAGCCACCGTTTGTCCTTCATTACACTTGCGGATTATGTAGTTTGCACCACCAACAACAAAGTTGCATGTAATAACCAGGAATCCAATTGATTGTCCTATAACCTTCAGATAAAAGATTTTCTTTGATCCTCTTCTTCTATGATAATAGATAAATCCAGCTACATGCTCTAGGAAAATTTTAAGTATGGTAATCATAAAGAGCACTATAGATATAACTACAAGAGATATGGCTCAACTCTCTCTTTGAGCCTCACTCTCGTAGGGAAATTGTATGCTAAAAATCATTAGACCGGAAGAAAGTACCATAAGGGTATGTTGGAGTAATCTAAATGTGGTTTATATGATTTATTGAATAAATCAGCTGTCAATCATTGTATACAGTTGAGATTTAGTCGAATAAGTTTGATTGTCTGAGATTTGATCATAGGTGTTTGTTACCGTAATGACAGGATCGTGATGTAGTTTTAGGAGTTTCCTTGTTTCAGTTTTTCTTTGTTAAGACATGTAATCTCACTTTGTTTTAGTATCTTAATATATCAGTTTTGTCTTTCTGGTTTATATGTGCGTTTGTGTGTGTGAGTCAGACATATAGCTTTGATTCTACATTTGGTATCAGAGCAATATTCAGAGTACTCATAACAAAGCTGCGACATGGATACGGGAAAAAGGAAGACAGGATCCTATGGGTTATGTGACAGCCCTAGATCCGGGGTCAGGGATCCAGGTCATCACGGTCCAATTTTCATTTAAACAAATTATATTCTTGGTACTTAAATAATTTAATGATGTTATATACGCATGCTGTTGACCCCACACTTATATCCACACACACACGCCAGTCATATGCTCAGAGAACAATATCCAACATGATAACAGTTAAAGTAAAGTTATTATTATTACAGACCCAAAATTTATAAGTAGTGTTGCTGAATAATACTTCTACAGGAAGCATATTCACAACCAAAATATATTACAATCTTTCCTTAGTTATCTTACACATGTTACACATACCCTGAATATTAATAAATAAGGGCTACCTCGGGTATAGGCGACAGATCTCTATCGTACATCCCGACCCTTACCCGCTTCCGGGGCGTGGTGTGACGTATCGGCGGCATCGGCTATAGCTGTGGTGTAAACATAGGCAAGAGTGAGCTATACAGCTCAGCAAGAGATAATTTTTTTTTTTAAATTTGGTTTGGGTTAATATATATATATATATATATATATATATATATATATATATATATATATATATATAAAAGAAAGACTTGAAAATACTTGATATGCATCTAATGAATATTTTAAATAAAATGTAAAAGGGTGCATTTGTAAAACAAAATGAAGAAAACATTTTCTAAGAACATTTATAATAAGGTTTGCATTAATAAAACATTTTTCTGAAAACATTTAAGTCATGCTTGAACAATAATAAACATGTCCAAATGTGCGTATAGAAATCTTGCTTGTGCAACCACACACCAACATAAACTTATAATTAAATTCGACATCACTTTTCTTTCGATGCAAATATAATATCAGCTTCTCTTCAAATTCCTTAAAGCATTTACTTTTCATATTGTTCCTTCTTCTTTTTTTTTACACATAAGATTTTACTGCCAAAAACATTTTCGCAATCCTTTTTTTTTTTTTTAAGAGTTTAGGGGAATTTTCACCGTAACCAAATACGTCAAGACGATGATCAGTCGCCCTCCGTATCTGTCCCTTTTTACTACTAGTAGAAGGAGGAAGGTTCTCCACTGCATCCCCCTGGAGGAAAGTTCTCCACAATCCCCCCTCGGCAACACATGGGCCGGAAATATAATATTGCAAGTATACATGATAGATACTTAAGCTATATAAGTCTTAGGGTTTATTGTTTACTCGCGAAGATCATACCTCAACATTTAGTATCCATTTTCTAAGTGGTTTTCAAAGTTATCACCAAGTGTCCTTTTTGTAGGTTTCTTCGCACTTAACCTCGATTCAAACATTTTTATAAAATTGAAAAATGCTTATTTTGACATGAGGTTTTCTCCCACACCTTCCTTATGATATATAATATTTAATTACCCAGATTATCCACTGAATTTATCAAGTTATAGGGGTTCAATTGTTTTTACGAACTCGCACTTACATTTCTGAACGACTTTTAGTAAATCAGCTATATCTCCTAAACCGTACGTCAAAATGCTTCGATTCTTGCGCTAAAACGATCTATGGGTCGAAATCTATAAGGGTGGGTTAACTATTCATCAAGGTCAGGAGCTATTTCTCTCGGGTATTCTCTGTTTTAAGTGTTAAATGCAATTTCGGCATTATAACGGCTATAAATCGGCTAATTCCAAAATTTCCACCTTTCCAAATCCATTGCTCAACTCATATTTCAATCCCTACACCATGTGGTCATCTTACCATCCATGGTTACAAGCACAACATTCATTCATATTCAACCAAACACTTATATATAGTTAGATAATCATGCTCTCTAACTTTAACATAAACTAATCTCATAAGCCATGCATAATCTCATATTCAAGCTAGGGTTTCAAGAATATCATACCTTCCTTGGTGTATAAGTGAGCTTATCAAGCCTTGTAATATATAAAGAGTAAGATTCTAGAGAGAACTTGTTTAAAAAGAGAACCCGAGATTTAAAACTAAACTAGTTGATAAAGCCGCGCTTCGCGGCGGCGTTACAATTTTTATTTTTAAAAAAATTCAATACATTTACGTTATATTATAATATTAATATTAAATTTTAATAATTAAATAATCTTCTCTAATGAATCAATTTCTTGTTAAATACGATTCTTTCGATTGAGCCGCTCTCTCGTTAAAACCGAAATCCCAACTTTTTAACATATATTATAAAGACTTATATAATATTTTTTATACATAAAATCCAACCATAAAAATAAAAAAAATTTATGACTACACTTTCAAATTCTAAGAGCTAATACAATCTTTTCTAGCGATCCGTCTTCCCGTTAAATACGTTTCGAGCCGCTCTTATTTGAAACCGAAATTCTAACTTTACTATATAAAGAGAGTAAATTCCAATTTTTATATTCTTTAAACTTTCTAATATTTATGGAGTTTTAAAAGATGAAAATACATCTTATATTTTCTGTATATTATAGATAAACTTGTATAAAAAAGTTAAAATAAAGGATTTTTAGGAAAAAAGATGTATAGTTTTAAGAAAATCGTATATGATGTATCCACCATTCTCGTATTCTACTTCCAATAAAACATTTTCTTTTATGTATTATATATTTAAACACTTTTTATACGATCTTATTTAATGAATCGCTTTCTTGTTAAACACGGTTATTACTATTGATCCGCTCTCTCGTTGAGACCAAAAACCTAATTTTTACATATATTACTTGTATGATAATATTTATCCATAAATCAAATCCTAAAAATAAAATAAAATTTATAACATCAATATGGTATTTTAATAGCTAGTACAATCTTTTATAGTGAGTCGTCTTCCCGTTAAACATGTTTCGAGCCGCCCTCATTTGGAATCGAAATTCCAACTTCACTACATATTATTGATGATACTTATCTTACACAACAATTTTTTTCCTTAAAATCAAAACCTAAAAAATAGAATGAATTCCAATTTATACTTTCTCTAGATTTTCTAAAATTTTTGGAGTTTTAGAAAATGAAAACACATCTTATTTTCTCTTTATATTATAGATACTCCTGTATTTATTTAGGATTCTTGCATGAGATTGTTCTTTTATTATGTTAACACATCAATTCTTTTCTTTTTAAATACGATGAATTTTTTTATGACATTAATATTGGATTTATGAATAAATTTTCCTAATATAAGTATAATTAACTAATATAAAAAATATATAATTTAAGAAGATCGTACTTTCTATAAAATATTTAATTATATGTCTGCTCTATATATTCAAACACCTATTCTACTTCTAGTAGAACGCTTATTTATATATTTTTTATATAAATTCGAACTCTTATTCTCTATAAATTTGAACTCCTATTCTACTTCCAATAGAACTTTTAATCGTATGCCTTATAAATACTTATTATACTTCCGATAGAACTTCTAATCATATGTCTTCCCTATAAATTCGAACTCTTCTCCTTTATAAATTCGAACACCTATTCTACTTCTAATATGTTAATTGATATTTTTATATTTATTAGTGTTTAAAATTCTAGAAAATTAGAAAAATAGATTGAAACGATCTTAGAGCGCTACCTAAACTCCCGCTATCCTCCTTTATATATATATTTTGATGATTCTAAAATTTTTGGAGTTTTAGAAAATGAAAACACATCTATTTTCTCTTTATATTATAGATACTCCTGTATTTATTTAGGATTCTTGCATGAGATTGTTCTTTTATTATGTTAACACATCAATTCTCTTCTTTTTAAATACGGTGACTTTTTTTATGACAATAGTATTGGATTTATGAATAAATTTTCCTAATATAAGTATAATTAACTTATATAAAAATATATATATTTTAAGAAGATCGTACTTTCTATAAAATATTTAATTATATGTCTGTTCTATATATTCAAATACCTATTCTACTTCTAGTAGAACGTTTATTTATATATTTTTTCTATAAATTCGAACCCTTATTCTCTATAAATTCGAACTCCTATTCTACTTCCAATAGAACTTTTAATCGCATGCCTTATAAATACTTATTATACTTCCGATAGAACTTCTAATCATATGTCTTCCCTATAAATTCGAACTCTTCTTCTTTATAAATTCGAACACCTATTCTACTTCTAATATGTTAATTGATATTTTCATATTTATTAGTGTTTAAAATTCTAGAAAATTAAAAAAATAGATTGAGACGATCTTAGAGCGCTACCTAAACTCGCGCTATCCTCCTTTATATATATATATATTGATTCTAAATAGTTTTTAATTTATTTTCACAAAATAATTGTACTAACACATTTTAATCATCATTATATAATATATTTTTAATCAATATTTGAATTATTAGTTAAATATTAAAAAGGATTAATATACAATTTCCAAAAAAAATTATTGAAATTAAAAAAAATTAACAAAATTTATGAGATTCAAAATAACTAGATTCTAGAAATTCATCATATTTTTTTTATATTTACAAACAAATTTTTGTTTCTAATTGATTTTTGAAAGCATGATAGAGAGATAAAATTGTTTATAGTTTTTTTTCGATTTTAAACTTAACGTTTTAAAGTGGTTCTCTCGATTCTATTTTTAAGAGAATTCTCTCTTAAACCTTGGCCAATATATAAATACATGTTGGCCAATTTATATACTATTATATCTTGAGCTAAAAGATCAATTTATAAAGAATACAATAAATAACACCATCATGATACTTCATTTTTCATAAAATTTGATTTTTTATGATAATTTTTTTTTTAACAAAAAATAAGCTTAACATCTCGAATATAACGTTATATATAGAATATACTATAAAACCACGTGTGTATATATATATATATATATATATATATATATTAACAATAAAATTATATGTAATCATATTATATTTGATTATGAATTTTTGTCAAATTCCATTTTCATTTATAAAAAAAATTAAGGTGAAAATTAGAATTTAAATATGATTTTATGTAAAATTTTAGACAATTGCATCCTTATCTATATCTATATATATATATATTATAATGCCTGGAGATCGGAAATGCACCACACCAGTTTAAGGTATTTTTCTTGAATTTCTGTTTTTTTTTATTTTTTAATTAAAATTCTTTTCTGGCATTAAATAACTATTAATGACAACTTAATTAGTCATTATTACACCTATTAAATATCTATTAAATTTACTCTATTTAATTGTTTAAAAATTAGCAAACTTTATTTGAAGATTATGGTTATTATTTTATGATTAATTATTAATTATAAATATTTAAATTTACTTTTAGGTAAAATTACAATAACAATTGTTTATATTTTCTTTTTAAAAAAAACAATTGTTTATATTGCGTTATTTTTTATTTTTATTCAAGATCACTATAATTTCTTTTCGGACCTTAACTTCTCAACCAATTTTATTATCAATTGTGAAAGTCGTAATAAATTATGGAAGTACAAGATATTTACTTAATATCTGGAATTGTATACAAACAATGCAGACAAATTTTTAATTTTGCACATGAATAAATTATACATGAGTTATGGTCAAATCGATTAAATTTAACAAATCCTACCATTTATCGGAAGATAAAATCAATAAAAAAGCTATACACGCATTGTTTCGTTATATTGTGTCGAAATAAATTTTAATTCTGATTAAACAAATTCTAACACTATTATTGAACATATATATTATGAGAGGGTTGTCGACTTTGAAAAACGTTATTAACCTGAACTTTTCAAGCAATCTTTATTATCAATGATTATGGAGTCGTAATAAATTATGAAAGTACACAGATCTTTACTTAATATATGAAATTTGTAAACTAATAATACAGACAAATTTTTACTTTTGCACATGAATAAAGTACATATGAGTTATGACCAAACTAATTAAATTGAACAAACCCAACCATTTTATCGAAAGATTGAATTGATAAAAAATTTATACACCCGTTGTTTCATTATATTGTATCAAAATAAATTAATATTCAAATTAAATAAATTCTTACACTATTATTGAACAGGTATATTATGAGAGGGGTATCGCCTTTAAAAAACGTTATTAAGTTATATTCAATAATTGTAACTTTTGATCATAAATATTGTGTTCATATTGTAATTTTTATTTTTATATGTATATGATATTTTTAAGATTATCAAAATTTTAGATATGTAATGAGTGTATTTTTCCAACTAATAATTCATGTAAATTATTTTTAAATTAACTTTTTTATAAAATTCATAGGAAACCAATCATTTCTTAGAATTATAAAAATTAATTTATCTATTTTCAATACATTAAAATAAAAGTTTATAAACTGCGCGAAGTGCGAATAAGTTGGCTAGTATATAATAAGAATAAAAAAGATCATATCCAGGTTTATTGTAATGTGGTTCGTGGTACTTTGACGTACGAATTGTTAAATCTTAAAACAAATAAATAAGAACAGCTAGTTCTAATATTAAAAAGTTTATTTAATTAATAGTAGGATTATTTTCGAATACTAATAAAACAAATTTTAATAATCTTAACTAAATATAAGAAGGTTTTCAAAATTAAATAGAATTTTAATGTAAAAATCATAACTTTCTTTTTTGTTCAATTTATGTAGTTTCAGTTGGATAATAATTGTTAAAACATCATTAAATTAAAGACCATTCTTGAGTTTTCTATGTACTCTAAAATCGTCTAAATTTGATTTTTATAATTCAAGATAGAGCAGAAATATAGTAAATTTATCTTGTCAAGTCTAATAAATAATTGATATGGGCTGAAAATAAGCCCTAAAGACACATTTAATGTGGCATTAACTAGGCCGAGAATAGTCCAAACGTGGGGCCTACCAGCTGAGCCCAAAACCCTGATTATAGTATTAATTTCGTAATTAATATTAAGGGTAATAAACAGCTCAGCAAATAAGAGTTGGATAAGGATAATATCCCCTTCAGACTTATCCAATAAGGCATCCAATTCAATATGGAAACTGATTCCTACAAGGACTAGATCTAGAACATTCCTCAAAGACTTGCCCACCAAGTCTCCAAATCCTACCATAATTCTAAGGCTTCTCAGCCTATATAAAGGGCCTGACCCCTCATCCTAGAACTACGTTTTATTGGCTTGATTCTCTAATTACAGAGATACGTAGGCATTCTGTGAGGACCGTTTAAGTCTCGAACATAGAAGCAGTCATTAAAGCACGAAGCTCACGAACCCTAGCATTAAATATACAAACTCTAGCCGCAATAATTTCAACCTAGTTTTTATTCCACAACATTTGGCGCCGTCTATGGGAAGAAGACATCAACCATGGTTACCACTCGAAGAACAACACCGGTCTCAACCGAGGCTACCTCTGGAACCATCGTTCCACCAATCACTGCTCCTCCTGTTGGTACAGGGCCAGGGTCTGTACCCCCATTGACGGAAACAAACCCTCGTAGTCAGGCCTCTCAACCACAAGGGACGGATCCCCCCGCTGAAAGATCTCAACCTGTAATCGTCCCTCTAGGACAGGAGACTAACCCGCTCCAGATGGTGGTCTCTCCTCTCCCTCTGAGTAGCCGCCCGCCGCTTCACAGTCTCTCCACTTCTTCGCTCCCTGTCAACACCAACCCAATGTATGGGCTGCCTAATTACCCCCAAGATCCAAGGGATCCAGGACCAAGCGGTCATGCTCAGCTGATCCATGGGCGACAACAATCCCCTTATATTAGAGGCCCGGCCCCTCCTGAGCCAGGATACTATGATTACTCTGGTCCCTATACCGGAGACTCGTCATCTGAAAACGATGATCGAGACGAAGCCCCAAGGAGGCGACGCGCTAGTAAGGAACCTCTGAGGAGGAATCCATCAAACCGAGATGGTCCTTTAACAATTGCAGAGAAAATTAAGGCTTATGAAGCCGAGATTCAGAAGCTGAAGGACGACCAAGCAAGGGAGCTAGAGAGACAGAACCCTAATCAGACTCGACCTCCTCCGACTTCAGGAGGGATTCCCTTCATAGATCTGGAGAGGTCTTCAAGGAGACCCCGAAGAGCTGAAGCCCCAACCAGAGGAACTACCAGGGTGGAACTCCCCAAGAATAATCCTAGAGATTTGATGCTACAAGGAGATCTTGATGATCCGACCCCTCCATTCATGGAGGAGGTGATGAACGCACATATCTCCCGAAAGTTTAAGATGCCCACAATCAAAGCTTACGATGGAACGGGGGATCCCGCAACTCATGTGAGAACGTTTACAAGCGCATTGTTACTGCAGCCTGCTAACGATGCCCTTAAGTGTAGGGCGTTCCCCCAAACCCTGTCGGGCATGGCGCAACGTTGGTATAGTCGTTTACCTCCAAACTCGATTAGCTCTTTCAAGGAGTTGAGTACCGCTTTTGTTAGTCAATTCATTAGCGGAAGAATTCATGAGAAAAGCTCTGCATCCCTTATGTATGTAACACAGGGAAAGAATGAGAACTTAAGAGATTACATCAAGCGGTTCACTAAGGAGATCCTGAACATCACTGATCTGGAAAATAAGGTGGCCATGGTAGCCTTGCAGCACGGAACCACGGATCTCTTTTTCAAGAGGTCGTTGGCAAAACACCCCCCTGAAAGCATGGATGAACTTCAACGTAGAGCGGACAAGTATATAAAGGCTGAGGATAGCATCAAGAAAGAAGCCGCATTGGTCAATGGAGGGAACAACAAGCGGAAACAAGAACAAGAGTACGATGCTAGGGACAAGTATCCCCGAGCTAGCAGAGACTATGAATCTGCTCCAAAAAAGAACTCGGGTCCAAGGTTTTCCGAGTATGCCAGACTTAATGCTCCAAGAAGCCAGATCCTGTTGGACATTGAAAAGGAAAAGGACTTCCGATGGCCGAAGCCACTTAGAGGAGACCCAGCTAAGCGAAATAAGGAGCAATACTGCAGGTTCCACAAAGATGTGGGACATGACACCGACGATTGTAGGCAACTCAAGGATGAGATTGAGTTCTTGATACGAAGAGGAAAACTAAGTCAGTTCACCAAAGGTGATGACCGTGGGAACCAGAGAAGGGACAATGAAAGGAGAGATAATAACATGAGAGATGACAACCATGATCGCAATCCACAGCCCCGAAGGGCAGTTATCAACATGATCTGGGGAGGTCCGACGGCAGCTGGCACGACTAAGAATTCTCGAAAGGCTTATGCTAGAGAAGTAATGCACATTGTGGGAGAAGCCCCGAAGCGTGCTAAAACCGAGATGGTAATTAGTTTCGATGATTCAGACTTGGAAGGGGTGAAATTCCCCCATGATGACCCGCTGGTCATAACTCCCGTGATTGGAAACTCAGAAGTAAAACGAGTCTTGATAGACAATGGGGCTTCTGTAGATATTTTATTTCATGATGCATTTGTGAAGATGGGATACAACGACTCTCAGTTAACCCCTACAAACATGCCTATATATGGGTTTAACGGAGTGGAGTCCAACGTTGAAGGGTGAAAGGCAGAGTGTGTAAACTTGTAACACTATAACTAATGTAACTCAAACTAAAGGAAAAGATACTTAACCAGAAGACAATCAAGAACAAGAAGTCACAAGAAATCAACACTAAATGAAGACAAGGTAATTGATACAAGTCAACATGTTAACTATGATCAATCAAAGAAGAAATCATTGAGAGAAGTTCAAGTCAAAGTTGTTCATGCCTCAGTGATTTGAAAAGCCAAGAATCAAGATCATAACTATCAGTATCAATAAGACCAATTGATTTCAAGTGAACAAGAAGGAAAGCAAATATTGGAAAGCCACATTACTAATTGGATATGGTAATTTATTCAAGAAGCAAAAACCCTATCAAGACTAGTCACTTATGAACCAGACCGTTGCATCAAGTGTCAGGACATTGATAGCAAGTTTATGTCAGTAATAAAGATCCATATTCAAGAGCTTGGTGAAGAATAAAGAAGACATGAAGATATCACAAGTTCAAGATGTGCATTGAAGTTTCAAGTTGAAGACCAGAATATTTTCTAAGTACTAAATATTCTAGATGGCCAAGTAGAAGTTTCTAAGTAGAAGTTCTACTTAGAACTTCGAGATGGCTAAGTAGAAATTCTCAAGTAGAAGTTCTACTTAGAGTGCAGCTTCAACATGACACATGGCATCTTCTGATTGGCAGATTTCCAAGCTTTCAAGATAAGGCAAGATTTATGTGGACATCATTGGGCCACGTACATCTTAGTCTTTGAAGACTACAGGACATAGATTACATGTAGTATAAATAGAAGTACTTGTGTAATGTTTTAGTAAGTGAGCAATTCTTGAGAAAAACACAACAGAAAGAGAGAGAGTGCATTCACAGAGCTTAGTATCATTCACTTCTCTCTGAACTTCTGTTATACTTTGTAATGAATGTTGTAGCAACCCTTTCAAGTTATATATAAGACATATATTCCTTGAATCTGTGTGTTCATTTATTGCATCGTATTTATTGCTTCTCATATTCGAAAAGTTGTATTCACCCCCCCCTCTACAACACATTTGGACCTAACAATTGGTATCAAAGCTATATGTTTAACATACAAAACATAGATCCTTGTGTTGAGTAGAAGAATCGTGAGTTTTCATTTTCTAGATCTACTTTTCATTTTCTTGAAAAGTGTGCCTTAAATCGTTTGTATTGAAAACTCATCTGAAAAAATTATTTAAATGCTCCAAGTGTGATTATTTAGCTTGGATGTATTTTAATTAATTTTTGTGAATTAATCTGGGTACTTTCATATTTGGTGTTCTTGAGTGTTCATCATCTGTTCTTATCAAAGAAGACAACCCAACAACTTTTTGATCTCCTTTTCAAACAGAAAAATAGTAAAAGAATAAAAAGGTGTTTTTGGACTTTGTGATTTGCATTATTCACGGCCGAAAGTGAAACAAAACATATTCATTACCTAGCACGTGGGTTAGGTGGGTTAGGTGAGTAAAGCATTCAAAGTCAAAAGGTGTTAAAGAGATAATATTGTTTATTCAATATTAAAGCGATCTGCAGCAAAATTATTCTAAGGCAAAAGTTCTACATAGAATTTCTACTTGAGATTTTCTACATAGAATTTCGACTTGGATAACTTCTACTTGGTGAAGTTCGACTTGAGCAAAAATTTCTACTTAGAGAAATTTCGACTTAGGCAAAAGTTCTACATAGAATTTCTACTTGAGAATTTCTACATAGAATTTCGACTTGGACAATTTCTACTTGGTGAATTTCGACTTGAGCAAAATTTCTACTTAGAGAAATTTCGACTTAGGCAAAAGTTCTACATAAATATTCTACATAGCCTAGTCTTGGGTACTTAGAAACTTTTAGTGACCAGAATTGAGATGGCTCCTAAAAAATGCATTCAAGATCCCAATGTTCAACCGAGATCACTATGAAGAATGGGTTTTCAGAATGAGACTATATTTAGAGACTGTTAACCCTGAATATCTGGAAGTCCTTGACAAGGGTAAATTTGTTCCAATGGTGGTTATTCCTGCACATACGGAAGGAGGGGTGGTTATAGCACCTCGGTCTGAGCCTAAAAAGGCCTCGGAGTTTTCGGATGCTGACAAGGAACAAATAGCTTATGATACTGCCATACGACAAACCTTGATGGAATCTCTTGATCATGAAATGTTCAACATAGTCAAAGGTCTGACTACAGCGAAGAAGATTTGGGACAAGATAGAAGTTGTCATGGAAGGATCTGCAGAGGTCAGAAGCAACAAGACACTCATACTCAAGATGGAGTATGACACCTTTAGAATAAGGAAAGGAGAAGGCATAACAGATGTCTACCTACGATTCAGTCAGTTGGTATTGGATTTGAATCTGAGAGGTGTAACTCTCCCCATGGTTGAGACCAACACGAGATATCTGAGGAACCAGCCAAAGAGCATTGAACATAGGGTCTACGCAATAAGAGAAACCAGAGATTTGCATACAACTTCTCTGGAAGAGTATTATGGAATACTAAAGACCTATGAGCTGGAAACACTTCAAGATCAAGCATGGGACAATGATTCAAGAGAAGAGACTGAATTAATAGCTAGATATGAGATTGAGATGGAAGATCGCCAGGATAAATCTGTTGATTCTCGATTTTATCGAAAAGCCGGGCCCAATCAAAGTTGGGTTCCGAAGAATGTCTAATCAATCTGTTATTGCAGGGCATTAAGCAGAATAGAAATAAAGTTATATGGGTGCTAGACAGTGGAGCATCGAGGCATATGACTGGAAACAAGTCCCTGCTTACAGAGTTGGTTATGAAGGCTGGCCCTTATGTTACCTTTGGAGATGACAGCATAGGTGTGACAAAGGGATATGGCAAACTGAAAACTGGCAATGTCATCATTGAAGATATTTCCTATGTTGAGGGACTGAAGCACAATCTGTTGAGTATCAGTCAATTCTGTGACAAAGGTTACGAAATTGTATTCAACAAGAAAGTTGTATCAATCACTCACATCAAGGAAGGCTCACTAGCTTTGAGAGGAGTTCGAAAGGCAGATCTTTTTGTTGCAGATATGGATTCAGCAAATCAGAATGAGGTCACCTGTTTCTACAGCAAAGCCTCGGATGATGAAAGCTGGTTATGGCACAAAAAGCTATCTCACTTAAACTTCAAAACGATGAATGCTCTCGCGAGGCGAGAATTGGTGAGAGATCTACCTCAAATGGAGTTCGCTCCGAAAGGACTCTGTGAAGCTTGTGAAATGGGAAAGTCGAAGCGAGCATCGCATAAAAGCAAAGAAATTTCTAGTATTACTGAGCCTCTACAACTTCTTCATATGGATTTGTTTGACCCAGTGAATGTCCTATCTTTGTCTAGGAAAAGATATGCTTTGGTAATTGTGGATGACTTCTCCAAGTATACATGGGTATTGTTCGCAATGACGAAAGACGAAGTACCTTTCTTAATCATTGATCACATCACTCAAATTAAGAATGTTTCAACACTTACTGTGAAGACGATTAGATCTGACAATGGCACTGAATTCAAAAACGCAGTGCTAAATGACTTCTGTGTATCTAAGGGAATACGTCGTCAGTATTCAGCCCCGAGGACTCCACAGCAAAATGGAGTAGTTGAAAGGAAGAATAGAACTCTGGTTGAAGCAGCAAGAACTTTGTTGTATGATTCAAAACTTCCTTTGTATTTCTGGGCCGAAGCAGTGAGTACCGCTTGTTACACTCAAAATAGAACTTTGATCATAAAAGATAAAGAAAAGACACCATGTGAGCTAATGAACAACAGAAGACCAACAATCAAATACTTTCATGTCTTCGGAGCAAAATTCTATGTGCTTATAGATGATGAAAATCTAGGCAAGTTTGCAGCAAAAGCTCGTGAAGGAATCTTTGTTGGTTACTCTACAGACGTGGTGGCAGCTTATAGAGTGTTCTTGGTGAATGATCGAAAAGTGATTGAAAGTTACAACGTCAGATTCGACGATACCAAACTCTCATCAATTTCAAGAGATTCTAGTGAACCTGAGTACCTAAAATTTCAGAATCTGGACTTAGAAGATCTTGAAGATGAACCTGAGTTGGTTGTTCCATTAAATGTTCCAAGTGTACGTGAAGAACCTGAGTCTAGTGAACAAGCTAATTCTACAAGATCAGGAGAGACTTCTTCAGTACCAACCGGCAACAACTCAGGGGGAGTAAATAGCAGCTCAAGGACTACGGTTCAAGGCTCGAGTCGAGTTGACTCTAGTTCTGTAGGAGCTGGCACTAACTCAGGGGGAGTTGTGTGTCATCAAATGTAACATTGACACTTTCCATGGTTTTCTGTTGACCAATAAGATACACCTTGTAGGCTCTTCTAGTATAACCAATAAATATTGCTTCATGTGCTTTTTCTTCAAATTTACCACCTTGATCTTCTCCTTCTTTTAACACAAAGCATTTTGTCCCAAATACATGGAAGTACTTGAGAGTTGGTTTCTTGTCATGTAGAGCTTCATATGGTGTCTTCATTAAGTCTTTATTGATAAGTGTACGATTCTGGGTATAGCATGCAGTGTTGACAGCTTCAGCCCAAAAGCTCAATGGAAGCCTTGATTCACTTAGCATAGTACGTGCAGCTTCAATCAAGGTTCTATTCTTTCTTTCAACTACCCCATTTTGCTGAGGAGTTCTGGGAGCCGAGTACTGTCTAGTTATACCCTTTTCAGTGCAAAAGTCATTCAGAACTGCATTCTTGAATTCAGTTCCGTTGTCTGACCTTATAGCTCTTACTGGACGATTAGAATCCAGCTCAATTAACTTAATGTGATCAACTACCAGTTGTGGAGTTTCATCTTTTGAGTTCAGAAATAGTACCCATGTGAATTTTGAGAAATCATCAACAATCACTAGAGCATATCTTTTTCTTGACATAGACATCACACTAACTGGACCAAACAAATCCATATGGAGAAGTTGTAATGGTTCAGTTATTGATGATATGTTAGTGCTCCTGTGAGTTGCCCTTTTTAACTTCCCTTTTTGACAAGCATCACATAGACCTTCCTGAGTAAATTCAATCGAAGGTAAACCTCTCACCAACTCTCTTTTCACTAGAGAATTCATTGTTTTGAAGTTTAGGTGAGAAAGTTTCTTGTGCCATAACCAACTTTCATCAGTAGATGCCTTTGAATAAAAACATCTAATTTCTTCTGTGCTTCCAGAGTTCATATTGGCTATGTACAAGTTTCCTTTTCTTACTCCAGTCAACTGCGGCCTTTCATTTCTCTTGTGTGATATTAGACAATTATTCTTATTGAAATGCACTTCATAACCTCTGTCACAGAATTGACTAATACTGAGCAAATTGTGCTCAAGGCCGTTCACAAAAGAGACATCTTCAACGATAACATTTCCAGCTTCTAATCTGCCATATCCATCAGTTTTACCTTTGCTGTTATCTCCAAAGGTAACGACTGGGCCAACCTTCTCCACCACATTTGTCAGCAGGGCTTTATCTCCGGTCATATGCCTTGAACATCCACTGTCCAGAATCCACATGACTCGTTCAACCTGTTTCAAACCCTGCAATGACAAATTGGTTAGACTTTCTTCAGAACCCAAATTTGATTGGGTCCGGAGTACTTAAAGAATTGACCTTTATCAGGCAAAGCAACACTTTTTATTTTAACAACATTTTCTTTAGGTACTGGAAATTTAACCCTGTAAACAGCTTTAACTTGTTTTGGTTTCAGCTTGGGTAACCATGTCTTCACCATATCCTGAGAAGGACTTGAGGTCCTAATCTTAGAATTAGGTGATGTTACAGTCCTGGATCTTACATGTTTATTTCTGCTCATTTGCTGTCTAGGAGCATTCTTATCAACACATGCATGATTACCGTTAAAGTAAGCAGACATTATATTAAAAGCACAAGACATGCAATTAACAGCATCACATTTCTTATGAGCAGTATCAATAACAGGAATAGCATGCATGGTAGATTTGTTGTTGCATTTATTCATGTTGTTACTTCTGCTACTAGTTTTCAGTGAACTAGTAGACTCACCAACTCTTTCTGCTTTTACAAACACAGTCTTTCTATCTTTATCATTTTTAACAACTTGATTACTTTCTAAGACTACGCCATTAGCTACATCCTCAATGCGCATCTCTTCCTTAATGATTAAAGATGTTGTATCCAAAGGTTCTGCTATGGATTTCTTAAAGAGTGGGTTACTAACACTCTTAAGCACTGATGGTATACCCCTATCTACAGCACTGACACGATTAGGGGTATTAATGCTTTTTCGTCCAATAGCTTCATTATAATCAAACCCAATTCCTACGGTTTGATTAATTGCTTGTTGGTTAAACAACTCTTTAGCCACTTTACAAGAATTAGAAGTAGCACTAACCCTTATTTCTAGTTCAGCTATTGTTTCACGTTGTTGAACCACTATCTCTGCTAGAGACCTCTCAAGTTCTTTTAGCATTCTTATTTATGATTTTTGTATAACATGGCAATTTTGTACATCATGTAATTCTGATAATTGATTACTAAGATCTGTATTTAACAAATTTAGCCTTTCAATCTCTCTATTAGCATTACCCAGTGTATCAGTAAGTTGATAAATATATTGACTTTCAGTACATGATACCTCAGATGATGTACCACTGGAGTTATCAGATTTTGCCATCAGGGCAAGATTGCCATACTCTTCATCTTCAGAGTCTGTATCATCCCAACTCTTTCCAGCTGCCACATAGGCTTTACCTGTCTTCTTCTTCTCAGATCCAAAGTCTTTTCTTTGGTTTTGTTTTGGCTTCTGACATTCAGTATCGAAATGTCCAAGTTCATTACAGTTGTAGCATCTAATTTTACTTCTTTCAACTGTTCCAGTTTTGTAACCTCCTCTGTTACTTGAGGATGAAGAACCTCCTCTCTGGAACCTGTTATAGTTAGATTTGTATCTGAACTTGGGATTCTTCCTGAATCTGAAGTTACTGAATTTCCTTACCAACAAAGCCATGGACTCATCTTCCAACTGATCTAGTTCTTCTAATGAATAGAAGTCACCTTCATCTGGACTAGCATTCGTTTGACCAACTTCAACTTCCAGCTTGCCACTGTCAACACTACAAGGTTGAATAACCTTATCTTCCACTTCCTATTTGTTCTCAACAATAAGTGCTGTAGAAGTATTAGCAACTCTTCCTTTTCCATAAATCTCCTTTTGTTGAGATTGTTCCAGTTCATAGGTTTTTAAAACACCAAAGAGTCTTTCTACAGTTATTTCACTTAGATTCCTCGACTCTCTGATAGCTGTAATTCTATGTTCTAGATGAACAGGCATTGATAGTAGAAATTTTCTGTTGATCTCTTTCTGAGTGTAGTACTTGCCATGCATCTGTAAATTGTTGACAAGTTTGTTATATCTTTCAAACACATCTTGAATACTTTCATTGTATGCTGATCGAAAGTGTTCATACTCAGATGTCAGAATTTCTAGACGATTCTCCCTAACTTCCTCTGTTCCTTCATTCACAGTTTCAATGGTTTCCCACATGTGCTTTGCTGTCTTGCAGTTAATCACATGACTGTACATCACAGAGTCTAGAGAATCTATTAAAATCAGTCTTAAATTAATGTCAAGTCCAGCTTCCTCTCTTTCAGCAAGAGTGAATTCAGAAGAATCTTTTTGTACAAGCTTTGCAGGGGTAACAACTTTTCCATCAGTAATAACTTCAGGAGTTAATCCAAAAGGTATTATTGGTCCTTCTGATAAGACTTTCATGTATTTAGGATTTGCAACCTCGAGGAACATTAACATTTTGTTCTTCCACATATCATAACTGTTTTTGTCATATATGGGAATTTTCACAGTTCCGACTTTAGAAGACATGATGAATTTTTTAAGAGAGTTAAAAAATTCGGGGATGATTTTTAATCGAGTAAAATGGAATCTTTGGTTTGTGTATCAACCAACCGGCTCGGATACCAATTGTTAGGTCCAATATGTTTGTAGAAGGGGGGGTTGAATACAAACAGTACTGTTTTATCGAAATTTGTCCGGATAATTTAATTTATATTTTGACAAATTTGAGCGGAATTAAATGAAACAAAATTCAAGTTGAATATAAAATTATATTAACTTGAGGGGTTTGTTACAAATACAGTACAGAATTTATATCTAGTTAATAAAAACAAATTAGAAAATTCGACATGAATTTTTCTAGATTTGTTAATAAAAATCAAGATATAGATTAGGAGTAAAAACTCGCTAATAGTATAAGAGTATCAAGGAAATCAGTTCTATCGGATCAGATATTAAAAATAAGATGAACTTGATTTTCTAAATAATTTTCTGCTTCTTGTGCTGTGTTCTTGATGAGAGAGAAGAGAGAATTCAGTTCTTGAATGTAATATTTTATGTGTTCTTTTTCTTGCTGATTGCTTCTGTCGAGATATCTTGATATATATAAATCTCTGCATCTTTATCTTCAATTATAACTATCAAGACAATCTTCAATACAATTTCTTCTTCCAAGACAACCAGTTTTGTACTGCCAAGACAATAGGCAATACAATCGTCAAGACAATCAGGTTCTTCCAAGACAATCGTCAAGACAATCAAATTCATATATCTTTGTCTTGCTTTATCAAATTTATCATTCTGTCTGAAGCTTTTTCTTTTTGATCATTATCAAGACAATCAAATTGAACTGCCAAGACAATCGTCAAGACAATCAAATTAGATTTTTATTCTACTTTTCAAAAGCTATTCAGACATTATCATTATCAAGACAATCGGCAAGACAATCAGGAATTGTCTTGCTTTATTGATTTCTTCTCCAATACAATCGGCAAGACAATCTCCTATTGTCTTGCTGTTCTGAATTTAACCTTCAAGACAATCGGCAAGACAATCAGGGATTGTCTTGCTAGTTCATTTTTCAGAATTAAATTAAAATTGATTAATAAATAATCATTTTAATTTATTCTTACTTAAATAATTAATCTGATTTAATTAATCTAATAATTAATTTAATTAAAGAATTAATTCAAGATGAATTAATTAATTAATTAAATTGACTACTTAATTTAAATTAATTAAACAAGAATAATTATATATCCTTGGATTGTCTTAATTCTTTTCTGAATCACTGAAAGTAATAAAGGAATACCACTGAATATTTTGTTGACGTTCCATGTACTGTCTGGTTCATGAACGACTAACCTCAATGACTGTCCTTTAATTGTCATACTAAAAATGTGATTCATTTTTCTTCTCATCTCTTTTTCCTTCTTGTACTTCACTGTATACTGTCTGAACCTGTCACTCTAGAAATCTCTGTCTTAGAAATAAATCCACTTCTTTGATGCTATACTGAGGCTTGATCAGCAATCTGAACTTCTTCCAGTGTAAAACATCAAAACTATAGATTGACTTTAGAGTTTTTCTTCTGACAGATAGTACCTCCTGAGATTCCTGTGACAGTTAAAGTTATTTACTTATTGCAAACTAAGTTTAAGTTGAGTTGAGTCCTCGAACTACAAATAGGCTATGTCATATGCCTTTCAGCAGCACATAAGAACTTCAAAGTTTTCTAGATGGACGTGAAAAGTGCCTTCCTGAACGGAGAGTTAGAAGAAGAAGTGTATCTGGAACAGCCACCTGGCTTCGTTGATCCAGAACATGCAGATTTTGTGTATCTACTCTTCAAATCTGTCTATGGCCTCAGGCAATCCCCAAGGCGATGGTATGAAACCCTATCCTTATTCTTAATTGAAAATGGTTTTGTTAGGGGAGTAATTGATAAAACATTGTTCTATAAAGTTGTGAGAAATGACTTAATACTTGTTCAAGTATATGTGGATGATATTATTTTTGGGTCATCAAATGAGCGCTTGTGCGAGAAATTTGCCAAGCTAATGCAGGAAAAATATGAGATGAGCATGATGGGAGAGCTGTCCTTCTTCCTTGGATTACAGATCAGTCAGAGAAAAGATGGTATCTTTATCTGTCAATCCAAGTACGTCAGAGATTTACTCAAGAAGTATAATCTAGAAGATGCATCAGCAACTAAGACTCCCATGGCAACAGCCACGAAGCTTGATGAAGACAAATCAGGTAAATCAGTTGACATCGCAAGCTATCGAGGTATGATTGGCTCACTCCTCTATTTAACTGCAAGTAGACCCGATATAATGTTCGCAACTTGTTTATGTGCAAGGTTCCAAGCGGATCCTAGAGAATCACATCTCGTAGCCGTCAAAAGAATTTTTAGGTATCTCAAGGGCACACCAAATCTAGGGATTTGGTACCTAAGAGATACAGGTTTTGATCTTATTGGCTATTCGGATTCAGACTATGCAGGTTGCAGGATTGATAGGAAAAGCACATCTGGTGCTTGCCAATTTCTTGGCAGAAGATTGGTGTCCTGGCAAAGTAAAAAGCAACATACAGTATCTACTTCTACTGCTGAAGCTGAGTACATTGCTGCTGGAAGCTGTGTAGCTCAAATACTGTGGATGAGGAACCAACTGAAGGATTATGGCATGGAGCACAAGAAAATTCCAATCATGTGTGACAACACAAGTGCCATTGCCATAACCAACAATCCTGTAGATCACTCAAGAACCAAGCATATTGACATCAGGTATCATTTCATAAGAGAACATGTCGAGGAGGGGACTGTGGAGCTACATTTTGTGCCCACAATGCAACAAATTGCAGATATATTCACCAAACCTCTTGATGAAGTAACATTCAATAGGTTGGTTGGTGAATTGGGAATGCTTAACACAAGTTAGTAAAGCCTTCTATCTGTAAAATCCATGTTTATGTTTGTATGTGCAAGCTAATCAATCATTATGTGCTTAGACTTTAAAATGCCTAATTAATGATTGTTATAGTTTGCATATAGTGTGTTTTTGCATAAATTCCTTGTGTTTTAAGTGTCTTTTATAGCACAAATCTGTTAATTTATGTTTGTCAGATTGCATGATCATAGGGGGAGTTAAATTCATAATATTCTAAATATTGCATGATTTTTAGATGAATTTACCTATGATTTTCATGTAATTAGAGGACTTAGAATTATCAAGGAATGTTTTAATTATGTCACATATTAAAAATCCTTGAATTGATATTTATATTTATTTGGCAATTTAATTGTTGAAAAATCTAAGTATCTTCAAAATTTCGAGTTAGTTTCTATCTCGAAACTCATCTCGAAATTCGACTTGAATTTCGACTTGAGCTTCCAGAGTGAAGTTTTGAAAATTCTAAGTCTGGGAAGAATTTCGAGTTATAATCTATCTCGAACTTCATCTCGAAGTTCGACTTGATGTTCGAGTTCGAGTTACCAGTGTGCCTAGTGTATCTTCAAAATATTCGAGATAATGTCTATCTCGAACTTTATCTCGAATTTCGACTTGTTGTTCGAGTTCGACTTGAGGTTTCCATTTTGGGAATATTTTGAAAAGAATTGAGAATAACTTCGAGTTAATCTCTATCTTGAAATTTATCTCGAAGTTCGACTTAGAAGTTCGACTTAGAGTTCGAGATAGAATACTCAATTAGTCAAGGGAGATTTTTCGAGTTAACTCCTAACTCGAACCTTATCTCGAATTTCGACATAGAGTTCGAGATAGGTTTCCCTGTTGGTTTTGCTGTAAATTGGCCAAGTGATATTTGTTCGAGTTAACTCCTATCTCGAACTTCATCTCGAAGTTCGACTTGAAGTCGAAGTTCGACTTAGAGTTCGAGATAGAAGTTCGACTTAGATGTCCCCTGTATGGACTTAGTACTTTTCACATTTTTTAACAGGGACATTTTTGTCATTTCACAATCATCTATATATACATCTTTAACCCGATGCATCATTCACTTTACCTAATTCTAATTTTCACAGCAGCCTCTTCACAAAACAAGGCGATTTCATAACTTCATACCATTAATCTGTGTTTTTGTGATTAAACTCATACTAATCACGAATTACTGCCAATTTTTTGGACTAATCTTGACTGTGTTATCCTTAATCTTTGTGTTGGTGTGTTTTGTGTTCATCCATATACACGCGCATATACATACACACGAACATATATTGTTTGTGTACTGTTCATAAAACGCGATTTCATATTCACCATTAATAAACACACACGATTTCACTGATAAACACACGAATATTCATCTTTGTTGAATATTCAGATCTAGTCTTTGGCTGTTCATATTCCGTAGTTTAAATTTTCAGACTATCTTTTGATATTCTCGAAAAATTAAAAGGAATAA
This sequence comes from Saposhnikovia divaricata, assembly GCA_036435485.1. Lineage (NCBI taxonomy): Eukaryota > Viridiplantae > Streptophyta > Magnoliopsida > Apiales > Apiaceae > Saposhnikovia > Saposhnikovia divaricata. The sequence continues at coordinate 157,389,423 of CM071595.1, forward strand.
AACTGATTAATTCGTAAATTATTTGTTTTTCTCAATTAAAATAAAAAAATTCACATCTTTCAAAGAAAAACATTTAATTAAAATGGCTCACCAATTTTCACTTGCTAAAAACAATTTTTATAATATTTCTACGGAAATTGGTGATCAACTCCCGCGGTTTAAGTTTTGGATACGATTTCTCAATTTGTACTCCAAAGCTAGCCATGCTTTTACTGCTAAACCTACACTAGTACATGATGCTTTACAGCAATTATGGACTAGTGCGGTTACTTTTAGGAGCAAATCAACCCCCTTAGGTTTCAGGTTTACCTTAGCGGGTCAGGAATATGAGGTGACTGAAGAGATTGTCAACAGAGTTCTGGGATTCCCAATTAAAGATGCTTATGATCCAGAACCTACAGCTACAGAACGCCTCAGATTCTTTGAAGAAATTGGATGTTATCCTCCGAAAGGCCCAATCACAGGAAATATCCAAAAGCAATTCTTCCATGTGGAATGGAATTACTTTTTCGAGGCCATCACAAGATGTTTTCGGGCACGCGAAAAAGACTTTCATCAAATTCCAATTCCAATGCAAACCTTTGCAGTTGCCCTAGCAAGAGAACTGGATATAAATTATGGACGCATAGTTCTCTCTGAGATAGTGGCCTCAATGGGATCTCTTGCAAGCAGAGACCTCACTACAGCTGATGTTGTCTGCTGGTTTCCTCGGTTCCTACAAATGCTCATTAATGACCTAATACCGAAGGATGCTCTTGCTGTTAGACAGAGATTTGCCGGAAGCCCAACATCTGCATCGCTAGGGATGGGCACTAAGTCACTTTCAACCATTGCTAATCAGGATAAACATCAAGGTAAACCGATGTCTATTCCTGAAAATATACAAATGTGGCTTAGATATGATGCAGGAGTTACCAATTTGGAGGCATCATCACAAGTTTCATCACATGCTCAAAATCCATCTGTTCATGCTGAGGCATTTGATGAGATTCCTGATGAGGAAAGCGATGATGCACAAGGTAATCAATCAGGTAATCTCTCCCTGCATACTATTCATTCCTCCTCCTATGTATCTGATTCCGCGACCCAAGAGACTGCTAACCCGCAGGATCTATCCCAGGGTGAGAGCCATATTTCTGACTCTGAGTCTGATACACATTCCTATTCTCTATCACCCTTGTTAACGGAAGTCAGAAAGCCAGCACGTGTATATGTAGAAGATGATGAGGAGAATGAACCCGAAGAGCAGCAACTTATTCGAAAGAAAGCCAAACTTTTCCACGCTGCTACTTCACAACCACAGTCAAACCCTAGCGTGTCACACGCAACCACTCCACCTCACGCGAGTGGTTCACCCCTTGAACAATCTGCACATAGGGATTTTGATTTTGGTGAGGATGATGTGCCTCTTGAAGATACTGTTGCTTCAAGAGGACATGAAGTCTTAAGAACTTCAGCCGTACCTTCACCGGTATGTACTGATGCTGAAAAGAGGATCGGTTCTGATGTTGTACAAGAACACTTTGCAGCCTCTCAGCCTGAGATTCCAACTCAGGAACAAACAGAATTTGATCCCATAACTGTCAACAACATTTCTTATCAATTTTCTGCAGGTACTGCTTCATTATTTGGATCAATCATTGAAGACATACACGAGCGTCAGACAGGGAGTGTGTGTGAGAGGTTAGGGAGAGAGGGACCTTCATTTTCAAGGCCCGAAACCGAGCGTCAAATACCAACAGAACGAGTATTAGAGCGAGGTCACCTAAACCAAACACCGTCCCTTAACATTGAAAATCTTGATACGCGTATGACTTCTATGGAAAATCAGATGAAGCAGTTCGGACAGACGATGGGGCAGTTCGGGATGAACATTGGAAACAACCAAAGGGCTCTAGACGACTACGCAGCAAGAATGGCAAGTCAAGCTACAGCTTTTGATGATTTGACAAATAAGGTCAATGACTTGTGCCATGCTGGTGGTGTCTTGGGAAGCACTCTCAATGAGAGGATGGGGGCATTGGAGTCTACAATGCATACAATGGCTGTGGAGATCAGTAGAATGATGTTCGCAGTCAGGAGTTTTGTGCCCCCGGAGTATTTCGAGTCGCAACAACCTCCCCCCGATGCTGGTGCAGGTGGTGCAGGTGGTGCTAGTGGAGCGGGAGCATCTGGTTCTGGTTTTGGAGGTTCCTATGCAACTGGTGGATCTGAAGACCAAGGTGGAGCTCAGGATAACTCACCTAAGGGGGAGAGTGGAAAGGAGACGAGACAGCAGGCAGTTCACATCGAAGAAATTGAAGAACCCGCTGATCTTGTCAAGGAACCAGAAGTTGAGCCGTCTGTTGATGAAGAGGCTCTGAGGATGAGAAAGGGTAAGGCAGTAATGGTTGATGAACCATTTGTTGACCTGAGTCATCAGGAAACAGTACAGGAGGTACTTGACTCAGATTCTGACATGGAAGACGTACCGTTGGCACACGCTATAAAAAGATCTTTGAAGGAACAAGGTGGAGGTGCTGGGATGTCTTCCGGAATGCCTGATGAATTTCCTGTTGATGAGGAAACCATTAAAGCTCAACAGTTAGCTTTGGAACAAGCTCAGTTCTATAAAATGAAGATGATGCAAGAACATGCTGCATTCCTAGAAAAGAAGGTGGAGCTACAAGGGAAGCAGTATGAGTATGAGCTTGCAAGGCTAGCTGATCCTCAAGTTGATCTGGACAAACGAAGGATAGGGCAGAAATGGGATGAAGCAAGGAAGATAATGATGGGACCCTGTGCGAAAGGAGTTCATAACAAGGATGCAGATGATCTGTTCTACAACTTGAATTTGCAGAATCCAATGACTGGGGACTATATAAATGCTTTGAAGAGATTAATTTCTAAAGTCAGGGTTGGATACAATGCAAATCTTAAGGAGTGGCAGGTTATCTTGTCTTTGGTAGAAGGAGTCCCAACATCTTTCTTATATGTGGATGACCAATTCATAATGAGAAGATCTGCGTCAGAGTTGTTCTTGCTAGCGACTAAAATTCAATACTCTCAATCTGAGGAGCTAAGCATTCTGTACAGGGATCAGTTAATGCAGCTAGCAGAGGACAAGGGTCCAGAATTCTCAGCATATCCAAATTTTGTCCGGATGGTAGTTGACGGAAAGATGAAGAGGGTTAGCATGGAGGAAAATGATCTAATGGAGCTTTCAGTAGAATCTCTCAAAGCTGTTTGTAGACAAATGATGAGTAAGGGATTCGCTTCTGAGCTTAAAGATAAATCCGTGAAGATCATTGAAAGAGTTATATTCAAGAAGAGCAATGAGGTGTGGAAGTGTGATGTCATTGCTCCAAACCCTCTTGATGACGTGAAGATTGAGCCGGAGCTGATAGAGAAGAAATGGAATATTCTTCAAGCCATGAAGAATGTAGATGAAGCTCTGACTCTTCCTTCTGGGGCACTGGAACATGGAGAGATAAGGGAGGCTATTGGTGTTCCAGGAAGTGATAGTGTATACTGGATACACGCTTATGTTGAAGATACAGCTGATGCCTTAGTATTCATAGATGCAGACCAGAATCAAACAATCTTGCATATGAGTAGACAATGGCTGCTACGGACTCAAGATGCTGCATTTCTGGAGAGAGTATTATATGTATTCAAATGGGGCGAAGTGGAAGATAAGTTTGTGGAAGAAAAGCAGAGACTCATGAGTTACCTGTCTGAAGTAGTAGTGGAAAAGAAGCGAATGGAGCGAGATGCGGCTAGTGTCCACAATACTAACCGTGTCAAGGGCTACCCCAAGATGATCTATTGTCAGTTTAAAGCTGATAAAACACATTGGAAATCTCAGCTCATCATGAAGAACTTTGAGGATATTCCAAAGATCAGGACTACTCAGGAGGTGGACAAACTCAGAAGGCTTTTCAAACATCCTTATCCAGAGCCCAAGAACCCTCTAGAAATGGAAGCTGTAAGTCTGTTGAATGCTAGGTGGAAGCAGCTTAAAGATCCAGTGTACAAGAAAGAACAGCAGCAGAAGGAGAAGCGCAAAAGGCAGAAAGAAGAGAGAGACCAAGCTGCTGAAGCTAGAAAGAGGAAACGGAATTAGGGTTAAAGGTCAGAGTGGTGTGAACTTGAAGTTGGAAAAACTTCATGTCTTTCGGTTGCTTTAACTCACTTGAGGAAAATTCACCTTAGAGTGAATCCAATAAGGTGATACAAGTTTGACTAAAAGGTATGAAATAATCCAGGTGATAGGAATCACTCAAATGATCTTTAATTCGAAGTTCGAATTCTGTTTCTAGTTTAAGTTCTTTGTATTGTTTTCATGTAAATTTCAATTGTAAATTATTCAAGACTGTAATGTTAATTATCTTTTCTCGTCTCATTGTTTAGTTGAGTTATCCTTCATTAATTTGAATGTCATTGTTAGACAATCAAATTGGGGGAGATTGAAAGGCAGAGTGTGTAAACTTGTAACACTATAACTAATGTAACTCAAACTAAAGGAAAAGATACTTAACCAGAAGACAATCAAGAACAAGAAGTCACAAGAAATCAACACTAAATGAAGACAAGGTAATTGATACAAGTCAACATGTTAACTATGATCAATCCAAGAAGAAATCATTGAGAGAAGTTCAAGTCAAAGTTGTTCATGCCTCAGTGATTTGAAAAGCCAAGAATCAAGATCATAACTATCAGTATCAATAAGACCAATTGATTTCAAGTGAACAAGAAGGAAAGCAAATATTGGAAAGCCACATTACTAATTGGATATGGTAATTTATTCAAGAAGCAAAAACCCTATCAAGAATAGTCACTTATGAACCAGACCGTTGCATCAAGTGTCAGGACATTGATAGCAAGTTTATGTCAGTAATAAAGATCCATATTCAAGAGCTTGGTGAAGAATAAAGAAGACATGAAGATATCACAAGTTCAAGATGTGCATTGAAGTTTCAAGTTGAAGACCAGAATATTTTCTAAGTACTAAATATTCTAGATGGCCAAGTAGAAGTTTCTAAGTAGAAGTTCTACTTAGAACTTCGAGATGGCTAAGTAGAAATTCTCAAGTAGAAGTTCTACTTAGAGTGCAGCTTCAACATGACACATGGCATCTTCTGATTGGCAGATTTCCAAGCTTTCAAGATAAGGCAAGATTTATGTGGACATCATTGGGCCACGTACATCTTAGTCTTTGAAGACTACAGGACATAGATTACATGTAGTATAAATAGAAGTACTTGTGTAATGTTTTAGTAAGTGAGCAATTCTTGAGAAAAACACAAGAGAAAGAGAGAGAGTGCATTCACAGAGCTTAGTATCATTCACTTCTCTCTGAACTTCTGTTATACTTTGTAATGAATGTTGTAGCAACCCTTTCAAGTTATATATAAGACATATATTCCTTGAATCTGTGTGTTCATTTATTGCATCGTATTTATTGCTTCTCATATTCGAAAAGTTGTATTCACCCCCCCTCTACAACACATTTGGACCTAACAAAGGGACTATTCAGTTACCCGTGACTATTGGGCAAGAGCCTAAGGAAGCGACTCAGATGCTGAACTTTTTGGTGATCAAGGCAACTTCAACATACAACGCAATCCTTGGAAGGACTGGACTTCATGCGTTTAAGGCTGTGGCCTCTTCCTATCATATGAAGATTAAGTTTCCAACACGGAATGGTGTCGGAGAACAAAAGGGTGATCAGAAGATGGCAAGAAGTTGCTATGTAGCCGCATTGAGGGCCGATGGAGTCGGGGGGTAGGTCCTTCCGATTGAAGACATGGATGTCCGCGATAATGAAGAGCATAGAGGGAAGCCAGCAGAGGATTTGATTCCCGTACCTATAGAACCTAATGATCCTGAAAAAGTTACTTATGTTGGAGCATCTCTGAAAGAACCCCTGAAGGGCCAGTTAATAGAATTCTTACAGAAGAATAGCGACGTGTTCGCTTGGACAGCAGCTGATATGCCGGGGATTGACCCCCAACTCATAACTCACAAGTTAAGTGTTAATCCCAAAAGGAAGGCAATAAAGCAGAAGAAGAGAAACTTTGCTCCGGAAAGGCAAGAGGCCATTAGGCAAGAAGTGGATAAGCTCTTGGAAGCTGGTTTTATTGAAGAGATTCAGTTTCCCGACTGGTTAGCAAACCCTGTGATGGTCAAGAAAACGAATGGGAAGTGGAGGATGTGTATAGACTTCACTGACCTAAATGATGCATGCCCAAAAGATTGTTTTCCCCTCCCAAGGATTGATATGTTGATAGATGCCACAGCTGGACATGAGATGTTAAGCTTCATGGATGGATTCAACGGCTATAATCAGATTAAAATGCACAAGGATGACATACCTAAGGTATCTTTCATAACTGACTTTGGTGTCTTCTGTTATCTTGTCATGGCTTTTGGTCTAAAGAATGCAGGAGCTACTTACCAACGATTGGTGAACAAGATATTCGCCCATCTGATTGGAAAAACCATGGAGGTATATGTTGATGACATGTTAGTTAAAAGCCTACTCAAGGCTGATCATATCAAACACCTCAGAGAGGCATTTGAAGTGCTGAGGCACCATAAGATGATGTTGAATCCTGCCAAGTGTGCTTTTGGAGTTGGATCTGGAAAGTTTTTAGGACTGATGGTTTCAAAGAGAGGCATTGAGGCCAATCCTGACAAGATCAAGGCAATTTTAGACATGGAGCCACTGTAACACCCCTAAATCCGGGGTCAGGGATCTGGTCGTTACCGTCTCAATTCCCATCCACGGTTCAACATAAATATTAAATTACAACCTTGTGACCCAAAACAATAACATAAAACACACCCGTTATAGTCCCAGAGATGAAATCAGAGTAACAACCAAATTTTATTAAACACATTATGAGTTCTTACAACCCAAGAGAATTTTAATATAAATACATACTCTTTGCCATCCATTTACATGAGTCATACTAGACTATATACTTGGTACTGAAAGAATAAATCTATTCTACCAATAGCTTTCTCTTCGGCTCTGGTAGTCTCATCGTCCTCGCCAGCATCGAGTGCGCCTTGTGCGAGTCATCTGGTCTAGCTGTTGTTGTGATATAATAATAAAGCAAGGGTGAGCAATAGCCCACCAACAATAATATTTAACTGAACGATAATATATAACAGTTCAAAAGTATCTTTCAAACCATATGCCATGCATTTACGGAAATGATGCCAGTATAATATGAACGATGAAGTTACCAGGTAACTCAAAATGTAAATATATGAGGGAATATCTGCTATGTCGAAAATAAGCAAGATATTATAAAGAGGAACTTGCAAGGAAAATATTGCAATTCCAGTTACGAATACTTTTCCAGCTCTGCCAACAGTAATCATGTTGCAGGAAATAAATAAGTTTGGATGATGAACCAATGATGGAGTATTCACCGCGCCCGCTGTTCCAATCTTGATGATCAGTCAAGATCGTACAGCTCAAATTAGATTTACTACCGGTAGAAGGAAGAACTGACGGCTTTACTTGTCTACCGCCTTACTAGCTCTCCCAGGCCAACGGTTGGGCCAAAGGGGATGGACCGGCGCTACTCGGCCTCTTACACGACTCCTAGTTCCAATAGAATTCATGATTCTGAATGTAACGTTCGTCCCCCTTTCCCCAAGTATAATACTTGTTGATAAGACTCTACAAAGTAGTCGTATCTAGTTGGAAAGGAAAATTCACCAATAACTTCCAAACTATTGCTTGGTAACGAACATCAACTTGTTCCAACAATCTTACCCCTCGAAAGATGAGAAGGTAAACACAGACTTAATGAGTCCATAGCAACCAAGTTGCGAGTGAAGAGGATAAATTATGACCGGGAAGTCAACAAGATAAATAACATTGTTCAAGTAGGTTCCCCTATAATATGGAAGTTTGAGCGAGCATTTAAAACCTTTTAAGATAGATTTAAATGAAAAAGAAAGAGTTGGGAACCTTTCCTTGATAAAATAGTCGTAAAAAGACTCCGAAATATTTTACATAATATCTGGAGGTGGAAGGTAATCTCCGAATAATATAAATTATTTTAAAAAGAATTTTAAAAGAATTAAATAAATATTCCAAGAATATTTATTTACTCAATAATAATTATGGAATATTATTAACTCATAATATTGCTCGTAAGTAATCCTCGAATGAATATATGGAATTATTTAATAAATAAATCCCTCCTTAAATGAATATTCGAAATAATATTCATTAAATAATTAAGCTCCAATAAATATTTAAAATAGTATTCAATAAATAAGTCAAACCTTAAATGAATATTTGAAAATAATGTTCATTTAATATTTACTCTATTAAATGAATATCCAAATAGCATTCATTTAATAAATAATCTTCTAAATGAATATCCAAATAATATTCATTTAGTAATCAAAACTTTAAAGGAATAATCGAAATAATATTCCTTAAGTAAATAGAACTTCCAATGAATATTTTAAAATAATATTCATTAAGTACATAAAACCTAAAATGAATATTCGAAAGTAATATTCATTTAATAAATAACATTCTAAAGAATATCAAAATAATATTCATTAAATATCAACTCTAAATGAATATTCAAAATTAACATTCATTTATTATCTCTCGACTAAGATATATAATACTCGAATAACATTCCTCGAAATATTTCCAAGTAATTGATACTTTATGGAATATAATAACGTTTAACAATAACCTTCCTCAGATAAATAATAATCTGTCGTTGGAATCCCTCCGGGTTTCCACGACTATCTATAACTCAAAATACCGACTCCCGGTCTATATTTAGAATGAATATCATGTGCCCTTCGCTAAGGGTCTTACCAAAACAATCCGGCTTATTACTGATAAATCGTATCTAGTCTATAAGCCAATATCAATTCAGGGAACAAGTATCACAAAAACCAGAGTCACAATATAATTGGAAACAGGCATGCATGCGATGGCATATGTAAAACAGAAATCATATACATATATTATCACAACAACAGGTTCAAAGGTTTGAACACTTGCCTGGTAATTGAGCACGGGTGGGGGTAGTGGTAGGGTGTCCCGAGTCAGCTCGGCGATCTATAATAGTCAAGAAATTCGAGATTAATCACTTAACATTTTTCAAAAGGTTAAGTATTAACTTAAGTCGAAACATGTTTTCGAATTATCTCGTTATACCCCTTCTTAGTGTAACTCTTCTTATTACCGATACGATTTGACATTTGTTCGTCATTAAGACATGTCATCGTACTCACACTTAGTGTATACTTAAGTCGTATAAGTTCTAAATTTGATCGATTACGAACCAAGATTATATCTCGAGTTTTATCGCTCGTTTTCTACGTTATATCCAAAGTTATACTTTTTTTTAAGGGGTTCGTTCGCGTTTAACCTAGATTCAAACATTTTTATAAAATCGAAAAATGATCTGATTCACATGAGGTTTTCTCTCACACCTCCCTTTTTACCTCTAGTATTTAATTACCAAGATTCGCCACTGACTTACGTATTTTACGAGGGTTCATTTTTAATTACGAATTCTCGGTTACGGTTTCGAACTACTTTTAGTAAACCGACCGTAACTCCTAAACCGTAAGTCCGTTTCACACGATCTTTATATCAAAACGAAGCTTATAACATGATCTATCCTATCATGGCAGAAAACGAAGCCAAACAGGGAGTTACATGTTCTATCAAAATCGTTTTCTTAAGGTTAACGAAATTTTGGCATTACGACGGCTATAAATCGAACATTCCAAAAATCATAACAACAATACCAAGCCACACCGGGCATCTAAACAACTTGTAAACATGTTATTCATCTCAACAAGTCCAACAACGTATCACTTTACCAATATGATCATCATATCTCTTAAACTAACTTAATCAACTACATAATCATGCTTAAATGCTTAACATAACATCATAATCATATCTAAGCTAAAACCCACCAAGAACATGCTTGAAACTTAAGATTCAACCAAGGGTTTCAAGGGTTATACCTTCCTTGGAGAGTGTACTAGCCTTATAAAACCTTGCATAGTCCTTGTATAACCTTAACCAACCTTAGATCATCCAAACAAATCAAGAGATCAAAGTTAGTTTCTAGAAATCACTATTCACCCTCATCTTCAATGATTTATTTGAAAATGGAAAAAGTGGAGATTGAAGCTAAGATTTCTAGGAGATCATTTTTATGAAATATAGAACTCACCATAAAAATTTGGAGGTCAAACAATGGTTGGAAGCTTGATTTTGCTTCTTGAATTAAGCAAAAATTCGAAGTGGCTCTTTCAAGGGAAAAAAACAGGGTGGCTTCTCGAATTTATTTACCCATCCAAACGATCTTCAAAAATTATGAAATTAAATCCACAACTTCATCTCCATGTGTAGAAGTTCTGTGAATTTTTTCATGATTTTTAGATGAGTAGAACTAGGTGAAAAAAAATTGCCAAGACCCCTGCCCTGGAAAATGTAAACTGCTGGAAATGGGAGAGAAAAGAGAGAAAAGGGTGGTTGGCTTGCTTGGTTCTCTTGCATTATTGATGTTTTAGGATAATATCTAGCATAAAGGCACTTTAATAAAGTGATTTGCTCATCCCTTGCATCACCTTGGACATGTGTTAGTATTTTGTGGTGAGATGAGGTGTTTTAAGCTAACTAGTTGGTTTGATCTCTAATGGTACTAGTTAGCATTGAAAATATCTTGTCTACTTGACCTTATCCTCTTGCACATGACTATCCCTTGGCTCTCTGCTTGATTCTTTGCCCGGTTATTGCTCAATTTGATTGATCGTTCGGAGGAATATCTCAAAGATTCCTAGTTAGGGTTTTACCGGAAACCTTCTTAATAATTATAATAACATTCTCCATTTTTCTTAATACTTCTCGAATTTAAATTCCCTTAAATAAATCCTCAAGTCTTACAGTGTCCAGGAAAATCTCGGAGAAAATAAAAGTGCTATTTTTCTGAATCCGATGTCGTTTACATACACTTATTTCGCCCCTGGATCATGAATACGAACTCAGAAATCCGTTCTGAATACTTCTATATAGCGTCGTCTAATAATATTCTCAATTACACCAAAATCACTATTCATCCTTATTCTTTACTTATTCATCTAGGGTTGTACAATTGTCCGTATTCTCTTTCGATCGTTCCTTAATCTTTTTACGGAACCACTGGATTAATCGCTATCTATCTGGATGACATGAGAATATTCTCCTGCTTGGAATTGCCATATCTTATTCCCTTAGGAGATAGATTATTCTTACCTATGTTGTCACCCTTTAGCATTCTTCATGACATATAAGTATTTGAATCCATATCCATTCCATTCATTCATTAGAGCTGGTGACCTTGTTGTCGGAATCATTGTTCCTCATTTTATCAGTACTTAATAAAAAGTTTTAATTATATCCAAAATTTGGGGTTCTTACAGCCACCATGCTCTATAAGAGATGTGCAGAAGTTGACAGGTCGAGTTGCAGCTTTAGGAAGATTCATCTCCAAGTCTGGAGACAAATGCTTGCCTTTCTTCCAAGCGTTAAAAAAGGTGAAAGATTTTGAAAGGACACCTGAGAGCCAGGAGGCCTTTGAGCAACTGAAGAAGTACATGGTTGAAGCCCCGTTGTTGACCAAACCAAGTCCTGGGGAGATTCTTAGTTTATACCTGGCGGTATCCGAACGAGCCCTGAGTGCCGTCCTTATTCGGGAAGAGGAGAAGGTCCAGAAACCTATATACTATGTGAACAAAGTGTTGCATGGGGCTGAGTTGAACTACTCACCCATAGAAAAGTTTGCTTTGGCATTAGTAACCGCCTCAAGAAAGCTGCGGCCTTACTTTCAGGCACATAAGATTCAAGTTCTGACAAACCAGCAATTGAGGAACATATTGCACAGCCCTAAGGCCAGTGGAAGGCTAATCAAATGGGCGATTGAGTTAGGAGAGTTTGACATCACATACAAGCCTCGGACAGCTATCAAAGCTCAGGCATTGGCTGACTTCGTGGTTGAATGCACTATTAACAACCAAGAAGTCGGGGGGCAAGAGATAATGACTACCCCTGGGCAAGAGGAAAAAGAAGAAGAACTTACACCTGATCTGAAGGAATATTGGGTGCTCTATTTTGATGGAGCATCAAAAACAAAATCTAGTGGTGCGGGTTTGGTTTTGCAAAGCCCCGATGGGTTCACAGTTGAGTACGCTTTAAAGTTGGATTTCCCTACTACCAACAACGAGGCAGAGTATGAGGCATTAATAGCTGGTTTGGGCTTGGCCAGAATCATGAGGGTCAAAAATCTCAAAGTTTGTGGAGATTCAAGGCTTGTGGTATCACAAGTAAATGGTGAATTCGAAGCTAAGGATGAGACTATGGCAAAATACTTGAGAGTAGTAAAGGCTGTTATGTCCCAGTTTGAGGAGTGCTATGTTGAGCACATTCCAAGAGAGGAAAACCTTAAGGCCGATGCCCTATCTAAATTTGCTTCTTCCGAGATAGAAAATTATGCTGGGAGTGTCTATTTTCAGGTCTTGAAGGCCCCGACCGTTAACTCAAAGTTATTGGCACCGATCGATATAGGAGGCTCTTGGATAGACCCTATCAAGGCACACCTTGAGACTGGATGGCTCCCAGACAATGCCTTGGAGGCACGGAAACTTTCAGTAAGAGCATTGAGATACACTTTGATTGAAGGCATTTTGTATAAGAGGTCGTTTGTCATCCCATACTTGAAATGTTTAAGGCCTCAAGAGGCAAGAGAAGCATTGGAAGAAGTTCATGAAGGGATCTGTGGCCAACACTTGGGGGGCAGGGCCTTAGCTCACAAGATAATTCGTTTAGGGTTCTATTGGCCGGAGATGTTGGCTGATGCACAAAACTATGTCAAGAGATGCGAGAGATGCCAGAAGCATGCCCCAATTGTAAGGCAACCGCCTGAGATCTTAACTTCAATTAACTCTCCCATTCCATTTGCGATGTGGGGGATGGATATACTTGGGCCTTTTCCCATGGCTTCTGCGCAAAGGAAATTCCTAATAGTGGCCATCGATTACTGCACTAAGTGGATTGAGGCTAAACCTCTGGATAAGATAACCACCAAGCAAGTTTCCCAGTTCTTTTGGGAAAACATAATTTACAGATACGGAATCCCACGAATCCTTGTAACAGACAATGGGACACAGTTCAATAATGAAGAGTTCAAGAAGTATTGTGAAGAGAATGCGATTGAGCTCCGTTTTACCTCGGTGGCACACCCTCAAGCCAATGGGCAAGCTGAGGTAGCTAATCGAATTATCCTTGATGGACTGAAAAAGAGGGTCGAACGCTCTAGGAACACTTGGGTAGATGAATTGTTGCCCATACTTTGGGCATATCGTACCACTTGTAAGGTAACGACTGGAGCAACCCCATTTTTGCTGGCTTATGGAGCCGAGGCAGTTGTGCCTTTAGAGATCATGCAAGCATCACCTCGAGTTGAGGCATATGAGCCAGAAACTAATGACGAAGGAATGAGACTTGCCCTTGACTTAATTGATGAGGTTAGAGATGGAGCTAATGCAAAGAATGCTGAATATCAGAAGAGAGCCTCTTTTCACTACAACCAGAGAGTTAAAGAAAGATTCTTTCGACAAGGTGACATGGTTTTAAGGAAGATTGAAGCCTCAGGAGTTGGCCAGAAAGGAAAGTTAGCACCAAATTGGGAAGGACCATATCTAGTCAGAAAGGTGTTAGGGCAAGGATCCTACAAGTTAGAAACCTTGGACGGGGTTGAGGTGCCCCGAACTTGGCATGCTGTGAACCTCAAAGTTTATTATGTCTAAGTCCTTTTGACAAAGGCTTGGACTTTTACCTATTTATTAGGAATAAGGTTCGAATGAAACCATTTTAGAGCATGTTGCTCCCAGTAGAAGATAGAATATTTATGTAAGGGTTGAACCCATTCTATTGATATCTTTTGACAGCATAATGGAATTTATACTGTTTTCTCTATGAGTTATTTCTCTTTGTTAAAATAAACACGAAAGGCAAACGTTGAACTAGCTTGTGAGTTTAGTACCAGCCAGGAGGCCAAGTACTTGAGAAATTCTAAAGTTTAACGAACTAAAAAAAAAATGAGAACATGGAAACAAAAGAAACTACTACATAGATAAGTTAAGTCATAAGCCCCGAAGGGCAAAAGTTCAGAATAAATAAAGACAAACAGAAATAAGCCACGCAGGGCCATCTATGCATCTAAGTCCTCAATAACAACATCTCCCTGGGTAGAAGAAGGATCTGCTGTCTCTACCCCAGGAGAAGAAGGTGGATCCTGAGTGGGTTGAGAGTCCCCATCCACTGCTGTCTCGGTAGCAACCTCCAGAGTATCTGTCAATCCAGGGATAGCAGGTACCGGGAACTTCTCCAGGGATACCCCCTCGATCTTCCCACTCAGCTCCTCGATGATCCCCTCCCAACACTCCTTGAAGGTGCCAGGAAAGTTTGCATCATACTCGGCATTCAGGACATCTTGAAAGTCCTTAGAAGCCTTGTAATCAGCAATGATGTGTTCCCTGTTCTGCTGCACCTCCAGCTGTAGCTTCCTGTTCTTCTCCTTCTCAGCAGCCAGCTCCTTCTCCACCTCCCTAAAACGAGCAAAGTTTGCCTCGGAGGCATCAAAGTATCTGTCTCTGTCCCTCTCAGCAATGGTCTTATCAGTACGCACCTCCTTCAGGTTATGAACAGCGGCCTGAAGTTAGGCGTTCATCTGCAAAGGAAACAAGTGAATAAGGGAAGAGTAAATGCAATTAAATTAAAGAAGTTGAATAAGAAATTACCGAAGCAACAGCTTGAGCCCCGAGAAGCTCAATATGCAAGTCATCAGAGGACTCCACAATGTGAATCCTATCTCGTGGAGTAACCACGCTCCTGGACCACTCAGCTGCAGCCCTAGAATCACCTACAGCTGTGTCCCTATTGCATAAACCCCATCCCACCGTAAAGGGAGTGAGGTCTTCCTCAATAGGAACTGGCTTTTCTTGAAGAAAAGCAGGAACACGCTCCACCGCGGGAGAAGCCTCATCTGTCCTGGCCCTTTTGGCCCTAGGGTTCTCTATTACCACCCTAGCAGTGACAGCAGTCTCCCTCTGCCTAAAAATTGCTCCCAGAGCAGTTTTGGCTACAAAATGATTACACGAAGGTTAGAAAATTATATCTAGCATAAAATGTTAACAAAGCAAGAGGTGAGAATTACCCTCAGGGCCCAAATCGCTTAGCCCATGGGCCTGCAACGAATCTTCAGAAATCAAATTTGCACATTGATGCAAATTATCCGATGTTAACAAAGTTATGGCGGCCTCTTCTTCCACGCCCAATTTTAAACTCCTGACAGGCCCATCAACGGCTCTGCAGAAGTTGGGCCGAAAATAGTTGTCCCAGTCATCCCCATCCAAAAAGATATAAAACCATTCCCTCTTCCAATTAGGAAGGGAATCAGGAGCGAAATCCGAAACAAAACAAGAACGGGCTAAGGAACGGTGTTGGATTTTGACCCAGCCCGAATTGTCAGAAGAATTGAAAAATTTGAATAAATATCGAAAAACAGAAATACTGGGCTCAAGCCCATGTTTCTTACATTGGACCAAGAAACAATAGATAAAACGCCATGCATTTGGCATAAGTTGGGTTGGACAAACCCGGGCTTCGGCCAAAAGACGATAAACAAAAGGAGGAGGAGGAAGGCGAAAACCAGCATAAAAAGTCTCTTTATAAATCCTAATGGCCCCAGGCTTTGGGTGACAAGCCCTTTCGTTTGAGGCCGGAACAACGGCCCTATAAGGCCCATTAATATGAAAAAGTTGGGCTAGAATGTCTACCCTATGTTGTTTGTATTTCGATTTATACTCATAAGCATCTAAATGAAGCATATTTGGAAAAGCTTGACCAAACTCATTTAAAAGATCTCTAAGGGAAAAAACACTGGCATGGACAAGAGATGTTTTAGGGTTCTTACCCCTTGAAAGCCGTGGAGCGGTGGTAGAAGTGTTAGCAAGTTGAGACTGGCCTGAAGAGCTAGAGTCCTCCATTGATATGCTTCCCTTGAAGGCTTGAAACCCAGAAATGTTGAAAAAAGAGGGTGAAGAAGATGAAGATTGAACAATCTTCAAACAGAAACTGGAAAACAGGGCGGAGGAAAGACGCCGGAAATCGCCTCGCGACAGAACCCTAGCAGAGCTTTTTTGAAAAGTATTTGTGATAAAGGAGAGATAATTTTTGCTGAATAGTGAGATGAGAAATGAGGGATGCACGCTACTCTTTTATAGAGTTCACGGTTGGTCACTCAACCGGCTATATCCAGTAAATGGGCTGTCAAGAGGTGACTGGGCCTTTGAATAGGCGGGAAGCCCATGAAATTCAAATTTTGAAATAATTCTAGAATGTTCTACGACATTTTTAGAAAATAGGAAAAAAGCCCATCAGAATTTAAAGGCAGGAGGCCCAACTAAAAGGGCATACCCACGCCCAGGAGACCAAACCTCCTAGGCGTGCCTAAGGAAGGTGTCTCCTTGGCGGGGGTACCCACGCCCAACTCGATTTTCTTTAAAGAAGGCTATACCCACGCCCAGGAGACCAAACCTCCTAGGCGTGCCTAGGGAAGGTGTCTCCTTGGCGGGGGTACCCACGCCCAACTCGATTTTCTTTAAAGAAGGCTATACCCACGCCCAGGAGACCAAACCCCCTAGGCGTGCCTAAGGAAGGTGTCTCCTTGGCGGGGGTACCCACGCCTAACTTGACTTTTCTTAGAGAAGGGCATACCCACGCCCAGGAGACCAAACTTCCTAGGCGTGCCTAAGGAAAGTGTCTCCTTGGCGGGGGTACCCACGCCCAGAAAGCATTTCAAGGAACGCAGGTATACCCACGCCCAGGAGACCAAACCCCCTAGGCGTGCCTAAGGAGGGTGTCTCCTTGGCGGGGGTACCCACGCCCAGGAAGCATTTCAAAGGGCAAAGATACACCCACGCCCAGGAGACCAAACCCCCTAGGCGTGCCTAAGGAGGGTGTCTCCTTGGCGGGGGTACCCACGCCCAGGAAACATTTCAAAGGGCAAAGATACACCCACGCCCAGGAGACCAAACCCCCTAGGCGTGCCTAAGGAGGGTGTCTCCTTGGCGGGGGTACCCACTCCCAGGAAGCATTTTTTGCCAGGATGACTTTTTTAAAGTTAATCCTTTAAAAATTCTGAAAATAATGTTGGGAAATTGAAAAGTAATTCCCAAAAAAATAATTAAAATACCTGTTGGTACATAAAAATTCTTAAATTATTAGGAAAAATTACGAAAAATACCTGTGAGTACATAAAAATTCCTAAAATATTAGGAAAAGTACGGAAAAATACGAGGAAAATTATAGAAATACTTTCTTGACAAATTGAACAATAATTTATGCTAATAATGCATGAAAACTCTATGAAAGTGCCGAAATTGCTAAAAGCAAGCACAAATTAAAGCCTCGAATAAGGCAAATCGTCGTAAATGTGTAGGTCGCTCCACACTTTACAACCAAGGCGATACTTGTGAAACACTAGTGTAAACCAAAATTCCCATATAAGGGTAATTAAGAAGTCCCAGGTAAGGGATAAAAACGACCCCGAGTCTCGATTAAGGCAAATATAACTTCTATGAAAACCTGATCAGTTTTCCTTAGAAGTTGGGGGGCAAATGATATGGGCTGAAAATAAGCCCTAAAGACACATTTAATGTGGCATTAACTAGGCCGAGAATAGTCCAAACGTGGGGCCCACCAGCTGAGCCCAAAACCCTGATTATAGTATTAATTTCGTAATTAATATTAAGGGTAATAAACAGTTCAGCAAATAAGAGTTGGATAAGGATAATATCCCCTTCAGACTTATCCAATAAGGCATCCAATTCAATATGGAAACTGATTCCTACAAGGAATAGATCTAGAACATTCCTCAAAGACTTGCCCACCAAGTCTCCAAATCCTACCATAATTCTAAGGCTTCTCAGCCTATATAAAGGGCCTGACCCCTCATCCTAGAACTACGTTTTATTGGCTTGATTCTCTAATTACAGAGATACGTAGGCATTCTGTGAGGACCGTTTAAGTCTCGAACACAGAAGCAGTCATTAAAGCACGAAGCTCACGAACCCTAGCATTAAATATACAAACTCTAGCCGCAATAATTTCAACCTAGTTTTTATTCCACAACAATAATAATTGTTAATTTATTTATATTCAAATTTGGTTATTTTTCTCCAAAATATCAAATTTAAGAACTCTTTATTTTATTCGATAAAATATTAAAATTTATCTGATAAAAATTAAATTTAACCCAAACAAATATTACTCCTTCCATCCCATTTGATACTGAACATTCGGATTGGGTACGGAATATAAAGAGAGTAAAGAAAAGGGAAGGAAATGTGTGTAAAGTGGTAAGACTTACAAAATTTAGTAAATAAAAATTTACTATTTTAAAAAATGTTAAGAAATGAATAGAATGAAAGGAGTATATATATATATATATATATATATATATATATATATATATATATATATATATATATATACACACACATATATGGGGTTCAATCCACAACCAAGGGTGGGTAATTTTTTTACACAACCAACAAATCTCAGCCATTTATTCTAGAAATTAATGGAGGAGATTAATCACTTCAGCAATGAACCATTGAGGAAGTCCCCTGAAGATAAAATGTCAGATTTATCCTTAGTACCTCCCGCACTGAAGATAAAATGTCAGATTTACCCTTAATACATCCCGCAATAAAACATTGCTGAAGTCGTTAACTTAAAAAAATACTGTAGGCATGACGGTAATGATATTTTATACTAATGATTAATTATGGTGTCTCATTCATTTTGATTTTCTCAACATTTTATATACTGATGCTTCTAGGGATTAGAAAAAGTGATCAGTTGATTACAGGACTTCTAATATTATTTCTATTTCAATTAATCAAATACTATCAGAAGTCCATAAAAGTTGCAATACTACACATTTTTTGATTGAAATGTTTAAAAAGTAAACGACCAGCCGACAATGCTTTTAGGCCCTTTACTCAAGCAAAGCGTGTTTAATTAAAAACAATACTACTACTACTTTTTAAAAAAAAAAAAAACAATCCTACTACCGTTCCACCGCACTTTCGCCTCGCCACTTGCAAACATTACAAACTCGACCCACAAACCAATTCCGTTCACCATTTTACCTCCGTTTTACTTTTCCATCCACAACACCACTGCCAGCCTCCCCCTTGTCTTCCTCTTCTTCACCAACGAACCAACAACCGACAGCCACCTGCTTCACCACCAAACGTCCCCTCCATCAAACCACCACTCCGACCATTCTCTTTCAGCTCAACCCCTTGGCCATTAATCTCCCTTCACAGCACCCAATTCGCAACAGCGCCAGCATCCTCCCTTCTCCTCTCCGTAATCAAGCCCGCGACAACTCGATCAACACCATAACTATATATGCACATAAACCGAGATACACAAGCTCAACCGTACAGAACAGCAACACCTCTGGGAATCAAACTTTCACAAAGGAGAAATAGAGAACCAGCAGGGGTGTCTTCAGCGAAACCAGGAAGAAACCGACACACACAACACTGCGAGTACACATCCACACACGCTATATATATATATATATATATAAGAAAAATCTTATATAACTATAAATATTATAGAAAGAACCGTGCATTGCACGGGTTATAACCTAGTATATAAAATTGGTGTTCGTGTAGATATTTCTAGTTATCTATATATATTATAATGCCTGGAGATCGGAAATGCACCAGAACAGTTTAAGGTATTTTTCTTGAATTTTCGTTTTTTTGATTTTTTTATTAAAATTCTTTTCTTACATTAAATAGCTATTAATGACAATTTAATTAGTCGTTAATTACACCTATTAAACATATATTAAATTAACTTTATTTAATTTGTTTAAAAATTAACAAACTAATTATATATAGTTATGTTTAGTTTTAGGTAAAATGACAAATAACAATTGTTTATATTGCGTTATTTTTTATTTCCTATTCAAGATCATTATAATTTCTTTTCGGGTGATTATAGGCTAGACGACCTTAACTTCTCAAACAATTTTTATTATCAATAATTGTAAAAGTCGTAATAAATTATGGAAGTTCAAGATATTTACTTCATTTCTGGAATTGTATACAAACAATACAGACAGATTTTTAATTTTGCACATGAATAAATTATACATGAGTTTTGATCAAATCGATTAAATTTAACAAATCCAACCATTTATCGGAAGATAAAATCGGTAAACAAGTTATACAACCTTTGTTTCATTATATTTTGTCAAAATAAATTAATAATCTAATTAGAGATAGATGTGCCTGAGGATGACCTCAGGTAGCACTGTGAGATTCAAAGCTTTCTAAACATAAATATAATGGCATTTAAGTAAATTAAAGTGAAGAGAATTAATATTTACAACATTGTCACTCAGAATTTGTACTGCAAACACATATAAGCCCAGGGAAAGCCTTAAGGCCATCATCATGAGCAATTTTCTCTTCTAATTAAATAAATTTTTACATTATTATTGAATATGTATATTATGAGAGGTGTGTCGGCTTTAATAAACGTTGTTAACCTTAACTTTTCAAGCAATCTTTATTATCAATGGTTGTGGAAGTCGTAATAAATTATGGAAGTACATAGATCTTATCTTAATATCTGAAATTTGTATACAAATAATACAGACAAATTTATACTTTTGTACATGAATAAATTACACATGGTTTATGACCAAACTAATTAAATTGAACAAACCCAACCATTTGATCGGAAGATTAAATTGATAAAAAAATTTGTACACCCGTTATTTCATTATATTGTGTCAAAATAAATTAATATTCTAATTAAATAAATTTTTACATTATTAATGAACATGCATATTACGAGAGCATATTACGAGAGGGGTGTCGGCTTGAAAAAATGTTATTAAGTTATATTCAATATTTGTAACTTTTGATCGTAAATACTACGTTCATATTGTAATTTTTATTTTTTTATATGTTTATGATATTTTAAGATTATCAATACTTTAGATATATAATAAGAGTATTTTTCCAACTAATAATTCATATAAATTGTTTTTGAATCAATTTTTTTAGGAAATTCATAAGAGACCAATCAAATTTTAAAAGTGATAAAAATAAATTTATCTATTTTCATTACTTTAAAATAAAAATTTATAAACCGCGCGAAGCGCGGATAAATTGACTAGTTTTCATTTAAGCAGACATTACTTGGTGTTTTATATACCTTGTTAGTAATTATATAATATAACTAGCGTAAATGCCCGTGCAAGGCACGGGGCATTGGATTAATTTTTCGTCTAAAATTGTATATATCAAATAAAAATATGATAAACGCTAAGATTTCGATTTATCGAATATTTTTATAGTTTTTGTAATATTGCATACCAATTTTTGGACAAAATATTTTATAATTTGATTAGATTTCATAAAATTTGGTTAAATATTCATATGATAATAATCACATGAATACTTATGGTTAAATTATTAATTTAGTTTCAATTGCGTGAAATGAACTTTATCAAATTGAACCTTTGATTATTATATAAATAATTATCTTTGTAAAATTGTGCGTTTATAAGAAAGGCGTATGTAAACTCATTGATTTTATTGTAAAATATTGATCATATATGTAAGACTATATTTTGAGACATCTATATTAGACTATAATAAGCGAAAGTGGTACAATTTGTAGTTTGGTTAACCCCCAATTTTTGGTTATCCACTCATTTTTGGTTACTCCTAATCTATAATTGTTAGATATTCAACTCAAATAAATCATGGCCGTTAGATACAACAATACTAAAAATTGTTATATATACAGAGGTCTAAGGTTCGATTCTCGCCAACAACATATTAATTTATATTTAATACTAAAAATTATTATATAAAAAGATGTATGGTTCGAATTTTTCCAATAACATATTAAAATTAATATTTACAATATTACACTACACTATAAATTAATTGAAAAAAAAAATTAATGTTTATGTTTCATATATATTTATATATTTATGTTTTTAGACCAATCATATATTTAAATCGGTGAAAGTCGATCTAAATAGTTGGTCGACCAATACCCTCTAATATGACTCGCATATTGAAAATTTTACATATGTAAAAGTTATGTGATGCAATTATTAATTATGTATGATTTGATAACTAAAATTTACATATTTCTGAAAATCAAATATTTTTTTATTTAAATAATTTAACATCTACATGGAGATGTATGTAAATAATCTTTTTTTTTTATTTTTGGACTCGGTTACATTATGTATAATCTAATTTTCTTTTATATCAATTATTTAAAATGACAAAAGAAAATTGTAGAGTATGCTCAGTCAATTAAAATATTTTTTATAATTTTATCTATTCAATATTTTAAAAATACTATGAACCAATATTTCATTTGCTAAAAAAAGGAGGAGGAGATAAAAGGAGAAGATTGGTGGTTTATCTTATAAGATTTTTAAACCAAACTCAGAATCAATTGTAGCACAACTAGTTAAGTTATGAGTTTGAGATTAGAAGTTTAGTGGTTCGAATCTCAACACAGGTATAATTTCATTACTTTTTATATAATTATTAAAAGATGGTATTTTTGTAATATTTTAAAAAATAGGGGTAAAACCGTAACTTCACACCCATTAAAATGGCAAACTTTTCCCTTGTGTTCAAGTTTAATATATAGTAATAGAGTAATAAATTAGCGTCTTAATGCTTTGTTTTGACTTTAGAGGTATAGTTAAATTGGTAGTTTAATAAAATAGCACCAATCAGTTGGTAAAACAAAGTGCTAACTTGAATAAACTCATAAAAAATTATCAATATTTGATCACTGATAAAAAAACAAAAAAGCTAAACCTTCCACTTCTTGAAAGGTTGAAACCAGTAGTGTCCTTTATAATTAGAAAAAAAAAAAGGGATAGTGTCTTTATTCGAATTTATAAATTTAAGATCGATCGAATTTACCTTTACGATATATATCATGATACATCTAAATATGTGTACATTTTTTTTATTTGAAAGTTTAAAATCGATTGAATTTAGTTTTACGGTACTATACCGTCTTTCAGTACGAAGAGAGTTGTTAAATAATTTTCTTTGACGAGGAAACAATTTGCAGACAAAAAAAGAGAGGGTGAACTCCTAACAACCGGACCAGCATCTGAAGAAAAATAAACAATGTTCACAAGTTGTTTATTATACATGTAAACAGGACAACCACAGCAACGTTTCATGATAATATAACAGTATATGTTTGCTGAGAGATGGTCATCAACAAATAAACCAATCCAAACCAAACATACCCAGTATTTCCCGCTCAGAACAGGGTCTGGGGAGGGTAGGATGTACGCAGACCATTCCCCCACTTTTAGAGCGGGGAGGCTGTTTCCGTGTAGACCCTCGGCTAAGTGCACGACATACAAAGAGTGTAATAAATACAAAGGAAACCAGCTGATACGGAAATGATCAAAGCCATACCTGAGCCCATGGCGTTCTCCACATAGGGCATACCTGTCTGCTAGGATTTATGATACCATCGAGCCAGGGTCCCTGCAACTGCAAAGTCAGCAAACATAAGACACTAAAAACGCAAAGTGAGAACGCTAAAGTCGAACTACTACAAAATCGCTAACCGAGACAACCCAATTCTAAGGCTCTCGACAACCGATCCGCACCCTAAAAGAGAATCCACCACTCTGATACGCCGCCTCCAAGCAGACCTATCCGCAAACATGGTCTCATTTAAGTCTAAGGCCTTCAAATCCAGCCTGATCTGCTCTTCCCACGACCTCCTCGGTCTGCCTCTCCTCCTCGCCCCACCAACCGAAAGATTCTCGACCCTCCTCACTGGGGCTTCAACCAGCCTCCTACGGACGTGGCCGAACCATCTCAACCTTCCTTCCCTAAGTTTCGCAGAAAAAGGCGCCACTTCAAGCTCGCTCCTAAACACCGCATTTGGGATTCTGTCCAACAACGTGCGCCCACAGGACCACCACAACATTCTCATTTCAGCCGCTTCCGACTTCCTTACTAGAGCCTTCTTCTCCGCCCAACACTCCGAACCATATAACATCGCTGGACGGATAGCCGCACTATAGAATTTTCCTTTCAACTTTAAAGGGACTTTCTTATCGCACATCACCCCTGACGCTGCCCTCCACCTTGACCACCCCGCCTTGATACGATGCGTGACATCGGCTTCAATCTCACCTTCCTTCTGGATGATCGAACCTAAATACTTGAACTTGTCTGTCTGCGGGACGATCTGGTCTTCAATCCTAACCTCCACCCCTTCTTCGCTGGCCTCACCACTGAAGTTACACCAGAGATACTCGGTTTTAGAACGGCTCATACGTAACCCTTGGGACTCCAAAGTAGATCTCCAAAGCTCCAATTTGTCGTTCACCTCCCTCCTCGATTCCGCCACTAGCACGATATCATCCGCGAAGATCATGCACCATGGGACAGCATCTTGAATCCCCCGCGACATGACATCAAGGATAAGGGCGAAAAGAAAAGGACTCAGGGCCGACCCCTGATGAAGTCCCATCTCAACAGGGAAGAAACGGGAGTCCCCCACTGGGGTCCGAACGCAAGAACTAGCTTGGGAGTACATGTCTTGAATCACCCTAACGTACGCCGACGACACTCCCCTCTCCTGAAGGCTCTTCCAGATAGCTTCACGAGGTATGCTATCATAAGCCTTCTCAAGATCAATGAACACCATATGGAGGTCTTTGCGACGATCCCTGAACTTCTCCATAAGGCGTCTAACGAGATGAATAGCCTCGGTCGTCGATCTCCCAGGCATAAATCCAAATTGATTCTCTGAGACTTCAACTACTCTTCTAATCCGACTATGAACCACTCTCTCCCAAAGTTTCATAGTATGACTGATTAATTTAATACCCCGGTAGTTACTACAACTCTGAGCATATTGTAATATATCAATTTTTTTATTTATGATAAAAAATGTATCGTAAAAATTTTATGCGAGATGATATATTGCGATAATTAATTGTACGCTTGTACATGAACAGACCTCGTGCTTGATTACACTACTAACTTGATGCATGACGATGCAAAACAGCAAGAAAGAGGCAACATAATTAAATTGAGTATATTTTCAAGATTTTTCCAAGATTTCATTTCGCTTTCAACAGGTAAAAGGAACTGTTTCAAAAAAAAAAAAAAAAGGTAAAAGGAAAATTGCAAATTTAATAAAGTGAAATTCCTCATGCACTATTTGCTAACACGAACATCTCTTGTACGCAACTTCAGGAAGAATCAAACATGCCAAAAGGAGAAGGCAAACAGAAACAGGGCGTGGATCTTTCACTGCTTCATGATCTTAGCTTTTAAATTTTAATTGGTGGTGCACATATTAATACACACGAGATCTATTTTATTTACGAAAATTGATATTTCACTGTTTGCAATTTTTTCGGGAATAGTTATGCAGCTTTAAAACACTCATGCAAAAGTTTTCTTCTATTAACTCAAAATTACTGATTAAGGTTAACTAATATAAGATACACCATTCGATCCCTACTAGACAAAAATTTAGCTCCTTTTTTTCGATGCATCATGTATGAAGAAATCATGTGCTAATACCAAAGTATATTTTTCTGTAAATAAACTGATGACACATTGATGCAACAAGTTTTTGACTCTTGAGGAACAACATCTAAGCTCATGAACTTGGACTTTTACAAAGTGACTGAGTGACCGATCTGCTTGCTGCTGTGAACTCCAGATGGTGGTTTCAACTATTTATGTACTGGAGGTCGAAACAACAAAACTGTGTGGAGAAGAATTGGCTTTACATGTGATTTTGTCTATATGATCAGCTCAATCCCAGGTGAAGATCTAGAGATTGATAATTTTGTTGCGAACCAGAGAAGCGAGAAGTTGGCTTGATGGCAACAGCCCTGTTTCCTCCAGATTGATCTGCATGAGTTAGAGTAAATTTACGCGAATTACTTTGGTATGGTAAATGACTAGGCATCGAATACCATTGGGAACCAGAATCTTGATCACATGGACTAAAGCTAATTTGTGGTTCTTGATCACCAAAGGCGAAATCAGGAGCATTATACGAGGTGTCGTAGAACAACGGAACAGAGCCATGGTAACCAAAAGCAGGATTATTTTGGTAAGGTTGAAGATAATAGCTCATGCTAGCCTTCCTTGCTTGCATCTGCAACCTTTTTTTCTTCATTCTTTCCTTCTTATGAGCATTTTGATGACCCCCTAGTGCTTGAGAGTTTCCAAATTCCTTGAAACAGTATTGACACTCAAACTTCTTGCTTTCAGGATCACTTTTTGCTCCTCTCTCCATGCAGAGTTTCTCCCTTTCTGATGATAATGTTGTTGATGATGAATTAACACTCTCGTCGCGATCCGTATCTCCTGTACCCTGGACCACATTCTTGTATGGATCTACCTCGATGCCGAATAATCGAAGCTTCTTTTTCATGTAGGTTTTATCAGAGAGATCCTGATTATCTCCGTCCCAAGTTGAAGACAGAGTAGGGATATCTTGCTTCATGTCTCTTAGAATGAAAAAGCAATTCTTTAATTTTTGTGTGTGATGTAGTGATACCATTGATCAACCACTCTTCCTTTTATATATACTAGTTTTGACAATACATTGCATCTAAATGCAGGAATAGTATCATGATCATGAACAGAAAAAACTTGATTAAAGAAGTAGATAAAGAGAGATTAGTCAGATTAAGGAAGCTGTCTCATGCAATATTGGTTTAAACTTTAAATTTAATCTTTTCTTAAAAAATGCAGCAGATACAACACCTCATACTTTTCCCATCAGAGAGGATTCAGTGTGCATTACTAAAAAGGAATTCCATGATCTCTAAACACTAAAAAAATTAAGAAAAACCAGCAATTATAACACCTCTTGTGTGTTTTAAATTAAATATTCTGCCTAAAGATATGGGAAATGTTATTATAATAATGGATTAACACAAAGTCAAAACTTGATGGGATATTATCAGCTACAAGGGAAGGTCTCTATGCCACTGTACTTAAAAATGTTTATTTGACATTACTTTGATTGACCAACTAATAGCTAGTGGATTCATGAATTTATCTACCAAAGCATATCATGCCAATAATATAATGACAATTATATAAGTATCTACGGGTGATAAGTCCCATCCACTACAGTATTTTAAATCATGATTATGTACATTTTTTTTCTAGATTTTTCTAATTATCAGCACTAATTGAAGTTTCCTGGTTATTATCTTTGTATCCACGTAAAATTAAGTATAATAAGTTTGATACACGAATGTGTGCCGGTCTCTAACACATGATTGTTACAGTATTTTCTTCGAATCTATACTCTTTATTAAAAACAGAAACTCCTTTTAATGGTATGTCATGTATACCGCTGTTGCGGTATGTCACTAAATATTAATTCATTTAATTAATTAAAATTATAATATTGTATAATAATTTAATTTAATAATGAAATTATATAATATGAGTCTATTAACTAAAGATTTAAATAAAAGGCAGAAATATAGTATTACATAAAACTTAGAACTCCTTTAATTAATATTTAAAAAGTATTTATAATAGATTAATAATAAATAAAATTAATAATATAACTACTCTTATATTACCAGAATGAAGTTACGTAAATTTAATTAATTAAAATAATAATATTAAATATTAATTTAATTTAATAGTGAAGTTATATACTAGGAATTTATTAACTAGCAATCGAAATAAAAGTCGAGAATATAGTATTATATACAGCTTGGTGTTTCAAGATTTTATTTATTTAAAAAAATTAAAAATTAGAAATTTAAGATAATTGATCACAATCCGTGCTTCACACGGGTTATCGGCTAGTAATAAGTATAATAGAGTGAAATATCCAAAACTTCATCTTCAACGCAATAAAGATAAGAGGACCTGTTGTACTCACGTAAAATGTCATTATTATTCATTTTCGATGTTGATAATTACAATAAAATATGTTGTAAGAATTATTTTATAGCAATTCGGATATATAGATGTATCTTTACCATATTTTAGGGATGCTCCTAAAGAAGTATTATACAAAGAAAGTACTCCCTCCGTCCCATCCATTAGTTAACATATGGGTTCGGGCACGGAGACCAAGAAAATATATAAACAAATGGATGAAAAGTGAGAAAATTGAGTAAAGTGGTGGAATCCATAAATATATAATGTATAAAGTGGGTATAGTGGAGGAGAAAAGTGAGTAAAGTGATGGGACCCATAAATATATAATATATAAAGTGGGTATAGTGGAGGAAAGTAGTGGATGTAGTTGATTTTTATATATATAAAATTTTACTATTTTATGAAAGTTTTGAAATGTGAAGAATTGGTTGGGACATCCAAAAAGGAAAGTGTGAAGAAATGGAGGGGACAGAGAGAGTAGTTGTTGAAAAAAGAGGAATATAAGAAGTGGAAACTGATGTAAGCATATATACTTGCATGGGTCTTCTTAAGATCTGCACAAATCTTCTTTAGGGCAGGAACACACTAATTTATACATAAAAGAATATGTTTAAGGTGAACTAAGTCAGCAGTTGATAGATATAAATTGATAATATAACATTTGTGTTGGACAAATGTTCTTATTTTGGTCCCACTTCATGTAGCTTTGGGGACATGTCACACACTATTAGATTGTGTTTCTATTACAATGTCTTTTAAGAGATCTTCAATTGGTAGACTATTTTCACCAATAAATCTCTTATTCTCATCAATTTTCCCACTTCTTTTTGTACTTCTTTTGGAGTCTATTCCATTTGGTTTGTTGCTTTAGGAGAAGAATTCCAAGTAGGCATGCTGTCATCAAGCAATACTAATATCTTAACATGTGGAACGAGTTTAAGCTAATCAAAAGGATTGGATCATTGTGACTTGGTGGGTTGGTTAGCTTGTTGCTTAATGTTTTTCCTCTGTTTAGAAACCTCAACATCTCTGGGTAGATGAAAGGATCCCAATGTGGCCCCTGTCATGAGCCATCAAAATATCAAAACTACCATCCCGGTGCATTTTCTTTGATCTGGACAGAATTCCTTCTCTAAAACATGTTAGTGACGGAATCAGGATTTTATATAAAACACGGGAATAAATTAATTTTAAAATAATCATAGTACTAATAATCCTTTTGTAATTTTTCCGCATTCTATTGGGGTTGGAATCAATTTTTTAAAATAATTTTTGTTCATTAACCGAGACTTCAACCTAGATTGTCCAACCCCGTAGCTCCTCCCTTGTCTCTGCACCAAGAATCCAAATCCAAGTTCTATATTGATAGGAGAAAATTATGTAAAGAATGCCAAACTTGACTAAAGAACAAGAAAATGATCACTTAATATATTACTTTTACTTATCAAAAGCATCCGTGATGGGAATAAACCTAGTTAAAAAGACTAATGATTTTGATGTAATTGCACTGTGTTACCAATATGTTTGTGCAGCACCTATTGGCTACTGCCAAGTTAGTCTATGTGCAGCAGCTTCTTCTTGAATACTTGCTTGCCAACTTTTCATACGTCTGCTAATGTATGCAGATTATCTGGTAAAATAAAAGTCTAATGTCGAAACTTATCTACTTGGTCTTGCTTGTCAATTTATAACTCCAAATTAACTTATTTGATTTCATATGACTTAGCTCTACGTTGAAAATTAGGGAACATATAGTGACTTAAACCAAGTTTGATTTGACAAAAATTAACCATCATCCTTGCCACATGTAACTACAAATATTTTTTCGCAATTAAGAACTCGAAAGGTATAAATTTTCAGTTGAATTAATTTTCAGCATAATTAGCGGCGATACTTTACTCCGATATCAGCCAGGCTGATGAATATAGAACCGTAGAAGACTTTTCCTAGACCAAAAGAACTCCAGCCTCCAGGTGTGCTAGAAAGTCTATGATAACACTCTGTTTGGCAAACTTGGCTTAAAGTTAAAATTGGCTTTATGTCATTTTGGGTCTGTTTGTGTAGTGTGGCTTTAAGTTAAAAAACTGTTTAAAATCATAAACTCCACTTAGATACTTTTGACTTATGTGACTTATTGAGTTTTTTTTTCACGATTCTTGTAAAGTTTAAATATTATGAATTTAAAATTTTTTTAAGTCAAATTTCACTTTAAGTCAAAATTATTAAACCCCCATTTAACTTTAAGTAAAATTACCCAAACACATTCATTCAACTTAAAGTAAACAACTTTACTTTTTCCTTTAAGTTAAAAACACCTCCATTAAATAACTTATTTTAAGTAATCCCAAACGACCTCTAAATTGAATATTCCGTGAATGGAACGAGTAAGATATCGCTAGATTAAGAATCAAAGTCTTCATGATTAGCATGACAAATGAACAATTTTAAGTGAGAAATGTAATATTTGTAATTTAGTTGAACATTCAGCACATACCAACCGTCACCGCGCACCTTTAACAGCATTCCATAGATCTACATAGCATGACAATCTTGAGCTTTTTGACAAAGTTTACGAATCTACAATATTGCCATCGCTTTTGGTTTTAGATAAGTATATATTTACGTACTGTAAAGGAAAACGTTGCACGCAAAGAAAATGACAGGGTTTTACTAGATCAATCGTTTTTCATGGGGGATTAATATTTAATGGCAAACGGTCAGGTGCAAACGTATGCACCAGACTTTTTACGGAGCATACGGTTCCAGAGTCGTTGGATCGTTGATCCAACAGTTCTGATTTAAAAAAAAAATTTCATCGTACCGCAACAAGTTTCCGTGGTACGGGGCAATGACCAAAATGCCCCTGTTCACCGTACCGCAAAAAGTTTCTGCGATACGTGAACAGTAGGGATATTTTTGTAATTTCTCCGTATCGCGGAAACTTGTTGCTGTACGATAATTTTTTTTTTAAATCAGAACCGTTAGATCGTTGATCCAACGGCTCTGGAACCGTATGTTCCATAAACAATCTGGTGCATACGTCTGCACCAGACCGGATCCCATATTTAATATGAATAGGATGATGCAACTGCTTGGTTTGAGGCTAATAATAATTGCATTAGAGAATGTTAAATTTATAACACATGTGTGCAAACATGGCTATTTACCAGCTGATTTGGACCGTTATTAGCTGATTTATGAAATGTAAGCATGAAAATGATGACCTGCAGTGAATTTTTTATGCGCTCTCCACATTTCTAATCAGTTAATAAAACTTTGTCTAAATTTTTTAAATGGAAACACATATTTCATCTTTCATGTACTTCTTAATATTAAGCACACACTAGAAATTTGGAGAACACAAATCATCATGACTATTCACTACTCCCTCGTCTCATATTATTCTACTCGTTTGATATGTCGGTACTGTTCATAACAAGAGATAAATTACTAATTTACGTCTAATTTATAAAACCAAATATAGTCATGAGTGATCTTGTTGGATTCGTATTTATGAATACTTTAATACAGTAAAGTTTTTATATTAAATACTAATACGAAATTAAAGATATTAACAATCAAAAATGTATGTTGGCAAATGTGTCCAAGAGAAACGGAAAAGTTTTTTGGGTTAGAGCACTCACATCCCATCCCCCATCCCTATCCCTATTATTTTGGGGAATTTCACATTTTTGATCTAATTTCTTGCTCCCTCCCATTCCCTAAAATAGGGTCTAATTTTAGGACAAGAAATGAGTCCCCAAATATGGGTTTTAATGTTTAAGCCCCAAATCTTTCTCTTTCCTCTTTTAATATATTTAATTGTAGTTATAGTTAAAATTGTATGTGAAAGAGAGAGAAAAAAGTAATATAAAAAAGAATATAAGGATATGGGGATGAAAAATGGGGAATGGGATGTATGAACTTTTTGATAATTTTGGGGATTTACTATTTTTAGTAAGTTTTTGGGGTTGGGGTTGGGGATGAGGATTGAGATGTGAATGCTCTTAGAGGGAGTATATCCTAGGTCGGCTCAAAGCATTAATTCTTTTATATCAGAAAAAGTTTATTGTAAGATGTCCCTCTTTTTCCCTTTCAGAAAAACAGGTTTTTAGTTCTAAATGTCAACAAAAGAAAGCTTATTAGACTGTTATTGGGAGTAAGGTTTCAGATAGAACTCCTTAAAGAAAATGAGAAATTATACAAAATAAGATTCTAAATATTTTATAATTTATTTTCATGAAATAATTGTACTACCACATTTTAATCATTATTACATAATTTTTAAAATTAATATTTGAATCATAAATTGAATAATGAAAAAAGATTTATATGGGTTTTATGTGCCTGATGATGATATCAGTTTTGAACCCAAATCAATACAAATGTAAGGATATTTGTGTAAATTACTGTTAAAAATTTGATATTTACAAAAATGCTCCTGCGGACCCCTTGCTTTATAAATAATATTTCTTATAAGGGGAGATCCCTAAGGTGCCCAGTTTTCTCTATATACAATTCCCAAAAAATTTCACTGAGATTCAAAAATAAATTCACAAAATTTATGAGATTCAAAAATAGATTCTAAAAATTTATCATAATTTTTGTTATATTTACAAACAAATTATTGTCTATAATTGATTTTTTGTAAGTATGGTAGAGATATAAAAATATTTATAATCTTTTTCGATTTTAAAATTATTATTTTAAAGTGATTCTCTCGATCCTATAATTTATAATTCTCATTTTGTATAATCATTATGATTCCAGATTTCCAAAACCCAAAAATGTATAAAGAAAATATCTATAGAGAACTTTACATCTATATATTTCTTTTTTGTACAATATTTAATTTATAGTTTCTATAAAACAAAGAATACGAGAACTTTACATAAAATTATATTTTTGTAGGTAACAAAGCATGCAAAAATAAATAAATTTAAAGGACTAGTTGTCATTGTTTAAGTCAGTAGTTGTTGTTGAGGTGGGTTTGGAGTAGGCCTAAATCACTAGGCAGGTGACTGCTGATCTTGGGCTTTGAGGTGGGTTTGGAGTTGGACCAAATCACTAGACAGGTGACTGCTGATCTTGGGCTTTAGAGGATCCGTAGGCTTTGAACATCCATTTTATCCTTTTACTTTTAGTATTTGAAGCCCAATGGTAACTTTAGGTTATTGGTATGAATAATTATGGGCCAACAGAAATGTAGTCGAAATGTTTAAGGCCGAATAACAATGTCACCTTAACAAATTAACAGTCATCGTTCGTAGCTTCTCATTTTTATCGAGATCCTAACTCCTAAGTATAACGAAGAGCAACAATCTCCTGACATGACTTGCATGCTACTCTTAAGGTGTGTTTTCTATCTATCTTGTTTCTTGAAGTAAATTAATGTTCTAGGGTGAGTAGGGTAGTAGCTACAGTGCCTCACGTTTTTAATAATTTTCTCTTGCTCTATATCTACAACATTTTCCCGGTACATGGATTTGGTATCTCATTCTTTGCAACTAGGTAGATTTTGCGACTTCCATGTCGGGATTTTTACAAGGCTGATTTTACTATAAACTTAAAAACAAGATTCGGAATAAGTACTTATCTTGGAAGTCTTAAATGCTACTAGTTAAGTTATAAATATAATAAAGGTGGTTCTTGGCGTATGTTCAAGCGTCTACTTGTTATCATAAAGGGTTTTGGAATTTTTTTGTTTTTACTATAAAGGTAAACTGCGCACATCTAGCCTTTCTGGATGTGCAGTGAGGTATAATCGTTTGCGTGGCTAGACCCGAAACTTGTTGAAGTTTATTATAAGGCTGAAAGTCTATTGTTCCAACGACAGTGATGTACTATGAATTGAGAAACCGTAATGCTGCATTACCAAAATAGGATCCAATAAGTAAGATGCTAAAGAGACCAGTTCGATTTGACCCAAGTGAAATGACAAAGTCATTTCCCTTCTGATGGATTACTTATTACTATATGCAAGAGAAATTAGTTATTTGCTGATTGAGGAGCATTAGTTATAATCAATGTCTAAATTATCTGTCAAAGGACTCTAATGTTACACGGCCGAAAGAGACACCGATGAACTTAACTGAAAGTGCACATTCTGTAGGACTGGTGTATTTGCCTGCTGATGAGATGCTCAACAATGACTAGAGGAGACATATTTGTCTGCAGATTGTGGACACAGTCATTCTCTCGATTGCATTTCACAATGGTACTGTATATGATAGATAAGTTTGCCTGAAGTCTAGATAATGTTATAATTTACTGGAAACTACTAGAAGTGATTACTATTCTTACCAAATTACTCGTTTCTGTTTGCGTGTTTCTTTATTTACACTTTAAACTTAGTCAAAAACACTATGATGAATGCATATTGTCGATACTTCTAGCAAACTTTTGCAACCTGGATTAGAAGTATCTCTAGTCTTTAAACTAGCACTATCAAGATTTGATTTTGGGGCGAGGAGGAGAGGCAGGCCAAGGAGGACGTGGGAAGAGCAGCTCCGGATGGATTTGAAGGCATTAGACTTAAATGAGACCATGCTCGCGGATAGGTGCTCTTGGAGGCGGCGTATCAGAGTGGTGGATTCCCTTCTAGGTTGTGGCTCTGTTGTCGAGAGCCTCCGAGTTGCCTTGTCTCGATTAGCGATTTTTTAGTAGTTCGGCTTCAGCGTGCTCACTTTTCGTGCTGAGTGTCTTCTGTTTTTTCTGTGTTCTTCTTTTCTTTTGGTTTTTGGTTTTGCAGGTGCAGGGAGCTTGGCTAGGAGTCGTCATCAAGCTAGGAGTCCCATAATCCATCGCAGGTAGGTAAGTCCCATGTGGAGAACGCCATGGGCCTCAGGTATGTCATTGTACATTTCCGTAGCATGTCCGTTGTATTTTACTACACTCTATGTATGCTGTGCACTCAGCCGAGGGTCTTCACGGAAACAGCCTCCCCGCTCTAAAAGTGGGGGTATGGTCTGCGTACATCCTACCCTCCCCAGACCCTGCTCTGAGCGGGATATACTGGGTATGTTTGGTTTGGTTTGGTTTTTATCAAGATTTGATTTTAGCACTTTGGGCATCATGGTTTTTACTGTGGACCAAACATATTTGTACACAGAGGCCGAAAAGTAGGAGAGGTTAGGTGTTTCCAGATAACAAAACTAAAAAGTACGTTATCAATATCTGTAATGACCTTAGCATTAAGAATAAAAATTAGAATGTCTCCTAAAGTTCCAGCTCAATGGCTTCCTCTTAGTTAAAAAATTGTTGAGTTTGAAACAAAAACGTAAAAGTAAAGTAAGTGCAGCTATATAAAATTCATCTTAGCCTAACTTACATCCCCCTTGTTACTAATTAGGCAGATGAGATCTTAGAAGTCTTGCTGAAGAATTTAGGAATAACTTAATGAATATGTGATAAGTCCTCCGAAAGGAATAAAACAATGTCTTACTCGATTACTCAAGAGCGAATGGAAATAAATTTTATTAAGCTTCTTATAAATATGTTTCTACCACCATTTTGATGCACAAGTGATAGGTCTCGAAGTTGTAACCAATCTTCATGTATCTTACAGAATTCACATCTCTGTCAAAATGGCACATATGTTACTCTCAGGAAGGTCTAGGAGAACATTTTTCTGAATGTTGCACTCAAAGTATTCCCAGAAACTTGTTGCCATTTATGAAAGAGTGATTGTGAGATGTGTCAGGAATTTTGTTCTGGTAGGAGATGCTGATGGCCTTGAACTTACAAAATACTGTCCATCCCTAGCATTTTTGAACAGAGGTTTTGTAAACTCTTTATTAAAAGCAGAAATCTCTCTTAATGGTATGCCATGTATATCGCGCTATGCCTCTAAATATTAGTTAATTTAATTAATTAAAATCATTATATAATATATTAATTTAATATAATATATTAATTTAATATAATAATGAAGTTATATATAAGGAGTCTATTAACTAAAAATTGAATTAAAAGTGGAGAAAATAGTATTATATAGAACTTAGGACTCCATTAATTAATATCTAAAAAGTATCTATAATAGATTAATAATAAATACAATTAACTACTCTTATATTACCAGAGTGAAGTTATATAAATATAATTAATTAAAATAATAATATTAAATATTAATTTAATTTAATAGTGAAGTTATATACTAGGAATCTATTAACTAACAATTGAAATAAAAGCCTAGAAGTATTATATACAATTTGGGGCGTCAAGATTTTATTTTATATAGATTAGGGGCAAAGTTGTTCAAAAACACAAGTTACTATATAATTTAGAGACAATTCATATTCGATTGACAGTTATAATACTAACATCAATCACAGAATTCTCCCTTAACATCATAAAATTTTTTCCAATATTTTCATCAACTTTTGTGATTAGAAATTTAAAATAATTTATCACTATCTGTCTTGGCACGGGTTATCGGCTAGTATACATAATACAACCCTGAAAGATAAAACTCATGCACTGTCGAAATTGTGGTTTTGACGAAAACATCCTTTCGACTCCTACTGGTGCTCTACAAGCGGTGCTTGGCTTGGCTCACAAAGTTAATACTCCCTTCGTTCCACTGGAATCTTTACATCCCAACTGGGTATGGAGACCAATGAATATAATTTAAATAGTGGGTCTAATAGTGATTTTATTGTTAAAATAGGTAAAGTAGTGAGTGTAATAGTGTAAAGCGTTGAAAAAGTAGAGTGAAGTAGTGGATATAATAATATATTTTATTATTAAAAGTTACTATTTTTGATAATGTAAAGAAATGAGTGGGACATCCCAAATTAGTAACAGTAAAGAATCCAGTGGGACGGAACGAGTCCTCGTTCAAAAGATGAAACACCATAAAAGTTTTCCTATGATAGTGCAAACTATTCAAAAAGACCAATATTCCTTCAGTTATGAAACCTTGGTTTATTCACATCATGACAGTAGACTACACCTAACATTCTTCTTCTTCAATATCCCATCAAACTAAAAGTATCCCTGCGACTTGCGAGAATAATCCAGACAAACTTTTGCCTGGAAAGTATTCAAATATGGACCAAGCTATTCTATAAACAAATTAATCATAATCTTCGATGATTTGAAAATAGATAGTTTACATTCAAGTTTTGAATCTTAATCAAGCTTACCTTAATTATTTGACAACATTTATCAAAACTCTTATTGATGTGCATCTTATAAAACTTCAAAATGAGAACTTTACAACAGTGAGGTTCATAGTCATCATTTTCTCTCTAGTCTCTGCACTTTCAGAAGCAACAAAAAATAGAAGTAAAACTTTTTCATCATCTGTAGGAAAGTACAAAACCATTCAAGTTATAGAAAAGGAACCCATATTTGCCAGACCTTTACATCACAATCTAAACTGCCACTGTATACTAAATAAGGTATACCAATAGCTGAACTATTATCAGCACTACAACTATCCACAGTTGCAGTTAGACACTTAACTGGTCTTTTGTGTCCTTCCAACACTGCCAAACAAGAATGAGTTTTTCCAATTTCTTTTCTCCAAATCCTTACTGTTTTATCAGCTGATCCACTGCATACTAAATCCGATACAACAGCCAAACACAGAATGGCCTTCGTGTGCCCTCTAAGTGCACCAGCCACCACCATAGTACCATCACAGGATGTTTTCTCCCACACAATAATAGACCGATCACATGCACCGGAATACAACACAGATCCATCAGTGCTAAGGGCCAGAGCATTAACAGCTGACTTGTGTTTTTCTAGTACATCAACTAAGATATGCTTCTTATCTCCTACCTTCTTTCTCCATACCTTAATCTTCTTATCAGCTGAACCAGTATAAACAAATCCATCGTTAGACGATACTATGGCATTTATAGCATCGTCATGAGCATTCCACACAGACTCTAAACACTTGAAATCCGATGCCCTCCACACTTTAAACGTTCGATCCCACGAAGCTGAGAATATAAGAGAACCATCTTTTGACAGGGCCAGAGCTGATATCGTGTCCACGTGATGCACCCAAGTGCACCTTTTGTGTCGCCTGATTTCTACGTAGTTTTTTGCTAGAAAGAGTCTCGTAACACGATCATTAAGGGTTGGTAATGTTGCTATGCACTTGGGTTTCTTGTATGGTGTTCCATCTTCTATTTTCCATACACGGATTTTGTGATCTTGGTGAGCGCTAAATAGTTTGTCACCCAATATTACTAAGGACTTAACTGCACTCTTGCACGAGAAAACTACGTTGTCCGCTGAATTTTCATGGTTTGCAGGGCTTCGGCTCCATATGCATAATTCACCATTAGAAGAGCCACTATAGAGGTATTTTCCGGAGAGAACAAGCGAAAATACATATGAAGGGTGACCCTTTAGGGTGGATATACAGTGGTGATGGATGGTGGGAATTTCTTTCAAGCCCGAGTTTAATGATGGTACTGATGGTAAACTTGATTGAGAGGAGATGGAGCTGCTTGAGGATTCCGAATGAAGGTGGTTAGAAATAGCTGGTTCTTCATGTGGTTGTAAGGACAAAGGAGAAGGATGAAATCCCATTTGGTGAAAGAGAATAGAAGTGTGTGTGTGTGTGAGCTGGTTGAAACAAGAGTATTAATATGAGGTCTGTGTGCTTTATTTAGAATAAGATAGCAACTAAAGTAGAGAATAAATTACAAGTAGAGAAAAAAGGGAAAAGGTTGGGAGGAAGAGGCCAAGAGAAAGCTAAGTAGACAGTTGAATTAAATAGATGAATGGGATTAGGCTGAAAAAAGAGAATTGCAACTTGGTTATTTGATGATTGCTAACAGTTGAACCCTGCTGTGGGTGCTGAAAAAGTTTTTCAGTGCTGAAAATGATATGAATAGCATTTGATTATAACCTCTTTTGAAGTACAAGAAAATTCTAAAAATAAATATCTAATGTCTTCCACCAACCTCTATATCGTTTGAGAATATTCTGAGGTACAGACTACTGAGTCTGGCCTGACTTACCTTAAAATAAGTAACTTATAACTTAAAATGATAAGTATCATATAAGTGATAAGTAAATCAGAACTTATAAGTTAATAGAGTGTTTGGTAAATCAGAAATTATAAGTGAGTATAGTGTTTGGTAAATCAGAACTTATAAGTTAACTTTTTTAAATATTTTCAAAATATTTGTTTTTTAATATATATAAGTGGATATCAATGGATAGATCTCGATGAGTAGAGAAATTTGACATATACATATCAATTTTTTAATGAACGAATCAAAAGATATATGATTTTGAAGATTTGAAGGATATTATATATTGCGTATATCGAGAAATAAGAATAAGTTAAAGTTGAATGTTAGGATTTCTTAACATTTGGACTTATCCCATATAAGTTCTAAAAACGGGCTTTTGCTTATTTTGCCAAACACTCTAAATAAGCTGGAAACGGGATTTCGCCCTATAAATCGACTTATATGGTTAGCCAAACATACATAGTATTTTCTATTAGTATCAATTATGTGGTGACCTTTGTTTTGAATAACTGAGCCACAAAATATGAGCTATGAGCGTCATGGTGTTTTTGTTAGATCACTACCTCCTTTATGAAAATCTCTTCTGTCACAATACAAGACTCATATTAGTTTTTGAGTTTTAGAAAATCTTGTTCTTATAGTTGAGAACAAAGTTGCATGTAGTGATTGACAATAACTCATATACAAAAATTCCGAATCCTTACACCTGAGATGAGCAGGTGCTATGTCACGTACTGTGAACCTTCGTTCGTTTTTCGATAATATTGAACCTATGCTCCAACCATATCCTTTCATATAAAATCTCAAGTATATACCTGTTCCACTAAGCTAAAAGCAAGTGCCAGTTTCCAAATGAACCCCTTCACGAGTTTGCGGTAAGGTTTGTCTCCCTGGGCTCCATCCCCATATATATTCTATTCTGTCGACTGTCTTGCATTGTTTTCTCACACATGACAGTCTCCAAGATATCAAACACTTTCAAAACTCAATTATGTAAACTTTAGGTAGGGTGAAAATGTATGTATTTTTTTCTTCAACTTCAGTTTTGTGTTACAGTTCTTGTCCAGTGTCCTTTCATATATGCAATGCATTACAGCTGCTACTTAATAAAGAAAAAAAAAAAAGAAATGATCATGTTAAATCATACATTCATACACATGCAATTGTGACAACCAATATAATATCGAGAAAATGGGACATAACCGGAACTCCATGTCAAATGAATATTTTGTTGCTCTGCATGTGAACTGAGATTAAGAGCCCGTTTGGGCGAATGACTTATTGCTTAAAAAAAGCAATAAGTAGAAAAGAGCCCGTTTTGCAAATCGGGCTTTAAGCCCGCTTTAAGTTAAAAAACTGCTTTAAGCCATAAGTTCCATTTAGGTACTTTTGACTTATGACTTATGACTTATGACTTATGGAGTTTTTTTTTTTTTTCAAAAAACTTCCAAAACTCTTGCAAAGTTTAAATATTATGAATTTAAAATTTTTTTAAGTAAAATTTCATTTTAAGTCAAAATTATTAAATCCTCATTTAACTTTAAGTAAAATTACCCAAACACATTCATTCAACTTAAAGCAAACAACTTTACTTTCTCCTTTAAGTTAAAAATACCTCCATTAAGTCAAAAGTAACTTATTTTAAGCAATCCCAAACACCCTCTAAAATTTGAGTACTCATTAGGGGGAGTGGGGAACTGGGTCCTGCAACAATAATTTGTTAGGAATTGAAGCTTCTTCTAAGAAAGTAACATGTAATGCAGATACAGATCTTATGTTCTGTCCTAAGACATGGACTAGCAAACAATAACATCTTTGTTGGCCTGCTGGAATCCTTGAGGTTAGTGAAATGCACCTCCATAACCCACACACAGCCTCATTCTCTGTCTACGAGGTTCCATATATAGTACTATTGTTTTTAGCTTATAATTCATGCCAAACCTTGAACTCCGGACTATTTTCAAATGTTATCGAGTTTTCGTTTGCATTTGTTACTTGTTTTGGGAATTTTTGTATTTGGGATTTAGGAAGCCGATAGATGTATTCATTCTAGTAATTTTTCCCCTGTTTAAGTTAAATAACCCTTTCATGCGAGTATTTTTAAATTTTAGCAGCGAAATACAATATTACCTTGAATGTAATTAGAGTAAACTTCAAAGTGATGGTCAGATTTTACACTCATTTTCAAAAAAGTGGCTAGACTTTCAATTTTGCAAAAATGGTGATCAGACTTGCTTTTTTCCTTTCAAAAAGGTGGTTGTAGGCGATTTTCAGCTTTTTGGCAGGGATAAAATGGGAAAAAAATGCTAAAAATCCCCAAAATTGTCCACAAAAATTCCCAAATTAATACGTGTCACCATATGATTGGTTATATTCGTAATAATAATAATAATGCCCCCCATGTATGCACATCAATTCACCAAAAAATTCACAAATATGAGTTGTCAAGATTTAGTTAGTCAATTTATGTGCATGAATGGGGGGTGTTATTATTATTATTATTATTATTATTATTATTATTATTATTATTATTATTATTATTATTATTAATAATATAATCAATCATATGATAACACATATTAATTTGGGAATTTTTTGGATATTTTTTGTAACAAAAACAAAGAATGTAAGAACATCTTCTCCCAAAAAAAAAAAAGAACGGCTTCTTCCAAAATAATATAAAGACTGGAAACAAATCTAG
Organism: Saposhnikovia divaricata; assembly: GCA_036435485.1. Taxonomy (NCBI): domain Eukaryota; kingdom Viridiplantae; phylum Streptophyta; class Magnoliopsida; order Apiales; family Apiaceae; genus Saposhnikovia; species Saposhnikovia divaricata. The sequence continues at coordinate 157,431,216 of CM071595.1, forward strand.
AAAATTTTACAATCTTTTCTAATCATGCATATGATGCATTCGACATGTATACGAGAATGGCAGCTAGGAAAATGGCGACGAAGAGAAAGACATAAAAAGGAGGCGGTGTAAGTGCACTCAACATTAGGGGCGCAAAGAATAGACAACCCGCAACAACCAGCATTATCAGCACTGATCCAACTCCCCAACCGTATTCTATATCTTCCATATTGTGTTTGTCTGAATATATTGCTACTAGTAGTAATAGACTGATAGTATTTAGATATGAAGTAATAATTTGATTGTGTTCGTATACATATATATGATGGTTGGAGATGTTGTGCGTGTCTCATCGCGAGGAGACGCAACCGTTGGCCTCTACGGAAATGCGCGGCCTTTTTCAAAATTTAATTTACCATTTACTACATACATATATGCTTTGAGATAGCTCAGTTGGTTGAGTTTATTTCTAGTCGATCCATAAATTCTGGGTTCGATACACGCTTACCACGAGATTTGTCAATAAACAAGATACTCATTGTAAAACGTTATAAGCCAAAATATTAAAAAAAAATAAATAAATAAAAAAATAAAATAATATTGTAATTTTTGGGATTTTTATTGTCATTATTGATCCATAATAGTAGTTTATACACGTGCTATCAACAGGTCGCTTTTGAATTTTTATTGACATTATAACAATTTATAATATAATTATCAATATTAATATTGTAGTGTAAATTCAAGTGTTCATTTCCAGACTAGTATTTGGTTTCCCGTAGAGCAGTGTTAAGTGTCACTCCTCCATGGTCCCATACCTTGTAGGAGTATTGTGGTAATGAGATCAATGTCCAATTAATTGAGCTTCCTTGTTCTCCTTGTACAACATTCCTAGTCCTACACTGCTTCCCTGAGCATCTACCACAAAAACATCCTTCATAACATAGCTCTCTCGTGCTTCTTTTAACCGTGTCTTTAGTTTTGCACGTGTTTCTCATAGAAATATGATACTGGACTGCTTTCGACACGTAAAATCTTTATGGATTTGAATAGTCCATGGATTCCCAAGCTCATTTAAGCAATTCCAACTAAATGTGGAGTACCAGATCCATCACCTGCACCTAATCTATTTTTTTGAAGACTTGACATTACTGCATTTATAGTCCAATCTCAGTTTCTACAATTTATTCATCAGTTTCTCTCTTTTTTGTTGTTAATAATTATAATCTACTGTATGACCCAAATTTATCTCCGATCAATTCAAATTTATTTTTATTTAGGTTTAGAACCGGTCGTTATGAATTGTATCTTGTTATAACTGTTATAACACTTCCTCTGGAACTAATTAGATAACATGAATGCCAGTGTATCAAACGTTACTCCTGAGTCTTCTGGTGATGAATCTCTTGGAATTAAGCAAGTGGAGTTGGTAGATGAATGCGTTCGCATATCTGGTTCCAGTTCCCCTGCATCTGCTGCAGTATCTGAACAGCAGTTGAATGAGAGGAAGGATTCTTCAAGTCCTCAGGATTTGGACAATTATGCGGATGTTGGATTGGTCCGTGAGAATAGTCCATCCTACACCCCATCTGAGTCGCAACAGCACCAAGATCATCCACCACCTCCATTACCAATATTTTCTGTAAGTTTTCATAGAAAAACAGTTACTACCTCCCTCCCATAAAGTACAATCCTTTGACTTTTTCACGCATTTTAATGTGCTTGGATGAGATACTTGTAAATAATATTTTTCAATTTTTTATTTTATATAAAAGTACAGATTCTATAGTTTTATACAAAGCAAAAAAATTTTAAAAATATAATTTATAAATACCTCTTTCAAGAGCATTAAAATGCGTGAAAAAAGAAGTGGGTCAAACAAAATGAAACGGAGGGAGTATTATTTTTCTGTTATGTTGGAGTTGTGCTTGTTTTTTTTTTTTCTTTTTTCTAAGTAGAGTTGTGCTTTTACTTCTATATATCTGTTATATCTTTTTTTCTTAAAATATTAAACAATACAGATGGAATGATCTTGTAAAATTCCGGGAGGATTTGAATAAATTGATTTATAATTTTTACCTTGTAAAGTGTGATCAATGTCAGGAAGTATAACTACGTTATATGGATATGTCTTTTCTTGACAATCTGCTGGTACACAATTCTTGTTATACATACAAACTGTTTTATCATTTAAATAAACCTTCTGTTTAGTTGTTTGTTTGTTATTGGTCAAATAATCAACATTTTTTGTCTCCGCGTTCATTTGGGCTCCTCTTTTAATATCAATCTGATATCCTGGCTTCTGGTTGCATGTATGCAGGCATATGATCCCCAACTGTGTATGATTCCTATTTCAGATCAACAGCTGATGAAACTGCAAGGGTGCAAAGTCTTCAGTTTCCTCAGGAGGTAATGTTTCAGTGTGCTTCTACATGTGGCGCCACATTTATACGAGAATGTCAAAAATGCCAACTTATGTGAATGCTTCTTTCTTACGGTATGTTTTCAGGCTATAAATTCACATACAGTAGATAGCACCTCCATAACCCACACACAGCCTCATTCTCTGTCTACGAGGTTCCATAGTATTGTTTTTAGCTTATAATTCATGCCAAACCTTGAACTCCAGACTGAAGGTCTTTTTTTTTTTGGTCCATCGAGGTTGTTTTACAAAGTGCACGAGTCTCTTGCATCACGGTCTCTGTTGGTCCTGCTTAGTGCATCTATACATAATACATAGTATCTTGTCTTGACTAATTTCGAAATAGATAGTGACTTTGCACCTAAAGGTTTATACAGATTAAAATTGACATACTTTTTTTTGGTATTAATTGGCACCTCCTTTTGCTTTTTTTTTTTGATAAATATGGGAAGAGCTACAATACAGGTTTAATGATAATGCAGTGGAGCTTTTGAGATTAAGTTCATCTTTGGAACCGAAAAATAATTTTAGTTTGTTTGACAAGGAGCAGATTTGTACTCTAGCTAGTACCTTTTATCCCGCTGATTTTAGTCATCAAGATATGTACCATCTTCAACTCCAACTTGATCATTACGGCATTGATGTGGTTAAGCATGCTAAATTTCAGAATTTGTCAACTATTTCTGAGTTATGTCTACGATTGATTGATACAGGAAAGGCTGAACATTACAGTTTGATTTATAGGTTGATTTGTCTTGTGTTGACTCTCCCTGTTTCTACAGCAACTACAGAAAGGGTTTTTTCAGCTATGAAATTAGTGAAGACCATTCTTCGAAATAAAATGGATGAAGAGTACTTGAGAGATTCTATGGTCATCAACATTGAGAGGGAGTTTGCTGAATATATTGATCACGATGAAGTGATAGATGAATTTTATGCTTAAAAGAATCGTCGAGTACAACTAAAATAATGTGAGTAAATCTTTTCTATTTTTAATTGTAAACTAGTACTTTTATTATTTATTTTATGTATATGTTGGATTTCTAGTTAATAGCATAGTTGAACTTCTAATATCGTTTTTACATTTTAAGTTAATTTGTGCATTTATCATTTTTGTTAAGTACGTGAAAAAAAAATTCCCCCAGCCCCTGTAGGATAAAAATCCTGGGTCCGCCCCTGATGGGAACTCATGAGCACAAGCTAATGTGCATGTATTCATAATAATTTTCTCGAGCTGTGTGTGTTTTTAGGCGGAGATGAACCCAGTATGGCAACTGGGAAAGCTAATTATGGGAGTTCTGCAGGGCCAAAGGAATCACGGTGTCTATTTACTCTCCATGTGGGGAACCAGAAGTGTTTGGAATCTAAGGTGCTCAAGGAAATTGCAGAGTACAAGGAAAATATGCAGCTCAGGTGGCCTTAAGACGGGCTTATGATTGAAAATAAAATTAAGTAAAATACGTACGCTGGTAATTGAAATCATATCTTCGACCAATACGGATAAAATAAGTAAATAAGTTGATTTTCTGCCTAGGTACGGAATAATTCACATGTCTCTCTTTCGTCTGTGCGTTCTTTTGGTTCCTGTGAGCATATCACCAAGGATGAAGTCAAGGGGGCCCTTCAAAAGATGGCTAGAGGGAAGGCGGTTGGTCCGGATTAGATCCCAATCGAGGTGTGGTTGTGTCTTGGTGAGGTTGGCGTTCAATGGCTAGCAGATCTGTTCAATGCGCTCCTCTTGGGTGCTAAGATGCCAGCTGAATGCAGGCGTAGTATTGTGGTCCCTTTTCTCAAGAACAAAGGAGATGCTCAGAGTTGTAGTAACTATCGAGGTAATAAATTACTCAGTCATACTATGAAACTTTGGGAGAGAGTGGTTGAATGTCGGATTAGAAGAGAAGCTGAAATCTCAGAGAATCAATTTGGTTTTATGCCTGGGAGATCGACGACCGAGGCCATTCATCTCGTCAGACGCCTTATGGAGAAGTTCAGGGAACGTCGCAAAGACCTCCATATGGTGTTCATTGATCTTGAGAAGGCATATGATAGCATCTCCCGTGAAGCTATTTGGAAGAGCCATTAGGAGAGGAGAGTGTCATCGTCGTACATTAGGGTGATTCAAGACATGTACTCCCAAGCTAGTTCCTGCGTCCGGACCCCAGTTGGTGACTCCCGTTTTTTCCCTGTTGAGATTGGGCTACACCAGGGGTCGGCCCTAAGTCCTCTTCTTTTCGCCCTTATCCTGGATGTCATGTCGCGAGGGATTCAAGATGGCGTCCCTTGGTGCATGCTTTTCGCTGATGATATCGTGTTAGTGGCGGAGTCGAGGGGGGAGGTGAATGAGAAGTTGGAGTTATGGAGATCTACTTTGGAGCCCCAAGGCTTGCGTCTGAGCCGGTCTAAAACCGAGAATCTCTGGTGTAACTTCAGTGGTGAGGTCAACGAGGAAGGGGTGGAGGTTAGGATTGAAGATCAGATCGTCCCTCGTACGGATAAGTTCAAGTATTTGGTTTCGATCATCCTTCTAGGTGAGATTGAAGACGATGTCACGCATCATATCAAGGCTGGGTGGCTAAGGTGGAGGGCAGCGTCAGGGGTGATGTGCGACAAGAAAGTCCCGTTAAAGTTGAAAGGGAAATTCTATAGAGCGGAAATCCGTCTTGCGATGTTATATGGTTCGGAGTGTTGGGCGGCGAAGAAGGCCCTCGAGAGCAAGTTGGAAGCGGCTGAAATGAGGATGTTGCGGTGGTCTTGTGGGTGCACGATGTTGGATAGAATCCCGAATGTGGTTTTTAGGACCGAGCTTGAGGTGGCGCCTTTTTCTGCGAAAGTTAGGGAAGGGAGGTTGAGATGGTTCGGCCACGTCCGTAGGAGGCTGGCTGAAGCCCCAGTGAGGAGGGTCGAGAGTCTTTCGATTGTTGGGGTGAGGAGGAGAGGTAGACCGAGGAGGTCGTGGGAAGAGCATCTTAGGTTGGATTTAAAGGCCTTAAACTTAAATGAGACCATGACCGCTGATAGGTGTTCTTGGAGGCGCCAGATCAGAGTGGTGGATTCTCTTTTAGGGAGCGGCTCTGTGGTTGAGAGCTTCAGAGTTGGGTTGTCTCGGTTAGCTTTATCTTAGAAGTTCGGTTGTTTCGTTCTCATTTCTCGTTTTATTGTCTTCTTTTTTCTAGTTTTGCAGTTTCAGGTAGCTTGGCCAGGTGTCATCTTAGATCTGAGTGTTTTGCAGAGCGGAGTAGTCAATCCCATGTGTTCTAAGCCATGGGCTCAGGTATGATGATGAGCCTTTTTCAAATCTTAGATAACCCTTGTGAATATCACACACTATTAGCTTAATGTGCACTTAGCCGGGGGTCTTCACGGAAACAGCCTCCCTACCATTAAAAGCAGGGGCATGGTCTGCATACATCTCACCCTCCCCAGACCCTGCTTTGAGCGGGATATACTGGGTATGTTTGGTTTGGTTTGGTTTTGTTAAATATGAGCCCAATGACATCATCCATGACATCATGATTCCTTATTTGTAGTCTATAAATAGAGGCTTAGTTTCATTGTAATACTTGCACTAGACATTCTAATATAAACACATTTCAGTTTATGTGCCCTCTCCTCTCTACTGATCTTATACATTCCGCATAGCTCATATATTATAACATGGTATCAGAGCGGGAGTAGAGGGGAGAGTATTTTCCACTGAAGCTTTGTTGTTTTTCAAGAAAAACACAAGCTACCAAAGTAAACAAGAAGCTGCTAGTCGCTACTGCCCAAGCTGCCCAGTTCTGCTATTTTTCTGTCCATCGAAACAATACCAAACCAACATACCAGTGAAGATAAGCTCCATACGAGAAAAGGCCAGAAGTCCGGCAGCCAACCGCCGCCAGACACGCCGTCACGCGCCGCCAGAAGAGTCAAAAAATCGGCAAACGAGCCCACGCGCCGGCGCGTGGGACCAGTTCCGGTCAGATTCCGGCAGAGTTGCAGAAGACAAAGCTGTTCCCCTCTGATTTTCGATTCCAACATTGCAGCAGAAGTAATAGATAATATATGCATATAGATCTATACAGTTCACTATTGGAAGGAAAATGAGGGGAACGAATAAAGGCTGTAAGGGAAGAAGCTTGCAGGCCTGTTATTTGTTCTTTTAAATTTATTGGGCCTGCTTAGTATAGAAGTTGGTCCTGCAAAAAAAAAGGAAAAGGAAGATAGGGAGCAGATGAAGAGAAAGAGAAGAAAGAGAAAAAAAAAGGATGAAGAAAAGAAGAGTGCAGGGGCTTTAAAGATGCTGTGAATGGGTTTGTTAATGATGGTGGTTTGTTTTTGAGTAATGACAGGAGTGGGCTGTGCAAAAGCCAAAGAAAAAGCAAAAGCATCCTAAAAAGGTTGCTAAAGGAAAAAAAAAGAGCAGAAAAAAAAGGGGTCAGACAAAAAAAAAAGGCAAAAGCATCTAAAAAAAATTATGAAGATGCTAAAGAAAAAAAAAGCTGTCGACAGCCTGGTAGCAGTTAAAAAATAAAGAAACATAAAAAAAGAAAAGAAAAAGAATAAAAAAAAGATGATTTTATGAATATAGATCCGATAAATTTTTTTTTATTATTTTACATTTATTTTCTTAAGGGAAAATAGTGTTAATATTAAAAAAAATTCGGGATCTTTTGAAGATATACCACTTTGATTTTAGGAGTTTACCCCAGGTTATAGATTTAATTGTGTAGTATTCAAGTGGTTGTTGATATTACAGTATCTCTCCAATTTATTACGATGCTGCAAATTAAATAGTTAAGGGGGCGTTATTCCGATGGAGCAGCAGAAGTAGTGTATATACATAATACAAATGTACACACAGTTCACTACCATGACGACAAAGCAGCAGAAGTAGTAGTATGTATACAAATACATATACACAGTTCACTGCTAAAAATTCTCAGATAATTATCCCAAGATAGGTCAACTCCAAGATGGGTCAATCTCAAGATGGACGATAAACTCCAAGACGAGTCAATCCCAAGATGGATCAATCCTAAGACGGGCCTTCATTCCTAAGATGGGTTTGGTTGGAGGCTAAGGTTAATCTTAAGGGCTCCTAGTGTTCCACTCTTCAATCCCAAGATAGGATTTCGAGTGAGGGGGCGTGTTAAATATGAGCCCAAGGACATCATCCATGACATCATGATTCCTTATTTGTAGTCTATAAATAGAGGCTTAGTTTCATTGTAATACTTGCACTAGACATTCTAATATAAACACATTTCAGTTTATGTGCCCTCTCCTCTCTACTGATCTTATACATTCCGCATAGCTCATATATTATAACAGGTTTTTTCTACAAAGTAATAGTATCTCAAAGTCTACACTCTTAGCTGATCATAATAGAAAGTCAAATAAATAGGTTCAACTGTAAATTTTGTTCATACACAACGTGCCTGGCAGCGGCAGGTAATACCAACTGAAAGATGGTTGTACAAAGTATTCCAGATGTTACTCTGTACCCCAGAACATGGCGCTTTTGCGACAGGGCACATGAAGCTCTCCCTTTCCAGCACCAGAAGCAGTCATAAAAGCAGTGCTCTACGAGGTTCCATAGAGCTGTTTTAAGCTTTGCTTAGCAATACTTTCTTTAGCTCTTAGTCTTCATTTGATTAAGTCTCGGGACGAAGTCTAAATCACCTCTAAGCTCTGGTGCACTGATAACCATGGCAATCGTGTCCTCCTTGCCATTTGAAAGACTCTGCAGTAATACACAGAAACCACAAGTTAATGATCTCGGAGGTGAAGTTTGTCTTTATATTTGTTCTGCATGAATTTGAAGTTAGAGTATTTTGATCAGCATCTTATACATTTTCCAGCAACGGTAAATCCTGGGGTTTTATTTCTACCAAAACTTGAGAATGTTGTTCTAATGGACATCGAATCTGTGGTCCAGGTTGCTTTGAGATGGGCTTATGAGGAAGGGATTGTCATTGTGTTCAGGAGTTTCACCAAAGAGAGACTAAAGCAGTATCAACAAATTTTTGACTGGGAGTCGAGTGATGAGAAGAGTCCAAAAATATTGCTTAAATCCCTCAGAGCAGGGCAAATCTTTGTAAGATGTTCATATTCGAAACAGGTCCTTTCAATTATTAGTAAAATCCCTCAGAGCAGGGAAAATCTTTGTAAGATGTTCATATTCGAAACAGGTCCTTTCAATTATGGGTTAAATGGCGTTTTGGTCACTCAACTGACTGGAAACTTTCAATTAGGTCATTAAACTCAAAAAGTTTTCAATCACATCATTATACTCTTAAAAATTTTCATTCAGGTCACTGGCCATTAAACTCCGTTAAAAATTAGACGGAAAGCTGACTAAGTTTGGTGAGTTGGCTTGAACAAATCCACCGTGGCATGTATAGTCAGCTGAAGCAGCATTTTGGTCACTCAACTGACTAAAACTTGCAATCGGGTCATCAAACTCGAAGAAATTTTCATTCAGGTCACTAAACTAAAGATTAGTGGTTTCACTCACAAAAAATTAATCGCTATTAATCTCTTGTCATTTTATATATATATATATATATATATATATATATATATATATATATATATATATATATATATATATCTTGCAACTTATTTTGGATATTCAAATTCGTTCAGAATAATCTCAATCTCAGAATAATAGTCGAACCAAATCAAATACAAACATTCATATTCGAATTCAAGCCGAATTTGAGCAAAATATAAACATATTAATTCGAATCCGGACCTAATACGAACGAGTAATTATAAATTCGAGCCGAAATTGATCATACTACTATTCACACATATTCGACTTGTTTTATATATCTTTTGGTCATTATGGAAATACCCATCAAATTCTGCTTTTCCAAAATGGCCTAAAGATATATATATAAAATGACAAGAGATTAATAGCGATTAATTTTTTGTGAGTGAAACCACTAATCTTTAGTTTAGTGACCTGAATGAAAATTTCTTCGAGTTTGATGACCCGATTGCAAGTTTTTAGTTAGTTGAGTGACCAAAATGCGGCTTCAGCTGATTGTACATGCCACGGTGGATTTGTTCAAGCCAACTCACCAAACTTAGTCAGCTTTCCGTCTAATTTTTAACGGAGTTTAACGGCCAGTGACCTGAATGAAAATTTTTAAGAGTATAATGATGTGATTGAAAACTTTTTAAGTTTAATGACCCAATTGAAAATTTTGAGTAAGTTTGTAATAACCCTAACTTCAGTACTGCTACAGTGGTCACATGAATAGTAAATTTCGAGGATTTAGAGAAATGGTATATAGGTACTCTATAATGGAAACATAAAATGAATAAACAGAAACCATATTAGTGTTGTACAATGGAAATAAGTGACTCGAAATGACGTTAGATTTCAGAAATTCCTGAAACATGGATTTTGAGGATTTTGATTTCGAATAAGCTTCTATTAGATGCTAAGGAGCATGGAAACATTATAAGAATTATATATTGAGGGATTAGTGAATTTAGGTTAAACCAAAGGATTATTAAGTTAAGAGAATGCCAAGGGAAATTGGATTCGTAAATGGTTTCAAAACCACTGAGATAATGAGGTACATTCGAAACGAACCACAATTAGACGAATATGGAGATTAAGCAACCAAGATTTATAATATAACAAGGATATATACCACATTATTATCACCAAAAGTATTAGTACAATACTTAGGAAAAACAAGAAAAAGAGAATTATGAGATCATGAACATGACATCACATTCCATTAACATTTTTAAGGGGTAAATTAGTAACTTTGCAAGGTTTAATCACAAAATATCTTGCCAAGCTTCCAAGGTACTCTAGATTAGTGAATAATTAGATGAGATAAGAGCAAAAACCAAGCAAACTCTCTCCCCCTTCTTGTTAAACACCATTCGGCCTTTTCTAGAAAACAAGAAAAAAAAAATCAAAACCCTAGCTAGCTTTAACATAAAATCAAGAGATAATTCATGGAGCTTCTTGGAGGATAGAAAGAGAGATTTACAAAGTTTCATAGCCATCCATCATCATTTAGTAAGGTAAATAAATTCTCAAAGTTGATGATGAATAGTAGTTGAATAGTAAAATCTTAGTATTAACTTGGTTTTGATGGCTCCTTTAGTTAATCCAAGCTAATTCAAGGTTGTTCAAGGTGTGTCCAAGGATTATTAAGGATTATTAAGTGTTCTTCAAGCTTCAAAGAGGTATAACAACCCTTGCCCTTTTGTATTTATGGTAGATATTGAAGTGATTAGTAGTTAAGTGTTGTTAATGTAAAGTTTATGATGAATATGTGTTATGAATGGTTGGATTTGATATGAGATTTGTGATGTGAACTAGTAACCATGGCTGGAAGGTAGTCCACATGGTGTAGGGTTTGGATTGAGTATGGAATGATGGTTTTGGAGTGGTTAAAATATGGAAAGTATGAAATTATAGCCGTTATAATGTCCGATTTTCGTTAAACCGGAAAACTACCCTGTTTTTAGCAACTGTGCACACACGGTAGGTTACTGTCCAGCACACTAAGGGACCATGAAATGATAGAGCTTAGTTCATAGATCGTTTTGATATAAGGTGCGTTAAAATCTGATGAACGGTTTAGGAGAAAAGTCAGTTTTAGTGAAAGCGGTTCAGAAACCGAGAAACCGTAAATGTATCAAACTTGAGGTTACAATTACCATACCTTAACATTGTTAAAAGTCACGAAATTTTGGGATATGATAGTAGTGTGGTCAAAGAACTATTTCCAGTTGACCTTACATTAAAATTCGAAATTTAAAAATTATAAGAAATTCTACAGTCGAGTGTGGTCGTTAAGGGAAATGGTGAAAAACCCTGAAACTTCAACTTAGGTTATAAACGGTTAAGTTCTTGAACCTTTGGGGTAATAAGAATACTTTAAACATATATTAAAGTTTCAAAAGGTAATGTTATACAAGAGTGTAGTGAGTAAGAGATGTGGTTCTAACGACGGTCCTTTTGTGTTTATAGAAACTCCGGAAAAGGGACGAGCCATACCGTCAGGATATCGAAACCGAGGCAAGATTTCTTCTATCCCTATTTGTAAAACTACTTATCTTCACAAAGAAACTTGATTTTGTGAAATATATATGTGATGCTATTATTACTATATTATGAAGAAATTGTCTTCCTTGAGTATTAATATGGAAAAGAAAGATATACGAAGATGTATATGAATATGGATATGAGTATAAGATGTATATGAATATGAATGAGAGTATGAGATGGATATGTGTAGAGATGATTATGCATGAATTGAACATGCCTTATGATTAAGAGAATAAGAGAGAATGGTATCAGTTGTTATCGAGGGTTATATGGTTATAATATTATATTAAAAATGTTCTTATTGAGTATCAGTGGTTTAATAAACATTATTTGATTAACATGCATTACTCTTAAAATAGATGGAATATTTTACGAATATAAAAGTATATTTGATTTCTGAATTTGAAAGAGAGGTCTGAATCATAATCAAAGCCTTATGATATATATATTTTATAGAAGTAATGTGCGAGAATGGAAATGATATGAGAGAATGATATGTGAAAATGAAAGTGAGAAAATGGAAATGTGGAATGATATTTTAAAAAGAGAATAATGATGTGATAAAGAGGGGGATTGCAACAGACTTGCGTAAGTGGCTGTGTCAGGGCTGTGTGCGACACAGTCCAGCATTTATTATTTTTATTACGGCACGAAGATGCCAAGGGAGGATGTTAGCAGGTGGCCTTCCTCCAGGGATGATTTTCATTCCTTCTACCGGTAGTAAAAAGAGAGCAGATACGATTAGGCGACTGATCATCGTCCTAACGTATCAGGCGACAGCAGATATCCCCAATGTTTTGAAAAGAAAGTGTAGACAATGGTTTTCAGATTGCTATACTGAAAACAGAACAATGATATGAGATGATGGAATGATAGTTACAGATGAAGAAAAACTGATATTATATTATTGTAGATTTCAATACTGAAACCAGAATAATGATATGAGATGATGGTATTATGGTGGCAGATGAAGAAAAACTGATATTATATTAATATAGATTTCTTTCTTATAATAGTGAGTGGATGATGTATTATTAAATAAGAGCTTTACTCTTCCTTAAGGATTTTAATTGTTTCCTGCTATTACATATGCATATACGTATATGTATACTTGTTCACATTTTAAATTTTAGTTACAGTATGATCTTGCTGAGCTATTATAGCTCACTCTTGCTACTTATGTATATAGCAGCTAGGTCCCATGCCGATACTACGTACCACACCCCGCAAGAGGGTAAGGGAAAGGCGACCTTTTGAGCGAGTGCTGGCGACCATCCCCGAGGTAGTGACAAGCGGAGGGGCTTAGTATACTTATGTAAATTAAGTGTGTAAATTGTAATAAACTTTAGTTGTTGAAGTGCTTCCTGTAGAAGCTTTGTTCAACAATGTACTTAGTAAATTCTGGGCTTGTAATAACTGTTAACTTTAAAACTTTTAAATATTGTGGTTGTTGTTCTATGAGCTTATGACTGGTGTGTGTGTGTATTAGTGTGGGGTCAACTGCTTATTTATTTAATTATTTATTGATAAAAAAAAAAAAAGATTACAGAGATATTGATATTGATCGGAAATTGGACCTTGACGGCCCGGATCCTTGACCCCGGATCCCGGGGCGTCACAAAGTTGAGTGACCAAAACGCCATTTAACCCTAACCAGTAAATTTGTAAGCTGTCTGAATGAGGTGAGTCCAATTTTTATAAATGTGTGCAAGGAAAAAATACATTTCCATGTAGATTTGCTAGTAGTTGGCTAGTTGCTATGAAGTTTAGGAGTGATGATGTGTTGGAACACTCCTATACAAATAAATAATTATTTGAAAAATTATCAAAAATATTAAATTTTGTAAGTTTTTTTTGGGTTTTTTTCATAAATATATATAAAAAAGTAAATTTTTGCAATTTTACTTTTGTTAATAAAATCTATTTGCAATTTTACTAACCTAAGTTTCAAAATTGAAAAAATACTACCTTTTAGGCCAACCCTGCCAAGCTGCCCAGCCGTGCAACCACATTCAACTTTTTTTTTTAAGGTGGGTGCTATTTGGGTTCCAAGATCCCACAGGGGCATATTCAACTAAATACAACCACATTCAACTGAATATATATATATATATATATATATATATATATATATATATATATATATATATATATATATATATAGTCCAAAAAAGAGGTCGAAAATGACAACTGAAAAATGGAACTTGAAATCAGTAATTGAATGCAACCACATGCAACTTTTTTTTTAAGGTGGGTTGATTTTGGGTTCCAAGGCCCCGCAGGGGCATATTCAACTGAATGCAACCACATTCAACTGAATCAGAATGCAACCACATGCAACTAAATTTCTGATTTCAAGTTCCATTTTTCAGTTGTCATTTTCGACCTCTTTCTTGGACTATATATATATATATATATATATATATATATATATATATATATATATATATATATATATAATTTAGTTGAATGTGGTTGCATTCAGTTGAATGTTGCCCCTGGCGGGGTCTTGCAACCCAAATCCACCAAAATCTCACCACCTTAAAAAAAAAAAAGTTACCCCTGGCGGGGCCTTGCAACCAAAATCCACCAAAATCTCCCCACCTTAAAAAAAAAGTTGAATGTGGTTGCAACCAAAATATCACCCCACCTTAAAAAAAAGTGTTGAAGTTGTTGAAGTCGGCTGGGTCAAAGGGGGGAGGGGGGAGGGGTTGACCTAATTGGTAGTATTTTTGCAATTTTGAAACTTAATGTAGTAAAATTGCAATTAATTAAAGAAGATGGTATTTTTGCAAATGGAAACTTCAAATGTAGTATTTTTGGTAAATTCCCTTTTTTTTGCTGTTTTACTATTTTATGAAAATATTTGAAAAAGTACGATTTCCTACTAAAAGCAATAAATGTAACTTTTTTTCACGTTTTCTAAAATTTAATTGAAGTTAATTTGGATTTTAGGTTGCATTTGATTGCAAAATCGTATTTTGCATAAAAAATCGTATTTTTGTAACTTTAATTTTAGAAAGTATAATTTTGCTAAAAAATATTTAAAAAAATCTTTTTTTTGATAAAACCTTTAATGTTTTTAGTTTATTATAAAACTAGTCGCTAAAGCCGCGCTTCGCAGCGGCGTTATAATTTTTTTAAAAACAAATTCGATATATATTTATCTTATATTATATCTTTAATATTAAATTTGAATAATTATACAATCTATTCTAATGAATCACTTTTTCATTAAACACGACTCCTTCTATTGGGCCGCTCTTTCGTTAAAATCGAAATCCCAACTTTTACATATATTATAAATACTTGAAAACTAATTTTTATCCTTAAACATCAAATCGTAAAAATAAAATAAAATTTATAACATAAATATCATATTCTATAATTAATACGATCTTTTTTAGTGAATCTTATTTCCGTTAAACACATTTTGAGTTCCTCTCCTTTGGAATCGAAGTTCTAACTTCATTATATATTATCTGATAATACTTATCCTTAATAAAAGAAAATGTTAACCATAATCTTAAGGGTTGTGTTTAAGCATTAGATTCTTTTAAATTTTCCATGTTTAAGCATTTAATATAACATTAACTTTCCAAGAATAAAAATATTTATTATCAAATTTTCAAGGAATCTATTGTACTTATGGAAATGATTTTAAAGAGAAATGTACTTATGAAAATAAGGTTATTGTGTTTATCACAACTTCCAACTTACATTTCCCGATTCTAATATTATTAACCATAAATCCATAATTCTAAGGGCTATTTTAACAGAACCTAAAAATAAAACCTAAAAGAGAGTGAATTTCAATTTATACGTTCTTTGAACTGTCTAATATTTATGGTGTTTTAGAAAATGTAAATAAATCTCATTTTTTCGTATATTATAGATATTGTTATATTTATTTACGATTTCCACGTGCAAATGTTTTTCTATTATGTTAATACGTCAATTCATTTTCTTTTTTAATACAAAGTTTTTTCATTATGGAAATACTATTGGGTTTAGGATATATTTTCCTAATGCAAATATAATTAACTTGTATTAAAAAATTAAAATAAAGGATTTTTGAGAAAAGAGATATAGTTTTAGGATATCGTAAAAAATATCTTCACCGTCCTTGTACTCTACTTTCAATAAAACATTTTATTTTATGTCTCCTATATATATTCAAATACCTATTCCATTTTCAGTAAAACTTTTAATTATATGTCTTTTCTATAAATTCGAATTCTTTTAATATAATTCGAACTCCTATTTTATTTCTAATAGAACTTTCAATTATATGTCTTACAAACATAAATTATACTTCCAATAGAACTTCTAATTATATCTATTCCCTTTAAATTCGAACTCCTCTTCTCTATAAATTCAAACACCTATTATAGTTCCAATAGAACTCTAATTATATGTCTTATCTAAAAATTTGAACTATTCCTTTACAAATTCGAACTCATATTATACTTTCAATAAAACTTTTAGTTATACGTCTCCCCGATAAATTGGAACCTTCTCCTTTATAAATTCGATTATCTATTATAATTCTAATATGTTTAAGGATTTTATTTATTTATTAATATTTAAAATTATAAAAAATTAGAAAAATAGATTTAAGACATCTAAAAAAATTTAATACTATATATTTATCTTATATTAAATCATCAATATTAAATTTTAATAGTTAACATAGTTTTCTCTAATGAACCTGTTGTGGAATATAAAGTAGGGTTATCGAATTGCGGCTAGGGTTCGTGAGCTTCGTGCTTTAATGGCTGTTCTTGCATTCGAGACTAAACGGTCCTCACAAGATGCCTACGTATCTCTGTTTTGCAAGAGAATCAAGCCAACGTAGTTCTAGGATGAGGGGTCTGGCCCTTTATATAGGCTGTAGGAGCCTTTGAATCGTAATAGGGTTTGGAGACTTGGTGGACAAGTCACCGTTATTGAGGAAGGTTCTGACTCCTTCCTTATAAGAATTAGTTTCCATGTTGAATTAGGTGCCTTGGAGGCTACATAATATCCCTGGGATATTCTAGAACGTTCCTTGTTTCTAGAACGTTCCTGGTTTGTGGATCAGGCCCATGTTAGAAACAAGCTTATACCGGGCGTCCCCGGTTTGGGCTGTTCTTTTGGGCTTAATCATTAACTACGAATTTAATGCCCAACTAGGGTTTCGGGCCTTATTTATAAGCCAATAAATATTGTATTAATTATGTCTTTAGGGATTATTTTTCACCCATATCATTTGCCCCCCAACTTCTAGGAAAACATGATTTCGTAGAAGTTTAAGGTCACACCGACCCTACCAGAGTATCGTCTTACAGTGAAGTGTGGAGCGACCTACACATTCACAATGACTAAAATTCTCTCCCAAGTTAATACTTAAGAAAGTTAAACGTTCCTTGGCCTCTCGAACCTTTTTCTTAAGATTTCTGGACCTTTCGGGAATAGGATTAGTGCCGTTTCGAGCTCGTAGACACTAATCCAAGTGCAATTCGTGCATAGGATCCTTTATCATAAATCCATTTGTGCTTTATTTCCCTCAACTTATCTAAGCTAGGGTTAATATCAGGCGATCATTGCTCATAAGCCTTAATAAGGGCTAATTTTTGAGCAAAAGACACTAATTCGGCCCTAATCGGGGCTAAATAACCCTAAACGGGGCTATAAAGGCCTTAATCGAGGCTAACTAACTCGTCCTTGATGTAATTAATACTAGGATATCCATTCTTAACCTTAAGATAGGTTAATACTCGAGTGGAAATCCTTAAACGTCGCTAAACGAGGTTAATCACCCCCTAACTGCGATTAGTGAAATCCTAACCTCAAATTTTGAAGTCAAGCTCATATTGTAGAGATTTTTATAATCTCCTTGACGGAAAAAGAATCACGTGAAAATACCCATTTTTGAGCGTTCTAGAGCCAAACGAAATCAGCTAGGGGTCTAGGTGTTCGAAACACCTGGACCCATTTTTCCCCCATATTTCTGCTCGGCCTACCCTGGTCGGCCATTTGACCAAGGGTGGTTGAGACCCACCCAAGACTATAGAGAATTTAATGAGCTTTGCGTGGACAGTAAGATCGTCCAAATCCGATATCCGGAGCTCGAGATATGGCCCAAACAGCGTGGACAGCCCTGAGGTGTTTTCAAACCCTCCTTAAAAGTTTTGTAGTAACTTGTTCTCAAACGAATCACCTTTATTGCTTGAAACTTCATGTCCTTAAACCCTCAATCTTTCAATCAAGTTTGAATCATGGATGCGCAACTGATATTGGTTGGCTGAGGGGTGTTTCGAACACGCCAACACTACACCATATTTGGTCTTTACCAACACCAAATATCATTGTTTGCGTGTAAAGTGTAGCCTTAGATGCTTAATTTTGATGTAAACCAACATTGTATTTAGTTGTTGCAATACATTTCAATATGTGTTGCCTTAAATATTTTTGGTTAGCAAAGCCAACACTTAAAATGATGTTGCCGTAGACACTAACAAAAATGTTGGAAATAACGGGGGAAAGTGAAATATTGTTGAAAATGGATGGGGGGGAAGTGAAATATTTAGGGGGGAAAATCAACCGGGTAATAATTTGGGGAAAAATGAAATATTTGGGTAAGTCACTCTATCATTTTAGTCAATACACTCTCATACACTCTCGCTAGCTCTCATCCTCTCAGTCGGTTAATTCTCTCTCTCTCTCTCTCTCTCTCTCTCTCTCTCTCTCTCTCTCTCTCTCTCTCTCTCTCTCTCTCTCTCTCTCTCTCGTTCTCACTCTTTAATTTCCCTCTCACTCTCTCTCTCGTTCTCAATATTTTACCTCTGGTCTCTCTCTCCCTCATTCTCTCTCTCTATATCTATATCCCTAACAAATATTTCTAATTTCTGTCACTCACTCTTTCTATGAAGCTTGTTGTGTGGTTATGAATTCGAAGCTTGCTGTGTGGTTACGAATTTGAAGCTTGTGTGGTAAGAAAACCCTAATTTGTAGATTTATTAATTCACTTATAAACCCTAATTTCGTATTAATTTAAGATTTGTAAACCCTAAAATTTGGGGGATTTTCTAATTTTTTTAGTATTTTACAAAACCATAATTTATTTGTTGTTTTTTGTTTTAATTTTATGTTTGTGGTAGCATAAACATAATTTTGTGTTTGTTTATATAACCCTAATTTTGTTTTTGTATGTTTAGTATGAACTGTTTTAGTCTCAATGTTACTCTATTATTCTGTTATTAATCATGGAGCTATTCCCATTTTTGTTAGACTTCTAACCATTGTTGGCACAATTCAATGAGCATGCCAAGATATCGATGTTAAGAAACGCAACCTGGACTGTAAAACGTCTGTAGGGGAAAGCCACGACCTCACTTTGAGAAGGTTAGGTGCACACTAACAACATACATTCTTTTGTTCCATTTTCTTGATGCCTCTATGTGCAGCTAAGCTCATTTACGGCCAATTTGTTTGATCAGACAATGTTGGCCCTCCCTGTTCTGGCTAAAATTGTCACTTCAAATGACGAAGAAGTGCTTACAAGTGCCTGTTGGGCATTTCCCCTATAATATCGGTAGCTATAATAACGATTTAACATCTTAGCTAGTTGTAACTAACAGCTTCAGTTGGTTTCTTTCACAAAATTCTGTTTTAGCGTGCGATCACCTCTTGAAATGCTTACTAGTTCATCTATACTTAAATGTGGGTATTGTTTTCTACAATTTGTCTTTGTTGGAATATGAACTTTTTTAATTAAATGTGGATATTGATTTTTATGATAATGAATTCGCCCAAAAAGGGTTTGCGTATGTATCTCTATTTCATGGGTGCAAATATGATATTTGCAAAACAAAATTAATCTTCATCATGCTTTATATC
Source organism: Saposhnikovia divaricata (assembly GCA_036435485.1). Classification (NCBI taxonomy): domain Eukaryota; kingdom Viridiplantae; phylum Streptophyta; class Magnoliopsida; order Apiales; family Apiaceae; genus Saposhnikovia; species Saposhnikovia divaricata. The sequence continues at coordinate 157,450,568 of CM071595.1, forward strand.
TGTTTTTTCTTACAATGTAATTGATGGGTCCGGGAAACAGACAGTTCTTGGAGTGCACTTCTTGTTCCCTTGGTGAAGAACCAGAGGATACTTATGACTTTTGTTATTATTCAAAACAAGGTATTTGCTTTTATTTTCATACTTTATGCATGATATAAATCTAATCTTTTTTTGTCTTTTTTCTTTTTAAAGCCATGGCTTTGACTTCTTGTTCATTCTTCCAAGTGCTGGTAAGAATCAGTACTATACTAGGCACTTATATTATGCCAAGCTAAAAATTTGATTAATATATACATACTAGTAGTAAAAAAAGACATCAAAATCCAGAAAGCCATTGTCTCTCACTTGCTTGCAATGAGTCGTACTAATATGACAAACAGCCAGATGTTAAAATGGCCTGATCTTGACATGCAACTTTACATATTTACTGCATTTTTTATGACAACAGAGTGTATCAAATTTTGACACGTTCACTAAAAACAACCCTGTCCAGGTCCTAAATTTTTTATGTAAAAACTGCTTCCTTCGTACTTATTTATAGTAGTCTCTGTATATTTGTTTATTCATGTCAACACTTTTAAAACTTACAAGCCTCCACTCCACATCTCACACTGCCCCACTTTTCTCCATACAACCTGCAAAGCTAATTGCTTTTCCACTCAACATAATAGTGCATAGCTTTCAATAGTTGGTTAAATAACTTCTTATTTAGGTAAGGAGTTTATCATTTATTTTAATCTTTGTAACTGTTCTTCAAACTTTTTGAACGTTTTTGGCTAATCTATGTATGGTGATGACAGATGCATTGCTGATTTGCTGGTAGATTTTGTAGCTAGCTTTAGAGATCTTGGTAAAGCAGAGTACTTGCCTTTGCTCTCTCCGTGTGTGTATCAGGTTCATAATGCCAATCCCACTTGCTCCTTACCCTTTGCCACCGATGCCAACACCACCTGCAAATAGTATGTTACTCCTCAAACTTTTTTATTTATTTATCTTGTGAGAAAAGTGAAGAATGATCACCTGTTAAGTAGACAATGAAAGGACTGAATGATGTTTTTTCGAGCTCTGCAAATTTGGAAAATCGTTTGGATATAAGATTTACATATACTAATATCATAATTTGTAGAGCTGCTAATATAAAAATTAGTAAATTACATATACTAATATCATAATTTGCACTATAAATGTCAATTCTTGAAAAATCCAGGATTTTCATGGAAACAGTTCATTTACATAAGATAAGAATTCATGTCTTGCTGTGGATGTCAGTTTCTATATCTCACATATTGAAGGAAGGAACCATATGTGCTTTAGTAATTTTTGGAATAAATTTGGAAAATATACATACCTCGACGGAACTAGTGTTTGGGACTGAGGAAGCTTAAACAAGACCTTTAATGCTCAATAAGTGTTAGAAAAGTTGTCACCTAAACAAGTTACTCGTGCGTATCTAAACCGGTCCAATTTTTTTAGGTAAATAATTGTAATCTTTATGAATCTCTGGTCCATATAATCTTTGTTTTTATACAGTCTTACATTTTCTAAAACCTCCCTTATCGTATTTATGCAAGCTAACCAGCTAGTTGGTGGGAAGGAACACACCCATTCATACCTGCTTGGGAGACTCATTCGGAAGAAGTAGCCAAAGGAAAAATCTGTAGCCCTTGCATCAAGTATCTTGGATCAGTACTTGGCAGATTTAACAAAGAAAATCAGGGAATAACTTGCGCATGAAATGGATGAAAAAGTTGACAAGAAGGTTCAAGAGAATGTCAAGTCGATGATTACTAAGATAGCAGAATATTATGATGATTTGATGATATTTAGAATATTATGGTACTTGCTATTTGTATGAATTCAATATTTTTTGGCAGATTTGGCAAGTTGGTTTATGTCCTACTTTGACTATGTAATCACTAATTTGGTATGTTTGTGAAGTCAAAAAATGTAGTGTTTCCTTTTGACATTTTTGGCTTGTATAATTATTTTTAAGGATTTAATTGTGATTCGAATTAATATTTCAAATTTCGGTAACAACCTTATAAATGTTCATGTAGTTTATGTTGCAACAAACATGAAAATGTGTAGCTAATATTTAGAAAGTGTTTGTCAGAAAAATGTTGGGATAACAAAAAAAAGGTGTTGCTAAAAACAAAGTGTTAGATGAACCAATGTTGCAATAAGGAAAAATCGATGTTGCAATAGGTTCTATTACAACATCCCTTTTAGTGTTGTTATATACCCGAAAGTGTTGGCATAGATGACTAATGCAACATCTATAGCGATATGGCCGTAGGGTGGCAAAAGTGTTGGCTTACCCACCTAAGGCCACACGACTATATCCAACACCACTGAAATTGGAAAAAGTGTAGCCTTAAACCAATTTTGGGCATATGGCAACACTTTTCAGGATTTTTTACACTTTTTTGAGGTGTTGGCGAAGACCATATATGGTGTAGTGCAAGGGTTTCTGGTTTTAAAACCAGACCTGATTTTTCAACACCCCTAACACTTCTAACCTCAAATTTTGAAGTTAATCTTATATGATAGGGATTCTTATAATCTCCTGGTTGGAGAAAGAATCAAGTGAATGATAAGTGGATTTTATATCCACTTGGATCGCTTAATTTCGGCTTAAATTGATTGTCTTGGACTCAAGTTGTTGTAGTTTTGATGTGTTTTGCTTAGTTGTGCAGGATTACGAGAATGTTGACTAAGGTGGATGCTTTTATAATTTTTTGGGAATTAATTGATTAAAATTCGGATTTTCGAGAAGGGTTGCGCAGTTTACACTGTTTTGGCCATATCTTAAGTTCTAGAAGTCCGTTTGAGGCCCGTAAGCAGTCCACGCGAAGATAACGAGATTCTCTATCATTCTAAGGTGGTCCAGAGGTCCAATTACGTTTGGAACGTTCCAGAAAATTTGAAGAAAAGTCAGCCACGAATTTTCCTTAAAAACATATTCAATTTAGGAAACGTATCTTGCAGAAATTCTATTATAATTCTGTTTTTGTATTTTCTTGCTGGGCAAGACTTGGAGTGCCTATATAAACACATCATACCTTGTAATTTGGATCAGATTTTTATTATTGTAACGTAGAACTGCAAGAGAGAAGAGTGGAGAAGGATTCAAGCTCAGTGACAAGCAAAGATCTAGATCTACTTCATCTTTTGTATACTTTGGATAATAGATTTGTTTTCTCAACTCTTGTTTTTATTAATATTATTGCTTCTTTCTTTTATATCTTGTTAAATATCATGTTTTCATCAAATCCCATGACGATGAAGAGTTCAATTATGGGCTAATCGTTGTCATGGGATTCTAACGGAGTTATTTATGGAACTTAGTATCTTGATGCTGTAAAGATCTGTGTGTGATGTGAAATTGATATCCTCGTATGGTTAATCTTAATGCTTTTAGATGCGTAGCTAACATTTAAATTGAATTGTTAATCTCTTGTGAAGTGAAAGTGGATCTTGAGATTTAGAACTTGCCATGCTAGCATAGGTTCATAATTGTTTATCAATATGATTCGTGGTGTGAGATGAAAATACTTATACTCCCTATGTGATCTTAATGGATAACCTGTTCTTCAACCGTTATGTTTTCAAATTCTATAGACATATAGGATCTAAGCATAATTGGTGTCTATTCATCTTCTATCTCTTTTGTGGATGTATGTTTAGTTTGGTATGCGTATGCTGACAGGTAGCGTATATTGGTTTCGTGTTATCCGATCAGATATCAAAACCATTGCATATAGAGATTAAAGGCGTCAGATCTAAGGGAAGTATTTAATGAAGTTAGGATCCCATGTTTATTCTCATATTAGTAATTCGAATTCAATTTCATTAGTTAATTTAATTCTTAGTTTAATATTTGCATCCTAGTTTAATTTAGTTAATCAATACCAAAATTGTTATTTGTCTTAGCAGTGGATTAAAACCAAACATTGTTGCATAGGCATATTTACTGATTAAACTTAACCAGATCTCTGTGGAACGAACTTTAATTATATTACTAGTGACTACGTGCGCTTGCGTAATTTTGTGTTAACAAGTTTTTGGCGCCGCTGCCGGGGATCATCGGTGTTTTGTTTAGTTTATGTGCTTGTCATCAGTGGTCGTTAGCGTTCACTGACTCGGATTTCTTACTTAGTTGTTTGTTTCGTTGTGTTTTCAGGTACTTGAACGTGTATGCGAACACGTTTGCAGGCTCGTAAGGAAAAACTGGCAGAAGAAGAACTTGCAGCAGTAAACGAGATAGCAGATTTACCAGCAGCAGTCAAGGCTCTGAAGGACTATTCGCAGCCAAAGATTACTGACATACAATCTAGTATTGTCAGGCCAGCTATTGCAGATGGTGCAGAATCCGGTTCAGTTTGGGGGTGCTTCGACAGAGGATCCTAACATGCACATCCGGGACTTTATCGAGATCTGCGACACTTTCAAATTTAATGGTGTGTCGGATGATGCTATCAAGTTGAGGCTTTTCCCATTCTCCTTAAGGGATAAGGCTAAGGGCTGGTTACACTCTCTACCAGCTGGTTCCATTACTACATGGGATGATCTTGCTCAGAAGTTTCTTACTAAATTCTTCCCTATGGCGAAAACTGCAGCAATAAAGAACCAGTTAACTCAATTTCAACAGCAATCTGGCGAATCTTTGTGTGAGCTTGGGAACATTATAAGGAGATGCTACGAAGGTGCCCTCATCATGGCATGCCTGATTGGATGGTTATTAATGGTTTCTACAATGGGTTGGGAGCACAGTTTAGGCCTTTGCTAGATGCAGCATCTGGTGGAGCTCTGTGGGCGAAGAGCTATGAGGAAGCATATGATCTTATTGAGATGATGGCTGCTAATGAATATCAGAATCCAACACAAAGGATTTCTCAAGGTAAGGTAGCAGGTGTTCTTGAAGTTGACACAGCTTCAGCTATTGCAGCTCAGTTGAAGGCTCTTACGATGAAGGTGGATTCTCTTGCTAATTATGGAGTTCAGCAGGTTGCTAGTGTTTGTGAGCTATGTGCGGGCGCACATTAGACGAATCAGTGTGCTATCTCTTCTGAATCAGCACAGTTCGTAAGTAATTTTCAGAGACCTGCTGCACCAGTACCAGCCACCTATCATCCAAGCAACAGGAATCATCCTAACTTTAGCTGGAGCAACAACCAAGGTGCTCAACAACCTCAGCAACCCTATCAACAGTTTCAGGGTCAGCAAGCAAGGCCATTCAATCAAGGTTACCAGCAGCAGTATGTTCCAAAGCAATCATATCAGCCTCCTGGATTTCAGCAGCAACAGCCCCAGGCTCATGCGGGGCAATCTTCTAATGAAAAATCAGATGATGTGTGGATAGCGTTAAAGAACCTACAAGCTGGTCAGAAACTCTTGGAAACTCAGATAGGACAGATTGCAAGTGCCTTACTTAGTAGGCCTCAAGGAACTCTTCCTAGTGATACGGAAGCAAATCCAGGTAGGAGAGATAGCAAAGAACAGGTGAAGGCTGTGACTTTGAGATCGGGAAAAGTTACGGCAGGCCCTAAATCAGCAATCGAAGAAGATGAAGATGTTCAGAATCAGTAGGTTGAAAAATCTGCAGTGCCCGAAATTGCACAATCTGATTTGGTGGCTGATCAGCAAGGTGGTGAAGTAGAGAAGAGCAAGGAACCTGTTAAAAATTCTATGGAGCAGTCAACGAAGAACACTCAGATCTATCCTCCTCCTCCTTATCCTAGAAGACTCCAGAAGCAGCAGTTGGACAAGAAGTTTGCTAATTTCTTAGAGGTGTTTAAGAAGTTGCAGATTAACATTCCCTTTGCCGAAGCTCTTGAATAGATGCCGAGCTATGCCAAGTTCATGAAGGGGATTCTATCTCGTAAGTTGAAGCTCGAGGAATTAGATACCGTTGCTCTAACGGAAGAGTGCAGTGCTGTGCTGCAACAGAAATTGCCTCCAAAACTAAAGGATCCTGGTAGCTTTACTATTCCATGCACTATTGGTAATTTGTCTTTTGCGAAGTGCTTGTGTGACTTGGGAGCTAGCATCAATCTCATGCCCTTGTCAGTCTATATGCAACTCGGTCTACCGGAACCAAAGCCTACCAACATCTCTTTGCAGTTGACTGATCATTCAGTTACATATCCTAGAGGCATAGTGGAGGATGTGTTGGTGAAAGTTGACAAACTCATATTTCCTGCTGATTTTGTTATCTTGGATTTCGAGGAAGATAAGAAGATTCCCATAATCTTGGGAAGACCATTCTTGGCTACGGGAAAGACTTTGATTGATGTGCAGAAAGGGGAGCTCACCATGAGGGTGCAAGACCAGAATGTCACTTTCAATGTTTTTAATGCAATGAAACTTCCCTCAGATGAAGAAGAATGTTTGAAGGTGGATTGGGTTGATTCTGCAGTTACTATCAGTGTTGTAAAAAGCGCTCTAAGCGGTCGCTTAAGCGGCCGCCTAGGCGGAATCGGTGCCTAAACGCTGGGCTTTTGAACTAATCGGACATTTAAGCGTTTAGGCGGTTTAGGCGGCTTAATCGGATCAAAAGCGGGTCAAAAGCGGGTCAAAATCGGGTCAAAAGCGGATTAAGCGGAAAATTTTAAAAAAAATATTTTTTTGTATTTTTTATGTCCATTATAACTAATATTGTATGTGATTAATTTATAATTTGATATTTCTAAATGTTACGTTTCTCAATGTTATGTTACGTTTGATAATATGTCATATGTAAATGTTATCTTTTTTTAAAAAGAAATTAGTATTGTATTTATTTATATAAATATATATTTATTTATAATCCGATTAATGATCCGCTTTTAAAACCGCTTAAACGCCCGCTTAACCGCTTAAGCGCTAGAAGGTATGTCCACCGCTTAGGTCCGATTAGCGCTTTTTACAACACTGGTTACTATGGAAATGGAGAAGTTGCTTAAGTCAGACTCTTTGGAAAAAGTTTTAGTTGGTGACTCTGATTTTGAAGATGAGGAATTAGCCGAGCAACTTCAGCAGCTAAATTCAGCCCCTTGGAAAAGGAGATTTGATTTGCCTTTTGAATCTCTTGGGTTAGAAGAACTTAAAAATTCGGAGGGGCGCCTGAAACCATCTATTGAGGAAGCTCCCACACTTGAACTCAAACCACTTCTGGAACACTTGCGGTATGTTTTTCTTGGTGATGCATCTACATTACCTGTTATTATTGCCTCTAACTTGTCAGCTAGTGCGGAAGAAAAGCTTTTGCGAATTTTGAGGGAATTCAAGTCAGCAATTGGTTGGACTATAGCAGATATCAAGGGAATCAGCCCTTCTTATTGCATGCATAAAATTCTGCTAGAGGAGGGAGCTAAGCCTACTGTTGAGCATCAGCGGAGACTTAATCCGATTATGAAAGAGGTGGTGAAGAAGGAAATTCTAAAGTGGCTTGATGCGGGTATTATATATCCTATCTCAGACAGTTCTTGGGTGAGCCCGGTTCAATGTGTGCCAAAGAAAGGAGGCATGACAGTTGTTGCTAATGAAAAGAATGAGCTCATCCCTACTCGAACAGTCACGGGGTGGAGAGTTTGTATGGACTATAGGAAGCTCAACAAAGCCACGAGAAAAGATCACTTTCCTCTGCCATTCATTGATCAGATGCTAGACAGGTTGGCGGGACATGAGTATTATTGCCTCCTTGATGGTTATTCAGGCTACAATCAGATTTGCATTGCTCCGGAAGATCAAGAGAAGACCACATTCACATGTCCTTTTGGTACCTTTGCTTTCCGACGGGTTTCTTTCGGACTTTGTGGTGCTCCCGCCACCTTTCAAAGGTGCATGATGGCTATTTTCTCAGACATGATTGGCTCGAATATGGAGGTTTTTATGGATGACTTCTCAGTTTTTGGTACTTCATATGACGAGTGCTTGCCTAATCTTGGCTTGGTTTTGAAACGTTGTGTGGAGACTAACTTGGTGCTTAATTGGGAGAAGTGTCACTTCATGGTGCGAGAGGGAATTATTCTTGGGCACAAGGTATCTGGTAGAAGACTTGAGGTGGATAGGGCTAAGGTGGAAACAATCGAAAATCTTCCTCCACCTATCTCTGTTAAAGGAATTCGCAGTTTTCTTGGTCATGCGGGTTTCTATCGGCGATTCATCAAAGACTTCTCAAAAATTTCTAAACCCTTGTGCAATCTCTTGGAGAAGGATGTTCCTTTCAGGTTTGATGATGAGTGTCTTGCAGCTTTTGAACTCTTGAAGAAGAAGTTGACTACTACACCAGTCATTACCGCACCTAATTGGGAGGAGCCGTTTGAACTTATGTGTGATGCTAGTGACTATGCCGTTGGAGCTGTGCTTGGTCAAAGGAAGGATATAATTTTTCATGTGGTTTACTATGCTAGTAAAACCCTCAATGATGCACAATTGAACTACACTACTACGGAGAAGGAGTTGCTAGCAGTTGTCTATGGTTTCGAGAAATTCAGGTCTTATTTGCTTGGTACGAAGGTGATTGTGTATACGGATCATGCTGCAATTCGATATCTTATGTCGAAGAAGGATTCCAAGCCTAGATTGATTTGTTGGGTGCTTCTTTTGCAAGAATTTGATGTGGAAATCAAGGATAGGAAAGGCACAGAAAATCAAGTAGCGGATCATCTCTCACGCTTAGAGGACCATGGTAAGGAATTGCATAATAAATCTCTTATTAATGAATCTTTTCCAGATGAGCAGCTGTTTGCAGTGCAAGATGAAGAGCCATGGTTTGCAGATTATGTAAACTATTTGGTTAGCAATGTTATTCCTCCAGATCTTTCAAGTGCTCAAAGGAAGAAGTTTCTACATGATGTGAAGTGGTACCATTGGGATGAACCATTTCTGTTTAGACAAGGAGCAGATCAGATGATCAGACGATGTATTCCGTACAGTGAGACGGGGGGTGTGTTGCGAGATTGCCACTCAACTGTTTATGGTGGTCATTATGGTGGAGAAAAGACAGCGGCTCGTGTGCTTCAAGCAGGTTTCTATTGGCCTTCCTTGTTTAAGGATGCTCATCAGTTCGTGTTGAGATGTGATCGTTGTCAAAGGGTTGGCAATATTTCTAGAAGGAACGAGATGCCTCTTAACATGCTTCTTGAGGTAGAGATTTTTGATGTTTGGGGGATTGACTTCATGGGACCTTTTGTTTCTTCATGCAATAATCAGTACATCTTGCTAGCTGTGGATTACGTGTCTAAATGGGTCGAGGTTAAGGCGTTGCCGACCAATGATGCAAAGGTGGTATTGAATTTCTTGCATAAGCAAATTTTTACGCGTTTCGGAACTCCACGTGCTATAATAAGTGATGAGGGAACTCACTTTTGCAATCGCCAGTTTACTACGTTGATGGCGAAATATAATGTGACGCATCGTGTTGCCACTGCTTATCACCCTCAAACAAATGGCCAAGCTGAAGTTTCTAACAGGGAGATCAAGAGAATTCTAGAGAAAGTGGTGAATCCGTCTCGTAAGAATTGGTCATTGAAGTTGGATGAAGCTGTGTGGGCGTACAGAACTGCCTACAAAACTCCTCTAGGTATGTCTCCGTTTCAGTTAGTTTATGGGAAAGCATGTCATTTGCCTGCAGAGTTGGAACATAAAGCATATTGGGCGTTGAAGAAATTGAATTTAGATATCACGGCTGCGGGTGCGAAACGGTTGCTTCAGTTGAATGAACTTGAGGAATTTCGTGAGCAAGCTTACAAAAATAACAAGATGTATAAGGAGAAGGTTAAGAGGTGGCATGATAAAAGGTTGGTACCAAAAGCATTTTTGACTGGTCAACAGGTGTTGCTATTTAATTCTCGCCTCAAGCTTTTTCCGGGAAAACTCAAGTCGAGGTGGTCGGGTCCATTTATTGTTAAGACGGTGTATCCTCATGGAGCTATTGAAATTTATGAAACAACACCTGATCATGCTTTTAAGGTGAATGGACATCGGTTGAAGCATTACTATGGCGGTTCGTTTCAACGCGATAAGGTTTCCGCCGTTTTGACGTCTACTTGATTCGGGAGAAGAACGTCAAGCTAATGACGTAAAAGGAGCGCTTCTTGGGAGGCAACCCAAGTATTGTGTATGTTGTTGTATACCTTTCTTTCAAAAAAAAAAAATTTGTTGTGAAAAAAAAAAATGAGTGTTGTGAAAAAAAAAATGAGTGTTGAAAAAAAAAAAGAGTGTGGTGAAAAAAAAAAGTGTTGTGAAAAAAAAAAAAAAACACTCCGCGACACAGCGCCAACATGGCGCCGCATCCCCCAAAATTCCCTGTCCAAATACTAGTACTACTTGTCCTTGTCCCGTGTTGTGTGTTCAACACATAAAAAAAAATAAAAAAAAATTAGCAGATGTTTTTCCTCGCCTTAGCGCTAAACCAGCGCCTCGTCCTCCAACAATTCCTGTACGAGGTAAGTACTACTTTTCTAGTTTAGCCGTGTATGTATGTTATTACATAGGAAAAAAAAAATTGTTACGCGCCTTAGTATATTGTGTAAAAACAATTCCTGTCCATCCAGGTGCTTGTCTTATCGTGTGTGTGCGTTAACACATATAAAAAAAAAAATCTTTATCCAATTCCTTTTCTAATTATTTTCTCCACCTAAAATTCTAATTCTAGTCCTATATTTATTCTAAATCATTCCCAATCCATCTCCTATTTTTATTTCTTTTCCAAATCTACACAATTAAACCTCTATATATACACCTATTTATACACACCATCCTACCCCATTCCAATTATATTTTTCTATACAAAATTTCAAAGCTTCAAGATTCAAGTTTGGGGGATTTTTAATTGCAAGCTTCACCTCTCCGGTTCGTATTTGGGGTATATTTCTTCCTTTTATTTTGATATTACGAATTGTGTTCTTGCATTATTAGGGTTGTGTATTCTTGATTATTTGGGGGTTTTGTGCATTCGAATTTTTTTGTGGATTTTGGTGAATTTTGTGAGTTGGGTATTGATTTATATGGCACCTAAGCGTCGACGAGGTAGTACTAGTACCCGTCCAACCTCGGATGAGGATGCTAATGGAGGTAATGGGGAGAAATTTATGTCGGTGGAAGCTCAAAACGAGTATGATAGATTGATGAAGAGGTCGATTGCTAGAGAACGGGGGTTTTTGCCGGTTAACCATTCGGAGTTGGTTAGTATGATTCGAGGGCATGGTTTCGAAATGTTTTGCGAGGCACCTTCTCCAGTTCCTTTGGGTGTTGTTAGGGAGTTTTATGCTAATGCCAAGATGGAGAAGAGTGGTATTTGTATGGTTCGAGGTAAGAAAATAGACTATCGGCCGGCAGCTATTCGCCGGGTTGTGGAACAGCCTCCAAAGCCGAGGGGGGTCGTAAATTGGGTAACGAAGACTAGAGAGGATGTTGATTTGGATGCTATTGTGGCTGAGATTTGTGTACCAGGTACAGTTTGGAAATTAAGGTCGGGCACTTTTGAGCAGGTTACTTTTCCGGCCTCGGCTATGAACAAGTTCGCACGGGCGTAGAACTCGTTTATTTGTGCTAACATGTTGCCTTCATCTCATCCGGCCGATGTGACTGTGCCGAGAGCCATTATTTTGTGGGGCATTATTCAAGGCAAGTATATTGATGTGGCTTATTTAGTACATCAGAACATACTTCAGTTTTTGCAAAGTGGTGGGCAGTCCGCTATTCCGCATGCTTCTATTGTATGGGGTTTGTGTATGGAGGCTGGAGTTAGTTGGGATGCAGATGAGCCGGTGCAGATGCCGGCTAATCCGATTGTTGATGCTACGATTGATACGATGGTGGAATGGCCTGGCGGCATTCCACATCACCATGGTTTAGGTTATCAGGTTCATGGTCCTGGTGAAGCGGGAGTGGATGTTCCTAGGGTTGCTCGAGCAGGTCCTAGCCGTCGAGGTATTGATATGTCAGGGTTGGATGCTCATTTTCGTGGATTGACTAGGAGATTGGATGCTATGACTAGGAGGATGGATGCTATACATGCTAGTAATCGGGAGTATGCTGAGGATATGGCTACAGCTTTGAGAGATGCGGGTATTCAGGCCCGGTGGCCCGTCTATGGAGCTCGTACACCGTATCCACCGCCTGATCCAGATTCACCCGAGAAGGGTGATGATTTGGACGAGTAGGTATGTTTTCTGCTATCCCTCGTATTTACTTCCATTCAATGCGGACATTGAATATTTTAAGTTTGGGGGTGGTTTGAGGGATTCGTAGTTATTGTTGTATTATGTGTTCATGTAGGATATCATGTTTTGCATGCTTAGTAGTAATTCATTCATGTTATGTTCGTATTAATTATGTTTGTTTCATATAGGACATTCTGTTTTTATTTTTCGTATACCATGTGAGTTCATATTAGTGGCATTTGCATAGCATGCATATTTCATGATCCCTTAAGACGAGCTAATTCTGATTGGTAGGTAGGTGTCTAATTGAGTGTGGTAATGATGAATAGAGGGTTGATTTATAGTTTCTATGAAATTGACTTATGTGTTTCGGAAACAAAATCAATTACACAGTCTCATTGGGTGCTTTTGGGCTAGGTTGAGGTTATGCTTGTTTGGATGTTTTGAGATTTAATCACTTGATTATAGTTAGAATTTTCGTTATTCCCTTGATAGCCTATAACACTTAAGTCTAAGTTTGGGGAAAAACAGGGATTTCATGCTTAATTGTAAATAATTGTCAATAATGGCTAGGCGTCAAATGGCTAGTAGCCGGCTCATATTTATATGAGTAGTCTAGGGTTGGAATTGAGAATTCTCATTCCAGATTGCATAGAAAAAAAAAAGCAAAAAAAATAGAAAAAAAAAGAAAAAAAAAAGAAAAGAAGAAAAAAAAAAGAAAAGAAGAAAAAAAAAAGAGTCAAAAGTAGTCAATTGTTTATATGCAAAATTAACCAGGGTGAGCTCTTTAATACTCGAGCAATTAAGTTCGCGGGGACTTTGTGCCTAGTGACCTAAGGCTTTTATAGTCTGGGATCCACTAACCCAACGCTCGCTACATGGGTATTATTGTATAAGCCTTTTGGGGTCTCATCCATTGCACGGTTAAATAAGCATGATTGTATATATTTATCGTAGTAGTTATTAATAAAGCATGAATGTCTGTCTACCTTGGATAAGGATGGAGGTGTTCCTAGGTTATGAAGTGTTTACAGTCTATTCTATGTATAAACCTGTGATTGTCTTGACGAAGAGCATGTATGATTTTTGACCTAGTTTTGGGAGTATTTCTGATGAGCATTGCACACACGCACGTTTCTGTTCATGTATTGTTAGTATACGGGGACTTAGTCGAGCTCTATTTGGATTTAGATGCATTCTTTGAGATATTTGCTTGTTAGTTGGTTTTGGTTAGTTTGAAGGGGATCATTGCATTTTTCATATTAGTTGCATTCATGCATTGCACTAGGATAAATGGATTTTGTGGGTACATTCGCTATAGGCCCTCACGAGACCTTACTCGTCCACTGGGGCTGCCTAGGGGTTTAAAGGGCTTGTTGCATATGCCAAATGCAACCGTGATCACCTACGAAAGTGGTACTAGTTAGTTAGTTGTAATTGTTTATGCTTGAGGACAAGCATCGGTTTAAGTTTGGGGGTGTGATAAGTGGATTTTATATCCACTTGGATCGCTTAATTTCGGCTTAAATTGATTGTCTTGGACTCAAGTTGTTGTAGTTTTGATGTGTTTTGCTTAGTTGTGCAGGATTATGAGAATGTTGACTAAGGTGGATGCTTTTATATTTTTTTGGGAATTAATTGATTAAAATTCAGATTTTCGAGAAGGGTTGCGAAGTTTACACTGTTTTGGCCATATCTTGAGTTCTAGAAGTCCGTTTGAGGCCCGTAAGCAGTCCACGCGAAGATAACGAGATTCTCTATCATTCTAAGGTGGTCCAGAGGTCCAATGGAACGTTCCAGAAAATTTGAAGAAAAGTCAGCCACGAATTTTCCTTAAAAACAGATTCAATTTAGGAAACGTATCTTGCAGAAATTCTATTATAATTCTGTTTTTGTATTTTCTTGCTGGGCAAGACTTGAAGTGCCTATATAAACACATCATACCTTGTAATTTGGATCAGATTTTTATTATTGTAACGTAGAACTGCAAGAGAGAAGAGTGGAGAAGGATTCAATCTCAGTGACAAGCAAAGATCTAGATCTACTTCATCTTTTGTATACTTTGGATAATAGATTTGTTTTCTCAACTCTTGTTTTTATTAATATTATTGCTTCTTTCTTTTATATCTTGTTAAATATCATGTTTTCATCAAATCCCATGACGATGAAGAGTTCAATTATGGGCTAATCGTTGTCATGGGATTCTAACGGAGTTATTTATGGAACTTAGTATCTTGATGCTGTAAAGATCTGTGTGTGATGTGAAATTGATATCCTCGTATGGTTAATCTTAATGCTTTTAGATGCGTAGCTAACATTTAAATTGAATTGTTAATCTCTTGTGAAGTGAAAGTGGATCTTGAGATTTAGAACTTGCCATGCTAGCATAGGTTCATAGTTGTTTATCAATATGATTCGTGGTGTGAGATGAAAATACTTATACTACCCTATGTGATCTTAATGGATAACCTGTTCTTCAACCGTTATGTTTTCAAATTCTATAGACATATAGGATCTAAGCATAATTGGTGTCTATTCATCTTCTATCTCTTTTGTGGATGTATGTTTAGTTTGGTATGCGTATGCTGACAGGTAGCGTATATTGGTTTCGTGTTATCCGATCAGATATCAAAACCATTGCATATAGAGATTAAAGGCGTCAGATCTAAGGGAAGTATTTAATGAAGTTAGGATCCCATGTTTATTCTCATATTAGTAATTCGAATTCAATTTCATTAGTTAATTTAATTCTTAGTTTAATATTTGCATCCTAGTTTAATTTAGTTAATCAATACCAAAATTGTTATTTGTCTTAGCAGTGGATTAAAACAAAACATTGTTGCATAGGCATATTTACTGATTAAACTTAACCAAATCTCTGTGGAACGAACTTTAATTATATTACTAGTGACTACGTGCGCTTGCGTAATTTTGTGTTAACAGTGAATATACCCATTTTTGAGTTGTCTAGGCAAGAAATACGGCCTTCTGGAATAGGTGTTTCAAAAACCTTCCCAGTTTTTAAACACCTCCTGGTTTTTCAACACCTCTATCATTTCTAAACTCAAATATGAAGTTGAGCTTATATGATGGGGATTGTTATAATCTCCTGGTATGAAGAAGAATCTCATGAAAACATGCATTTTTGAATGTTTTGGAGGCAAAATATATGCCACCTCTAAGCTGGTCTTCAAACTAGGCCTTGTTCGTAACAAGGTCATTTTTTCAACTTCAAGAAACCACTTGGGCACCTACATAGTCTTGTAAAGAACCTTGTAAGGTTCTTGAATCTCAAATTTGAGCTCAAACGGAGCATTTTTGAGCGTTCTGGAGGGTCATGAAATCACCTAGGAGCTTAGGTGTTTCAAACAACTGAGCCATTTTTCCTCCAAGGCAGCCTAGTCGACCTACCCTGGTCGGCCGTTTGGCTAAGGGTGCCTGGTCGGCCACCCCTGGTCGGCCGTTTGGCCAAGGGTGCCTGGTCGGCCACCCCTGGTCGGCTAGGCCCCATAATTTTTTTTTGAATGTTTCAAACACCTTCAGGGTCTTTCAACACCCTCACGGTTTCTGAACACCCTCCAGGTTTTGAACACCCCTGACATTTCTAAACCCAAATTTTGAAGTTGAGCTCATATGATAGAGATTCTTATAATCTCATGGTATGAACAAGTATCACATGAAAATATGCATTTTTGAACGTTGTAGAGGCGAAATGCCTCATTTTAAGCTGGTTTTCAAACCAGACCTTGTTTCAAACACCTTCTTTTTTCAACTTCTTGAAATCACTGAGAGACCTACCTAGGCTTGTAGAGGACCTTATAAGGTTTCCAAATCTCAAATTTGGGCGCAAACGGAGCATTTTTGAGCGTTCTGGAGGGTCATGAAATCACCTAGGGGGCTCAGGTGTTCACAACACCTGACCAAGGTAGCCTGGTCGGCCTACCCTGGTTGGCCATTCGGCCAAGGGTGCCTGGTCGGCCACCCCTGGTCGGCTGGGCCCCATCCCAATTTTTTTTTTTTTTTTTTGAATTTTGGCCAAATTTTGACTATTTGACTTTGACCTTTGACTATGACTTTTGACCTTCATTTTGACCAAAGCCCAATCTTGTTTTGAACTCCCCTCCTTGTTTCTAGAGTGAGTTTACAACACCATGGTTGGTTTTGTGATCCTTGATCTCAAACAACCTACTTCTTAGTTTTCAGGACCTTCCGGGTCTTAACTTGTTCTTGAACTCTTAGTTTCAAATAACCTTGGGTTATACTATGGCCCTTGGCTTGTTGACACCCTTTCATACTTACAATAGGGTGTTTTAAACAACCTTGGCCTTGCCCCCCTTGCCATGGAGGTCCTTGTTTCTTAGTTGCTTATTCAAGGAATTCCCTTGTTTTCAACACCTGACTTCAAGTCTAGGATATTTTGGTTGGTTTTTTACCCTTGATTTTGATTCCAACCTTCTTCATATGTTCATAGGACCTTGCCTTGGTTTGAATATTGTCGAAAAAGCATCGTATGCACAAAATCATCCGTAACTTTTGACTCGTTACTCCGATGGAGAGCCACGATATATCAAATCGAAGGTATTTTAGAGCTCTAGGTCCTGCAAATACGATTTATCCTATTTGCCCCACTTTTCGACCCCAAAAAACGTCATTTAAGGCACTTTTGGAGCCAAAATAGTTTTTTCATGGGTATTTCTCGTATCCGTGCGTATGTTTGAGAGACCATTAGGGCTTTGACCCATTTGCTGAATCCTTGATTCGAGACCTTGAATTCGAACGACTAGCTCGAGTGGAGGCCTACAGCCTTGGTAGCCATCAAGGCTTAGATCAATGCATATATCAATGCTCTCACTGATAGTTTTCGTGCCTCCAAGGCATTATCAGGGAGCCAACCAGTCTCAAGATGAGCTTTGATGGGGATCTATCTAGCAACTTCCAACGTCGATGGGCGCCAACAACTTGCGCTCTATAGTGGGGGTCTCCAAGACCTGATAGTAGACACTTCTAGTGTAATTCTCGATTTCAGATGAGGCGAATTTAGACAAGGCATCGGCCGTTATACAAGGAGGCATTCCTCGAACCGTATCAACTGTGATTTTATAATCCTCTGGTATCGTTTCATCTTTGGCTTCAAAATCTCCATTCTTTTGGGCTATCACCAGCCTTGAGTCTCCACAGACTTTAAGGTTTTTTGGCCCTCATGGCTAGAGCCAAGCCTAGTCTGGATATTAAGGCTTCCTACTCTACCTCATTATTGGTCGTTGATAAATTCAACTTCAAGGCATATTCAATCGTGAGCTATCAATGGTCAGTAGAACTAAACGAGCTCCATTTGTTTTTGTTTTTGATGCCCCATCAAAATAGGTTACTCAATATTCCTTCTGAACTTCATCTTTCTCTCCCTCTTGGGGTGTCTCATCTTGCCCTTGCTAGGGTGTTGTGCCTTCCTGCCCCCCGACTTCTTGGTTGTCAATGGTACATTCAACCACGAAGTCGGCAAGTGCCTGTGGCTTAATTACAATTCGAGGATTGTACGCGATATCAAATTATCCGAGTTCTATCGCCCACTTAATTAGCCTTCCATTGGCCTTCGGGATATGCAATATGCTTCTTAACTGTTGGTCCGTCAGGACTTCAATTTTGTGTGCCTGGAAGTACGGTCGTAGCTTTCTTGGGGCTGTTACCAGTGCCAAATCAAAACTTTCAATGGGAGAGTAATTCAACTCAGCTCCGTGCCACATCTTGTTAACGTAGTAGATAGGCTTTTGAAGCTTGTTTTCCTCTCGAATGAGAACGACACTCAGTGCTTGTTCGGATATCGCTAGATATAGATATAAGTCTCTCCGGGACTAGGTTTGGCCAACAACAGGGCTTCAGCCATGTACTTTTTCAACTGTTCAAAGGCCTCTTGGCTTTCTGAAGTCCATTAAAAAAATTTATCCTTCTTTAAAGCCTGAAAGAAAGGAAAACACTTGTTGCCAGACTTGGAGATGAATCTCCCTAAGGCTGTAATTCTTCCAGTAAATTTCTGTACGTCCTTTATGGAACGTGGTGATTCCATATCTAGGATTGCCTTGATCTTATTAGGGTTGGCTTTTGTGCCTCGCTTTTAAACCATCATACCCAAAAATTTTCCAGATCCCATGCCAAAGGCACACTTGGCTGGATTCAACATCATCTTGTGGTGCCTCGGCACTTCAAATGCCTCTCTGAGGTTCTTAATATGGCATGCCTTGATTAGGCTCCTGACTAACATGTCATTCCCGTAGACCTCCTTGGTCTTCCCGGTCAGGGGTGCCAAAATCTTGCTTTTTTATTAGCCTATGGTAAGTGGCTCCTGCAGACTCCTCATCTTGGGTTGACATCAACCTAGAGTTTTTAAAACAACCTTCCTTGGCTCGATTGGCCATCATGGCTTCAATGTTTGTCTTGGTTCCTGGGGCTTCTCTAGCGGCCTCTCGGCTGGCATGTGCTCGGCCTTAGGGCTGTTCGAGTGTTGAATGTCGATGCTCGAATGTCGATGTTCGAATGTCGAATGTTGATGTTCAAAATTAAGGGTTTTCAACCTCAAGGAAGTTCTTTAAACTCGAACCTTGAAGTTTTGATGAAAGAGTGCATATTGGACTACCTTCACATGGTTTCAAGCCAAGTTTTGGGTGTTTTAAACCACCAAAACATTAGAGCCTCTAGTCGGCTCCTTAAGGTCGGCTGAAGGCCTCCTTGGCTTCTGGTCGATCCCATGAGGTCTTGAACCTTCCCTAGGACATTTTCAATCTCCATTTCTGGGTTAATATTCAAGTGTTCAACGCTGGTGTTAGATGTTCAATGTTGGCATTCTGGATCGAGAATCCAAAATTTCAGATTGGTTTTCAAGTTTTGACTTGAAGCTTCAACCTTTGGATCTTGATTGGAGGTTCATGACCCCCTCAATTTTGACCTTCTTGGCCTTCATGGCTAATATCTCGTGTTTCTCCACCTAGAATTCGAGGTTGATATTCACATGTTCAAAGTTGGTGTTCATATGTCGACTACCAAGTATTCACGACCTTTCTTTTGGATTGATGTCAAACTAAAGTTCTCTAGGATCCCTTACTTGACTTCATGTCTTTCATGGCTTGTCTCAAACCTTTGTTCTGATTTCAGGGTTTTCAAACCTATCTTTGCTTCTCGTTTTTCTTGATTCTATGTCAAGGATTTAAGGTTGATCCTCGATTTAGATTTCGAGAAATACAATCCCGTGGGCTTTTTGCCTTTTAAACTTCCGAGACGAAAACTTGTTTGAACTTCTTAATCCTTGTTCAAGGATATTCTTATATCCCTTGACCCTAGGACTATAATTCAAAGTTCTTTATTTGCTTCATCCTTGTATCCTCACTCCAGGTATTTAAAAAAATATTGAAGAGTAGCTAGTTCTTAGCCTCCACAGCCTTGCAAGGTTTTGATTGCCAGATGTGGCTTTTTAATCATCTTGTCTTTTATCCAGGGTCCTTCAAGGACTTAAACTCTTATTTGGTTGTATTATAACCTAACTCTCGACCCTTCAGGGTTTTTATTTATGCATTTGTTTGTTTCCATTCGTGTATTCTTTTATTTTCAGTACTTGGTCATCTTTGACTTACACACATCAGGTGCTTGGCACATAAATAAAATCACAGAATAGAGAACGAAAAACAAACTTGCATTAATAACTTGAAATGGGTTCAACGCTTACATAGAGTACTACTGTCCTACTTGGAGCAACATGCTCTGCAATGGTTTCATCAAACCTCATTTCTACTTTTACTAGATAAATACGAACCTAAGTCCTATTAAGATAGTTTGAACCCGTCGGGGCTCTTGCAAGACTAGGCCTGCATCGCTTGATTTTGTTTTTGATGCTCCATCAAAATAGAGCACCCATTACTCCTTCTGGTCTCCTCATTCTTATTCTGAAGTTCACTTTTTGCTTGGGTTACTATCTCCTGCCCCCCGACTTCTTGGTTGCCAATGGTACATTCAACCACGAAGTCAGTTGATGCCTTAGCCTTAATGGCTGTCCGAGACTTTTGTGTGATGTCCTCTGCCGACCTTTTTCGATCTTCCGTATCACTGTGGACATCCACGTCTTCAATCGGAAGGACCTGCCCCCCGACTCCATCAGGCCTTAACGCAGCTACATAGCAGCTCCTAGCCATTTTCTGATCACCTTTTTGTTCTCCTATACCATTCCTGGTTGGAAACTTGATCTTCATGTGATAGGTTGAGGCCGCAGCCTTAAAAGCGTGAAGTCCAGTCCTCCCAAGGATGACATTGTAAGTAGAAGATGCTTTGATAATCAAAAAGTTCAGCATCTGCGTGGCCTCCATTGGCTTCTGTCCGATCGTGACGGGTAACTGAATAGTTCCCTCAATTTTGGATTACTCCATTAAATCCATATATAGGCATGTTATTGGGGGTCAACTGAGAATCATTATACCCCATCTTCACAAACGCATCATGAAACAGAATGTCGATGGAAGCTCCATTGTCTATCAAGACTCACTTCACCTCTGAGTTTCCAATCATAGGAGTTATGACCAGCGGGTCATCATGGGGGAACTTCACCCCTTCAAGGTCTGAATCATCACATTCAATTGTTACTTCGGTGCTTGCATGCTTTGGTGCCTCTCCAACAATATGCATCACCTCTCGGGCATAAACCTTCCGAGAGTTCCTAGTTGTCTCGGCCGCAGTCGGGCCTCCTGAGATCATGTTGATTACTGGCCCTCGGGTTTGTGGGTTGTGATCTCGATCATCGTCGCTCCTATCATACTCTCTTCTCTGATTACCACGATCTTCACCCTTGGTGAAGTGACTCAGTTTCCCTCTACGGATCAAGAACTCGATCTCATCTTTGAGTTGCTTACAATCATCAGTGTCTTGCCCCACATCCTTGTGGAATCTGCAATACTGATTCTTGTTTCTCTTTGAGGGACCACCCCTGAGTGGCTTCGGCCATCGAAAATCCTTATCCTTCTCAATATCCAACAAGATTTGACTCCTAGGAGTGTTCAATCTTGCATACTCAGCAAACCTCCGTCCTATAGAAGGGTCGGAGTCCTTGCTAGTTCGGGGATACTTGTCCCTAGCATCATACTTCTGCTCTGTCTTTCGCTTCCTAGAGTTCCCGTTTCCACCACTTTCGGTAGAGACCTCAGTTTTCCTCATGCTTTCCTCAGCCTTTATGTATTTGCTTGCCCTTTTTTGGAGCTCAGTCATGCTCTCAGGGGGATGTTTTGCCAACGACATCTGAAAGAAGGTGTTCGTCGTTCCATTCTCCAAAGCTATCATATCTACTTTATTTTCCAAATCAGGGACATTCAAAGTCTCCTTGGTGAAGCGTATGAGATAATCCCTTAGGTTCTCATTCTTTCCTTGTTTCACTTGCATAAGATATGCAGAGCTTTTCTCATGGACTTTTCCACTAACGAATTGATTAATGAAAGCAGTGCTTAACTCTTTGAAGGAGCCAATTGAGTTTGCGGGCAATCGGCTATACCATCTTTGAGCCATGCCTGCCAGGGTTTGAGGGAATGCCCTACACTTAAGAGCGTCGCTAGCGGGTTGTAATAGCAGTGCGTTTGAGAACGTCCTGACATGATTCGAGGGATCACCCGTTCCATCGTATGGTTTTATCGTGGGCATCTTAAATTTACGGGAAACACGAGCGTTCATCACCTCCTCAGTGAATGGGGGTGTGGGATCGTCAGGGTCTCCGAGTGGCATCAGGTCTTTGGGATCACCCCTGGGGGTCTCCACCCTTGTAGCTCCTCCAATTGGGGCATCAGCCCTTCTTGGTCTCCTTGAAGATCTTTCCAAATCAATGAAGGGAATCTCCCTCGAAGTTAGAGGGGGCCTATTCTGATTCTGCCTTGCTTGCTCCCTGGCTATGTCGTCCTTCAGCCTTTGGATCTCAGCCTCATGAGCCTTGATCCTCTCAGCAGCTGTTTGAGGAGGTCCATCATGGATTCTTCGAGTCCTTCCCATAGGCTCCTTGCTTGCACGTCGCCTCCTCGAGGCTTCATCACGATCGTCATCCTCAGACGAGGAATCATCAGTGTAAAGTTCGGAGTAATCATAATACCCTTGCTCAAGAGGGGCTAAACCCCTTATATAGGGAGGTTGATACGACTCAGGTATCTGTAGAGCGTGACCACTTGGTCCAGGATCCCTTCGATTTGGTGGGTAGTTAGGCAATCCGTATAACGGATCATTATTCACGGGGAGTGTAGCGGTGGAGATCTGAACTCCTGAGAGTGGGGGACGACTATTTAATGGCGAGACCACCATCTGAAGCTGATTAGTCTCCTGTCCCGGGTGGACGTCTACTGGTAAGGTTCTCTCAACATGGAGATCCGTCCCTACGGGTTGTGAAACTTGAGGCTGAGTGGTTGACTCCGTTGATGGGGGTACATGCCCTTGTTCAGTGACGACTGGTGGAACAGAGGTGACGGTGGTAGCCTCGGTTGAGACTGGTGTCCTTCGTGTTTGAACCATGGTTGATGTTGTCTTCCCACAGACGGTGCCAAATGTTGTGGAATAAAAAGTAGGGTTATCGAATTGCGGCTAGGGTTCGTGAGCTTCGTGCTTTAACGGCTGTTCTTGCGTTCGAGACTAAACGGTCCTCACAAGATGCCTACGTATCTCTGTATTGCTAGAGAATCAAGCCAACGTAGTTCTAGGATGAGGGGTCTGGCCCTTTATATAGGCTGCAGGAGCCTTAGGATCGTAATAGGGTTTGGAGACTTGGTGGACAAGTCACCGTTATTGAGGAAGGTTCTGACTCCTTCCTTATAGGAATTAGTTTCCATGTTGAATTAGGTGCCTTGGAGGCTACATAATATCCCTGGGATATTCTAGAACGTTCCTTGTTTCTAGAACGTTCCTGGTTTGTGGATCAGGCCCATGTTAGAAACAAGCTTATACCGGGCGTCCCCGGTTTGGGCTGTTCTTTTGGGCTTAATCATTAACTACGAATTTAATGCCCAACTAGGGTTTCGGGCCTTATTTATGAGCCAATAAATATTGTATTAATTATGTCTTTAGGGATTATTTTTCACCCATATCAGAACGGTTTTCTCGGTAAACAAGGTTCTTCCTACTGATTCGCTCGCTCGTTAAAACCGAAGTCCCATTTTTCTCATTTATTATAAATACTTGTATATAATATTTTTCCATAAAAACGAACCGTAAAAATAGAATAAAATTTATGACTATAAAATTCTAATAATTAGTACGATCTTTCCTATTGAGCCGTCTTCCGTTAAACACGTTTTGAGTCACTCTCATTTGAGATCGAAATTCCAACTCCATTGCATATCATTGATGATACTTATCAAATAAAATTACTTTTTTTTTCTTAAAATTAAAACCTATAAACAGAGTGATTGCAATTTTTACTTTCTCTGAACTTTATAATATGTGTGAAATTTTAAAAAACGGAAAATAAATCTTATTTTCTTTATATATTATAGAGATTCCTATATTTATTTATGGTTGCCATAGGGGAATGTCCTTCTATTATGTTAACATTAAAATACGAAGACTTTTGTTATAAGAATAGGACTAATTATATTAATATATTTTTTAAATGCAAGTATAATTTATTATACTTTCAATAGAACTTGCCTTCGTTTTCTACTTCCAATAGAACTTTTGAATATATATCTTCTCTGTAAATTCGAACTCTTCTCCTTTGCATATTCAAACATTTATTCTATTTCTAATAGGATATTTAATTTTATTTGTCCTTTTTAAAAATGTGAGCACCTCTCTTCTATAAATTTGAACTAGCTTTATAGCCCGTGCGAGGCACGGGGATGCTCTAGATGTGCTTAATGACTTTGCGTATATTTGAATATTAGCTTGGTAATGCAATATATGTTGTGTCTATGAGCGCGAGATTTCTCCGTTATTTATTGCTTAATGTCAATCTCGAGTATGCATGAATCTCTTATATGTACCATTTAAGCGATAGTAAATTTTGCAAGGCACGGGCTTGTTAGCAAAATTATGTTAATATGTATTTGTGTTGCTCTATATTCAAATAATCAAATAGTATTTTCAATGTGTTGATGCTCAGAATGCAAATAAGTCCAAAAGGGATTATGTGTTCACGGTGTATAACAACTATACAGCTAAAAAAAGTATCATTTGCAATGTGCTAATCTCATTTCAAGGAGTACTAATTGCCTGAGTTAGGAGTATAAAAGTATTTACATAAATAGTGACTGTTCTGAACTTGCATATTAGCGAATGATCGATACGACTGAAGAATTTATACGAGAGACTGGTTCCAAATTGCTTGGGGATCAACCGTGTGATCCAAACACCATGAAACCAAGTGCCTTAAATTAGTGCTTCAGTTTTTTGTTTAAGCTGATATTACAAAAATGGGTTGAACCTAAATTTAAAAAATGGAGAGAGCAAGCAGAAGAACTTCCCAAACCCATATTGTCATAAGAAAGAGATAATGGATCGATGCGTTTCTGTTCCACTATAATTAAATATGTTAATATATAGGTGTTTAATGTGCATGCAATTTACCATTCGAGCTTTGCTAGTAAAATCATGTTATTATGTATTTATATTGTTTTGTAATTAAATGGTGCTTACAACATGTATGCTTAATATGCAAAACATATCTAAGAAATTATCTATTCATGATGATTGATGCATGTACCACTAAAAATAAGTAAATTTTAATGTGCTAGTCTTTTTGAACGAATGCTCAAATGATTGAGTTATGAGTATATAAGAATTTATATTAGTAGTGACTGCCTGATCATCCACAACCGATTTGTGCCTTTTGACCCGGATTAAGAGATATGCGTAAGATATCAATTAATACACAAATTATAGTATCTATCTTCTAAATTCAAGTAACTTGTTTCTACTATAAAAAAAATGCTTCATAACTATGTAGTATTCGAAATATTCTCAAAGTTTTATAATATAATCAAAACTAATATTAGCATAGTGATAAGGAATCTCACTTCTAAGTTAGAGGTCAATGATTAAATTTCCATTAGAAACAATTTTGGTATCGTTAATATAATATATGAGGGGTAATTTAGTAATTTCATGATAATTAAATTGTCTTACGATATTTTGATAATGAATATTATAATATATCCAAAATTGATGTCTAGTATAGTGGTAAGAAATCTTTTTTCTAAGTTAGAGGTCAAGGGTTCAATTCTATCTAGGAACAATTTTTTAAACATTAATATAATATATGAGGGTTTTCTCATGATATATTAATAATGAGTTTTTTTAATAAATTCAAAACTCATGTCTAGCATAGTGGTAAGGATTCTCACTTAAAAGTTAGAGGTCATGGGTTCAATTCTCACTAGAAACAATTTTTTTCATTAATATAATATAGGAAGGATAGATTAGTAATTTCACGTTGAATAAATTGTCTCACAAAACCTCATGTTGTGCTATTAATAATATAATAGATACGTATTCTACTTTTAATATAACTTTTAATTATATACATTACAAACATCTATTCTACTTCCAATAGAACTTTAAGTTATATGTATTTCTTATAAATTCGAAATTTTCTCCTTTATAAGTTCGAACACTTATACTAATTCCAATAGAACATTTAATTATATGTCTTACTTAAAAATTGGAATTATTCTCGTCTATAAATTCAAACGCTGATTCTACTTCCAATAAAAAATTTAACTATACGTCATTCCTCTAAATTCGAACTCTTCTAATTAATAAATTAAAACTCCTATTATACTTCTGGTAGAATTTTAATTATACGTAATCCTTATAAATTCGAACTCTCCTCCTCTATAAATTCGAACATCTATTCTACTTCTAATATGTTAAAATTCTTTTTATTTACATATATTTTGCAATTCAAAAATTCTACAAAATTAGAAAAATAGATTGAAACGATCTTAGAGCGCCACCTATACTCTCGCGTATCCTCCTTTATATATATATATATATGTATATTGATGTTTATAAATTGAAAGGAGAATTCCAAAAATAAATTATGTGGAAGGAGAATTCTCAAAATAAAATAAGTGACAAAGTCACATGTACCTTTAGCTATTAAATCAACTTTTTTGTAAAATGAAATTCTCTAAAGCTTTTTTTAATTATAGTTAGAGACTTATGTTGTGTTTGATTGGGATGAATGGAATGAAAATGAATGGAATGAAATTTGAACTATGAAATAGGTTAATGTCTAAAATATTCATTCATTCATCAATTCCATTCTTAATCATTTGAACTAGAATTCAAACCCACCTATTTAAGAAGGAATGCTCCATTCTCCCAAACATTCAATTTCTTCACATTTCTCATCATAGAAATTTTGTACCTATTCATTTTTTTCTACATCTTCCCTCTACCTCCATTTTTTTCTTTTAATTTCAATGATTTCATTCCATTCCATTCTCCCCAACCAAACACAACATTAGAGTACGTGTTTTATTTTTAAAAAGAACTGAAAACATAAAAAATGGAAAATGGAAGAATAAATTAGGACTTAAAGTTACTTTGCCGGTTGGCAGTAATTTATACAAAGAATTTACTTTATAACCGCTAAATATCCGCATAATGGTACCTTAGTTTGAAAATTGGGAGGGGTTTTATTTCACCCGTTGGATTAAATCGGATGAGATCCAACCGTTAAAATATCAATACTACTATGTAAAACAAACGGTCTGTTCATCTTCCTCCTCACAACTAGCTCACAGAAGCCCTAATCGCCTCTAGCTCACAGAAACCCTAATTGCCTCTCAAATACTCTAAAATCTTAGCTAACATGGCCATGACTTCACCATTCTCTGGCTCAACAGATCTAGGAAAGCTCATCAAGGGCTTTATTGTCAAGATGAGCATCGATGGTTCGGTGTGGACGGGCAGTGCTATCGATTCGAAATATAATTGAACGCTCATCCTAACCATCGCACATGAGTTCCTACGTGCTGGAGAATGGTTAACTGAAGCCGAGATTCAACAAAAGGTTCGAGTGCAATTTCTTAGAGATTCGATTCGTTATCCTTATCGGATGTTGCGATACTTGCGGACTTCAGACATGCTCTTGCTTGCTGTTGATGGGAAATCAACAGATTCCAAGTTGATGTTTCCTTCTAAGTTGGTAAACAGAGAGCTTGTATCTGAGTCGGAGTTGCTTAGGTCTCTTGGTCATCCCAAAGGGGGAGGAATGGACCTTTGTTGAAGGGAATGTGACAATTTCAAGACTTGTCAATGATCGGGATCCTCCGGTGTTGGGTATTTACGAGAAAGATTTAATCTATTTCGAGCATAGGGCGTTCCGGGATACCATTGGTGAACCCCGAAATAACCGACAACCATATCTGATCTATGTTAAAAAAACATCATATCTTTCTTAAATATCTCCATCATGAGGCTCATTATTGACAAGTTTTGCGGATACCACATTTTTTTCCATAAAAGACCATTCTCGTCCCTTAGGATGACCCCGAGATCCGAGCAACTCGGACTCCGACAAGAACTCTTTGTTTTCCAACTTCCGAGAAAATGTGAACTTAAACTCCGTTGATTTCCCATCAACCGCAAGTAATAACATGCCTGAAGTTCCCAAGTACTCCAGTCCTGCTGATTGCTAAATAAATCTATTTCTATATGAAATAAGTGATTTTTTTTTAAAATGCACCGGTAATTATAACTTTATCTATTTCATATAATATAAATCTATTAATCAATAATATGTAAATGAGAAAAAATAGTGGGAATGTGACTTGTTCAAAATCTCTATCTTTTATTTTTGTAATTATTTTAAAATTTTAACATATCTAACTATTATATGAAGATTTTTACCAAATTTTTAATCATTTTTCTTTTACGATATAAGAGCAAGTCCAATGCTAAATATGAAATGGCTATAGCATCCCTATAATATGATAGTCATTTAAAGTGCACTACCTTGCACTCCATTTCTAGTTAATTAATGATGTGGCAAAAATGACTATAATTATCTTTGTTTCTAAATATACAATCAAATTTCTATTTATGCATTCAACTATCTGTTATAGTAATAGGACTAACTATAACTATACATTGCACTTACTCTAAGGCATGTAATACACATTACACGAAATGAAAAATTGTTTTAATGAGAAGATTTTTTGAATTTTTTTACCTAATATTGTTGGGTTTCAACCCAATATGGTATGGGTTTTGGTGATCCAAAACATATATGGATTGGGTAATAATTATATGTTTAGATAATTATTATAGATGGTATATTTAGATACCAAGTATGATAAGGATTGTAATTGGAAACCAAGTATGATTAGGATATCTTGGTGGCTAAGTTTGTGATGGCTATATATACATAGTCATATTGTATTTGTTTAATGTAAAAGCTTAAGAGATGTAGTCTTAAGTATTGTTCGGGAGATGCTTGAGCATTGTTGGCTCAAGTATCGGGGTTGGGATTTTGATATATTATTGATTACTGATTGGATTAATAATACAAGTTTGGGACGTGGGTGTTTCCACGTCAAGTATTTGTGTGTTCTTATTTTGTGCTTTGGTAGATCTTGTCAACTTATCAATTGATTATGTGTGTGCTCTGTTTTGGTGATTGTGAATCTCGGATTGTGTAAGTCCCTTAACCTAACAAGTGGTATCTAGAGCCAAGGTTCGGGTTCGTGATGGATGAGGTTGAGGGAAAGTTCGAGGTTCAATTTGTATGGCAGAACATGATGAAGGATTTGCTGACAAGAAGATTGCTACTAAAGCGGGTAGAGACAAAGTTACGTGCGGTATGGATTATTCGGTTGGCCTTGCACCGTGGATCAATCCTGTGCGGACTCGAGATGGAAGAAGATGGAAGAGGTCATCGCAACTATTTCAATGGCTTGATCAACCAGGTGAACTATTTGGATGATACTAGTGATTTTTCTTCAGGAGACCGAAGGATTGTGAAAGCAAGGATCGGGTGACTCAACATGTGGAAGAGCACTCGTGGTGGTTGATGCACGTGATTTTGTAGATGGATACATCGTTATGGTGAAGAACGATGGTTTGGATGGTTTGGAGGGTCACTATACGGGTTTTAGCGACACTCAAGATTGGAGGAGCAAGATGAGGAGATTCTTGTTCGAGGGGAGGCGTTGGCAGATGGACGTCGATGGCTTTGATGGTTACCGTTCAATCCGATGTGGGTATTGGGTTGAAGGGGAGGGTTGTTGGGTTTCAACCCAATATGGTATGGGTTTTGGTGATCCAAAACATATATGGATTGGGTAATAATTATATGTTTAGATAATTATTATAGATGGTATATTTAGATACCAAGTATGATAAGGATTGTAATTGGAAACCAAGTATGATTAGGATATCTTGGTGGCTAAGTTTGTGATGGCTATATATACATATTCATATTGTATTTGTTTGATGTGAAAGCTTAAGAAATGTAGTCTTAAGTATTGTTTGGGAGATGCTTGAGCATTGTTGGCTCAAGTATCGGGGTTGGGATTTTGATATATTATTGATTACTGATTGGATTAATAATACAAGTTTGGGACGTGGGTGTTTCCACGTCAAGTATTTGTGTGTTCTTATTTTGTGCTTTGGTAGATCTTGTCAACTTATCGATTGGTTATGTGTGTGCTCTGTTTTGGTGATTGTGAATCTCGGATTGTGTAAGTCCCTTAACCTAACAAGTATCTATGTATTTGGAAATATTTTTGGTTTAGCATTTTGATTAGAAGACTTTTTTGAAAAAATTTACCAAATATCTAAGTATTTGGAAATATTTTTGGTTATCTAACATTTTCCAAATAGAGTATTCACATAACTAGTAAAGATTTAAAAAACTAGGATATCATATTGTTTTTTACATTGTTTGTGGATTTAATGTAATCAGCTTCGAATTTAAATTGCATCCAAATCTAACCAAAATATCAACAATTATCCCATGAGCGCTTAACTACTTTCATCGTAGCGTACTAAAAAATAAGATTGATATATATATATATATATATATATATATATTTAAAATTACTCTCATCATAGAACATCAGGGAAAAAAATAATTTACGAAGAGGGCGTGCTCCTATTATAGTGCAGGAGAATAAATATGAAAGTTAGAAACTTAATTACCAATGACTGCAATAATATGAACCGTATGAAGATGTCTTATAATGTGTTTTTAATTATATCCACTTGCTATATATCTGCAACAACTTTTCCCAATAACATGAATTTGGTACATAATCCTTAGTACCCTAGTAGGTAAAGTAGTGCCTTATTTTAATGCTAAGTGAGAACTTAAAAATTCTGTAGGTCAAGGATAATGTTAGAATTAACTGGATATTACTAGTAGTGATTACTATTGATTTACACTTATAACTTAGTCAAGCATTATGATGAATGCATATTGTCGACATTCTAGCAAACTTCTGCAACCTGGATTAGAAGTATCTTTAGTCATTGAATAAGTATTATCAAGATTTGATTTAGCACTTTTTGCATCAGGGTTATCACCGTGGACCAAACATATCTGTGCACGAATACGAAAAGTAGGAGAGATTAGGTTTTTCCTGATAATAAAAGTAAACTGAATGTTATTAATATCAGGAATGACCTTAGCATTAAGAATAAAAATTAGAATGTCTCCTAAAAGTTCCAGCGCAATGGCTTCCTCTTAATTTTGAAACCAATGAGTTTCAACAAAAGCATAAAAGTAAAGTAAGTGTAGCTATATAGAATTCATCTGAGCCTAACTTACATCCCCCCTTGTTTCTATTTAGGCAGATCAGATCTTCAGATGTCTTGCTGAAGAATACTTTAGGAATAACTTTTAATTCATATTCGACAAGTCCTCTAAAAGGCATAAACAATGTATTAATCGAACTGCTTGAGGAGGACAGGGATACAATCATCAACCTTCCTCTGAATGTGTCTCAACCTCCATTTCGATGTACAAATTATAGGTTGTCAAGTTATCGTTAATCTTGATTTATATAATAGGTTACTCAGTAAGGTCTAGGAAAACATTTTTCTGGATGTTGCTTCGGAAGTAATTCTAGAAGCTTGCTATCCTCTATCAAAGGGCGTTTGTGAGATGGGTCAAGAACTTTGTGTTTTGGTAGGAGATGTTGACTCCCTTGAACTTATAAAATACGGTCCATTCTTGACATTTTTGAACAGAGGTTTTGTACATTTGTTACCTATTTGTACACAGGTGTAAATTGCGTGATATGCTTAACACAACCCTCAAAGTTTAAGCACACACACACACTGTAAAATTGTGGTTTTTACGAAAACATCCTTTCTACTACTAATCACAAAGTTAATACTAATCAAGGGGTTTGAAAGATGAAACAGAACTACTGAAAAGGGCCAATGTTGCTTTAGTTCTCAAACCTTGGCTTATCTTCATCATGACAATAGACTAGACCTTAACATTCTTCTTCAAAATCCCTTAGAACTATAGAAAAAACTGCTGTGACAATAATCCAGAGAAACTTTCGCTTTGATAGCATTCAAACCAAGTTATTCAACTTTCTAAAAATTCGTAAATCATAATCAACGTCGTGTTTGAAAATTTGAGGACAGACTCTTAATCAACCTATATGCATCTCATAAAACTTCAAAATGAGAACATTGAAAAATCAAGGTTCATAATCATCATTCTCTCTTCACTTTCAAATACAACAAAAACTAAAAGTAATCCTATTTCACCATCTGTAGGTAAGCACAAAACCATTCAAGTTAACACACAAAAGAGGCAAGGCAAAAATGTCTTTTACAGAAAAGGAACCCAAATTTGCCAGACCTTTACATCACAATCTAAACTGCCACTGTATATTAAATAAGGAATACCAATAGCTGAACTACTATCAGAGCTAGAACTATCCACAGTTGCAGTTAGACACTTAACTGGTCTTTTGTGTCCTTCCAACACTGCAAAACAAGAATAAGTTTTTCCAATTTCTTTTCTCCAAATCCTTACTGTTTTATCGGCTGATCCACTGCATACTAAATCCGATACAACCGTTAAACAGAGGATTGCGTTTGTGTGCCCTCTTAGTGCACCAGTCACCACCATATTCCCATCACTGGATGTTTTTTCCCATACAATAATAGACCGATCACATGCACCGGAATACAACACAGATCCATCAGTGCTAAGGGCCAGAGCATTAACAGCTGACTTGTGTTTTTCTAGTTCATCAACTAAATTGTGCTTCTTATCTCCTTCTTTCTTCCTCCATACCTTGATCTTCCTATCAGCTGAACCAGTATAAACTAATCCATCGTTAGATGATACTATGGCATTTATAGCATCATCATGAGCGTTCCACACAGACTCTAAACACTTGAAATCTGATGTCCTCCACACTTTAAACGTTCGATCCCACGAAGCTGAGTATAAAAGAGAACCATCTTTTGATAAGGCCAGAGCTGATATAGTGTCCACATGGTGCACCCAAGTGCACTTCTTGTGTCGCCTGATTTCTACGTAGTTTTTCGCTAGAAAGAGTCTAGTGACGCGATCATTAAGTGTAGGTAATGTGGCTATGCATTTGTGTTTCTTGTAAGGTGTGCTGTTGTCTATTTTCCAGACACGAATTTTGTGATCTTGGTGAGCACTAAATAGTTTGTCACCCAGTATTACTAGGGACTTAACTGCACTGTTGCACGAGAAAACTACATTCTTTGCTGAATCTTCATGGTAAGAAGGGCTTCGGCTCCACATGCATAAATCACCATTGGAAGATCCACTATAGAGGTATTTTCCAGAGAGAACGAGCGAAAATACATATGAAGGATGACCCTTTAAGGTGAATATACAGAGGTGATGGATATTGGGAATTTCTTTTGAGACCCGGTTTAGGGATGGAACTGATAGTAAACTTGATTGAGAGGAGATGGAACTGCTCGAGGAATGGTGGTTCGAAAAATTAGGTTCTTCATGTGGTTGTAAAGGCAAAGGAGAAGTAAGGAATTCCATATGGTGAAGGAGAAGATAGGTGTTTATGTATGAGCTGGTTGGGGGAAGATGGACAGATATTTAACAGACTAGTATTTGTAAGAGTATTGATATGAGGACTGTCTGCTATTTTTAGAATAAGATAAAAATTAAAGTAGAGAACAAATTAAATGACAAGTTTAGCTTTGAAAAAAGGGAAAAAGTTGTAAGGAAGAGGCCAAGAAAAAGTTAAGTATATACCGGGGGTGTTTGGGGGAACTTTTTTACAGAATAAGTCAACTTATTTTAAGACAAAGTTAGAGATTCCTAACATTCCAACTTATTTTCAACTTATTTTTGCAACTTATTGAATTTCAAAGATACATTAAACATTTATATAAAATTTTTTTATCAAAATATAAAATTTTTACCCGAAAATAAGTCATAAGTCGGTATAATTAATGGCCTGTTTGGCTGACCTTATAATAAGGATTTACGGACTTATTTTCGGATAAAAAATTTATATTTTGATAATTTTTTTTATATAAGTATTTAATGTATGTTTGATATTCAATAGGTTGCAAAAATAAGTTGGAAAATAATTTGGAAAATTAGGAATCTTAATTTTCAACTTAATATAAGTTGACTTATTCTGGAAAATAAGTTTCCCCAACCACCCCCTAAGCTATGCCAAACAGGCCAACTATTTTAAACTAATGAACGAGATTGGGCTAGAAAAAGAGACTTGCAACTTGGTCATTTGATGATCATTGTAAACAGTTGAACCATGCTGTGGGTGCTGAACAAGTTTTTCAGTGGTTCAAGACTGGGCCTTCAGGACCACCAGACAGAAAAATGAATAGCATTTGGTTTCAACTTGTTGTGAAGTTTAAGAAAATTCTATTAATAGATTTCTAATTTCCTCCACCAACCTCTAGATTGTTTCAGTCTTTCAGAAGGTCATGGTCTTCCTTTGAGACTACAATCTCCTTTCTGAAATTTTCTTTTTGCCCCGAAAATAAGACTGATTAACATTCACATTTTAGCAAATCTGGTTTTTGTAACAGAGTTGTCAGGTATAATTTTTAAGAATACTTAACATTGTTTTTTGACTCAAAACCATACAGATTCCGAACCCAAGTACAGATACTAAACCAATTACACAGTAGTATACTAAAACCAACTTTACTGCATTGGTGTAAAGAATGAACAAAACAAATATATGGAGAAGTAAGGAATGGAACCTCTCACATTGTTTTTAGGTGAAACAATCCTTGGTTAATGCAGGAGTTTTTACTCTACCATGAGCACTTCCCGAATGAAATTTAGACATAATTACTGTATTGATGTAAAGAAACAAGTTAAACCTATAATTATACACGTTAAACCTGTAATTTAGACATAATTAATATTTGGAGAAGCGAGGAATCGAAAATGAAACGACCCATGTTAATACAGGGGTTTTTGCTCTATCAATTGAGCTACTTCCCAAATGACATTTCAGTATAAATTAAATTATAAGTGTTGGAAGCCATTTATCTATGATGGGCCGGACCGAAGGCCCAACAAGTAAAGCCCAACTGGCTAACGGTCTCCTCTTTCTTGAACGGTATTCATTTGCTTTCGGTGGTGGAAAACACAATGATGCCTATGGGACCCTTTTAAGGTAACGGACATAATTTCTAAGGTATAAATATAGATTGAATCCACAAGAGAAGACACATGCTCATAATTTACTACACACACACTCTCTTTACGTTCAAAGTACTCTAAAAACAAGACTTACTTATTCTCACACCGGAGGTGAATCGGGGGGACAATCCCTCGCATTCTTCTCACTTTTCAGGATCAACCCGAAGGCCGACCCGGTGGAAATTCAGTCGTAACATTTGGCGCCGTCTGTGGGAACGTAGAGATACAATCTGTGTTAAAATCTATCAGCAACTATGACAATCGAAGAAACACCCAGAATTAACGAAAGCACCGTGATCGGGAACAGTCCCGCCACGCAAAAGACAACTCCGGCCGCCCAAAGAATGCTCGATTTCAATGAAGAGGACATGCCCTCCCCCGAAGAACAACAAGAAATGCTCGCGAAATGGAGAGAAGAGAAAGCCAGAGGAAAGGAAACAGAGAAGGCGAAAAGCCAGAACGGAGCAGCAAGGCAAGCCGAGCTAAGGGAAGCCGACCGAGTAAAGCTACAAACCTTGAAACTCCAAAGAGAGGAAATCGAACGACAGGAGAAGACATTGCGAGAAGCCCTGGAGGCCGAAGGCCGGACACCCAAAGATAACCAAAGGGATAAAAGGGTCAGAGACGACGAAGATGAGTCATGGAACTCAGAATTACAGTCTAAGAAAACCAAGTCAAAGGTTGTAGATTCCTCAAACTCGGAAGAAGAAGGTCCGCACACGGACAATCGTATTCGCAGACTGGAAAAGGTTATGTTCGGAGATAGGATGATTAGCCACGAGCCTGTCGTGACCGAAGAGATAGAACAATACCGACCGCCACCAGGAAGGCAGTTCCCAAAGATGCACGAGTTCAACGGAAAGGGCGATCCCGAAGACCATTGTGAGAAGTACGAATCCCTCATGACTGGTATGGGGCATTGCGATATCATGCTGTGCAAGATGTTCAAAACTTACCTAAAAGGGCCGGCGTCCATGTGGTATCGTTCGCTAAGACCACGGTCAATTGATTCTTATGGACAGATTAAAAGGAAGTTCTTGAGAAATTACTCCCATTTATGCCGAAGGGAGAAAGACACTGAAGCCCTAATTCACTGCAGACAAAGACCGAACGAGGAATTGGGGGACTACCTAGCAAGATTCAAGGAGGAAGCCGGAATGGTCACGAGCCTCGATAAGATCAAAGTCGCTGGATTCCTTTCAGCCGGTCTCGACCCTGTGAAAGGCAAGAAGCTCCGGTCATCTCTCTATGACGTTCCCCCAAAATCACTAAACGACATATACGTTCGGGGAGAGGCAATACGAAGGAAGTTGGAAACAATTGGAGGGTACAAAGAAAGTCGGAAGAACGACAGAGACGATAGAAGAGGCGAACGCAGGGACGACCGAAGGAATCACAACGACACACGAGGAAGGATGAACGATCCAAAAACAACAGGACGAAGGCAAGACAAAGATAGTACTGTGTTCACCCGCCTCAACACACCCATCTCCAAGATCCTCCATGAAATCAAAGGAAAACCGGGGTTCGTTCGACCGCCTCGAATAAAAACCCCTGAATCCAGAAGAAACGAAAACAAGTATTGCGAGTATCATCGGGACAAGGGCCACAACACAGATGAATGCTACCACCTAAAGAAGTTGATCGAAAAGATGATCAAAGGCGGAGGGTTATCCCAGTTCGTGGGCGACTTAAGAGAAAAGCTCGATGCGAAGGAAAGAAAAGATCCCGGAGAAGCCGAAAGACCGGAAAAGTATAGAGGCGAGGTCCGAACAATCTTTGGCGGCACAATACTTGATCGGGACAGTAAGACGGCCCGAAAGAAATACACAAGGCAAATATACAGCCTTTACCAATCGAGAACAGCCAAACAACCATTACCGATCAGCTTCACGGAGGATGATTACGAGGACGTCATATGGCCACACGAAGATCTCCTGGTTATTAATCCGGTAATCGGAGATAACAAAATCTGGAAGGTGTTAGTCGATGAAGGGAGCTCGGTCAATATCCTATACCACAAGACGTACTGTAAAATGAATCTAGGAGGAGAACATCTCGAACCATGCCACGAGGCACCCTTATATGGCTTCAGTAATCAACCAGTGCCGATCGAAGGTACCATCAGATTAAATGTGCTCCTAGGAAAAGCGCCATATACCGTGGAAAAGGAAGCTAAATTTTACGTCGTTCGGCTAGACAGCCCATACAACGGCATCCTGGGCAGACCCGTTTTATCCCTATTCCAAGCTGTATCATCCATACCGCACTTGAAGCTAAAATTCCCTACCGAGCAAGGGATTGGAGAAATGAAGGGTGATCAAAAAGCAGCAAGAATCATCATGTTAGAAGATTTTGACAAAGATAAAGACGCAGAAATGGTCGAATCCGGAAAAAGGAAAAGAGATGAAGACGCCGGGAGCAACCATCAAATGCTGAACATAGAAATTGAGAAGTTTGGGACCGATCTCTCCTGTCCAATTGCCGAACCAGCAGCCGAAACCGAAGAAATCGAATTATATGTGGGCCAATCCGGGAAAATGATCCAAACAGGCAAGGGGATGGAGCCAAAGCTGAAGGAGAGGGTCATTGCCGTCATCAGGGAATTCCACGACGTATTCGCTTGGAACCCCGAAGACATGCCTGGATTAGACCCTTCAGTCGCGAAGCACTGTCTAAACGTCGAACCCGACGCCCAACCTGTAAAACAGAAGAAGAGAAATTTTGCCATGGAAAGACAAAGGGTTATCCAGACCGAAGTTGAGAAACTACTAGAGGCCAAATTTATCGAAGAAATTGATTACCCCGAATGGTTGGCGAACGTAGTTGTCGTCAAAAAATCAAATGGCAAATGGAGAATGTGCGTCGATTACACCGACCTAAATAAACACTGTCCGAAAGACCACTATCCCCTACCCAACATCGATCAGCTAATAGACGCCACATCGGGACATCAGATTCTCAGTTTTTTGGACGCTTTTTCAGGATATCACCAAATCGCCATGAATGCCGAAGACATTCCGAAGACAGCATTCATTACCCCGAACGGCACTTACGCATACATAAAAATGCCCTTCGGGCTAAAGAACGCGGGGGCGACTTTCCAGAAGATGGTTAACAAGCTCTTCAAAAAACAAATAGGACGAAGCATGGAATGTTACGTCGACGACATGATCGTAAAGTCACTTTTCCAGGATCATGCAAACGACCTGAAGGAATGCTTCGAAACGTTAAGGGAGAACAATATGAGGATCAACCCGAACAAGTGCACGTTCGGGGTTAACAGCGGAAAATTCCTTGGATACATGGTAAGTGCCCGAGGGATTGAGGCAAACCCAGAGAAAATCAAGGCCGTCATGGATATGGAAGCACCCAAAACAATAAGAGATATTCAAAAACTAACTGGACGAATGGCAGCTCTCCGGAGATTCATTTCCAGGTCTGCTGAAAAAGCGCTACCATTCTTCGAGGTGCTTCGAGGAAAAAAGAATTTCGATTGGGGGCCAAATTGTCAAAAGGCATTCGAAGAAATAAAGGAGTATCTGGCTGTGAACGACCGAACGCTTGGAGCTGTACTGGTCAAACAACACGAAGGAAATCAACATCCGGTATTTTACGTATCTCACATACTGAAGGACGCCGAAACTAGATATCCAAATGCGGAAAAATTCGCCTATGGGTTGGTGATGGCATCGAGAAAATTACGGCACTACTTCCAAGGCTGAACGATTCAGGTTGTAACCAACCAACCCCTGAAGAAAATCATGCGCAGGCCCGAGGCTTCGATAAGGATAATCGCCTGGTCGGTCGAATTGGGAGAATACGAAGCTTTAGCCGACTTCATGGTGGAATGCTCTTTCTCCAGTCCGAAGGATTTGGTCTCAGAAGAACAATCGATCCGTTCTCCAGGTAAATGGAAACTATTTGTAGATGGTTCTGTGGCCGGATCCAAGTGCGGAGCAGGCCTGATTCTAACCAGCCCCGAAGGATTCGAAATATGTCAGGCAATTAGGTTCACCTTCTCCTTAACCAATAACGAAGCCGAATATGAGGCCCTGCTAGCAGGCCTAAACTTGGCAAGAAATTTGGAAGTGAAACACTTAAGAGCCTTCAGCGATTCAATGTTAGTCGTCAAACAGTTCTCCGGCGAATACGGACAGAAAGATTCGCGAACGAAGGCCTACGCCACCAAGGTGTACGAGAACTCCGTAATATTTGAGTCGTTCGAGCTAAGCCAATTAGCCAGGGAAGATAATAGCCGAGCCGACGCTCTATCAAGGCTGGCTTCGGCAGAAACCCAAAACCTCACAGGTTCTATCTACTTGACCGAAGTAAAATCGCCTTCGATAGACAGAAAATAATGCCTGGAAATACACCAAGGAATTAATTGGATGACACCGATCAGAGCCTTCTTAGAAAAAGATACCCTCCCACTCGATAAGAAACAAGCCCAAAAGATAAAATACCGATCCGCTAGTTACTCAATTGTAGGAGGAAGGCTATACAGAAGGTCGGTCACCCAACCGATGCTACGATGCCTGGACCTTGAAGAACAATTGATGGCATTGGAAAGCATTCACGAAGGTATCTGCGGGGAACATCTAGCCGGACGGTCACTTGCCTTCAAAATCCTTAGGCAAGGATTCTTCTGGCCAACATTGAGGGAGGATGCTTTGAACTACGCGAAAAAATGCAGACAATGCCAGTTATTCAGCAACGTTCCGAAACAACCCCCGGAGGAAATGACATCGGTGCTCAATCCCATTCCCTTCGCTATGTGGGCGGTAGATATTGTCGGCATCTTACCCACAAGCACTAAGCAGGCTAAATATTGCATCGTAGCCATCGACTACATGACTAAATGGGTCGAAGCCAGACCACTTTCCGCCATCACCGAAGAAGCAGCTAAGAAGTTCGTGTTGGAACAAATAATATTAAGGTTCGGCATTCCAATGATATGTGTCTCAGACAATGGAACCCAATTTATTGGAGGCAAATTTCGGAAATTCTTATTCGAGTTCGGAATACAACAAAAATTCAGCTCAGTCGGCCACCCACAGGCAAACGGGGCGATCGAAGCAGCCAACAAAATCATATTCGACGGAATTAAGAAAAGATTGGGAGATTCCAAGGGCCTTTGGGCCGAAGAGTTGCCATACGTCCTTTGGGCCTACCGAACAACACCGAGATCATCTACCGGCGAAACTCCTTTCAAGCTTGCCTTCGGCACTGACGCCCTCATGCCAACCGAAGTGGGTCTAGAATCATACCGAACACAGGTGTTCAACATTGAAATGAATGAATATGGGCTTCGGGCAAATATAGATTTGGTTGAAGAAGAAAGAGAGGCTGCCCACCAAAGAAATTCGAGATATCAGCTTCGAGCAGCCCAGTACTACGATTCTGGAATAAAGAAAAGATCCTTCCGTGTAGGGGACCTAGTACTTCGAGAGTTAGCAACTTCAATGCCAACCAAACAAGGCAAACTTATGCCAAATTGGGAAGGTCCTTACGTGGTAATTGAAGTGGTCCGTCCAGGAACATACAAGCTAGCTCATTCGGACGGGAGCCACATCAAGAACACGTGGCATGCTTCACGCCTTCGCCGTTTTTATCAGTAAGCTTTCATATATATATTTCCAATGTATACCCCACTACTTTTTACCCTTGAAATAAACAGAATTAAGGACTCATATTTTTAGTATTTAAGCTACTTTGACATAATTAAGGAGGGAGGATACATTTCCAACAAATCAAAGGACCTTAATTATTCACAAACTCCTTAAATACTGGGGAAATGCTAGGCCGAAAGGCCAAAGATGCATAAATAAAAATTATGCTAGGCCGAAAGGCCAAAGACGCATAAAAATAAGAATTATGCTAGGCCGAAAGGCCAAAGACGCATAAAAGTAAAAATTATGCTAGGCCGAAGGCCAAAGATGCATAAAAATAAAAATTATGCTAGGCCGAAAGGCTAAAGACGCATAAAAATAAAAATTATGCTAGGCCGAAGGCCAGAGATGCATAAAAATAAAAATTATGCTAGGCCGAAGGCCAGAGATGCATAAAAATAAGAATTATGCTAGGCCGAAAGGCCAAAGATGCATAAAAATAAAAAAAACTTATGCTAGGCCGAAAGGCCAAAAATGCATAAACGCGAAAGATATGCTAAGGCAAAACACCGAAGATGCATTATGCTAAGGCAAAAAACAAAACGCCGAAGATGCGTAAATATAAATTATGCTAAGGCAAAAACAAAAAGGTGAAGATGCAAGACAGAATCAAACTACAATATTTATACAATAAATAAATTCAAAGGCCCGAAGGCACGAATATCACGCCCGAAGGCAACGTTAAATGTTACAGCAAAAGTTGTTGAAAGACAAACTACACTACTCATCAGAAAGCTCTTGATCTTCGCCCGAAGAAACATCCAGCGGCTGATCGGATTTCTCCCTGCCGACTGGATCGGACATACCTAGCTCGGTATCAATCAGTTGGGTATGATCGAAGCCTAAGGCATTTGCCTTAATGACAGCATCATCATAACCCATCTGATAACACCGCTCTTCAGTACGCTCGAGCTTTTTCACCAACTTCCGAGAACCCTTTCTCGTGGTCTTCAACTGCTTGTTTCTCCATTCCAAGCGCTTTTGCAAAACATCCAGCTTCTCCTGGAGCAGATCATTCGCCGCCTTCAAGGATTCCGACTGACCCGTAACTCTTTCGAGCTCGATCGTCGAATTCCGAAGGTCCTCTTCAGCCTTGACCGCCCTCGACTCCAGCTGGTCAACCCTTTTCAGCTTTTCCTGCATCCCTTCGACCCTCTCGGTCACCACAGCGGACCAAGAAGCACCCTGTAAATAAACAAAGGCAAAGATCAAAAGCTGAAGACAAAAAGACGAATGACGGACAAAACCTATATTACCATGGAGAAAAGGGCCATCATCTCAGTGCAAGCCTGAAGGTCAGTAGCCTGATTGTAAGTCGGTCTGTCGGCCAGAAGGACGAGACCTCTGCACAGATCGGGGCCTATAATTGTCGAGGCTGGAGGAGCGGGGACAATAATCTTATCGGTCTCCAGAACGCCCCATTAGGGTGCATACACCTTTAAGCCCGAATCTTCCGACCGAATCCTCTTCCTAGGTTCGTTCGGAGTAGTAGGGTCAACATCATTCCCCAGCTCCAAATTCTGAATCGGATTTGAGGTTGGGTTAACCTTCACCAAAGCCCTATCCCCTTCGTCATCGACCGAACCGCGCGTATCTTCAGCCTCCTTATTAGCTTCGGCCGCCAGAGCTGCGGCTGCAAGGTCGGCCGCCTTTCTACGCTTCCTCTCGATAATCTCATCATGGGAAGACACTGCACAAAACAAAGAGAAAGGTTAAGGCATAAATAACCGAACAACTACATAAAGATGTTTGGACAGAGTATGGACACAGGCTTATCACGAAAAACAAATACAAGATACAAAAAAACGGAAAGACAAGAGAAAGTTACCACTACCCCAAAGACCGACCAACCAGTCGTTATCCCGACTGAGGGACAACGGAACTTTATCCATCTCTAGGTCGCAGAGCAAGCGATAATCATGCTTATCCGCCTCCGAAAGCGTGGTACGAAAATTCAACCTCGAAGGATCGACATCCTTCCAGACGCCAAACTTTTCCATCCTCGGGCCAGAGACGAAAGCCCACTTCAAATGAGTCTCTTTGTTGCTGGAATTCGTAAACGCCCAATCCGCCCTACCTACCCGGCGAGCGATAGTATAAAAACCATTACTCTTCGAATTCCGCCGAAATTTAAAATGATGCCAAAAAAGATTGGTCCTTGGCATCATCTTCACGGCCAAGCACCGAGCCTGGAAGACGTTAATCTGAATAAAGCTGTTCGGGTCCAACTGACCGATGGCTACCCCTGTCTGCTTGAGGATGCTCCTTAAAATGCACAACATCGGCAGGCGAAATCCATACTTGAAAGCAGCTTCGGAAATACCCGTAGCTAAACCTCCTCCATACGCCGCCGGCACTTCGGGGTTGTGCCAAATCCTGTCGTTCTTCCTTGGAGTGTAAAAATACCAAACGTGCTTCTCCACGACATATTCCGAAGAAAACTTAGCGATTGTACCTTCGGTCAATCTCGACCGATGGTTGGCTGCCGGAAACTCTTCGGCGTTGCTGAAAGGGGACACTTCCGAAGGACCCGCACCTTCGGTCGATCGATCCATATCCCTGCATTCGGAAATGTAGAGATTAGCCGTGTACTCGGGCCGAAGTAAGAAAATATTTAACAAGAAAGAGAAAACCGAGTACAGTGGGCCAGGATCG
Source organism: Saposhnikovia divaricata (assembly GCA_036435485.1). NCBI lineage: Eukaryota > Viridiplantae > Streptophyta > Magnoliopsida > Apiales > Apiaceae > Saposhnikovia > Saposhnikovia divaricata. The sequence goes on from CM071595.1 coordinate 157,493,698, forward strand.
ATCGAAAGTTTCCCATACCCCGAAACAAAATTAAAAGACCAATCCCATACAATCCCCTAAAACTCATCTTAACCCTGAATGAAATTCTAATCAATCCCCTAAAATCCTATGGGAAGCTTTTCGAAGATTAACAAGATTCAAGGCCCTCTCTTTTTGTTCAAGAAAAGACGCAAAAAAGAAGCATACATATACATACAATCATACATATATACATGGCGGTTTTCACGAAAAAGGGCAAAGAGAAGCTTACTTGTTCGAAGATTCTCGAGAAGATCGTACTCCTGAGGATAAAATGCTTGAACGTGGGACTCCAACGAAGTCGGAGAACTCAAGTTTTCCGGGGAAGAAGCGACGGTTCCAATTGTCAATATAGATTCTCTTTAAAGAGAGATGTGTTTGGAAACTTTTGTGAGATGGTGTACGCATAAAATGAGAGGGATGTGGGTCGCGTAGGTTTTTAAAACAAAAGATATGTGACGCTTGGAAATCTTTCGAAATTCAACGGCCCAGATTAAGGCGCAAATCTCAAAATCAGACAGCTGTCCCTCATAAAGGAACACGACTCCCCAAGAGAAAACTCGACCCTTGTCCATCGCCGTGCGACCGAACGAATGATCAAATCAACTCAACAGACGCGACCGAACGGAACTTGTCAAATGAAAAACATGGGTTCTTTAGCCTTCGTCCTAAACACATTACCGAACGAAGCCTAGGGACATGTTGGAAGCCATTTACCCATGATGGGCCGGACCGAAGGCCCAACAAGTAAAGCCCAACTGGCTAACGGTCTCCTCTTTCTTGAACGGTATTCATTTGCTTTCGGTGGTGGAAAACACAATGATGCCTATGGGACCCTTTTAAGGTAACGGACATAATTTCTAAGGTATAAATATAGATTGAATCCACAAGAGAAGACACATGCTCATAATTTACTACACACACACTCTCTTTACGTTCAAAGTACTCTAAAAACACGGCTTACTTATTCTCACATCGGAGGTGAATCGGGGGGACAATCCCTCGCATTCTTCTCACTTTTCAGGATCAACCCGAAGGCCGACCCGGTGGAAATTCAGTCGTAACAATAAGTAAAAAAAAAATAAGAGGTGGGTGTATATTTGTTATGTCATTAGCCAAAGCAATGTATTTGTCTTGTGTTTCAGTTCTTGTTCAATCCATATAAGCACTACATTGGAGTTGCTACTTGGTAAAAAAAGTAGAGATGATCTTGTAACATGATACACAAGTGTCACACTAAATGAATTTAGTGTTAGCATTCACATTTTGGCAAATTTGGTTATTGCAATCATGAACAGAGTTGAGAGATAAACTTTAAGGGTACTTAACATTGATTTTTAACTAAAACCTTACAGATTTCGAACCCAAGTAAAATTTACTAAACCGCATTGGTTTGAAAAAATGTAAGACCTACAATGTAGACGTAATTAAAATGTACAAAAGAAATATACGGAGAAGCGAGGAATCGAACCTTGAACCTTGTTTCTTCAAGAAACGACTTGTTTATTCCGATTAAACATATTTTTGCTCTACCAATTGAGCTACTTCCCCGATGTAAAATCAATATAAATTAAATTATATGTAAAAAAGAAGAGGCGGGACATGTATATTTGTTATGTCATTAAGCAAACCAAAGTATTTATCTTGTGTTTCATTTCTTGTTCATCCCATATAAGCAGTACATTGCAGCTGCTGCTTAGTTAAAAAGAAAAAACGGAGAGGTGATCTTGTAACATGATACACAAGTGTGACAACCAAATGAATTTGTGTTAAGTACTCGACGTGTGAACTGAAAATAAAATTCGAGTACTTATTAGTGCGATAGTACTTGTACAGTAAAACCTCTAAAAATTAATATAGTTGGGAATTTAGAGAGGTATTAATTAATCGATAAATTAATAATTATTAATTTATAGAGAATTTTTGACACCAAAGAAAATTAATTTCCAATTATATACATTTAAATAGAATGAATTGTACAATTTATGTTTTATGTTTTATACTTAATTCAATTAATTCAATAATATTGTTTTACAAATTCAATGAGTATTTGCGAATTCAAAATAAAAAATTCAAGTGATGATATCAAAGATAAAACAACATTTTTTGAACCTTAAAAAGCACCGGACATCAAAAGTATTGATTAATAACTTTTTAATTCATTACCAAAACACCACATTCGAACTTTTGGATGCAACAAAGTGGGTTAAGGATGAGTTTCATATAGATTCAAATTTTAAGAACCCTAAAATCATATTTTAGAAAAGGGTAATACATAATACATATATTTTTATGATTATAAAGGACTTATTAATTTATAATATTATTGGGACCATACATTTATATATGGTTTTTCGAAAAAATTATTATATTATAATCTTATCGAAATTGATCATTTTTTGAATTGACCCAAGTTGAGATTGGAAAAAATTATTAATTTAGAAAAATTATTAATTTATCGAGTATTAATTTAATGAGATTTTACTGTATTACTGGGCCCTGCGAAAATTCGCTGAGAATTTTAAGAAAGTAACAAGTGATGCGGACACAGATCTTATATTCTGTCCCAAAACATGGACTAGCAAACAATTACATCCCTGTTTGCCTGCTGGAATCTTGAGGATTAGTGGAATGCTCCTTTATAATCCACACGCGGTCACATTCTTAGTCTTCTGTCGTCCAATTTTAATTGTCCACATTATTTTTTGCATACATTTTAATAAGTTAATAATGCATACTTTATAAATTATTTTTCAAATTTTCTTTTTCTGGATAAAAAATCAGTATCTAAACTTTTGTTTAGAAAAAGATTTTTAAAAGAAAAATTATGAAGCTATGTTTTATTTGCACTTTAAAATGCTAAACCTTGAACTCAATTTTTGGTTCTCATTCACTAGTTAAAAATGCGGATTTTGTGCATGAAAAAACTGGTGATTCACTCAATGCGCAAGAGTAGAGACTACATCTTCATGTGATACATGTTGTGACTTGTGCGATATGCTTGACATAAAATAATTGTGCATTGCATGAACTATTGTTCTGTTGAAATGTACGTGACACGACGACAAGCGTGAGTTAAGGTTGCTTTAGCAATATTGTCATTTCAAGAAAAAATAAAAAATTAGCAATAGTGAATATTTTGTCCAATCGATTTCAGTGAAATAATGTAAACATTTAGGGTCCGTTTGAAATCGATTAGTTTGCAGATAATAACAACTTTTTGTTTAAAAACAGGTACAAAATTGTTTTGTAAAATTTAAAAGAAGTTTTTTTGGGAAATGCTTTTGGTTGAAAAACTGCTTTTAGAGAAAGCCGGTACCCATGCTTTTGAAAAAATTTGTTTTTCAACTTTTGTGGGAAATAGATGCCGATTTCACTCTCAAACCTCACCAAAAACATTATTTTTATTATAGTATCTTAAAAATAAATAAATTAATAATAATAAAGTTCCAAACCAAAATGAAATATAAGTTACACATTAGTAATAAATGGACCAGGACAAAGAGGAAGGAAGAAGTGAGTGGGTTGACCCAAAAATTACACATAAGTAGTAAAGTGACCGGGGCAAAAAAATTCATACATATGTATATATTTATAAATATATTAATATTATATAATATGCGGTGCGGTGCGGTTTGAACCGCGAGATTAAATCCCAAACCACAAATCGCACTGCACCGCGCGGTTTGGCACGACCGCACCACAAAAAATTTAAACCACGCGAGGCGGTGCGGTGTGATGCGGGATGGACGGTTTGTGCGGTTTGTGCGGTTTATGCGGTTTGATGAACACCCCTATTTTTATATATTTTACATCGAAAGACAAACATTTCCAAAATATACAGTCTTTTTTCACCAAGATTTTTTCTCACAACAAATTGAGTCTAGATTAAGAGGCAGTGAGGCTTGTAAATAAAACGTAGTAAAATGCTGGGCGTGAATCCTAATAATTTGGGCGATTAATCGTTAAAACTCTTCGGGGTATTGATCGTTAAGACTCTTCATATAAAAAGACTGACGGGCTTGGATCCAACTAGCATGGCTTGCACAATTTTGCACCATACATTTAGCAAAAAAAAAAAAAAAGAATTGTACCATACAAGATAGGCTTATCCACTTATGTAATTGCAATATATGATGATATTAATTTGAAACACAAACTAATGCAATTAGCCAATTATGCAAAACTTTACTAATTTATTTATAGAGTCATTTATTTATTGTCACTTCTCTTTCCCACCATTCGATATCTCAGTATCTCAATTATGCAAAACTTTAATAATTTATTTATAGAATCAATTATTTATTGTCACTTCTCTTTCCCACCCTTCGATATCTCAGTATCTTACCATATTATGCAAAACTTTAATAATTTATTTATAGAGTCAATTATTTATTGTCACTTCTCTTTCCCACCATTCGATATCTCAGTATCTTACCATATTTCATGATATTGGCACCGTTTGCCTCCCTTAAAAGTAGCTTATAAGTTATTTATTCCGATTTTTTTTCATATTTTCATATTTTTTATTAGAAAAAAATATATATGAAAAGTTTAATATTCGTTTTCTTGCAAAAATAAGTTACTTATTTCAAAAAAAATACATATTTACATATTTTTTTCAAAATAAGTAGGGTTAAGGAGCAAATACACCCCTGTAATATATGTGTAGCAACATATACACCCTTGTAATATTAAAAAGATCAAATATACCCCTTTATTTTATTTTAGGGTACAAAAAGACCCTTCTAATTAATTTTCTCTTAACCATGGTTAAAAAATAATTTAGAATTAAAAATATTTAATATTACTAATTTCATTAATGTATTATTACTCCTAAATTTTAGAAGGTTTTTTTGCTCTTAATTTGAAATAAAAAAAACACGAAATTAAAATCATATTTCATGTTAATATATACTCCTTATGTTTCCTTTTAAATCGCTAGAATTTTTGGCACTTACTTTATTAAAATTTCTTTTTGTAAATTAAAAGTTTGATTGTATATTTTTATTATTTTGAAAAAAAATGAAATTTACTATGCAATCAAAACTCATTAAAGTACCTGCCAAAAGTCAAGCAACTATTAAAAAGAAACAAAGGAGTATATATAGAGAGCCTTAAACTACCTTAAACCATAAGAAATCTATAATATTTTTGTAATTATCCAAAACTTTAATATTATTTCATTATCATAAAATATTGTATTATCAACAAAAATAACTTATCTTGCTACGATTTAGAGTATTCTCATTTAATTCATTAGTACGATACAGGTGTGTAATCTAAAAATTAATAGTTAATTTAGTACCAGAAAATCAACATTTTTTGTCATAGTCGAAAGAAACGAACGGGATTGTAAAATAAGGGGAAATATTTATTATATATGTGTATGCATGTATAATATAATATATTTGTATAATATTTAAATGGATGACTGAGACTTTATAAAATATAAAAAATTAGTAGAGACAATTAGTTTCTAATTTTTATTACAAGAGTTGTTTATATTTGAGCAAAAATATATATACATATATATAACTTCTAAATATACCCAAAATAAATTTATTGAAGAATTATGTTTAATCTTATTATATTTTATCTTATTATGATTATCTAAAAATTAATAAATTTTATTTTAAGTAAATATGTTTTATATATATTAACATAAAATAAATTTAAATACCAAGTTTTTTAGATTCCCAATTGGGAGTAAAAAGCCTTTACTAAGTTAATAATATTAGTTATATTAAACGTTTTTAATTGCAAATTATTTTCTAACCATAGTTAACAAAAAACTAACTAAAAGGGTGTTTTTGAAGCATAAACTTAAAATATAGGGGTGTATTTGATCCTTTTTAAATTATAAGGATGTATTTGCTCCTATACCTCTATCATAAGTGTGACGCCCCTAGATCTGGGGTCAGGAATCCAGGTCATCACGATCAAATTTCCATTTTTAATAACATTATATTCTTGACAGTTGAAATATAAATACTTGCTAATACTCACACAATAGACCCCACACTATAACATTACACAACAGTCATATGCTCAGAGAACAACATCCCTAATAATAACAGTTTAAAGTTAAAAGAGTTATTACAAACCCAGAATCTTACTTAAGTAGTGTTGCTGAATATTACTTCGAGAGGAAGCATTTCAACAACCAAAAGTTTATTTCTCAAACTTACACACTTAATTCACATAAGTCTACCAATACCCATCTGCCTATCAGCTACCTTAGGGATAGGAGCCAGCACTCTCTCAAAAGGTCGTCTTTCCCTTACCCTCTTGCGCGGTGTAGTGCGGAGTATCGGCATTTGACCTAGCTGTTATATACATAAGTAGCAAGAGTGAGCTATAATAGCTCAGCAAGATAAATTTTTGTAAACCAGTATCAAAGAAAACATATATATATATATATATATATATATATTAATAAACGGAAGACCCATCATAATCATTAAGAAAAGAATTAATTCTTATTTATTAAATACACCATCTATTTATCTTTATAAGAAAAGAAATATAGAACAACATAATATCAGTTTCTCTTCTAATATGATATAATATCAGTTTCTCTTCTAACCATAAAAATAATTTCATACCATTTTTCCTTTTTCAGTATGTCAATCTGTAACCATTATCAATTCTTTCTTTAATATCTGCTGTTGCTTGATACGTTAGGACGATGATCAGTCGCCTAATCGTACATGCTCTCTGTTTACTACTAGTAGAAGGAATGAACCAACCTTGTCATCATCCCTGGAGGAAGGCTCTCTGCTACATCCCCCTTCGGCATCTCTTGGGCCGTCATAAAATATTGAGTGTTGGACTGTGCCGAACACAGCCTCTTACGCTTGCTGTTGCAATCCCTCCTTTTTGTCAAATCGTTATTCCATTTATAAAACACCATTCCATATTTTCCATTTTCCGTTTCCATTTCCATTCACATATATTATTTCCATTTCCATTTTCATATATCAATCTTTAAAAAGACATACATCATAATACTAAGATTATAACTCAGACAATCTCCTCCGTATTTAATAAAGTCAAATATGCTCTTATATACAAAATATTTCAACTATTTTAAAAATATTAAATAATAATCCAATAATTTTTATTAAATCACAAATGTTTAAAAATTGTAAATAACAGAATATTATAAACTCTATAACCCTAGATAACAACTGATACCATTCTTTTTCATATCTCTTTAAGCCACACAGTATATTAACTCCATCCATATTTATATCCATATAGTGATATACGATTCATATATTATCTAGCAAAACCATTTTTATTTGAAACATAACAATTTATCAAAATAAGAAAGAAGAAATCTTGCCTCGATCTCTAAATCCCAGAGGTATGACCCGGTGTTCGTCTTGAGTTTCTATAAGAACGGAAAGGATCATCATTAGCATATGCCCCATTATAATTATTATTACTAACAACACTTATCCTAACCATTTAACTCACTTGATCCCCTAATCTTTTTATAACATCATCGAAGATATTTAAATATAATATCCATGGGTTCCAAGTTAATACCTTTAATAATTCCCAATCATTTCCCTATTCGTTTTAGCTTATCAAACACACCATAACATAATTCTTATTAATACCGTCACGTAATGACACTTAGTACATTATTAAGGCATGTCATTATCTTATACACTTAGTAGATATTTAATTCTTAAAGACTTTTAAGAAAATTATCCTTTATCCGTTTAAGGGTTATTCCATTAACGTACCCTTGATCTAAACATTTTTATAAATTTGAAAAATTATTCGTTCGACATGAGACCTTCTCCTATACCTTCCTTATGACCTCTATTATTTAATTATCAAGATTCGTAATGGAATCACTTAGGTTAAGGGTGTTCAATTGAAGTTACGAACTCGTACTTACGTTTTTGAACCACTTTTATTATTTTGGCCATATCTCCTAAACCATTCATCAGATTTTTACGTAATTTATATCAAAACGACCTATGAACCAAGATCTACCCTATCATGACCCTTTGGTGTGCCCTACTGACATTGACAGATTCGGGATGTTCTGTTTTTAACAAGTAACTTATGTTTTAACGAAAATCGGGCATTATAACAGCTATACTTTCATACTTTCCAAAATTTTCACACCTCCAAACTCATCATCCAACACATATATCAATCCATAAACCATGTGGTCATCATACCAACCATGGTTACAAGCACAACACACTTCCATATTCAATCAAAACACATATTAACAACCATATCATCAAGATTACATGCTTTATACAACTTAACTTCTAAACTAACCATAATCAAGCATAAACTCATAATTCAAGCAAGGGTTTCAAGTAATATACCTTCCTTGTAATGTATACTAGCCTTAATAAACCTTGTAAAGCTCTTGTACCACCTTAGTATAGCCTAGATCATCCATAGAAACCATCAAAATCAAAGTTAGTCTTGAGGGTTACTATTCATCATCAACTTCATGAATTTCTAACTCAAGAATGGCATGGAGATTGAAGCTAAAACTTATAGGATATCTTAAATATGAATTATAGAACTCACTTGATTAATCTTGTGATTTTAGAAGGGTTGAAAGTGGGTCTTCCCCTTGTCTTCTCCCTTGTGCCGAATGTAGCTCAAAAAAAGGTGATGATAGAGAGTGTTTTTGTTCTTGGTTGGATAATCTACTTTTGGTAGATATTTTGTATGCTTTTGGATGGATAATTACTAAGAATTCTAGATAATTCCTTGGTTTAGACTTAGTGGATGGTGATGTCATGTTAGACAAATTCTAGAATCTTGGTTTTTGATTTTCTAATTAGTGTTTTAATGATTTTGCTAAATACTAATGTGGTGTGTATATCCTTGTTGTGATATTGAGCATGGTTGTTTAGTCTCCATATTTGTCTAGTTACGATTCGTTTCGAATATACCACATTATCCAAGGGGCTCTAAATTGTTTAACAATCCAAATTCCTCTGGCATTCCCTTGACTTAATAATCCCCTGGTTTAACCTAATTTCACATGTTCCTCGAAGTATACACCCTTTTCATATTCCATACTCTTTAATATCCAATACAATACTGCTCATTTGAAATCAAACATCTTAAAAATCTATACTCAGGAATTTCTGAAATCCATCATCGTTTCGAGTCACTCATTTTCCTAGTACGATGCTAATATGGTTTCTGATTACTCATTTTCTATTTCACTTTTAGGGTACCTACATACCATTTCCCTAAATCCTCAAAATTACTATTCATTTAAGCACTGTAGCATTTCTAAAGTTAGGGTTATTACAATAAGGGTATTTTTGCTCCTTAACCCAAATAAGTAACTTATTTATAAAAAATAAGATTTCCCAAACGGGACCTATTAACTTATTCTATCATTCTCTTGGACCATTTTTTTGGTACATTCTTTGGAAAATTTAAGAACTTCATTTTCTAATTACGCAAGAGGTCATTTGCGTTACGAGTTTTGAACTTGGTTTATGGAAATAAAATATTACAACAAAAATTTATTAAATTTCATTCCAATTTTCATTAATCGAGTACAAATCTCGTAATCTAAACAATTTTAGATTATATCCTATATTATTATTATATAATAAGAGTAAGAGGGATAATAAGCCAGTACTACCATAGGTCAAGGGTTCGACTTTCACTAACAACATAATTAAATTTAATATTTAGAACTCTAAATATACTCATAAAACATATGATAAAATTCACTTTTCAACATAATTATATTTTTAATTCTAAATATACTTATAAAACATATGATAAAAATTACTTTTCAAAACTAATTAATCATCTATTAAATTTAATAGTAGAAACTCATTAATCATCTATTAAATTTGATATTAGTACACGCCAAAAATTTAGTTTACAAGATAACATTAAAAAAGTGTGAGTACAGAAGCACGAATCAGCCCTCATCCCTTCTATAGGAAACTACTATGCTCCGGCTTTCGGGAAACAATCCAAAGTAAAACACATGATAAAATTCACTTTTCAAAACTCATTAATCATCTATTGAATTTAATATTAGAAACTCAATATCATCTATAAAATTTGATATTAGTACACGCTAAAAATTTAATTTACAAGATATCATTGAAAAATTGCGAGTACATAAGCACTAAGCAGCCCTCATCTCTTCTATAGAAAACTACTACGCCCCGATTTTCGGGAAACAATCCAAATTAAACCTGATTTTAACTACTAAATAATTCTGGTTCAATACAAAAACTCATGTTTGTCTTATGTACTTCATATGTGCATAAATTTACGTTAATATTGAAAAAAAATCAGGTAATAATAAGATGTAACAAAAATGTAAAAAAAAATTAATTTTAGTTATTTATATAATTTTTTTTACAAAATCTATGCAATCTATCTTATCTATACTATACTATAATAAGCAAAATGAGATATATTTTGTAGTTAGGTTTTGGTTATCCCGTTCATTCATAATTGTTAGATCGGTAGCTCACATAGATGATGATCGTTAGATGCAAAACTAAAAATTGTTATAAAAGTTGTTATATATAGAAGTCTAAGGTTCGAATCTCGTCAACAATATTTTAATTAAAATTAATATTAAAAGATACTACATAGAAAGGTTGAAGATTCGATTCCCGCCAAAAACATATTAATTTAGATTTAATACTAAAAGTTGTTATCACTACGCCATAGATGACTTTACACAACATTTTTGCATGGTGTTGCCGTCTGAAAAAGTGATGTCGTAGCTATTTTCATCCTTACCTATTACAAAACCGAGTATTTGTGTTAGCGTAGACATGATAAGTGTTGGCGTAGATGTTTTATAATGTATATGATTAACTAAAATATAAATTATAGAATCATATTACATGAAAGTGATAAAATTCTTAAAAAATGATTTATTGATTTTTTTGAAATATGAATTGGAGTGAATGGTATTTTTTTGAAAGTAATGTATTTTTCAATAATTTTAAAATTGGTAAATTTAAAACTTTTACATTTTTTAATTAAGATATTGTATATATGTATTAAATATAATTCACACAATTAATAAAACTTCAAATACAATGTTAAAAAAATTGTGAAATGAATTTATTTGTCATATTAAAAATATTAAATTAAATAGGAATGAAAATGGTGATTTTTTGAATAATCTGAAATTGAAATATTTTGTTAAAAAAAAGTTTTCAAAAGTAAAATAAGTACCATATATTTTATTGCATAAAAAAAATGACAGCTGATGAAATTTGATGAGCGGCAATTTATACCACCTAAAGTTTAGACAATTATTGTCTAAGTCAAAGAAAATGTCAAAACAGATTAGGGATACACACTCACTCATAGCCGCACACACTCTCATCCGCTCACTCTCATTCACACTCTCATCCGCTCACACTCAATTAGGGGTTCAGTTAGGGGAGGTTCGATTAGAGCTTCAAGACCTCAATTAGGTTCGATTAGAGTTTTAGGACCTCATATCGGAGTCGGATTAAAGCTTCAAGATCTGAATTAGGGCTTGCGAATTTGGGATTAAGCTTAAGGTATCCTTCTTCCCAACTTTAATTTGCTAGTTTTGTTAATTAGTTTTTAGTTTTGTTAATTTTTGCTGTTAATTTTGTGTATTGTATGTGTATATGTATATACATATGATTCCGGAAGTTGAAGCCACTACGCATTTCCGGAAGTTGCTTTTAATAGGTTTGATTTGGTTCTTGAAGGTTGCTGAATGTAGAGATTGAGGCTCTTGAAGCCATATACATGAAACTCCTAAGTTTTGATGATCACAAACAGTAAGCCATTTGGCTTAGTAACAGATATAAACAGCATGCCATTTGTAGACACACTAACTTGGTTTTGCAGGGCAATACAGCTTACTGATTGTGCAATCAGTATGACACAAACAGCAAGCCAACTTTGTAGTACAGTGACAATTGGTAAGCCAAGTGTAGACTTAGTCAGTTTACATCAGTCTCAAACAGCAAGCCGATTGCATGGTCAATCAGCGTACCAGTTGTACAAACAGCATGCCATTTGTACAAACAGCACGCTGACTGCGTCTGTCAAAAAATCAGAAGGCTACGGTTATTCAAGAAGCATCGAGCATAGATGGTTTTAGAATATTGTAAGGACCCCTCTGAATATATCTGAAGTCGCACCTACTCATATCTAATAGATATTGGGAGACAAACTTATTCCTTGTCATAAAAATAAGAAAAGTAAGATCCACTTTTCATTATTTTAATGCTTCACACTACCTCCACTCAAAAACAAACACATGGGAATGTCTTCCTAATCATATCTAATATTCCTCACCATGTCAAACACGCTCCATAACTATACTATCATCTGAAAAACACATTCTTTATCTTCTTCATCTTGAATATTCTACAAAAATATAACTAACGGTTACAATTCATACCGTTGGTGTCTGATTTCAAATACATTCTTGTTCATCTATTTAAGGACGTGAAATGCTCAGTTCTTAATCATCCCTTACAAGTGCAGAAACAAGATATTCATATACAACCACAAGCTTACTTCGCTAAATTCTTCCAAACCTTCAAAACCCAATATACACTCACATATATACATATTCAGAAGGGTTCATAGGTTGAGTTGTAATTGTTTAAAACATTGTATTGTTCAAAGTTGTATTGATTTGTTGTTGTACAAGGTTGGCTTAAGGTTTTGGGTGGATTGAACTAGACTAGAGAAGGATACTTGGGAAGTATTGCTTAGAGGGTTAGCTCAGCACAATAAACAGCAAGCCATTTGTAAACAGCAAGGGATAAGGGAGATATATTGTTTGATCTTGTAATCGGTTTTATAGTGATCAATAATATATTCTCTTACCAAGTTTGGTAAGGGACCAGGACGTAGACCATAGGGGATTAAGGGTCGAACCTGGCTAAAAGACTTTGTGTCACATTTAATTTTCTGCATATTATTTACTGCATTGCACTTTAGGTACAAACAGCTTGCCATTTGTAAACTATACTGTCACAAACAGCACGCTGTTCGTTACAAACAGCACGCTGTTTCTGGTAAATATTTAAACAGGTCATAAATAACCATTGTCAGCCTAAAACACCTATTCACCCCCCCTCTAGGTGTTGTTTTCAATTGCTATCAGATCTTGGTATACTAACAATTCTGTAACAGGAAAGTATCGATCATGGCTGAACATTATCTTGAAGCAAAAGCTGATTACAGAGCTCCTCTCCTCACTGGATCAGAAAATTACAATTGGTGGAAATGTAGAATGGAAACATTCTTGTCCAAAAGTCCACTGGTATTAAGAGTTGTGCAGAAAGGAGACTACCAGTTTCTGGATGATAAGAACCAATCGAAAGATGTTGATGATCTTACTATGGATGAGATTATCAAGTGTGGTTTCAATGGAGAAGCTAGAAATTCTATAATGAATGCATTAGATCAAGCTGATTATGACAAAGTCTCCTCTTTAAAAACGGCAAAGGAAATGTGGGATGCCTTGGAAACTTATCATGAAGGATCGACCACTTTGAGGAAGGTGAAGCTTAGCAAGCTAATGAATGATTTTGGAAATTTCAAGCTCAAAGATGGTGAAACAATCAAGGAAGGACAACCAAGGTTTCAAGTCACTATAAACTCTTTAAAGAGACTTGGAAAGGATATTCCACAAGATGAAATTAACATGAAAGTGTTAAGTTCCGTACCATTCATTTATGAAGCTAAAGTCACGGCCTTGGAATCATCTTCAAATATTGACACCATGGATCACCTAGCTGTATTTGCTGAGCTAGAACAGTTTGAAAATAAGATAAATAATAGTCAGGTTGAAGGTGTTCGAACTCCTCTAGCCAAAATGAAGAATTTGGCTCTTCATTCTACAAACAGCAAGCCAGAGTCGACAAACAGCAAGCTGATTGAATCTGATGAAGAATCAGATGAAGAACTTGCACTCATTTCAAAGAAGATCAAGAGGCTAATTGAAAGGAAGAACAGAATGAAACGAGATAGAGGAAGTTACAACAACAAAAAGAAATCCAAGGAGCAAACATGCTTCGAATGTGGCAAGCCAGACCATTTTAAGAAGGACTGCTTCAAGCTAAAGTCAAAACAGCAAGCTGTTTTCAAAGACAAGAGAAAATCGAAGGCTTTACTGACTTGGAGTGATGATGATTCAGAATCAAGTGATGACTCAAGTGAAGACATGGTGAATTTAGCCCTTGTAGGTCTAAATGATGAAGAAAGCTCACAAGGATCTATAGAAGAAGACTCTATGAATAATGATTATTCTAATTCGGAAGATGATGCAAGTGAGGTAAACTCAATTAACTCTGATTTACCTTCTACTTCTACTATGCTAGATGAACTAACCATGCATGTGCCAAGTAATGTATCTATTATTGAGTTCATGGAATTGAAAAATAAAAATAATGAGCTTGAGAAGAAGAATACTCATTTGAAGAAAATCATTTTTGATTTAATGGTTGAAAAGGCTCCTGAAATCAACCATGATGATCTTATTACTGATCTAAAGGAGAAACTCATTCAATTCGAAGGAGTTAATAAAGTAATTATACAAAGGAATGAGGTTCTTATGAAAGAACTCAGGGAATTGAGGTCAAAGATTAAAGCTAGAGATGAGTGCATAGAATCATACAAGATTAAGGAATCTAACCAAGCTGAATCTTCAAAATCTACTGAGAAGAGACTTCAGCAAGCTGAATGTGCAGATAAACAGCATGCCATTCTTATCAAACAGCAAGCTGAACTGATTTCCTTGCTGAAAAATGAAGTCAAAGATCTTGAGAAAGGAATGGAAACATTTGTTCAAGAAGAAGACAGCTTAAAAACAATCATGAAGAAGGCAAATGTTCCCTTGGTTAGAGAAGGAGTTGGCATGAACTTGAACAAGAAACATGGAGCACTAAAATATGATGGAAGAAATGGCATACCTTACGATTATGCTATGCCTTGGAAGACATGCAACAAGTATGGTGGAAAAGGCCATCTGGAAAGTCAGTGTATGGTTCAAATCAATCATAAAAGGAAAACAGCATACCAGAATGGACCAGTTAGACTACAAACAGCTTACCAAAATGCTCCTAACAGAGGACAAACAGCATACCAGAAGAGTAAAAGAAAGCAAAATCAGTTATCAAAAGTGATCCAAATGTGGATCAAGAAAGCTGATTTAAATGTCCTATATACTCTTGCTACTAACCAATTTGGACCCAAACCTATATGGGTACCAATACATTAAGTTGGTAATTGTTTGTTTTTGTAGATATGTCTTGCGGCTAAAGGAAGGTCAAAACAATGGATATTGGATAGCGGATGCACTAGACATATGTGTGGAGACAATTCTCAGTTCAAAAGTCTCAAAATGAAGAAAGGTGGAAGAGTTACAATTGGTAATAGTAAGACTCTTCGAATCCTTGGTATTGGTTCTATTGGTAATAGTAATATATCAATTGATAAAGTTCAATATGTCAAAGGTCTTTCATATAATTTACTTAGTGTCACTCAATTATTTGATGATGGACATTTTGTTCAGTTTGGCATTGATAAAACCACTATTACTATTGGTACTAACAAAATCCCCCTAGTTGCTAGAAGGGAAGGAAATATATATGTATTAGACTTCGAAATGCAGGAAACAGCATGCTGTTTGGCTGCAATAGACAATGATCCATATATATGGCATAGAAGATTGGGACATGCACACATGGACTTGCTTAATAAACTTTCAAGCAAGAATCTGGTTAGAGGCCTACCAAAACTGAAATGGGGAAGCAAATTCGAAGTACACACAAAGCAAAGAAAATGGTATCTACTTCTAAACCTTTAGAGCTTCTGCACTTGGACTTATTTGGTCCAGAATCTTATAAAAGTATTGGAGGTAAACAATATGGTTTTGTTATTGTAGATGATTATTCTAGATTTACTTGGGTATTGTTTCTTCGTACTAAAGATTGTGCTTTTATTGAGTTTGAGAAACTGATAAAATTACTTGAGAACAAACATGATACAAGACTTGTAGGCATAAGAAGTGATAGAGGAGGAGAATTTATCAATGAGAACTTTATTGCATATTGTGAAGAAAGAGGAATTTCCCATCAATTTTCTGCTCCAAGGACTCCACAACAAAATGGTGTGGTGGAAAGGAAGAATAGATCACTTCAAGAAACTGCAAGGACTCTTCTTCAAGAAAGCAAGCTGCCTAGGAGTTTTTGGGCCGAAGCTGTGAATACAGCATGCTATTTGTTGAATCGAATCATAATCAGGCCTATTTTGGACAAAACTCCATACCAATTGTTGAGAAACAAGAAGCCAAATATCAGCTACTTCAAAATATTTGGTTCTAAATGTTTTGTGCTCAAGACAATCGGTAAAAATGGTAAATTCGATGCTAAATCATATGAAGCCATATTTCTTGGTTATTCTTTAACAAGTAGGGCTTATAGAATTTATAATATTAATAAACATATTGTTGAAGAATCTATTGATGTCACTTTTCAAGAACCTAACAATGATCTACCAAGAGTCGAGGAAGAATTTGCAGGTGAACAAGAGAGAATGCAACCGCAGGTTTCTGACAATCAGCACGCTGGAAATTCAAATCAGCAAGCTGAAGTAGAAGCTGGAACTGGAAATCAGCAAGCCAAACAGAATGCAGACCCTGACAATCAGCAAGCTGAAAGTTCAAATCAGCAAGCTGAAGTTGATGACACAATTTCTAAAATGGCAAAAATGACTTTGGAAGGTCATAGAGGTTCAAGGGCTACTGAGAAACTACCTATCTATGATGGGGAAGATCAGTTACCACCGGCAAAGATAAGAAAGACTACTCATGAAGAAATAGCTTAACATTCTTTACCAAGGTCAACAAGAGTAGTAAAGAATCATCCTCCAGAGTTAGTTATTGGTGATATTTATGATGGAATCACAACAAGAAGAGGAAAGGCAAACTATTGTGCTCATGCTGCCTTCCTAGCTCAAGAAGAACCCAAAAATATCAATGAAGCACTAGAAGATGAAAATTGGATCATGGCTATGCAAGAAGAATTAAATCAATTTGAAAGATGTGATGTTTGGGAACTTGTCAAGCCACCAAAAGATGCTTCAATCATAGGAACAAAATGGGTGTTCAAAAACAAAGTTGATGAATTTGGCACCGTTACTCGAAATAAAGCAAGACTTGTAGCTCAAGGTTACAACCAACAAAAAGGCATTGACTTTGATCAAACATATGCTCCTGTTGCTCGTTTGGAATCAATTAGAATGCTTCTGGCCTATGCATGTTTCAAGAAAATAAAACTATATCAAATGGATGTAAAGAGTGCATTCCTAATTGGCGTGCTGGAAGAGGAAGTGTATTTCAAGCAACCTCCTGGATTCGAGCATGATCAATCTCCAAACTATGTATTCAAGCTAAAGAAGGCTCTCTATGGATTAAATCAAGCTCCAAGAGCTTGGTACAAAAGGCTTAGTAAGTATCTAATCCAAAATGGATTTATTCGAGGTAAAATCGATCCCACATTATTTATTAAACAAAATGGTAAAGATATCCTCATTTTCAAATATATGTGGATGATATTATTTTTGGAGCTTCTAATGAATCTATGTGCAAGTGGTTTTCGAAGTGTATGCATAGCGAGTTTGAAATGAGCATGATGGGTGAGCTCAATTATTTCTTGGGTCTTCAAATTAAGCAATCTAAGGATGGAATATTTGTGCACCAATTTAAATATACAAAAAGTCTGCTCAAAAGATTCGGCTGTGAAGATGTTAAGCCAAAATCAACCCCCATGGTCCAAAACAGCAAGCTGATTGCAGATGAAAATGGTAAGGCTGTTGATATCAAAAGATACCGAGGTATGATAGGAAGCTTATTATACCTAACTGCTTCTAGACCTGACATCATGTATAGCGTATGTGTTTGTGCAAGGTTTAAATCTAACCCTAAAGAGTCTCACTTAAATGGTATTAAAAGAATATTTCGATATTTAAGTGGTACAATCAATCTCGGTTTGTTTTATCCTATCACAAATACTTTTGATCTTGTTGGGTATAGTGATGCAGATTATGTAGGTTGTCAAGTTGATAGAAAAAGTACTAGTGGTGTTTGTACATTCCTTGGACATAGCTTATTTTCATGGCAATGTAAGAAACAAACCTCTGTTGCCTTATCCACGGCCGAAGGAGAATATTTAGCAGCCGGGAGTTGTTGCTCTCAACTTCTTTGGATGATCCAAACACTAAGAGATTTTGATATCAAGTGTGGAAGAGTTCCAATAAATTGTGACAACACTAGCACAATTAACATTTCTAAGAATCCGGTGAATCATTCAAGAACGAAGCATATTGATGTTCGACATCACTTCTTGAGAGATAATGTTGCTAAAGGCAAGATAGAGTTAGTCTTTGTCCCAACTGAATTTCAACTAGCTGATATATTCACCAAGCCCCTTGCCGAGGAAAGATTTTCAATCATTCGAATGCAACTTGGTATGTGCTCCATTTAAAATTAGCATGCTGTTTGAAAATTGCTGGACAGGTTAGCTTACCATTTGTTCAAGTCACTATGACAAATGGCATACTGATTGTCACCACTTCTAGCTTACTATTTGTATTATATGTTTACATTAGTTTTGTTTAAGTGATTTAAATTGTGATAATATGTGCTTATATGTGATTTGAACTAATGTGATTTATACTTGTGATAATAAGTAAATAAATATCTCAGTATTAAAATATGCATGTTTTTAGATAAATGTTTAAGTGGGTTTTATTTTATCAAAAATTCTCCCCTAATATTTATCAAAACAAGAAACTCGGGACGGTTCATTTCTTAAAAACACAAACACTCATGGCAAGAGAGGCGATTAGGGTTCATCGAAGGCGATTAGGGTTTTCAATCGGAAACAAACAGTTCTTCAATCCCATCAATCCCATCAATCACCACTCCATCTGCTTCAATGAAGGAAGATACTGGTCTGGAACTAAAGGAAAGCGGGGATGAAGTTACACAAACCCCTGAATCGAAGAAGCTCAAGATGTCTATGTCTCCGTCATTTGTGTCTCCCGACTGTGAATCTCGTTTTAAAGAGATGGAATTAGGATCACGCGCCATCATTCCTGGTCAACCGATATCAAGTAAGCTCGTTCCTTCACTTACTCAATGTGGAGCTTTTAAATTGTTTCAAGATGTTGGATTAGAATCCTTCTTTATGGATATGCCTAAAGTATACTTCCCTGATTTAGTTCGAGAATATTATGCCAACATGCAAACTGATAAATTTGGGAGTATCGTATCTATGGTTAGGGGTAAGAAAATCCAGTTGAATCCCCCTATTTTGAGTTCGATTTTAAAAATCGAAAAGGATAGTGATGTTGATGTGTATACTGCCCAAGGTTCTGTATCAATACCTGATTTAAGTAATCTTGAGCAAATGAAATTGATAATGGGTGATGTCAAGATTAAGGATACAAACCCCCCTCCTACAATTGTGGTCACACCCATGGCTCACCTTCTGTTCAAACTAGCTAGGTCTCACATTTGCCCAAGGATTGGTAATAAATCGAATTTTACTTGTCTAGATGTAGTAGTTGTTGCCATGTTAATGTCTGGAAAACCTTTTGATGTATCATCTCTGATACTTCAGAAAATGTTAGCTACACTTGATAAAATAGTGAGTGGAATACCCTATGGGCTTTGGTTGACAAAGGTGTTTGAATGGTTCAAAGTGGATTTAAAAGATGCTATTAAGGTTTCTGTTAAGGATATTGATGTTAAGTTCCTAGCTATGAATAATTTGCAAATTGAAGATGGTGTTTTATCTAGGATCGTACTATCTCCTCCAGAAGAACCTTCATTAGCTGTTCCTATAACTTCTGCAGAGCCTGTCTCTGTGGCTCATAACCTGTTTTCTCAGTCACTTCATGCAGATGTCACCATTATGTCCAGTGAGCTTATCTCTCTTCGCAGTGATACTCAATCCATCAAAAATGATATTCAATCTGTCAAGATGGACTTACAAGATGTGAAAGTGAATCTCCAATCTGTGAAGGCTGAGTATTAGATAATTAAGAGCATAATGAAAGAATTTCTATCTGAAATTAAGTCTATCAAGGAGTTGATGCTCAAACCTACTGGAATAACATCCACAACTCACTCTTCCATGGAAGAAGAAGCTGGGTTGGATGAATTGGCAAAAGCTGCTCAGAAGCAAGTTGAAGAAGTTGACACTGATGCCACCACATCAGATGCTCCACCTACTACTGTTCAAGATCCCAAAGCTTCTTAATTTTTGATGAATTAAGGGGAGAAAATTTGGAGTACTTTAAAAACTTTAAAAATCTATCTGTCTTAAGTATCTGTCTTAAGTGTTTTTGTTTGAACTCATTTAGTAGTTGCTTTTGGATTTATGTGGCGTGGCCTATTTGATTGATTGCTTATAATATTGGTTTATATCTAATGTTGATATGCAGGGATTTAGGGGGAGTTTTTAAATTTCTCCTAAATTAGTTGTAATCATCAAAAAGGGGGAGATTGAAACTCCTAAGTTTTGATGATCACAAACAGTAAGCCATTTGGCTTAGTAACAGATATAAACAGCATGCCATTTGTAGACACACTAACTTGGTTTTGCAGGGCAATACAGCTTACTGATTGTACAATCAGTATGACACATACAGCAAGCCAACTTTGTAGTACAGTGACAATTGGTAAGCCAAGTGTAGACTTAGTCAGTTTACATCAGTCTCAAACAGCAAGCCGATTGCATGGCCAATCAGCGTACCAGTTGTACAAATAGCATGCCATTTGTACAAACAGCACGCTGACTGCGTATGTCAGAAAATCAGAAGGTTACGGTTATTCAAGAAGCATCGAGCATAGATGGTTTTAGAATATTGTAAGGACCCCTCTGAATATATCTGAAGTCGCACCTACTCATATCTAATAGATATTGGGAGACAAACTTATTCCTTGTCATAAAAATAAGAAAAGTAAGATCCACTTTTCATTATTTTAATGCTTCACACTACCTCCACTCAAAAACAAACACATGGGAATGTCTTCCTAATCATATCTAATATTCCTCACCATGTCAAACACGCTCCATAACTATAGTATCATCTGAAAAACACATTCTTTATCTTCTTCATCTTGAATATTCTACAAAAATATAACTAACGGTTACAATTCATACTGTTGGTGTCTGATTTCAAATACATTCTTGTTCATCTATTTAAGGACGTGAAATGCTCAGTTCTTAATCATCCCTTACAAGTGCAGAAACAAGATATTCATATACAACCACAAGCTTACTTCGCTAAATTCTTCCAAACCTTCAAAACCAAATATACACTCACATATATACATATTCAGAAGGGTTCATAGGTTGAGTTGTAATTTGTTTAAAACATTGTATTGTTCAAAGTTGTATTGATTTGTTGTTGTACAAGGTTGGCTTAAGGTTTTGGGTGGATTGAACTAGACTAGAGAAGGATACTTGGGAAGTATTGCTTAGAGGGTTAGCTCAGCACAACAAACAGCAAGCCATTTGTAAACAGCAAGGGATAAGGGAGATATATTGTTGGATCTTGTAATCGGTTTTATAGTGATCAATAATATATTCTCTTACCAAGTTTGGTAAGGGACCAGGACGTAGACCATAGGGGATTAGGGGTCGAACCTGGCTAAAAGACTTTGTGTCACATTTAATTTTCTGCATATTATTTACTGCATTGCACTTTAGGTACAAACAGCTTGCCATTTGTAAACTATACTGTCACAAACAGCACACTGTTCGTTACAAACAGCACGCTGTTTCTGGTAAATATTTAAACAGGTCATAAATAACCATTGTCAGCCTAAAACACCTATTCACCCCCCCTCTAGGTGTTGTTTTCAATACATAATCTGTTTTAGTATAGATATTAATCATTTTAAAGAGAATGTCCATTGCAGGAAGGTTACGGGCAAACACAGCACAAACAGGAGATATTCTTATTATTGGACGCAAGCAGAGACTGGCTTTCGGCACATCGGTAAGAGTACTAGAACTACATTCTGGTCCGTATCTGCTTAAAGTGTAAATAACTATTTTGAAGTAATGCAAGATTATCTTCATATCCAGTTTTTTGCATCTAGTGGCTTCCCCTGTCCCATGTCCAGTTTTGAAGGTGATGAATGATTAGACGGGTTCATCCACACAGCCACTTAGTTTTTATTTTCAGAAAAATGATAGGCAGGGAAGCCATTGGATTAAAAGGCCATGTATTTATTTCAAGGAACCTTTTTTTTTAAAGTTCACATTTGCCCTATATGATTATGTTGGTTTATATGTACAGTGCTCCTAAATTATTTGTGTTGTAGATTATGTTCTGCTCCTCTATGATATGTATTGGTGATTGGTTGAGTGGCTGATTTGCAGAGCGGCCAATTTCAATTGCACATGAGTTATCACATAGTTTTTTATCTTGTTAAGGTTCATATAAATGTTTTGTTGATACATATCCTGCACTTTGTGGAGCATCATCATGTTACAGGCAAATCTCGTGTACACGTCTTTATGTTATTTGCACTAGTAATCGGTTTATGGATGACAAGATGACTGCTCTTGGAGTAGTTGGTCTGGCCCTGAACCTCCATGCCTGTTCTTGTAGGCTGCATTTGTTTGATGAGAAATGCAAGTGGAAAGGGCACTATAATTTATCTGAGACTACAACATCTTTGTCCATTACAAATTTTAATTGCCTGTGTGGACCATAGAAGATCAAACTTTATGTTAAAGGCTAATTTAGATGTTTTATCTTTTCCATTTTTAGGTTTAATGTTATAAGTTAGATTTGGAGTAAACAATGATTTTCACATGTTAAAAACTTGAAAGTCAAAGTTGTGTCAGTTGATCCAATACTACACTTATTAAAAAACTATATTTCTCTTTAATACAGAGAATGGAAGAGTGCGAGATGCGGTTAGACTTCGACCTAGAACTGTAGAGGATCTCATTACCGAAGCAGATTTTGCTGATTGTGTTGAGATTCAGCCAGAGGTAGCTATCAATTACTATCAATTACTCCTCTGTTATTTATACTTAAAAATGGTTTTGCTTCTGGTTCATTGCAAGATACTTTTCTGTTCCGGTGTACTAGAAAACCAGTTAATATTCATATTTGAGCAAACAATTCTGATGACATCAATATGCCGGTATTTGATATTATCTATGTTATCTGTAATTTATAGTTAAAAGTATAATTTTTTTTATTTAGCTAAATAAAGAGTAAAGTATGAAATATTTACCATATGTTTTGTAGGTTGCTAGCTGGGGAGGTGATTTACTTGATCGAGGGATATTAACAGTTTCTCTTCTAACTCATTTGATATGGCTCATTGCTCAAGATGCCTTATCCCATGGACAGAATTTGGTATGTAACTTTTGTTGGAAAGACTTTCAGTAACTGCAGTTTACTACAAAACTCTTCTATTAGTAAGTGGCCATTTCTCTGCAGTCCTTCGCCAGTCCAATTTTGAAACTTAGTCGTTTGGTTACTCCACAATAAGCATGTAACAAATAACTGAAATAAAAACAACAATAACAAGTATAAACATAATTTAATGTTTTGACTTAGGTAAGGGGGTCAATCTAACATTATCTTGGGGTGAAGTTGGCTCATTTGTAAGAGTATAGGTCTGCAATAGAATAATATGTTTAGGACTGTACATTTAACACAATGCTTTAAATTCAGACTATTCTTAGTATCTTAAATGTGATATGTTTGTTAAATTACATTTGTACTGTAACATTCACATAAATAGAAGTAGTTGGCTACTTTTGGTACTTTTGGCTGATATGTTTCTGATTTTCCTTCAGGTAGCATTTACCTTCTCGAAGTTCACCGCATACTTCGTCCAGGAGGATTCTGGGTTTTGTCTGGGCCACCAGTGAACTACGAGAACCGTTGGAGGGGTTGGAACACTACTATTGCAGACCAAAAATTTGATTATGATAAGTTGCAAGATTTACTCACGTCAATGTGCTTTAAATTATTTGACAAAAAGGATGACATTGCTGTTTGGCAAAAGTCTTCAGACAATAGCTGCTTTAAATGTGCTCCAGTGTTAGACATACTTTTTTGTATTTTCATTTCCTTAAGTAAGGATATTTTCCAAACTTGTAAACCTTCCTTTGATGTTCTTGTTTTGTTTTATAGTTATGGATTATAAAGGTGTTTTTAATTTCCCATTACAAAGGTGTTGCAATAGCTATGACAAAATGTTACCCATGTTGTTCAAAAAATGTTGTATTAGATTAATTTGGTGTTGCCATATGTTCATAAAATGCTGTAATAGGTTAATTTGGTGTTGCAATAGCTAAGACAAGGTGTTGCAATAGCTATGACAAGGTGTTGCCACCTGTCAGTGGGCCCCACCTGTTAGTGGGCCCCACCTGTCAGTGGGGTCCAGCCACGTGTCAGTGGGGTCCAGCCACGTGGCAGTGGGTCCTGCCACGTGTCAGTGGCCATTTACAGCAAATGTGTATCCTACGGAAACACCTTTTATCATGTTGCTGTAGGTCTAAAAGTGTTGCAGTTGACCCTACGCCAACATCGAAAAAGCTAACACCCGAAAAGTGTTGCCGTAGATATTTTTGTTGCTACGGCAACAATTTTTCGGCCTTTGGCAACAGTTTTGAAGTGTAGCCGATGGCCATCTATGGCGTAGTGTATGTACAAAGGTAAAATATATAATATTATGTAACTACATTATAAGTAAATTAAAAAAAATTAAAACTAATCCGTGCTTTGCACGTGCTATAAGCTAATATAATATAATTACAGTGCCCTAATTTACAACGATTAAAATAATTTAAGAGGAAAACTAATACTTTTGGTACAGAAATAAGAAACGTAGGGGAAAGATAAACAAACCAAGAACAATAATAGAGGAAGACAAAAAACTAATGGGAATTCAATGTTTAACAAAATCAAACAAACTTCAAATGATATATACATACAATGAATATTACACCTAAACCATGGGCGGCCTTTAGGCAGTGCCACCAGTGCGACTATACTGGACCCACTAACTTCAGGGACCCCAAATAAAATTTGTGCCTTTAATATATACATGCTTGTATAAATGTTTTAGGTGCTTATTTTTAATAATTTGGTTCAAAACTTGTACATATCGTATATGTGTTTGATTAAAAATTATGATTACATTAACGTGTTTGTAATGAGATTTTTTTTGTATTAGTTATCAATTCATATGTTTTTTATTTCGTTACGTATTTGTTCCGATGTCTAAGTCAATCTACGTTCTTGATATATATAATAAAATATATGTTCTTCATTTGTTTGAATTTGTGATTTGAAATTAGAGATTAAAAAGTTATATGCTCCTTTCACTTGAGATTGTAGAAAATGGATTTATTGTACTTATTTTATCTAAAAAGGCTTGGTATTCTAAGGAAAAAAGTTGGTTTTTTAATTCAATCCCAATGAAAAAAATAGTTATAGAACCGGTTTTTTAAATTCACTAGCTTTGTTTTTGTTATGGAAATTTATATATCTTGTTTCTTAATTTTCAGTTGAGAGTTATTGCACTTTTAAGAATTTATCAACTTTTCATTTTTGATTTTACAAATTATTTTCACAAGGACCCCTAAATTTTTTCCGCACTAGACCTATAAATTTTCAGAATCGACCCTAACCTAAACTAATCTCCTCATCAATACGTGGGGATCCATTTGTATATCAAAAAACAAAACGATAAAGAACAAAAAAAAAAGAAAAATATATTATATATTTACAAAATAATAATATACTACTCCCGCAACCAAACCTTTTTTTTTGAGCAGAATAACAGTATTAACTTGAGGGATTTGTAAATGTTAATCAATGTTTCTATTTTCTTTATGTTTATGAACTAATCACACGCCAAACAGAGACATCAAATTAACTTTGATCCAAAAGGCATAACAGTCAAACGGGTAGAATAACAGTATTAACTTGAGGGATTTGTAATTTATTTAGTTGCATGATGCTCTGTCATAGCTCA
Source organism: Saposhnikovia divaricata (assembly GCA_036435485.1). Lineage (NCBI taxonomy): Eukaryota > Viridiplantae > Streptophyta > Magnoliopsida > Apiales > Apiaceae > Saposhnikovia > Saposhnikovia divaricata. The sequence continues at coordinate 157,519,799 of CM071595.1, forward strand.
TATCATCAATTGCAAAAACTATTTTAAGTTGAATATCGGTTGTTCGAGATCAATTCCAAGTGCGATATCTGATCTAGAAGTGACTAGTTGATAAAGCCGCACCTCGCGGCGGCGTTACAATTTTTATTTTTAAAAAAATTCAATACATTTATGTTATATTATAATATTAATATTAAATTTTAATAATTAAATAATCTTCTCTAATGAATCAATTTCTTGTTAAATACGATTTTTTCGATTGAACCACTTTCTCGCTAAAACCGAAATCCCAACTTTTTAACATATATTATAAAGACTTATATAATATTTTTATCCATAAAATCAAACCGTAAAAATAAAAAAAAAATTATGACTACAGTATCAAATTCTAATAGCTAATACAATCTTTTCTAGCTAGCCGTCTTCCCGTTAAATACGTTTCGAGCCGCTCTTCTTTGAAACCGAAATTCTAACTTCACTATATAAAGAGAGTAAATTCCAATTTTTATATTCTTTAACCTTTCTAATATTTATGGAGTTTTAAAAGATGAAAATACATCTTATATTTTCTGTATATTATAGATAAACTTGTATAAAAAAGTTAAAATAAAGGATTTTTAGGAAAAAAGATGTATAGTTTTAAAAAAAATCGTATATGACGTCTCCACCATCCGTGTATTCTACTTCCAATAAAATATTTTATTTTATGTATTATATATTTAAATTTAAACACTTTTTATACGGTCTTATTTAATGAACCGCTTTCTTGTTAAACACGGTTATTACTATTGATCCGCTCTCTCGTTAAGACCAAAAACCTAACTTTTACATATATTACTTGTATGATAATGTTTATCCATAAAAATCAAATCCTAAAAATAAAATAAATTTATAACATCAATATGGTGTTTTAATAGCTAGTACAATCTTTTATAGTGAGTCGTCTTCCCGTTAAACATGTTTCGAGCCGCTCTCGTTTGGGATCGAAATTTCAACTTCATTACATATTATTGATGATACTTATCTTACACAACAATTTTTTTTCGTTAAAATCAAAACCTAAAAAATAGAGTGAATTCCAATTTATACTTTCTCTAGACTTTCTAAAAATTTTGGAGTTTTAGAAAATAAAAACACATCTTATTTTCTCTTTATATTATAGATACTCCTGTATTTATTTAGAATTCTTGCATGAGATTGTTCTTTTATCATGTTAACACATCAATTCTTTTCTTTTTAAATACGGTGAATTTTTTAATGACAATAGTATTGGATTTATGAATAAATTTTCCTAATATAAGTATAATTAACTTATATAAAAAATATATACTCCCTCTGTCCCATCCATTTCTTTACACTTTCCTTTTTGGGATGTCCCAACCAATTCTTTACGTTTCCTAAAATAGTAGCTTTTAACAATAAAATACTTTATTACATCCACTACTTCACTCCACTTTTTCAACACTTTACACTATTACACTCACTAACTCACTTATTTTAACAATAAAATCACTATTACACCCACTAACTCACTTATTTTAACAATATTACACCCACTATCTTGGTTTCCGTGCAAAAAACAAATGTAAACAACTCCATGGGACGGAGGGAGTATAATTTAAGAAGATCGTACTTTCTATAAAATATTTAATTATATGTCTGCTCTATATATTCAAACACATATTCTACTTCTTGTAGAACGTTTATTTATATATTTTTTCTATAAATTCGAACTATATTCTCTATAAATTCGAACTCCTATTCTACTTCCAATAGAACTTTTAATCGTATGCCTTATAAATACTTATTATATTTTCAATAGAACTTCTAATCATATGTCTTCCCTATAAATTCGAAATTTTCTCCTTTATAAATTCGAACACCTATTCTACTTTTAATATGTTAATTGATATTTTTATATTTATTAATATTTAAAATTCTAAAATTCTAGAAAATTAGAAAAATAGATTGAGACGATCTTAGACCGCCACCTAAACTCCCGCTATCCTCCTTTATATATATATATATATATATATATATATATATATATATATATATATATATATATATATATATATTGATGATTGAAAATATTCTTCAAAATTAAATAAATTGATATATTTTTAAATAGTTTTTCTTCGTAACTTAGCTTAAATTTAAGCGATTGTTATGGAAATCCGTGGTTGGTTTTCAACATTTTAGAAAAATCAAACAATATACAGTACAATTTATTGTAAACTTTTACTTATCGTGTAAATTAAATATTAAAGCTTGATAATTAATACCAAAGATCTAATAATGCAATAATTATCCCCACCAATTATTTGAGTGGATCCCTCATCTCGCATAATAAGCAGGTCGAGGGGTCGACTCAAATCTAGGATCACTTGTTTTTTTGCTACATAATTTAGTTCATTTTGTAGATACTTGTAGTACATTTTAGCAACTAGGAGTACTACTTTTCTAATTTGATGGTAATAAGTATGGTAATAATTGGATAAAGACACAGAAACTATATGTCTGTCACTTCCCAAACCAGATAAAGAGTGCACATTGCAGCAAGCTAAGGCTGTCAGCACTCTGTCACTTGTGTGGCTAAACATGGGAAGTTACTTTGCTTCTGTTCTTACAAACTACTTCTATACGAGTATAGTTTGAGATCTTTCCAATTAACAATCCACAAATTTTATGGATATAATTTTAAATTTTACCTACTTTTCATTTAAGTAAGGTAAGCTGGTTTTATCAATTTTATTTGAGGCGGTTTTAAAATCGAAACCGAATCGATTGCAACCGATCCGATAATTTTAAATCCGAAACCAAACCGTCGGTTTCGAATGTGGTTTCGATTTTAGATTTTGAAAACTAAAGAGTTTCGGGTGCGGTTTCGGTTTTATCATACAACCGTACCGATCCGATCCTTACTCTCCCCTACCTGCAGGTTATTTATTTGTTGTCCATACTAAAAAATAATGTTTTTTTTGGGTAGGTTGTATAATCAAATCAAAATGACCCATGACCAAAAGCCCAGGGGAGACTGCAATTCGGCCCACCAAGTTTTGCAGGACATACTACATGTAAGCCCAGGGGGTGATTGAAGTGAATAAGAAAAGTGGAAACGATGTTTTCTTCAAAGCTGTGATGTGAACTTGTTACGTTCGATATTTCTTGTACACAGTAAAATTTTAATTAATAAGTTTTCAATAAATAAATAATTTTGTTAAATATTTAATTTTGTCGGATCCAAACAGATAAACGTAGAGTACTCTTAATTTCGACGTTGAACTTTTATTTTCTAATTTTTAATTTTTTATCATCATGAGATGTATTGGTATATCATAAAATGTTTGACATATTCAACGAAAGAATTTAATAAATAAGAAAAGTGAAAATGTATAATTGGTTGGTCCTTGATCCGCTACAAATTTATTTATGATATATTCACCATTTCTATCGTGGAATGTGTCCATCGCGTATTGAAAGAATGACATAAATATCATAAAATTGAGTAAAAGTGATAAGAATATCATAAACTGCTGGTGCTGGCCACAAATAGCAGTCTATTACGCATTTGAAAGAGGGGTAATAGATTTTATACATATTACTCATTTTTCATATGGGTAATAGGCCCTGCCAGGGGAGCCTATTACACATTTGGAGAATGGGTAACCCTATTACCCATTTTCCAAATGCGTAATAGAGAGAAAAATTTATGCTAGTTATCCCAATATCAAATGCGTAATATTGTTACCCTTATACGAAATGTGTAATAGGCGGGTATTTATGGCCATCAAAGCGCTTTGTGGTATTCTTGTTATATGATATATGTTTTTTGGTATTGTTGGCCAAAACCCTCGCATATTCATGCATGAATAAGTGGATATTATTATTTAATTATTAACTTTAATTTTACTTTTTTATTTATATTGCAGGCTGTAGTATTTCACTAAGGTTCAAAACCCTTATCTATCGTCGGGTTTGAAGATCTTATATTATGGTCCTTGAAATATATTCCTGTAATATTTTCTTTTTCGGTTTTTTTAGTGTTTGTCCAAGGACACATGCTAAGAATCCGTTCCGTGTTTGTCAAATTTTGATTGATAGAAGGCGGACCAATGCATGAACTAGGGTGGGTTGAAGCCCGGACCATTCTTCCACTTCTCAAAATCTTACCATTATAATTGATCCTTATATCACGTTCAGCCCGGGTTAAAAAATTTGATCAACCTTTTTCCTTATGTTTTTTTCATTGTTTGGAGGATCAGGCTACAGAGAAAACACTACTTAATTACTGTGTTTATAAGAAACACCAAATATAGTTACTAATCCTGGTAATCAAAGACTAACTTAGATTTATAATTATGTGATATAATACTAATCATAAATGTTCAACTAATTAGCTTGCAAATTTATATTATATTTTATTAATTATATGTCTTCTATTTTTTATAATTTGCTACTTTATACATTGTAAAAAACAACAACAACAATAATAATTGTTGTGCCCAAAATTACCATGGGCTAAATTTATGCCCATTAAACCATGGGGTTCAATCCGTACAAGCAAGAAGATAGATCCAGTACGAGCCATGAAGATCAGATATGAAGAAACGAGCATCAGACAGAGAAATGACCAAGAAACCATGAATATCAGGAGGTTCCCGAAGGCCAGGAAGCTGAGCAGATTACCAAAGGACCAGTTCCTCCTCTCAGAAGAGTTCAAATTAGCATAGCAACAGCCACAAAGAGAGTCAAGAGCATATGAAGACATCAGAAGAGTTATCCAGCCTAACGAGTTTGTTATTTATGCAGGTACAGATACCTAGAAAGAGGTTCCTGAGTAACAGGTCCCGAGATGAGAAGGTTCCTGAGAAACAGGCTCCTGAGATATAGGTTCCTGAGCACCAGGTTCCTAAGAGCAACCGACAGAAAGTTCTAGAAGCCATCTAGAAAAGATATAGACTTATTATTGGAGTGTACTTCTAGGGCGCAGTTGATTCTAGGATGCCTATAATAGACGAGAGAATTGTAGTAGGGTACGAACTTGAGTTCTACTCTATTTAGCCAACTAGTTCGTGGTAAACTCTAAAGGAACCTGAGTCCAACACGGACAACCGAATACAACTGGTCCAGCAGAATCAGCTTCGCATTAGAACTACGTGAGCTTGATTCCTATATAAAGGATACGTAGGCACCTTGAGGGTAAGATGAATTCAGCTTTCTAATTTTCTCTAAAGGCACCTGAGATTATTGAAGACACCCTCGAGCTCAGCTCACCCCCATAAACACAACCAAAATTTTCCATTCAACAGTTGATCGTTAGCCTTTATAACTCACCGAAAACCTCACAAAAGTTGTTACGAAATCCACTCATCAATATTGGCGCTAGAAGAAGGGCAGTTAACATCTTAAGAGTGGAAAGATGGCAGGCAACTCGGATAGCGAAGCAACCCGTTCTATGGAGAAAACACCTAATGACGAAGAACAGTCTCATCAAGTGAAGAAAGTTACCTCAGCAGATATGCTGGAAGTCCTAAAATCCTTTGGAGAAAGATTGTCGACTCTGGAACAGGCATCAAGTAAGAAGAAGAAAAAGAAAGCAAAGAAGGGTAAGAAATCGAAGGTTACCCCAAAATAGTTGAATTTTGAGGAAAAAGAACCTGAACTCGAAGAAGAAGCCGAAGAGGAGGAGGAAGAATAAAAATAGGATGATGATGAAGAACTAGAGAATCCTGAGAAGAATAAAACTCCTACCAAGAAGGGACACTCCCAGGGTCATACAAAGTCCAGGGGAAAGAAGAAGGTTAAAACTGGAGGTTCCTCACAGAAAAAGAAGAAAGACAAGGAGCTATCTGTTGAGATAATTGAAGATGATGAAACAGATTCAAAGGAGACTACTGAGGAATCTAGTACTGCAGAGTCACAGGAGGATGAAGGAACAAGTAAAAAGACAAAGGCAGAAGCTACTGGAGAGGTAACTGTTGAGGTTATTAAGAAGATACTAGCCCAACTCAAGGATGAAAAATATCTTGCTGCTAAACCTATAACTGCTTCTCCTTTTACTAAGAAGGTTCGAAAGTCAGCCTTACCTAGGTCTTACAGGCCCTCGAATGAGTTGAAATTCGATGGGACCACTGATTCAATTGAGTACTTGAGTCGTTTCGATACAGAGATGTATGTCTATCAAGTTAAGGAAGCTACAAGATGTAGGTTGTTGGCAGCAACTTTGCAAGGTGGTGCTCATCAATGGTTTAAGATGTTACCTGCTGATTCTGTTGGTTCTTGGGAGAGCATGGGAAAGCTTTTTGTTACTTAATTCAGGGCATCTGTTGCATTTGCGCCTCCTACTAATACTCTAGCCAACATAAAAAAAAGACCTAATGAGACATTGACAGAATATTTCAAGAGGTTTAATGCGGAGGTTCCGAAGGTTAGGAAAGCATCTGAGGAAACTTTGAAAAATTTCTTAATTGTTGGAGTCAAAAGAGGTTCAGATTTCTGGAAAGCACTGCAAGGGAAGGAACTGAAACGTTGGTAGACTTTTATGCTCAGGCAGAATCTTTTCATGTCGTGGAAGAATCTTTGGCTGATTTGAAGAGATATCCAGATTTTGAGAAGCAAGGTGGTTGGTCAGGAAATAAGAGGACAAGGCCCCGGAGTCATAATAATCGAGACAATAGAAAGGTTGTTAGTCGCACATCTCAGGTGAAGCTGGAAGCTGAAGCTGTGAATCCTGTTAGACCTGCTATGAACCAGGTTCCGCCACCAGCTTCCTACAACAGACGAGAGAGTCCCGTTTATAAAACCTTCACCCATCTGGTTGCTCCAATTGATCACATATATGCAGTGAATGAGAAGTCTCCGTGGTTCAGAAAACCTGTTAGGAATGGACCACCAGGGAATAAGAGTGAGCGTCCATAATGTGATTTTCATGATAACAATGGGCATAATACTGTAGACTGATCCCATCTAAGGGATTTAATTGAAACTCTAATCAGGCAAGGGCAATTAACTGAATGGGTAGCTTAGGAAGGAAAGAAGTATAGAGAAGAGAAGACTCAGAAAGCACCAGAACCTGTTGTGATGGAAGGACCACCTAAAGCTGGGTGTATCGCACTATTATTGGAGGTCCCCACATCGGAGGAAATAGCAGAAACGCCATGGAAAGATATACTCGTGAAGCTAAAGAGCGTCCTTTGACTAATGTTTGCAATCTGTCGCAGAGGTCTCCCAAGCTGTTCGAAGGGGAAGATGCAGATATCACTTTTACAAAAGAGGATGCTTCATTGGTACACCATCCCCATACTAATGCTTTGTTAATCGAGGCAGGAATTGGGTCTTATGAGGTTCATAGGGTGCTGGTGGATAATGGAAGCTCTGTGAATTTGCTGTCCTATTCACCTTTCAAGAAGATGCATTTTCTGGGTAGGGACCTAACTCCAACAAAGGACACTTTGTATGGCTTCACCAACAATCAGGTTCCCATCAAAGGTAAGATTCGTTTACAAGTGACTTTAGGTGATAAACCATATTGCATCAACATGAACTATAATGCTATCCTTGGGAGACCAATCTTCAAGGAGATGAGGGTGGTTACCTCGATTTATCATCTGACTATGAAGTTTCCAACACCAAGTGGTATTGGTATAGTTCGAGGATGCCAATATGAGTCTAGAGAATGCTACACTAAAGCTTTGCAACATACTGCTAAGGCTGCTAAGCTGCCTGAACCAATGGATGAGGTTCCTGATGACTTTCCAGGCAAGAATCCAGATGATATAACAGTCGATATACGAAGTCAGCCATTAGAGGGTTTTGTGTCAGCATCCTGCAGAGCAGTAAGAATTGAAGAGATCACAGAATAGGAATCTCATGCTGAGATCCCATTTTTTCAGGGACCAGATACCCCTTACTTGTTGTTAGAAAATGCACCCCCTATGGACAAGGATGACGATGTGTGCATGGCAGAAAAATTGGATGATGAAAAATCTCGAAAAATGAAGCATAGTGGAAGCAGTGAGGATAGTCAGCCAGCATCTAAGAGAAGGAATGTTATGCATGAAGCGTATGTACCACCTACTGTTGAGGAACCTCAAGAAGATTCAGCAGCAGAGATGGATATAGACTTAGATCCTCGAATGCCAGAAACAGTGGTCAAGGCTGGACCAGCTGGTGAGACATTGTATGTGAAGATAAATGATAAGGATGGTACGAAAATGTTGAAGATTGGAGCTCAACTTGAACCAGCCTTGAAGGAATCTCTTATTTCCTTTTTGAGCAAGAACCTGGATGTATTTGCATGGTGCCACGCGGATATGGAAGGAATAGATCCGACGGTCATGTGCCACAAGCTGAATATTGATCCAGAGAAGAAAGGTGTGAGACAGAAGTGAAGACCAGTTAGTGGAGAGAGAGCTCAAGCATTGAAGGAAGAGGTTGATAGGTTGTTAGATGCAGGATTGGTCAAAGAATCTTTCTATCCTGTATGGTTAGCGAATCCTGTCTTGGTGAAGAAACCCAATGGAAAATGGAGAACTTGTGTGGACTTCACAGATCTCAACAAAGCATGCCCAAAGGACAGCTTCCCACTGCCACGAATTGATCAGCTAGTGGATGCAACAGCTGGACACGCCCTGCTCAGCTTCATGGATGCATATTCAGGTTACAATCAAATCCCTATGTATGAACCTGATCAAGAACATACTTCTTTTATTACGGATAGAGGTCTTTATTGCTATGTATGCATGCTATTTGGATTGATTAATACTGGAGCCACATATCAACGGCTAGTTAACATGATGTTTAAAGAGCAAATATGTAATACCATGTAGGTATATGTGGATGATATGCTAGTTAAGTCTAAGGAAGCTACTGATCATGTGAAGCAACTGGAAGAGATTCTTGGAATCTTACGAAAGTACAGAATGAAGCTGAACCCTCAAAAGTGTGTGTTTGGGGTAGAATTAGGGAAATTTCTAAGCTTCATGGTGAATCACAAAGGTATAGAGGCCAATCCGGCCAATATTAAAGCATTAATTGATATGAAGTCACCAAGGACTGTGAGAGAGGTTCAATCCCTTACTGGAAGAGTTGCAGCGTTGAACAGATTCATTTTGAGGTCTACGGATAAGTGCTAAGAGTTCTTTAAAGCAATAAAGAAAGGAAGCAAGTTTGAATGGACGGAAGAATGTGAGATAGCCTTTGGAAAGCTAAGGGAGCATTTGGGAAGCCCTCCACTTTTAGCTAAGCCAGTATACGGAGAGACGTTGATACTTTACCTAGCTATGTCGGAGTATTCTATCAGTGCAGTGTTAGTTCGAGAGGAAGATGGACAGCAGAGCCAAATCTACTATGTCAGTAAGAGATTGCTTGATGCAGAAACAAGGTATACAGGAATGGAGAAGCTGGTTTATGCTTTGATTCTAGCTTCCAGGAAGCTACGACCTTATTTTCAGGCTCACAAGATAGAAGTGAGGACTTCATATCCACTTAGGCAAGTGATGCACAGGCCAGAAACTTCAGGTAGAATGTTGAAATGGGCTGTGGAGTTGGGACAGTTTGATATAGAATACAAGCCAAAGACAACAATCATGGCTCAAGCTTTAGCAGACTTCTTAATTGAGTTTCCACCTCATGTGGAGGTTACTGGTCAGGAGGAACCAAGAGAGTTGATGAAATAGCAGATAGAAGATGATAATTGTGCACCATGGTGGACATTGTATGTGGATGGAGCTGCTAATAGCAATGGAACCGGAGCAGGCATAGAGCTAGTTAGCCCTGAAGGACATAGATTTCATAGTTCAATTCATTTTGCTTTTAGAACCAATAATAACGATGCAGAGTATGAGGCGTTGATTGCAGGTTTCAAGCTAGATTTAGAGATGAAAGTCGAAAATATCAAAGTGTTCAGTGACTCAATGTTAGTAGTTTGGCAGATTCGTGGTGGATTCCAGGCAAGAGGTCCACGGACAGAATTGTATTTGAGGTACTCCCAAGAGTTTCTTGCAAAGTTCAGAGAAGTGAAGTTAGATCAGATACCATGAGGAAAGAATACCAATGCAGATGCATTAGCTAAGTTGGACTCACAGAGAGAGTCAGAACTGTTGGGAGTAATTCCACTTCAGATTTAGGAGCAGCCTAGTGTCTTTAAAGAGGAGGTGATGGACATAGAGTTTCCAGTTGAAGATTCTTGGATGACTCCAATTTATAGCTACTTGGCTAAGGGAGAGTTACCTCCTAATCAAGATGGAGCCAGGAAGCTGAAGTATCATGCTGCCAAGTATGTGATTTATGATGGAATCCTATATAAACGAGGATTTAATCAGCCTTTGCTTAAGTGTGTAGCTGGAGAGCAGTGTAGATATATCCTCGAAGAGATTCACGAGGGAGTATATGGAAATCACTCAGGGGGTAGTTCTTTAGCTATGAAGGTCCTGCGACAAGGATACTTTTGGCCAACCCTCAAGGCAGATGCTCTTAAGTTTATTCAGGCATGCAACAATTGTCAGAAGTTTGCAAATTTTGATAGCAGGCCTGTAGCACCTATCAAACAGATTGTCAGCCCTTGGCCATTCGCCATTTGGTGGATAGACCTTATTGGAGAGCTCCCAATAGGAAGGGGATGAGTGAAATATGAAGTAGTTACAGTTGATTACTTCACAAAGTAGGTAGAAGCAGAACCACTTGCTAGGATCGCAGCCTCTAAACTAACTGAGTTTGTTTTTCGAGCCATTGTTTGCAGGTTTGGTATTCCCCAGAAGCTGATTTCCGATAATGGGAAATAGTTTGATAGCAAAGAGCTTAGAGGATTGTGTGAGCAGTTTGGAATTCCAAAAGCATTCTAAGCAGTGTATTATCCACAGAGCAATGGACAGACTGAAGCTGTAAACAAGATTATCAAGTATACTTTGAAGACAAGGCTTGAAGATAAGAAAGGAAGCTGGCTAGAGGAGCTTCCTGGAGTCTTGTGGTCGTATAATACCACTCCTAGAATAATAACTGGTGAGTCTCCTTTTACTCTCACTTATGGTTGTGAAGCTATGATACCTATAGAAGTTGGCACAGGTTCCTCGAGAAGAAAGCATTATGATCCCGAGAACAACGAGGTCAGTCACAGACTCTACTTAGACATGGTTGAAGAGTTGAGAGCAGATTCGCAAGTGAAGCTAGCGGCTTATCAGCAGAGAGTTCGAAGGTACTACAACTGAAAGGTGAAAGCAAGACCTTTTAAAGTTGGAGACCTAGTTTTGAGGAAAGTCATGCCTAATACCAAGGTTCTGGCACATGGAGCCTTTGGAGCGAATTGGGAAGGACCTTACCAGATAAAGTCAGCCATTTGGGAAGGAACTTACCAATTGATGGACATGGATGGGAATCTCATTCCGAGAGCTTGGAATGCAGAACATCTCAAGAAGTACTATCAGTAACTCTCTTTTATTATTTTTTTTTCTTAGGAAAAGTAAGGCTTTTTCAGCCCAAGAATAAAGGCAGCTTATTAGTTATAGCTAACCAGAATTGTTGATTTCAATATTTGATTATGCATGTACTCGGTGGGTACTTGATGTGAACCTCCCTATTTGCAAGACAGTTTTAGTATTGAGCATTGATAGCTCTACGTTGAATTTTTTTGATTGCAGTATCGATGATTATAGCTTCCCAATAGTTCTTTTACGTAACAATAATTACCCAAAAGAAGTGGGGGGTAGTATTCCTACTTAGACAGTATTGTGCATGATTTATTAGCTATTTCACATGCCAATTTGAAACTTTTTAAGTGCTTGTTTTAGTACTTGTATTATGAAACAGGAATCTATGGCTAAGGTGACCTGTAGCTTTGATAGTATTCACGAAGTATGCGTATGATTTAGCAGAATGCAGACAGAATGTGTAGACTATGATTGATTGATAAGAGTTAGATTGTTGAAAGATTGTGTTGAGAATTTTGTTAATCCTCAGGTAGCTTCCTGAGCACGAGATAAGCCTAGGGCAGCTTCCTGAGCACGAGATTAGCCTCAGGCAGCTTCTTGAGCACGAGATAAGCCACAGGCAGCTTCCTGAGCAAGTATTGAAAATTAAGCCTCGGGTAGCTTCCCGAGCAAGCATTGTATTAAGCCTAAGGCAGCTTCCTGAGCACGAGATAAGCCTCAGGCAGCTTCCTGAGCAAGTATTGAAAATTAAGCCTCGGGCAGCTTCCTGAGCAAGTATTGAATTAAGCCTCGGGCAGCTTCCTGAGTAAGCATTGAATTAAGCCTCGGGTAGCTTCCCGAGCAATCATTGAGTTAAGCCTCAGGCGGCTTCCTGAGCAAGCATTGATTTAAGCCTCAGGCAGCTTCTTGAGCAAGATTGATTTAAAAGCCTCAGCTGACTGAGCAAGACATTTTAACTAAAAGCCTCAGATTTCTTGAGCATATGATTAATAAGCCCTGTTGACAGGCACCTGAAGCCCTGATGAAAGGCACCTTAAAGGAACCTGTATGGAGCCGAGACTGGCATACAAGAACCTGAGACTATATGTCTCACCCTTCCGTGGAGCCGCCACTGGCACGAGAGGAAGTGGGAACTTGTGTGGAGCCCAGACCGGCACACTTGTTCTTAAAGAGAAGCCTAATAAGCTCTCCCTCATGTGGAGCCGCCTCTGGCACATGGGAAGAAGGGACTCGGTTCCTTAGCATTTACCTTCATAAGATGTCTAGTATGACGCATGAAGAAGAAGGAAATGGTATGGAACCCTGACGGCATATCACTCCTTAAGGGGGCTATAAGCTTCCCCTTTATGCAGAGCTGAGACAGGTGCATAAAGAAGAGGAATCTGTGTGGACTCCTAGAATGGCGCACAGATTCCTAGAGATGCCTCGAGATAAGAGGAACCAACATGGAACCTAGACTGGCATGTTGGAACCAAGAATTTTAGGATTGGAAACCCAGCATGTGACATTTCCTCGAGTTGGCCTGTACTTAACAGGATTAGTTCACTAACACTAACTACTTTCTGTTTTTATGTTTCTTGTTTTGCAGGATTAGTAGTTGTAAATGGTTATTCAAAAGGAACCTGGTCTAATTATTCAACAATGAAAACTTAAGAGGTTATCAAGAGAGGTTATGTTTCAGATTATGGTTTTGAAAACAATGCTCGAAGTATATTGTAAAGAGATTCCTTATTTACAAATTTGAGGAAAAAGTGCATAGTATTAAGCTAAGGTACAAGGGAGAAATTAAGACAAGAGATATGGCAAAAGTGAATAATTATCACTGGAAACTAGAAATGAGAGTTATATGGTACCCCGACCCTGGGAAACCAACAATTCAAAGTTATCAGGCACGAAGGCCATAAAAACCAAGTTAAAAATACATCACGCGAGGCACTACGATGGGCCCACAACCTCATCGAAAGTTATCAGATAAACCCAGTTCAAAAGGAAGATTAATAAAAGTTTAAGCTTCGGGAAGCTTAGTAGAGTCTGGCATTTGTTGAGCAGCAGGTTGAACAATCTGGGGAGTCTCTTGAGGAGAATGATTAACAGCTTCCGCAGTCACAGGAGTGGATCCTAATGACCTCTCAACCGTTTTAGCGGGAGGTACGTGTGTTTTTTCAGCTACTTCCTTCTTAAAGTCTTCAATCATGTTTACGACATCCTCCCCAAGGATGGGCCAATCAATGTTAGGAAGCTTTACCGAGGTTGAACGAATATAGTCACAAATGCCCTCATCATAACCTTCATCATACCTGGCCTTTTCTTGTGTAAGTATGGAGGATTTTACAGCATCAGCGGCAGCGTTCAAGGCATCAACTTGGGCTTCCAGCTCATTCATCTTTTCTAGCATCGATAGCTTCTCATCGTTCAGACTTTTAACTTGAGCTTGGAGTTTTTCCTTCTCATTCTTCAAGGATGTTTCAATAGACTTCATCCTTCTCACAGCAACAGTGGTGAGGTTCACATTCTCTTTTATAGCAGCTAGCTCCTCCTTGAGCTTTGAAACCTCTCCTTGCAATTGGAGATCGTATTGTGTTTTCTCAGCAATATCATCACAGATTCTGAGGGTGAAGAATGCATTTTGAGCTGCTGAGAACCTCATGGCGCTCATAGCCTCAACAGCATCCATCTTGGCCCAGCTAGTCACAGCCTCCGGAAGAACATGGGTATCGATCAGATCTTTAAATTGATTCTAGGCAGCAGCTGGATCTACCTTTACCGCTTTACCTTTTCTTAATGACGTCGATTGAGAGCTTCTAGAGAGATCCAAAGTAGCCTGTGCAATATTACGTTTGGAGGAGTTTGATGGGTGGTTCTGAGTGGATGTAGGAGTAGGAACTTGGCTAATAGGAGTTGCAGCAAGCGGAACCTCCTTATCCTCAGTCTTGAAAACTTTATCCACGTTCTTGGATCTTTTTATAAAAGATTGTATTTTTGGAGCCATATCTGCATAAGTAAACAAGTCAAAATTAGAGAAACATGTATAAAGTTAACAGATACAATCACAAGAGTCAAAGAGGAAGTGTAATGACAAGGAAGGTCATACCAGAAGTTGAAGGGGGTAAAACCTAATGCAGTGAGGTTATCGGAGGTCATCAAAATCATGCAATCTCTAGTAGAAGCTGATAGTTTCAGGATTTCTTTAGCACTTTCCAAACAAACTCCGGTTAGGATAGTTTGCTTGGGAATATTGGGCCGACGATTAAACTCCCATCTAACATACGGGCAATCATAACAGTACGGAAATTGTTCTGGCCATTGTTTGAAATTTTGTTTTACATTTTTTATGCATTGACCCTGATGACAAGGCCATGCTAACAAATAGAAACAACCTGAGCTCCTCCCAGTATCTTTCAACCTAAAGAAGTAACTTAGCTCAGGGGCAGACAAAGGAGTTATGAATTTGCTAGAGTATAAAATGAAGGTACTTATAGCAAGACGACAAGAATTAGGAGTTAATTGCATTGGAGCAAGGTTATAAAACTCCAAAACCTCCCTTAGAAAAGGATGAAGGGGCATAGATACACCTACTCTCAAAAAAGCGACAGAAATAACAGCATTAGGAATTCCCTGTTCAGGAACTTTAATATCAAACCTGTGAGCTCTTTCACCAGGTTCCAGAATTACAATACTACAAATGGGGCGATGGCATTCCTTAAACAATTTATCTAGCCTTACAGAGGTCATAATGGAATCGGTATTCTCACAAAAAGGCGTAATATCCTGTTTGTATAATTCTCTCTCTACAGACACCTCATTTAGAAGATCAGGTTCCAAGAGGGATTCATATTCAGGATCAGGTTTAAATACCTCCTCCTCGTCAGTGGGCCAATCATCCCCCAGATCCACGAATGTGGGAATAGGAGGGTTTATGGATGGTGAAACCAAAGGTTTGATGAGAATATTTTCAGGTTCATCTACGTTAGGGATGAAAACCCTAGCCTAGTTCTTTCACCTATCGGCATGATAGAGGGTTGAATTGATGATAGGTGGTCAGAGTGTGTGGAGTCGGAGGACATCTGCAAAGACAGATGGAGAATGGTCAGGTTCAAGGACATCTAAGAGAAAGAGTAAAGGTCCAAAGATAACCAAATAGTCAATGATCTAAGAGACCTCAACAGAGATTGAATATCAACGGTAGTGTGAGTATAAGCATAGAAGGGCAAGAGACGAGTAGACAATCGAGAGCTATGATAAGATAATGACAATACGATTGTGAATGGGCAAATAGACGACTGATAATGGTGAAAGTTCGTGTGTGCAACATACAGTGTGAAGAACAGATACAGCCATGAAAGACGAACAGAAACAGAGAAAACGTCGATATGCAAATCCTAAGAAAGCAGATAACCGAGATTACGAAAGAACAGAGAGCAATGGTTAAGAATTATACCTCGGATTGAAGAAAACGACGAGGAGGAGGCTGGATTGAATGGATGACCGTCGGGCTTCTTCTCCTTCTCTTTCCAAGGGTTTTGGTAAGTTTTTGGTAAAGGTAAAAATGAACCTAAAGGACCAGATGTGATTAAATAATCGGGGTAATTAGGAGATAGTCGTATATACATGGCAGAAAGCGATTGGAGCAGTAAGAAATGAGATACACGCGTGAGAGGCATGTGAACCTTGGGAACTCACACATTAACTGCAGCTTTGGTAATTGATAAAAATAATTCGAATTTTGAATTATCTCTTGAAGATATTTACTGCCAACCATTATCCTCTCCCGAATTTTTAAATTATGAAAATTCAAAGAGACGTGATGAAATGATGAGCAACAAGTCAGATTCCCTGGGAAGTTAAATGCAGATATTGAGTTGATTTAAAATTCAAAGTTTGAAGAAGAGAATAGCAGAAGAACAGGCTCCTTAGAAGGAAGGAAGCTAATCAAGATTATACTAGCTGAAAATATTTTATGTCCAGTTTTCTACGCCGAGTTAGCTCATGTAGGCTTGGATATATGATATTGAAGCAAGGTATTACAAGAAGGACGATTTAGTATTGAACCCCTGATCAGAAAATAGAATAGGTTCCTTTCACATTTACATGATTTCAAGGAACCGGGGGGTAGTTGTTGTGCCAAAAATTACCATGGCCTAAATTTAGGCCCATTAAGCCATGGGGTTCAATCCGTACAAGCAAGAAGATAGATCCAGTACGAGCCATGAAGATCAGATAAGAAGAAATGAGCATTAGACAGAGAAATGACCAAGAAACCATGAATATCAGGAGGTTCCCGAAGGCCAGGAAGCTGAGCAGATTTCCAAAGGACCAGGTTTCTCCTCCCAGAAGAGTTCAAATTAGCATAGAAACAGCCACAGAGAGAGTCAAGAGCATATGAAGACATCAGAAGAGTTATCCAGCCTAATGAGGTTGTTATTTGTGCAGGTACAGATACCTAGAAAGAGGTTCCTGAGTAAAAAGTCCCGAGATGAGAAGGTTCCTGAGAAACAGGCTCCTGAGATATAGGTTCCTGAGCACCAGGTTCCTAAGAGAAACCGACAGAAAGTTCTAGAAGCCATCTAGAATAGATATAGATTTATTATTGGAGTGTACTTCTAGGGCGCAGTTGATCCTAGGATGCCTCTAATAGATGAGAGAATTGTAGTAGGGTACGAACTCGAGTTCTACTCTATTTAGCCAACTAGTTCGTGGTAAACTCTAAAGGAACCTGAGTCCAACACGAACTAGACAACCGAATACAGCTGGTCCAGCAGAATCAGCTTCCCATTAGAACTACGTGAGCTTGATTCCTATATAAAGGTGATAAGTGGATTTTATATCCACTTGGAGCGTTCCATATCGGCTTGAATTAATTCACTTGGCCTTAAGTTTGTTGCATTTTTGATGTGTTTCGTGTAGTTGCGCAGGTTTGTTAATCGTCGGTTAGGCTTGGCAATTTTCATGATCTTGCTGTGGATTTCGAGTTTGGAATGAAGAATCCCTAACTACAACTCTTGGGAGATTTTTAGTTAAAGAAATGAAGGACGGAATCGTAGGCAAAAGGAACGGGAGAAAACGGATGAAATGTAACACCCCCAGATCCGGGGTCAGGGATATGGTCGTTACCGACTCAATTCCCACCCACAATTCAACATAAATAATAAATTACAACCTTGTGACCCAAAACAATAACATAAAACACACCCGTTATAGTCCCAGAGATGAAATCAGAGTAACTACCAAATTTTATTAAGCACATTATGAGTTCTTACAATCCAAAAAGAATTACAATGTGAATACATACTCTTTGCCATCCATTATCATAAGTCATACTAGTCCATATATTTGGTACTGAAAGAATGAATATATCCTACCAATAGCTTCTTCTTCAGCTCTGGTAGTCTCATCGTCCTCGCCAGCGTCGAGTGCGCCTTGTGCGAGTCATCTGGTCTAGCTGTTGTTGTGATATAATAATAAAGCAAGGGTGAGCAATAGCCCACCAACAATAATATATAACTGAATAATAATATATAACAGTTCAAAAGTATCTTTCAAACAATATGCCATGCATTTACGGAAATGATGCCAGTATAATATGAACAATGAAGTTACGAGGTAACTTAAAATATTTATTTTGTGGAAATATCTGCTAAGTCAAAATAAATGCAAGTTATAGGAACATATGCATTTAATATAAATGCATATATTATTTAATATTTATTTAATATCTTTCACCTCGTAACACACAAAATAAATATTATTAAATGCAAGTTATAGGAACATATGCATTTAATATTTATTTTTGTCGAGAAGGTACACACAGACTTAATGAGTCCATAGCAACCAAGTTGCGAGTGAAAAGGATAAATTATGAGATTTATGACCGGAAAGTCTACAAGACAAATAACATTGCTCAAGTAGGTTCCCCTATAACATGGAAGTTTGAGCGAGCATTTAAATACTTTTAAAATAGATTTAAATGAAAATTAAAGAGTTGGGAACCTTTCCTTGATAAAATAGTCGTAAAAAGACTCCGAAATATTTTACATAATATTTGGAGGTGAAAGATAATCTCCAAATAATATAAATCATTTTAAAAAAAAGAATTTAAAAGAATTAAATAAATATTCCAAGAATATTTATTAACTCAATAATAATTATGGAATATTATTAAATCATAATATTGCTCGTAAGTAATCCTCGAATGAATATATAGAATTACTTACTAAATAAATCACTCCTTAAATGAATATTCAAAATAATATTCATTAATAATTAGACTCTAATAAGTATTTAAAATAATATTCAATAAATGAGTCAAACTTAAATGAATATTTGAAAATAATATTCATTTAATAAATAATCTTCTAAGTGAATATCCAAATAATATTCATTTAGTAATCAAAACTTTAAAGGAATAATCGAAATAATATTCCTTAAGTTAATAGAGCTTCCAATGAATATTTTTAAAATAAAATAATATTCATCAAGTACATAAAACCTTAAATGAATATTCGAAAGTAATATTCATTTAATAAATAACATTCTAATGAATATCAAAATAATATTCATTAAATAATCAACTCTAAGTGAATATTCGAAACTAACATTCATTTAATATCTCTCGACTGAGATAATACTCGAATAACATTCCTCGAAATATTTCCAAGTAATTGATACTTTATGGAAATATAAATAACGTTTAATAATAACATTCCTCAGATAAATAATAATCTGCCGTTGGAATCCCTCCGGGTTTCCACGACTATCTATATCTCAAAATACCGACTCCCGGTCTATATTTAAAAATGAATATCATATACCCTTCGCTAAGGGTCTTATCAAAACAATCTGGCTTATAACTGATAATTAGTATCTAGTCTATAAGCCAATATCAATTCAGGGAACAAGTATCACAAAAACCAGAGTCACAATATAATTGGAAACAGGCATTCATGCGATGACATATGTAAAACAAAAATCATATACATATATTATCACAACAACAGGTTCAAAGGTTTGAACACTTGCCTGGTAATCGGGTGTGGGTGGAGATAGCGTATCCTGGGTCTGCTCGATGATCTATAAACAATCACAACATTCGAGATTAACCACTTAACACCTTTTAAGAGTCTAAGTATGAACTTTACTTAAATCGAAACACGTTTTCGAATTATCTCGTTATACCCCTTTAAGTGTAACTCTTTTTATTACCGCTACGATCCGACATTTGCTCGCTATTACGACATGTCATCATACCCATACTCGGTATATACTTAAGTCGTATAAGTTCTAAAGTCGATCGATTACGAACCGAGATTATACCTCGAGTTTTATCATTCGTTTTCTAAGTGTTTTACCAAAGTTATAACCAAGCGGGTTTTTAGGGGTTCGTTCGCGTTTAACTTTGATTCAAACATTTTTATAAAATCGGAAAACGATCCGTTTCACATGAGGTTTTCTCTCACACCTTCCTTTTTACCTCTAGTATTTAATTACCAAGATTCGCCACTGACTTACGTATTTTACGAGGGTTCAATTTCAGTTACGGTTTCGAACTACTTTTCGTAATTTGACCATAACTCCGAAACCGTAAGTCGGAATGTTTCGATTCTTTCGCCAAAACGATCTATGGCTCGAGATCTACAAGGGTATATCATAATATTACCAAGGTCAGGAATTATATTTACTGTCATGCTCGGTTTCTAAGTGTTAACAAAAATTCGGCATTACGACGGCTATAAATCGGACGTTCTATAAATCGTAACAACACAACCAAGCCACACCGGGCACCAATACAATTCATACACATATTTCTCATCCCAAATCTGTCCAAGAACATGTACTTTACCATCATAATCATCATGCTTCTCAAATCACATAACTAACTACATATTCATGCTTATAATCACCACTATAATCATACAAAGCTAAACCCATCAAAAACATATATAAATCTCAAATCAAATGCTAGGGTTTTAAGAGGTCTACATTCCTTGGAGTATGTTCTAGCCTCACTAAGCTTTGTATGATCCTTGAGTGGCTTTAAGCTAGCTAAATCAACCATAAAAAATCAAAGAAAAACAAGATTAGTTCTTGAAGAACACTATTCACCCTCCTTGTAAATGATTTATTTGAAAATGGAAACAAAGGAGTTTGGACTTGAAATTTCTAGGAGATTAGTTTCTTTAAATATAGAACTCACCTTAAAAATTACAAGATCAAACAAGGAGTGGAAGGTGGATTTGTGTTTTTGAATTATGCAAAAGCCGAATGGTTTTTCTAGGAGAGTGCTTGGAGTTTCTTGCTTGGTTCTTGATCTAATCCTTGGAAAAATGAATTATTGTGTTGTATTTGAGAAATATCTTGCATAAAGCTACTTTAATAAAGTGCTTGGGTCATCTCTTGCATCATCAAGTGGACATGTGTGGTGATTTTGTGGTTTGATGATGTGTTGAAGCTAACTACATGGTTTGGTTGCTAAGCATGCTAGTTACTTTTGTAATTACTTGGTTACTTGATTCTGTCCACTTGCACATACTTGCATCTTGGTTCTCTGCTTGTTTCTTTGTCCGTTTATTGCTCAATTCATTGATCGTTCGGAGGAATAACTCATTCGTTTCTAGTTAGGGTTTTACTGGAAACCGTCTTAATATTTATACTATCATCCTCCATTCCCTTTAATAATTCTTGAACCTATTTTCCTTAAATCCTTTCAATAATTCCTTAAGTCTTTCAGTGTCCAGGGAAACCTCGGGGAAAATAAAAGTGCTATTTTTCAGAATCCGACAGCTTTTACATACACTATTTTTCCCCCTGGATCACTAATACGAACTCAGAATTTCGTTCCAGGTACTTCTATATAGTGTCGTCGAATAATATTCCTAAATCCACCAAAATCACTATGCATCCATTTTTCTTTACTCATCCTCTTAGGGTTGTACAATTGTCCCTGATCTCTTTCGATCGTTCCTTAACCTTTTTACGGACCTACTCGACCAATAACAGATATCGATTTGGATGACATAAGAATAATCTTCTCCTTTGGAATTATCCAATCTCAACCCCCAAGGAGATAGATAATTCTTATCTAAAGTGTCAACCAATAGTATTCTTCATGGCATATAAACATTTGAATCCAAATCTATTCCTTTCATTCATTATCTTAATCGTTACATCGTAGTCATAATTACTATTCACCATTACCTCAGTACAAAATAAAAAGTTTTATTTATATCCAAAATTTGGGGTTCTTACAGTCTCCCCTCCTTAAAAGGATTCCGTCCCGGAATCAGGTAGGAAGCAAAGAGTCGTTTATCTCTCGTTTTACCTTTCAGCTTCCCGGTCAATTCTTAGTCGTTCTACCCGTTCTCAGCACATCTACTGGTGCTACTATACGTACTATATCCTTTTTCCATCAACTTTGTCACTTTTCGTATAACACACTATCCGGGTTATACTCTTACTCAGTCTTATTCTTATTGATACCTGCAGTAACATTGGTATCACTATCCCACTGCGAATTTGGAGGTAACCTCGCTCGCACTGTGCATTTCCTTATTGCCTTAATCTTCGCAATCTCGATCAATATAGAGAAGTGGAAAGATTTATTGAGAGATCACTATGATCAATTGAACATTTGTTATATTGCATCGTTAGTACAGAAGGGGGCCAGCCTTCAGTACTTGACAAGCAATTAAACAAGTTATGGTATTCCGCTTAGACTTCTATCACATTAACAGATAGTCACGTAGCAGTTTCTCAGGTTAAACAAGTTATGGTATTCCGCTTAGACTTCTCTCAGGTTAAATCTTAGTTTCTCGCTTGACACCATTGTTACTGACATTCCATGTCACGCTACTCGCTTTTTCATATCTATAATATTAACACTATCAGGTTGTCATCCCGAGAATTCATCAGAAAACCCTTTTTATTAATCCATTCATAACAATCCTTGCTTCATATTCCATAGTTGCTGTAAGAACCCTAATTTTTGCAATATTTTCTTTTATATAATATCATGTGGCATTGTCAATTTGGAACCTTTCTAGTCATCCCTGTTGTTTAATGGAATTGATTGTTTGAGAAATTATGTTGTTACATTCACCATGTGAGATAAAGGGAAGGTTGTTGAAGGCAAGGGTCTTATTGTTAGTAAGATTTATAAAACTTGGGATTTGAGGATTATTGGAGTATTAAAAGATTTATTAGGAATTATGAGGAGGAGTTATGGATATTCGAGGAATTTACACAATTAAGTACTTAAGGAATTACAAGGGAAATCTCTACGCGACAAAATATTATTACGAGGAGTTAATTAAGATACGATATGAATTAAAGATTAAGTGACAAGAATTGGTGGATGAATAATAATACAAGGAAAGATATTACATGCAAGCTTCATGTAACTAGATTGTTAAAAAAGCAAACAAGAAATGCAAAAGCAACTAGAGGAATAGTAACTAGTTAAGGGTGCATTGTTCAAGGAGACAAGGAAGCATGGTTGGCACCTAGGGAGCTAGTACTAGGCTTGCAACATGTGATACAATAATACATATGACCAATACATATTACAAGTACATACCACTTTATTCAAACCAACACAAAAACAAAACAAAAACTCTCCCCCCCCAAGCTCTTGTTGCTCTCGGCCCAAGCTCTAAAAAGGGGAAGAAGAATTCTTTTCTTCCACTTTTCATCACTCTTAATTCAAGGAAAAATTCCTAGGTCCTCTACACTCCATATAAAAGGTATGCTATGAATTTCAAGCCATTCTAACCATCCAATCTTGAGTTATTAATTGTTGAAGATTGAGTGAATAGTAACCATGTATGTTTATCTTTTAGATCTTGAAGGATTAAGGCCTTTAAAGGCTCATCCAAGTGTTCTTAGTGGTTGTAAAGCTCACCCAAGGTCTTTAGCTACTCAAGAAGGTATAAAACTCCAAACCCCTCTTAGCCATGAATTATTTATGATGTTTGGTGATAGATCCATGTATATTTGTGTTAATCTTGGATGTTCAAGTGATGGATGATATGGATCTTGAGTTTTAGTGTTGTGATTGTGATTTTTATGATTGTGGATAGTATATGTATCTCCATGAATGTTATAAAGCATGAACTAGGTGGATTAGATGTTGGTTGTGTTTTGGAAGTAAGAATATTGGTTGATTTAAGTGAAACATGCAAGCTGAATTTTTTCAGAAACTTGACCTGTCTTGTAACATGGTTTTGAACCCCCAAATCTTGTCCCCTGAGGTCCTACCATATATTGTTGGAAATATATTTGAATGTAGTTTCTGGAAATGTAAGATTCATGACTAGGTGATGTATAGATTTTAACTTATGGCCAGAGAAGTAAAATGTGTTTCTGGATTCCGGACTGCACTAAGTGACCCCCTTGTGAACCTTGTTTAAACCCCTAAAAATTTATGTGGGATCATGGAAAAATTTGAGAAGCTAGGAAATGCAGTGGTGAAGGCTACCCAAAAAGAATTGCATTAAAATATGAATTTTTCAATTTTATAAAAATGCTAGAGTAAAATTCGCGCAAGGGGAAAAAGTCGTAAGTGGAGTGTAGTTTTAGGGGTAATGAATATGGTTCGGATATGGTAACCAAATTAAGTCGAATAAGTGACGAGCGTAATCGAGTGATGACATGAACCTATAGTGGGGCTAGAGTGTCATAAGACAAAGTCATTAAGTTAATTTTGTACCCCCTAGAACCCCGCAATTAAAGAGATATTGTTAAGGTACTAACGAGCGGTTATTGCTTTTGTATAGATCATTCCACTCCGCACGCTCGACCACCCCAACCACACCAAGGCAAGTTTACTTTTCAAAACTTACTTATACAAGGACTTTCACTGTTGTGTTTGTAGTTTTCAATCATATCAAATGTTTATGTTTATCGAAGTATCGATGAAATTGAGATGTATAAGCACATATATGTTTGCACCCCTTGAACTTAGAATGAAATGTTTTCTTCGGACAACGACTCTAGCAATAGAGGTCGTAGCGGTCCGTATATACTATTGACCGGGGAGCGGTATATTATTATATCGTAATTAGATTGCGAAAACCCGAAGGGTCATTCGGGAAGTATCGTATACTCAAGTAATTATTCTTGTATCTTCGTAAATACTCAAAATACCTATCTTGGATTAAAAGCTTATTTAATTAAATAATTATTTTATTAATTATTAATATTAAATCTTAAAATATCATTTATTAACTATTGTTCATTATTTTAAAGACAAGGCTAATCCAAGATACCTTTAGCACTTTCAAACTTGAACTCTTTCGAACTCAAAACATTTTCGAAAACCCCCGGTCAGGTTCGCTTCTTTTGTGATTTCAAGAATCATCGGTCGACTGATGTCGGACCTCAATTACTCAGTTTTCAATCAAAATCAAGTTTTAAAAGAAAAAGAAAAAGGGACTCTGGCAGGTGTGGGAACCGTTGACGAACGATTCCCGGGATGTGTAAGCGGCCGTGAGTCAGGCGGTCCATCAATTATTATTCCGGTCCAGGTGTTGCCGAAGGATGATTACGGATGTAGTTTTCATCGAGGGTGATTACGGATGTAGTTTTCACCCGGGGATAGTTACGGATGTAGTTTCTATCCTTCTACCGGTAGAGAAGACCCGCGGATTATTGGACTTGGATGTGGCGACTGATCATCGTCAATCCTTGTCAGGTTTTTATGTTTTCTTCCAGTCCCATCCTCCACTTTGGAAAAATACTCAAACACTGCTTCTTGGGCCTAAGTGCCAAGTTGCCGATAGTGTGGTTTTTGATGAGAAAATATTGACATCGTGCAGTATCTAGAACTGCAAGATTTTCTATAAAGATTGGCACGTGTTAGTGCACTCTTGCAATTGTTTCCAAGAATGAAATGTTTTTGTATGAGAAACCTTCTAAGTTAATGGAAGGAAAGAGGTATGCAATGATGTATTCCCTGTACAGTATGTTAATCGTAGAGTGTTTTGCCGAAAGTGATATACTCATATGTATATATTTTCAAACTTGAGATATATTGGAATGGGAACCTTATAAAGGGTTCATATGTTATTCTAAAGCTCCTTAGTGAGTATAGATGTTTTATTCAAACTCGGGCATATACATTGTCCAATTATGTTTTGAAATCTGAGATATATACCCGTATAGTTGGGAACGTTTTCGAAATAAACCACATTATTATTTTACAAAATGGTGGACTTGCTGAGCATTATGTAGCTCATTCTTGCTTTATAAAAACTTTTCAGAAAAGGAAGGATTTGGCCGATTAACTCCGTACCAGCAGAAGAGGAGTAGAAGATTTACCCCGGAGATGATTTAGTTCCTGATAAATACTACAGAGTAGTCTGATAGGTTTTCAACTGTAATAGTAAGACTTGTCTTCAAGTGTAGTTGTATAAGTGGAATTGCGTAAGACTCTGGATTGTACAGATGAATTGTAATATTTAGTGTTATTTTTGATTATCGTTTCTGAGGCTCTAACTTGATTGTATGTAAGATTGAGGTATGGATGGATGTATTGTTGAGTTGTAAAGTTAATACAGGTATGATATGGTTGGATGATGATATGACGACCTGAATCTTTGACCTCAGATTTGGGGGCGTCACAGAAATGGTATCAGAGCGATAAGTTACAGTACTCAGAAACGAGAGTGTTGAGAGTTAAGTCTAAGTAGGAGAATGACATAAGAGATCGTAGTAAACTTATGATTGGACTACCGGAAGAGGTACCGGTAAGTAGAATGGACTGGAGTGTTACTGAAGGTATTATACTAGGGTCGATAGAATCCCTAGAGACCTTCAGAATGATGAATAGAGGTTTGAAAGTCGTACATGACCTATCATAGGTAATGATATAGGAAGCAGAGCGAAATCTCGAGAGCAGCTGAGGTAGAGGTGATATTGCCAATATGATCGGATGACTAGGCTGGCATAAATTTGTGGCCCATATTCCTCCACATTTTAGGAGGCGGCATTTTAAGAATCAAGAAGTTTGGACTTCCCTACATAATTAAGGGTACTTAGTACTTGGATTAATGAAAGTCTTTACTTTGGCTATAAGATCCGATTTTTGATAAGTAACGGGTTTACCTGAAGGGTGGTCACTATGTCGTTGTGGTCTCCATTACCCTTGATGGCGAATTTTACATGTGTTATACGAGAATGTTATCATAAGACGAGCGTGCTAGATAATTCCACGCATGATTCGAACGCTAGAACATGGTAGTTCAACTTAGAGAACAAACAAGTAGGATTAACAAAGGGACTCAAGGGAAGTTGAATATGGTTGCAACGAGCGATACAGTGATCTCAGAGTCTACCAAAAGAAAAGACCAGCGGGTCTAGAGTGGGATCCTTTGATAGAGATGTTATCAGGGACTACGTATAGATGTATTGTAGACATCAATATTTTTGGTATATGTTCACATACACACACCCGCCACTGAACCTATGGACTGCACTGAGATCCCTGAGAGATCTCTTTGATCTGTTCCCAAGGGGAACTGGCCACTTGTGATTCATGTCGGAAGGCATGAAGTAGGACCCTATGGACTTAGCAGGTGTCCCCGGAATGACGTGAAGCTTGGTATTCAAGATAAAGCACGGAAATGGCAGATATAATTGTGAAACCCTAACTCGATAAATGACTTTAAGATGATGATTGAGAGACGCACTAGTTGGTGTCTTGTATTACGAAGACGAAGAGATGGAGTTACCCTCATAATGGTGGTAATGGAATGCACGAATGATTATTAACTTATTTTGGTAACTACCGGCTGGTGCACTACTTCATTTTAAACTGTTCACTAACCATGTTACCTCGATTAGTTTATATCAGGTAACCCTCCTAGCTTTCTACTTCCAACTTGTGGAATAACAACCAGTGATATACTTTCTCTAAACCGGGACTCATCCAAAGTATCTTAATTGAACCCCGAGCATTCTATTTGAAGTTTATAATTATTTCTGCTCAGGCCTATTTACACTTTCTTTCAATTATCCAAGGAAGGTTCAACAAATATTTCCTTAATTAATCGATGAATATTACTTAACGAATATTGATATTTGATTGCTTCTTTCATACTTGCACTCTTCAGTTGAGCTCATAAATATCTAACAAATTACTGAGGGCATGGATGATCTAATGTCCAGACATCCTTCATGAATTCTTTTCTTCTATTCAAGATGAGATTGTACATCGTACATTGAAATCATAGTAAGGATATCATTTTGATATTGGTATTCTGAATTTAATTCTATTGTAGGATCTGATAAAGCATGTGTACCGAGGCACCCTTGGGTGGACCGTTTCACTGATAAGTAATATTTGATGAGAGGTTATCGATTGTTCCGATACCTAGAACATTCTCTTCAGATTTTATAGTTTTCTTTTTCAAACTTAATAACTTCTTATTTTCATTCGTTGTCCGAGAAGCCTAAAGTTTCTTCAGTGGCTACGATGTTGAAATTCCGTTCTATCCAAGTGAACCTGGCTAGTCGTTATGTCAATATGAATGACTAGTTGATTGTTCTAACTACTCAAAATTGTAAATGTTGTGAAGAACACCTAGCTAATTGTCCTAGCTGGTGGTGATGTCTCAAACAGGTGGACTAGCAAATTTTGTCTAGCTAGTTGCTAGTGTTTCTTGAAAAGGATTAACTATTGTTTCACTAATCCAACTCCCAATTTAATTCATTCTGCAATGCATTTTGCATGTGGTAAAGTATGATGACGAAAGTTTTGACGAATAACTTGATTGAGACCTAATGAGGTCGCCCACTCAACTCGAATTCTACCCATCTTCGTATCAGACTCTATATCACTTGAATATTTTATTCTTTCATTCACACAATGAGAATTCATTTGAAATCGCTGATTACTTGAATGATAAACTACTTCATTCTTTAATTGTCATGGAGTAGAATTGCTTTCTATTGGCTGACCTTCATCAATGCGACTTTAGATTTCCTCTTATTATACAGGAGGAAAAGTATCCACCCGATGTAAGAATTGTATAAAGACCATCTTTATGACTTTTGTATCCAACAATCATTGCCTTGTGCAACATTCTCTATGGTATCATATTACAGAATTATCAGGACGGGAAGGAATAAACCTTGTTGTATTCTTTCTGTCCATCCTTACATCTCCAAAAATCGAGACTCCTAGTATTTGGAACCATCAACATTCTTGGAACATCCAATGTGGAATTCTTATTGAAATTATCTTTTGGACCTTGTTATTTTGAAACCATTCCTTTCAAAGTGATTACTCTAAGGTGAACGGGAGGTACAATTATGAACTGTTACACCAATATGAGATCAAAAACCAAATGTTGTAATTGTGCAGCCAGAGCGTTATGCCGAGTAATTATTAAAGTAGAAATAACATGTCGGGGCATACCACAAGACCTTTAATATTAGCGTGGGGAAAGTTATAAGAAATGATGAGGTGGTTGGGAGTACGCTTCTGCCAACCGTTGTCAGGATGTTATATTAATGAATTCTGGAGTTACCAAGCCTTTTCCTGTTCCAGGAAATGCAAATCGATTGCGATGTAAAACATATCATTGGAGGAAACTGACATGGAAGTGAGATGGACGAGAAAGGAAGAAATATCATGGCAAGAATGTGAAGCTTTAATTAGCGTAAAGGGATTGATGCACCTAGAGAGACATACAGTTTAACAGGCCCCTAATAGCGAATGGATGCATGGATATATGCCAGTGATCCTTCGAGATTACCACCTAATCAAGTTTATTGGGAATCGCAGCCGCATGCAGGCCTCAGGCTGATTGGCTCCAGTTAAGAAGGAGGACGAGCGTATGACATCTTACATATACCATCGAGAACTGATACCCTTATCGGAAATGGGGGAATTGTTGATTAGTTAAAATGAGTAGTTGTTTTTCAAAGATAAGGTTGAAGAGAAGGTTTCACCAACTCAAGATCGACCTCTGTACTGTGCCAAAGTTGGCATTTCACACTAATATAAACGTTATAAAATTGTGGTAGTATCGTTTGAATGGACTAATGAGTCAGAAGCCTTTATGGATTAATGAACAAAGTTGTGGGATGAAATGAGATATTAGCAACAACCTCGTTGTTAGCTATACTTGATGATAAAAAGAGGACTTTGAGAGTCACGATGATGCGTCTTTCAAGAGTTTAAGAGGTGTGCTGATGTAGTAGAAAGGGGATGATAGCCTATACTTCTAAACAACATAAAGGTTACGGGACAGGACATACTAACCGTGAGTCTGGGATTAGTCATGATAGCGTTCACGCATAAAACTGAGACGTTAACCTTATGAGAAAAGTATATCTTCATATTGGAACCAAACATAAGAAAGAGAAGGTGACGAAAGGGAGCAGGGAGTATAATAGAGAAATATGTTATTACCCAGGAAAGGCCAGTGTGGTGGCCGATACCTATAGATGGGATTATTCGAAATTGGAATTCAGTCAGTATTGACCAAGAAAATAGAGTATATGCAATAAAGAATAATGTTAGAGGAAAATAAATAAATTATGGGGAAGGACAAAGATGTATAGAGAATTAGAGAATGTTTGGCAAACGGATATGAAGAATGGTATTGGCAAACTATTAAGTACAAACGTGACATGTCAAAAGCCGAATGACAGAGATCGAGTGGATTAATTCCGCCTGTAGAAAATCTTGAACGTGGACAGAATTATAATGAATTTCATAAGTAGGTCACCGCGGACTGAGCCAAGAGATGGCTCTAGTTGATTTATAATTGTTGGACCAAGTGATTTACCTATGAGAGACTTTCCATTGAGGAGATTATCGAATATTATACGGAGGAGATGGTGGTGCAATATGAAACTTCTGCAGCGATCACGTCAGATAAAGACTTAAGGTTAAACTTCAAATATTGAAGGTGCTTTCGGGTATATTTAACAAAGAGATTGAGCGTATGTACTAATTTGATCTGTGGCTGACGGACAGGGAAGAAGAATTGTCCAGACGATCGAATTTATAATTAGTGTCGTGCCTTAGATTTCACGGGGCAGTCAAGAATAAAAACTTATCCATGAAACGAATGTTGCTATCACGATCGGCATCATGCGAACGTAAGGACGTCTCTGGTAAAGCGTACTACGAAAGAAGAGGCTTCGCTTTTCTTGCATTACGAAGAAGTCAATGAACGAGGGATATAGTAGCTGAACTGGTTCGACATATATCGAAGACTATACAGTATCCATAGCAAGTGGTAACGGCTGACGAGAGGCAACACATGCGTGCTGATCAAGCCAAGGAATGTGAGGAATACCATGCGTATTGACGTTGTCTCAGATTACAAAACACGACCACAAAGTATTCACGGGCCAGCGATACAAGGACTCAACACGGATACTATGAACAATGTAGAAGAGGAACGTATAAGTAGTGGGATAGAAATTTTCATTCATAGAACAATCGATAAGGAATACAGGTCGAGGAGAGCATGCGTTGAGAAACAACATTAAAGCGTTGGTGAGACCAAGGTGAGAGAACAAAAGGGTTGAAGTGTCAACCTGAGAGTTGGAAAGGGTAAAGTTGGAATTATATCCACAACTAGTTTCCTTAGGTTCTTAAGATAGAATCCTTTTAAGGAGAGGAGACTGCATTAACCTTAATTTTCGGGAATATTCGAAACCTGGACGAATAGTAAATTTATGGGTGGATGAGGAATTTTTGCAATCACGATATGTGCGAATTATTAAATGAAGATTTCGAATTGATATTACGTCTTTACGGTACAGACGAGTGTATGTAAAAGTCATTAGTTTTTTTTACGAAACCCATTATTTCGAATGGTCAAATTTTATGAGATATATAAGGAGATCGTGGTAAGGCATGGGGTTCCAGTGAGCATTGTATCTGGTAGAGACCCAAGGTTCAACTCCAGGTTCTGGAGGAGTTTTCAGGATTGTGAGGGGACCAAGTTAAACATGAGTACTGCATACCACCCCCAATCAGACGGACAGAACGAGAGAAACATCCAGACCATAGAGGACATGTTGAAAGTAAGTGCCATCGATTTTAAGGGAAGTTGGGATGACCACTTGCCGTTGATCGAATTTTCCTACAACAACAGTTACCATGCGAGTATAGGAATACCCCCATATGAAGCTTTATACGGACGAAGATGTCGGTCTCCCTTGTGTTGGGAAGAAGTGGAGAGCGGAAGATTTTAGGGCCTGAACTGGTTCAATAGACAAGAGACACTATCGAACTCATAAGAGGACGGCTGGTAGCGGCCCAAGACAGACAGAAGAAGTATGCGGACCAGACCCGCAAGGACAAAGAATATGAGGTAGGAGAGTGTGTGATGTTGAAGGTATCACCGTGGAAGGGATTGATGAGATTTGGTAAGAAGGGGAAGCTAAGCCCGAGATTTATTGGACCTTTTGAGATCTTGAGACGAGTTGGAAAGTTAGCCTATGAATTGGCTTTACCCCCGAGCTTGCAGCAAGTACATAATGTGTTCCATGTGTCCATGTTACGACCCTACCATACCGACTTCCGACACGTGATAGAACGTGACCAAGTGGATCTGCAACCAGACTTGACATATGTGGAGCAACCCGTAGAAATCATGGATAAAAAAGAACAGGTGCTGAGAAACAAGGTTGTCAAACTAGTGAGAGTTTTGTGGAGGAACCAGAATGTCGAAGAATCACATGGGAACTAGAAAGCATGATGCGTGAAAAGCACCCCCAACTATTTTCAACCTGATTCCGGGACGGAATCCTTTTAAGGAGGGGAGGCTGTAAGAACCCTAATTTTTCCAGAAACTTGACCTGTCTTGTAAAATGGTTTTGAACCCCCAAATCTTGTCCCCTGAGGTCCTACCATATATTGTTGGAAAGATATTTGAATGTAGTTTCTGGAAATGTAAGATTCATGACTAGGTGATGTATAGATTTTAAGTTATGGCCAGAGAAGTAAAATCTGTTTCTGGATTCCGGACTGCACTAAGTGACCCCCTTGTGAACCTTGTTTAAACCCCTAAAAATTTATGTGGGATCATGGAAAAATTTGAAAAGCTAGGAAATGCAGTGGTGAAGGCTACCCAAAAAGAATTGGATTAAAATATGAATTTTTCAATTTTATAAAAATGCTAGAGTAAAATTCGCGCAAGGGGAAAAAGTCGTAAGTGGAGTGTAGTTTTAGGGGTAATGAATATGGTTCGGATATGGTAACCAAATTAAGTCGAATAAGTGACGAGCGTAATCGAGTGATGACATGAACCTATAGTGGGGCTAGAGTTTCATAAGACGAAGTCATTAAGTTAATTTTGTACCCCCTAAAACCCCGCAATTAAAGAGATATTGTTAAGGTACTAACGAGCGGTTATTGCTTATGTATAGATCATTCCACTCCGCACGCTCGACCACCCCAACCACACCAAGGCAAGTTTACTTTTCAAAACTTACTTATACAAGGACTTTCACTGTTATGTTTGTAGTTTTCAATCATATCAAATGTTTATGTTTATCGAAGTATCGATGAAATTGAGATGTATAAGCACATATATGTTTGCACCCCTTGAACTTAGAATGAAATGTTTTTTTCGGACAACGACTCTAGCAATAGAGGTCGTAGCGGTCCGTATATACTATTGACCGGGGAGCGGTATATTATTATATCGTAATTAGATTACGAAAACCCGAAGGGTCATTCGGGAAGTATCGTATACTCAAGTAATTATTCTTATATCTTCGTAAATACTCAAAATACCTATCTTGGATTAAAAGCTTATTTAATTAAATTATTATTTTATTAATTATTAATATTAAATCTTAAAATATCATTTATTAACTATTGTTCATTATTTTAAAGACAAGGCTAATCCAAGATACCTTTAGCACTTTCAAACTCGAACTCTTTCGAACTCAAAACATTTTCGAAAACCCCCGGTCAGGTTCGCTTCTTGTGTGATTTCAAGAATCATCAGTCGAATGATGTCGGACCTCAATTACTCAGTTTTCAATCAAAATCAAGTTTTAAAAGAAAAAGAAAAAGGGACTCTGGCAGGTGTGGGAACCGTTGACGAACGATTCCCGGGATGTGTAAGCGGCCGTGAGCCAGGCGGTCCATCAATTATTATTCCGGCCCAGGTGTTGCCGAAGGATGATTACGGATGTAGTTTTCATCGAGGGTGATTATGGATGTAGTTTTCACCCGGGGATAGTTACGGATGTAGTTTCTATCCTTCTACCGGTAGAGAAGACCCGCGGATTATTGGACTTGGATGTGGCGACTGATCATCGTCAATCCTTGTCAGGTTTTTATGTTTTCTTCCAGTCCCATCCTCCACTTTGGAAAAATACTCAAACACTGCTTCTTGGGCCTAAGTGCCAAGTTGCCGATAGTGTGGTTTTTGATGAGAAAATATTGACATCGTGCAGTATCTAGAACTGCAAGATTTTCTATAAAGATTGGCACGTGTTAGTGCACTCTTGCAATTTTTTCCAAGAATGAAATGTTTTTGTATGAGAAACCTTCTAAGTTAATGGAAGGAAAGAGGTTTGCAATGATGTATTCCCTGTACAGTATGTTAATCGTAGAGTGTTTTGCCGAAATTGATATACTCATATGTATATATTTTCAAACTTGAGATATATTGGAATGGGAACCTTATAAAGGGTTCATATGTTATTCTAAAGCTCCTTAGTGAGTATAGATGTTTTATTCAAACTCGGGCATATACATTGTCCAATTATGTTTTGAAATCTGAGATATATACCCATATAGTTGGGAACGTTTTCGAAATAAACCACATTATTATTTTACAAAATGGTGGACTTGCTGAGCATTATGTAGCTCATTCTTGCTTTATAAAAACTTTTCAGAAAGGGAAGGATTTGGCCGATTAACTCCGCACCAGCAGAAGAGGAGTAGAAGATTTACCCCGGAGATGATTTAGTTCCTGATAAATACTACAGAGTAGTCTGATAGGTTTTCAACTGTAATAGTAAGACTTGTCTTCAAGTGTAGTTGTATAAGTGGAATTGCGTAAGACTCTAGATTGTACAGATGAATTGTAATATTTAGTGTTATTTTTGATTATCATTTCTGAGGCTCTAACTTGATTGTATGTAAGATTGAGGTATGGATGGATGTATTGTTGAGTTGTAAAGTTAATACAGGTATGATATGGTTGGATGATGATATGACGACCTGAATCTTTGACCTCAGATTTGGGGGCGTCACAGAAATGGTATCAGAGCGATAAGTTACAGTACTCAGAAACGAGAGTGTTGAGAGTTAAGTCTAAGTAGGAGAATGACATAAGAGATCGTAGTAAACTTATGATTGGACTACCGGAAGAGGTACCGGTAAGTAGAATGGACTGGAGTGTTACTTAAGGTATTATACTAGGGTCGATAGCTTATCAATAGTAGCACTTTCTTTATCTTTACGTTGTCATCTATTTTCTTAGAAGAATCACCATCGCTTGTTGTTTACATAGTGCGTTAATAGCTAACCATACGGGTTTTAATCCTTTAGGGAGACAAAGTAATCACTATTCCTTATCCATAAGGAACACTTCCTGAACTTGATGTAAATATTGCATGAAGTAGATAAAATTGCAGAAGAGTTTCAAGCATCGCAGCTATGTTAGGTTGATGAAACTATCACTCATGTAGCTTCCGTAAAAGACTGGAAACTTAACGGTTTACTTCGTCAATTTTTGTATCAGGGTCCTGGTTTGCCTCAAAACGGGACCTTCTAAGGTACGTAATATGCTTAAGACTCCATCAGGAATCAAATCTTTACTTAAACTATTATTACCTTCGATTCTTGCACAATCATCAAAAGGAATGTAAATTCCTCCATTCCGATATGACCTTCAAGGTCTTTCCAAATATCATTTTATTTCTTCGGTATGAACATTTGTAATTATTCCTTTATACTAAGACTGTCGGCCACCTCATTGGCCTTTCCTGTTAATAATAATTCCTTGTAATCCATGTTTTCTGGATACATTCCAATTCAAATTTTTCTACCTCATTCCCATCACTTTTGGGTGAAAGCATTCTCCCTTAAGCTCTGCTGATGGAGAAAAATATATCTATCAGTCTTTTTCCATAAGTCATTGCTTCCACCTACCCGTGGGAACTTTATCACGTTTATTCCCAATCCTACTTAGGATACTTCTTTTCTTAGTTCTTTCCTTATCTTAGGATAATCTCAACCTTTATAGGTTCAATCCATACTTCCTCAGGGTTTCATACATGCCTCATCTGGCATTATTGTTACTATGTCATACATTCCTTACCAAACTTCCATTTTGAAGTTCGGAATATTACTTTTTTCCTTGTAAGGTTTCTTAGGTCGCCCTTATCATTCCTCCTGTATTTTCTAGGTACAGGGTATAGCAAGACGTTGTTGATCAATACTCTAATAATTCTATCTATGTTCTTTCCAGAACACTTTTTAATAATCCTTACCGGTCATTGTTGCCTTAGCAAGTCCAACTCATATCATCTGAATTCATAATGTCGTTATTAGGGTTAATGCCATCCCTTGTGCATTCCCCAGGGTTTGTCTTAATTTATGGATATCCTATCCTTAATTCAACTGCCCAAGAATTCTTGCATCCTATAATTGGCAATTAGATCATGTATCCTTAATAAGGGTCTCTTTTCAACTGTTCTCATTTGATAATCGATTGGTAACTTAATGCCACCCTCTTCTTTCAGATAGTTGTCAGCCTATTTGGCCTTCCAAAAGGCAACGTATGCCTATCTGCTCTCTTACAGAACTTGGTAATGGTAGCAAGGATGTTTTGGAAGATATTGGTCGAGTTCAACGTGAATCTCTTAGTACTTATCGTTCTTCTCAAAGGTAATTACCTTAGACGAAATTTTTACAGCATACTGATCCATCTCTGACCATTTCTATACTCTCTTCATAAACCTTCGTTGTTTACTTTCCCTAGTCATAATATATTCATGGTATTCATGATACCCTAACATCATACATCTCAAGTCATTATACTTCCATTTTTACTCGTAATCTTGGACAATCATATACACATGAATCACTTTAGTACGGGTGACCCCATTTTAAAAGTCTAGTAAATTCCCAATCCAAACATAGGTTGCAAAGGGTTCAGTAGAATATTCCTACAATCTCATTAATATTTCCATTATATCAGAAGCCCTGGCAGTCGGTGCTTACTTAGAAGCAACTCTGCTTTGTCCTTTCATTGCTGGTCTAGTCACTTGATAATCCTTTGTGACTTGGCCTCAACTGGCCACAATAAAATAAAAATATATGATTTTTGGGGTTGGCTAATTAGCATTACTTTTCTAGCAATTGTCGGCATAGTGTCTTCTTCTTTGATACCTTTCTACCTTTCCAAAACTTTACTTTATATAAGTCTTAATGGGCTACTCAGCGCCGTCTCTGGTCACCTTTCCTCTATTTTTATCTTTTCAACTATTCTTATCACTCCCACGTGCCATGCAAGCTTACCATTCCTGGCATAATAGCCTTTTCACTTAAGTCAATCCCGGAGTTTCTCAGTCCGGCTGGTTTCTTACTTACATTTACTGTTTTCGTCCAATCACACTTCATCATTGTATTTCTACAATCAATCGGGATAACCGGGGTCTGTCCACCAACCCATATAGCGGCTACCTTACCCAATTCACGGGGTTTGCCCTAGTTTCTACTTTCTTCCATGACGTTCTCTGATAATCAGAAAGACAAGGTTTGCCAAAATTCGTTGAAGTTCTTCCCAGAATTTTGGAAATTTTGGTCATTCTATCCATCTACTGGTAACATTAAGGAGACCAGTTTCGAAACCTGAAGAATAGTTCTATGAGCCTCCAAGCAGGTAGAACCGTAAGCAGTCATAATTAACGAAATAATCGTCATCAGGTTGGAAGTTTAACCCCTGGAGAGGAACCAATTATATACATCCCTTAGAAGGAAATAAACAGTTTCAAACTGAAACCTGTCATAACATCTTGATACCTATACGTCCTGATATTCAATATTTCCCAATGTCAGTCTACCTAACCACTAGTCTCAGAAGGAACATTACCGTCGGAGTTGGTTGTTCCACAAAAATTGGCACTACTAAGGTCATCCGAACCTGGTGAACCATGCTGTCCGAATGCATCCGCAAGTACTTTGTCATGCTGCACAAGCACACATCCTAATCTTTTATGCGAAGCGTCGTTGGAAGCATAAAGTCTCCTTTTTCCATTAAACAATGCCAACTCTTGGTCATTACCAATTTCATCTTTTAGCTCCAGGAAGATTTTCTCACATTTTTCTCTTTAACTGCTGATCGTATTACTTGATCCATTATAACTCCGCGTCGGAGTAAACTTAAGGTAACTACTATAATCCATTCAACGAAAAGAAAGAATTTAATATTCCTCTGAATCACATGCATCTAGCGTTTCTGGTTCATCATTTCACTGAGTTGAAATAACCCTATACTCAGTCTCTGACAGTAGCCATATTACGAGTTCATCTTGACTCACTGGTCTTATCTTCCGGTAGGTTCTGAGATCATTGTCTTGCTTACTATTTCCTTATATAACTTTATCCAATCATGCTGTCACTTCCCAATATTTTCACTTTCTAACTGATTCATTCATAAAATGGACATTTTCCTGAAATAAACAACTTCATTAATCTCATTTTGGTTCCATAATTTACAACCTATGACATCTGCCTTCTCATGGCGAATTATTACTGATAATATTCATACTAATTCATTTATCAAATGATATGGCACTTACTGCCTCTTCTCAACTATTCCTAGGGACTCTGCTCCTCGTCTTATATCGATGCCTTTGATAATCATACATCCTTCAAGCACTCTTTTCGTTAATATGAAAGTCTCTAATGATTCTCATCTATTCCCGCATAAGATCTCAAGTAATTCTTCCAATCCGTCTTACTTGTTGGTACTACCTCCAGTAGTCCGGCCACGAATCCAACATGAATCTTCAGTTCTCTTTCTAATAGCTTAGTTCTTTATGCCCACTTTTCTGAGCACTATACCTTAATCACCTCAGTCTTTCTGGCTACAGCCCTCATTCCTCGAGGGTAAGCTCCTTATCCTAACAGGATTTTCCTTATCTGCTGGAACCTCTTCCGGGTCTCCAGTAGGGTACTCTATTGAATTTACCCGCTGATCTTCAGTATATAATAAAGCATCATCGTGCTGCTGCTCGTATGCCTCAAGGTCTGTCGCCTTACTCGTCGATACGATATCAAGCTATGTTACTATCATGATACTTAATAGTTCCCATAAGGGTTTTATAGGTCATCACTACATTAAGTAGTCCGACTATAAACTTGGCAAAAGTTCTTATTATCTTAGTGAATTTATTGTTTTAACGTCGCCTCATCTCTGGGGTTTATAACGTATGCTCTGATACCACTTCTGTAACACCCCCAGATCCGGGGTCAGGGATCTGGTCGTTACCGACTCAATTCCCACCCACAATTCAACATAAATAATAAATTACAACCTAGTGACCCAAAACAATAACATAAAACACACCCGTTATAGTCCCAGAGATGAAATCAGAGTAACTACCAAATTTTATTAAGCACATTATGAGTTCTTACAATCCAAAAAGAATTACAATGTGAATACATACTCTTTGCCATCCATTATCATAAGTCATACTAGTCCATATATCTGGTACTGAAAGAATGAATCTATCCTACCAATAGCTTCTTCTTCAGCTCTGGTAGTCTCATCGTCCTCGCCAGCGTCGAGTGCGCCTTGTGCGAGTCATCTGGTCTAGCTGTTGTTGTGATATAATAATAAAGCAAGGGTGAGCAATAGCCCACCAACAATAATATATAACTGAATGATAATATATAACAGTTCAAAAGTATCTTTCAAACCATATGCCATGCATTTACGGAAATGATGCCAGTATAATATGAACGTTGAAGTTACAAGGTAACTTAAAATATTTATTTTATGGAAATATCTGCTAAGTCAAAATAAGCAAGATATTATCATTTATCATATAAAGAGGAACTTGCAAGGAAAATAGTACAATTCCAGTTATTAACATTTTTCGAGGTCCTACAACCTGAAAGAAGTCTCTTCGATACGTGTTGCGGAAGACACCGTCAACCTGAAAGAAGTCTCTTCGATACGTGTTGCAGGGAATTCCCAATTTGGGAGATGAACCAATACTGGAGTCATCACGCGCCAGCTGTCCCACTCCCTGATGATCAGTCGGGGATGGTACAGCCCAATATAGTTTACTACCGGTAGAAGGAAGAACTGACGGCTCCACTTGTAGATTGCCTTTAATAGTACCTCCCTGGCCAATTATTAGGCCTTGTGATGGACCGCGTGACTCAGCCTCTTACACACGACACCTAGTTCGAATAAATCCACTGCATTGAAATGTAGAGTTTGTCCTCCCTTCCCCAAGTGAAATACTTGTTGATAAGACTCCACAAAGTAGTCGTATCTAGTTGGAAATGAAAACTCACCATCATTTCCCAAGCTTTTGCTTGTTAATGGATATCAACTTGTTCCAACAATCTTACCCCTCGAATGATTAGAAGGTACACACAGACTTAATGAGTCCAGAGCCACCAAGTTGCGAGTGAAAAGGATAAATTATGAGATCTATGACCGGGAAGTCTACAAGACAAAAAACATTGCTCAAGTAGGTTCCCCTATAACATGGAAGTTTGAGCGAGCATTTAAATACTTTTAAAATAGATTTAAATGAAAATTAAAGAGTTGGGAACCTTTCCTTGATAAAATAGTCGTAAAAAGACTCCGAAATATTTTACATAATATTTGGAGGTGAAAGATAATCTCGAAATAATATAAATCATTTTAAAAAAAAGAATTTAAAAGAATTAAATAAATATTCCAAGAATATTTATTAACTCAATAATAATTATGGAATATTATTAAATCATAATATTGCTCGTAAGTAATCCTCGAATGAATATATAGAATTACTTACTAAATTAATCACTCCTTAAATGAATATTCAAAATAATATTCATTAATAATTAGACTCCAATAAGTATTTAAAATAATATTCAATAAATGAGTCAAACTTTAAATGAATATTTGAAAATAATATTCATTTAATAAATAATCTTCTAAGTGAATATCCAAAAAATATTCATTTAGTAATCAAAACTTTAAAGGAATAATCGAAATAATATTCCTTAAGTAAATAGAGCTTCCAATGAATATTTTTAAAATAAAATAATATTCATCAAGTACATAAAACCTTAAATGAATATTCGAAAGTAATATTCATTTAATAAATAACATTCTAATGAATATCAAAATAATATTCATTAAATAATCAACTCTAAGTGAATATTCGAAACTAACATTCATTTAATATCTCTCGACTGAGATAATAATCGAATAACATTCCACGAAATATTTCCAAGTAATTGATACTTTATGGAAATATAAATAACGTTTAATAATAACATTCCTCAGATAAATAATAATCTGCCATTGGAATCCCTCCGGGTTTCCACGACTATCTATATCTCAAAATACCGACTCCCGGTCTACATTTAAGAATGAATATCATATACCCTTCGCTAAGTGTCTTATCAAAACAATCCGGCTTATAACTGATAATTAGTATCTAGTCTATAAGCCAATATCAATTCAGGGAACAAGTATCACAAAAACCAGAGTCACAATATAATTGGAAACAGGCATGCATGCGATGGCATATGTAAAACAGAAATCATATACATATATTATCACAACAACAGGTTCCAAGGTTTGAACACTTGCCTGGTAATTGGGTGTGGGTGGAGATAGCGTGTCCTGGGTCTGCTCGATGATCTATAAACAATTAGAACATTCGAGATTAACCACTTAACACCTTTTAAGAGTCTAAGTATAAACTTTACTTAAATCGAAACACGTTTTCGAATTATCTCGTTATACCCCTTTTAGTGTAACTCTTTTTATTACCGCTACGATCCGACATTTGCTCGCTATTAAGACATGTCATCATACCCATACTCGATATATACTTAAGTCGTATAAGTTCTAAAGTCGATCGATTACGAACCGAGATTATACCTCGAGTTTTATCGTTCGTTTCTATGTGTTTTACCAAAGTTATAACCAAGCGGGTTTTTAGGGGTTCGTTCGCGTTTAACTTTGATTCAAAAATTTTTATAAAATCGGAAAACGATCCGTTTCACATGAGGTTTTCTCTCACACCTTCCTTTTTACCTCTAGTATTTAATTACCAAGATTCGCCACTGACTTACGTATTTTACGAGGGTTCAATTTCAGTTACGAATTCTCATTTACGGTTTCGAAATACTTTTCGTAATTTGACCATAACTCCTAAACCGTAAGTCGGAATGTTTCGATTCTTTCGCAAAAACGATCTATGGCTCGAGATCTACAAGGGCATGTCATAATATTACCAAGGTCAGGAATTATATTTACTATCATGCTCGGTTTCTAAGTGTTAACAAAAATTCGGCATTACGACGGCTATAAATCGGACGTTCTATAAATCGTAACAACACAACCAAGCCACATCGGGCACCAATACAATTCATACACATATTTCTCATCCCAAATCTGTCCAAGAACATCTACTTTACCATCATAATCATCATGCTTCTCAAATCACATAACTAACTACATAATCATGCTTATAATCACCACTATAATCATACAAAGCTAAACCCATCAAAAACATATATAAATCTCAAATCAAATGCTAGGGTTTTAAGAGGTCTACCTTCCTTGGAGTATGTTCTAGCCTCACTAAGCTTTGTATGATCCTTGAGTGGCTTTAATCTAGCTAAATCAACCATAAAAATCAAAGAAAAACAAGATTAGTTCTTGAAGAACACTATTCACCCTCCTTGTAAATGATTTATTTGAAAATGGAAACAAAGGAGTTTGGACTTGAAATTTCTAGGAGATTAGTTTCTTGAAATATAGCACTCACCTTAAAAATTACAAGATCAAACAAGGAGTGGAAGGTGGATTTGTGTTTTTGAATTATGCAAAAACCGAATGGTTTTTCTAGGAGAGTGCTTGGAGTTGCTTGCTTGGTTCTTAAATTCGTCAACGTTTCCGCTACGCGGCGCCTATCAATCATAAATGACTTATGCAATTTTTCATTGCATTCTATCTTTTAATAGAAGAAACAAAACATATTTTCGGGTTTTTTCATCAAATTCTTCTCAGCTTGTCATTGAATTACAAGCACATATGGATATTATTCCCATGCGATCAACAACAACTGCATAACATAAAATATATACTCGCCCACACCTGGTTAATTCCATTACTAATGTTCATTAAAATTAATGACATTTCAAAATCGCTGATGGCGCCGCGCTTCAGTGAAGGGACCTGTATCTGTAATTCCAGGCTTGAATTTGTTCGCCTGTATTTGTTCCTCGTTTTGATAGATATGGTGTTGATCAATTGCATTTCCATTTTCAATGACACTTCGTTTGTTTAATTAGTTCTTCACCAAAGTTTGGTGAATAGTGGATGTACTCCAATTGAGAGCTTACACTTCTATCCCTTGTATTGGAGTATTAGAGTACAATATATAGAGGTGGCTTGGGGGAGGGGTCGGCCCTCAGTAATATGAATTATTGTATTGTCTTTGAGAAATATCTTGCATAAAGCTACTTTAATAAAGTGATTGGGTCATCTCTTGCATCATCAAGTAGACATGTGTGGTGATTTTGTGGTTTGATGATGTGTTGAAGCTAACTACATGGTTTGGTTGCTAAGCATGCTAGTTACTTTTGTAATTACTTGGTTACTTGATTCTATCCACTTGCACATACTTGCATCTTGGTTCTCTGCTTGTTTCTTTGCCCGTTTATTGCTCAATTCATTGATCGTTCGTGAGGAATAACTCATTCGTTTCTAGTTAGGGTTTTACCGGAAACCGTCTTAATATTTATACTATCATCCTCCATTCCCTTTAATAATTCTTGAACCTATTTTCCTTAAATCCTTTCAATAATTCCTTAAGTCTTTCAGTGTCCAGGGAATCCTCGGGGAAAATAAAAGTGCTATTTTTCAGAATCCGACAGCTTTTACATACACTATTTCTCCCCCTGGATCACTAATACGAACTCAGAATTTCGTTCCGGGTACTTCTATATAGTGTCGTCTAATAATATTCCTAACTCCACCAAAATCACTATTCATCCATTTTTCTTTACTCATCCTCTTAGGGTTGTACAATTGTCCCTGATATCTTTCGATCGTTCCTTAACCTTTTTACGGATCTACTGGACCAATAACAGATATCGATTTGGATGACATAAGAATAATCTTCTCCTTTAGAATTATCCAATCTCAACTCCCTAGGAGATAGATAATTCTTATCTAAAGTGTCAACCAATAGTATTCTTCATGGCATATAAACATTTGAATCCAAATCTATTCCTTTCATTCATTATCTCAATCGTTACATCGTAGTCGTAATTACTATTCACCATTACCTCAGTACAAAATAAAAAGTTTTAATTATATCCAAAATTTGGGGTTCTTACATGAAAAATGAAAAATGATTTTTGTTCTAAAAATCATGTTTTTCTGCTACAAAATGTATTTTTGGTAATTTCTTGCTGGAAAAGACACCCAAGGCCTATATAATCACATCTTCTCATCAGATCATGGGACGACTCACCATAACACAGAGAGAGAGAGCCGAGAGA
This sequence comes from Saposhnikovia divaricata, assembly GCA_036435485.1. Taxonomy (NCBI): domain Eukaryota; kingdom Viridiplantae; phylum Streptophyta; class Magnoliopsida; order Apiales; family Apiaceae; genus Saposhnikovia; species Saposhnikovia divaricata. The sequence continues at coordinate 157,563,941 of CM071595.1, forward strand.
CGAAGAAACATAATCGAAGACGGATTCCAACGCTCGTGACAAGCAACGGAGTTCTAGATCTACTTTTCTTTTGTATTCTTCTATTAGGCGAAACTCTTGGATGTTTTTGGGATTTGTTTTCTTAACTCTTTTACTCTAGTTTTATAATTATTCACTTTCTTTATTATCCTGTTTTCATCAGATCCCATGGTGACGAACGGTTCGATTATGAACTAATCGTTGTCATGGGATTCTAACGGATTTATTTATGGAGCTTTAGTATTTGGATGCTTTAAAGATATGTGTGTGATGTATATTGATATCCTCGTATGGTTATGCTTAATTGTTAGATGCTTTCAAGAGAAGATCAAGGAAATTGAGAGGATGATGAATGCTTGTTGGTGGAAATCTAACTATGTGGTGCTCCTGCCACTTTTCAAAGGTGCATGATGGCTATTTTCTCAAACATGATTGGTATTAATGTGGAGGTCTTCATGGACAATTTTTTGGTCTTTGGTACTTCTTTTGACGAGTGCTTGCATAATCTTGGCTTGGTGTTGAAAAGGTGCGTGGAGACCAATTTGGTACTTAATTGGGAGAAGTGTCACTTTATGGTACAAGAAGGAATTATTCTTGGGCACAAGGTATCTAGCAAGGGGCTTGAAGTGGATAAGGCTAAAGTGGAGACAATTGAGAATCTTCCTCCACCTATCTCTGTTAAAGGAATTCACAGTTTTCTTGGTCATGCGGGATTCTATAGGCGATTCATTCAAGACTTCTCCAAAATCTCTAAACCCTTATGCAATTTGTTGGAGAAGGACGTTCCTTTCAAGTTTAATGAAGATTGTTTAGCTGCTTTTGAGCTTTTGAAGAAGAAGTTGACTACCGCACCTGTCATTACCGCACCTAATTGGGAGGAACCATTCGAGCAGATGTGTGATGCAAGTGATTATGCAGTGGGAGCTGTGCTTGGGCAAAGGAAGAATAATGTTTTTCATGTGGTTTACTATGCTAGTAAAACCCTCAATGATGCACAGTTAAACTATACCACTACGGAGAAGGAGTTGTTGGCAGTTGTCTATGCTTTTGAGAAGTTCAGATCTTATTTGCTTGGGACTAAGGTGTCAGTCTACACGGATCATGCAACGATTAGATATCTGATTTCGAAGAAAGATTCAAAGCCTAGGTTGATTCGTTGGGTTCTTTTACTTCAAGAGTTTGATTTGGAGATCAAGGATCGGAAAGGTACGGAAAACCAGGTTGCGGATCATCTATCACGGCTAGAGGACCACGGTAAGGATTACCATGACAAAATCTTACTAATGAATCTTTTCCCGATGAGAAGCTTTTTGGGGTGCAAGATGAAGAGCCATGGGTTGCAGACATTGTGAATTATCTTGTTAGTAACGTCATCTCTCCGGAATTCTCTTATGTTCAAAAGAAGAAGTTTCTACATGATATGAAGTGGTATCGTTGGGACGAGCCATTCTTGTTCAAGCTTGGTGTGGATTAGATAATAAGGAGATGCATTCCTTACAATGAAACGGAAGGTATTTTACGTGATTGCCATTCTACCACTTATGGAGGTCACTACGGTGGTGATAAGACATCTCAGAAAGTACTTCAGGCGGGATTCTATTGGCCAACTCTGTTTAAGGATGCTCATTAGTTCGTGATGAGATGTGATCGATGCAAAAGGGTTGGTAATATCTCTAGGAGGAATGAGATGCCTCTTAATACGTTGCTTGAAGTGGAGATTTTTGATGTATGGGGGATCGATTTCATGGGTCCGTTTGTTTCATCTTGCAATAATAAGTACATCTTCCTAGCGGTGGATTACGTGTCTAAATGGGTTGAGGTAAAGGCTTTACCAACCAATGATGCAAAGGTGGTACTTAAATTTTCTGCATAAGCAAATATTCACGTGTTTTGGGACTCCACGAGCTATAATAAGTGATGAGGGGACATACTTTTGCAATCGTCAGTTTACGACAATGATGGCAAAGTATAATGCGATGTGTTTGCACAAAATCACGCAAGCGTACGTGGTCACAAGTAATATATGAATAAGTCGAGTTCGTTCCCACAGAGATCTGGTTATGGTTTTAATTCAGTTATTGTACCTATGCAACAATGTATGGTTATTACTCACTGCTAAGACAAATAAAAATTTGAGTTTTAATTAACTAAACTAATTAAGATGCAAATTATCAACTAAGAATTAACTAACTAACGATAATTAAAATCAAATTACTTACGCAATATAAACCATGGAATCCTAACTTCAATACAAACTTCCTTTAGAGATCATGCCCTTTTATCAATACATGTGGTGGTTACGATAACTAATCGGACAACACGAAATAAGTATACGTTACCTTTCAGTACACGCACACCAATCTACACAATATCCACATAAGATAGAAATCATGCAGGCACCAATTATGCTTAGACCCTATATGTCTATAGAATTTGAAAACATAATGGTTGAAGATCAAGTATCCATAAGATTACATAAGGTAGTATGAGACGGTTAGAAACACACCACAAACATGAATAACATTCATGGACTTATGCTAGCATGACAAGTTCTAAATCTAAAGATCCACTGTCGCTTCACTAAAGATTAACAAGATAGATGTTAGCTACGCATCTATATGAATTAAATACAACCCTGCAAGGATATCGCAAATTCACCACACATATATCAAGTTAAGCAATCAACATCTAAATTCCATAAGTAAATCCGTTAGAATCACATGACAACGATTAGTTCATAATCGAACCTCTCGACATCATGGGATCTGATGAAACCATGATAAAAACAAAGTATGAAAAGATACAAATAAAACTAAGTAATTGATATGTAATGGTGTGTCTTTTTTCTGTCCCCCAAGATATGTATTTATAGCCCCAAGTTGCCTCTCCATCAAGCAATTACCATATTAGAGTAGGAATAGAAGACCGACAATTTCCATCTTTAAACGGGATAGGATTTGCAAATTCCATGCTCATGACTGATTCTGGAATGTTCTAGCCGTCCAGGACAATTACCATACTGATTAGAAGTAGGAATTGTGGCAATTTCCTTGTTGGAATAGAATTCTGCAACTTCTGGAAGTTTCTGTTTTGAAGGAAAATTCTCTTCAATAATTCTGGACTTCGGACCACCTTAGAATGATAGAAAATCTCGTTAGCTTCGCGTGGACTGTAAGATCGTCCAAAACGGACTTGTAGAACTCAAGATATGGCCAAAACAAAATCAGAAATTCTTGCTGATTTTTCACCCGCACCGCGCGTGACCGCGCTACTGTTCACTCCCGCGCCGCAGCGCCCGAAATTAGTACAAATTAGGTGCGGCCGCGCCCGACCTACTGTTCATTTGCTGAATTTGCTCTATTTTCTTCGTTTTAACTCCGATTTTCATTCCGTTTCTTCTGGCTCTCTCGCAATTTGATGTATTGTTATTCTTTAAGCTCAAAACCCACCATTTAAGCATGGAAAACATCATCACACATCCGACTCTTATTCCTGCACAAATTCACTAAAAACACATCAAAAACACCACATACTTGAGTTCAAGTCATCAATTCAAGCCGATACGAAGCATTCCAAGTGGATATAACATCCACTTATCACACCCCCAAACTTAAACCGATGCTTGTCCTCAAGCATAACAATTATAACTATATACAACTAACTAGTACCACTTCCGTAGGTGATCACGGTTGCATTTGGCATATGCAACAAGCCCTTTAAACCCCTAGGCAGCCCCAGTGGACGAGTAAGGTCTCGTGAGGGCCTATAGTGAATGTACCCACAAAATCCATTTAACCTAATGCAATGCAATGCATGAATGCAACTAATATGAAAATGCAACAATCCCCTTCAAACTAACCAAAACCAACTAGCAAGCAAATATCTTAGAGAATGCAACTAAATCCAAATAGAGCTCGACCAAGTTCCCGTATACTAACAATACATGAACAGAAACGTGCGTGTGTGCAATGCTCATCAGAAATACTCCCAAAACTAGGTCAAAAATCATACATGCTCTTCGTCAAGACAATCACAGGTTTATAAATAGAATAGACTGTAGACAATTCATAACCTAGGAACACCTTCATCCTTATCCAAGGTAGACAGAAATTCATGCTTTATTACTAACTACTATGACACATATATACAAGCATGCTTATTTAACCGTGCAATGGATGAGACCCCGAAAGGCTTATACAATAATACCCATGTAGCGAGCGTTAGGTTAGTGGATCCCAGACTAATAAAAGCCTTAAGTCACTAGGCACAAAGTCCCCTAGAACTTAATTGCTCGAGTATTAAAGAGCTCACCCTAGTTAATTTTGCATAAAACAATTCACATAACTTTTTTTTTTTTTTTTCTGTTTTTCTGTTTTTTTTTCTTTTTTTTTTCCTATGCAATCTGGAAAGAGAATTCTCAATTCCAACCCTAGACTACTCATATAAATATGAGCCGGCTACTAGCCATTTGACATCTAGCAATTATTGACAATTATTTACAATTTAGCATGAAATCCCTGTTTTCCCCCAAACTTAGACTTTAGTGATCTAGGCCATCAAGGGAATAACGAAAATTCTAAATATAATCAAGTGATTAAATCTCTAAACATCCAACAAGCATGACCTCAACCTAGCCCAAAAGCACCCAATGAGACTGTGTAATTAGTTTTGTTTCTGAAACACATAAGTCAATTTCATAGAAACTATAAGTCAACCCTCTATTCATCATTACCACACTCAATTAGACACCTACCTACCAATCAGAATTAGCTCGTCTTAAGGGATCATGAAATATGCATGCTATGCAAATGCAACTAATATAAACTCACATGGTATACGAGAAATAAAAAAAAACAAAATGTCCTATATGAAACAAACATAATTAATACGAACATATATGCATGAACTACTACTACTAATATGCAAAGCATGAAATCCTATATGAACACATAATACAACAACAACCACTAATCCCTCAAACCACCCCCAAACTTAAAATATTCAATGTCCGCATTGAATGGAAGTAAATACGATGGAAAGTAGAAAACATACCTTGGGTTGCCTCCCAAGAAGCGCTTCTTTAACGTCAATAGCTTGACATTACTTCCAAGCCTCCATTAAGGATAATAATAGTTTGTCTGGTCCTCTCTTCGCGAAACTTCATCGTCATCACGGCGGCACACTTTCTGCCCTTTCTCCTCGCTTGGGCTATTCGTATAACAACTATGTCCTGTTCCAATGCCTTCTTCTGTTGACCCATAATCTGTCAATTTGTAGAACAACACACACTCGCGGGCTTCGCTTGAATATAATGGAGGAGGGTAAATGTAAGTTGCTGAAGCCCTTGGTTCCTCAAAGAGAACTTCCTCCATTGGCTCTAATGTGCTACCTCCATCTTTAAACTCTGAGACAAGTAGAAGACCTGCATCTTTCCCATGTTCTTCGGCCTCTTGGTACGCACATACCAATTCTTGAAATTTGTGCAGCTCATCAGTGTCTGTCCCAAATAGTGCCCTTTCCAAATCATCCACCATCCTAACATGATCAAATTCCTCACATGGCTTGCGAATGTTCACCTCACCTTGGAATTTGTCTTTCTCAATTAAGCATGCAGCACCTTGCTCCAAGTCACAGTTACTTTCTGGAATTGCCTCTTGTATGAATTGTTGTCTCTCTTGTTTCACAGCACTCACAGCTCGAGCAACTAGAATCTCCAAAGATTTGATAGACTTCTCACTACTCTTTACAAGCATCCTAAGCTCCTCCATAGTAGGAACCTCATCTGACTGAAAAGTAGGAGTAGGTTGCTGATGTTGAAACTCTTCACTTCCAAAGAAATATGACATATCTGGAACATCTTGCTGGTACTGTTGAGGATGGTATTGAAAATATGGTTGCTCCTCATAATTGACATATGGATCAACTCCTTCGTAGTAACGATATTTTGAGGGATCATGAACGCCCAAAACACCGCTCACATTGATAAGGCATAGATGTCCTCGAATATGCCCACCATGGCAACTCCTCGCATGCCATCTTCAAAAACTCAAGTACCTGAAACACACCGAACTAAACAAGATAGATAAGAAATCCGAGTCAGTGAACGCTAACGACCACTATTGACAAGCACATAAACCAAAAATAAAACACCGATGATCCCCGGCAGCGGCGCCAAAAACTTGTTTGCACAAAATCACGCAAGCGTACGTGGTCACAAGTAATATATGAATAAGTCGAGTTCGTTCCCACAGAGATCTGGTTATGGTTTTAATTCAGTTATTGTACCTATGCAACAATGTATGGTTATTACTCACTGCTAAGACAAATAACAAATTTGAGTTTTAATTAACTAAACTAACTAAGATGCAAATTATCAACTAAGAATTAACTAACTAACGATAATTAAAATCAAATTACTTACACAATATGAACCATGGAATCCTAACTTCAATACAAACTTCCTTTAGAGATCATGCCCGTTTATCAATACATGTGGTGGTTACGATAACTAATCGGACAACACGAAATAAGTATACGTTACCTTTCAGTACACGCACACCAATCTACACAATATCCACATAAGATAGAAATCATGCAGGCACCAATTATGCTTAGACCCTATATGTCTATAGAATTTGAAAACATAATGGTTGAAGATCAAGTATCCATAAGATTACATAAGGTAGTATGAGACGGTTAGAAACACACCACAAACATGAATAACATTCATGGACTTATGCTAGCATGGCAAGTTCTAAATCTAAAGATCCACTGTCGCTTCACTAAAGATTAACAAGATAGATGTTAGCTACGCATCTATATGAATTAAATACAACCCTGCAAGGATATCGCAAATTCACCACACATATATCAAGTTAAGCAATCAACATCTAAATTCCATAAGTAAATCCGTTAGAATCCCATGACAACGATTAGTTCATAATCGAACCTCTCGACATCATGGGATCTGATGAAACCATGATAAAAACAAAGTATGAAAAGATACAAATAAAACTAAGTAATTGATATGTAATGGTGTGTCTTTTTTTTGTCCCCCAAGATATGTATTTATAGCCCCAAGTTGCCTCTCCATCAAGCAATTACCATATTAGAGTAGGAATAGAAGACCGGCAATTTCCATCTTTAAACGGGATAGGATTTGCAAATTCCATGCTCAAGACTGATTCTGGAATGTTCTAGCCGTCCAGGACAATTACCATACTGATTAGAAGTAGGAATTGTGGCAATTTCCTTGTTGGAATAGAATTCTGCAACTTCTGGAAGTTTCTGTTTTGAAGGAAAATTCTCTTCAATAATTCTGGACTCCGGACCACCTTAGAATGATAGAAAATCTCGTTAGCTTCGCGTGGACTGTAAGATCGCCCAAAACGGACTTGTAGAACTCAAGATATGGCCAAAACAAAATCAGAAATTCTGGCTGATTTTTCACCCGCACCGCGCTACTGTTCACTCCCGCGCCGCAGCGCCCGAAATTAGTACAAATTAGGCGCGGCCGCGCCCGACCTACTGTTCATTTGCTGAATTTGCTCTATTTTCTTCGTTTTAACTCCGATTTTCATTCCGTTTCTTCTGGCTCTCTCGCAATTTGATGTATTGTTATTCTTTAAGCTCAAAACCCACCATTTAAGCATGAAAAACATCATCACACATCCGACTCTTATTCCTGCACAAATTCACTAAAAACACATCAAAAACACCACATACTTGAGTTCAAGTCATCAATTCAAGCCGATACGAAGCATTCCAAGTGGATATAACATCCACTTATCATGATGCATCGTGTGGCCACTGCTTATCATCCCCAAACTCAAGCGGAGGTCTCGAATCAGGAAATCAAGCGAATTCTAGAGAAAGTTGTGAATCCATCAAGGAAGGATTGGTCTTTGAAGTTAGATGAAGCTGCTTGGGCGTACAGAACTGCTTATAAAACACCTCTTGGTATGTCTCCGTTTCAGTTGGTATTTGGAAAGGCTTGTAATTTGCCCGCTGAGCTAGAGCACAAGGCATATTGGGCGTTAAAGAAGTTGAATTTGGACATTAGAGCTGCGGGTGAGAAGCGTCTTCTTCAGTTGAACGAGCTTGAGGAGTTTCGTGCACAAGCTTACGAGAACAACAAGATGTACAAGGAGAAGGTTAAGAGGAGGTTTTGGTAGGACGGGTCTTGCAGATGCTCAATTCCATCGATTGACGAGGAGGATTGATGCCATGCATGACATCAACCGCCGATATGCTGATGATATGACTCAGTCTTTGAGCATTACTTTCCAGTCTACGGGTATTGCGGTCCAGTGGCCGGTTTTTGGAGCTCATTCTCAGTATCCACCTCCAGATTCCCCACCCGAGGAGGGTGACCTTACCGATGATTAGGTATGTCTACTTTCCCTTGTATTACCTTCAATGGGGACATTAAATATTTCAAGTTTGGGGGTGATTTGGGGGATAAGTAGTGTTAGTTGAGTCTTTGTTCATATAGGAGTTCATATTTTGCATGTTTAGTGGTAATTCATTCATATTTGTTCGTATTATTGCATGTTTGTTTCATATAGGACATTTGATTATTTTGTTTTTTTGTATACCATGTGAGTTCATTTTAGTTGCATTTGCATAGCATGCATATTTCATGATCCCTTAGGATGAGCTAATTCTGATTGGTAGGTCGATGTCTAATTGAGTGTGGTAATGATGAATAGAGGGTTGATTTATAGTTCTTATGAAATTGACTTGCATGTTTCAGGAACAAAATTTTTTTTCACAGTCTCATCGTTTGCTTTTGGGCTAGGTTGAGATCATGCTTGTTTGGTTGTTTTAGATTTAATCACTTGTTTATATTTATAATTTTCGTTATTCCCTTGATGGCGTAGGAGCACTAAAATATAAGTTTGGGGGAAACCAAGGATTCCATGCTAATTGTTAATATGTGTCAATAATGGCTTGGCGTCAAATGGCTAGTAGCCAGCTCATATTTATGAGTAGTCTAGGGTTGGATGAGATGGAGCGAAACGCACTCATTCCAAGTTAGTTGTGTGAAAAATCAAAGGAAAAAAAAATTAAAGAGAAAAAAAAAAGAAAAAAAAAGTGTTATGTGAATTGTTTAAATTGTTAAATGCAAAATTAACCAGGGTGAGATCTTTAATACTCGAGTAATTAAGTTTGCGGGGACTTTGTGCCTAGTGACCTAAGGCTTTTATAGTCTGGGATCCACTAACCTAACGCTCGTTACATGGGTATTATTGTATAAGCCTTTTTGGGGTCTCATCCATTGCACGGTTAAATAAGCATGCTTGTTGTGTTATGTGTCGCAGTTGTTTAGTAATAAAGCATAAATTCCTGTCTAACTCGAATGACGATGGAGGTGTTTCTAGGTTATGAAGTGTTTACCGTCTATTCTATTTATAAACTTGTGATTGTCTTGGTGAAGAATAGGTATGATTTTGATCTAGTTTTAGGAGTATATTTGATGAGCATCGCACACACGCACGTTTCTGTTCATGTATTGTTAGTATACGGGAACTTAGTCAAGCTCTATATGGATTTAGTTGCATTCTTTTAGATATTTACTTGCTAATTGGTTTTGGTTAGTTCGAGGGGATTGTTACATTTTTCACTATAGTTGCATTCATGCATTGCATTGCATTTGTTAGTATCGAGTCTGTTTTGAGTCTATTTTATGCTTGAGGACAAGCATCGGTTTAAATTTAGGGGTGTGATAAGTTGATTTTATATCCACTTGGAGCGTTCCATATCGGCTTGAATTGATTCACTTGGCCTCAAGTTTGTTGCATTTTTGATGTGTTTCGTGTAGTTGCGCAGGTTTGTTAATCGTCGGTTAGGCTTGGCAATTTTCATGATCTTGGTGTGGATTTCGAGTTTGGAATGATGAACGAAGTCTCCACTACAACTCTTGGGAGATTTTTAGTTAAAGAAATGAAGGACAGAATCAAAGGCAAAAGGAACGGGAGAAAACAGATGAAAAACGAAGAAACAGCAAAAGAAACGGCAACCTCCAGTTTTGCCCACGTGCTGCGGCGCAGCACAGGCGCTACGGCGCGGTTTCAATAGTTCACATGGCGCGCTGCGGCGCGGGTCATGGGCGCTGCGGCGCGGCTGCCAATCTGGAAGAATTCGATTTTTGTTCTAAAAAATCCTGTTTTTCTGCTACAAAATGTATTTTTGGTAATTTCTTGCTGGAAAAGACTCCCAAGGCCTATATAATCACATCTTCTCATCAGATCATGGGACGACTCACCATAACACACAGAGAGAGAGAGAGAGAGAGAGAGAGAGAGAGAGAGAGCCGAGAGACAAAGAAACATAATCGAAGAAGGATTCCAACGCTCGTGACAAGCAACGGAGTTCTAGATCTACTTTCCTTTTGTATTCTTCTATTAAGCGAAACTCTTGGATGTTTTTGGGATTTGTTTTCTTAACTCTTTTACTCTAGTTTTATAATTATTCATACTTTCTTTATTGTCATGTTTTCATCAGATCCCATGGTGACGAACAGTTCGATTATGAACTAATCGTTGTCATGGGATTCTAACGGATTTATTTATGGAGCTTTAGTATTTGGATGCTTTAAAGATCTGTGTGTGATGTATATTGATATCCTCATATGGTTATGCTTAATTGTTAGATGCGTAGCTAACATCTAATCAGTTAATCTCTTGTGAAGTGAAAGTGGATCTTGAGATTTAGAACTTGTCATGCTAGCATAGGTTCATGATTGTTTATCAACATGATTCGTGGTGTAATTTGAACTATTTTATACTGCCCTGTGTGATCTTTATGGATAACTTGTTCTTCAACCGTTATGTTTTCAAATTCTATAGACATATAGGGTGTAAGCATAATTGGTGTCTATTCATCTTCTATCTCTTTTGTGGATGTGTGGGTAGTTTGGTATACGTATACTGAGAGGTAGCGTGTACTTGTTCCGTGTTGTCCGATCAGATATCATAACCATTGCATATAGTGATTAAAGGCGTCAGATCTAAACAAAGTATTTAATGAAGTTAGGATCCCATGTTTTCTCTCGCATAAGTAATTCGATTCCAATTCTCATTAGTTAATTAATTCTTAGTTGTTAATTTACTTTTTAGTTAATTTTAGTTAATCAAAACCCAAATTTGTTAATTGTCTTAGCAGTGAGTAAAAATCATACATTGTTGCATAGGTGCATTAATTGAATTAAAACCTAAACCAGATCTCTGTGGGAACGAACTTGACTCATATCTATATTACTTGTAACCACGTACGCTTGCGTGATTTAGTGTGAACAAAAGGATACGTAGGCACCTTGAGGGTAAGACGAATTCAGCTCTCTAATTTTCTCTAAAGGCACATGAGATTATTGGAGACACCCTCGAGCTCAGCTCACCCCCACAAACACAACCCAAATCTTCCATTGAACAGTTGATCGTTAGCCTTTACAACTCACCGAAAACCTCACAAAAGTTGTTACGAAATCCACTCATCAACACAACAACAACAACAACAACAACAACAACAACAACAACAACAATAATAATAATAATAATAATAATAATAATAATAAATTTTATATTTACATTATCATTAACAACTAATATTGTTCACTATTATAATTCGTTAATCTATTTAATATATCATTTGCAAATTTTTAAAACAGTGATTTCAAATAAAAAATAATTTAGGTAAAGTTTTTACAAAATTATAAATTAATATAAAATATTTTTCTTTTGTAGCATGTGATTTTAAACAAATGTTTTCTTAAAGAACATAATTAATTCTCTATTTCGTATAAACATTAATTTAATTGCAAATTATTTCGAATAGTTTAACATTTTAATTGTTTCATGAGAAAGAAAAAAACATAAATATGAAAATTTAAGCTAACATAAATACGAAGGATCGCCTGTATAATAAAATAAAAAAAATCAAACAAACTTTCATTTTCCTATATATTTAAATAGTTAATAGTAAAACTTTTAATTACTTGTATCTTTTTTTCTAAAATAAAACAGAATTTGTTACCCATCTTTGGCTATTACATGGACAAGTAACAATGTTAATAACTAATAAACCATCATTTCAAAAAACTAATAAACCATCATTTCTCGCATTTTTAACCATTCTCTAAGAGCCCATGACTCAAAATTTATCCGGATTCATTTATTCTTTCGCCACATATATATTATTTTCTAGCCCAAATCATCTAAGAATCCTTGGTCCGCCTTGGTAAAAATTTCATTAATAATGATGGACTCTCCTGCATGTACAATAATCTCCACCAATCAAAATTTTCCAACTCATTAAATACGAATTCTTAGCATATGCCTTTAGGCACACACTAACAAACTCTTATTTTTTTCTTGGCATATATTTCTCTGGAGTGTTCAAACTCGAGTAAACTGATATCATCAATGACGTTCATTAATGACTAATGATTAAATTGATTACATTCGTTTTACGTGTTCCTTTGTACAATAAATTTCAGTCAAATTTTGATCCATTTAACAATGAAAAATTAGAAAAAAGATATATGTTGGGAAGGATGGAGTAATTTTTACGAATGTTGACATGAAAAAGAAAAAGCACTAATACAACCAGGCAATTCAATTATGGTTGGCTACCTGCTGCATATTTTACTGGATTGATTCACATACTACATGTATATAAATGCATCTGATCTAGTAGCTCCAAAAGAAAACAAAAACCAGAAGAAGAAAATAAAAAAGAAAATTAAGAAACAGAGAGATGGGAATTCCAGAAGTTGCATTGAACAATGGGAAGAAAATGCCAGTACTGGGACTGGGCACAGCTGATTTTCCTCCTCCACCAGCAGAAGTTGTGACAAAAGCAATTCTAGAGGCAATTGAGCTTGGCTACAGAATGTTTGACACTGCTGCTTTGTACCAAACAGAGCAAGCACTTGGTGAAGCCATATCACAAGCTCTTGATCTTGGCTTTATTAAGTCTCGCGACGAAGTCTTTATTGTTTCTAAGCTCTATTGCAATGATAATCATGCTGATCGTGTCCTCCCCGCCCTTCGAAAGACTCTGCAGTAATTAACAAGCTCATTTATACATTTTTTTTTGGTATATAGGTTTTTTAGTTTGTTTTAATTAATTGATTTTTCTTTAATTGTTGTGCAGGAATTTGAAGCTGGAGTATCTTGATCAGTATCTTATACACTGGCCAGTGAGCATAAAGCCCAACGCAGTCCTTTTTCCACCAAACCCTGCAGATGTTGTTCCAATGGACATTAAAGGTGTTTGGACAGCCATGGAAGAGTGCCAAACACTTGGCCTTGCAAAATCGATTGGTGTCAGCAATTTCTCTTGCAAGAAGCTTGCTGACATTCTGGCTTTTGCTAAGATTCCTCCCGCAATCAATCAAGTTGGAATCTTTGAATTGAACTTCTATAAAGTACATAAGTGCAGAAGTCTATCCTGCATCACGGTGTCAGTCAGAGGTTGCAAATTTCGAAGTAGTTGCGTTGCTTGCACCTAAAGGTTTATACAGATCATAATTGACATACATATTTCTATTAATTGGCACCTACATAATACATTTGATTTTATGGATAGATATATGAACTCAAAAGCACAAGCTGAAGTCCATGTATTCATATTATTGATAGATATATGAACTCAAAAGCACAAGCTGAAGTCCATGTATTCATATTATTGGTTTTCGGATCTGTGTGTGTTTTAAGGTGGAGATGAACCCAGCATGGCAACAAGGGAAGCTAAGGGAGTTCTGCAAGGCCAACGGAATCACGATTTCTATCTACTCTCCTCTTGGAGCAGCAGGAGCCATATGGGGAACCAAAAGTGTATTGGATTCAAAGGTTCTTAAGGAAATTGCAGATTCCAAAGGAAAATCTGTAGCTCAGGTGGCCTTGAGATGGGCTTATGAGCAAGGAGTTGTTATTGTAACCAAGAGCTTCAACAAAGGCAGACTACAACAGAATCTTGATATTTTCGACTGGGAATTGAGCGACAAAGATATTAAGAAGATTGCTGCGATCCCACAGGTCAGGGCAAATGAAGGAAATGGGTTCATCTCCGAAACTGGTCACATTAAGTCAGTTGAGGAGCTCTGGGATGGAGAAATGTGAGCTGTTTTACCCTCACAAAGTTATAGTAGCAAATGTATTTGAAATTGTATTTCGTTTTCAGAACTTGTAAACTTTCTTTCTTTAGTAAATAAACTCTCCTGGTCTGCTGGTCACCTGATCTGGAGTTAAATTTAACAAATATCTTCGAAATGAGGCCATCTGTTTTTCATATATGCTTTTGCTTTTGTTAGTGTTACTTTGTTTAAATATATAGATAATCTATAGATGTTCTCTCTGAATTCAATATCAAAAATTTGCAGGTGAAGGGACATAATATGTTATAATTTATAAATTGGAGTTTTATTAAATCAACCATATTTTCATACTAAATTTTCAAAATACTACAAGAAACAGATGTAGATACATCAACCAGGCCAAGTCTTGCAAAACGATGAATCATCGGAGATATATCTTTGATACAAATATGAAATCTATATGAAATTGTATTGCTTTTTCAGAACTTGTAAACTTTTTTTCTTTAGTAAATAAACTCTCCTGGTCTGCTGGTCAGCTGATCTGGAGTTAAATTTAACAAATATCTTCGAAATAAACTTGTTACTTCCAGCTACAGGAGCCACCCACCTGGTGTCATGTTGGACAGTAGGATCTTTCAACTGGATATTATTGCATTGCTTGCGTTTTTGAGCTGCCCTCCATTCCACTATCTGCTTAGAGCTCCACTCCATCGCAATCTGAGGAGCTATTGTCTTTCCCTCCCAAACTCGTTGATTCGTAGCCCACCATACACCCCAAACCACCGTGGCTATTTTGAGCAGGTTTTCATTTGACTCAATACTCAGCTTATCCAGAAACCATTCCGGGGCACTTTCAACCTCCCTCGTGTCGTAAGATAGTCCAACCCTTTGCCAGCAGAGTTTAGCAAAACTGCAATCTAGAAACAGGTGCGTTAGATGCTCTATGTCACCTACACACATCTCACAAGAGATGGGTACATGAATGCCTTTGCCTCTTAGGACATTTCGAACAGGGACATTATTACGGCAAATTCTCCAAATCAGGACCTTGATCTTATGTGGAATTCCCAGACGCCAAATTTTACCCCATCCCATTGATTGCTGCAGAGATGCATCCCTCATATGACGTGAATGCCAGTCATGGTAGGCCGATTTCACAGAGTACTGTCCATCATTAGAATGAACCCAGGCTATCCTGTCACTCGTACTATTCAGTGGAATTCGAACTGCTAAACTGGCTTCAACATCTAGATTGCTGAATGTATTTCTGATTTTTATTTCATCCCAAACCTTCCTCTCCCTCATGAAAAAGTCACACACCCTTTCTTCACCTCCATTAATGTTATCAACACAGAAATTCTCCTTACCTCGCAGCCACCTATCGGAGTACACCCTGATTGATGTTCCATCTCCTAACACCCATCTTAGACCTGTTTTCATATTTTCTTTAGCTTCCCATAACCCTGACCACATATAACTCGATCCCCCTGTTCTTCCAGCTTGGAGCAGACTACAATTCGGATAATATCTAGCTTTAAGCATCCTTGAGAGTAAAGCTTCCGGTTTCTTTAATAGATTCCAGCATTGCTTACCAAGCATCGCTAGGTTAAAACCATGTAAATCGCGAAAACCCATTCCACCTGCCTTCTAATTCATACTCATTCGAGACCAAGAGAGCCATTTGATACTCTTACTATTGAAGAGCTAGAGCTCCACCAAAAGGCGTTCATCATTCGCTCGATTTCTTGACACAGAGACTTTGGAATTAAGAAGCAAGACATCGTATATGCAGGGATAGTCTGAGCCACATTATGAAGCAAAACCGCTTTTCCAGCTCTAGAAAGAATTTTGTTGTTTCAATCCTTAATCTTCGATCAGACCTTGTCTTTTAAATAGTTAAAGACTGACTTTTTTGATTTGCCTACAAGAGAAGGCATTCCAAGGTACTTACTAGCGCCAATATCATTGTGAACTTCAAGAACATTTTTAATCTCAATTTGCTTATCTCGTCGAACATTAGAGCTAAAGAAAATGGCTGATTTTTGGTAGTTCACTGCTTGGCCAGAAAAAGCCTCATAGCTACTAAGAATCTGCTTAATCGAGTTCGCCTCTCCTATTGTAGCTTTGAAAAACAGAAAGCTATCGTCCGCAAAGAGTAAGTGGGTCACAGCAGGGGCTTGAGGACAAATTCGACAGCCAATAATAGAGTCATTTCCAGCTGTAGTTTTAAGAGATAGAGATAAACCTTCAATGCAAAGTAGAAAAAGGTATGGCGACAGCGGATCTCCATGTCTTAGACCACGTTTAGGAAAAATAGGACCTATGTTCGAGCCTTGAAAAGAAATTGAATACGACACTGATGTCACACACATTAACATCCATTTTATCCACTTCGTTGAGAATCCCATAGCCATCATTCTACTTTTTAAATAGCCCCAACAAACTCTGTCATAAGCCTTGCTTATATCCAATTTTAAAGCCACATCTCCCTCCTCACCATTCATTTTCCTCTTCATATAATGTATCAGTTCAAAAGCAACTAGTACATTATCAGAAATATTACGACCTGCAACAAAAGCACTCTGCTCCTCGGAGATTAGCACCGGCAAGATTTTTTGAAGCCTATTAGCAAGGACTTTGGCCACAATTTTGTATAAAACGTTGCACAAAGCAATAGGTCTTAGATCTCTAGCATCTTCCACTTTTTCTTTCTTAGGAATGAGCACCAAAGTAGTATCATTAGCATTTGCAGAAAACTTTCCCTCCATCAACCAATCTTGACAACTTTTAAACACTTCTTGACCAATCAACTTCCAAAAATGCTGATAAAAGCGGGGTTTAAACCATCCGGGCCACTAGCTTTGTCAGGATGCATGCTTCTCTCTGCTTCAGTAAATTCCTCGAATGAGAGCTCTGCTACTAGCATATTATTCTGATTTTGTGATACTTGACTTTCATTCTCATTAATCGGATAACTTACCACCTGTTCTCCTGCAGAACAGAGATTCGAATAGTAATTCTTGAGTAAAAAACATAACTCCTCATGTTTAGTGACAACACGCCCATCATCTGACTTTAAGGAATGAATATGATTCGCTTTTTTCCTGCTTGAAGCAGAGGCATGGAAAAATTTCGAATTGGAGTCTCCTCCCTCTAACCAAAACATTTTCGCCCACTGTTTCCAGTAAATTTCCTCTTGCAGAATTAGACTCTCCAACTTAGCTTTCTCTTGAAAATACTGCTGAATTCCCGCATCATCTTCTTTGTCTTTCAATTTATCGATAACCTCCTTCTGTTTAATCACTTTCTCTCTAAATTTATGAAAAAAACTTCTCCCCCATTTAGCCTAAAAGAAGAAACTGCAATAAGTTTAGGTAACAGATGAGAAGGAGGAAGACCCAACCAACACTTCGACACTTCTTCATAGAAACCATCTTCTTTCAACCATGTGTTCTCAAATTTAAACCGGAATTGCTTCCTTGTAACAGCCGTGTTAAACAGATTAAGCTTGATGGGATCATGGTTTGATTTGATCACATGAGATACTGTAAGCGTACATAGAGGAAAGATATTCCACCAAGAATCTGTAGCGAAGGCCCTGTCAAGCCTTTCTCTGACCCAGGCTTGGGTTCCCTTACTCTTCTCCCACGTGAAAGCTCTGCCTGATAACTCCACTTCGATCAGATTACAATCTTCAATGGCTTTTTTAAACCCATTAAGTAAGTTCTGAGGATGCGGATGCTGCCCCTTCTTGTCATCTTTAGATAACAGATCATTAAAATCTCCACAAATGCACCATGGCAATGTGGATTTAGAGGCTAATGCCCTAATAAAATCCCATGCCTCAGTACGTCTCTCTCGCTCCGGGAAGCCATAATAACACGTGAGCCTCCAAGAAATTAAGTTATTTTCTGAAATCACCAAGTCAATATGGTTTGAAGATGACTCGAAAACTTCACAAATCATTGTGTGTTTCCACATAATTGCAATGCCACCTCCTCTACCATGCTTATCAACTGAAAAAAAATTTGCAAAACCAAACTTCGAAGCAATCTCTTCGATTTTATTACTACAAGATAAAGTTTCACATAAAAATAACAAATCTGGCTTGTGAGTTTTCAACACCTCACCTAGAATTCGAACTGCCCGGTGGCTGCCAAGACCACGACAATTCCAGCTTAGGATACTCATTGGATAGGGCTGGCCTGCAATGCAGACTCAGCCGGAATATTTGTAGAAGATGCAGCCAAATCACCTTTAAAAATGTCAGCATCCATGTTTTTTTTAAACTCTTGAGGCCCAGTAGAGACTAAGCCCATCTCAACATCCATAATTGTTGACCCACTTAGATCTTCTCTCCTTCTTTTATTACTCTCATCAATTTTCAGCCAAATATTCTCCTCATCAGCAAGCCCATAAAGAATATTTGAATTTGATTTAAATCCCGCCAGAGTAACATCCTTAGCGATAATAAGAGATTCTGTATTAATCACTTTCCTTGAACTACTCCCTCTGATTACCAGCTTTCCACCGTTCGAGGAATTATCATTCCTACAATTTTGGGAGGTTGTTTCTCCAACAAATTTGTCCTCCCACGTGTCATCCCCTTCCTCCCTTAGCCAACGACTCTGGTTCTGATTCGCCGCCCTACGTGGTGGTGCTTTCAACCACAAACCCCATTCCTTTTCTCCTTCAATCCCTCTTCTATCATTGAACTTTCTACAAAATCGTTCGGTATGTGAAACCAAACCACATAAAAAACAAAACTCCCCTAAACGCTCATATTTGCACGTCACAGTGATTTCCTTCCCATCTTTTTTGGTGATCTTCTTCCTCTTAAGGGGCTTTCTCACAACTTGATACGCAGTCTCATACATTCACGCCATATTGAAGTATTATTCTTTGTATCATATTCAAGAAATTCTCCAAAAAAATTCCCCAGTACTTTACCTACATTCTCTGTCATTAAGCCCATTGGTAAATCGTGAATCTGGATCCAAATATTAACATGCCATAATGGGACCTTCACTGGATCTTCATACTCTGCCACCGGTTTCAAAGCTAACATCGCATTATCAAAACTCCAAGGCCCCCCTCTCACAACCCAATGCATGTCCTCTTTATGAAAAAACTGGAAGAGATATAAGCCCTGTTCTAGCTCCTTGATGTTTATACCCATGGTAGGTTTCCAGACATCTGCCATCTTCGTACGCATCGCTCTTAAATTGATTGATTTCTCCGTAAGAAAACGTCCTACTAGACATAATTCATACCTGTTACTTCCATCTCCACTCTCATCATCAAAGACAAAGCTTTCATTTTCCTCCTCTTCAATATCAAGGTTTGCCAACTAATCCTCCAAGCCATGATATCTCGCCATTGGAAAAGAAAGAAAAGACTTTTACTAAACCAAACTCACATAAATGACATGTGATTTAGAAGAGAAAACTCAAAACTCTCACACGAAACATGGAGAGAACTTATATTAACTAAGTTGCTGATGGAATGTTAATGGTGTGATTCGGTACAAATTCTAAAAAAAATAAGAAGCATGCATGTATGTATACAAATTGTAATAAATTGGTTTGGTACATATTATATTATTCGTCATTTGCATTGTATTTTTTTTTTGATACTTACAATTGCATATTAATAAAGTGTATAAATTTTCAATCATATTTATGCAGGTATAAATGGAGAGTATCATTGAATCATTATTATTTTTTATTTTATTCTATAAAAAAATTTATTGTAGGCTTTCACTAAGGTATTCGACCCACGTCTGTTTTCAGATCTTATATTTGGTTCTTTGATCAAATTCGTGAATATCTATCTAGAGTGTTGACCAAGAATCTAAAAGAAGACAAATAGTCAAACTACAGAACATCATCAATGACGTTCATATAAATAATTAATTAGGAAATTACAACATAATCACGGAATAACCCTGATTAAATTGAAGTTGGTTTGGGTGCTGTTTGGCTCACATAATTTATTTTCGGATAAAATTTTCATATTTTGATAATTTTTTTATACAAGTATTTAATGTATGTTTAAGATTCTATAAGTTGCAAAAAATAGCATTTTTTCCAAAAAAAGCTAGAAATCCTAGATATTTTTGAAAAATAAGACTCTAGATATTTTTCTGAAACGATTCATGTTCAAGTTGACTTCTCGATTCTGTACATGGTGTGCGTCGCTAAGATAAAATTTTACGTTTCTTGAAAGTAGAATTTCTGAAAATATATGGTAATATGAATATGTCTCCTTAAAATATATTTTTTTCGTCATTCTCATGTTAAGAAATAGGCAAGAAGGTTAAGAAATATGTAAAATAATGCAAAAAAGTAAAAAAAAAAAAAGTGAATAAAATGATGAGACCAATCAATATTTAATGTATAAAATGAATGATGTAATTATTTCTGTATTACAATTTTTTTTTAGTTTTTAAAATTTTCTAAATGTAAACAATTGACTTGGTGTAAACAAAAATTTCTGGATCCAATACTCTACATGTATATAAATGCATGTGCTCTAGCTAAAAAAAACAGAAGAAGAAATTAAAAAGAACACAGAAACTAAAACATGGGAATCACAGAAGTCACATTGAACAATGGGGTGAAAATGCCAGTATTGGGAGTGGGCACAGCTGATTTTCCTCCTCCACCAACTGAAGTTGTGACAAAAGCAATTCTAGAGGCAATTGAGCTTGGCTACAGAATGTTTGACACTGCTGCTATCTATCAAACAGAGCAAGCACTTGGTGAAGCCATATCACAAGCTCTTGATCTTGGCTTTATTAAGTCTCGCGACGAAGTCTTTATTGTTTCAAAGCTCTGGTGCACCGATAACCATGGTGATCGTGTCCTCCCTGCCCTTCGAAAGACTCTGCAGTAATTAACAAGCTCATTTATACATTTTTTTTTGGTATATAGGTTTTTTAGTTTGTTTTAATTAATTGATTTTTCTTTAATTGTTGTGCAGGAATTTGAAGCTGGAGTATCTTGATCAGTATCTTATACACTGGCCAGTGAGCATAAAGCCCGACGCAGTCCTTTTTCCACCAAACCCTGCAGATGTTGTTCCAATGGACATTAAAGGTGTTTGGACAGCCATGGAAGAGTGCCAAACACTTGGCCTTGCAAAATCGATTGGTGTCAGCAATTTCTCTTGCAAGAAGCTTGCTGACATTCTGGCTTTTGCTAAGATTCCTCCCGCAATCAATCAAGTAAGTTGGAATCTTTGAATTGAACTTCTATAAAGTACATAAGTGCAGAAGTCTATCCTGCATCACGGTGTCAGTCAGAGGTTGCAAATTTCGAAGTAGTTGCGTTGCTTGCACCTAAAGGTTTATACAGATCATAATTGACATACATATTTCTATTAATTGGCACCTACATAATACATTTGATTTTATGGATAGATATATGAACTCAAAAGCACAAGCTGAAGTCCATGTATTCATATTATTGATAGATATATGAACTCAAAAGCACAAGCTGAAGTCCATGTATTCATATTATTGGTTTTCGGATCTGTGTGTGTTTTAAGGTGGAGATGAACCCAGCATGGCAACAAGGGAAGCTAAGGGAGTTCTGCAAGGCCAACGGAATCACGATTTCTATCTACTCTCCTCTTGGAGCAGCAGGAGCCATATGGGGAACCAAAAGTGTATTGGATTCAAAGGTTCTTAAGGAAATTGCAGATTCCAAAGGAAAATCTGTAGCTCAGGTGGCCTTGAGATGGGCTTATGAGCAAGGAGTTGTTATTGTAACCAAGAGCTTCAACAAAGGCAGACTACAACAGAATCTTGATATTTTCGACTGGGAATTGAGCGACAAAGATATTAAGAAGATTGCTGCGATCCCACAGGTCAGGGCAAATGAAGGAAATGGGTTCATCTCCGAAACTGGTCACATTAAGTCAGTTGAGGAGCTCTGGGATGGAGAAATGTGAGCTGTTTTACCCTCACAAAGTTATAGTAGCAAATCTATTTGAAATTGTATTTCTTTTTCAGAACTTGTAAACTTTCTTTCTTTAGTAAATAAACTCTCCTGGTCTGCTGGTCACCTGATCTGGAGTTAAATTTAACAAATATCTTCGAAATGAGGCTATCTGTTTTTCATATATGCTTTTTTAGTGTTACTTAGTTTAAATATATAGATAATCTTAGTTGTTCTCTCTGAATTCAATATCAAAAATTTGCAGGTGAAGGGGCATAATATGTTATAATTTATAAATTGGAGTTTTATTAAATCAACCATATTTTCATACTAAATTTTCAAAATACTACAAGAAACAGATGTAGATACATCAACCAGGCCAAGTCTTGCAAAACGATGAATCATCGGAGATATATCTTTGATACAAACAAGTGATCTTAAACATCACTCATGACAATGATAACCATGGCGATCTTAAACATCAATCAATGACAATGATATATTTTTCATATCGCAATGATGTCTTCATCACCTCTAAGCTATGGTGCACTGATAACCATGGTGATCGTGTCCTCCCTGCCCTTCGAAAGACTCTGCAGTAATACACAGAAACCACATGTTTGTTCACATTTGATAAATTTATTGTCTTATTTTACTTTGCTGATGGAAATCTCGGAGCTCAAGTTTGTGCAGGATTATGAAGTTGCAGTATCTTGATCATTTCCAGCGAGCGTAAAGCCTGGGGTAACATTTCCACCAAAACTTGAGGAAGAGTGCCAAAAATAATTTGGTGCATATTTTATGTTCGATGGACATAAAATCTGTTTGGACAGCCATGGAAGAGTGCCAAACACTTGGCCTTACAAAATCGATTGGTGTCAGTAATTTCACTTACAAGTAGCTTGCTGATATTCTGGCTTTCGCTAAGATTCCTCCAGCGATTAATCAAGTAAGTTTAAACTTCTATACAACAGTAAGTGGTCAGTTTTGTCCTTGATCTTGTCTCTCTGCCATACCCTTCGGCTTCAGTAATTGTGCACTTAATAGATTAGCGTAATCAGAAAATTGTAACTATGTGGCTTAATTTAAAAACTAGCATTCCTGTATAATTACATTTTTCCTAGTGGAGGATACATATTATAGATGTTATGTCGCCAGATGTAATTGTTTTTATTTGTCATAGTAGAGCCTACAACCCTACTAGCTCCTGTATACCCCCGTCCTCGACTTCATATCGTATAGTCTGTATTACTATTGAAAATACCAAGGGAAAAAATGCGCACAAACAGAAGGCACACTCTTGCACTTTAGTCTTCCTGATCTATTTGTGTTAATAGGTGGAGATGAATCCAACATGGCAACAAGGGAAGCTGAGAGAGTTCTGTCAGGCAAACAGAATCAAGATAGCTGCTTATTCTCCTCTTGGAGCAGCAGGAGCCTTCTGGGGAACCAAAGGAGTGCTTGAATCTGAGTTTCTAATGGAAATTGCAAAGTCGAAAGGAAAATCTGTAGCTCAGGTTGCTTTGAGATGGGCTTATGAGCAAGGGGTTGTCATCGTGTTCAGGAGCTTCAACAAGGAGAGACTAAAGCAGTATCTACAGAGCGTGAGAGCTGCCTCAGTGGAAACGAGGCCTAGCGTTGATCCAAAGGGTCACGGGTTTGAACCTCACCCGCCCCTTGCGTGTAGCCGTGTTGGAGAGATAGTGGAAACTTTGACCAAGACAGGGTGTGGTGTATCTTGCGTATCGCTGGGAAGCCCAACCACTAGGTCTTACCGCACGGTTAGCATGATTTACATGCCGATGTTGACCATAAGGCTGGTCGACCGGTCCTGGTAGAACTCCAGGCAGGCTTGCGTGTCCTGAAATACATGTTTTGACCAAATCAGTATCTACAAATTTTTGACTGGGAGTTGAGTGATGGAGAGTCGAAAAAGATTGCTGAAATCCCTCAGAGCAGGGCCAACCTTTGTAAGACTAAGTGATTTATGTTTCCGGAACAAGTAATACCAGGTCATTTTTGTATTTAAGACTTATTGACTAAATTAAATCTCCCACATATATTCTGCTATGCTCAAGTTTATGTGGGCTTTCTCCCACATAAGTCATTAAAAAGAAAAACTCGTACAAGTCTTAAAATTAACCTATGATGGGTTACAACCATCATACTAAAAGCTAATAGCTATTGTTTTTTCTTCTCCAATACTGTTATCTAAATTTTTAGATAACAAGATAGATATCTTCTATATTTGGAGGATATTCAAAAGTTTATACATAACATTTAAAAATATCATATCCACTTATATTGTGACACATCATCAATATAGTTTAATCTTATATATATTTACTATTAAAATAACGATAAAATACTGTTTTTAAAATATAGCTAACAATTATAGCTAACACCATTGGAGTACAATTCCTTACCGGTTCAGTAAATTCTACATAACCATTATTTTATATTATTTTAGCTAAACATTTTAGCTAGTACCGTTGGAGATGCTTACCTATACATATAAACATACATACACAAAGCAATGATTTAATAAATTGAAAGAGAAAAAGAGAATGAAAATTCAATTGAGCGTGACATAGATGAACATGTATTCATGGAGAAAGTAAACAAAAAAGAGAGATTATCAAAAAAAAGAACGATCGAACTTAATGTTGATGCAAATTCCCATCGTAAAGGTGGAGAAACTGATATCGTTAGCTTTTAAAATTTTGAATTCTTGTTGAGTGAAAAATGGATCTTTGATTTGAGTAAGTTGTTAGCATTCAATTCAATTATCTCACTGATTGTGTAATTTGTTGTAAATTTTAAATATTTTAATCTAACAAAATGTAATTTAGGAATTAAAAAATAGGAAAAAATTAGCTAAACGGGTCGACCCATTGGTTATTTTAAAATAACCAGTAAAGTGAATTGACTAAAATGCCCAAATAGTATAAAAAAAGTGAGTCTTCACTAGTGCTCATTAAGAATATATTGATTATTGTAATAAATTTTATTGTTTGTTGTATTCTTGTAAAACATTTAAAATTTATTGTAATATATTTACTAATTTTAAAACGGTTTGCATCTTACAAATTCTAAAAAATTACTTAGTATTACAGTACTTCTAGATTACAATTCATTCCATCCAAATTCAGAAAAACTTATCGTATTTCGAAAAAAAAAACGTATCAAGTATAATATATATATATAAGGTTCAAACCTGAACCGGGTCTTAAACCGGGTCAAAACCGGGTCAAACCCTGAACCTGAACCGTCTGAACCGGAACCGACGGTTTATATCCTATTAAAGTTCAGGTTTCGGTTCAAGATTTTTACAAACCGGAACCGGCGGTTCACGAACCGTGGCCATGTATATACATGACACATTTTAATTTGTATATGTGATTTATATATACTAGCCTATAACCCGTGCGATGCACGGTTCCTTGTAAATTTTTTGAATTATATTTATTGTTAAAGTTTTAAGTTGTATATATATTTTTATTATTAAAATATTCTTTTAACTTTTTAAATCTCATGTTCAGATATATTTTTTAATTAGGAGGAAAATAAATTATAGAAAATAATAAAATATTAAAATACATGTTTGATAGTATTTTTAACGATATTGTTTTAATTAATAATATGTTGTTGACGAGAATTGATTCTTAAACTCGTTAGAGTAGTTTATAAAATAATATATATGGCGTGAGAGCTGCCTCAGTGGAAACGAGGCCTAGCGTTGATCCAAAGGGTCACGGGTTCGAACCTCACCCGCCCCCTGCGTGTAGCCGTGTTGGAGAGACAATGGAAACTTTGACCAAGATAGGGTGTGGTGTATCTTGCATATCGCAGGGAAGCCCAGCCACTGGGTCTTACCGCACGGTTAGCATAATTTACATGCCGGTGTTGACCATGAGGCTGGTCGGCTGGTCCTGGTAGAACTCCAGGCAGGCTTGCGTGTCCTGAAATACACGTTTTGACCAAAATAATATATATGCTTAATAAAGATATGTTTTTGGTGGGATTCGAACTTTGAAACTATAAAAGTATTTTAAAGATTAGAAAAGGAATATTCTTTTAGCATTAGATCCAGCGGTTGTTATTGAGTGTACCAAATAAAGTGACCAAACTACCAACCAATCAAATATACCTTAGTTATAAAATAATATATACTAGCTTATAACCCGTGCAAAACACGGGTTACTTTTAATTTTTTTTAAAATTTATCTATTACATAATATTATAAATATTTCACCTTTATACATAATAATTTTTAGTATTAAATCTAAATTAATATGTTGTTGGCGGGAATCGAATCTTCAACCTTTCGGTGTAACATCTTTTAATATTAATTTTATATTAAAATGTTGTTGACGAGATTCGAACCTTATACCTCTGTATATAACAACTTTTAGTATTGCATTCAACGATCATCATCTATTTGAGCTACCAATCTAACAGTTGTGAATGAAAGGGATAACCAAAACCAAACTATAAAATATATCCCATTTTGCTTATTTGTTAAATATAATTGATATGATTAATATCAGTGTTTAAGTTTTACAGGGAAAAACAGAGTTTAAACAGGAAGCAGTCAGAGTTTAGTTAAACTCTGACAGTTGGAAGTTGAATAGAGTTTACTATACGCTGACAGTTGGAAGCTCGACAGAGTTTGTTAAACTCTGTCTGGAAGAAGCGTCTACTAGTCAACATTGTTTTGAAGAATCATTGAAGATAATTATGGAAGCAATATCTTTGAAGATTGGATAGGTGTCAAAGAGATTGAGTTGACTAAGGAAACGTGTAGCAATCGTAATTGATAACAATTGTATAGCTAATTTATAGGAGTATCAATTATCGATTGTATAGCAGATGTATATTTTATAAATACAGTTAGGTTAACCCTAGAAGGGTAATCGATCGTGTAATACAATATCTTGCATTGTAACCTAAGCAGCTCTCTGTGATATTTTACATCACTGAGAGAGAAGTTAATTCAAAACAGTTTTAAAGCTTTTAAAGAACTTATTGTTATTCTCTCATACTTAGTTGATTATAAGTGTGTATTCGGCCTAACAATTGGTATCAGAACTTAATATGTTAATTTAATACAGCTTAAGATCCACACATACACAACTATAATTAATGGCAGAAATTCCTCCCCCAACATCAGGCTCTAGTGCTGAGAAGGCTCAACCTGCAACTGTGAGTCGATATGAAACAATCAGGGTTCCTATTCTTAAGCCAGCAGAATACTCAACCTGGAAGGTGAAAATGGCTATGTTTCTGGAGGCTAGAGATCCAGAATATCTTGACAGAATTTATGAAGGCCCTCATAAGCCTACAAAATTATCTGTTGTTGCTGCTGGACAGGAAGCTAAATCTATTCCAAAGGAGAAGAAAGATTTGACTCCTGAGGATATTTCATCCATTGGAAAGGATGCAAAGGTTAGACATCTCCTTCATAGTTCATTGGATAATGTTATGTCTAACAAAGTGATCAATTGTAAAACTGCAAAAGAGATTTGGGATGCTCTAGAGGTTAGATGTCAGGGAACTGCTGCAATCAAGAAGAATAGAAGGAACATACTCACACAGGAGTATGAACACTTTGAGGCTCAATTTTAAGAATCAATGACAGAAACCTTTGACAGATTCTGTAATCTACTTAATGATCTGTCACTGGTTAATAAAGAATATGATCTAGAAGATTCAA
This sequence comes from Saposhnikovia divaricata, assembly GCA_036435485.1. Taxonomy (NCBI): domain Eukaryota; kingdom Viridiplantae; phylum Streptophyta; class Magnoliopsida; order Apiales; family Apiaceae; genus Saposhnikovia; species Saposhnikovia divaricata. The sequence goes on from CM071595.1 coordinate 157,591,716, forward strand.
ATCTCAAGTTTCTTCTTTCTCTACCTGAAAAGTGGGATGTTAAGACAACCACTATTAGAGACAACTATGATCTGGCTGATACTGATATTGATGAGATCTATGGGTTGCTCAAGACTCATGAACTAGAAATGGAACAGAGAAGCAGAAGATCAGGCAGAAAGTCAAAATCTGTTGCACTAAGAGTTGAAGAAAGACCCTCAAAGAAGGAAGCATCAAGGAAGAAGGCAAAAGGAAAAGCCTTGATCATTCATTCTGAAAGTGAGTCATTAAACTCTGATGTTGACTCAAATACAGATGGATCATCTGATTCTGAAGATGATGAGGAAATGATGCAAATGGCTGCCTTGATGGTAAAGACTTTCAAGAAGATGGGATTCAAGAACTTCAAGAAAGGGAAGAGATTCTCCAAGAATGATTCAAAGTTTGACAGGAAGAATTTCAGCAAATCTGAGAGAAAGGATACCAAATCTGGGAAAAGAGACAAGTCTGAGTTTCAATGCTACAAGCGTAAGGAGATGGGTCACTATGCTCCTGAGTGCAAGAAGGGTAAAACTGAGAAGGCACTCTTCACTAAAGGCAGAGATTGGGCAGACACCTCTGACTCAGATGAGGATGTGAACTATGCTCTCATGGCTACTACTGTTGATGAAGCTGAAGATTCTGAAAACAAGGTACCTCTAACTACCTATGCTTATAATACTGATGATATAACTGAATTAAGAATATATCTTAAGGCTTTGCATATCAGTTATAGGGATCAGACTTTAGAGAATGAGAGAATCAAAACTGAAAATTCTGAAATCAAAGAGAGAAATAAGGTTGTAGAAGAGAAACTTGCTAACATGCAGCAAGTTCAAAAGGAGAGAGATGATGCTGTCTATCTTGAACAAGAGTTGTTAAGTAAGTATAAACAACTAGAATCTGAGTTGGAAAAGGCAAATCACATTATTAAAACTTGGACTCACTCAGGAAAAGACACTCAAGAAGTTTTTCAATCTGACACTGTAGGTCTAGGTTATTCTGAGAAAGATGAACTTAGGTTTCAGAATACAGTCAAGATTAGACCACCTCTTCCACCTAAGAAATTTGGAACATTTGTTAATGGAATAAATGAACCTAGGTTTGAAGGTGGAAAAGAAGCTATTAAGAAAGAACCAGTAAAAACTAATGTTAAACATGTTAATATTGGTTTAATGACAGATAAACAACTTAAGCATAAGCTTAAGGAGTTAAAATCTATTAAGAAACAGAAAGTGTCTAGAAAGAACAGAAATGGTAAAGTAGGCATTACTCAAGGCAATTATCCAATGCTTGCTACTTTAGCTCCAAGAAAGACATGTCATAACTGTGGTAGCACTAACCATCTTGCTAGTTTTTGCAGGAAGAACAAAGACATTAATTCTTTACCTTCCAAGTCTGAAGTAATGAAAGATAATGTTAGAACTAGGCCACAGACTTTATGCAAACACTGTGGAAGCACTTGGCATTCTATTTATACTTGCAGAAATTATCATGCTATTTATCATAATTACTATGAACTGAAACCTAATCTGAAATGGGTTAGAGTTAATTCTGTAAGTGTAAACTCTGACAAAGTTAGCTTAAACTCTGATAGTGAAAATTCCGCTGCTAAAGCTAACAAAATTAAGAAATCCAAAGGATCCAAGCAAGTCTGGATCCTTAAATCTAATCCTCAGTAATTGTTTGTGATTGCAGGGCATCAGGGAAAGTATCCTAGTCGTGGACAGTGGATGTTCAGGACACATGACTGGAAATAAAGCCCTGCTATCAGAGTATGTGGAAAAGGTTGGCCCAAAAGTTTCCTATGGAGATGGCAACATAGGACATACTCTGGGATATGGCAATATTAATCTTGGAAGTGTCATCATCACAAATGTAGCTCTGGTTCCAGGACTCAAGCATGATCTGCTATCTGTGAGTCAAATCTGTGACAGAGGTTTTCATGTAGATTTTCAACCTGAATACTGTGAGGTTATCAGCAAAAACACAGGGAAAGTTGTTTTAGTTGGACAAAGGCGCAACAATATCTATGAAGCAAGCTTGTTGACAAACTCTGATGGAAAAACAATGTGCCTGTCAACAAGAATGTCCAATGAAGAGAGTTGGAAGTGGCATAAGAAACTCTCTCATTTGAATCTGAACAACATCAATGAGCTGATAAGAAAGGATCTTGTTAGAGGACTTCCAAAGTCTTTGTTAAATGTTGATGGTCTGTGTGATTCATGTCAAAAGGCCAAACAGAGGAAGACCTCTTTCAAGAGCAAGTCTGAATCTTCAATTGTTGATCCATATCATCTGTTACATGTTGATCTTTTTGGACCAGTAAATGTCTTGTCAATTGGAATTCAGAAATATGCTCTAGTCATTGTTGATGAATATACCAGATACACTTGGGTGTATTTTCTAGGAAAGAAAGATGAAACTGCATTAACTCTGATGGAGCATGTAAAGCTACTGGACAAAGGATCAAAACACAAAGTCAAAATAATCAGAAGTGATAATGGAACTGAATTCAGAAATTCAACAATGGAAGAATTCTGCAAGAATAGAGGGTTGAAGCAGAAGTAGTTCAAACTGCCTGTTTTACTCAAAATGCAACACTGATCAACAAGCATGGAAAAACACCATATGAGATGGTGAGGGAAAAGAAGCCAAACCTGAAATATTTTCATATTTTTTGGTGCAAATGCTTTGTGTTGAAAAATCATCCTGAACAGTTGACCAAATTTGAGTTGAAAGCAGATGAAGGAATTTTTGTTGGCTATCCAGTGTCAACCAAGGCATTCAGAGTTTATAATCTGAGAACAAAGGTGATCATGGAATCTATTCATGTGTCATTTGATGACAAGAAAATCACTGGACTTGAAGATGTTGATGAACATGATCAGTTGCATTTCGAAAATGAAGATCTAATCTCTGATGAAATAAACTCTGATGACACTAGTCCAACAAACTCTGTTGATGCAAACTCTGAACCTCTATTGGTACACACAGAAGAAATAGTACAGTGTGAACAAAGAGGAGAACCAGTTGAGGGGGAGCATGATCATAGTGGTGACTCAAATTCTAATAGTGAGTCAACTGAAAATTCTGGATCAAACTCAAACTCTGATGACTCAAACTCTGAAAGTCCAATTTCTGACAGTTCAAACTCTGAGCGATCAAATTCAGGGGGAGCCTCAGAGAATGAAGAAAGGCATCAAGATAATCAGGAGAACATTGATCAAGGGGGAGGATCAACTGTTGACAGAAGTCATTTACCTACATCTAGGAAATGGACAAAATCACATACACCTGATTTAATAATTGGAGATCCAGATGCAAAAGTTAGGACAAGAAGTGCTACAACAAATGAATGTCTGTTTCATGCATTCTTGTCTAAATCTGAACCAAAGAAAGTGGAAGAAGCTCTTCAAGATGCTGACTGGATAACAACAATGCAGGAGGAGTTAAATGAATTTGAAAGATATGAAGTATGGACCATTGTACCTAGACCAAAGAATAGATCTGTTGTTGGTACTAGATGGGTTTTCAGAAACAAAACTGACAGTGATGGGGTTGTTACATGAAACAAGGCCAGACTTGTGGCCAAAGGCTATTCACAACAAGAAGGCATAGACTATGATGAAACTTTTGCTCCAGTTGCAAGGTTGGAGGCAATAAGAAGCTTTCTAGCATATGCTTCTCACAAGAAATTCAAGGTTTTTCAGATGGATGTGAAAAGTGCTTTTCTGAATGGAAAACTTGAAGAAGAAGTGTTTGTTGAACAACCACCAGGATTTGTAGATCCCAAGTATCTAGATTATGTCTACAGGCTTGACAAGGCACTCTATGGACTTAAGCAGGCACCAAGAGCATGGTATGAAACTTTGGCTCAATTTCTTTTAGAAAGTGGGTTTCACAGAGGTACAATTGATAAAACCTTGTTCTACTTCAATCTTGGTAGTGATCTGTTATTAGTTCAAATATATGTAGATGACATAATCTTTGGATCTACTAATGATAAACTCTGTAAGAAGTTTGCCAAGCTCATGTAGTCCAGGTATCAAATGAGCATGATGGGAGAGCTCAGTTATTTTCTAGGGCTACAGGTGAAGCAAACAGATGATGGAATTTTTATCAATCAAGCAAAATATACCAGAAATCTTCTCAAGAAATTTGGCATGCTTGACTGCTCATCTGCAACAACTCCCATGGCAACAGCAACAAAGTTGGATAGAGACACAGGTTCACCAGTTGATATGACAAACTATAGAGGAATGATTGGGTCTCTTCTTTATCTAACAGCTAGCAGACCTAACATCATGTATGCAACATGTCTTTGTGCAAGATTTCAGGCAGATCCAAGAGAACCACATCTAACAGCTGTGAAGAGAATTTTCAAATATCTTAAGGGAACCATAACTTTAGGTTTGTGGTATCCAAGAGAATCAGACTTCAAGCTTCTTGGTTACTCTGATGCAGACTTTGCAGGCTGTAAGATAGACAGAAAAAGTACTAGTGGAAGTTGTCAGTTTCTTGGTGATAGACTTGTTTCTTGGTACAGTAAGAAACAGAAATCAATCTCTACATCTACAGTTGAAGCAGAGTATATTGCTGCTGGTAGCTGTTGTGCACAGATTTTGTGGATGAAGAATCAATTACTGGATTATGGATTAAGGTACAGTAAAATACCTATTTACTGTGATAATCAAAGTGCTATTGCTATGACAGGTAATCCAGTACAGCATACAATGACCAAGCACATCAGCATAAGGTACCATTTTAAAGCAAGAAACAGAAATCAATCTCTACATCTACAGCTGAAGCAGAGTATATTGCTGCTGGTAGCTGTTGTGCACAGATTTTGTGGATGAAGAATCAATTACTGGATTATGGATTAAGGTACAGTAAAATACCTATTTACTATGATAATCAAAGTGCTATTGCTATGACAGGTAATCCAGTACAGCATACAATGACCAAGCACATCAGCATAAGGTACCATTTTATCAGAGAACATGTAGAAGAAGGGAATATTGAGCTTCATTTTGTGTCTACATAACAACAGCTTGCAGATATCTTCACCAAGCCATTGAGTGAAGTTGTATTTACAAGGCTGGTAAATGAACTAGGAATGGTCTCTGGCTCTGACTAGAGATATTGGTTAGACTCAAAACTCTACTTATGTACTATGTTGCTCATATTTCTGTGGTATGTTAAACTCTGATATGCAAACTCTGCTCAATGACTGTTAAACTCTGTTAGCATGCTCTTTAAGTCATACACTGTTGACTATTGAATAAACTCTGAGAAACTCTGATAATGTTTCTTTCTGAACATAAACACCGATGAAGATACATGTATGAAACATTATTCTCAGTAATTAGTCATGAATCCTTCTAATTTATCTGTGATCTAATCTTAAACTGTGCAGAAAGTTAACACAGCATGATACTGCTCTATATTTATAGCATCTCTTAGTTTATTTATCCTAAACTCTGAGTCTGTAAATATTGTGTACATTGCCTCTCATAATTAATTTCTGATGTTGATTAGCTCTAAACTCTGTTAGTTATACACTGTTAAATTAGATTCTGTTATTAGGATAACCCCAAAGCGTATATATATAGACTGTTAGAACTCCTTTGAGATCATGTTTGTAACTAGGACGACCCAGGAACTTACTGGTATATAGTAAGGGCTAAAATTCTCTAATTTTTGGTGACTAGTCGAAAGCTAGGAAGATCCAAGAACTTATCAAATTGATAAGGGCTAAAATTATAGGATTTTTGGTGACTAGTTTCAACCTCTGATTACTGGAGAAAACCAAAAAAAAAATTGGGGGTTATAGATTAATTAAATATTGCTGTATATAAACTGTTTACTACAGAGTTTAGCATTCATCATACATTCAGTGTTTACTATGAGAGTTTGTGCATCCAGTGTTTACTGATTTACTTTATGGATTTTATGAAATACTAGATGCTCTAAATACTGATTCAGTAAACTCTGCTCTACACACACTCATATTCACAACTGTGCAGTGTTTGAAAGGATAACAGTAATTAAGTTGGAGAATTGATAAACACTGTTGGATTTTGTTGAGTACTCTAAGGTAATATTTTATTTCAGACAAAACATATACTTGGAGTACACAAAGAGTTTTTTTGAAATTTGCATGTAATATGTGCCAGTTGTTTAATGGTGTCAGACAATTAAAGCTTATTGGAAATAGGAGAGAGAACAGCAGTAATAATAGGCATTATTATTGCGCGTGTAAATAACTGTTCCACTATTTATGTGACACGTGTCCCACTCACACACTTAACAAGAAATTGGTTGCGTGTTTAATGTCTAAAACGATTGGGTTTTGATTTTCAATTACATATCTAATCAAAATCATTTCATTATTCACTTTTTCATATTTACATCCACGAACACACAACATCACACACAATTTCTCTGTTACTTTCACTTAAACATTTTCACAAACACTTTTCCATACACTCTCTTTTCTAACAATCTATTCTAATGGCAACCAAGAATTTTGTGGCTCAGGGATTAACTTTTGTTACAAACAACTATGCCGCAATACTAGACACTGCTAAAGCCCCAGAATCATTTCATTTGATTCAGAACTTCTTAAGAGACTCTGAAATTGGTCAGGCTCTTGTCCAACCAGAAAAACTCTCGGCCACGCAAATCTCTACCTTCTGGAGAAACTCTGTTTATGATGATGGTGGAGAGAATGGGACTCCATCTATTGTGTTTACTTATGAAGATCATGAGTTTGTAATCACTCCTGCAACTGTTCGTGAGGTTTTGGATTTTGATACTCACACCTTATACTCTGTGGCTGTCGAGAGTCAATTGAAAGAAATGTTATAGCAACTGCAGTTTTCTGCTCCGTTGGATAAGATTGGGAATGTCAAAAGGCCAGGGCTCAGGAAGGAGTGAAGCTTTTTCTTTGACTGCATTACTCGAGCATTTGGCAAGAAGGTCACCAACTGGGATGCAATTCCTGGTGAAAGTCTTCAAATCGGGTATTCTCTTCTTAATGGGAGTAACTTTGATTTTGGTCGTTTAGTACTTATGAATTTAGGTGAAAAATTTGCAGTCTAATACAACTGTTTATTTCTCACGTTTCTGTCAATGTTTATTCTCTGCTTGTTTACCTAACTTGGCAATTTCTGATGAGGATGTTATACAACCTTTTCAATGCCATAAGAGAATGTTTTCTGATTTGACAAATAAGGATGCTAACAAAGAGCAAGTTCCAGAGTTTGTCTATCCTCTTGCCCTCAGAAACTTTCTCAACCAACCACAAGAACCACAACCTGAACCAATCATTGAACCTCCACAATCACCTCCTCAACCCACAACCACTGAACCTACTCAACCCACAAACACTGAACCTCCTCAAACCATAAACACTGAACCAATCTCTAAACATACATCTCCACCAACCTTTACTACTACTTCAAAACCCCAGTCTTCATCACAACCTCAACCTCAACCACAATCCAACAAAAGGAAATCAAAGAAAAGCAGGGCTATAAGGCCATCAAGAAAACACAGGATTGCTGAAGCTTCTAAGCCAAAGAGCGCTAGAAAAGAAAGGGCTAACAAACCTAAATCTCCTTCTATATTAGATGACTCTATCTCAGAGGAAGAGAGAACAGAAGTGAAGGAGACTAATTCTTGAAGAATCAGATGAGGAATTGAATTTTGAAGCTCTAGAGGATATTTCTAAGGAAATACCTGTTGTTGAGATAGATAGAGATGGAAATGTTGATGCTCAAATGGATGAAATTCTTGAACCATTGTTCCCATTCTCTGAGAACATGGACATTCCAATCTCTTCACCTGCTGTTTTCTCTGAAGCAACTGATGCAGTAAATCAAACCACTGTGGTACATGAAGACACAGTGACTTCTCACACTGAGTTAATCTCTGATGCTCATCAATCTGTTGAACAGGGTGAGGAAATTGATCAACCACCCATGGAGACAAACTCTGAGCCTATTGTACAACCTGCAGAGGATGTGGTAAAGCCTGTTGCAGAGAATGTTGAACCTACTGCAGACAATGTTGAAATTGTTGATGAGTCTCTTCCAATTCCTGAATCAACTGTTCATGTTGAAGCTGAAATTGAAGTTGAAACTGAAGGGAGTTCTGAGTCAAACTCTTCTCAGAGTTTACCAGTACAGACTGATGCTAAAGTTAAAGATTTTGCTGGCCCTTCAAATCAAGCAGATGCTGAAGAAGAACAGTTTGACCAATTTTCAGCTGATTCGTACAAAGAAACTTGTATCTTTCCTGCTGCTAGAGCAGCTGAATTTGTCAAGAGAACATCCAGAATAATCACAAATCCAGAGATTCTATCTTGTCTCAAGGATACTGTTGTTCAAGTGAAGACTCTCAATTCTAGATTTGATCATTTTCAAAAGGCAATTTCTGATGTTCGGGGTGAAATTGTTAGAGGAGATGATATGCTCAAACTTGATAACAAGAACAAATTTCAATATCTTTCTCAGAATCAAGAAACTTTGTCTCACAGGCTGAGCAAAGTTGAAGAAAATCAAAATGCCATGTCTTTAAAGATTGATTCTATTGATACCTCCCTGGAGTTAATCACATCAATTCTTATGCCTGATGATGTCAAAAAGGGGGAGAGAGTTGCTAAAGACAAATGCAAGCAATCTCAAACTCTGATCAGAAAGGATAATGCAGGAGATGGAGGAGCAAGCAATAAAGGCAGGGGCAAAACTGAAGAACATCAAACTCTGAAATCTAGCAGGTCTTCTAAATCACAGTTTACTGGGATAAACACTGATACTCAAGGTACTTCAAAGACCAAGAGTTTGCTATTATCTTCTAATCCACAGACTGATGAGGAGTTGGCTGCTAAGTTGTTTATTGAAGAAAATGAAGAAGGAGCTACGATTGAAGACATTAAAGCTGAAGAAAAGAGTTTGCAAGAACAACATCTCAAAGCTTTAAAGTCTGGAAAGTTAAAGAAAGGAAAAGCTCATAGGCCTGTTCTTAAAGGCATTGTGATCAAAGAAAAAGTTGATGTTGATCAAAGATCACATTTATCTCAGAAATCAACAGAAGCTGAAGCCAAACTCAAGTTGAAAGGCATTGCTATTGAAAGAGAAGTTTCAAAGAAGAAAGATACAACCTCTGTTTCCACACAAGTTGTATAGAAGAAAGAAAACACAACCTCTGTTGCTACACAAGTTGTGTCTAGACCTCTATCTTCTCAATTGAAATCAGTTTTTGGTAAAGGAACACTTCATGATCCAAATCTATTATCTGGAGCTTCTATGGATTTTTCTGATGGAAGAGCTTTGTCTGGTAAGATTGGAAACAATAAGGCTGGTCTAGGCTCACATAAAGATAGAAGACAATATACTGGTCCCAGAGATTCTTCTTCACTGGCTGTTCCAGGTCGTGGTGTCACTCAAGAGAGTTTGGACAGACTGGAATCAGTACAGTTAGTTCATCAGAAGAGTTTAAAGAAAGATTTTCTCTTATACTTTATGGCTGATGGGACAGTATTTAAAATTGGTGAGAATGATATTGGCTTGAAATATTGGGAAGAACTAGAATATGTTCTATATCTTTTCAAGGTGAATAGTCAAAGGACTCAATCAGTTGCAAATGTGCTCAGACAGAAAATGCTCCAGAATTTGGCAATCAGAGGGATGAAGTGCAATAGCAAATATGTTCCTAAGTACAGAGACTGGAATGGAAATTTCATTGAAATGAAGAAGGGTACTACAAAGTTAAAGACTGATCTGGGAATCACAGTACTTGACTTCAATTCACAGTCAGAGGAAGTGAAATTTATCAGGCTGGGAAATGAGATGAGGAGGAACAAAATCTATGATCTTAGATCTGCTATCTATCAAACAGATGAGAGTGATCCTCAGCTGAGAGAGATCAAGGAAGCTATGAAGATTGAGCTTGAGAATACAGAGAGAAGATTGCTTATAGATTATCTCAGAACAACACCAGATCTTGAGGAGATTAGAGATTAAAGTCTGTAAGAATTTTTCTTGTTTTCTGTAGATTTTTTGTTAAGTCAAGTTTAAACTCTGCTTATTTGAATAAACACTGTGTTTGTATGAAATTGTTTTGATATCATCAATTATTGTTAACTTGTGCATTTTTACAAATGAACAAGTTGGGAGAGATTGTTAAATATAATTGATATGGTTAATATCAGTGTTTAAGTTTTACAGGGAAAAACAGAGTTTAAACAGGAAGCAGTCAGAGTTTAGTTAAACTCTGACAGTTGGAAGTTGAACAGAGTTTGCTATACGCTGACAGTTGGAAGCTCGACAGAGTTTGTTAAATTCTGTCTAGAGGAAGCGTCTACTGGTCAACATTGTTTGAAGAATTATTGAAGATAATTATGGAAGCAATATCTTTGAAGATTGGATAGCTGTCAAAGAGATTGAGTTGACTAAGGAAACGTGTAGCAATCGTAATTGATAACAATTGTATAGCTAATTTATAGGAGTATCAATTATCGATTGTATAGCAGCTGTATATTTTATAAATACAATTAGGTTAACCCTAGAAGGGTAATCGATCGTGTAATACAATATCTTACATTGTAACCTAAGCAGCTCTCTGTGATATTTTACATCACTGAGAGAGAAGTTAATTCAAAAGAGTTTTAAAGCTTTTAAAGAACTTATTGTTATTCTCTCATACTTAGTTGATTATAAGTGTGTATTCGGCCTAACATTATTATATTATAATAATATAGATATAATAGTACAGATTTTGTAAAAAAAATTATATATATTATCATTTTGGTATGCTCAGATTTTGTGGAGGTGGTCGTAATGTTACGGACGAGAGTAGGCGATTTTGAGGTGTAGATGTGGTCGCCTGAGCTCCATTTACGTTTTGAAGAAATGACGTCAGCTGACGTCAATACGCATGCTGGGAATTCGTGACTTGAGATACGCATCCTGGAAATGTGTATTCCAAGCCACGCATGACCAGTATGCGTACTCCGTGGGTAAAAAGGGCTGCTTCACCCGCAAATGGGTATTTCAGGCAGCTTCTTAAGAAAAATGATGTAGTTTGGTAATTTTCTCCTTATGTTTTGTGTTTGTTTGAATTTAGATACTGTTTTTTAATTTTGTTTTAGTTAGGTTATGATTAGAGAAGGGTGATGCTAAATACAGTAAGATTTTACTTCACACAGTAATGAATAATTACCATTAAGTCTTTCCTAACTATTAAATGTCCTAGGAACTTAACAAAACACTGTTAACTAGCTAATCAATATATGTTTTCTAACTTGTTACTAAACCAGTGACCTACATATTATTATTCCCTCAACTAATAGCTAATTTAAAAAAACAATAATTATATAGTTTTATTTTAATTTAATATTTATTAAAATATAAAATTCACCTTAAGTCATATTTTTTTAAAAGAAATTATAAATCATACTCTTTTAAGTCAAAAGTACTCTTTTGGATAAAAAAAAAATACTAGTTGGTACGAATATTTAGCAAATACATAATTTGGTCAATTTTAGATTTTAAATTTTATACCAAATAAATTTGAATTCTAAATTTTGTTTGATATAAAAAAAATCTTATTTAAAATAATTATGTATTTTTTAATCTTAACCAGTGTACTAAAAGTAAACGAAACTATTATTTCAGATCGAATAGAGTAATATGTTTTTATTTCTTATTTAGAAGTATAATTTAAATTTATTCAATATAATTTAAGTAAAATCAAGACCTTTAGACTTATCTTAAAAAAATTACTCTTCACTTATAAAAACATTCATTACTAATAATTAAAGACAATTTATATACAGTAATAAAAAATTTAAACTACAAATTTTTATTCACAAAAAAATTGAAAAATTAATAAGTCGAATTGCCTTTTTTATGTACCTTAACTTACGTGCAAAAAGTCAAAGAACATATAAAATAAGACTAAATTAATATTAGTGTGACTTAGGATAATATAAATAGCTTTATTTAAATTTATCTAAGTTTTTTAAGATAAATTATATTTATAATTCTACACAAATATAAAATATATATTTTGAAATTAAAATGTAATGATGTATTTTCTTGTTTTAGATACAAACATTTTACATATATAAATCAAAAGTCAAATATTGTAGAAGAGTTATTTTTAATTTAAATGTAAATGATAACAAAAAGTTTTTTAGTGAATTATTAAATATCCAACACATGAAAACAATAGTAATTAAGAAAGGCGAGTGAACAAATTAATTGAGATTGCTAATTTAAATTGGATACAGATGAATATAAAATAAATGAATGTATTAAATGCACTAATTTTCAGTAACCCCGTGATAATGAGTAAAGGTTGGTATTGTAATTTCTGATTACTGCCTAAAGTAAAACATAACTGCATTTAGCAATCATGTTAGAGAATTTATGAAAAATACTAGATTCTCTAGTTTGTTTTGCAAAAATACTATTTATTCAAATTCATTGCAAATATACTATCTGCAAATATACTATCTTAATTGTATTATACTGTTATATATATTTTTTATATTATATTATAATGCTGACTGGGCAAAGTTGACTATGCGCTGACGTGGCAGTGGGTCCCACACCACCGACAGGGCTTGGCTGACGTGGCAGTGGGACCCACCGGTTGATATGACATGCTGACGTGGCAGGTGGGTCCCACCCCTGCTGACGTGGCATGCTGACGTGATAGGTGGGACCCACCGTGGCATGCTAACGTGGTAGGCGGGACCCACCATGCTAACGCGGCATGCTGGGGTGGTAGGTGGGCCCACTATGCTGACGTGGCAGTGGGTCCCAACCCTTGCTGACGTGGCAGTTGACTGGTCAGATGGTTGACTGTTGACGTGGCAGTGGGGCCTGCGGGGCTAATTATTTATTTATTTTTTTATATTAAAAAATTGTTATTTTTGCAAAAAAAAGTATTTTTGCAATTAAGATAGTAAATTTGCAAATAGCTATTCATAGCAATAGTAAAATTGCAAAAATTTACTTTTTTCTATATATTTATCAAGAAAGCTCTAATTATTATTGGTTTGAGTTATATTTGTGCTTTTTTTAGTAGGATGGCTGAAATTAGGTGTGTACGAATGATGCTTCCCATAACCATCACTTGCAAGACATGTAGAAGAAATTGTTGGAAACGTGTATGGGCTTATACCAAATAATGTATATATATATATAAGAAAAAATTACAATTTCTTTTCTTTCTCTCACACAAGAGCTTCAGCTCTTTCTTTCTGGCTCTCTGCTCTCTTACACTTCGGTGTGTAATTTCTCTTGGTGTGTTATAATTAGCAAGCACAACATCAAGCCTTATTTATAGGCTTCAAATTACTTATGTAACTGCTTACGTATGTTGCTATTTGTTTTCCCATGCAACCTACCAAGACAATTGCTTTATTGCTAGCCTACAATTTTGACTACTTCTCCAAGTTTGTTTTGTTTTCTTAGCCTACAATATTTCCTGTATGTTTTGCTGCTGGTCTTGTGTTCATACATTATTCTTTCTACTGCCAATCTTCAAGCAACCTACCTTTATTTCTTTTGCATGCGTAGAAGGCTAGCCACCACCTTTTATTGACAAAGGGTTTGAATTCTAACACTCCCCCTCAAACCCGAATTTGTGTTTTGAGCTTCTCTTTCATTTTGTGAAACATGCCCCACTTCAACGATTTCATAAATATATCATTTGACATTTCTTTAGTCTTGTAGTGCACCCGTTCCCCAATTTTATGTTGCACAGATTCTCGACTTTTGTTGCTTTCTTCGCTTGCCTTTATAAAAAGCAATAAATAATCATCGATTATTTGTACTGAACTTCCCTTTTCATAGATAATATCCAGACTCTGCCATTTCCTAGACGCTCCCCCTGAACTGTTGATATAACTGTTGGAATTGTTATTAATGGACACTTTACTTTGTAACACTTTTTCAAAATGGCTCGTATCATCATCATATTTATTCATCCGCTGCTCATGTGCTTGGAGCGAACCTACAAGCTCGTCAATCGAAATTGTTGACAAATCATTTAACTTCTCGATAGAAGTAATAACATGATCAAATTTTCTTGTCAGGGAGCGGAGGAGCTTTTCCATGACCTGAACCTCATCAAGCTTTTCACCATTCCTTTTCATCTCATTTGTCACCGTTTTCAAATGCGTAACATATTCACTAATTTTTTCTGAACTCTCCATTTTGATATTTTCGAACTCTCCACAGAGAACTTGGAGCTACACCTCTTTTACTTTTTCAACACCTTGGAATGATTTTTGCAAAATTTTCCATGCATCTTTGGCCATTTTTCCTTCTACAATTTTATCAAAGGTCGATTCATCGACACCTTGAAAAATCATGAAAAATGCCTTTGTATTTTTCCTCCGGGACTCTATTAACGCCATCTTCTCGGTATTTGTGAGGGCTGCTTCGACAGTTGCATTGACGGGCTCATTATACCCGATCTTGACTATGTCCCAGATGTCGCAAGAATTGAGTATCTCTTTCATTTCGATACTCCATCTTTCATAATTTGTATCTGTTAATATCTGAATTTGTGGTTGCATCATATTTGCCATGTTTTTTTTTCAAAAAATATCCTTGCACAGTATAAGTGAACAATACCGTATGTATGAACAGTACAGTATGTATGAATAGTTCCGTATGAACAGTACCGTATGTATGAACAGTACTTCGCCTTCTCCGGCGTGAACAGTACTTCGCCTTCTACGACGTGAACAGTGCCTGCCGGAATAGTAACTTGCCAAAAATTTGCAGAATTTAACAACCAAGCTCCGATACCACTTGTTGGAAACGTGTATGGGCTTACACCAAATATATAAAAGCTTTTATAACACAAACACACACTTGTATATATTAATAATAATAAGCTATAACTTCTTACACAACAACAAGGCTTCGGCCTTTTTTTTTCTTACACAACAGAGCTGCTGCTCTTTTTCTCTCTATCTCAATACTCTTGCTTGGTGTATTTTAAACACAAGGAGAAAGCTATATTTATAGGCCAAAAGCGTATGTTGATTTACCTCATTCCTTGCATCATCATTCAGCTATCTATTTTAATGTACCCACCTTATTTTACTTTGAACAAAGACCAGCCACTATCTTTGATAATTTCCCCCTGCAGCCTACCATTTTTCCCCGATGATTTTAGCTGTAATTTATGACTTTTACTAGGCTGGGTTTGAATTCTAACAGAAATATCTGTGAGGGCGCATTGTACTCTAAGCTCTAGGCTGTATTAATTAGTTGTTTCGGCTGTTTCTTGTTAGCTGGATCTGCTGCTCTCTTGTAGTAAGATTTTTGGCACGCATTGTTCTTTTTTCTCCCGCGGGTATGCCACTAGATGTGTACCTTTTGTCTCTTTTTTGTTATAAATTTTAACCTTAGCAAAAATATCTATGAGGGCACCAAGTTCAGTACTCACAAACAAAATGTCTCTGGAATCCAGTATTCAGGTACTATTTTAGGTGCCCCTGTTGTAAAGCCGAGATTTCTATCAAAGCAGATCAACAGAATTCAGAGCTCATTGTGGAGTCTGGTGCATTCCAAACTTTGCCTCGTCAAGCTGAGGTGACAATCTTAGCTTCTCAAATATCCACTACCTCTTATTATTTAGTAAATAGTTTTTGAAGAATTTAGGGATGTAAAGAAATCTCTCGAGAGCATGTCTCGACATTGTAATACAAAATTTTTAATATATCCATGCACCTAATTTTTTAGCCAGTTTTAGTGTGTATGCTTCGCTATCAATAATGGCACATTATAATGTCAATCACTATGATCAAGTTGCACTAGCTCTCATCACTATAGTTTCTCTCGTGTTGTGTTCAATAATGCGTAAATATGCCATGTTATATGTACATATATCCATAATCCATTTCATCCTGTAGTATTAATGCAAAAGTTGTTGCATATTGTAGTCATGTACTTCTGCTTTGTAGATAAATACTTTATTGTTTCAGCCATTCTATCATGACTCATGCTGTCCTTTAATTGTTCCGTCCAAGATGGAGCTATAGAGTGGGTGTCAAACCAAGTCCCACATCGATAAGATAAAGAAGAATTATTTTAAATATAAGCAGCTAAAACAACTCCATTAGTATGAGGCCTTTTGGGAGGAGCCCAAAAACAAATCCGTGCGGGCTTGGCCACGGCCCAGAACGGACAATTTCATTCTAATGTGGAGTTAATGGGTGTTGCGCGGCCCAACAAGTGGTATCAGAGCTAATGGTTAAGAAGTTGTAAGAAGTTGATCTTGGGGTTGCGAGCTGAATCGTGAAATTTTAGCTCAAGATGAATTCATAGATCGACTTTGATAAATGCAATTGACATCAAAATCCAAGTCCTTGAGATGTAAAATCCAAATTTAAGGTACTCCGTAATAAACTCAATGTCCTAGGTCCAGTTATAATTCGTGTATTTTTAATTGTCGGTCAACTTAGTACCATTAGGTAAATCATAAGTGTCGTATGGTTGAAGTTCTATCACTTTATTTCTTGTGATGTACGTGTCTTGACAACTAGGAAGCAGTCATTTGTTGCTTACCTGACATTCAATATCGCGTGAGGAAACTACCACAATTTAACTTGTGTATAAAACTATTGTCCGTCATAATTTATGCTAGACATTGATAACAGTAAAAATAGCAACTCATGTTCAGTAGTTGGGAAGAATGTTAGAGGACTCTTAAATATGAAGAATGAAGATCTAAATGATTTAATGTTATAGTGGTTAGCAATCCAGACTTTAAATCTGGCACTCGGGTTTATTTCTTGTCATGTTTTGGAATGCCCTTATTTATGCAGGAAAATATCCCAATAATTAACCTTAGAATTGTCCTATATCACATTGTGATCTTCTTTGGATGTGTATAAGTGTCATGTTGGATGTCACATTGTGATCTTCAGGCCGTAGCCTTTTTTCTATTTAATATAGTACAAGATGTTTTCCTTACTTTCAGCTTTCAATTCAAGCTATTTAAGTTCCTTTATTGCGGTCAAGTTGCTTTTGTATTTTTTTTAAATTTTTTGCTAGTTGATTTCTGTACCTTTTAATCCACGTGAACAACATTGACAGAGTCCTCTTTGTACCTAGTATAGTACCCCCAACCATATCATTTCAATTAGATGCAGGTGCCATTCAAACTCAAATCCAATTTCCTATAGAATAGCGGGATGTTCTTATGACACAGCTGTAGATACTTACAAGGGTTGTTTTGTTGAAGTAGAAACTGAACCAAAAAAATTAGGCTTCTTTCAGTTTTTATACATTTTTCAGAATAAAGACCATACACCAGTGACCCATTCATCTTGTTCTCGAAGGGATAGTAAGTAATTAAAGGTTAAATTTCATGATTCTGTCTGCGAAAATTCCACATATGTCTAGCTCCTGCAAAAATAATCTAACCAGGATTAAAGTGGGTGAAGGTCAACATGATCTTGTTAATGGAAACAGGGGCTAAAACTGGCAGTCACCTCAGTTTTGAGCCTCGTATAAAGCTTCAAAAACATATTTGCACCATATTGGCTGCACCCTTGTCCGCACAAACATGACACAAATCTAGGAAAACGTCTCAAAATTCTTGGTCCTAACCTGATTAACAAGACAATGAGCAAGAAATGAATTATGAAGGAAATAGTGACGAGGGGCACGTGTTATACCATTGTTGTCACTTCTGTTGTATCAGCGAATAGACATTGATATTTTTGATCTTTTGATGTACTCAAGTTAAAGACCTTAGAGAGAAAAAAAGAGAGTTCTAATTTATGGGGTACGTTCCCTAGTAAACATTTGCTAGGGAACTGTTTCACAACATATGGTTTCAGGACCGTTGGATCGTTGATCCAAAGGTCCTGATTTAAAATAAAATTACACCGTACTGTAGAAACTTTCCGCGGTACGGAAAAATTACAAAAATGTTCCCACTGTTCACGTACCGCAGAAAGTTTCTTCGGTACGATGAACAGTAGATTTTGATATGAAAATAGGGGGCATTTTTGTAATTACCCCGTATCGCGGAAAGTTTCTGCGGTACGATGTAAATTTTGTTTTAAATCAGGACCATTGGATCAACGATCCAACGGTCCTGAAACCATATGTTACGAAACAGTTCCCTAGCAAATGTTTGCTAGGGAACGGGAGCCCTAAGTTATATGCCTACGTCTATCTATCTATGAAGGGTAAATTTGGTTGGTTTCGGTTTGATATAGTATAATTGGTTGGTTAAACAATGTTGACCGATTTGAAATCAAACAAATGATAACAATTAGATGTAATAAAAAAATATTCTTTATTATATTATTTTAACTATTACTAAAACTAAAAGTTTAAGGTTCGAATCCCGTAATATAATATAATAAGTTTTTATAGTATCATTTTTAACAAGCAAAAGGACATTGTGTGAACCACATCAATGACATATTATTGTATTATATTTTTTTATTTTTTGTAATTTATTTTCTTTATGATTAATAATTATTTATTAAAGAGAAATTACTAAAAATACTACTTTTTCCTAAGTATATTTTTTTTTTTTTTGCAATTTTACCATTTTTTGAAAATATTTATAAAAATAAGGTCTGCAACCAAATCAACAAAATGCAACTTGTTTTTACCATTTTCTAGAAAAATAATTGAAGTTGCTTTTGGTTACATTTGAGGTTGATATTCGTTGCATTTGATTTAATCAGTGTAGCCTATTAAACAACCTATTATGCAACCAAAAATGATTTCAATTACTAAATTTTTAAAGTTACCGTTATACCACAATTTTAGCATGTTCTAATAATTCCCAAATTTCTAATATTATTAATTATTAATTAAGATTAATAATTATTGTTTAAATAATCCTTATTATATTATTGTTTAATGAGATCCGGTTCTTATTTTAGTAGGTCATCCTCAACTAAAACTCTAAAAATATTTTTAAAAATTCATAATGATGACTAAAATAAATTGTATAATACGATAATTATTACATTTGATGGAAAATAAATAATGTACATAATTTTATGAGCAAAAGAGTTTGGAATGTAAGATAAATTTAGTAAATTTTAAAGAATATATACCGACAATTTAAAGATAGTTCTGTTATAGGGAGAAATTGGTGTAACAATATTTTGGAGGTTTGCTGGAATCACGGAACAAAACATGGATATTTTGCTATCAACACGAAGAACACGGAAGGAGATTTGTGAATGTTTGTGGCTGATCTTGCTTTTTGATTCGTTGAATATCAGAGAAAAACTGTTTATTCTCTCTTGCTGCCAACTGTCAATCAATCCTAACAAGAGGCCTACGTACCATTTTTATAGGGAGTCAAGCCACACGTAGTTCTTGGAGAAGAAGTTACCTAGACGGGCTAGGGTTTCTGGAGATTCATCCTGGCCCAAGTCCACTAACTTTTGGGCTGATGCTAATAGTCTATTAATTCTGCTCATGACCCGTGGCCCAATAAAGGTTACCAATGGCTAACATGATGCTAGAATGAAGTTGGCATTTTCTTCGTAAGTTCGTTCATAGGGAAGGACTGCTATCAATATTGATTTTAAGTAGATTATCTCTTACAATCTAGAAGTGTGGAAAGTGGGGGGTTTTGAGTTGGTTGAGGTATTTTATCAAACACCTTGCATACGATAAATAAATTGCTATAGAAATACAACTAAGTTAATGGCAATCATCCAATTTTACCAACACAACAAGCACAAAGAGTGACTTAGCAAGATAAAGAGATACTTGACCCAAGGATATTGAAAACTCAAGCACTACACCCAAACAAACACAAGCAAAATATAATCAACTCTACCTAACCAAGATAATTGGTGGAGCACACCAATTATCTAAAATGAAGTTGGAATTTTCTTTGTAAGTTCGTTCATAGGGAAGGACTGCTATCAATATTGATTTTAAGTAGATTATCTCTTACAATCTAGAAGTGTGGAAAGTGGGGGGTTTTGAGTTGGTTGAGGTATTTTATCAAACACCTTGCATACGATAAATAAATTGCTATAGAAATACAACTAAGTTAATGGCAATCATCCAATTTTACCAACACAACAAGCACAAAGAGTGACTTAGCAAGATAAAGAGATACTTGACCCAAGGATAATGGAAACTCATGCACTACACCCAAACAAACACAAGCAAAATATAATCAACTCTACCTAACCAAGATAATTGGTGGAGCACACAATCACTTATTTCTCTTCTATAAACACTAATTTAGTGAAACACATAAATTAGTTCTCTTGATACCAGCAACCAATAGTGAAGCACTAGAAATTTAACCAAATCAAGGAATCAAATAAAGAGAGGTTAGGACAAACCCAAGGATGAGAAGCTCAACCTAGGTATTTGCAATTAAAGCTTGAGGATTCAGGTAAACTAAACCTTGTGCTACTATAATGAATGCACTAACAATTACGGATTAGCACAAACAATTAGCAATTGAAATTACAAGAAGAGCAAATTGAAGCAACTTACAATTCTCCAAGCAAAATCATAAACAATACAACTCAAGCATTCAAGATAGAGTGAAATAGATCTTACTTAAAATGAAATTGGTTTAGTACAAGAGCTTCCTCCTTGAGCCAAATATATAGAGTTAGTTACTCATAATCAATGCTAGATTATGAGTAATAAATGTCTCCTCTCTACTCACTAACCCTAATTGAATGCTCTAGATATGATAAAGATGAGATGAAGTTAAGTTATGAAGATAAGTTATTGTTTTGTTTACTTCTCTTCTATTAATACATTAAATAGAAAAGAGGGCAAGATAGTAAAATTGCTTCCAAAAAATTCCAACAAGTGTTGTACGGCCTGTTGAACGGCAGTACAGCAGCCCGTACAAGGGACTGCTCCCTTAAAACTCCTCGAACGGCCTAGTGAACGGCCGTACAGCAGCCCGTGCGAGACAAATCTTCAAGATAAAACATTAAAAACCTCCCGGCATCGCGAGCTTGCATCTTCCAACTTCCCTCTTGAATAATCTTTACTTTCAAACCCAAAATATGTCATCTTTTCAACAATTAAGCATGGGGCACTGAAAGATGAAAAACATAATTAATATCGATAAAACAACATTCAGAACTAACAAAAATGGAAGAGAATGAAAGACAAAACGTGTATAAAATACACGTTATCAAATCTTCCCCCACTTGAACTTTGCTAGTCCCGAGCAAACTAATATTAACAACAAGATCACTAGACTAGATTTATTACTCTAAATGAGAAAATGGTTGAACAAGAGCATTCAAACCATCGTTTAAACCCCCAAGTAGCCTTGGAGGACGAGTTTCATCTCGTGAGGTTTATAGATGATGTACCTACAAAATCACAAAAATCACTAACCAACAAGAAACTAATATTACCTACTAGTTAAGCTACTACTACATCTACATGTCTGAGTCGTCATACAAATAGGAAACAAGCCAAGCATGCCACTTTATCTACTTGTAACTAAAATCAAACATGTAGAATTATTCACCATGCCTCCTACTAAAACAAGCTAGCAACCAATTCAAGAATCAAGACAACACACCTTGTGCAAAATGTAACCATGGCAATAAAGATAGAATGAATGCAATACAACCGTGAACACTAGACAAAATTATCACAAGGCATACATGGCTTCGCATTAAGAAAATGAAATTGTATGGTGAAAAATCTCACATCTCTAAATTATGCATCACACAAGTATGGGCTAGAGATTTCACTCAACTCCATGTCTAAATGCATGCGCTCTACTTGACCTTGCATGTCCACCTAAATTTCGAATTTCACCAAAAACAAGGAATTCATAAAATGGGTTGTAACGAGGCTTGGGTGAAGGTGTGAAAATTTAAGTTCAAGGAAGGTGTAAATGTTAACTCGAATAACTTGTAGAAGGGGGGGTTGAATACAAGTTATATAATCGTGTCTGATTTTTGCTTGATTATATGAACAAGAATAAACGAATGAATCAAACTTTGTTTGTATTAAAATAATCAAATACAAACTCTACCAAAGGTGTACAATACCTTTAGCAGCTGCTGACAATATAAATCTCTCTCTCTCTCTCTCTCTCTCTCTATTTTTTTTGAACTCTCGAATACAAATATTATGAACTCACTCGCTTACACACTCCTTTTTTTACAATGATATAGAGAGAGTATTTATAATGCTACCTATCAACTAATAACAGAATTATAATCTATCTATGACAATGTTCTGCCGTCCAGTTGATAGTTTCCATCAATAGAAAATTCGTTTCCTTCACGATATCTTCTTGCTTGTTTTCCAAAACAAAGATCCTGTTTTATAGCACTTGCCAGTTTCTGTAGCATCCATAATGACATCATCAATAACACGACTGACATCATCAGTAACATTACTGATATCAAAATTTCCCATTGCATCAGGATCTGATTATCTTAACCCAGATGATTTCCATAAATCTCCTCTAAAACATCTACCAGTTGGATACAATCCTCCTATAATCTCTTCACTCCTTGAGGATGAAGAATTTGGTGAAGAGTCTGAGGTTGATCTTGATGGACATGCTATTCATCTTCTTCAATAAGCATGAAGATGAGTCAGCTGCTCTCATTCAAGTCGCCCAGTCAAGGAATTCATTCTTGAGATGCTCCTTGTCCTGAAGTCGATCATTGAGGATTGAAGCAGCAACAACTTTAGACAAGAATAGAATTATCAGTAGTAGTTAGACAAAAAGAAGAATTGTATTTCATTTTCATGTATGTAATGCTTTTGATTAATGAAAATACAAGTTTTCTTAATATCTACTTGTCTATCGTTGTCTATTGACTGTCATGAATAATGATATAAATTATCAGTATGTATGTAATAAAACTTGCTATAGACTTAACAAAACTCAGAATTGAACCACCAAATAACATGAACTTCAGAATTTGGAACAGTAAGACACAAAAATTTCACAATCCTGATACTGACGATACAATCCTGATGTCAATACTGATGACGTCAGCATACTGATAGCAATCCTGATGTTTATTAACAAGTTTATCATACTGTAATTTATCAAAGTAAAATGTTACAGCTTAAGCATTTATCAATCAAGTATAGATCCTGACAAAATATCAAGTCTATAAGCTGAAACAACATACCTTGCTACTTGTGCAGATGTTAAAGATCTAAAAATTTAACATTCCTAACTCACTAACCAATCTAATGAATGTGGCCTCATCAAGTGGTTTAGTTAGAATATCTGCAAGCTGTTTGTCAGTAGGAACAAAATGAAGTTCCACAGTACCATTTTCAATATGTTCTCTAATAAAATGATACCTGACATCAATGTGCTTAGTCCTTGAGTGTTGAACTGGATTTTCTGCAATTTTGATAGCACTAGTATTATCACAAAACATAGGAATATTACTAAATGTCATACCATAATCCATCAACTGATTTCTTATCCAAAGGAGTTGAGCACAACAACTGCCTGCTGCAATGTATTCAGCTTTTGCAGTTGAGGTTGAAACTGATTGCTGCTTCTTGCTTGCCCAAGAAATCAATCTGTTTCCCAAGAATTGAACTGTATCTGTAGTGCTTTTCCTGTCTATTTTACACCCTGCATAATCAGAGTCTGAATAGCCAATTAGGGAGAAATCAGATTCTCTTGGATACCACAAACCAAGATTTGGAGTTCCCTTGAGATATCTAAAAATTCTCTTCACAGCAATTAAATGAGATTCCTTAGGATCACTTTGGAATCTAGCACATAAACAGGTAGAGAACATTATATCTGGCCTACTTGCAGTTAAATATAACAGTGAACCTATCATGCCTCTATACCTAGTGTTATCAACACTCTTTCCCTTAGGATCAGAGTCTAGCTTAGTGACTGTTGCCATGGGTGTCTTTGCAATTGCACAATTTTGAAAGTCAAACCTTTTTAAAAGATCTTTGATATACTTTGACTGATTAATGAAAATACCAGTCTCAGTCTGTTTGACCTGCAAGCCTAAAAAGTAATTTAGTTCACCCATCATGCTCATCTGATATTTAGACTGCATAAGCTTGCTAAACTTAGCACATAACTTTTCATTTGTAGAACCAAATATAATATCATCAACATAAACTTGAACTAAAAGCAAATCACCTTTTATCTTTCTAAAGAATAGAGTTTTGTCAATTGTACCTCTTGTGAAGCCATTTTCAAGAAGAAATTTAGACAAAGTCTCATACCATGCTCTTGGTGCCTGCTTCAGTCCATAGAGTGCCTTGTCAAGTTTGTAGACATGATTTGGAAACTTTGGATCAACAAAACCAGATGGTTGTTCCACATACACTTCCTCATCAAGCTTGCCATTTAGAAAAGCACTCTTTACATCCATCTGGTATACCTTGAATTTTGAATGAGCTGCAAATGCAAGAAACATTCTGATTGCTTCCAATCTTGCTACAGGTGCAAAGGTTTCATCATAGTCAATTCCTTCTTCCTGAGAATAACCCTTGGCTACCAGTCTTGCTTTGTTTCTTACAATCATACCAGATTCATCAAGCTTGTTTCTGAACACCCATTTAGCACCAACAATAGATCTATCTTTAGGTCTTGGTACCAGTTTCCAAACTTTGTTCCTCTTAAATTCATTCAATTATTCCTGCATTGCTATTACCCAATCAGGATCCTGTAAGGCCTCTTCAACCTTCTTAGGTTCATTCTTTGAGAGAAAACAACTGTACAAGAATTCATTTTGAATTGATCTTCTAGTTCGAACACCACTATTTGGATCACCAATTATCAAATCCTCAGTATGATCCCTTGTCCATTTTCTAACAGGTGGTAGATTACTCCTGCTAGACTCTCCCCCTAAGTTAGTGGTATTTCTTGTAGAAGAACTTTCCCTGCCTTCAAAAGCTCCCCCTTGATCAGTAGAATCGGTGGATTCAGTACTGCTTCTAGTTCCTGATCTTCCTTCATTAGACTTTGAAGGATCAGTTCCTGATGAAGTAGACTCTGAATGACCAGTCTGATCTTGATCAGTCCTATGTTCTCCTTGATTGAATTGCTCCCCCTCAGCAGTAGCATTCCTTTGAGAAGCAATAGAGATTTCCTCTGGAGAACCTTCATCATCGCTGGAGGGAATCTCATAATACTTAAGATTTTCAAATTCCAGATTGTCATGGCTTTCATCAGTTTACAAAATTCCAAACTTCTTATCATCAAATGCAACGTGAATTGATTCCATAACAATGTGAGTTCTGAGATTGTATACTTTGAAGGCTTTTGATGCTGAATACCCTAGAAAGATTGCTTCATCCGATTTGGCTTCAAATTTCCCAAGTTGTTTAGGATGAACTTTCAGGACATAGCATTTGCATCCAAAGATGTGAAAGTATTTCACACTTGGTTTCTTTCTTTTGATCATCTCATAGGGAGTCTTGCCATGAGCATTTACCAAGGTACAGTTTTGAGTGAAACATGCAGTGTTGATAGCTTCTGCCCAGAAATAGGTTGGAAGCTTTGCATCTGCAAGCATGGTTCTTTTTGCCTCTATGAGAGTTCTGTTCTTTCTTTCTACTACACCATTTTTTAGGACCCAACTTTGATTGGATCCTTTCTTACTAACTTTTGAACCAACAGGATTTGAAGATTTTGCTTTTGATTTACCTGTTGCAGAGTCAACCTTAGACTTAGATTTCACAAACTGTTTTTGACTAGGAGTTTCAGATTTCAGAGAATAATAGTCATAATATAGTTCATGATATTCCTTACACATATAAATGGAATGAAGTAAACTACCACAATGATAACAGGGTTCTTGTGGTTGGTATTGAATTCTTTGAGTCTTGGGGAATCTGGACTCAGTTTTCCAAGAAGGTTTTTGATTGCAGTCTAGGGCCTTTCCACATTTATAGCATTTCTTCCTAGGTGCATCAGGTACATTCTTGTAATTATTCTCTTTGTTAATACCTTCTTTTCCATTCCTATTTCTTCTGATCTTGCTAGACTCTGAAATACTTTCTAGTCTCTGTTTCAACTGAGACTTAGACAGAAAACCTATGTTGACATTCTTAGGTTTTTCTAACACTCTCTCATCTGAATTGCTATTGTTAATTCTTTTGTGCACAACTGGGGTACCTTTAGAATCAACAAATTTAACATGTTTAGGTTCAGAAACTATCTTCTTACCTTCAGACTTAGATGTACTAGCTTCAGTTTTACTATCATCACTGACAATAGCTACAGTATCTTCTTGCCTAGCCTTATCAAAACCTAAACCATTAACTTTACCCAAAATTTGATTTTCAATGATTTCTTGAGTCTTTTTACCAGAATTGTTAATGGTTTTAATCACATCTCTCTCTTCCTCTAGTTCTTTTCTGACATAGTCATTAGCCTCAAGAATAACACCATAATCATGCTTAGCTTTATCAGAACTTAACTTAGATTCAAGAAAATTATTTCTACTAACTAATTCATCATTCTTAGCCTTGAGTTCATCTTTTTCACTAGCAAGAATTTTGAAATTAGTCATAAGATTCTTAAACTCAACATGAATAGATCTAATATCATCAGAATCTAAGCTATCAAACAAATCAAGAGAGTGAAGTGATACCTTAACAGAAGATGAAGAAGTTTTCTTTGGAGATCCAGGCTTGTCTGAAGCACTTGCCATCAATGCAATGTTGTCATAATCCAATTCATCTTCAGAATCACTGGAGTTTGCCCAATCCTTCTGTGTGACCATGAGTGCATTACCCTTTCCTGAATTCCTAGGCTTCTTGCACTCACTAGCAAAGTGTCCAAGCTCACTGCAGTTAAAGCACTTGATCTTGGCTTTATCAATCTTGATAATTGTACTCTTGCCTTTGTCATTCTTCTTCTCCTCTTTCTTCTGAAAAGTGCCTTTGCTAAATCTTCTCCTGTTGAATCTTCCTTTCTTGAAAGCTTTAGCAAACATAGCAAAGAGTTCTTGCATCTCTGATTCAGAATCATTATCTTCAGAGTCTATATCTGTAGTCTCTGACTCAAAACTTTCTTTGCTCTTCTTCTTCCTCAAGTCTCTTTCAGTAGATTCAGACTTTTCTTCTGGAAGCTTCTTTGATTCAGACTGAGCAGTGAGTGCAACAGTTTTCATCTTTCCTTCACTCCTGCTTTTTTTCTGCTGCTTGTCAAGTTCATAAGCTCTCAATTTTCCATAAACTGCTTCTAATGATATCTCATCAAGATCATTAGCTTCCTCAATTGCAGATATCTTCTCATTGTAGAAATCAGGAAGAGCTTTCATGAACTTCTTATTCATATCCTCCAAGTCATAATATTTACCATGCATGGCCATCTCATTTATGAGTTTAGTAAACCTATCAAAGGTGTCAGTAAGTGACTCACCAGACTTGGATTCAAAATACTCATACTGTTGTATGAGAAGTGTCCTCATATTCTTCCTGACAGGTTTTGTTCCTTCACAGTGAACCTTTAGATTGTCCCATATCTCCTTAGCAGTTTTACACGAGAGAACATAGTTAGTGAGAACAAAATAAGACTGTTGAATAGTATGTTTCTCACTTTAGCATCCTTAAGAACGTTCTCCTTTTCCTTATCTGTCCATTCAGATTTAGGCTTCTCTGCTGTATGTTCTGGAACAACTTTTCCTTCGACAGTTGCTTGAGGAACAAGACTTGTTGGAACAAAAGGCCCATCTCTGATTCTGTCAAGATAATCAGGATCTGTTGCTTCCAAGTGATGCAACATCTTCACTTCCCATAGAGTATATTCGTTTCTCTTGAGCATAGGGATCTTAGTATTACCATCCTTGTAACCAGACATGATTGCAGATCTTTATGATTATTCGAAATCAACCTGCTCTGATACCAATTGTTAACTCGAATAACTTGTAGAAGGGGGGGTTGAATACAAGTTATATAATCGTGTCTAATTTTTGCTTGATTATACGAACAAGAATAAATGAATGAATCAAACTTTTTTGTATTAAAATAATCAAATACACACTCTACCAAAGGTGTACAATACCTTTAGCAGCTGCTGACAATATAAATCTCTCTTTCTGTTTGTTTCGAACTCTCGAATACAAATCTTACGAACTCACTCGCTTACATACTCCTTTTTTTTACAATGATATAGAAAGAGTATTTATAATGCTACCTATCAACTAATAACAGAATTATAATCTATCTATGACAATGTTCTGCCGTCCAGTTGATAGTTTCCATCAATAGAAAATTCGTTTCCTTCACGATATCTTCTTGCTTGTTTTCCAAAACAAAGATCCTGTTTTATAGCACTTGCCAGTTTCTGTAGCATCCATAATGACATCATCAGTAACACGACTGACATCATCAGTAACATGACTGATATCAGGATTTCCCATTGCATCAAGATCTGATTATCCCATCAGTATTTGATCAGGATCTGACTTAATGTATCAGGATCTGCTCCTCCGTTCCTGACATGTAGTCCCCGATACACTGTTCTTGACATGTAGTCTCTGACGCACTGTTCCTGACTAAATTCTACAGATTACTGTTTAACACATATATCCTAAACAAAGTGCTAAATCCTTTATAAGATCAGGATATACAAGAAGTATTAGCAAAATTCTATTCTTAACATCACAACTTATGAATTATTCCTAACAGTAAAAGTCTCGCTAGTTGAGTCAAAATGACGCTTGCTCTCTTAATACACCAAATTCTCAAACTAAAGTATATCTCCACCCATTTACAATTACAAAACACAACCACATTTACCAAGAAAATTGAATCAAAATAAAGTACAAAAATTTATTTTTTTTTTTTCTTTTTGTTCCTTTTTATTTCTTTTTTTATTTCATTTTTTTAAACATACCCCTTTACTTATTGCTTTTTTTAGCAAAGGGGATGCATTACATAAATAAATACTACAAAGAAATTTAAATCACATTTAGTCACACATATCAAACTAACTCTCCCACTTACAATGATTACCATTCTTCCTCTTCACAACATCTCCAAATTTTCATGCTCATCAATCAATTCTTTCCAAGACTCAACTAGCTCAACTAGGTCGAGAGTGAAGTATTTGGCCATGACTCATGTATAAAAGGGGGAAGTGACGAAGAAAAATATGGATATAAGCTTCAAAGGAGTAACTAAGGATTATTTTCATGGTTCACAAGCTAAAAAGGCCAAAATGGTTATCCTAAATAGAATTTCCTTATTATGGTGCATCCATGAATTAAGGTTTAATGCAAGCCCTAGAGCAACAAACACACATAAAGAGGGAGAAACACACAAGCAAAAGAAATCATCGTTCAAGGCCTCACAAGGTTTAAGTTAATAACATCTTCTCGATTTGATTTCCATGCATGCTAAGAGATAACCGTCATGTTCACAATTTAATTACAACAATCTAGACTTTTCATGCCATTTTAAGTGTATGTGTGCAAAAAGGTGCATCAAACCTATAGATTCACATCAAATTGGTAATGCTAGGCACGAAATATGAAAAAAAACAAGGCTACAAGCTCACAATGACTTAAATTTTACAAACAAGTAAACAAGCTTTATGATTAAACTTGTTTCTAAATGCAAACGAGAAGGACATGGAATGAAACAAAAGATAGCTCTAATACTAACTACATACTCCACTACAATGATGAACATAAACAATCCTTCCGCCACTTAAAACATGGCATGTCCTCATGCATGACAAATAAAAATGAAGTCGAGATAAAAGTGTAAGAGAGTTCCCCTGAAATTAAACAACAAGGACCGAGAGCACCACTCGTACGTGCCAAAATCCAACTCCGAAATTGTAAGCCAAGAATTAAATTAAAGCCACACCACAAGCAACCTAACCAAAATAACCAACAAGCCAAAATCCACACCCTCAAAACTAATTTGATACACTAATTAAGTATATAGAAATAATTAATAAATTTGTTTTTGTTTTTCTTTTCTTTTATTTTAAAAAAAATAAAATAAATAAAATAAATAACTAACCAATTAATAATAAAATCAAAAATCAAATTTAAATTGAATTTAATTTGATTCTTAACTTTATACAAAATGTTTAGTTAGGAAATTAAAACTGAAAACCAAAAGTAAAATTAAATAATAGAATAAAAAGAAATAAAACAAAAACAAAACAAAAAAAAATAAAACAAAAAGGGGAGGGGGCTGTTAGTACATGGAAGAGGAACGATGAGGAAGGGGATAAAAGGGGTGTGGTGAAAGAGTGGTAGGCGGGGGAGATAGAGAACGATGGTGAAAGGAGGAGAAGGAGAGGTAGCAGGCGGCGAGTGGAAGAGGGGTTGTTGGTGATGATGTGGTGAGTGGAGGCCGAAGTGTGGCTGTAAAGGAAAAGAGATGGGTGGTGAGGCTGGAGATGTGAAGGCTGGAGGGAGAAAAAGAGAGGTAGGGCGGAAGAAAAGGGGAAATGGGTGGTGGTGTAATTGAACAGAGGAGGGAAGAGGGAGAATGGTGGCAGTTGGGTTAGTGGCGGGTGGTTGGTCGGAGAATTGTGCAGTAGTGTTGAGGGGTGAAGGAGGTAGGAAAGGGGCTTTTGGTGGTGATGTGCGTTTGAATTAAAGGGGAATAGAAAGAATTGGGGGTTAGGGAAAGTTATGCTCTGTTGTTTTATTAGTCTTTTTTTAAAACAAGCCGCTCCACAACCTGTTTAACAAGTGGGTAGAATATTTTGGAACCCCTCATTTTGAACGTATATCTGGGCAGACGCTAAAAAAATTTGTACAGCTTGGTGCACGACTTTTTGCACGGTCTGCACCCTGTGCAACAGCCCGTGCAGTCCTAAAATTTTATAAAAATATTTTTTTTAAGAAAATTCACACAAATCCTTGAATGATTGAATAAAATATTAATTCCTGAAAACATGAAACAAACACATCAAGGCACGAGTGGAACAAATATAAAAATTACAAAAATTAAAATTAACGATACTAAATATTATTGAGCGGGGCGTTTTTTTTAACTCTATTATAAAATTCATTAGTCACACCACAAAAATATATAATAATTAATTATTATATATTTTTTGGTTATTTTCTTATGAATTAAAATAGATGAAAAAGGAGCCTCCACTCACTAATATTTAGATCAATCCTCAAACTCACAATATGCATAACACCCTACATATATGTAAGCGAGGAACAAATTAGACATACGCATAATATATAAATACATGCGTACCTTGGGTTGCCTCCCAAAAAGCGCCTTTGTTTACTGTTGTTGGCTCGACTTATTTATACAAGTACTGATAAGTGGATTTTATATCCACTGGGAATGCCTCCGTTCGGCTTAAATTGATTGTTTTGGACTCAAGTTGTTGTAGTTTTGATGTGTTTTGCTTAGTTGTGCAGATTTACGAGAATGTTGATTAAAGTGGATGCTTCTATCGTTCTTGGAGAATTAATTAATTAAAATTCGGATTTTCTGGGAAGGCTGCGCAGCTTATACTGTTTTGGTCATATCTGGAGTTCTAGAAGTCCGTTTTCAGCGATCTTACTGCCCACGCGAAGCTTGAGAGATTTTCTACAACCTGGGATAGGAAACAAGTGCAAGAAATATGCTGAATGAAATCGCGCACGTGTTCTTGTAAAAGAAGGCTGGGAATTTACTGTTTTGCCCTTTTTCTAATTCTAATTGTATTCTGGGCAGTTTTGGGTACCTTCTTTAAATCCAAATTGTAATAGAAGGAAATTTCTTGTTGGGCAAGATTTGTAGAGCCTATTTAAACACATCCTACCATTGTAAATCATAACAATTCATAGCTTTTAGTCGTATCAAGGTACTTTCGATCTTCAATTCTTTCTTCAATATTATGTTTTCATTCATTATCATCATTATTATGTTTTCTTTATTAAATATGCGTAACTAATTCTCTAATCTAAGGATTGGGTAGTATTCCTTGGTATTCATGCATGCTTGATTATGTGATTTTCTGCTTTGCTGATCTGTTAATGAGATCTTAACACAATTAGGGGAGTCATGAACCTTTGATTGTATTATAGGGATTGTAATAAGCTTGGGAGAGAAGTTGTAATCTTAGTACATGATTTAACAGACATAATTTGAATATTATTAGATCGGGAGATTAATAGGAGAATTGTGAGACATATAATTCTTGGCATTTAACAGTTTATAGATATACTTTGATTGTATCACGGGAGTGACAATTAGGGTGTAGCTGTAAGCACTATATTGTAGCCTGGGAGGGTACAGTATAACTTTAGAAGAATTGTTTTCAGCAAGGTAGGAACACAGATATCACATTAATATTGAGCATGTATTGAGACCAAGTGAAGAACCCCAATTCTTAGATTGTTTTCCAACATATTTGAATCTCAGTTTAAAATCAATTCTTAGTGCTTATAATTAGTTCTTGGTTAATTTAGTTAATACACAAACCCAAAAATTCTTCTCACACACTTCTAGACGTAAAGAGATAAGAAACCTGAACTTTGAGTTAAATTTAGTCCTTCCCTGAGAACGAACACACAAAAATACTACTAACAAATTGGCGCCGCTGCCGGGGAAGGCAGAATAGTTGAGTTTAGGTTAATTGTTTCTTATTGTTTAGATTTTAATTGGTTCCACAAGTTGTTTTGTTGGTGATTTTCAGGTGTATGCTACGTTCATCTTGCGCTAGAAAATTGGAATTTGACCCTGAAATTGAGCGTACTTTGAGAAAGCTAAGAAAAGATAAAGCTAAGATGGGAGAGCCAGAACCTCGACCAGCTGTTAATGTTGATCAGTCTTCTATTTGGGACCATGAGACACCGAATCCAGCCAATTGCATGTACAAAACTCCAGAGATTGGTGCAGCTCAGTTCCATATTAATCCGAGCTTAATTCAGATGATCAGCAATCAAGCTTTTGAAGGAGACATTGAATTAGAAGACCCACACAGACATCTAGAGCGTTTTGTGCATATGTGTGGCTCATTCAGAATCACTGGCGTTACGAGTGATCAGATTCGTCTCCATATGTTTCCCTACTCTATTAAGGGAAGAGCTTTGGAATGGTTTCAGCAACTTCCAAACACTTCGGTTGCTACATGGGAGAGTCTTTCTACGGCATTCTTGTCCAAATACTATCCTTCTGACAAGACGCAACAGTTGAGGACTATGATTATGAGTTTTAAAGCACAACCGGGTGAAGGTCTATATCAGGCATGGGAGAGATTCAAGGCACTATTGAGGAAGTGTCCACATCATGGCTTAGAAGCTTGGCAGATCATTAGTACTTTTTATGGGGCCATGAATGCAGATATTCGTTTGAGTTTGGATGTGGCTGCTGGTGGAAATTTCAAGAAGGCACCAACTACACAGGCTAAAGCACTCCTTGAGGAATTAGCATCTAATAATTATTCATGGGCACCTAGTGGGACGAGCTCGGCAAAAGCAGCACAAGAATCTGAGATGATCAACATGCTGGCTCAAAAGTTGGATACTCTAACTCAGGAGGTGCGAGGATAAAAGGTAAATGTGAATGATATTTCTTCACCTATGGAAGGGTATCATGATTATGGTGCTAGTCAGAACTCGTATGTTCAACAATTTCCAGAAGAAGCATCTTTTATTCAAGGAAGACAGCCTTGGCCTGTGCAGAATAATTCTTACTACAATCCGAATCAAAGGCCAAACAATAATCTTTCTTACAGCAATAATCAAGCAGCTAATCCTTCCTATGCATTTCTAAGGCAGAATCAACCTCCTAGTTTTCAGTCACGACCGCCATATCAAGCACAGCAGCAGTATCAACCTCCACCAAAGAAAGAACCAGCTGAGTGGGAGGTTGCACTAAATAAGATTATGCAAGGGACTTCTGGGGCATTGGCTAATATGGAATCAAGAATAGATCAGATGGCGTCATCTCAAAAGATGCTAGAAACATAGATTGGACAGATTGCCTCAAAGATGGGTGTTCGTGAGCAAGGGTCTCTTCCTAGTCAACCCGACCAGACTGGTAAAGAGCAATGCAAAGCAATTACTTTGAGGAGCGGAAAAGAGTTGCCCGAGGTTGAGGTTTTTAAACCTAAAGAGAGTGATGCTGAGAAAGAGGATGAGCCAGTAGAGATTGCTGCAGACACGTCAGAAAAAGAAGATGAAGAGAAAAAGGAAGAAGAGCCAGAAAAGCCGTATGTTCCTCCACCACCTTATGTTCCTCCTATTCCATTTCCACAGAGACTTCACAACAGGCAGTTAAAGAAGCAGTACGAGAAGTTCTTGACTATGTTTCGGCAGTTGCATGTTAATATTCTGTTGGCTGAAGCTTTGAATCAAATGCCACTTTATGCTAAATTTCTTAAGGAGATGTTGATAAAGAAGAGGAAACTTGAAGATGCCGAAACTATTACTCTTAATGCAGAATGCAGTGCAGTCATCCAGAAGGCTATTCCTCAGAAATTGAAAGATCCAGGAAGCTTCTCTCTGCCTTGCATTATTGGGAAGATGGAAAACATGAAAGCATTGTGTGACTTAGGGGCAAGTGTGAGTTTGATGCCATATTCAATCTGTAAAAGGCTTGGTCTTGGAGAACTTAAAAAGACACGGATTTCACTTCAGTTGGCGGATCGTTCTGTTAAGTATCCATTGGGGGTTATTGAAGACGTGGTTGTTAAAGTGGATAAATTTGTCATACCTTGTGATTTTGTGGTGTTAGAGATGGATGAAGATGTCGAGATACCCATTATCTTGGGAAGGCCATTCTTGGCTACTGCTGGCACTACAATCGATGTTAAAGCTGGAAAATTGACATTGAATGTTGGCGAGGACAAAGTGGAATTTGATCTGAACAGAGCAATGAAGATGCCTCCTTTTGGAGCAACTTGTTTTACTGTTGACAGAGTTGATGAAATTGTGCAGCTAGAAAATGAACACTTCATGGGAGCAGAACGGGTGTTAGATGATGGAGTAGAAGAAGAAGAACTTGTTGTTCGAGACACAGAAGTTGAGATGGCTTTTACACTTTCAGAGGCACCACAGGTGGAACTTAAACCTCTACCTGCTAATTTGAGGTATGCCTTTCTTGGTCCTAATGATACATATCCTGTGGTAGTTTCAGCCTTGCTTAGTGATGATGAGCTAGAAAAATTATTACATGTTCTTCGGCAATATAAATCAGTTATTGGTTGGACAATTCAAGATATCAAGGGAATTAGCCCTGCTCTTTGCATGCATAGAATTGCCTTAGAAGATGATCATAAGCCTGTGATTGAGGGACAAAGAAGATTGAATCCGAATTTGCAAGAGGTGGTGAAGAAAGAAATCACTAAGTTGCTTGATGCTGGTATCATATATTCGGTTCCACACAGTAAATGGGTTAGCCCTATTCATGTTGTGCCTAAGAAAGGTGGGATGACTGTTGTTCACAATGAGAAGAATGAATTAATTCCCATGAGAACAGTAACAGGTTGGAGAGTTTGCATTGATTATAGGAAGTTGAATAACGCTACTCGCAAAGATCACTTTCCCCTCCCATTTATTGATCAAATGCTCGAAAGGTTGGCGGGTAATGAGTATTACAACTTTCTGGATGGATTCTCGGGTTACTTTCAGATTCCTATTGCACCCGAAGATCAAGAGAAGACTACCTTTACTTGTCCTTATGGCACGTTTGCTTATCGGAGGCTTCCTTTTGGTTTGTGTAATGGTCCTTCAACGTTTCAACGGCTCATGAACCACATTTTCTCAGATTTTATAGGACGAGACATGGAGGTCTTTATGGATGACTTCACGGTTTATGGTTCTTCTTTTGAATCATGTCTAGCCAGTTTATCAAAGGTGTTGCAGAGATGTACTGAAACGAATCTTGTTCTTAATTGGGAAAAATGTCACTTCATGGTGAAGGAAGGCATTGTGCTTGGGCATAAAATCTCTAGTAAAGGCATTGAGGTCGATAGAGCAAAAATTGAAGTGATTGAAAAATTGCCACCACCTTCATCTGTGAAAGGTATTCGAAGCTTTCTTGGGCATGCTGGTTTTTATCGACGGTTTATCAAGGATTTCTCCAAGCTCGCTCGGCCACTCTGCAATCTTCTCGAAAAGGATCGTGTTTTTGACTTTGATGAAAGTTGTCTTGATGCTTTTAACAGGTTGAAGAAGGAACTTACTTCTACACCCATAGTTACATCTCCCAATTGGAGCTTGCCATTTGAGCTCATGTGTGATGCTAGTGACTATGCTGTGGGTGTTGTTCTTGGGCAGAAGAAGGATAAGCGGATGCACGTGATAGCTTATGCAAGCAAGACTCTTGATGATGCATAAATCAACTATTCCACTACGGAGAAAGAGTTACTTGCAGTGGTATTTGCACTTGATAAATTCAGATCCTATCTTGTTGGGTCTAAGGTGATTGTCTATTCGGATCATGTTGTTATTCGTTTCTTGATGACGAAGAAGGATGCCATACCTCGTTTAGTTCGTTGGATTCTCTTACTCCAGGAATTTGATCTTGAGATTCGAGATAAGAAGGGGTTCGAGAACTTGGTAGCTGATCATTTATCTAGGTTGGATCAAGGAGATGGAGAGGTAGGAGGTGAAAAACCTATCAATGATAAATTTCCGGAAGAGCAGCTTCTAGGTGTGTCCTTGTCTACACCATGGTATGCAGATTTTGTGAATTACATTGTGGAAGGAGTTGTGCCGGATAATCTCTCTTATAACCAAAAGAAGAAATTCTTTTATGATGTGAAGCACTACTATTGGGAGGAACCGCTACTTTATAGGGAATGTGCTGATGGAATGTTTCGTAGATGCGTACCTCATGATGAAGTTCCTCATATTTTCAGGCATTGCCATTCTCTAGAGTGTGGAGGTCATAACAGTAGCATGAAGACAGTGGCGAAAGTTTTGCAGTCAGGATTCTATTGGCCAACCATGCATCAAGATGCTAAAGACTTTGTGGCAAAATGTGATAGATGTCAACGAATTGGGAATATTTCGAGGAGGAACGAGATGCCTTTACAGTCTATTCTTGAGGTGGAGATATTCGATGTGTGGGGGATGGACTTCATGGGTCCATTTCCATCTTCTTATGGGAACCAGTATATTTTGGTGGGAGTTGATTATGTCTCTAAATGGGTTGAAGCTATTGCATCTCCTACTAATGATGCTAGAGTGGTGAAGAAGTTCCTAAAGAAACATGTGTTCACTAGATTTGGAGTGCCAAGGGCTATTATCAATGATGGAGGTGCACACTTTTGCAATAAACAGGTGGCTGATCTCTTGAAAAAGTATGGTGTGACACAAAAGGTGGCAACTCTTTATCATTCGCAAACAAGTGGACAAGTTGAGATTTCGAATCGTGAGCTGAAGTCAATTTTGGAGAAGACAGTGGCAAATTCAAGAAAAGATTGGTCAACAAAGCTTGATGATGCTCTTTGGGCATATAGGACGGCATTTAAAACACCTATTGGGATGTCTCCATATAGGTTGGTTTTTGGGAACCATGTCATTTGCCGGTGGAACTTCAACATAAGGCGTTTTGGGCGACAAGAAATTTGAATTTTGATTTAAAATCCGCGGGAGAGAAGCGTTTGCTTCAACTTGGAGAGCTTGAGGAGATTAGGCTCCAGTCTTATGAAAATGCTAGTATCTACAAGGAGAAGACCAAATTGTGGCATGACAAGCACATTCAGAAGAAGGAATTTGAGATTGGGCAACATGTTCTATTGTTTAATTCAAGACTCCGTTTATTCCCCGGAAAGCTCAGATCACGATGGACCGGACCTTTTGAGATTGTGAAGGTCTATCCTAATGGAGTTTGTGAGATTACTAGAGAAGGGTCAGATGTATTCAAGGTGAACGGGCAAAGACTTAAGCCGTACCTGCTAGGAGAAACAGTGGAGCGAGGGATGAGCATTCTTCGCCTTCAAGCCCCTATCAAGAGTTGAGGAAGTAACGTCAAGCTATTGACGTTAAAGAAGCGCTTCGTGGGAGGCAACCCACGCATTATTGTAGGAAAAAAAAATTGTTGAGTGTTGTAAAAAAAAAAAAATTGAATTTTGAGCAGGTTGCAGCCCTGTAACGCAGGCTGCCCCTGCGTTTCTGCTATTCCCGCAGTCTGCCACTCTGTAACGCAGGCTGCGCCTGCGTTACTGGTATAGCCGCAGCCTGCATGTCTGTTGCGCAGAGTGCTCCTGCGCGTCTGTTGTTTGAGCAGTTTGCCTTTTTTCGCGTGCAGGTTGCTTCTGTGTAAAAAAAAAAAAAAAGTTTTTCAACCCCAAATCTTTTATACTCTCATCTTTCCACCCAAATCAAATCCTAAATCAATTCCAAAAACCCTCTATATTTTCTTCAAAAATCCTTTATCCATACTAATTCTTTTTCTTTAATTCATTCAATATTTTTTCTATCCTATATCAAATTCCAAATTCCAACCAAATTTTTTCCTTTTCACATTAAAATTCTTATATTCATCCTATCACTCCATGTCCTATATATACCCATACATACACACCTAATTCATTATCTTCTTCCTCTACATCTATTAAAAATTCAAGTTTGGGGGAAAATTAGTACAAGTTCACCTCTTTGATTCGTAGTGGGATTTCTTTTCTCTATTTTATTTTATTACGAATTTGTGTTCTTGTAAATTGGGGTTTTTGTATTATTCTTGTTAATTGGGTATTTGTGGTGTGATTTTTCTTGGTGGTTTTTGGTGGTGCTATTGTTGAGTGGCGTTTTGATTATTATGGCGCCTAAGCGAATGAGGGGTGGTTCTTTTAGGGTGGAGAGATTTTCTTCTCCAGATGCGGAGGTTGAGTATAATAAATTATTGTCAAGGTCAGTGGCGAAAGAAAGGGGATTTTTGCCAACTCGTCATTATGGGTTGGTTGAGGTGATTAGTGAGTTACGTTGGGGAGAGATTTGTAAAGCACCTACTCCTGTTCCGGTGAATTTGGTTAGGGAATTTTATGCGAATGCTAAAGATGAGCAGAATGGTGTGTGTATGGTTCGTGGTAAACGGGTGGATTACAGATCAGATGCTATTCGTCCAATTTTGGGACAACCACCTAAGCTTGTGGGAGATGAAAATTGGGCACTGAAGACGAGTGATGATGTGGATATGGAGGCGATTGTTCGTGAACTTTGTGTTCCCGGTACAAGTTGGAAGTACAAATTGGGAACTAATGAGCCTCTTTCTTTTCTGTCTTCTACTATGAATAAGTTTGCACGAGCATGGTATCTATTTCTTTGTGCCAATATTATGCCTACTTCTCATACAGGTGAGGTCACAGCTGATAGAGCGATTATTCTTTGGGGCATTCTAAAGGGAAAATACATTGATGTCGCCCATATTGTTTAGCAGAATATTCTCAAGTGTTTAAGGTCTAGTGCACTGTCATCGATGCCCCATGCTTCTATCATAGTTGGGTTGTGTAAGGATAGTGGTGTTATATGGGGTGCGGAGGAGGATTTGCAGTCACCTTTGGCTTGCATTGTGGACGTGTCTATTGATCGAATGCCGGAATGGCAAGGTGGGGTTCCACATCCGAGGGGGCTTGGTTATGTTGTAAGTGGTGCTGGTTCTAGTGGTCAGGGAGTGGGCGCTCCGCCACGTGCTATGAGAGTTCCAAGACTTTTAGATGCCCACTTTAGGCGTTTGTACAGGCGGATGGATGCTATACATGCTTGTAACAGGGAGTATGCTCAAGATATGGCTACAGCTTTGAGAGATGCAGGTATTCAGGCAAGGTGGCCAGTCTATGGAGCTCGTACGCAGTATCCACCGCCAGATTCTGATTCCTCCGAGGAGGAGGAGGACGAGTAGGTATGTTTTTTGCTATCCCTTGTATTTATTTCCATTCAATGCGGACATTGAATATTTTAAGTTGGGGGTGGTTTGAGGGATTAGTAGTTGTTGTTGTATTATGTGTTCATGTAGGATTTCATGTTTTGCATATTAGTAGTAGTAATTCATGCATATATGTTCGTGTTATCTACGTTTATTTCATATAGGACATTTTATTTTTTGTTTCATATACCATGTGAGTTCATTCTAGTTGCATTTTCATGGCATGCATTTTTCATGATCCCTTAGGACGAGCTGATTCTGATTTATAGGTAGATGTTTAATTGAGTGTGGTGATGATGAGTAGAGGGCTGATTTATAGTTTCTAGGAAATTGACTTGCATGTTACGGGAACAAAATTTTACACAAACTCATTGGGTGCTTTTGGGCTAGGTTAAGGTCATGCCTGTTTGGATGTTTTGAGATTTAATCACCTGATTATATTTAGAATTTTCGTTATTCCCTTGATGGCGTAGGAGCACTAAAGTCTAAGTTTGGGGGAAAACAGGGATTTCATGCTAGTTGTATTAATTGTTAAATAATGGCTAGGTGTCAAATGGCTAGTAGCCGGCTCATATTTATATGAGTAGTCTAGGGTTGGAAATGAGAAAGGCTCATTCCAGATCGCAGAAAAAAAAAAAAGCAAAAAAAAAAAGAAAAAAAAAAGAAAAAAAGTAAAAGAAAAAAAAAGAGTCAATAAATTGTTTATATGCAAAATTAACCAGAGTGAGCTCTTTAATACTCGAGTAATTAAGTCTGAGGGGACTTAGTCCTAGTGACCTAAGGCTTTTATAGTCTGGGATCCACTGACCTAACGCTCGCTACATGGGTATTATTGTATAAGCCTTTTGGGGTTTCATCCATTGCACGGTTAAATAAGCATGCTTGTATATATGTGTCGTAGTAGTTAGTAATAAAGCATGAATTTCTGTCTACCTTGGATAAGGATGGAGGTGTTTCTAGGTTATGAAGTGTCTACAGTCTATTCTATTTATAAACCTGTGATTGTCTTGGCAAAGGATATGTATGATTTTTAACCTAGTTTTGGGAGTATTTCTGATGAGCATTGCACACACGCACGTTTCTGTTCATGTATTGTTAGTATACCGGAATTTAGTCGAGCTCTATTTGGATTTAGTTGCATTCTTTGAGATATTTGCTTGTTAGTTGGTTTTGGTAAGTTTGAAGGGGATCGTTGCATATTTCATATTAGTTGTATTCATGCATTGCAGTGCATTAGGTTAAATGGATTTTGTGGGTACATTCGCTATAGGCCCTCACGAGACCTTACTCGTCCACTGGGGCTGCCTAGGGGTTTAAAGGGCTTGTTGCATATGCCAAATGCAACCGTGATCACCTACGGAAGTGGTACTAATCAGGTAGTTGTAATTGTTTATGCTTGAGGACAAGCATCAGTTTAAGTTTGGGGGTTTGATAAGTGGATTTTATATCCACTGGGAATGCCTCCGTTCGGCTTAAATTGATTGTTTTGGACTCAAGTTGTTGTAGTTTTGATGTGTTTTGCTTAGTTGTGCTGATTTACGAGAATGTTGATTAAAGTGGATGCTTCTATCGTTCTTGGAGAATTAATTAATTAAAATTCGGATTTTCTGGGAAGGTTGCGCAGCTTATATTGTTTTGGTCATATCTGGAGTTCTAGAAGTCCGTTTTCAGCGATCTTACTGCCCACGCGAAGCTTGAGAGATTTTCTACAACCTGGGATAGGAAAAAAGTGCAAGAAATATGCTGAATTAAATCGCGCACGTGTTCTTGTAAAAGAAGGCTGAGAATTTACTGTTTTGCCCTTTTTCTAATTCTAATTGTATTCTGGGCAGTTTTGGGTACCTTCTTTAAATCCAAATTGTAATAGAAGGCAATTTCTTGTTGGGCAAGATTTGTAGAGCCTATTTAAACACATCCTACCATTGTAAATCATAACAATTCATAGCTTTTAATCGTATCAAGGTACTTTCGATCTTCAATTCTTTCTTCAATATTATGTTTTCATTCATTATCATTATTATTATGTTTTCTTTATTAAATATGCGTAACTAATTCTCTAATCTGAGGATTGGGTAGTATTCCTTGGTATTCATGCATGCTTAATTATGTGATTTTCTGCTTTGCTGATCTGTTAATGAGATCTTAACACAATTAGGGGAGTCATGAACCTTTGATTGTATTCTAGGGATTGTAATAAGCTTGGGAGAGAAGTTGCAATCTTAGTACATGATTTAATAGACATAATTTGAATATTAGATCGGGAGATTAGTAGGAGAATTGTGAGACATATAATTCTTGGCATTTAACAGTTTATAGATATACTTTGATTGTATCACGGGAGTGACAATTAGGGTGTAGCTGTAAGAACTATATTGTAGCCTGGGAGGGTACAGTATAACTTTAGAAGAATTGTTTTCAGCAAGGTAGGAACACAGATATCACATTAATATTGAGCATGTATTTAGACCAAGTGAAGAACCCCAGTTCTTAGATTGTTTTCCAACATATTTGAATCTCAGTTTAAAATCAATTCTTAGTGCTTATAATTAGTTCTTGGTTAATTTAGTTAATACACAAACCCAAAAATTCTTCTCACACTCTTCTAGACGTAAAGAGATAAGAAACCTGAACTTTGAGTTAAATTTAGTCCTTCCCTGAGAACGAACACACAAAAATACTACTAACAAGTACCATAACTAATGAGGTGAAAAGCAAATAAATGCACATACCTACAAATCAATAATAAAAATAAAGTGTGCAAATATACCTTTGATCCATAAAAATATAAAAATATTTTTATGATCTTCACATGTTCAAGAGACTTTGAAAAAAAAAGTAGCTAGAAAAATCGTCAGAATAATCATTATAAGTACGACTCAAAAATTGTTCCCAAGTTGGATCCTTATATACCCAAGCAAAATTTTCAATTTCATTAATCTTTAATTCATTCTCAATTTTAATTGGACATTCATCAATTTTTATCTCATCTACCAATTCATTAAGCTCCAAGGTATTTTCTAAGTTTGGTAGATCCTCAACTGCATCCAATTTATCATTATTAAGCCTAACTAAACAAGCAGATTCATCATGCACAAAATTTTCATCAATTACAAAACGAGAATCATGATTAGTAGGAGAATTGACCTCCGCTAATCGATTCACGATTTTGGATAGTTGAATCATTTGCATTTCTAAGTTGGATATGCTTTGAGAAGTGATGTTTTGAAATTGGAGGTTGTTTGCCGCCATTTGTTTCATCATCTCCCCTAATGATGACGAGGAAGATGAAGAAGACCCTTGATGGCCTTGGAAATTATATTGCGGATCATAACATTGATTTTCAAAAACATATGAAAAAAAATCAATGCTAGGAGGGTAAGGAGCATAGCATGAGTTTGTAGAATATAAAGAATTCACCTGATACACATTTAAATTCTGAAAAGAATTAAAATCTTGATATCGTTCTTGATCGTGGATGAAATCTTGAGCGTTATTCCAACCAAAATAATTATCCATCGTCTCATGAAAGAATTAGTTGTCTATCTCCAATAAACATGTAGAAACACCAATAAAAAAAAGAAAAGAAAAACAATATACAAAGATAAAATCTAAAATATAAGAAACAATTAACTCAAAATTAATATTATTGCCTTCCCCGGCAGCGGCACCAATTTGAAGGTAGTATTTTCTTCGTAAGTTCGTTCATAGGGAAGGACTGCTATCAATATTGATTTCAAGTAGATTATCTTTTACAATCTAGAAGTGTGGAAAGTGGGGGGTTTTGAGTTGGTTGAGGTATTTTATCAAACACCTTGCATACGATAAATAAATTGCTATAGAAATACAACTAAGCTAATGGCAATCATCCAATTTTACCAACACAACAAGAATAAAGAGTGACTTAGCAAGATAAAGAGATACTTGACCCAAGGATAATGGAAAATCAAGCACTACACCCAAACAAACACAAGCAAAATGTAATCAACTCTACCTAACCAAGATAATTGGTGGAGCACACAATCACTTATTTCTCTTCTATAAACACTAATTTAGTGAAGCACATAAATTAGTTTTCTTGATACTAGCAACCAATAGTGAAGCACTACCAATTTAACCAAATCAAGGAATCAAATAAAGAGAGGTTAGGACAAACCCAAGGATGAGAAGCACAACCTAGGTATTTGCACTTAAAGCTTGAGGATTCAGGTAAACTAAACCTTGTGCTACTATAATGAATGCACTAACAATTACGGATTAGCACAAACAATTAGCAATTGAAATTACAAGAAGAGCAAATTGAAGCAACTTACAATTCTCCAAGCAAAATCATGAACAATACAACTCAAGCATTCAAGATAGAGTGAAATAAATCTTACTTAAAATGAAATGGGTTTAGTACAAGAGCTTCCTCCTTGAACCAAATATATAGAGTTAGTTACTCATAATCAATGCTAGATTATGAGTAATTAATGTCTCCACTCTACTCACTAACCCTAATTGAGTGCTCTAGATATGATAAAGATGAGATGAAGATAAGTTATGAAGATAAGTTATTGTTTTTGTTTACTTCTCTTCTATTAATACATCAAATAGACAAGAGGGCAA
The DNA here is from genome assembly GCA_036435485.1 of Saposhnikovia divaricata. Lineage (NCBI taxonomy): Eukaryota > Viridiplantae > Streptophyta > Magnoliopsida > Apiales > Apiaceae > Saposhnikovia > Saposhnikovia divaricata. The sequence goes on from CM071595.1 coordinate 157,636,175, forward strand.
GATAGTAAACTTGCTTCCGAAAAATTCCAGCAAGTGCTTTACAGCCTGTTGAACGGCCGTACAGCAACCCGTACAAGGGACTGCTCCTTTAAAACTCCTCGAACGGCCTAGTTAACGGCCGTATAGCAGCCCGTGCGAGACAAATCTTCAAGATAATACATTAAAAACCTCCCGGCATCGCGAGCTTGCATCTTCCAACTTCCCTCTTGAATAATCTTTACTTTCAAACCCAAAATAAGTCATCTTTTCATTAATTAAGCATGAGGTACTGAAAGTTGAAAAACGTAATTAATATCAATAAAACAACATTCGGAACTATCAAAAATGGAAGAGAATGAAAGATAAAACGTGTATAAAATACACGTTATCATAGAATCACGAGGCCTCACTTGTGAGGCTAATGGAGAAGCTTACGAGGGGCCTCGCATGCGACCTCATTGGGCTTAGGCATGCCAGGTGGTCCCAGGTATGATAATTCTACTCATGAGACCTCACTGGGCTTAACTATGAGCCTTTATATCTACTCATGCGACCTCGCTGGGCTTAGGTATGAGCCTTCATATCTACTCATGCGACCTCGCTGGGCTTAGTTATGAGCCTTCATAATAAGAATATTCTAGGCCTTGCTAGACCTTGCAGAGAGATGTGGTACTCATATTGTACTTAATAGTATATTGGACTGACTCCTGGTGGTGGGCTTTGGTGGCCCAATATTTATCTTTAGGTCCATTATAAGTTATGGACCACTATTTCAGCCCATTATGCCTGCTTAGGGCTTATGCCAAGATTTGGGCATTACAAGTTCTATATAGAGATGTACAGAAATCGGATATGTCAAATTGGATTTCAAAAAAATTAGTTCGGGATATGTTTAATTTATATCAGATCGTGTTTCATTTTTTGTAAAATATCTACATCTTTCTATTGGCTCTGATACCAATTGTTAGGCCCCAAACAAGGGACAACCCTTGACGCAACGGAATAACACCCCAAAGAGAACACTTTTATGTAGAACTCACACCAAGTTCTACCACTACAAGTTATAAGCTATAACACAAGACAATAATCAAAGTAAATAGTAAATCGAAAACAAAATGAAGAAAGATTTTTTGTTGGCCAAGTGAAAGAGCCTTTTTCTTGTATATATTGATACGTTTAAGTTTTTATTATACAATATCATAATCATAAAACCTAGCTAATTCACTACCATTTACATATCATATTAACAATGGGCTTAGTTTAAGAATTAACCAAAAAAACACTTTTGGGCCAAAAATACCCGCTCCAGGTCGCCTCACCACGGGGAGTTTAATCCACACCGTGGTGCAACAATACCTGCTCCTACCTCAATAAACAGGCTTTCTGCACCTCTAAATCCGATCTCCACCATTCAGAATTTAGATACATGAGTAAGGAAGATGCTATCCAAAATTCAAGGCGATCCGACCGTTAAAACTCCGGAAAACGCAAAAACAAAACAGCTAACGCAACCAGAAAAAATTTCTGTGAATTTTTCACATTAGCACCAAAAAATTAGCCCAACCTTTTAATCTCACACTCTGATAACAATTGTAGAGTCATCTAATTTTGTAGAAGGGGGGTTGAATACAAACTATATTGTTTTATCAAAATTTGTCCGGTGATTTAAAATTAGTTCAACACAAATTCGTGCAGAATTAATAATTGAAACAAAATTCAAGTTGAATATAAAAATATATTAAAATTGAGAGTTATTACAAATACAGTCGAAAGTAATATCTAGTTAATAAAAACAAATTAGAAAATTCGACATGAACTTTTCTAAATTTGTTAATAAAAATTGAGATATAAACTAGGAGTAAAAACTCGCCAGTAGTACAAGAATGATAAAGAAACAAGTTCTACCATATAAAATATTACAAAGGTAGCAAGCTTGATTTTCTAGAAATTAAACAGCTCCTGTGTTTTTGTGTTCGGATGAGAGAAAAGAGAGAGATTTGATTTTGATTGTCTTTCTTCTGTCTTGATTTGTGCGTGTTTGAAGTCAGTCGACTGCCTTTCCTTTTATAATCAATTCACAAGAAACCTTCTGTCCATTTCTTTTCCAATAACTCTTGAATGACTAGTAAGTCATGACAATACAGTTTGGTATGATTAAGGTGGTTGTCATGACTCAACAATAGCTCGGCATGACTAAGGAGTCATAATAGCTTGTCATGACTTAGTTGCATCTATCATGACTAAGCAGTCATGATGGCTTGGCATGACTTAGATGTGCATATCTTGAATAGCAATTCTTCTGCATGACTAAGGAGTCATGATGGCTTGGCATGACTTAGATGTGCGTGTTATGGCTAGCAAATCCTTTTGCATGACTAAGAAGTCATAATGGTTTCTATGCTTCATGACTAATCTGTCATGACTTAACAACTCACACCATCATGACTAACAATTTAAACTATCATGACTTAGTTAATTAATTAATTTGGCAGGACTTATATGAAACTGTCATGACTAATTAATAAAGTAACTTAGCATGACTAATAATTTAAATGCTATGACTAATTAATTAATTAAATCCTCATGACTAACATGAATATGCCATGACTAATTAATAGATTAATTAGACATTAAAACATTTAATTATAATATGATTAATACATTAATTCTAATTTAATTAATATAATAATTAATTAATTTAATAAATAAATTAATTCATATTGAATTAATTTATTAATTAAATCAACTAAATGATTTTATTAATTAAAAAAGAATTTACATAAAATCATTTGACAGCCAAAATCATTTATGTAAACCATTGTAATTAATGAAAATCTTCCACTGAATTTTCTGTTGACGTTCGATGTACTGTCTGGTTCATGAGCGACTAACACCAATGATTGTTCTTCATTTTTGACTTCTATTCTCTTCTAAAACTCTTCTTCTTCTCTTTCTTTACTCTGTTGTACTGATTCTGTCACTGTACAAATCTCTTTCACTTTAAATGAATCCACTTCTTTGAATACTTCAATGAGGCATGATTAGATGTCTGAACTTTTTTCAGCGTAGCAATTGTTCAAGTCTATAAATTGACTTTAATCTTCTTTCTTTGACAGATATAACTATTTGAGATTCTTGTGACAGTATATATATTATTTACTATTACAATCTAGTTGAATTAGAGTTGAATCCTCGAAATACAAATAGGTTACATCATATGCCTTTCAAAGCACTTGAACGAGAAAGTTATATTGACGAGGAGGGGACGCAAACTTTTTTATGAGAAGAGGAGATGGAAGCTTCGTTAAGACAAGATAAATACATGATACATCAAGAAATGGCACAAAATATGTACTGTCTCCCTTAGATTGATATTAAAGAGCTCTAATATGTTCTTTTTTTCTGATATATTTTTTTAGATTTAGCTTTGTTTGTGCTCCTTTAATCCCTTTCTTCCCCGTTGATAGAGTATATTTTTATATATATTTTAGATGATTCTCATTTTTATTATATTTTGCATTGATTTGGATATTTATTTAATATATTTTGATGTTTTATTGTAGAAAATAAAGAATTCACAATCTTGGAAGGATTTGGAGTAAAAAGAGCTGATTTGGAGCTAAAATAGATGAAAATTCGGATTTATTGTACTACACGGGGTACCTACACTTTTTGGGCCCTATCCTGAGTTCTAGAAGTCCGATTTTAATGATCTTACAGTCCATGTGAAGCTTAGAGAATTTTCTTTAATTCTGAGATGGCCAGAAGATCAGAGTCCAAGTGGAACGACCCAGAAACTAGAGAATACAGTCAGCTACGAATTTTATTTAAATAATCCTATTGGTTTATGGAATCTTACTTGTAAATAGTTTAGAGCATTAAAATACTTTTTATAATAGAGACATAGAGAATAGATACGTATTATTTTAGATGAGAGTAGATTAGTTGGGGTTTACATACAAAGAAAATTAAAGAGAGCGGAGATTTCATCTTTGTGAAAGGAATGATGATTACGGGTTTTCGTATCTAGATTTCTTCTCTATTCTTGTTAGTTTAATTGTGTTTCTTTCCTGTACTAGTTGTTTTACTTGCTCAAGTATTATTGAGTATTCGTAGCTAGGGTTTAAAGGGGAAGCCATGTTTGCACTATAATTGACATGATTTTCAGAGTGATTTGATTGATTATGGTTATTCTATTTGATTATGTTTTAATCATTTATTTGTGAAATCGGCCGATATCATGAATTAAGTTTATGCGAATAGGAGTATGATCGAGAGATATACTATTGCATAATTTTTGTCTTAGTTTTGCACGCATTTTAAGATGCATACATAACATTTTTGAATTTTTTTTCTTTACAGAAGTTTAAGATTTGAAATTTTTATACAAAAAAAAGTTTAAAAATATTATGTGCAAGTATATAATTTTTTAACATAGTGGAATAGGTGTAAAAGTAATTTGACAATATCTAATGGACGGAGTATGTATGGTTACTGAAATTGATTGGTAAATGTTGGATGTTGTGTAACTTGTGTAAAGATGGAAATTGGTGTTCCTTTGATTTGTGAAACAGGAAAAAAGAAGAAGAGTAAAAAACATAACAGGAAAAAAAAGGCTAAGTTGAAGGTTCTGTTCAACTCAGTAAAGACTATGACTCCGTTCTCATGGAAAACAAAAAGTTGAAAACTGAGATAGTTTTGTTGTTAGAACTGTGCATTTAGTTCTCAACTAATAGTAATTTAACATTGTCTTATTTATTTTAATTTTCCCAAACAGATTGAATTGATAAAAGGGAAAATGTTAGATATAATTGATGTAATGTTTCAGTGTTTAAGTGTAACAGTGAAATATCAGAGTTTAACTGGAAGGAAGTCAGAGTTTAGTAAAGTCTGACTGACGGAAGCTGGACAGAGTTTAGTAAAGTCTGTCTAGAAGCAGCGCGTACGAAGTCAACAGAAGATATTAGAGATCAATTGAAGATTGATATGGAAGCGAGATTTTTGGAGACTGGATAGCTATCAAAGAGATCGAGTTGACTTAGGAGACGTGTGACAATCTGTAATTGATATCATTGTATAGCTGATTATTAGGAATATCAATTAGAGATTGTATCGAAGCTGTATTTTTATATATACAGATAGGTTAACCCTAGAAGGGTATCGTGCATCGAACTATCTTTATTGTAACCTAGCAGCTCTTTGTGATAGTTTACATCATGAAGAGGGTTTTTAATACCAGAAGATTTAAAGTGCATAATAATCTTAATTGTTATTCTCTCATCTAATATTGATTATTAGTGTGTATTCGGACTAACAAGTGGTATCAGAGCCATATCTGTTAAACATTACAGTTTAAGATCCACACACACACAGAGTAATCATCATGTCTAAAGTTCCACCTCCATCAGAGTATGAAAATGCTAAACCCACTGTTAGTCGATATGAGGCTATTAGGGTTCCTATTCTCAGGCCATCAGAATATCCCATCTGGAGGGTAAAGATGACCATGTTTCTGGAAGATATAGATATAGAATATCTTGACAGGATTAATGAAGGGCCACACCTGCCTACACAGTTGGCTCCTGCTGTTACTGGTCAAGAGGCCAAAATGATTCCTAAGGAGAAGAAGGATATGACTCCTGAAGATCTTTCATCCATTGCTAAGGATGCAAAGGTGAGGCATTTACTTCACAGTGCTTTGGATAATGTTATGTCTAACAAGGTTATTGGCTTGACTACTGCAAAAGAAATTTGGGATGCTCTTGAGGTTAGATGTCAGGGCACTCCTGCTATCAAGAAGAATAGGAGAAACATACTCACTCAGGAGTATGAACATTTTGAGGCTAAACCTGAAGAGACCATGACACAAACATTTGACAGATTCTGTAAACTGTTGAATGATTTGTCATTGGTTGACAAAGAATATAATTTGGAAGATTCAAATCTAAAGTTTCTTCTGTCTCTACCTGAAAAGTGGGATGTGAAAACTACCACTATTAGAGACAATTATGAACTTGATGAGACCAAAATTGATGAAATTTATGGGTTGCTCAAAACTCATGAATTGGAAATGGAACAGAGAAACAAGAGATTCAACAAAAAGGCTAAGTCTGTTGCTCTTAAGGTTGAATAAAAGCCTATGAAGAAAGAATCATCCAGGAGAAAAGCTAAAGGAAAGGCACTAGCTGTACAGTCTGATAGTGAGTCACCAATGCCTGACAATGACTCAAACTCAGATGAATCATCTGATTCTGAGGATGATGAAGAAGAGATAATGCAGATGGCTGCCTTGATGGTGAAGACGTTCAAGAAAATGGGCTTCAAGAATTTCAAGAAGGGAAAGAATTTCTCCAGGAATGTTTCCAATTCTGACAAGAAAAGCTTCAAGAAGTCTGATAAGAGAGATTCAAGGGGGAAGAAGGATAAGTCTGAAATTCAATGCTACAAGTGCAAGGAGATGGGTCACTATGCTCCTGAGTGCAAGAAGGGTAAAACTGGAAAGGTACTCATCACAAAAGGCAGAGATTGGGCAGACACTTCAGATTCAGATGAGGAAGTCAACTATGCTCTCATGGCTACTACTGAATCAGAAACTTCTGAAAATCAGGTACCTCTAACTAACTATGCTTATAATATTGATGATATTTCCTAATTAAGAATTTATCTTAAGTCATTGCATATAAGTTATAGGGATCAGACTTTAGAGAATGAGAGGATTAAATCTGAGAATTCTGAACTCAAAGAGAGAAATAAAATTGTTGAAGAAAAGCTAAAAAATATGCAACAAGTTCAGAAAGCAAGAGATGATGTTGTTTCTATAGAACAGGATTTGCTTCAGAAATATAAACAACTAGAATCTGAGTTGGAGGAAGCAAATAAGAAAATTAGGACTTGGACTAATTCTGGAAAGGACACTCAACAGGTTTTTCAAACGGACACTGTTGGTCTAGGTTATAATGAGGGAGATGAACTAAGATTTAAAAGTCAAGTTAAAATCAGACCTCATTTTGTACATGGAGCCAGTAAATTTTTGTCTGATAATGAAAAAGAAACTGTTAAGGTCAAATCAGTAAAAACTTGTGCTAAAGAGGTTAATATTGGTTTGATGACAGATAAACAACTCAAACATAAACTGAAGGAGTTAAAATCTGTTAAGAAACAGGGAGTGTCAAATAAGAACAGAAATGGAAAAGTAGGCATCACTTCAGGAAATAAACCAATGCTTTCTAGTTATGCTCCAAGAAAGACATGTCATAACTGTGGTAGTACTAAGCATCTTGCAAATTTCTGCAAGAAAAACAAAAATATAAATTCTTTACCTTCCAAGTCTGAGGTAAAGAAGGATTTTGCTAGAACTAAGCCACAGACTTTATGCACACACTGTGGAAGCACTTGGCATTCCATTTATACTTGCAGAGAGTATCATGCTATCTATCATAATTACTATGAACTGAAACCCAATCTGAAATGGGTTAAAGTTAATACTGCAAGTGTAAACTCTGATACTGTTAGCTCAAACTCTGATAATGTTAATTCCGCTGCTAAAGCTAACAAAGTTAAGAATGTCAAAGGATCCAAGCAAGTCTGGATCCTTAAATCTAACTCTCAGTAATTGCTTGTGATTGCAGGGCAACAGGGAGGCAATCCTAGTCGTGGACAGTGGATGCTCAGGACACATGACTGGAAATAAATCCCTGCTATCAGACTATGAGGAGAAGGCTGGCCCAAAAGTTTCCTATGGTGATGGCAATGTAGGAAGAACATTGGGATATGGCAATATTAATCTTGGAAATGTCATCATCAACAATGTAGCTCATGTCCCAGGACTCAAGCATGACTTGCTATCTATGAGTAAAATCTTTGAGAAGGGATATCATGTAGATTTTCAACCTGAATATTGTGAAGTTATCAGCAAATCTACAGGAAAGGTTGTTCTAGTTGGTCATAGGCAAAACAACATTTATGAAATCAAGCTCTTAATAGACTCTGTTGGAAAAGATGTTTGTCTGTCTACAAGAATGTCTAGTGAAGAGAGTTGGAAGTGGCACAAGAAACTCTCACATTTGAACTTGAACAACATCAATGAATTGATCAAAAAGGATCTTGTAAGAGGACTCCCAAAGGCTCTGTTAAATGTTGATGGCCTATGTGATTCATGTCAAAAGGCCAAGCAAAGGAAGTCATCTTTCAAGAGCAAGACAGAATTTTCAATCACTGATCCATATCATCTTCTGCATGTTGATCTCTTTGGTCCAGTAAATGTTATGTCTATAGCAAGGAAGAAATATGCTTTAGTCATTGTTGATGAATACACTAGATTCACTTGGGTGTATTTTCTAGCAAAGAAGGATGAAACTACATTAACTCTGATGGAGCATGTGAAGCTTCTGGACAAAGGATCAAGTAACAAAGTCAGAATCATCAGAAGTGATAATGGAACTGAGTTCAGGAATGCAACAATGGAAGAATTCTGCAAGGACAATGGAGTGAAGCAAGAATTTTCAGCACCTGGTACACCACAACAAAATGGTGTAGTTGAAAGGAAAAATAGAACCTTGATAGAAGCTGCCAGAACTATGCTTGATGAAGCAAAATTGCCAACTTATTTCTGGGCAGAAGCTGTTCAAACTGCTTGTTTTACTCAAAATGCTACACTGATCAATAAGCATGGAAAGACACCATATGAGATGGTGAAGAAAAAGAAGCCTAACCTGAAATACTTTCATATTTTCGGGTGCAAATGCTTTGTTTTGAAGACTCATCCTGATCAGTTGACCAAGTTTGAGCTAAAGGCAGATGAAGGAATTTTTGTTGGCTATCCACTGTCAACAAAGGCATTCAGAGTTTACAATCTGAGAACTAAAGTGATCATGGAATCTATACTTGTGTCTTTTGATGACAAGAAAATAACTGGACTTGAAGACATAGATGAATACGATCAACTGAACTTTGAAAATGAAGATTTAAACTCTGTTGAAGTAAACTCTGATAAAACTATTCTGACAGACTCTGTTGAAACAGACTCTGAACCTCTACTGGTAAACACTGGACAAACTTCTCAGCCACAACAAAGGGAAGAACCAGTTGAGGGGGAGCATGATCAAGATGAAGACTCAAACATTGATACTGAGTCAACTGAAAAATCTGGATCAAACTCTGATGATTCAAACTCTAAAAATTCAAATTCTGACTCTGGGCAGTCAAGTTCAAGGGGAGTCTCAGAAAATGAAGAAAGCCCACAACAAAATCAGGAGAGCATGGATCAAGGGGGAGGATCACATGCTGACAGAAGTCATTTGCCTTCTGCTAGGAAATGGACTAAATCACATACACCTGATTTGATAATTGGTGATCCAGATGCAAAAGTGAGAACAAGAAGTGCCACTGCAAGTGAATGTATGTTTCATGCATTCTTGTCTAAGAATGAACCAAAGAAAGTGGAAGAAGCTCTTCAAGATGCTGACTGGATAACAGCAATGCAGGAAGAGTTGAATGAATTTGAAAGGAATGAAGTTTGGACCCTTGTACCAAGGCCAAAGAACAGATCTATTGTTGGTACTAAATGGGTTTTCAGAAACAAGACTGACAGTGAAGGTGTTATCACAAGGAACAAGGCTAGACTGGTAGCAAAAGGCTATTCACAGTAGGAAGGAATAGACTATGATGAAACATTTGCTCTAGTTGTAAGATTGGAGGCAATCAGAATTTTTCTAGCATATGCCTCTCACAAGAAATTCAAAGTGTTCCAGATGGATGTGAAAAGTGCTTTTCTGAATGGGAAGCTTGAAGAAGAAGTGTTTGTTGAACAACCACCAGGATTTGTGGACCCAAAATATCCAGACCATGTCTACAGGCTGGATAAAGAACTCTATGGACTTAAGCAAGCACCAAGGGCATGGTATGAAACTCTGGCTCAATTTCTCTTAGAAAGTGGATTCAACAGAGGTACTATTGACAAAACTCTGTTTTATTTCAAATCTGGGAGTGACTTGCTTTTAGTTCAGATATATGTTGATGACATTATCTTTGGGTCTACTAATGATGTACTCTGTATGAAGTTTGCCAAGCTCATGCAGTCCAGATATCAAATGAGCATGATGGGAGAGCTTAGTTATTTTCTAGGCCTATAGGTGAGATAAACAGATGATGGTATCTTCATTAATCAAGCAAAATATACCAGAAATCTTCTCAAGAAATTTGGTATGCTTGACTGTTCATCTGCATCAACTCCCATGGCAACAGCAACTAAATTGGATAAAGACACAGGAGTTTTAGTGGATATGACAAACTACAGGGGCATGATAGGATCTCTTCTTTACTTGACAGCTAGTAGGCCTGACATCATGTATGCAACCTGTCTTTGTGCAAGATTTCAGGCAGATCCTAGAGAGACACATCTGACAGCTGTGAAAAGAATCTTCAAGTATGTCAAGGGCACCATATCATTAGGTCTGTGGTACCCCAGAGAATCAGATTTCAAGCTACTTGGGTATTCTGATGCAGACTTTGCAGGCTGTAAGATAGACAGAAAGAGCACTAGTGGAAGTTGTCAATTTCTTGGTGACAGACTTGTCTCTTGGTACAGCAAGAAACAGAAATCAATTTCTACATCTACAGCTGAAGCAGAGTATATTGCAGCTGGTAGCTGTTGTGCACAGATCTTGTGGATGAAGAATCAATTGCTGGATTATGGATTGAGGTACAGTAAGATTCCTGTTTACTGTGATAATCAAAGTACTATTGCTATGACAGGTAATCCAGTACAGCATTCAATGACCAAACACATCAGCATAAGGTACCATTTCATCAGAGAACATGTGGAAGAAGGGAATATTGAACTACATTTTGTGTCTACAGAACAACAGCTTGCAGATATCTTCACCAAACCATTGAGTGAAGCTACATTTACAAGACTGGTCAATGAACTAGGAATGGTCTCTGGTTTTGACTAGAAATGTTGGTTAGATTCAAATTTTACTTATGTAATGTGTTGCTCATATTTCCTTGATTTGTTAATTGCTAAGTGAACTCTGTTGATTAAACTCTGTTATGCATACTCTGTTAACATGTTTTTCTTTAAACACTGTTAAATTCTGTCAGCATGCCTGTATGTCATACACTGTTAATAAGTTTGATAAACTCTGTGAATTCTGAGTTGATTATTGTCTGAATGGAAACACCAATGAAGAAATATGTATGAAGCATGATTCTCAGTAATTAATCATGAATCTTTCTGAGTTATTGTGATCTAATCTTAGATTGTGCAGAAAGTTAACACAGCATGATACTGGTTCATATTTATAGCATCACTTAGTTTATTTTGTCCTAAACTCTGAGTCTATAAATACTGTGTGCATTGCCTCTTATGAATAACTACTGATGTTGATGAACTCTAAACTCTGTTAGTTATACTCTGGTAGATTAAAATGCTTACTGCAATACCCCCAAAGAAAATGTATATAGGTTGCTATACTCCTTTGAGATTATGTTGGTGACTAGGATGACCCAGGAACCTATTGGTATATAATATGGGCTAAAATTCTCTGATTTTTGGTGACTAGTCAAAGACTAGGATGACCCAGGAACTTATCAAAATGATAAGGGCTAAAATTTTTGAATTTTTGGTGACTGGCTCCAACCTCTAATTACTGGAATGAATAGAATAAAAAAAATAAAAAAAATAGAGGGGGTATAAAATAAATTAAATGTTACTGTATATAGATTGATTACTACAGAGTTTAGCCTTCATCATACAGTCAGTGTTTACTATGAGAGTTTGTGCATCCAGTGTTTATTGATTGACTTTATGGATTTTATGAAAAATTAGATGCTCTAAAAATTGATTTGGTAAACTCTGCTACACACACACACATATTTTCACAACTGTGCAATTTTTGAAAGGGTTTCGGTGATAAAGTTGGAGAATTGACAAACGCTGTTGATTTGTGGTTAGTACTCTAAGGTAAATTTTCATTTGGATAATTTGAAAATTTTGGAGAAAATAGTGCTTTTGACAACTGTTGATAAGTGTATTGTGTTAAAGTGTCTTGGAAATAGGAAAAAGAATACAACGGTGATAATTGCTATTTTTACTGCGCATGATTAATTGATCCACTGCATGTATGACACGTGTCCCACTCACTCATTACTGTGTCCCACTCACACATTAATCTAGGAACTGTTGAGTATTTGAATACACAAACGATTGAGTTTTAATTTTTAATTACAACTCTAATTACTTTTGTGTACAACATTTCATTTTTACTTTCACCCACTCACTTTTACATCTCACAGTTCTCTCAGTTTTCAATTGCGCATTTTCGCAAACACTTTTCCTACATACACTTTTAATTGTGATTTCTTGTCCGTTTCTTGATTTAATGGCTTCTAAATCATTCACTGTTCATGGTCTACGTTTTGTCCCTAACAATTATGCAGCCCCACTCAATAATGAACGTATTCCAGAAGCGTTTCATCTTATGCAGAATTTCTTAAGAGACTCAGAGATTGGACAAGCTCTGGTTGAACCTAGTACTCTCTCTGCATCTCAAATTGCCACTTTTTGGCAAAACTCAGTCTATGTGGATGAAGGAGAGAATGGGACTCCAATCATCATCTTCACTCATGATGAACAAGAGTTTGTGATTACTCCACAAACTGTCAGAGAAACGATGGGTTTTGATACACACACCTCTTATGCTTATGTTGGTGAACCTCAATTGAGACAAATGCTACAGGAGATAGGCTACATGGATTCTCTTGAAAGGCTTGGCAGTGTAAAGAGGCCTAATCTCAGGAAGGAATGGAATTTTTTCTTCGACTGCATCACAAGAACATTCAAGAAGAAGGTCACTAACTGGGATGCTATTCCAATGGACAGTCTACAAATCGGGTATTCTCTATGGTAGTAATTTTGATTTTGGTAGATATGTTCTAATGAATCTAGGTGATAAACTGTCAGAGTCTACTACAGTTTATTTTGCTCGATTTTGTCAAATGCTATTCACTACTTGTGTATCTGGTTTAGAGATTGTTGAAGCTGATGTGATTCAGCCTTTTAGAGTCAACAAGAGAATATTCTCTGATATGACTAATAAGGATGCTAGTAAAGAAAACCTACCTGTCTTTGTTCTGCCACTTGCTTTGCAGAATTTTCTCAACCAACCTCAAGATCAATCACAACCAGAACCACACCCTGAACCACTAAACACTGATCATACTCAAACCTTAAACACTGTACCATCTACATCACCTATCCACACTGTACCTACTCAACAACCTGCAACCTCAAACCAAACCACTATTCCTGAACCACAACCTGCATCCACTCACAACGCTCCATCACCAATCACAAACACTACTCTAACCCAAAATCCTCAATCTCCAATCACAAAACAATCTTCACACACTCAACAACTAAACACTGAACCATCACAATCTCAACCACAACCACAGCCTAAAGCAAAAAGAGGCAGAGTAAAGCAAACAGCAACAACTATTGAAAGACATGCAAGAGCTAAGAAGACAATAGAGAAACACACCAAAGCAAAACAGACATCTCCTGGAGCTGTTTATGCTAGAAGAAAGATTCAAAGAGCAAAAAGACCTTCTTCACCCTCTGTGGTGGCAGAATCTAGTAAAGAGGATTCAGATGAAGTGCCTCTAGCTAAGAGGAGAAAACTAGTAATCTCTGATTCTGATGGTGAAAATGTTGAAGCTCCAGAGGTGGTTTCACAGCAAACACCTACTGTTGAGGCTGAAAAAGATATACCTGCAGAGGTTGATATGCCTGCAGAGGTTGATATGCCTGCAGAGGTTGAAATGCCTGCAGAGGATAAAATGCCTGCAGAAGAGGATAATAGAGATGGCTTTTCTCCAATGGATGATACTTTTGATTCATTCATGCCATTCTCTGATCCTATCTCACCTATTTTTGCTCAATCTGAAGCAACTGGTGCAGCTGATCAACCTACAGTTGTCATTACTGAAACTGTAGCATCTCATACAGAGTTAATCTCAGATGCTCACCAGACTGTTGAAGGAGGTGATGTGGTTGATCAAGCAACCAAGGCTACTTCTCAGCCTATGCCTGTTGATGACACAAATGCAAACTCTGTTGCTGAGCCTGAGCAACATGAAGAAAATCTTGACAAAGCTGCAGAAGAAATTGTAGAAACTATGGTTGACAATGCTCAGCACATTGTTTAACTTGAAGATGATGTAGAACATGCTAAAGCTGCAAGTGTTGAACTTGAAGGTGAAAGCAGTGCAAACTCTGATTCTTTTCTGAGTGCACCAGTACAAATTAATGCCAAGGTGCAAGCCTATCCTGTGTCTGGTCCTGAGGTTCCTACATGTCATGATCTTGGATGAGAACACTTTGAAAGATCAGCTGCCAGATGGTATCAATCAGATTGCATTTTTCCAATTGGCAGGGCAGCAGACTTTGTGAAAAAGGCTGTAAATGAAATTAAAAATCCTGATATTGTTTCCTGTTTGAAGGCAACTGTTGTTCAGGTCAAAGTCCTTAATAAACGATTTGATGCTGCTGCAGAAGATATTAATGGCCTTCGAAGAGATATTACTGAAATTGATTTCAAGAGGGAGAAGGAAGCTACTCTTAGACATCAAACTTATTAAGCTAGATTGGCCAAGGTGGAAGAAAACCAAACTCTGATGGCTACCAAAATAGATTCCATTGCAAACTCTTTGGAGTTACTAACCTCCATCCTGATTCCTGATGATGTCAAAAAGGGGGAGAAAGTTGCAAACACTGCTTGCAAACAACTTCAAACCTTGGAGAGAAAGGATGATGCTGCAGATGGAGGTGGATCTGATAGAACCAAAAGAGCAATTACAAGGTCTAGAGTAAACTCTGCTAGAGTAAACTCTGCTAAAGCAAACACTGCTGAAGGTCCACAGAATGATACAGAGTTAGCTGCAAACATGTTTCTTGAAGAACATGGAAATGATGTCACTCTAGAAGATGTAAAGGCTGAAGAGCTAAGACTTAAAGCTGAACATGAGAAAAAGCTTAAGTCTGGGAAATTCAAGAAGAAAGTTGAAAGGCCTGTTCTTAAAGGCATTAAGATCAATGAAAATGTCAATGTTGATCAGAGATTGTCTCATTCAAGAAAACCAACAGCAGATGAAGCTAGATTAAAGCTTAAAGAAAAAGTTGTTGAAGATGATAAGAGTTTAAAGAAGTTAAAGCAAGTTACAACCTCTGTTTCTATACATGTTGTACAACCTACTCTTCCAATTCATGGTTTTGTGAGACCTACTATTCCTGATAATACTGAGAAAGTTCAAGGAGGTGATATTTTTCAAAGCAGAGCAATGATTGCTAAGCAACCTCATGATTTGGCTGGTTTAGGGTCAAACAGAGAAAGGACTTTGAATATTACTCCTAGAGATCATTCATCACTGGCTGCTCCAGGCAAGGGTGTCCTTCAAGTTAATTTGGACAAGCTGGAATCAGTATAGTTGATTCATCAAAGAAGTCTAAATAAAGACTTTCTGCTGTATTTCATGGAGGATGGGACTGTCTACAAAATTGGAGAGCATGATATTCATTTGAAGATGTATGAAGAACTGCAGTATGTCTTACATATTTTCAAGGTGAATAACAGTCCTACTTACCAAGCTGCAAAAGTGCTCAGATATCAGATGGAAAGATCAAAGATGATTTGTGGAATTAAAGACAAGTCTGAATATGTACCAAAGTACTTAGATTACAATGGAAGAATGGTTGAAATGAAGAGAAACAGTGCTAAGCTGAGAACTGATTTGGGTGTCACTGTGCTTGAATTTAATTCAGAATCAGCAAAGTCATACTTTATCAGACTTGGAAATGAAATGAAGAAGAACAGCATCTATGATCTGAGATCAGCCATTTATCAGACAGATGGTACAGATTCTAAGCTTCGAGAGATCAAGCTAGAGATGGAAAGAGCACTTGAAGTTGCAGAAGAGAGATTGCTAACAGAGTACTTGAAGACAGCATGGGATGTTGAAAGGATTAAATAATTTATGCTCTGTAAGTTTTTCATATTTTCTGTAATTTTGTTTAGTAACAGTTTAAACTCTGTTTAGTTGTTAAACACTGTATATGATTATTTGTTTTTGACATCATCAATTATCTATTAACTTGTGCATTTTTGCTAATGAACAAGTTGGGGGAGATTGTTAGATATAATTGATGTAATGTTTCAGTGTTTAAGTGTAACAGTGAAATATCAGAGTTTAACTGGAAGGAAGTCAGAGTTTAGTAAAGTCTGACTGACGGAAGCTGGACAGAGTTTAGTAAAGTCTGTCTAGAAGCAGCGCGTACGAAGTCAACAGAAGATATTAGAGATCAATTGAAGATTGATATGGAAGCGAGATTTTTGGAGACTGGATAGCTATCAAAGTGATCGAGTTGACTTAGGAGACGTATGACAATCTGTAATTGATATCATTGTATAGCTGATTATTAGGAATATCAATTAGAGATTGTATCGAAGCTGTATTCTTATATATACAGATAGGTTAACCCTAGAAGGGTATCGTGCATCGAACTATCTTTATTGTAACCTAGCAGCTCTTTGTGATAGTTTACATCACGAAGAGGGTTTTTAATACCAGAAGATTTAAAGTGCATAATAATCTTAATTGTTATTCTCTCATCTAATATTGATTATTAGTGTGTATTCGGACTAACAAAAAATAATGAAGCTGGAGTTGGAGCCCATGAATCCGCTAGATGTAGAAGCGGTGGTCAAGAAAGAGGAATTTAGCAACAACCCTGTAGTAGGTTTCGATCCTTTTATCGTATTTGAATTCAAGCCTGAGTTTTATCCTCTTTATCAGAAAAAAGGGAAACTCTATCTTTATATGATGAATTTGCTCAAACTTCCATACTAGAAAGTACTCTTTTAACTTCACAGAGCCAACTCCCTTCTTCATTTTAATTACTTCATCAACTATATATCCTAACGTATTTTATTCTCTGCAGAAATTTTACTTTACTATAACCTAAGTCTTAAGCACATATATCTTACTACAGCCGATGTCGTTAGTGATGACCCTAAAAGTAAAACCTAAGAACTATCGTTTCGTGATCGTATTGTAAGGAGTAAAAATTTTTATACTCCAGTCTTGCTGATTGCAAAACAAATCTATTTCTATACGAAATAAGTGATTTTTTTTAAAATGTAACAGTAATTGTAAATTTAACTATTTCATATAATATAATATAAATTTAACCCATAAATATAAATTTATTAATATAAATCTAGTTCTATATATCAACATTTAACTAGATACGTTGCTTTGGTTTCTAGCTCATGTTTGGTTTGTTTTTGTTTGGGTATTATAATTTATTTTACTACATTTTAAAAAATGAGTTCTTCTTGTAAATTCTTCTCAATCTTCTAATCTTGTTTTTGTAACTTGTATTTAAAGTGTGAAGGTATGGAAGCAGGCTATGTTACAGATGGGAATATGTAAGCTTTGTTAAGAGAAGGTAATAGATGATACAGCAAGAAAAAGAAGTTTTGTTAAGTGAAGCTTTGTTGATGATACATAACGTTTTTTAACTTCTTTTTTTGTAAAAGAGTTTAAGATTCAAAATTTTGAAAATAGTATGTGCAAGTACAATTTCTTTTTAACATATTGAAATGTATGTAAAAGTTAAAGTGACAATTTTATGGGAAGGTTATGAGACGGAGGTACGATATGTATATATGGTTATTGAATCGATGGGTAAACACTACTACAAATATGTCAATAGACATTGGTTTTTAGCCGTTGTAAAAAAAAATATTATGGGCGATGTCTATGCGAGTGTAGAGAAAGGTCCAAGCTTTAGACATCGGTTTTTAGCCGATGTCTATTATGGACATAGACATTAGTTTCTAACAGATTTCCGATGTCTAAGCTATATTATGTGCAGTAGTTCTTTTTAAATAATGCTATATTATGTGCATTAGATCAACATAAACATAGCACATACAAGGTAAAAAAAGACATATACATCGATTTCTTGGTAAAAACCGATGTTATATGTTATAACAGACATCAGTTGCTTAGTGAAACCGATGTTATATGATATTACATTGTCAAGTTGACATCGGTTTCTTGGTAAAACTGATGTTATATGTCCTAACAGACATCTGTTTCACTAAGAAACCGATGTTATATGTTCTAACAGACATCAATTTCTTAAGTTGACTGATGTTATAATGATTAAAAGACATCAATTTTTTCATATACAACTGATGTCTATTGACCTGCTCCAATCACAACTATATATAATATAAATGCACCTAAAAATACCAAATCCACAACCAAAAACAAACCAAAAAAAATACCAAACTTCAATTATCATTGCAAAACCAATCCAGTATACAAGGACGAAATTGAAAGCATAATTCTTAAAGCTAATATACTATCAAGTCCAAATCCATTCCTTTATTGCAAATTAGTACCAAATGACAAAAGCAACTACTACTTGACAAACAAAATAAAGAATGGCTTAAATATCAACATGTATGCCTCAAGCTCCTCCTCAGTGTAATTCCCTTTTACTTTGAGCTACCTTTTCATGTCACGTTGAAGCTCTATTAACACAATTACACCTACAAAGACCACCAAAAGGATGAAGATATCTAAGCAATACTTCTCCCAAATCCGTATAGCATACTTCTAAACAAATTGTTACAAAACAAGTTCAATAAAATATCTGAAATAATGGACATAAAGAATTACAAGGGAAGCAGATGATCATAACTTAAGTTCATACATGCAAATGATCATGCAAGAATTTTACCTTTAGTTGTCGTATTTGTCCAGAAGCCAATCCAAAGCAGCAGTGACGTATACACCACTCAATTTCCATCTGCAAACATTGGTTGAACAAAAGCAGAGTTAGCATACTTCGTTTAAAAGTTTAAAATAGAAGAATTTCCAGGGTCATTTTTGTGTTGGTAATACCATTGCCAACACAAGTGTGAATACCAAAATACCATTGTACCAGTGACACCTTGCTATACGAGATTTTCGGTGGATATATAACATTATTGTTCCTGATTTTAATAACACAACATTATACATTAGATAAATGATTACATGTACAAAATTCGCGATAATGCCAAACTAATTTCAAAACAAAATATGTTTTGCTAGTATAAAGGATTGAAATGTGTCTTATTTGACTGTATAGTAAGCATCCACGAGCCTTTGGCTGTACAAACTATATTTCATGCTTTGTAAAATTTTCGATCACATATGATTAGTTATAACCAAAGTTAAAAATAGTAAAATGTGCCTAGCCGGATGATATACTTTGATGTTAGATTTTGTCACCAGTATAATTATATAATTAATTAGTCCAAAGTCAAGACACGTAATTAGCAGGCAGTGGGATAAGTTTTACAAAGTAGAAATTGTTTTAAAGAAGTATGGTTATTTAAAGACTTCCCTACAACTATGTGGCACATATGTAACAAACAGAAACAGGCATACCCTGGTACCTACTCACCTCTGTTCTGTAGGTACTTCTCTGTGATAGTTAACAGTAGAGATTTGGTTTTCAGTTAAAAAATGATCCACAGTACGACTAGAATTTAATGTATTGCAGAACACCATAACTCTATTCCCCTTGGCTAAACTTAGCTCCAGAACCTGAAATAGTCAAATTGAACACTTAAGTTCTGCATTGCCACCACTGACTACAACATTAGCATCAACTTAAGTTCTGTATTGCCATCACACGGAAAGGCAATGTTCAATTAAAATTAATCAATTAAAATTAATCAAAGTTGCAGTTCCTACCAGTGTAAGCCCTAAGGCAATGTTCCTGTAGAAGAAATAACATATCTGCACGCAGAAAGTTGCAGTTCAATTAAAATTAATCAATTTATAAGAAATATAAACAGTGGTAGGAAGGCGAACATTGTGCTATGCATGATTTATTGATGTTTGTGTGTGCATGCAAACATGGGTGGCTGACAGTTGGTACTCATTTGAGTATGTCAACAAAAAAGACACTTTTTTGTATGCAGTCACTCTGTGGACCTGAAAAACCAGACCGTTTATACTAACATGCCGGTAAAACTTTTTAAAACTTATATATTACCATTTGAGCTATCCACTTGTAGCACAAGTGCCCATGGACTACCAGAAGTCTCTCCAGAAATCTGAATTATGCAATCGGAAAATCACTAGCCATCACAGCCTATAAAAAGCTGAGAATTTGTGAGCTTGTAAACAGGATTAAGAAGTATGATGAGCTTTGAGCTCAATGTAAATTTCCATAACCTTGCTACTTGTATTTGTGTAACCATCCCTACATAATCACAAAATAAAGATGATTCGAGGATGTCCAGAAACTGTAGAAGTTAAAAGCTTACAACCAAGTGGATTTTTCATTCATAAATGGACACAATCTTTGGAGTAACCTGACTTCACTAATATAAAATGCACAAATTTTGGATCTGAACAAATGCACAAGGCCCATTTGTTATTCACAATCTATCACATGCTTTAGGATGGAAATGTATAGAACAGATACAAACCAGAAAGCCATTCCTCATTATTATCTCAAGTCCCAACTCAGAGGATATCCTCAAAAAGTATTATTGTTTATCAACTGTATTCTTCAGAAGCAACTTGTTAGAGATATTACGAACCTGCATTCCTTCCACACCACTGATGCCTACTCCGATATCTGCCTCTTGAATCATTCCAACATCATTTGCACTATCACGAATTGACAAGGTTGTCTTTCCAGTACCTTCTTTCACTAATCTTGTTACCTGGAGTGGTAATAAAATAAATCATACAATTGGTAATCTTATTGAAATTTTTGTAGCTGAAATGGGACAACAAAAACAAGTTTTACAATGCATAAAAGTATTTCACTAGAGCCTTCTGCTTAGGAGAGACTCGACAGCATATTACAGAAGCACAATCAACTGCTAGATTTAAGAAATGATGTTTCACTCCATGGCATAAGCTAATGTTTTGCCGTCAATAATCAAGGTAAATGCAGCATGAGGGTCCTTTTCAAGCAGATCGATGTTATACATAAGACCTTTTACAAACCATATAAAGTCCTTTTACAAACCATATCACTACTAAAAGTCTTATTAATAATACAAACTATCAATCCACAAGAAAACAGAGCCATTAAATCAAATCGCCTAAATATATATATATATATATATATATATATATATATATATATATATATATATATATATATATATATATATATATATATATATATAACACAAACACATAACAATAACTTACTTTGCAGATGACCAACTCAAGAATTCACGCAATCTATAAAAAGAAAACCTAATTAAAACATTAAAACTGAATTTTTATTTTGCTAAATCATTAAAACTGAAATTTGAACAACAAATTGAAAACCCACTTATAAATTCGAGCTCGTAATTGGAGAGAATGATCAATTTGAGCTTCCCATTCACCGATTTAGGGTTCTTAAGCTTCTCCTACGCCGATTTAGGGTTCTTGAGCTTCCACCGATTTAGAGTTCTTTAGGTTTTCCACCGATTGGAGAGAGATATGAGAAGACATGTTTCGGTTTTGATTTAGGGTTCTAAGAGATATGAGAGAGAGTAGAGCGAGAGAGATGTGAGAAGAGAGAGTAGAGCGACAGAGATGTGAAAAAGGGTTAGAGAGGGGAGAGAGAGAGAGAGAGAGAGAGAGAGAGAGAGAGAGAGAGAGAGAGAGAGAGAGTCGGGTTAGGTTGTGAGAGAGATGTAAACTAATTTGGGGGGAAATAATATTTGGGGAGAGGCGGGTTAAAAAAATTATAAGGAGAATTATGTTTTATTTCAAAAGGGAAGGGGGAAATTAAGCCGCGTGTTTTAATTTTTTAAAAAATTAAAAAAGACATCGGTTTTTTTAAGAGCTGATGTCTGAGAAAGCAATTAACATCGCTTTTTTAAAAACTGATGCTAAAATTATCTTTAACATCGGTGGTTTTTTCTACCGATGTTAAAGGCCCGATGTCTATTCCAGTTTTTCTAGTAGTGAAATGTTGGATTTTGTGAAACAGATGAAAAGATGGGCAAACTAAAGACTCTGAGTAAGAAGCAAAAATGTAAGGGGAAGAAAAATCTAAGTTTGTGACTGCTCCTCAACTCATTGTTGATTATGACAACCTTCTCATAGAAGAAATAATCTGGAGAAGTGAGGTAATTTCATTGTTAGAACAGTGCATTTAATTTTTAGCTAATAGAAATTTAAATAGAATAAGTGAAGTTTTGATTTGTGAATCTCGTTGCTTTGATTTCTATCTCATAGGTTTAATTTATTTTTGTTTGGGAGTTATAATGTATTTTAGTACATTCCAAGAAATGAGTTGTTCTTGTAAATTCTAATCGATATTCTAATCTTGTATTTGTAACTTGCATTTTAATTTTAAAGTGTGAATGTAAGGAAGCACTTGAACTAGCACGCCATATTGCTGATGAGAATATGGAAGCTTTGTTAAGAGAAGAGAAGATGAAAGATTTCTCAAGAGAAGTGTTGAACGAGAATACAGAGGGGGGTGAATGGATTCTCAAACTTTTCTTTTTCTGATGAGTGTTTTAGGTGAAGGTTGCTTTAACTTGGTTTGAATCTGGTTGTGTAACAGAGTGTGTGTTTGTGTTTAACAGATTATGTAAGTGCGGAATATAAACACAAGAACACGATATCACTTTAATCTAATATTGTATTAGATAAAGATCTGCTACAATTTGTGAATACAAATGTAAGTATTCTCAGCTTCTTTCTCAGAGAGATATTACATGAAAAAAAAACTCTAGATCACCCTGTTTGATCCTTGCTAAAGAAGTAGGGTTGTTCACTTATATCACGTGAACAACTTGCTTACAACAAATAAGGTAGCAAACAAATTTGATTTTTAACGTGTCTATCCTATTTGAGTAAACATCCAAACTGTTACGGATTTGACTTCTTAGAACTCTGTTCAGATCCACTTCTTTAGCTCTTTGTCTCTTGTACTATCTCTCCAAACTTCTTTGTAGGCTTTCCAACGTGCTTTACAGTATGTGGTCCATAAAGCGTCTTGGCTTGTTGCAGGTCTCTGACTTGTACAATTCTTCAGTATTTTATCTCCAAGATTGTATTCGAGAAGTAACTCTGTTGGTGATTCGAGAACTAGACTTTGCTTAATCGATAACTCTGAGTTCTCGAATACTGTTGAACTGACATATCGAATCACTTCTCGAATAAGCCTTTTCTTCAGGAATCCTTGGGATATCGAATAGAGCATTGACTTGTTGACTCTTAGAGAACTCGAATGATGCTTTGACTTGTTGACTTCTTGAGTTCTCGAATAGAGTATTAGACATGTCGAATCTTTGAGTTCTCGTATGAGGTTTGGAGTAGTTGACCTCCAGAGATATTGAACAGTGTCTTTTGAGATATCGAATCCCTGACTTCTCGAATGCTAGACTTCTCGAATATGACAAACATACCTCTCGAATTGGTACTTAGGCAAATCTTCATTCTCCAAATTCCAACTGTGTTTATTTTGACAGTCTTGATCTTCAAGCTTGAGGCATGATCCTTGGAACTTCTTTCAAGCATTATTCTCTGACTTTAATTACAGTTACACAGGTAGAATTTGATGCCTGTTATAAGTACTACAGCAAGTAGAAACTCTACAACTAGAGGTTCCCTCAGTTAAGAGGTCATGTAGGTAATGCAGAGCATTACAAACAATTAGGCTTGTTATTAGATGTATACAGGCATGCCTCTGTGACTAACAAGAAGGTAAATAGTTGATACAGCAAGAAATGGCAAGTACTCTAGGTTTTTCTTCACCATAATATGTACTCCCTACTCTTTGTTCCGTAATTTTTGTCGGACTTTTTCACGGAATTTTAAGATGCATAAAAAATGTACTTGCACATAAAATTTTTGAAATTTTTATTTTTAAAAAAGTTTATAATTCAAATTTTTATAAAAAAAATTAAAAATATGTTGTGCAAGTATAAATTTTTAACATAGTGAATTACGGGCAAAAGTCAGAGTAACAATATTTAAGGGAAGGAGGGAGTGTGTGTATATATATATATATATATATATATATATATATGGTTTTTGAAATCGATTGGTTAATGTTAGATTTTGTGAAACTGGTGTATAAAGTTGGGGATTGGTAATCTTAGATTTTGTGAAACTGGTGTATAAAGTTGGGGATTGGTAATCTTAGGATTCGTGAAACAGATAAAAGTACAAGGCTAAGTTGGCTGCTGTGCTGAATTCCTTGTTGATTATGACAACTTTCTCAGAGAAAAAATAAGCTTGAGAACTGAGGTAAATTTCGTTGTTAGAACTGTACATGCATATAGTTTTCAACTGATAGTAAATTTACATTGTCTCATTTAAAACATGAATCACACTCCTTATTTTTTTTATTTTCCCAACTAAGTCGAATTGCTTAAAATACTCGTGGGTGAGACAAGGAAGGTGGGGTTGAAACCCATGATTTCGCCAGTTGTAGAAGCAAAACCAAGTGAAAATTTAATTGTTGAAAATGAGAATAATCTACAAGTGATGGTTTGCAAGCAAGAGGATGTGATTTCCTCCAAGAGTTATGTAAACACACGACCTTGCTTTTCTCACATTGCTAAGTTCAGTAACAAACCCATAGTTGGCTTCGATCCCCAAATCGTATCTGAATTCAAGCCTGAGCTCTGTCCTCATTTTTCAAAAAAAAGGGAGACATTTTCCAGTAACAAACTCCCATTTTAAAAAGAACTTTTGTAACTTCAGACCGTACTCCCTTCTTCCTTTTAATTACTTCGTTAACTATTTATCCTAACCTATATTATTCTCTACAGAAATTTTACGTTATTATGACTTCAAAGCTTCTTCATTACATATTTCTCGGGAAATTATGTATTCTCTTGACCAAGGTCAGATTTGTACTTTCAATTTTCATTCCTTGCTCACCTTCCAATTATCATTTCTTTAATTTCGTGATCTCTTGCAGATCATTCCACCACTAGTTTCAACAATAAAGATTTATGGGTTGTATCTTCCAAGATTGCACCTTCGGTTGTAGCTATTTTCACATTCTTTGGTAACTAAATACCCCCCTCCTTTATATCTTCTCCAAAAATACCTCCTTCTTTGTAATTTAACTATGTCATAACTAAGGACGTACTTGTTAAAATTGTAATTGTGTCTTGGTAAAGTAATATTTACTATTTGCACTATCTCGAGGTTTTATAAGCACATTCCTTTCTGTCAACCGATGGATAGTTTTACTAAGCCATTAAGTTTTTAATCTATTGCTATATCCCACAGCTGTAAATTTTCTTGACTGAAAACCTACTTTCAAATTTAGGCTTGGAAAGGAAATTTGATTGCTTGGGTCTCGTAATACATTGGAGTTCAAGTGAGAAAAAGGCAACTATTTTGACTTCTGCAAAACTCCTTTATAATCAAAAGGATTCTGAATTTGAGTTTCATGTAAGTTCTTACTAATTGATTGTTATAATTTGTTTTTGTTTTTGCTATACCAATTTTTCCAATACCAATTTTGTTCTTTACTTGATGAAATAACAAGTTTTGCCTTCTTTCAGCTAATTGTAAGGATGACATATGGAACTCTACTTCTTGCTAAAGAAGAACACGTCAACTATTATTACAATCTTCACATCCCAAAAGTTAAGCCCATGATGGAACCAGAAGTAGTAGATTTGAGATCTAGGAAAGAAGACGTTGTTGATGGGAAGAAAGTGATATCATTGGGTAGTTCTTTTTTTTTTACCTCCGCCTTGTATGACTCTACTGGAAAGCTATACGAGTATCCTCTAAATTTCGGATGTTGTGAGTGTTAACTCGAATAACTTGTAGAAGGGGGGGTTTAATACAAGTTATATAATCGTGTCTAATTTTTTCTTAATTAGATGAACAAGAACAAACGAATGAATCAAACTTTGTTTGTATTAAAATAAATCAAATACAAACTCTACCAAAGGTGTACAATACCTTTAGCAGCTGCTGAAAATACAAATCTCCCTCTCTCTATGTTTGTTTCGAACTATCGAATATAAACCTTATACAGAGCTTCACACGATATGCACTCTAAAATTCACAACTCGCTCTTTTTACAATAATATAGAGAGAGTATTTATAATGCTACCTATCAACTAATAACAGAATTATAATCTATCTATGACAATGTTCTGCCGTCCAGTTGATAGTTTCCATCAATTGAGAATTCGTTTCCTTCAGGATATCTTCTTGCTTGTTTTTCAAAACAACGATCCTGTTTTATAGCACTTGCCAGTTTCTGTAGCATCCATAATTACATCATCAGTAACACGACTGATATCAGGATTTCCCATTGCATCAGGATCTGATCATCCCATCATTATTTGATCAGGATCTGACTTGCTGTATCAGGATCTGCTCTTAGTTCTCGAAATGTAGTCTCTGACGCACTATTCCTGACTAACCTCCACAGATTACTGTCTAACATATATATCCTATACAAAGTGCTAAATCCTTTATAAGATCAGGATATACAAGAAGTATTAGCAAAATTCTATTCTCAACATCACAACTTATGAATTATTCCTAACAATCTCCCCTATTTATGCTTTAGAATGTGAAGCATAAATCTAAGTTGTGGATGTCAAAACATATAACAATACAACCAGAATAGAATTTATGAATTTAAGATCATGAAGTTAAGTACCTCCTTCTTCAGATGTAGACATGTATCTAGTACTTAGAAGTAAGAATTCAACTATTTGATGCTTCTTTTCCTTTACCACTTCCATGATGAAATTTACCAACTCTGTCACCCTTAATTCTGCTCCCAGTCTGTTTATCTCCCCCAGTCTGTTGTTGTTGTTTCTGAATTGTCTTTATCTCCCCCTTTTTGACATCAGCAACATTAATACCAAGAGATTCAGTAACAGAACAAATGAGATTCATCAGAACTGCTTGATTGTCCATAATAGTGACTTGGTTATCTTCAAGAATTTGAAGTCTCGATTGAATATCACTTTGAGATTTCTGAATGTTTCGAAGAATTTCAGAATTGACTTCAATGTTGGAAGTGCTTGTTGTATCTTGAGATTCAGATGCATAAAGAACCTTATCTTCAAGTCTTGTAGAAGAAGTTGCCTGTATAGAATGATATTCAAGTAATAATACTTGAGTAGAAGTACAAACATCTTCATCTTTCTGATCTGGAGCTGAAGTATGATCATCCTGTCCTTCACCAGTATTCTGTGTACCAACATCTACATAACCTGACTCCTCCTTAGATTGATCAGATACTGTTGATGTCTCAATTCTAGCTGATATTGGAAGTACATACAAAGGAATACTAGGATCATTAGAAATATCTTCTGGTACTGGTTGAGTAGAAGTTTGTCTTAGCCTTTCACCTCTTCTGTTGATGATTCCTGCAAGCCTTTCTTTCTGTTTCTGAGCTTTAACTTCTGGCTTTGCATTGTGATGTGCTAAGTCATTCTTCTCATACATCTTGATAAAAGAATAAGTACCAGCATCCATACCAATATTTTCAGACCATGATTCAGGAAAAACCTAATCCCAGAAATCAAACGATGGTGGTTTCCTAACTTTCTCTCCCTCACTATGGAGTTGATCATCCATACCCTCATTCTCACTTTGACTATCTAAAGTCAACACTCTTTCTACCTCTCCTTTTGCCTGGTCAGGAGCCAACCTCTCTATGTGTGGATCTATGTCCATCTTTTCAAGTGTATCACTCAAATTTGGATAATTGCTCTCATGACCTACGGAAAAATAGGAGTTAGAAGAAGTTTTTATACCTGAACTCACATGGAGAGAGGGTTCCTCATATGGCATGGGGCTTGAGGTTTTCTCCAAGGAGTGAGCTGCTATAGTCTCTGAACCCTTACAAACATCTACTTTCTTTCCAGAAACTACAGGCTCCAGTATACCACTTTCAGGTTTTACACCAGACTCTGATGTCTTCAGTAATACTTCATTAGACACCATAGCTAGTATGTCACCGTCTTTAAGTGTTGGTTGCTGAGACACACCCTCAAGGTGGATAGACTCTGAAAGAACAATATTGGTTTGATCTTCAGAAAAATCAATCATAGTCATTCCTCTCATATCATAGGGTTTCTCACTTGCAATTTCAGTCATCACAGAAGACCTTTTAGCATCATCAATCACAGTTCCTGAGTCATCCAACCTCTGACTAGATGGTTCTTGTGTTGCAGTGACTGTGATATGATCTATTCTACTATTCACCACTGGTGCAATAGTATCTTCTGTTGACTGCTTCCCTCTACCAACTACCTCCTCTTGTTCACCTTGAGCTGAAGCATCTTCAACAATGACATCCTTGTCAAATAGAGATGCATGAAGTGATTGAAGTGCAACATGCTTAGGAAGTCCAAATTTCTTGTGTAATTCCTTTCTGACTGATACATAGAAGTACGTCTTCATTAAATGAAGTCTTTGATGTAACAGTCCATATTCTCCAGGAAATGAACGTTTAGGAACTCTTTTAGTTAGAAAATCTAAAACAGGCCTGGAAAGCTTCACTTGTAGAGAAATAAGTTCCATAGCCAGTCTGTATGTCAATGTAGTTTCCCATGAAGAATCAAGATCCAGATCTCTCTTGTCAGATACTGACTTGGATATAGCCTTATTTGTAGAGACCTACATAATGTTAGTTGGACTTGACACTGTGTGTGTAGGTGACAAATGAATCTTTCTCCTTGTTCTCCTAGTATAGTGAGCAACAGATTTGTCTTGAGAAGACTCAAGAGGTGTAGACACAGAAGTGATCTTGGGATGAGATTTTTTTTTTCAATAGACACATTCTTTTGAGAGACAGTATCCAGTAACTGTTTTCCCTTTTTAAGAACTACAGCCTTTTGGGAGACTGTAGCCTGGCTGTGACTAGATGTTCCATCTCTTTGTCCTAGCTTAGAAAGTTGAATTGCAGCCTTCAATTCTGCTCTCTCAGCAAGAGATATATTATCATCATCTTCACTAGAACTACTACTTGAAATGACAAATCTTCTCTTCCTTACAACTGATGTCTTTTGAGAAACACCAGAGGTTGGCTTCTTTGAAACAATAGGCTATGGATCAAAATTTGATTCTAGACTTGTTTCAGAGACTATAATGTTTTTGGCTACTTGGGTAGACACAGGGGGGTTCTCCTCCAATTGAGATTCCTGAGTCATTTCACCACCAAAGAAAGAAGAATTATATAGATAGTAGGAAGATGAGTTCTTAGAAGTACCTGAACATGATTTGGATAGTGTAATGCAGGTATTTCATCTAGATTCTTTTCACTGTCCTTCTTTGTAATGTCAGAGAAAATTCTCTTTTGTTGTACATAAGAAGAAACACAATATTCTCTACCAAATCTAGCTTCAACATCAGGAATGAAATGGTTAATAAACAGTTGCATGAATCTATGGTAATAAACCATATTTCTGTCATGATCTCTTGACCCAAGTTTAATACACATCTGATTTAAGATAATGTGACCAAAATTAATTACTCTGTTATAAAGCAAGCCATATGCAATATGTGATGTAACAGCAGTAATTTGTTGAAAAGAACTACATTTACCAGTAAAAAATTTAGCAATTTGATCAAAGAAGAAAGACCATTCTTTCCTAAGAAAAGATCTATTTAACTGGCTCATGTTATCTAGAGGTCCATCATAAGCTAATTTAGATAACATAGTTCTCACATCATCATCAGATGGTACATTCTCAAAATCCGTACTAACAGGTAAGCGAAGTACTGAATTAACAACAAATTCAGTAAGATCAAATAAGTCTTGTCCTAAGTGTTGAACAATTTTACCTGATTGACTCTGAGTAGAGTCAATTACCTCAGCATTCTCCCAAGCTTGTGAAACAGCTACTTGATTAATTTGTGGAGATGTTGTCAAGGCATAGCTTAATGGTCCTTTCGCCATAAAGTCCATTATCGGGTGAAAATCAGTTGACACCCCTTCCTTGTTGGTGATAGCTGTAACATGATTGTTCATCATAAAATTAAAGTCACCAAACTTGAAAGCTACTAATTTGGGTAGTCTTCTTTGAGTTGCCATTTTGATCTGAAAAGAACTTAAGAAATCTTTGAAATTGATTAGTGATTTTGAGAACTCGAGAGTGTTTTTGCTTTAGAGAATGAAATTAGAGAAAGCAATTACACGATTAGAGTGTCAAAATAATTATATTTCAAAAATCCTTCAGACCCATTATCCCACGTTGACACGTAGGTTGACAGGTGTCAATCCCTGAAAATGCAGTTACCGACGACTTTTGGAAAATAAAATCCAAAAATAATTTCAAGTAAATAAGTCAAGGTAAAATCAAGATAAAAATCAATACTGATCAGCTTCCTTTTCCTGATGTGATCTTCTCATCAGGATAATCACACGATTCAATGTGATTTCTGAATAAAAAGAATTACTAATCCTGATGTGAACACACTTGTATTCTTGATCAATATCATCCTGATTCCAGAGACTAAATGAAGTTTCCACATGGCATTTTCTTTTACCTGTAAAAGAAATAAATAAAATCTGAACAAAATCACTTGGTTAAATTCATTCAATATTTCTTGAAAATACAAGAAATATAGTCACACATAATTATGACTGTCTGCATTGATATTTCCCAAACGACTGTTCATCTCCTCATGTCTTTCTATAAAAGAAACCGACGTCTTATGCCATTCTCCAAAACCTTTTCATTCTTTTCTCTTTCCATCATGACTTCCAACCCAAATCTTCATATGAACCCTAGCTTTTGGTTCATTACCACTGAGAAGTTCTTTACTCTTGATGATCAGGAGCAAGTAAACCATCTCTTAGAAAAGATGACTTTTCTCATTGAGTCAGATATGGTTGGTCTTAACCCAGATAATTTCCATGAATCTCCTCTAAAACATCTACCAGTTGGATACAATCCTCCTCTAATCTCTTCACACCTTGAGGATGAAGAATTTGGTGAAGAGTCTGAGGTTGATCTTGATGGAGATGCTATTCATCTTCTTCAATAAGCATGAAGATGAGTCAGCTGCTTTCATTCAAGTCGCCCAGACAAGAAATCCAATCTTGAGATGCTCATTGTCCTGAAGTCGATTGTTGAGGATTGAAGCAGTAACATCTTTAGACAAGAATAGAATTATCAGTAGTAGTTAGACAAAAAGAAGAATTGTATTTCATTTTCATGTATGTAATGTTTTTTATTAATGAAAATACAAGTTTTCTTAATATCTACTTGTCTATCGTTGTTTATTGACTGACATGAATAATGATATAAATTATCAGTATGCATGTAATAAAACTTGCTAACATAGACTTAACAAAACTCAGAATTGAACCACTAAATAACATGAACTTCAGAATTTGAAAAAGTAAGACACACAAATTTCACAATCCTGATACTGACGATACAATCCTGATGTCAATACTGATGACGTCAGCATACTGATAGCAATCCTGATCCTGATGTTTTATTAATAAGTCTATCATACTGAAATTTATCAAAATAAAACGTTACAGCTTAAGCATTTAACAATCAAGTATAGATCCCGACAAAATATCAAGTCTATAAGTTGAAACAACATAACTTGCTACTTATGCAGATGTTAAAGGTCTAAAAATTTAACATTCCTAACTCACTAACCAATCTAATGAATGTAACCTCATCAAGTGGTTTAGTTAGAATATGTGTAAGCTGTTTGTCAGTAGGAACAAAATGAAGTTCCACAGTACCATTTTCAATATGTTCTCTAATAAAATGATACCTGACATCAATGAGCTTAGTCCTTGAGTGTTGAACTGGATTTTCTACAATTTTGATAGCACTAGTATTATCACAAAACATAGGAATATTACTAAGTGTCATACCATAATCCATCAACTGATTTCTTATCCAAAGGAGTTGAGCACAACAACTGCCTGCTGCAATGTATTCAGCTTCTGCAGTTGAGGTTGAAACTGATTGTTGCTTCTTGCTTGCCCAAGAAATCAATCTGTTTCCCAAGAATTGAGATGTACCTGTAGTGCTTTTCCTGTCTATTTTACGCCCTGCATAATCAGAGTCTGAATAGCCAATTAGGTAGAAATTAAATTCTCTAGGATACCACAAACCAAGATTTGGAGTTCCCTTGAGATATCTAAAAATTCTCTTCATAGCAATTAAATGAGATTCCTTAGGATCACTTTGGAATCTAGCACATAAACAGGTAGAGAACATTATATCTGGTCTACTTACAGTTAGATATAACAGTGAACCTATCATGCCTCTATAGCTAGTGTTATAAACACTCTTTCCCTTAGAATCAGAATCTAGCTTAGTGGATGTTGCCATGGGTGTCTTTGAAATTGCAAAATTTTGAAAGTCAAACCTTTTTAAAAGATCTTTGATATACTTTGACTGATTAATGAAAATACCAGTCTCAGTCTGATTGACCTGCAAGCCTAAAAAGTAATTTAGTTCACCCATCATGCTCATCTGATACTTAGACTGCATAAGCTTGCTAAACTTAGCACATAGCTTTTCATTAGTAAAACCAAATATAATATCATCAACATAAACTTTTATCAACATAAAGCAAATCACCTTTTATCTTTCTAAAGAATAGAGTTTTGTCAATTGTACCTCTTGTGAAGCTATTTTCAAGAAGAAATTTAGACAAAGTCTCATACAATGCTCTTGGTGCCTGCTTTAGTCCATAGAGTGCCTTGTCATGTTTGTAGACATGATTTGGAAACTTTGGATCAACAAAACCAGGTGGTTGTTCGACATACACTTCCTGATCAAGCTTGCCATTAAGAAAAGCACTCTTTACATCCATCTGGTATACCTTGAATTTTGAATGAGCTGCAAATGCAAGAAACATTCTGATTGCTTCCAATCTTGCTACAGGTGCAAAGGTTTCATCATATTCAATTCCTTCTTCCTGAGAATAACCCTTGGCCACCAATCTTGCTTTGTTTCTTACAATCATACCAGATTCATCTAGCTTGTTTCTGAAAACCCATTTAGCACCAATAATAGATCTATCTTTAGGTCTTGGTACAAGTTTCCAAAATTTGTTCCTCTCAAACTCATTCAATTCTTCCTGCATTGCTATTACCCAATCAGGATCCTGTAAGGCTTCTTCAACCTTCTTAGGTTCATTCTTTGAGAGAAAACAACTGTACAAGCATTCATTTTGAATTGATCTTCTAGTTCGAACACCACTATTTGGATCACCAATTATCAAATCTTCAGTATGATCCCTTGTCCATTTTCTAACAGATGGTAGATTGCTCCTGCTAGACTATCCCCCTAAGTTAGTGGTATTTCTTGTAGAAGAGTGTTCATTTCCTTCAAAAGCTCCCCCTTGATCAGTAGAATCAGTGGATTCAATACTGCTGCTAGTTTCTGATCTTCCTTTATCAGACTTTGAAGGATCAGTTCCTGATGAAGTAGACTCTGAAAGACTAGTCTGATCCTGACCAGTACTGTGTTCTCCTTGATTGAATTGCTCCCCCTCAATAGTAGCATTCCTTTGAGAAGCAATAGAGATTTCCTCTGGAGAACCTTCATCATCATTGGAGAGAATCTCAGAATACTTAAGATTTTCAAATTCCAGATTGTCATGGCTTTCATCAGTTTGCAAAATTCCAAACTTCTTATCATCAAATGCAACATGAATTGATTCCGTAACAATTTGAGTTCTGAGATTGTATACTTTGAAGGCCTTTGATGCTGAATATCCTAGAAAGATTGCTTCATCCGATTTGGCTTCAAATTTTCCAAGTTGTTCTATATGAACTTTCAGGACATAACATTTGCATCCAAAGATGTGAAAGTATTTCACACTTGGTTTCTTTCCTTTGATCATCTCATAGGGAGTCTTACCATGAGCATTTACCAAGGTACAGTTTTGAGTGAAACATGCAGTGTTTATAGCTTCTGCCCAGAAATAGGTTGGAAGCTTTGCATCTGCAAGCATGGTTCTTGCTGCCTCTATGAGAGTTCTGTTCTTTCTTTCTACTACACCATTCTGCTGAGGTGTTCTAGGTGCAGAAAACTGTTGAGTAATTCCTTTGTCTGCACAATACTCCTCTATTGTAGAATTCTTAAATTCTGTACCATTGTCACTTCTGAGCACTTTGACCTTGTACTCAGAGCTATTTTGAATATTCTTGACAAGTTCAATGATTTGCTGAGGAGCTTCATCCTTGTTGTGTAGAAAGAATACCCATGTGAACCTCGTGTAATCATCCACTATAACTAGAGCATATCTTTTCTTGTTGATAGACATAATGTTTACTAGACCAAATAAATCAAGATGCAGCATGTGAAATGGTTCAGTAATTGAATTTTCTATCTTGCTCTTGAAAGTGGTTCTTCTTTGTTTTCCAAGCTGACAAGCATCACAAAGTCCATCTTGCACATAATTTGCCTGAGGTAGGCCCCTCACTAGATGGTGCTTAACAAGTTGATTAAGCTTCTTGAAGTTGAGATGTGAGAGCTTCTTGTGTCAGTTCCAGCTTTCATCATTTGATACCTTGCTGTAAAGACATCTGACAGTTCCTTTAGATGTGCCACTCAAGCTGGCTTCATATATGTTACCATGTCTCTGACCAGTCAAAACAATGTCTCCATTCTTCATATTCAAGATTTTGCATCCTTTACTGTCAAAGATTGATTGGTAACCCTTATCACCCAGTTGACTTATGCTTAAAAGTGTGTGTTTCAAGCCTTCAACCAGTGCTACATTCCCCAAAATAATTTAGCCATATCCCTGAGTTTCTCCTTTGTTACCATCTCCAAAGGATATTACTGGGCCAGCTTTCCTCTCAAACTTTGTAATCAGGGACTTCTTTCCAGTCATATGTCTAGAGCATCCACTATCCAAGGTAATTGAATGCTTCTTTCCAGTGCCCTTAACAGAAGATGAAGAAGTTTTCTTTGGAGATCCAGGCTTGTCTGAAGCACTTGCCATCATTGCAATGTTGTCATAATCCAATTCATCTTCAGAATCACTGGAGTCTGCCCAATCCTTCTGTGTGACCATGAGTGCCTTACCCTTCCCTGAATTCCTAGCCTTCTTTTTACAATAATATAGAGAGAGTATTTATAATGCTACCTATCAACTAATAACAGAATTATAATCTATCTATGACAATATTCTGCCATCCAGTTGATAGTTTCCATCAATTGAGAATTCGTTTCCTTCACGATATCTTCTTGCTTGTTTTTCAAAACAACGATCCTGTTTTATAGCACTTGCCAGTTTCTGTAGCATCAATAATGACATCATCAGTAACACGACTGATATCAGGATTTCCCATTGCATCAGTATTTGATCAGGATCTGACTTGCTGTATCAGGATCTGCTCTTAGTTCCTGAAATGTAGTCTCTGACGCACTATTACTGACTAACCTCCACAGATTACTGTCTAACACATATATCCTATACAAAGTGCTAAATCCTTTATAAGATCAGGATATACAAAAAGTATTAGCAAAATTCTATTCTCAACATCACAACTTATGAATTATTCCTACCAGTGAGCTTTTGACATATGATTGTGGCATTCGTGAGGTAATCCCTTTGTTCCATTTGTTTATGTAGGAAAGTCGACGTGGTGTCAAATTGTCATTAGCTCGTCAGTTACTTGTTATTTATTTATTCACCTAAATGATTTATGAAGATGATATTTTTGGGGGTTAGTTTATTGTCAGTTCTTTAAGTGGTGATAATCAATTAGGATGATATGTGGAAACAAACTATAGAAGATCATGATTATGCAGTAAAGAAGAAGACTTAATGAAGAAGAAAACTAACATTGAAGAAGGAAGCAAACAAACTATACTATCTATTCTGAACAACTTGCTTACCGAGTGAATGAAATTGTCACACTTATATCTTCTCTCTACCTATGCATGCTAATTTCTATCTCTATATGCGTAAGCCATAACTAATTTGCATGAGCTGTATCTTCTAGAAGCTCCACATGATTCTTATTAGTACTCTCTGTATCCTCACTCTTTGAGCTAATTATATGTGTAATGTTAACATCCCACCTCAAGGGAGTAGTTGGAAAGAAATTAAGAACTCCTAACTTGGAGAGTAAATAGATTAAATGTGCAGATGCTAAAGCCTTCGTAAGCAAGTAAGCTTATAAAGAGGCACATCAGTGAAGTCAGGAATATCAGTCTGATTAGTAAGTGTTGGATCCTAAATCGGGGACAACCCTTGACGCAGTGGAATCACACCCCAAAGAGAAGTCTTTAATGTAGAACTCACACAAGTTCTACCACCACAAGTTATAAACTATAACACAAGACAATAATCAAAGTAAACAGTAAACCGAAAACATAAAGAAGAAGGATTTTGTTGGCTAAGTGAAAGAGCCTTTTTCTTGTATATATTGATACGTATAAGTTTTATGTATACATTATCACAATCCTTAAAACCTAGCTAATTCACTACTATTTACATATCATATTAACTATGGGCCTAGTTAGGAATTAACCCAAAATTACTTTTGGGCCAAAAATATCCGCTCCAAGTTGCCTCACCACGGAAAGCTTAATCAACAACGTGGTGTAACAATACCTACCCCTACCTCAATAAACTGGCCTTCTGCACCTCCAAATCCGATCCCCACCATTCAAAATTTAGATAGATGAGTAAGGAAGACACTGTCCAAAATTCAGGACGATCCGACCGTTAAAATTCTGGGAAACGCAAAAATAAAACATCTAATGCAACTAGAAACATTTCTGCAAATTTTTCACATTAGCACAAAAAACTAGCCCAACCTTTCAACCTCACAGTAATCAAACCATGCTTTTGCTTTAAAGTAATGATAGAGGACTCGCAATTAAGTAAACCCATGTCACTCAACATCTTGATTGTTTTCCTTTTGATGAAGATAAATCCATTTGGATGAACGAGCCAGTTCAAGACCCAGAAACCTCAGTTGTCCTAAATTTCTGATTTTAAATTGGGTGGACAAAATTTTGTTAACCTTGCTCAAGACTGTGGTATCATTTCCGGATAACACTTATCATTAGTGTACACAAGAAGAACAGTGATAGACCCCTTATGAGTGTAGACAAACATACTATGATCAAAAGCAAATTGCTTGAACCCAAATGCTAACAAAGCTGAATACAATTTAACAAACCAACCACGAGAAGAGATTCTCTCGTATGAAAGTACTCTGTGTATGTTCTGAGAGGTATTGGTGTAAAAGTATGCTATGTATGTATGTATGCATGTATTAATAATTTAAAGCTGAACTACTCCCTTCTAGTGTATGTTCTGAGTACGAAAGTGTTTTCCTAGGGAAAATATTCAAGAATGTACTTTATGTATGTATTTTTTTGACGAATTATGCACATGCAACTTGTATTGCTTTATTTTTAGTCTCTATATTATTTATCATTTGCAAATTTAATATATTTTATGATAATTTGCCTTGTGATTTGGATTATGGTTAGAAGCAATGATGATTGACAAGTACTTTGCATAAAAAATCGTGGCAAATTTAAGCTTATTTTGAAGACTTAATTATAATTAGTTGTTTGTCTACAAAATATAAAATAAATATGTATGAATATTGAACTTTCAAATTTTCTCACGAGATGTTTCCTTTTCAATTTTTTCTCATATTATTAGTTGGCAATTTTAGCCTCTTAATCACTCTCAGTCTTATTTAATTTTTTGATACATAGCTAATCAAGGGTTTTGATTAGATCGGCGAAGGTGGACGGCTTGTCACTGATGCAGGGTACGTGGCTGGGATTAACCTTTTTGGTCATTATCAAGGTGCTCATCCACTTCCTACTCCCATTATCCTATCTTGCTTGGAGATGTGGAAGTCCTTTAGGTATGACACTCTTATTAGTCACTTTTACTATTGTTG
The DNA here is from genome assembly GCA_036435485.1 of Saposhnikovia divaricata. Lineage (NCBI taxonomy): Eukaryota > Viridiplantae > Streptophyta > Magnoliopsida > Apiales > Apiaceae > Saposhnikovia > Saposhnikovia divaricata. The sequence goes on from CM071595.1 coordinate 157,674,120, forward strand.
CTATAGAGTTTAAAATGAAAGCTCTCCTATTTTTTATATATTTTTTGTTAAGGTATATATTTCATATATGAATTGTAATTGAAATATTGTCCCCAGATATTTAGACAATAATACCTTCAAGTCTGAAAAGATTCAAGTCTGAAAAGATGAACCCCACAAAGAAGAACCTCGTTAAAGCCCCACAAAGAAGGGTTAAAAGTTAAAACCCCACAAGAGTAAACCCTATGAAAAAAACCTCTAAGGATGGAAAATAGTGCCCAAAAACATGAATACATTGTTATACAAAGTGGCTACTAAATGACTAGAACTTCTTGTTGCTTTTGAGTTCCATTGCCATCAGTTATTGCCAAAGACTTACCTTCTCCTTAGTCAAAAAAATTCCGCTGCACCTTGAACTGCTCCATTTCTTCATTTTGAAAGTCAAAACTGAATCATTTTGAAACTTCTTTGTTACAAAATATATCCTTCCATTGAATTTTTTTGAAAGAGTCTCCTATGTTTTTAATTTTACATGTCAACGAATTATTTTCTATTTGAAAATTATTTTTATCACTATTTCATTGTTTACTAAATTGTTTTGGAGTTTATTAAATGTAGTACGGTTGTGCGACCTTGGTTTGGAATCGATGTGGTTGTTGTGGATCAAGCATGTAAGTGGTTATCTATTCCAGTAAAGAAAGTGACTGTGTCCAATCGAGATTTATATGTTTTTGTTGAAAAGGTAATTATTTTATTCAATATATCCATTCAAAATCCATATGTTGTTGTAGGCTCTAGATTTTTTTTGGGTCTACACCATTATTGATTATTTTTTTGGGTAATTTACCTACTTGCCGGGTAACTATTCATTTATTAGCCTAATTTCAGGCTCTTCCTAGATTTCATTCTATCCCTTTTTGCCTTTGCAAATTTAAACATCAAGGGAGATGGTAGTATCTATTAAGAAGAAGTTAACAAGTTAATAGGTCTCGACAAATTTAGCTTTTGTCGAGCTTATTTTACGAAGAACAGAGTAAATAATGTTTGCACTATAACACAATGGGGTGGTTGTCCACATATTTCAATGCACGGTTAAACAAGATAGCAAAGCTTTTCCTACTCTATTAATTGGTTTTTCTTTTACCTTTTAAAATAAATTGGCAGAATGAGTAATTTGTGGTCTGCCTTGCTTCATAACTATTTTGAATTCGAGTATATACCAATTTTTTATTTTTAGTAGTGAACTACTGGTAGTTTAACCATTTCAGTAGCAGTGTTTGCAGTTTTCTAAATAAATATTGGGTAGAAGCTCTAATTTCCCCGATCTCCTCATTCAGACGGACCACTAGCTTGATGTTATATATGAGTAATGGGGAAAGGGGAGACTGTATTTGGGGTTTGTAAGAGCAAGTCCAACGCTTATGCATATGCTAAATGGCTATGGTCATTGCTATACTTTGCACTAGAAAGTGACATTTGGTTTTAAAAAACGAACAATTCTAATGCTAAAATGCCTTTAGCTATTTCTATTTCCAAGTTTAATTTCACCCACCAAACATAGTTTCCTCTTTTTCACCAATTTCTTTAACAAGATGATGACTTGCCATCTTTGGTTCTGTATATAACTAATTATCCATTTTTTTCATTCAACCATAGCTATGCATTGGAGTTGTGTTTTCGTAGATTTAGTCCTATATTTTAGCTTTTATAGCTATGCATTGGACTTGCTCTCGAAAAGACCAAATTCCATTATATACCAATCTTAATTATAAACTCTAATCAGTTAACTTAATAGAAGTGCTATTTATAACCAACATACTTTTCTAATTTAAATAAAATCCTGAGAACGATATTCAACTAAAATTAGATCATGACTACTTCCCCATTTTAATATGGGAAGACCCCTACGATCTAGGATTTGCATGAGTTTTTGTCTGTATTATCACCATTGGGTTTATGCAGTTTTTAGCTTAGATTTCAGTCATTAATATGCTTTTCTTTATCTTTGGCAGTATTTCCAATTATTGCCTGAGGCATCACAAGCAGCGACTGCCAGTGATTGCGATTCGGATCATCAGTTTATGGTGAGCATAAATAATAAATAGTAATTTCTTCTTTGACTTAACCTCGTAGTAAATTTGAGGTGATATATGGAATTTGCATCAGGCTGTCATAAATCCATTTGATCGTCATGCTGATGATATAACTATTGAGGCTGACTATTTCGGTTGATGACAAGAAGTTCTCTAAGTGGTAATCTACTACTCTCTCCGTCCCTTTTTAGTTGGCACATTTGCAAATGTGCCAACTAAAGAGGGACGGAGGGAGTATAATTTAATGTTTTGTAATTCCCATTATCTTCAGGTGATCAAAAGGATGGTATGGTGAAGAAGTGTATCCTAAACTAATATTCTTGTGATAATTTATTTATTTTATCCAAACAAATTTTTTTCAGCTTATCTTTATTCGAACAAAACATTCCTTTAGTTTTTGTGTTAGTATCACTTAGTGTGAATTTCTTTTTTTTGCATGGTTAGATGTGTTTGTTTCATAATAATTTGAGATCAAACCAGGTACTAAAATGTTTTTTTTTCAAAACCAAGTACTATGATGTTAATATAGATTATTTTTATTTTTTCACATTTGGCACTTGGCAAACAACTTCCTAATCCATTTTGTAAAATTTCCTTTTATTATTGCTCTTAGTTGGCCACAGGTTGAAGTTGATAAGTTGTTCATCCATAAAATTGCGTTAAGAAATCCCGGGTTTCATTGGCCGCCAGCTTTGCCGGAAGAAGACGACAAATGTTCAAGTATATGTTGTCTGAAAGGCATATTACTCAGCCTATTTGTAGTTCGAGGATCCTAATCCAATTAAAATAGATTGTAATAAGTAAATAATATCAACTGTCACAGGAATCTCAAAAGATGATAACCGTCAGAAGAAAAATCAACAAGTCAATCTATAGTTTTGATGTTTTACACTGGAAGAAGATTCAGATATCTGATCAGGCCTCAAGGTAGCATTGAAACAAATGGATTCATTTAAGAGACAGAGATTTCTATAAGTGATAAGAAACAATTTCAGTACCGAATGATTGATGAGAGTGAAGAGTATAAAAAGATCACAGTGTTAAAGTCACGATGAAGAACAGAGATTGGAGTTAGTCGTTCATGAACCAGACAGTACATCGAGCGTCAACATTATTCCAGTGTATGTTCCTTATCATAATTACGTGGTTTGCAGCGGAGTATTAACTATTAAAGAATTTATATTAATTCTATTTTAATTGATTAAATCAAGTAATTAAGTTAATAAATAAATTAATTCTATCAGAATTAATATATTTGTTAAAGTGATTATTAGATTAATTAAATAAGAATTAATATGAAAAAGGAATAATTAGTTAAATGATTTTTATAAGTCATTTAATTAAGGCTTAATGACCTTTTAACCCTCAAAGTTTCCACTGATATACCCATCAGCCCTCAATATTTCAAAACGTTCCTTTTAACCCTCGAAGTATCCATAAAGGTCCTAATAACCCTTAAACCGGTACAAAAAATAAAAAATAAAAAAACGGTATAACTCGGATGGGCAAAAGAGACATTTCACAAACCGATACCGAGGGTTAAAAGGTATACTTTAGATACTTTGGGGGTTAAAAGGTATACTTTGCAGATTCAATCCGACTATCCTAGTGATTGCCTGTGCAGTTTCCCGCTTGGAGACTATTCTGGGAACCATTTTCTCATCAATGGTATAGTGAGTTGAATTATCCAAGGTATAGTGAGTTGAAGGAAACCTGTACTTCGTGTTAGTGTATCGGTCAATATTTGGTATGATGATTCTGATGAAGAGACTCGGGTAGCTTTTTGCAGCATATTGCCACTTCACGCTCACTGGCTCCTCGGTCCAAAACTCCAACTTAATAGCAACACCAGTACTGGTACTCAAACCAGCTTGATTGTTTATGAGACTACTGTGAACCTGGCTCCATCTCCTCTTATTTACCCAAATTTAATCTTTACCAGTGGTTATTTTATCATTGATTCGTCCATACAGATCAATCAGGTATGCATTACATTATTATCTGCAAATCTTTATCAGTTTATCTCTCCTTATATATTACTGAATCCTCCACCACTAATGTGGCAACAATGGTTTATCTATCAGGGATTCATCCATACAGATCAAGCAACTATGCATATATTACGTTGTCAACTGCACGTCTATATCTTGCACCATATTACTGAATCCTCAATCATTGATGTGGCCATCAAAATCTTCATTCAAGCCTTTCTATTCCCAACTGCACATAACATGCACTTGCTTTAGAAATTTCCAGGAATCTCAATGTTACAGATCATTCAATTTATATTATTATTAATTATTTTGCATGAACTATAATTTCTCTTTACTGGTGTATATGCCATCTGCATGTCCTTAGTGATGCTTTTTGAACAGATTATGACTTGGTATGTACAGGTATAATGCTGATAGAAAGGTCCAGCTCATTAATTTTATTTCCTCTGCTTGTTTTCAGGCTAAACTTTTATAGGATGCTCCTCTCCCTGAATATGTGGTCAAAACATTAAATCCATAATTCAGAACAACTATATTGGCATTGTTCTTGAGGATGGTGAACCTGTTCTGCAAGTACAGGAAAATTACTCACTCTTCTATCGGCCATATATTGTTGTATTGTTCATGGGGAAAAATGGTACGTCACAACTCACTCCAATGTATGATTAGATTTTTTTTAATTGAAGATTTCTAAATTTAAAATATCAATGGAAAAGATTAAGATTATTGTAATATGTTTTTACAAACTCAACAAAGATACCAGTTACCCCAAACAATAAACTACCTCCAGCTAGTGACCCGGAAATCTCTGGGGAAGTGCTAATGATAATCTGGAGGGAACATGAAAAACATGTATCTTTGTTGGTGACAACATCGAGGGCACTGAGTGCTTGCAAAACACTCGTAAAATTTGGTTGTAACAGATATTCTCTGATCTTCTAATTTGGTCGTAAAATTTGTTAAAGTGATTATTAGATTAATTAAATAAGAATTAATATGAAAAAGGAATAATTAGTTAAATGATTTTTATAAGTCATTTAATTAATTATACACTGAAAAATATGATGATATAACTATCAAACTGATAGTTATACCGATAGTCATATACAGTTCAAAGAAGAGATAGTCATATTCAGTTCAAAGAGGAGATAGTCATATGCAGTTCAATTGGATAGTCATATCTCATTCGAATGGTAGTAATACCGAATGTTATATTGAAATGAAGAGTAATACCGAATGTCATATTGAGCTGGTTAGTTATACCGAAAGTTATATTTAATCTGGATAGTCATATTACATTCAATTGATAGTTATACCGATTGTCATATTAATGTAAAATGATTGTTATATCAGTTTAAACTAAGTAATATGACTATGGCTGTGTTATTTAAAGAAGCAGAATGCAGAAGAATTGATCAGTCGAGCAATACAGAAATATTACACACAGCAGCCTATCTCTCTCTCTCTCAAGCTCAAGAACACCTACAAATTTAATTCTGTAAATTCAAGTTCATCTCAGTTGTAATATCCTATCCATTGGAACTTGTTTACTTGTGATTCTTGTACTACTAGCGAATTAAGTTTCCTAGTTCACAAATTGATATCTTGATTTTTATTAACTAAATTAGCAAAGTTCATGTTGAATTTTCTAATTAGTTATTAATTACTTGATAATCATTTGGACTGATTTTGTAACACCCATCAAGTTAATATATTGTTATATTCAACTTGAAATTTGTGTTATATTATTCCGCACAAAATATTCGTTTAAGTGAAAATTGTTTAACGAATAAATTTTGAGAAAATGGTATAGATTGTATTCAACCCCCCCTTCTACAATCTTATCGGACCTAACAATTGGTATCAGAGCCTATTGATTGATACACAAATCAAGATCCTATCTTACTCAATCAAAAATCAAGCTCGAATTTTTAACTCTCTTAAAAATTCATCATGTCAGCCAAAGGCAATGTTAAAATTCCTATCTTTAATAAAGATAATTATGACATGTGGAAAAACAAAATGGAGTTATTTCTTGATGTAGCAAATCCAAGATTTTTGTGGGTTTTGAAAAATGGACCAGTAACTCCTATGGAACATGATATTGAAACAGTTACAAATGGAACTGTAACAATACCTAAGAACTTTACCTCTGAAGATAAGGAGGAAGCTGGATTGGATAAAAATTTGAGACTCATTCTATTAGATTCCCTAGATGCTGTAATGTATAGCCATGTAAGGAATTGTAAAACTGCTAAGCACATCTGGGAAACTATTGAGATCATTAATGAAGGGACTGATGAAGTCAAGGAAAATAGACTTCAAATTCTGACCTATGAATATGAACACTTTAGAGCTGGCCCTAATAAAGGCATTCAGGAAGTGTTCGAAAGGTATAACAAAATAATCAACAACTTGCAAGTTCATGGCAAGCAATATACTCTGAAGGAGATCAACATGAAGTTTTTACTGACTATGCCTACTCACTTGGAGCATAGAATCACTGTCATCAGAGAATCTAGAGATCTAACTCAGACTGCTCTTGAAAGGCTGTTTGGTGTTCTGAAAACATATGAATTAGAACAAGTACAGCAAAAGGAATTCTATGGCAAAGGCAGAATGGAAAATTCTTCTACAGCTCTAGTGGTTGAGGTTCCTAAGGAAGTGGAAACTAAAGTTGTTCAACCTAACAGCTTCAACAAGGAACAAACTGAAGTGGAACATGGCTAAACACCAGCTACTCAGGATGGTGGAGAATTCTACTCACTTGAAGAGCTGGATCAATTGGAAGATGAATCTATGGCAATGATGGTGAGACAATTCAGTAACTTCAGATTCAGAAGAAATCCAAAGTTCAGGTTTAAGTCAAATAACAAATTTCAGAGAGGAGGTTCTTCATCCTCTAGTAACAGGGGAGGTTATAAAACTGGAACTGTTGACAGAAGCAAAATCCGTTGTTTCAATTGTAATGAGTTGGGACATTTTGCTACTGAGTGTCAGAAACCCAAGCAAGCACAGAAGAAAGATTATGCTTCTGAAAAGAAGAAGAGTGGAAGAGCTTATGTAGCTGCTGGTAAAAGCTGGGATGATACAGATAGCGAAGATGAAGAATATGGAAACTTTGCGCTGGTGGCAAATGCTGAATCATCAACTTATTACACCACACCGGTAATTCTTACTGATGCTGAGTTAATTGATAGTTTACGTAATTGCTTGAATAATGCACAAAAAGGGTACGAGAGAATAAGTCTTGTTAACACTAACCTTGAAAATGAAATGTTAGATTTAAAAAAGGTGCAGATTAATCAAGATAAGAATTTAGAAGAAATAGCTCGACTTAACTACAAAGAAAAGGGTCTAGGAGAATACATGGTAAAACAAGTTGATAGGATTGCTGAACAAGAAACCAGGATTAGAGAACTTGAAACACAGATTAGAGCTTGTTATAATACTGTTAAAGTTTCTAAAGAGTTCTTCAACAAACAAGCAGTAGAACGAACTGTAGGAATAGGATTTGATTACAGTCAAGCTGTTGGTTCTTTGAGTAATCATTCTCCTAATCCTATCTCAGCTAAAGAAAGAGGTATACCACATATTCTCAAGAATGTTGAAAAACCAATATTTACAAAATCTGATGCTGGCCCACCAGATATTCTTTCTATGGTTATACAAGAAGAAATGAGAAATGAGGATAGTGCAAATGTCACAGTCTTTGTTAAGGCTAAATCAGTTGAGGACATTAACACAACGAATGTTTCATCCAAGAAAGATGTACCTAAAGTACCAGTCAAAGTTGTTGAATCAGCTGGTTCTTCTAAGACTGGATTAGTTAGTAATAAGTTGAAACAGAAAAATACCATATCTACTATTGATTCTAATCATAAAGCATGTGGTATTATCAATTGTATGTCTTATGCTTTTAACAGTATGCGTGCTTATTTTAATGGTCATTATGCATGTGTTAAACAGAATGCTCCTCGACAGCACATGAACAGGAACAATAATGTTCGATCTAAGACTGCTTTTCCTCCTCAAGTTAGGAGAGAGACATTTGCACCTAAGACTAAACAAAAGGTTACCAAGAATGTCTACCAGGTCAAATGTCCAGTCAATAACATAAGTGTTACTGCTGCGAGAGAAACATGGATACCCAAGATTAAACAAAAGATTTTCAAATCTGTTTATAAGGTTAAATGTTTATTGACTAAAGAGGTTAAAATTAAAAATGTTGTTTTTCCTGATAAAGGTTAATACTTTAAATACGCAGGACCCAATCAAATTTGGGTCCCGTAGAAGGTTTAATTCATTTGTCATTGCAGGGTATTGAACAGGTTGATCGAGTAACCTGGATCTTGGACAGTGGATGTTCAAGGCATATGACTGGAGATAGAACCCTGCTGACAAATGTGGTGGAGAAGGCCGGCCCAGTAGTTACCTTTGGAGATAACAGCAAAGGTAGAACTGATGGATATGGCAGACTTGAAGCTGGAAATGTTATCATTGATGAAGTTTCTTTTGTGAAAGGACTTGAGCACAATTTGCTCAGTGTCAGTCAATTCTGTGATAAAGGTTATGAAGTTCATTTCAACAAGAAGAATTGTCTAATTTCACACAAGAGACATGAAAAGCCACAACTGACAGGAGTTAGAAAAGGCAATCTGTACGTAGCCAATATGAACTCAGGAAGCACTGAAGAAGTCACTTGCTTCTACACTAAAGCATCTAATGATGAGAGTTGGCTATGGCACAAGAAACTTTCTCATCTTAATTTTAAGACAATGAATTCTCTGGTTAAAAGAGAATTGGTGAGAGGTTTGCCTTCAATGGAATTCACTCAAGAAGGACTATGTGATGCATGTCAAAAGGGCAAGCTAAAAAGGGCAAGTCACAGGAGCACTGATACATCTTCAATAACTGAACCATTACAATTACTTCATATGGATTTGTTTGGTCCATTTAATGTGATGTCTATGTCAAGGAAGAGATATGCTCTAGTGATTGTTGATGATTTTTCAAAATACACATGGGTCCTGTTTTTGAATTCTAAAGATGAGACTCCACAACTGGTGATTGATCACATTAAATTAATTGAGCGAGATTCTACGTATCCAGTGAGAGCTATAAGATCAGACAATGGAACTGAATTCAAGAATGCAGTTCTAAATGACTTTTGCACTGAGAAGGGTATAACCAGACAATACTCAGCTCCAAGAACTCCTCAGCAAAATGGGGTAGTGGAAAGAAAGAATAGAACCTTGATTGAAGCTGCACGTACTATGTTAAGTGAATCAAGGCTTCCATTGTACTTTTGGGCTGAAGCCATCAATACTGCGTGCTATACCCAGAATCGAACTCTAATCAATAAAGATCAAATGAAGACACCCTATGAAATTATGGCTGATAAAAAACCATCACTCAAATACTTTCATGTATTTGGGGCAAAGTGCTTTGTGCTTAAAGAAGGTGATGATCAAGGTGGTAAATTCGATACCAAAGCATTTGAAGCAATTTTTATTGGTTATTCAATGAGAGCATACAGGGTGTATGTGATTGATGAACAGAAGATGATGGAAAGTGTCAATGTAACATTCGATGACACTAAACTCCCTAGTATCCAAACTGAGAATCCATCTGAGAAGCTATATTTCGATGACATGACAGATACAGATTCAGATGATGACAATGCACCTGAGATTTTTGATGATGCTAATGACAACAATGATGATCAGGGTAATGGTGATGAAAACAATGATAGTAGTCAAAATTCCCCTGACTCTTCTAAACAATCATCATCTAGTCAACCTGGCAACAACTCAGGGGGAGAAAATGAAGGGTCAACTGGTCACACATAACATCTCAATGAAGATCAAGGCGAATCATCAAGATCTAATCTTCCCAGACAGACTGTTAGGAATAGAGCTCATCCTTTTGAGTTAATCATTGGTGATCCAGTTGTTGGTGTAAAGACTAGAAGAGCTTTTCAGAATCAATGCAATTATTCAGGGTTTTTATCTGAAATGGAACCTAAGAAAACTGAAGAAGCTCTTTCTGATCCTGATTGGGTGATTGCTATGCAAGATGAACTCAATCAATTTAAACAACAAGAAGTTTGGAAGCTGGTACCCAGACCTACAGACAGAGCAGTAGTTGGCACAAGGTGGGTATTCAGAAACAAACTTGATGAAGATGGCACAGTGACGAGAAATAAAGCAAGACTGGTAGCAAAGGGTTACTCCCAATCTGAAGGCATTGACTATGATGAGACCTATGCTCCAGTGGCTAGACTTGAGGCCATAAGAATATTCTTGGCATTCGCAGCATTTTCAAACTTTAAAGTTTATCAAATGGATGTCAAGAGTGCTTTCTTGAATGGCAAGCTAGATGAAGAGGTTTATGTAGAACAGCCTCCTGGTTTTGAAGATCCAGATTTAATTGACTATGTCTACTTCCTTTTCAAGGCTGTCTATGGTCTTAAGCAAGCACCAAGGAAATGGTATGACACTCTCTCTGAATTTTTACTTGAAAATGATTTTGTTAGAGGTGTCATAGACAAAACTCTCTTCACAAAGAAACATAAGAATGATACAATTATAGTCCAAGTCTATGTGGACGATATAATATTCGGGTCTACTAATGATCTTTTGTGCAAGAAATTTGCTAAGTTAATGCAGGGTAAATTTGAAATGAGCATGATGGGTGAGCTGAAGTTCTTTCTTGGATTGCAAATAAATCAAAGGACAGATGGAATATTTATCTGTCAATCCAAGTATGTCAAAGAGCTTCTCAAAAAGTATCAAATGGAGGACTCATCTTCAGCAAGAACACCATCATCAACTGCTGTCAAATTTGGAGCATGTGAAAATTCTACCAAGGTAGATATCACAAGCTACAGAGGTATGATAGGCTCATTACTTTACCTTACTGCGAGTAGACCTGATATTATGCATGCTACGTGTTTGTGTGCAAGGTTCCAATCGGATCCTAGAGATGTTCATCTCATTGCTGTTAAACGAATTCTGAGATATCTTAAGGGTACGCCTAACTTAGGCATCTGGTACCCTAAAGATTCTGGTTTTAATCTTGGTGGATATACAGATTCAGACTATGTAGGAAGTGTTGTGGATAGAAAAAGCACATCTGGGAGTTGTCAATTCCTAGGTGGTAGACTGGTTTCCTGGTACAACAAGAAACAACAAACAGTTTCCAACTCAACAGCTGAAGCTGAATATATAGCTGCTGGAAGCTGTTGCGCACAGATTTTGTGGATCAGGAATCAGCTGAGAGACTATGGCTTTTTGCTTGATAAAATTCCAATTTTATGTGATAATACAAGTGCCATAGCAATCTCTAACAATCCTGTGCAGCACACAAGGACAAATCATATTGACATCAGGTATCATTTTATTAGAGAGCATGTCATGAATGGTACCGTGGAGTTATTTTTTGTACCTACGGAAAAGCAAACAGCAGATATTTTTACTAAGTCTCTTGACGAATCCACATTTACCAGAATTGTTGGTGAATTGGGTATGTTAAATAGTCCTAGTAATTAAATTGGTTAATATCTGAGGTTTGATCTTTAATAATTTACAAGTGATTGATGTGTTAATATTTGTTATTAAAATCACTTGTATAATTATTTTATCAACTTATACTCTTGCTTGTTTCATCTTAAATCATTGTTATTATCTTCTCTATTTATTTTTAATTACTTCTTGTGTTTTTAGATTAATTCATTTTCTTTAAAAATATTTTTCTCGAATTTTACAAGCTGTAATTTATGAGAAATCTATTTTTCTTTAAAATGTTATTGTTTTAAATTCAGTTTAATTATTTTTGTTGTTTAAATAAATCATAGTTTCTTTTTAAATAATTTTCTATATGGAAATTATTTTATTAGAAAATTTATAGATTTATTAATTCATCAGAAATAATTATGTATATATTTAGTATTTTATTTATTTTGATTTGTAGTGTTTGTCCTTTTGTTATTAATGTTTGATCTCGTAAAAAGGACTACCTATGATCGTTTGTTTAATTTTTATTAGGTTTGCTAATTTTAGTGTAAATTATGTTACTAATTTTTTGCTTGATTTGTTGATAGAAATTAAATTGTTTTTACTTTTAGAATTGTATATATTATGGTTATATTCTGTTAATGTTTGAATTTTAGAGTAGTTATATTATTGTTTTTGTTCCAAATATGACTGTCGAAAAATCTATTTTACATTGTCATATTCTTTGTTTTTCGATAGTCATATTAGTGTCTTTTTAATACCTTAAGCTGTTATATAACTGAGTACAGGATAGTCATATTACGTTTATACGTAATATAACTATCGGTATGACTATCAACCGATAGTCATATTAGACTTGTTTTGTATATTAGTCGGGAGTTATATCAGATAGTTATATTTAGCTTATTGTTATATTGGCGTGTTAAGTCACCCAAAGAACTCTATCGATACTTACACGATATACACGAATATCAGTCGAATTGCTACCGAATTACTGTCTCAAATCACACTCGAATCACACATTTAAGGACATTAATCGATTACCCAGTCGATTATCATCAAAACAAAGGTTAAAATGTAAGATTTGGTCGAGTTTTTAAGGATTTGAGTTTGAAACTTTCGAAATTTCGATTTGCAATTCAAGAACAAAGACTGTGATTTTGTAAAATCTAAAAATATGTGTGTGTTTGTACTGCAATCAAGATCTTTGCCTCAAAATTTCAGAATTTTTGATGAAGATTTTGATTTTTTCGAATTTTTATTTATTTATTAATTCGAATTTTGTGATTTAATTGGGTTAATTGTTGAATTTTGCAGATTTCTTAATTTTAAACCCTGATTTGGAATGGCTGGTGCTTATAATAATTTTGAGCTTGTTAATCACAATTATATTGGATATTTTAATCCCGAGGATTGCCCAGTGGATCGGTTCAAGTCCTGGATAAAATTCCTAAACGAACAAAATATCTGTAGCCATTCTATAACTGCAAATGTTCCCATGAAATTTGGTCCACTTAAACTAATGTGTACTACAGCTGTCTCAGATGAAAGATCGTTTTCATTTAACTTTAATGACAAGACATATACAGTGGATGAATCTGTCTTCAATGCTGCTCTGAGGCTTCCTACTGAACAATTTGCTGAAGTGCCTTCAAATGATGAGTTGACTCAATTCTTTACAAACCTCAACTATCATGGTCAACTGAATCTTAAACGTCCACTCAAAAGCAATCTTGTTCAAGAATGGAATATCTTCTTCGAGATCATAGCAAAGGTGTTTGCTAATTCTACAAAGAGTAACAATACTGTCATCACAGGTATGTTACAGTCAATTGGTTTCTCAATTGCTCACAATAGAAGAATCAACTTTGGCAGCTTGATATGGCCCATTTTGCTAAATCGATTGAAGAAGGCTAGAAAGAACTTTGGAAAAGGTAAACTGGTTAAGTGTCATTATCCTCGGTTTTTGACACTAATTTTTAATCATCTTATGCCTAAGGATCAACCTGCTCCGTTTCCAAATGATCGAATTCAATGGTCTGGTAAACCAAACAAGAAGTTCTACACTAGGCTGGATACTTCTAAGGTCTTGTTGCATGTTCCGGTGGTCATAACACCATATATGTCTACATACATAAATTTGCCAAATGTCATGCCACAGCCAGCTGCTGAGATACCTTTAATTCAACAAGCTCCACAACCTGAAGCAGAACAAGTTCCAGAACCTCAACCTGATTCTGAACCCTTGAATGCTCTTGAACATCAACTTCCAGTGGATAAACTCACTCAGAATGAAGATGATGTACATATTAATGATCAGGTATTTGACTCAACTACTTTGCAGTCTCAATATCTTTCTGATAGTCAAATAATTGTGAGAAGTGACCAAGGGATTGTAGATCCACAACCTTTATCCCAGGTCAATGCACCAAACACTGATCCTAAATTCTCCAAACACTATCGTAGAAAGAAATTGTCATTCAAAAGAGCTATCCCTAGTAGTGATATCTTGAGTGAAACAGATTTGCCATTACAAAAGAAAGGTAAAACCATGTCAAAGGCAATCATAAACCCATTTATTCCTTCAAGTTCACCCCTGTTACTCACAATGGGGGAAGATATTTTCTTACATGAAGCTGAAAACATTGTTATGCAAGAGGAGCAAGATACAGTGCCTGCCATTGTTACGGAAGAAGAACCTTCACTGGTTGATCGGGATTTTCGAACTCCCATTGCACCACCACTGACCTTCCAAGAGGAGGCTAGGGTGATTTCTAGTGCAGGTACAATGGATGCAGCTCAGGATTATGAGAGGAGTGATGTGAGATTTACCTCAAATCTGAGTGAAACACTAGCATGTGAGGTGAGTGATACTCAGAGAGTGATTGAGGTGAGAGCACACAATGACACATACACTTTATCTCTCATAGCACAACTCGATCAAATGAAAGAAAGTCTTGCTCAAGCTGAAGAAGACAATAAAAACTTGAGATTTGATATGAATAACATGAGAACTATCTTCAACAACAAGATCAATGCACTTAAACTCTCTCAACAACAAGCAATCGAAGACTCTGGAGATGTCACAGTGGCTCAAGATCTTATTATATCTTCTATGTCTAATCAGATTGAAGATCTTCAGAATAACATAAATGAGAATCACTTATCCACTGAACATCGTCTCAGTCAGATTGAAAGGCAAAATGATCATCAAGCAAAGGGGTTGAGACAATTATATAATATCATTAGCAGAACTCACTCACTTACAGCAGAAGAGAAGAAATTCTTTGGAAGTAGTGATGAAAGTGACCCTGGAGCTGGTACAAGCCACAAAACTGTAGAGGATTCCTCAACTAAGGGGGAGAAATCTAGAGGGGGAGGAAGTGTAAGTAAAGAGAAAGATGAAGACAGGAGTGAAGGGAAGAAGAAGACAACTCATCAAGCAGCAGAACAGGAAGGTTTAGAAGGTTTTTACTATACAGGTGAACCTGATATTGATCTGTTTGCTGACTTACAGTTTCCGGATGTTGGTGAAGAATTCGATGAACCAGATCTCAGTTTTTGGGATGATGAAGATCCAATAATTCCTGATTCTGTTGAAACACAAAGAATGAATTTTGAAGCAAATAAAGAACTTGAACAGAATGAAGCTAATCTATCTATGAGAGAAGAAAGACTCAAGAAGACACTCGAATAGTTAGCTCATAATGAAAGACTTCAAAAGGCTGAACAGGAAGCACTTCAAAAGCAACATGCTCAAAAGCTGGAAGCTAGGAAGATGTACATCAAGTACAAAAATGGTGATAAGTGGGAACGTGCTCAAAAGGTAATAGACTCACCATAAACTTCTGACTATGATGATCGTCGGATGATTGCTATTTTTGAAAGCTTTAGAAAGAAGAACCCTGTACATGACATGTACTTGAAAGCTTTGAAGACAGAAATTGTGAGAATAACCACGGCATCTGATCCTAAGAATGGTGAGCTACTAATCTTTGTTGAATGTCATAAGCTCGGATCTCACAAAGTATTGCTTCAGTTCTTCTATGATAGATCTCTGTCAGAGCTTTGGGTGTTGAGACCAAAAGTAAGAACATCTTCTGAGCTAGGCATACTGCTTCATGAAAAGTTTCAAGAGTTTGCTGAAAGAGCTGGTCCTGAAGTTATAAATAACCCTCCACAAGTTAAAATTCTTAAGGGAGATGTTATTCACACTGTTAATCTTCAGACAGAAGAATTATATACACACCTTGCCAGATATTTGGTATATGTTGAATATGCTCTTCGAAATCATGGTTTTGCATCACAAGAAAAAATTGAAGCTGCAGATCATATTCAATCCTATGCCCAGACCAACATGAAGAAGTACAAGCAGTATCAAGGTGAGTTGAGAAAGAAACTTGGAATACCACTGGTTTATCCTACAGATGTGTCATCCAGAAGGGAATTACTTGTTGACTCCGAATTGATCAAGAATTTACCTGATATGGATGAACAAGAAGAAGGAGAAATCAACGAGGAAGAAGGTGGTAAATGAAGATTAGCTCTACAAGTTATATCATTAGAGCTTTGATAGAACAAGATAGGATAATTGTCTTATATGATCAGTTTAGAGGATCATCTATCTTGTATTTATCTTTTCTGTTTGAATCTGGATAATGTTAATATGAACCAGAACTTTTCCATTATTTACTTAGCATTTAAAGTGTTTTCTTTTACTTGTTTAATTGGGATTAGTTGAAGAATCCTCTAGGTATTTGCTTGTTATTGTATAACAAACAAATAGGGGGAGATTGAAAGGCATATGACTCAGCCTATTTGTAGTTCGAGGATCCTAATCCAATTAAACTAGATTGTAATAAGTAAATAATATCAACTGTCACAGGAATCTCAAAAGATGATAACCGTCAGAAGAAAAATCAACAAGTCAATCTATAGTTTTGATGTTTTACACTGGAAGAAGATTCAGATATCTGATCAGGCCTCAAGGTAGCATTGACACAAATGGATTCATTTAAGAGACAGAGATTTCTATAAGTGATAAGAAACAATTTCAGTACCGAATGATTGATGAGAGTGAAGAGTATAAAAAGATCACAGTGTTAAAGTCACGATGAAGAACAGAGATTGGAGTTAGTCGTTCATGAACCAGACAGTACATCGAGCGTCAACATTATTCCAGTGTATGTTCCTTATCATAATTACGTGGTTTGCAGTGGAGTATTGACTATTAAAGAATTTATATTAATTCTATTTTAATTGATTAAATCAAGTAATTAAGTTAATAAATAAATTAATTCTATCAGAATTAATATATTTGTTAAAGTGATTATTAGATTAATTAAATAAGAATTAATATGAAAAAGGAATAATTAGTTAAATGATTTTTATAAGTCATTTAATTAATTATACACTGAAAAATATGATGATATAACTATCAAACTGATAGTTATACCGATAGTCATATACAGTTCAAAGAAGAGATAGTCATATTCAGTTCAAAGAGGAGATAGTCATATGCAGTTCAATTGGATAGTCATATCTCATTCGAATGGTAGTAATACCGAATGTTATATTGAAATGAAGAGTAATACCGAATGTCATATTGAGCTGGTTAGTTATACCGAAAGTTATATTTAATCTGGACAGTCATATTACATTCAATTGATAGTCATACCGATTGTCATATTAATGTAAAATGATTGTTATATCAGTTTAATCTAAGTAATATGACTATGGCTGTGTTATTTAAAGAAGCAGAATGCAGAAGAATTGATCAGTCGAGCAATACAGAAATATTACACACAACAGCCTATCTCTCTCTCTCTCTCTCAAGCTCAAGAACAACTACAAATTTAATTCTGTAAATTCAAGTTCATCTCAGTTGTAATATCCTATCCATTGGAACTTGTTTACTTGTGATTCTTGTACTACTAGCGAATTAAGTTTCC
The DNA here is from genome assembly GCA_036435485.1 of Saposhnikovia divaricata. Lineage (NCBI taxonomy): Eukaryota > Viridiplantae > Streptophyta > Magnoliopsida > Apiales > Apiaceae > Saposhnikovia > Saposhnikovia divaricata. Next base: position 157,691,654 of record CM071595.1, read on the forward strand.
TAGTTCACAAATTGATATCTTGATTTTTATTAACTAAATTAGCAAAGTTCATGTTGAATTTTCTAATTAGTTATTAATTACTTGATAATCATTTGGACTGATTTTGTAACACCCATCAAGTTAATATATTGTTATATTCAACTTGAAATTTGTGTTATATTATTCCGCACAAAATATTCGTTTAAGTGAAAATTGTTTAACGAATAAATTTTGAGAAAATGGTATAGATTGTATTCAACCCCCCCTTCTACAATCTTATCAGACCTAACAATGTCATTTTTTGGATTTGGACTGCTAACCGTATGTAAGACTTGGTAACAACTTTTAGAAACAGTACCCTGTGTTTCTAGCTGGAACAAAAGTAAGATGTAAACTAAAAAAGGCTATAAATCCGAGAGATTGTTATGTTTGTAGGATATGAGTATTTCATCATTCCTCTCTCTTCTGATATCCTTGTCAAATGAGTAATGAATACTGTTTTACTTAAAAATCCTCTAATATTGTGGCAAAAAAAACCTTTTAATACTGGATTCATTTTTATTGGATGCAAAAATTCCGTACATGAATCACTACCAAACTTGGCTATTTCATATCCGAGGACTTGTTCAACACATTCATTGCTTCATTCCGCATTTGTTTGTTTTATTTCCAAATGAAACATATGGCCTCTGTTTTGGATATTAATGGTGGGTGGTGTTTTAGAATCTTTGATTAAGGATCACCATCTGATTGGTACCAAATTGCAAGTGGCAGACTCTGTACTTCCAGGTTCCTACTTAGTTCTTGAATGTCATGTAATTGTGCTCTTTGTTAAGCACATTTGGAGAGATTTGATGTCATTATAAATCTTACCAACGTTTAGTACTACTAAATGGATAGTTATAGACTAAGGTCTCTCGTATGTGAACCAATATGATGGAATAATATTTCTCCGAGTTTCAGAACTCTTTCTTCATAATTTCGATCATTATTGTATTAGTTTTTGCTGGAATTTTACATATTATCAAAATACGGTCCATTCCTTAGACTTTTTAACAGAGGTTTAGTACATTTGTCAACCTATTTTTGCACGAGTATAAAATGGATTATATACATAATACAACCCTTATGAAACTCACGCTATGTCAAAATCAGGGTTTCTACAGAAAACATATGTTCTACTCATTAAGAATAAAAAGAATGTTATCAATATCTGTAATGACCTTAGCATTAAGAATAAAAATTACGATGTTTCATAAAGTTCCAGCTTAATGGCTTCCTCTTAGTTAAAAAGTTGTTAAGTTTGAACAGAAAGCTTAAAAGTAAAGTATGGGTAGCTATATAGAATTCATCTAAGCCTAACTTACATCCCCCTTGTTACTGATTAGGCAGATTAGATCTTTAGATGTCTTTCTGAAGAATACTTGGGAATAACTTAATTAATATCTGACGATTCCTCCTAAAGGCAGAAAACAATGTCTTAATTGAATTACATGAGGAGGACATGGATACAATCATTAACCTTCCTCTAAATATGTTTCAACATCCATTTTGATGTACAAATTATAGGTCATTAAGTTATTGTTAATCTTGATTTATATCATGCGAAAACATCCTTTCAACTCCTGCTCGTGCTCTAGCTTGTATTTGGCGTGGTTCACAAAGTTAATACTAATTAAGGAGTTTGAAAAGATGAAACAACATACAATAGTAGTTTTCCTATGATAGTGCAAACTACTGAAAAGGACCAACATTGCTTTAGTTCTTAAATCTTAGCTTATCTACCACATGACAGTAGACTACACCTGACATTCTTTTTCAAAATTCCTTAAAACTACAGAAAACTTTGCTGTGAGAAAAATCCGGAGAAACTTTCACCTGGGTAGCATTCAAAAGAGTTATTCAACTTTCTAAAGATTCATAAATCCTAATTAACGTCATGTTTGGAAATTTGAGGACATGCTCTTAATCAACCTATATGCTCACATAAAACTTCAAAATGAGAACATTGAAAAAGCAAGGTTTATAGTCATCATTTTCTCTCTTGACTTTCAAATACAACAAAAACTAAAAGTAATCCTTTTTCACCATCTGTAGAAAAGAACAAAACCATTCAAGTTAACACGTAGAAAAGAACAAAACCATTCAAGTTAACACACAAAAATACGACATGACAACTTAAAGGCAAGGCAAATATGTCTTTTACAGAAAAGGAACCCAAATTTGCCAGACCTTTACATCACAATCTAAACTGCCAATAGCTGAACTTTTGCCCAACACTATAAATGCAATTTTACACCAAAATGGTGTAACAATTTCCTCCAACCCAACACTAAAACTTACACCATTTTGGTGTAACACCAAAAATTACACCAAATTTGGTGCAACACCAAAATTTGGTGTAACTTTTAAAGTTTTTTTTAAATCCCAACTTCACCCTTCCATTCATAAGCTAAAACAAATTTATGTCGTCTACACCCAACAACTTTATTACTTTTTGTACTTTTAACAATAAAATAGCATTTAAAATACAAAAAGATTCTTTTTAGTGTAGGATTTGGTGTAATTGGATTGGAGTTGATTTGATGTATAGTGTAAGTTTACACCATTTTAGTGTAAAATTCACATCAAAATAGTGTGAAGGGTTGGAGATGCTCTTAGTGCTGAAGTTTCAAACTCTCTAGAAGATAAACATATAAGTCATATATGGTAGGCTGCATGTGTGAAGAAGAGAAAAACAAGAAAAAGAAGTGGTTGATCATTGAATATGAAGTGGAGGCTGTCAAAGTTTCACGTTAAGGTGATGTAAGGCATGATGTGTATGTTAGATTTTATAGCCTATAAATTGAAACCAAGCTAGTTCATTTGATAACACACCAAGAAAAATACATTGAAGTGTAAGAGAGAGAAAGAAAGAGTTGAAGCTCTTGTGTGAGAGAAAAAAAAAATTGTAATTTCTTCTTATATATAAATTGTTATTGTGCCAATACACGTTTCCAACAAGTGGTATCAAAAGCTAAGGTTTCGTTCGGAAAAGAAATTGGCAAATTTCTGGGAATTTTTTTTTCCGGTCACTATTTCTTTCAGAAAATACTATTCATCATCGGAGAAGAAGGCACTGTTCACGCCGTAGAAGACGAAGTACTGTTCATACGGCACTGTTCATACATACGGTGCTGTTTATACGAAGTACTGTTCATACGAACTGTTCATACGAAGTACTGTTTATACATACGGTACTGTTCATTTATACTGTGCAAGGATATTTTTTTGAAAGAAAAAAAAACATGGCAAATATGATGCAGCCACAAATTTCGATATTGACGGATACAAATTATGAAAGATGGAGTATCGAAATGAAAGACCAGATTCCATCCCATCGGTCTCAGTTCTTACGACATCTGGGACATAGTCGAAAGCGGGTACAACGAGCCTGCAAATGCAACCGCTGAAGCAGCTCTTCAGAATGCCGAGAAGATGGCATTAATGGAGTCTCGAAAAAAAACAATAAGGCATTTTTCATGATTTTTCTTGGTGTGTTTCTTTAACAATACAAGCAGCCCTTTTATAGGCTTGAATAAACATAAATTTACATCATTGCTTACATAATTATAGCCTACATAATTGACTATTGTGCATGCATGCATTTGTTCAATTTTCAACCTAGCCTACCATATATGACTATATATGTTTATCTTCTAGAGAGTTTGAAACTTCAACACTCCCCCTCAAACTCGACTTTGCATCCCGAGCTTCTCTTTCATTTTATGGAACATCTCCGGCTTCAATGGCTTCGTGGAAATATCTGCTAAATTTTCATCGGTCCTGCAGTGCATCAACTCCACGATTTTATCATTCACTTGTTCTCGAATAAAATGATATTTAATATTGATGTGCTTGCTTCGACTGTGTGACACCGGATTCTTTGCAAGTGAGATAGCAGATTTGTTATCCACGTATATAGCAACCGGATCCTCCTTTGCAAGTTTTAACTCGCTCAGTATATAGCCTAGCCACATAGCTTTACATGCGCATGCTGCTGCTGCGATGTATTCTGCCTCACATGTTGAGAGAGCAACCGTTGGTTGCTTCTTTGATGACCACAAAAATATCGCTGAACCTGTAACACCCCCAGATCCGGGGTCAGGGATTGGGTCGTTACGGTCTCATAACTTATACCCAATACTTGACTTGAGTCCAAAATCAATAAGTAGCATGCTATGACCCCACAATAATAACCACTCACACACACACAGTTATAGTCCCAGAGATGAAATTGAAATAAGTCTTATATTAAAGGGTTATGAATAAAGGTTATTACAATCCCAAAAGGATAACATCATAAGTTTAAAAGTTTTACCGTTGATTACATTAATTATACATATAGTTAAACAGGAAACAAAAGATGTCTAACTATGCTACCTCAGCAATGGCGGCTAGCATCTCAGCGGGGAGTCCGGTGGGTCGGGTAACCCGCTTTCGCCGAGTGCGCCTGACGCGAGCCATCTGTCCTAGCTGTTGTTGTGACATAATATTAACAAAGCAAGGGTGAGCGAAAGCCCACGAACAATAATATAACAGAACAGTGATACATATATACAGCAGTTCAAAATATCCTTTGAAATCATATGCCATGCATAAATGAAGTTATTGCCAGTATAATATAAAGGATGAAGTTACCAGATAACTCAAAATATTTGTTTGTAGAAATATCTGCTACATCAAATGTAAGCGAGATATTCTCATTGTCATTAAAAAGAGGAACTTGCATGAAAAGATGGCAATTCCAGTTATGAACACTTTTCCAGCTCTGCCAACAGTAATCATGTTGCAGGAAATAAATAAGTTTGGATGATGAACCAATGATGGAGTATTCACCGCGCCCGCTGTTCCAATCTTGATGATCAGTCGAGATTGTACAGCTCAAATTAGATTTACTACCGGTAGAAGGAAGAACTGACGGCTTTACTTGTCTACCGCCTTACTAGCTCTCCCCGGCCAACGGTTGGGCCAAAGGGGATGGACCGGCGCTACTCGGCCTCTTACACGACTCCTAGTTCAAATAGAATTCATGATTCTGAATGTAACGTTCGTCCCCCTTTCCCTAAGTATAATACTTGTTGATAAGACTCCACAAAGTAATCGTATCTAGTTGAAAAGGAAAATGCACCAATAACTTCCTAGCTATTGCTTGGTAACGAATATCAACTTGTTCCAACCATCTTACCCCTCGAAAGATGAGAAGGTAAATAACGACTTAATAAGTCAATAGCACCCGAGTTGCGAGTGAAGAGAATACTTTATGACCGGGAAGTCGACAAGATAAATATCATTTTCCAAGTAAGGTTCCCTTATTATTAGGGAGATAGACGCAAAGAAGAATGATGTCTGAGAACCTTTCTTGATATATGATTAATAATAATATGACTCCGAAATATTTTCTGTAATAATCGAAGAAGATAAACCTTATCGAGGTTATTCTAAGTATGGAATAAATATTCAGAGAATATTTATTGAATTAAAATATTTTACAGAATATTTAGGAATATGAAAGAATATCTTTAATCAGAGTATTTCTCAAATAATCCTTGAAGAAATATCGAGAGAATATTTATTGCATAATTAAATATTCAAATGAATATTCAAAATAATATTCATTAATTAATAAGACATGAAAGGAATATTTAAAATATTTAAAATAATATTCGATGATTAAATAAAACCCTGGATGAATATTCAAAATAATATTCATAATTAATTAGGAATTTAAATGTTTATTGAAAAAGTAATATTCATTTAATGAATAATATTCTAAATGAATATCAAGTAATATTCATTTAGTAATCCAAGCTTTAAAGGAATATTCGAGATAAGACTCGATAAATAAATCAAGCTTCAGATGAACATTAAAATAATATTCATCAAGTAATTACTATCTTAAATGAATATTCGAAAGTAATATTCATTTAATGAATAATATTCTAAATGAATATCCAAATAATATTCATTTAGTAGTCCAACCTTTAGAAGAATATTCGAAATAATAATCGATAAATAATTCGACTCTGAATGAATATTAAAAAAAATATTATTCGTCGAATAGTTACATTCAAATAATTATTTGAAGTAGGGATCGTTAAATAAATAATCTCGAACGAATATTCAAATAATATTCGTCGCCCGAATAATGGAAAATATTTACTTAGATATTTTCTTTCGAGGTAATCTCGATATGTCAAGAAATATTGACTCCCGGTCTATATTTGATGAATAAGATGGATACGCCCTTCTATGAGGGTCTTACAATAACCGGCTTATAATTGATACATTAGCTATCTAATTTATAAGCCAATAAACAATCAGGGAACAAGCATAACGATATAACTTGAAAGTAGGCATGCATGCTATGGCATATGTATAACAGAAAACATATATATATATATATATATATATATATATATATATATATATATATATATATATATATATATAATAACAGCCTAAAAGAAGGGAATTGAAACTTGTCTGGTAGTCGAGTACAATAAGGGGTAGTGGTAGCGGGTCCCGGGTCAGCTTGGTGATCTATAAATAGCCAAGACATTCGGGATTAATCACTTAACATCTTAAAAGTTAAGTTATACTTAAATCGAAACACGTTCTCGAGTTATCTCGTTATACCCCTTTTAGTGGATTCCTTTTTATCATTGATCTGACCCGACATTCGTTCGTTAATACGACATGTCACTGTACTTATACTTGGGACAAACTTAAGTCATACAAGTTCTAAGGTTGATCATTACGAACCAATATTATACTCCGAGTTTTATCGTTCGTTTTCTAAATGTTTTACCAAAGTTATAACCAAGCGGGTTTTTAGGGGTTCGTTCGCGTTTAACTTCGATTCCAACATTTTTATAAAATCGAAAAACGATCCGTTTCACATGAGGTTTTCTCTCAAATCTTCCTTTTTACCTCTAGTATTTAATTACCAAGATTCGCCACTGAGTAACATGATTTACGAGGGTTCAATTGAAGTTACGAACTTTTACTTACGGTTCCGAACCAATTTTAGTAATTTGACCATAACTCCTAAACCGTAAGTCGGAATGTTTCGATTCTTTCGCCAAAACGATCTATGGCTCGAGATCTACAAGGACCAGTCATGATATTATCAAGGTCAGGAACCTACATTAACTGCCATGCTTGGTTTCTAAGTGCTAACAAAAATTCGGCATTACGACGGCTATAAATCGGACGTTCTATAAATCGTAATAACACAACCAAGCCACACCGGGCACCAATACAATTCATACACATATTTCTCATCCCAAATCTGTCCAAGAACATCTACTTTACCATCATAATCCTCATGCTTCTTAAATCACATAACTAACTACATAATCATGCTTATAATCACCACCATAATCACACAAAGCTAAACCCATCAAAAACATATATAAATCTTAAATCAAATGCTAGGGTTTCAAGAGGTCTACCTTCCTTGGAGTATTTTCTGGCCTCACTAAGCTTTGTATGATCCTTGAGTGGCCTTAAGCTAGCTAAATCAACCATAAAAATCAAAGAAAACCAAGATTAGTTCTTGAAGAACACTATTCACCCTCCTTGTAAATGATTTATTTGAAAATGGAAACAAAGGATTTTGGACTTGAAATTTCTAGGAGATTAGTTTCTTGAAATATAGAACTCACCTTAAAAATTACAAGATCAAACAAGGAGTGGAAGGTGGATTTTTGTTTTTGAATTTCATGAAAGCCGAATGGTAAAAAAAATGGGAGAATGGAGTTGTTTTGCTTGCTTCACTTTGCTCTCATCTATTTTGTGTGAATTATTGCTTGGTTTAGAAAATATCTTGTATAAAGTGGCTTTAATAAAGTGACTTTGTCATTGCATGCATCACTTGAGCCATGTGTTAAGATCTTGTGGTGTTGATGAGGTATTAAGGCTTACTAAGTAGTTTGATCTCTAATGTTACTAGTTAGCATTGTAACTAGCTTGGTCACTTGGTCTTATCCTCTTGCACATGCATGCATCTTGCTCCCCTGCTTGATTCCTTGTCCGGTTATTGCTTAATTCATTAATCGTTCGAACGAATAACTCAATCGTTTCTAGTCAGGGTTTTACCGAAAACCGTAATAATATATACGCCATCATTTTCCATCTTTCTTACTAACTTTCAAATTTATATTCCTTAAATCCCTTCGTTAATTTCTTAAGTCTTTCAGTGTCCAGGGAACACTCGGAGAAAATAAAAGTGCGGTTTTTCAGAATCCGATAGCTTTTACATACACTTATTTTCCTCCTGGATCACTAATACGAACTCAGAATTTCGTTCCGGATACTTATATATCGCGTCGTCTAATAATATTCCTAAATCCGCCAAAATCACTATTCATCCATTTTTCTTTACTCATCCTTTTAGGGTTGTACAATTGTCCCTGATCTCTTCCGATCGTTCCTTAACCTTTGTACGGAACCACTGGACCACTACAGATATCGATTTGGATGATATAATAATAATCTTCTCCTTTAGAATTATCAAATCTCATTTCCCTAGGAGATAGATAATTCTTATCTAAAGTGTCAACCAATAGTATTCTTCATGGCATATAAACATTTGCATCCAAATCTATTCCTTTCATTCATTATCTCAATCGTTATATCGTAGTCGTAATCACTATACACTATTACCTCAGTACAAAATAAAAATTTTTAATTATATCCAAAATTTGGGGTTTTTACAGTCTCCCCTCCTTAAAAGGATTCCGTCCCGGAATCAGGTAGGAAGCAAAGAGTCGTTTGTCTGTCGTTTCACCTTTCAGCGTCCGGATCAACTCTTAGTCGTTCTGCCCTTTCTCAGCACATCTACTGGTGCTACAATACGTACTTTATCCTTTTTCCCTCAACGTTGCTACTTTTCGTACAACACACTATCCGGGTTATATTCTTACTCAATCTTATCCTTATTGATACATGCAGTAACATTGGTATCACTATCACCCTGCGAATTCGGAGGTAACCTCGCTCGTACTGTGCATTTCCTGATCGCTTTAATCTTCGTAATCTCGATCAATATAGAGAAGTGGAAAGATTTATTGAGAGATCACTATGATCAATTGAACATATGTTATATTGCATAGTTAGTACAGAAGGGGGCCAGCCTTTACTACTTGACAAGCAATTAAACAAGTTATGGTATTCCACTTAGACTTCTATCACATAGATAGATAGTCACGTAGCAGTACCTCCCCTCCTTAAAGGGTTGTTCTACTCAATTCATAAAGAAGATGAATAAGAGAGAAGAAAATAAAAGAATTCTAAAGGATTGTAGAAAGTTTTCATGATTGTAAAAGATCATACTCAGAATTTACCTCTGAACTATAGAGGTTCATCAAAGAAGAAAATAATCATGATTATATCCAATACTATTTGATCGCAATCTCATGTGTCAACATATCTTGCTGATTTGTCCACTATACTATGGACCTATACTCTGGCTCAACCTTACCAAACTTACTTTTGGAAAATCTTTGAGCCTCTCAGGTTAAATCTTACTTTCTCGCTTGACACCATTGTTACTGACATTTCTTGTCACGCTACTAGCTTTTTCATATTTATAATACTAACGCTATCAGGTTGTCATCCCGATAACTCATTAGAAAGCCCATTTATTAATCCATTCATAACATTCCTTGCTTCACATTCCATAATTATCTTCCCCATCTTTTCTTTATCAATCACATCCTTCTTATCATCTGATTCTTATTTACTTCTGTTATTTACTTTCACCTTCATCTCTTTATTGAGATATCTTTTGCACTTGGTACCTCCTTATTGGTATTCCATTACATTTACTCTATAATCATCACATTATTCCAATTTAAATTCTCCGAAATGAATCTGGCCGATCCCTTTAACTTAGATTCAATATAATCTACTTCCGTCAACTTGTTTCTCATCACTTATTCTTTTCTACCCGCGGGTTTCCACAGGTTGTCTTTCGTAAGTCAGACCAGGTCATACATCTACCTGCTCGCACTCTTATCATCTGTTGAGCATCTGCGTTTTACTGGTGTAGCTTTGCCACATGAAACACGTTAATACCATGCTATAAGCTTTAGGGGTAAAACTATAACGCCTTAGAAATTTCAGAATATTTAATTATTGAGAGTTATTTATTTTATTATTAAATGTGAATTATGTGGCGTATATATTTGTTGTGGAGGTGATGTGTCTGTTGAATAATATTTGGAGGTCAGATTGATATTTTATATGTGTTATGTAAGCCCGACTATTTTAATTGTATTTTTGGGATTTATTTCCTAATTAATATCGTTATATTTACTTTCTGAGAATTTTATAAAATCATCGGAATTAGTAAAAATTATGAAATCTTTTGTTTTATTAACTTTATTAGTTTATTTGAGTTTTAAAAATGTTGTATGGAATTGTTTTGATTTTTAACGATTTTAAAATGATTTTATGAATTCTGTTTTATAATGCGGATTTAATCTTGTAAAATCCGTATTTAATTCGTTTTTGATCCTAATAATATTTTAAAAATATATGGGTGATCGTAATTTTGTATTCTTCATTTTAGAATTTTAAATTTCAAAATTTCAAACATTTTCTCATTAATTAGAATTTCGGGAATTTAATTAGTGTTTAATGCAAATTGTAAAAAAATCATTTTTTCTTGTTTTGTTTTATAACAGTCTTTCCCCTTTTAGAACCAAATCCCTAAATCCCCAAATCATTTTCATGAGACAACAATCTCTCGATCCTTCCAGCAGCTCCTCTAGTCCTCTCCCTAATCTCCTATCTTCCTCTCAAACTCTCGATTCCAGCTCATAAAATTCGGGTGGTCACTAGTTCTGGTAAGCCTTCGTTGGAGGCTGATGTGTTTCTAATGCTTTGAATTTATATCAATCCTTCCCTGTTCATCACTTTTCCCTTTCCCTGTTGTCTAACTTCGAAAGTGGGGTGTGTAGGTGTTGTAAAGCATCGAGTGGCGTGTGTGGGTACTTCCCGTGTGCTGGATATGTGTATACAGCTTGTGTGGTTCGGTTGTGGGTGTCTTCCTCTTTCCCTCTCCCCTATCTTTGCCACCGATGTTGTGGTGTGTGTGTCATTGTAAACTGCTATGTGTGAGTGTGTGTGGTCTAGTGTGTGTCGAGTTGTGTGTGTTTGTGAATTAGAGTAAAGCAAGTGTACGTGTGTGTGTGTTAACAGTGATGAAGTGTGTGTGGGTTAAAGGTTGAGCCAAAGAAAATTGTGGCTTGAATGTCGATTTTGGTACTAATTCCCTCTCCCCTGTTCTTGTCCTTCTCGGCTGTTGTGTGCGTAGAAATGGAATGGCTGTGTTGCTTTGTGTTGCACGGTGACAGTGTCGATTGTGTATGTTGTGTTCGAAGTGAGTGTTGTGTAGCCGTGTGGCTATGCTTGAGTTCCCTGTTCTGGTTATTTGTCTTGTGATATTGCAAAGGTTGAACTGAGATTTTGATGATCCTGATTAAACTTTGTCGAAGATTGTGGAATTATTTACAGAAATTTCATTTTGTTCGTATTAATAGTAAGTGTAGAATTCCGAGTTGGAAACCCTAATTTGGGCACCCTCGGGATTTTGCCCCCTCGACGGTGATTTAATTTGAGTCGAGGGTATAAAATCGGCGATGATGATTATTTTCTGAGCCAAAACTTATTTAATAATTAATATTTGTTATTTATCTAATAAATTGTACCTTATTATTAAATTGGTGTTAATTATTTGATCTATAATGAATTGGGATTTCAGTAAATTGGAAATGTGAATTGGGAACGTTATTTGAAGTATGGATTTAATTGTTAATTGATGATTACGTTGGTTGTGTCGGCTGTATCCCGACTGGCAGTCCCCCGTATAAAGGGGATGCCGTCAAAATTTTTCTAAATTATTAAAATCATTTCTTGATGACGAATATGTATAACTATACAATTTATAAGAGCTGTGAGTCGGGCTTCATATTTTAAAATCTATATAGTATGTGCTTATGTGGCTATGTGATTAAATACTTTTGTCTGTAGTTTATGTATTGATATTATATGATTAAATAAACGTAAATTAGGGAAACTATTCGCTGGGGTAGACTAAGTGGAATGTTTATATTGATTAGCGAGTATTAAACAGGATTCTGAAATAGTGTTATATTGTGTGTAGATTCCGTGGATAAAGGAAAGGCTAAAGCTGAGGACGTAAAGACGCTTCGGATTCTGTGATTTTCTATTTAAGGCAAGTAAATTGCTTCAATTATCTTTTAAATGAGTATGATTATAAAACCTGATTCATATGCTTATTCAAATTACTTTGCCATAATTGTTCCGTTAATTTCCCGAATTTTCGAATACTTAATTGTTGTACCAAAAAGTGATTCCACTGAGTTGTTGATGCTATTAATGAATTGATTTACATCCACATTCCTTGTAAGTGTATTATTTCACTCCTCTTTTAAGTAAACCACTTCACTTATATTTCCAGCGAATTATGACTATCATAACTTGATTCTTATGCATTCGATTTATTCTTGATATAACTGCTCTGATAATTTCCATTAATTTTGAATATTCCAATTTATACCCCAAGTTGATTATATCATTTCGTTGATCCTTTTAGTAGCTTGACTTAAATCAATACCCCTGTTTGTCATATCGAACTTGTCGATATTTAATTCAGAGATTACCTGACCTTGTTCTATTTGGTGAGATTTGAGATGTTAACCTGGAACGAAAGTGTTCAGGATGTTTGGTAATTGAGGTGGTCGATTGTTCCGACACCTGATGTTTAGTTAGGATTGGACTGTTAGTTTTTTTAAAATGTGGACCGTAAGGGTCGGACCAGATTTGTGGTCGGAAATAATTAAGGCCAATGTGTGCCGTGGATCCATTAAAGGACATTGCTGTGTGCGTTTGTCCGGGGTTAGTGCGTGACTGATCAGCAGCCTAACCTTATAATTGTTTTTATTTATAAAATGCATGATAGTCCAATCCGATTCTATTCTATGATTCAAATAAAAGATGAACCTTTAATTGAGATATATATATATATATATTGTTGAATTGTTAACTCTTGAAAATCTTGCAGACATATCAGTTGTTGATGTTTTAATTTCATACATATATACTTGCTGAGCGTTTTGGCTCACTTGCTTGCTAATTCTGTTTCCTCAGCTAAGCCAGGAGATGTCTAGAAGAAGTGGCCCGTCGGGTTGGGGTAGTCACCGTGGCAGTCAGAGGGTCGAGGCGGTTGGTTGGGTAGTGACATATACCTTGGTTTATATTATATCTGTATTTGTAGGCAGATTATCATATTTGATGGGATGTATATTATTTAATTCAGTTCTGGGTTGTAATAGCTATTGATAGTTGTTTCATACAGTGACCTGTGTGTGGTCTGGGTTGTTATGGTTTTATTTTCTTATGGATTAGTATAACTTGTGCTTGTGGACTGTTTCAGTTACTTAGTTGCTTAAGCAGGTGATTAGTCCGGTTTATGATTACATCATGCCGAAATTTCTATAATTTCTCCTATATTAATGTTTAATTGAATATAAGAGTTTATGATATTATTGTTGGTAAGTGAGGGTGTTACAAGTTGGTATCAGAGCCACAGGTCACAGTCACTGAAACAATTAGGTGGGGAGTTGGGGTAGAGTTATAAGAAAGGTTAGGATTGTTCCGTGAGAGACAGGAAGTCTAATTATATTATATATATATATATATATGTATACTTCAGGCACCTGCTTCTGGTTCCGATTCAGACCCGGACGAGGATCCGGAAGGTGGGGCTTCTGTACCGCAGCAGATTTCCCCGGGGGTTATGCAGCCGTTCGTGGGATCGCAGGGCTCAGTGAATGGGCCAGCATACCAGTATACTCCTCAGCCTGTACCATACCATGTGTACGAGCGAGTGGCCCGCGAGAGGGACTATCTCTTGGGACAGATGGCAGAGTGGAGGGCTATGAGGGCTGGGGAGGAGGAGCGGGCTAGAGATAGAGATAGAGTGGCGGCTGAGCTGGAGGATGTCCGGAGGCGAGTACGAGCTCTTAGACGTGTTGTCATTAGGCGGGGACGGATGAGATCCCGAGATGAGCCGGCATTTGTGACACAGCAGGTGACCCTAGGTCTGGTGACGGCAGAGCTGGAGAGCATTTTGGGATCAGCTTGGCGGGGAGAGTCGGATGACGATGATGACCAGTGATGATTAGGGTAGTATGATGATGGGGTATTTAGCGGCATGTTATGGCAGTAGTAGTACGTCAGGATTCGCAGTGCGACCAGTTTTGTTGTATATATCTGTTGTACTGTGACTAGATGTTAGCAGTCTTCTCTTTTAGTATTATGTTGTACCCTTATCGAAGCGTTGTTCTTACGCTTGTATCTGATCTATCTATATATATCATTATCACTTTTGCAGGACTGTGTTAAATTTCCTTATACTGTCATTTACTTAAGCATCTTATTTACTGCTCGTTTCATATTTACTTTCAGCACCATTTCCTTCTAGCATTGTTTTTACTTTCGATACTATGTTTGACCTTAGCATTATGACTATTGTTTCTTTATTGCACCTATTGAACGTTTGTGAATACCTTGTGTAACCTTGGATTAATATCCTATTGCACCCTGTGAATCAATTGTTGACCGGAATATTGGTTGGAGACCTCGAATTACCTTTCAGTAATATATGCATTGTTTGTTTAAGTTGGAGCATGTTGAGATATTATTTTCTGAACCTGAATCTAATATAATTGTTCATTGATTTCAGAAATATGCCACCCAAAAAGAAGAAACAAAATACCCGAACCCCCGAACAGGGTGAGCAAGCTAATCCACCCCCTGTTGGTCAGATGGACCCTGCCTTAGCACAGATATTACAAACTCTTGTTCAACAGACTGCTACTCTGGCACAGCAACAGCAGCAATTACAGCAGCAGTTGTTGGCTCAACAGCAACAACAGCAACAACAGCAACAACAGCAACAACAGCAACAACAGCAACAACAGCAACAACAACAACAGCAGCAGCAGCAGCAGCAGCCACCTGTTCCTCCGGTGGTTACTTTTAAGTCTTTCCAGGCAGTAAAACCTCCTGAGTTTAAAGGGACAGCGGACCCGGTGGAGGCGAGGTCTTGGTTAAAAGAAATGGAAAAAGCCATTGCACTGGTTGGGGTTCCAGCAGACAAACAAACTGAATATGTAAGTTATTTCTTGAAGAATGAAGCTACTTACTGGTGGGAGTCGGTGAAGATGTTGGAAGCTACTGAGGTGATTCCTTGGGAGAGGTTCACAGAGCTATTTTTGGAAAAGTATTTCCCCGACTATATGAAAGACCAGATGGAGATGAAGTTTTTGGAGCTGAAACAAGGGAAAATGTCGGTGACAGAATATGAAACCAAGTTTACGGAACTAGCTAGGTTTGCTCCGGCCTATGTGGATACGGAGAGGAAGAAGGCTAAGAGGTTTCAACAAGGATTGAAACCGTGGATTCGTACTAAACTAGCAGTTTTGGAGTTGGAGACTTATGCAGCAGTGGTGCAAAAGGCCATGATAGCTGAAGGGGAAAGCGAATTATACTTCAAGGAAAAAGAAGGAAAGAAAAGGAAGGCTGGGTCAATGGGGGAACGACAAGAGCAAGGCAGTTCTCATAATGTGTCAAATAAAAAGCCGGGATTCCAGCCAGGAAAGTATGGGAACCCTAAGAAGCCGGGATCAGGGAATGGGGGCCAAGGAAATAGAATTCAAGATGCGAGTCAACAGAAATTGGTTAGGCCACCCTTGGCAGAATGCAAAACTTGTGGGAAGAGGCATCCGGGGGTGTGTACAAAGTTGGAGGTGACGTGTTTCAAATGTAATCAAAAAGGTCATTATGCTCGGGAATGCAAGGCAGGAATTGTGTGTCACCGTTGTGGGAAGCCAGGACATATAATGAAAGACTGTAAAGTACCTGTAGTGAAGCCTCCAGTTCTGGCTAATCCAATACTGCAAGCAATTGAAGCAGCACCCCCGACATCAAGTATCAGACCAGTGGCAAGGACTTTCAACATGACTCTGAACGAAGCTATTAAGAATTCGGATGTGGTGGCAGGTACGCTTCCTGTAAATTCTGTCAAAGCTAAAGTGTTAATTGATTCCGGGGCTACGAAATCCTTTATATCCAAAGAATTTGTTCAAAAGTTAAATTGTGAGGTATGCATGTTACGTGAAGCTATAGTTATAGAAATAGCTAATTCAGAACGAATTCCGGTTACGCAAGTGTGTCCTCGTTGCAAGATTGATATTTCAGGGCATTGTTTCTACGCTAATTTGATACCATTTCAGTTAGGTGAATTCGATGTTATCTTAGGAATGGATTGGTTAACAGAGAATAATGCCCAAATTGATTGTAAGAATAAGAAGGTGATCCTTAAACCCTCTGATAATGTAGAAGTTACCTTTAGGGGTCAGAGGCAGACTAGGAGATTTTTGTCGATCATTCAAACAAAGAGGTTGTTGAGGCAAGGATGCGAAGGTTATATGGCTTATGTCATGGACACTAGTCAAGAGGTGCCTAAAATAGAGGAAATTCCAGTGGTGAATGAATTTCTTGATGTTTTTCCGGATGAACTTCCCGGATTACCTCCGGATAGAGAAATAGAATTTACCATTGATTTAGCCCCAGGAACTGAACCCGTGTCAAAGGCTCCTTATCGAATGGCACCTGTAGAGATGAAGGAATTGGCAGTCCAATTGCAAGATCTTCTGGAGAAAGGTATTATTAGGCCTAGTGTATCGCCGTGGGGAGCTCCGGTATTATTTGTAAAGAAGAAGGATGGAAGTATGAGACTGTGTATCGATTATCGGGAATTAAATAAGTTGACCATTAAGAATAAATACCCTTTGCCAAGGATTGACGATTTATTTGATCAATTAAAAGGAGCAACTTGTTTCTCGAAGATTGATTTGCGGTCAGGATATTTTCAATTAAAGATTAGACCGGAAGACGTTCCAAAAACAGCGTTTCGGACTAGGTACGGGCACTACGAGTTCTTAGTAATGGCCTTTGGGTTAACTAATGCACCAGCAGCGTTCATGGACCTAATGAATAGAGTCTTCAAGAAGTATTTGGATAAGTTTGTGATTGTGTTTATAGATGATATTCTGATATACTCGAAGACCGAAGAAGAGCATGCAGGGCATTTGAGAATAGCCTTAGAAACGTTGAGGAAAGAGAAATTGTATGCGAAGTTTTCCAAATGTGAGTTTTGGCTGAAAGAGGTGCAGTTTTTAGGGCATGTCATCAGCTGTGAAGGGATTAAGGTGGATCCTGCTAAAATTGAAGCCGTGATGAATTGGGACCGACCTAAAACACCCACAGAGGTTCGAAGTTTCTTAGGATTGGCGGGATATTATCGAAGATTTGTTCAAGACTTTGCGAAGATAGCCACCCCACTAACAAGGTTGACAAGGAAGAATGAAAAGTTTGTGTGGAATGAGAAGTGTGAAGAAAGTTTCCAGGAATTGAAGAAGAGATTGGTGACTGCACCTGTATTGACACTTCCAGATGAAAAGGGAAATTTTGTGATCTACAGTGATGCATCTCACAAAGGTTTGGGATGTGTACTAATGCAGCACGGAAAGGTAATTGCTTACGCTTCGAGACAATTGAAACCTCACGAACAGAAATATCCTACTCATGACTTAGAATTAGCCGCGATTGTTTTCGCCTTGAAGATTTGGAGACATTATCTGTATGGGGAAAAGTGTGAAATTTATACAGACCATAAGAGCTTGAAGTATATCTTCACCCAGAAGGAGCTAAATATGAGACAGAGAAGATGGTTGGAATTACTCAAGGATTATGATTGTACCATCAACTATCATCCTGGGAAGGCGAATGTGGTGGCGGACGCTTTAAGTAGGAAGGAGAAAATCAGTATGTTGACAATGCCTATGGAATTATACAAAGAGTTTGAAAGGTTGGAGATAGAGGTATGTATGCCTGCAAGTAGTACAGACACGGTGTACACTATGACGTTTCAGCCAGAATTGTTAGGAAAGATTCGCAGATGCCAGGAGGAAGTCATGAACGGAGATGTGAACAAGTTAACAGGTGAGGAAATATGCACACAGGTAGATGACAAGGGGATATTAAGATTTTCTTCACGTATTTGGATACCCAATGTGACAGAGTTGAAGAATGAGATCCTACAGGAAGCCCATAGTTCGAAATATTCGATTCATCCAGGAAGTACGAAAATGTATCGAGATTTGAAAAGAAACTTCTGGTGGCCGGATATGAAGAGAGATATTGCTGAATGGGTAAGTAAATGTTTGACCTGTCAGAAAGTAAAAGCAGAACATCAAAGGCCAAGTGGGATGCTACAACCATTAGAGATTCCCGAGTGGAAATGGGAACATATTGCAATGGACTTTGTGGTTGGATTGCCAAGGACGAGAGCTAATCATGATGCTATCTGGGTAATTGTTGATCGCTTAACGAAATCTGCACACTTCCTTCCGATAAACGAGAGGTTCTCATTAGACAAATTGGTTCATTTATACATAAAAGAGATTGTGGTGCGACATGGAGTTCCAGTGTCAATAGTCTCAGATCGAGATCCAAGATTTAATTCGAGATTCTGGAGAAGTTTTCTAGAATGTTTGGGCACCGAATTAAAAATGAGTACTGCTTACCATCCTCAGACTGACGGTCAGAGTGAAAGAACAATTCAAACAATTGAAGATATGCTCCGAATTTGTGCATTGGATTTTGCAGGAAGTTGGGATGAACACTTGCCGTTAGTGGAATTTTCATACAACAATAGCTTTCATGCTAGTATCGGTATGCCACCATATGAAGCGTTATATGGACGAAAGTGTCGATCTCCAGTATACTGGGAAGAAGTTGGTGAGCGAAAGATACTCGGACCTGAGTTAGTTCAGCAAACCAAGGAAGTAGTTCAACTTATTCAGAAACGGTTAGTGACGGCTCAGAATCGACAGAAAAAGTATGCTGATTTGGCCAGGAAGAATATGGAGTTCGAAGAAGGAGAACAGGTACTGTTGAAAGTATCTCCGTGGAAAGGGTTAGTAAGATTTGGCAAGAAAGGAAAATTAAGTCCAAGATTTGTGGGGCCTTTCGAGGTATTGAAGAAAGTCGGGAAGGTCGCCTACGAGCTAGCTTTACCGCCTCATATGCAACATATCCATAACGTGTTCCATGTATCTATGCTTAAGAAGTACCATCTGGATTCTAAACATGTCATTGAATATGAGCCGATAGAGATTCAGCCAGATTTATCTTATGTGGAGCAGCCTATCAAGATACTGGATCGAAAAGAAAAGGTTTTGAGGAATAAAACAATTCCTATAGTGAGAGTTTTGTGGAGAAACCCCAAGGTGGAAGAGTCAACTTGGGAGTTGGAAAGCGATATGTTGGAGAAGTATCCTCAATTATTCTCTTAGGTGAGATTCTGGGGACAGAATCCTTTTAAGGGGGGAAGGTTATAACGCCTTAGAAATTTCAGAATATTTAATTATTGAGAGTTATTTATTTTATTATTAAATGTGAATTATGTGGCGTATATATTTGTTGTGGAGGTGATGTGTCTGTTGAATAATATTTGGAGGTCAGATTGATATTTTATATGTGTTATGTAAGCCCGACTATTTTAATTGTATTTTTGGGATTTATTTCCTAATTAATATCGTTATATTTACTTTCTGAGAATTTTATAAAATCATCGGAATTAGTAAAAATTATGAAATCTTTTGTTTTATTAACTTTATTAGTTTATTTGAGTTTTAAAAATGTTGTATGGAATTGTTTTGATTTTTAACGATTTTAAAATGATTTTATGAATTCTGTTTTATAATGCGGATTTAATCTTGTAAAATCCGTATTTAATTCGTTTTTGATCCTAATAATATTTTAAAAATATATGGGTGATCGTAATTTTGTATTCTTCATTTTAGAATTTTAAATTTCAAAATTTCAAACATTTTCTCATTAATTAGAATTTCGGGAATTTAATTAGTGTTTAATGCAAATTGTAAAAAAATCATTTTTTCTTGTTTTGTTTTATAACAGTCTTTCCCCTTTTAGAACCAAATCCCTAAATCCCCAAATCATTTTCATGAGACAACAATCTCTCGATCCTTCCAGCAGCTCCTCTAGTCCTCTCCCTAATCTCCTATCTTCCTCTCAAACTCTCGATTCCAGCTCATAAAATTCGGGTGGTCACTAGTTCTGGTAAGCCTTCGTTGGAGGCTGATGTGTTTCTAATGCTTTGAATTTATATCAATCCTTCCCTGTTCATCACTTTTCCCTTTCCCTGTTGTCTAACTTCGAAAGTGGGGTGTGTAGGTGTTGTAAAGCATCGAGTGGCGTGTGTGGGTACTTCCCGTGTGCTGGATATGTGTATACAGCTTGTGTGGTTCGGTTGTGGGTGTCTTCCTCTTTCCCTCTCCCCTATCTTTGCCACCGATGTTGTGGTGTGTGTGTCATTGTAAACTGCTATGTGTGAGTGTGTGTGGTCTAGTGTGTGTCGAGTTGTGTGTGTTTGTGAATTAGAGTAAAGCAAGTGTACGTGTGTGTGTGTTAATAGTGATGAAGTGTGTGTGGGTTAAAGGTTGAGCAAAAGAAAATTGTGGCTTGAATGTCGATTTTGGTACTAATTCCCTCTCCCCTGTTCTTGTCCTTCTCGGCTGTTGTGTGCGTAGAAATGGAATGGCTGTGTTGCTTTGTGTTGCACGGTGACAGTGTCGATTGTGTATGTTGTGTTCGAAGTGAGTGTTGTGTAGCCGTGTGGCTATGCTTGAGTTCCCTGTTCTGGTTATTTGTCTTGTGATATTGCAAAGGTTGAACTGAGATTTTGATGATCCTGATTAAACTTTGTCGAAGATTGTGGAATTATTTACAGAAATTTCATTTTGTTCGTATTAATAGTAAGTGTAGAATTCCGAGTTGGAAACCCTAATTTGGGCACCCTCGGGATTTTGCCCCCTCGACGGTGATTTAATTTGAGTCGAGGGTATAAAATCGGCGATGATGATTATTTTCTGAGCCAAAACTTATTTAATAATTAATATTTGTTATTTATCTAATAAATTGTACCTTATTATTAAATTGGTGTTAATTATTTGATCTATAATGAATTGGGATTTCAGTAAATTGGAAATGTGAATTGGGAACGTTATTTGAAGTATGGATTTAATTGTTAATTGATGATTACGTTGGTTGTGTCGGCTGTATCCCGACTGGCAGTCCCCCGTATAAAGGGGATGCCGTCAAAATTTTTCTAAATTATTAAAATCATTTCTTGATGACGAATATGTATAACTATACAATTTATACGAGCTGTGAGTCGGGCTTCATATTTTAAAATCTATATAGTATGTGCTTATGTGGCTATGTGATTAAATACTTTTGTCTGTAGTTTATGTATTGATATTATATGATTAAATAAACGTAAATTAGGGAAACTATTCGCTGGGGTAGACTAAGTGGAATGTTTATATTGATTAGCGAGTATTAAACAGGATTCTGAAATAGTGTTATATTGTGTGTAGATTCCGTGGATAAAGGAAAGGCTAAAGCTGAGGACGTAAAGACGCTTCGGATTCTGTGATTTTCTATTTAAGGCAAGTAAATTGCTTCAATTATCTTTTAAATGAGTATGATTATAAAACCTGATTCATATGCTTATTCAAATTACTTTGCCATAATTGTTCCGTTAATTTCCCGAATTTTCGAATACTTAATTGTTGTACCAAAAAGTGATTCCACTGAGTTGTTGATGCTATTAATGAATTGATTTACATCCACATTCCTTGTAAGTGTATTATTTCACTCCTCTTTTAAGTAAACCACTTCACTTATATTTCCAGCGAATTATGACTATCATAACTTGATTCTTATGCATTCGATTTATTCTTGATATAACTGCTCTGATAATTTCCATTAATTTTGAATATTCCAATTTATACCCCAAGTTGATTATATCATTTCGTTGATCCTTTTAGTAGCTTGACTTAAATCAATACCCCTGTTTGTCATATCGAACTTGTCGATATTTAATTCAGAGATTACCTGACCTTGTTCTATTTGGTGAGATTTGAGATGTTAACCTGGAACGAAAGTGTTCAGGATGTTTGGTAATTGAGGTGGTCAATTGTTCCGACACCTGATGTTTAGTTAGGATTGGACTGTTAGTTTTTTTAAAATGTGGACCGTAAGGGTCGGACCAGATTTGTGGTCGGAAATAATTAAGGCCAATGTGTGCCGTGGATCCATTAAAGGACATTGCTGTGTGCGTTTGTCCGGGGTTAGTGCGTGACTGATCAGCAGCCTAACCTTATAATTGTTTTTATTTATAAAATGCATGATAGTCCAATCCGATTCTATTCTATGATTCAAATAAAAGATGAACCTTTAATTGAGATATATATATATATATATTGTTGAATTGTTAACTCTTGAAAATCTTGCAGACATATCAGTTGTTGATGTTTTAATTTCATACATATATACTTGCTGAGCGTTTTGGCTCACTTGCTTGCTAATTCTGTTTCCTCAGCTAAGCCAGGAGATGTCTAGAAGAAGTGGCCCGTCGGGTTGGGGTAGTCACCGTGGCAGTCAGAGGGTCGAGGCGGTTGGTTGGGTAGTGACATATACCTTGGTTTATATTATATCTGTATTTGTAGGCAGATTATCATATTTGATGGGATGTATATTATTTAATTCAGTTCTGGGTTGTAATAGCTATTGATAGTTGTTTCATACAGTGACCTGTGTGTGGTCTGGGTTGTTATGGTTTTATTTTCTTATGGATTAGTATAACTTGTGCTTGTGGACTGTTTCAGTTACTTAGTTGCTTAAGCAGGTGATTAGTCCGGTTTATGATTACATCATGCCGAAATTTCTATAATTTCTCCTATATTAATGTTTAATTGAATATAAGAGTTTATGATATTATTGTTGGTAAGTGAGGGTGTTACAAAAACTGGCTCGAATGCCACCTTCCGAACACTTTTAAACTCTTAGGTGGCCTAATAAGTCTCGGGCTCAACTGCCCCTCTCTCTAAGTCTCATTAATTATTTTTTTTTTCCACGGGAATACATTTAGCATCATGAATCATCAACCTCATATTCTCTATCTTGTTTGCGCAGAAGTACACTAACACAAACTTGCTTGTCATTCATCAACATGCCATTTAGCTTATCAATAGCAGCACTTTCTTTATCTTTATGTTGTCATCTACTTTCTTAAAAGAATCACCATCGCTTGTTATTTACGTAGTGCGTTAATAGCTAACCATACGGGTTTTAATCCTTTAGGGAGACAAAGTAATCACTATTCCTTATCCATAAGGAACACTTCCTGAACTTGATGTAGATATTACATGAAGTAGATAAAATTGCAGAAGAGTTTCAAGCTAAGTCAGGTTGATGAAACTATCACTCATGCATCTTCCATAAAAGACTGGAAACTTAATGGTTTACTTCGTCAATTTTTGTATCATGGTCTAGGTTTGCCTCAAAACGGGACCTTCTAAGGTATGTAATATGCTTAAGACCCATCAGGAATCGAATCTTTCCTTAAACTACTATTACCGTCGATTCTTGCACAATCATCAGAAGGAATGTAAATTCCTCCATTCCGATATGACCTTCAAGGTCCTTCCAAATATCATTCTGTTTCTTCGGTATGAACATTTGTAATTATTCCTTTATACTTAGACTGTCGACCACCTCATTGGTCTTTCCTAATAATAATAATTTCTGGTAACCCTTGTTCTCTGGATACATTTCAATTCAAATTTTTTTTTTTACCTCATTCCCATCACTGTTGGGTGAAAGCATCCTCCTTTAAGCTCTGCTGAAGGAGAAAATATATCTATCAGTCTTTTTCCATAAGTCATTGCTTCCACCTTCCCATGGGAACTTTATCAAAGTTACCCTCAATCATACCTAGAATATTTGTTCTCTTAGTTCTTTCTTGTTCTAGGATAATCTCAACCTTCTTTGGTTCCATCCATACCTCATCATGGTTTCATACATGCCTCATCTGGCATTATTGTTATTGTGTCTTACATTCTCTACCAAGCTTCTATTTTGAAATTCAGAATATTACCTCTTTCCTTGTAAGGTTCCTTAGGTCGTCCTCATCATTCCTCCTGCATTTTCTAGGTACAGGGTATAGCAAGACGTCATTGATCAATACTCTAATAATTCCATCTATGTCATTTTCAGAACTCTTTTTTTAATAATCCTTACAGGTCATTGTTGCCTTAGAAAATCCAACTCATATCATCTGAATTCACAATGTCTTTATTAGGGTTAATGTCATCCCTTGTGCATTCCCCAGGGTTTGTTTTAATTTATGGATATCCTATCCTTAATTCAACTGCCAAGGAATTCTTGCATCCTATAATTGGCAATCAAATCATGTATCGTTAATAAGGGTCTCTTCTCAATCATTCTCATTTGATAATCGATCGGTAGCTTAATGCTAATTTCTTCTTTCAGATAGTTGTCAGCCTTTTTGACCTTCCAAAAGACAACGTATGTCTATCTGCTTTCTTAAAGAACTTGGTAATGGTAGGAAGGATGTTTTGGAAGACATTGGTCGAGTTCAACGTGAATCTCTTAGTACTTATCGTTCTTCTCAAAGGTAATTGCCTTAGACAAAATTTCTATAGCATACTGATCCATCTCTGACCATTTCTATACTCTCTTCATAAACCTTCGTTGTTTACTTTCCTTAGTCATAATATATTCATGGTATTCATGATACCCTAACATCATACATCTCAAGTCATTATACTTCCATTTTTTACTCGTAATCTTGGACAATCATATACACATGAATCACTTTAGTACGGATGACCCCATTCCAAAAGTCTAGTAAATTCCCAATCCAAACATGGGTTGCAAGGGTTCAGTAGAAGATTCCTACGATCTCATTAATGTTTCCTTTATATCAGAAGCCCTTGCAGTTGGTGCTTTCTTAGAAGCAACCGTGCTTTGTCCTTTCATTGCTGGTCTAGTCACTCGATAATCCTTTGTGACTTGGCCTCAACTGGCCACACTAAAAAATATATATATATAATTTTTAGGGGTTGGCTAATAGCATTACTTTTCTAGCAATTGCCGGCATAGTACCTTCTTTGATACCTTTCCACCTTTCCACATTTCCAAAACTTTACTTTATATAAGTCTTAATCGACTATTCGGCACCGTCTCTGGTCACCTTTCCTCTACTTTTATCTTTTCAACTATTCTTATCAATCCCACGTGCCATGCAAGCTTACCATTCCTGGCATAACAGCCTTTTCTCTTAAGTCAATCCCGGAGTTTCTCAGTCCGGCTGGTTTCTTACTTACATTTCCTGTTTTTGTCCAATCTCACTTCATCATTGTATTTCTACAATCAATCGCGATAACCGGAGTCTGTCCACCAACCCATGTAGCGGCTACTTTACCCAATTCACGGGGTTCGCCCCAGTTTCTACTCTCTTCCATGAGGTTCTATGATAATCATGAAGACAAGGTTTGCCAAAATTCGTTGAAGTTCTCCCCAGAATTAGGGAAATTTTGGTCAATCTATCCATCTACTGGTAACATTAAGGAGACCAGTTTCGAAACCTGAAGAATAGTTTTATGAACCTCCAAGCAGGTAGAACCATAAGCAGTCCTAATTTACGAAATAATCGTCATTAGGTTGGAAGTTTTACCACTGGAGAGGAACCAATTATATACATCCCTTAGAAGGGACTCAACAGTTTCAAACTGAAACCTGTCACAACATTTTGATACCTATACGTCCTGATATTCAATATTACCAAATGTCAGTCTACTTAACCACTAGTCTCAGAAGGAACATTACCGTCGGAGTTGGTTGTTCCACACAATTGGCACTACCAAGGCCATCCGACCTGGTGGACCGCGCTGTCCAAATGAATCCGCAAGTACTTTGTCGTGCTGCGCAAGCACACATCCTAATCCTTTATGCGAAGCGTCGTTGGAAGCACAAAGTCTCCTTTTTCCATTAAGCAATGCCAACTCTTGGTCATTACCAATTTCATCTTTTAGCTCCAGGAAGATTTTCTCACATTTTTCTCTTTAACTGCTGCTCGTATTACTTGATCCATTATAACTCCGCATCGGAGTAAACTTAAGGTAACTACTATAATCCATTCAAAGAAATAATTTAATATTCCTCTGAATCACATGCATCTAACATTTCTGGTTCATCATTTCACTGAGTTAAATTAACCCTATACTTAGTCTCTGACAATAGTCTCATTACGAGTTCATCTTGACTCACTGGTCTTACCTTCCGGTAGGTTCTGAGATCATTGTCTTGCTTACTACTTCCTTATATAACTTTATCCAATCATGCTGCCACTTCCCAATGTTTTCACTTTCTAACTGATTCATTCATAAAATGGACATTTTCCTGAATAAAACAACTTCATCAACCTCAATTTGGTTCCATAATTTACAACCTATGACATCTGCCTTATCATGGCGAATTATTACTGACAATATTCATACTTATTCATTTATCAAATGATATGGCACTTACTGCCTCTTCTCAACTATTCCTAGGGACTCTGCTCCTCGCCTTATATCGATGCCTTTGACAATCATACATCCCTCTAGCTCTTTCTTCGTTAATATGGAAGTCTCTAGGGATTCTCGTCTATTCCCGTATAAGATCTCAAGTGATCCTTTCAATCCGTCTTACTTGCTGCTACTACCTCCAGTAGTCCGGCTACGAATCCAACATGAATCTTCAGTTCTCTTGCTAATAACTCAGTTCTTTATGCTCCCTTTTCTGAGCACTATACATTAGTCATCACAGTCTTTCTGGCTGCAGCCCTCATTCCTCAAGGGTAAGCTCCTTATCCTAACAGGATTTTCCTTATCTGCTGGAACCTCTTCCGGGTCTCCAGTAGGGTACTCCATCGAATTTACCCGCCGATCTTTAGTATATAAAGCATTATCGTGCTGCTGCTCGTATGCCTCAAGGTCTGTCGCCTTACTCGTCGATACGATATCGAGCTAGGTTACTATCATGATACTTAAGAGTTCCCATAAGGGTTTTATATGTCATCACTACATTAAGTAGTCCGACTATGAACTTGGCAAGAGTTCTTATTATCTTAGTGAATTTATTGTTTTAACGTCACCTCATCACTGGGGTTTATAACGTATGCTCTGATACCACTTCTGTAACACCCCCAGATCCGGGGTCAGGGATTGGGTCGTTACGGTCTCATAACTTATACCCAATACTTGACTTGAGTCCAAAATCAATAAGTAGCATGCTATGACCCCACAATAATAACCACTCACACACACACAGTTATAGTCCCAGAGATGAAATTGAAATAAGTCTTATATTAAAGGGTTATGAATAAAGGTTTTTACAATCCCAAAAGGATAACATCATAAGTTTAAAAGTTTTGCCGTTGATTACATTAATTATACATATAGTTAAACAGGAAACAAAAGATGTCTAACTATGCTACCTCAGCAATGGCGGCTAGCATCTCAGCGGGGAGTCCGGTGGGTCGGGTAACCCGCTTTCGCCGAGTGCGCCTGACGCGAGCCATCTGTCCTAGCTGTTGTTGTGACATAATATGAACAAAGCAAGGGTGAGCGAAAGCCCACGAACAATAATATAACTGAACAGTGATACATATATACAGCAGTTCAAAATATCCTTTGAAATCATATGCCATGCATAAATGAAGTTATTGCCAGTATAATATAAAGGATGAAGTTACCAGATAACTCAAAATATTTGTTTGTAGAAATATCTGCTACATCAAATGTAAGCGAGATATTCTCATTGTCATTAAAAAGAGGAACTTGCATGAAAAGATGGCAATTCCAGTTATGAACACTTTTCCAGCTCTGCCAACAGTAATCATGTTGCAGGAAATAAATAAGTTTGGATGATGAACCAATGATGGAGTATTCACCGCGCCCGCTGTTCCAATCTTGATGATCAGTCGAGATTGTACAGCTCAAATTAGATTTACTACCGGTAGAAGGAAGAACTGACGGCTTTACTTGTCTACCGCCTTACTAGCTCTCCCCGGCCAACGGTTGGGCCAAAGGGGATGGACCGACGCTACTCGGCCTCTTACACGACTCCTAGTTCAAATAGAATTCAAGATTCTGAATGTAACGTTCGTCCCCCTTTCCCCAAGTATAATACTTGTTGATAAGACTCCACAAAGTAGTCGTATCTAGTTGGAAAGGAAAATGCACCAATAACTTCCAAGCTATTGCTTGGTAACGAATATCAACTTGTTCCAACCATCTTACCCCTCGAAAGATGAGAAGGTAAACAACGACTTAATAAGTCAATAGCACCCGAGTTGCGAGTGAAGAGAATACTTTATGACCGGGAAGTCGACAAGATAAATATCATTTTCCAAGTAAGGTTCCCTTATTATTATGGAGATAGACTCAAAGAAGAATGATGTCTGAGAACCTTTCTTGATATATGATTAATAATAATATGACTCCGAAATATTTTCTGTAATAATCGAAGAAGATAAACCTTATCGAGGTTATTCTAAGTATGGAATAAATATTCAGAGAATATTTATTGAATTAAAATATTTTACAGAATATTTAGGAATATGAAAGAATATCTTTAATCAGAGTATTTCTCAAATAATCCTTGAAGAAATATCGAGAGAATATTTATTGCATAATTAAATATTCAAATGAATATTCAAAATAATATTCATTAATTAATAAGACCTGAAAGGAATATTTAAAATATTTAAAATAATATTCGATGATTAAATAGAACCCTGGATGAATATTCAAAATAATATTCATAATTAATTAGGAATTTAAATGTTTATTGAAAAAGTAATATTCATTTAATGAATAATATTCTAAATGAATATCAAGTAATATTCATTTAGTAATCCAAGCTTTAAAGGAATATTCGAGATAAGACTCGATAAATAAATCAAGCTTCAGATGAACATTAAAATAATATTCATCAGGTAATTACTATCTTAAATGAATATTCGAAAGTAATATTCATTTAATGAATAATATTCTAAATGAATATCCAAATAATATTCATTTAGTAGTCCAACCTTTAGAAGAATATTTGAAATAATAATCGATAAATAATTCGACTCTGAATGAATATTAAAAAAATATTATTCGTCGAATAGTTACATTCAAATAATTATTTGAAGTAGGGATTGTTAAATAAATAATCTCGAACGAATATTCAAATAATATTCGTCGCCCGAATAATGGAAAATATTTACTTAGATATTTTCTTTCGAGATAATCTCGATATGTCAAGAAATATTGACTCCCGGTCTATATTTGATGAATAAGATGGATACGCCCTTCTATGAGGGTCTTACAATAACCGGCTTATAATTGATACATTAGCTATCTAATTTATAAGCCAATAAACAATCAGGGAACAAGCATAACGATATAACTTGAAAGTAGGCATGCATGCTATGGCATATGTATAACAGAAAACATATATATATATATATATATATATATATATATATATATATATATATATATATATTCAATCACAACAACAGCCTAAAAGAAGGGAATTGAAACTTGTCTGGTAGTCGAGTACGATAAGGGGTAGTGGTAGCGGGTCCCGGGTCAGCTTGGTGATCTATAAATAGCCAAGGCATTCGGGATTAATCACTTAACATCTTAAAAGTTAAGTTATACTTAAATCGAAACACGTTCTCGAGTTATCTCGTTATACCCCTTTTAGTGGATTCCTTTTTATCATTGATCCGACCCGAGATTCGTTCGTTAATACGACATGTCACTGTAATTATACTTGGGACATACTTAAGTCATACAAGTTCTAAGGTTGATCATTACGAACCAATATTATACTCCGAGTTTTATCGTTCGTTTTCTAATTGTTTTACCAAAGTTATAACCAAGCGGGTTTTTAGGGGTTCGTTCGCGTTTAACTTCGATTCCAACATTTTTATAAAATCGAAAAACGATCCGTTTCACATGAGGTTTTCTCTCACATCTTCCTTTTTACCTCTAGTATTTAAATACCAAGATTCGCCACTGAGTAACATGATTTACGAGGGTTCAATTGAAGTTACGAACTTTTACTTACGGTTCCGAACCAATTTTAGTAATTTGACCATAACTCCTAAACCGTAAGTCGGAATGTTTCGATTCTTTCGCAAAAACGATCTATGGCTCGAGATCTACAAGGACCAGTCATGATATTATCAAGGTCAGGAACCTACATTAACTGCAATGCTTGGTTTCTAAGTGCTAACAAAAATTCGGCATTACGACGGCTATAAATCGGACGTTCTATAAATCGTAATAACACAACCAAGCCACACCGGGCACCAATACAATTCATACACATATTTCTCATCCCAAATCTGTCCAAGAACATCTACTTTACCATCATAATCCTCATGCTTCTTAAATCACATAACTAACTACATAATCATGCTTATAATCACCACCATAATCACACAAAGCTAAACCCATAAAAAACATATATAAATCTCAAATCAAATGCTAGGGTTTCAAGAGGTCTACCTTCCTTGGAGTATGTTCTGGCCTCACTAAGCTTTGTATGATCCTTGAGTGGCTTTAAGCTAGCTAAATCAACCATAAAAATCAAAGAAAACCAAGATTAGTTCTTGAAGAACACTATTCACCCTCCTTGTAAATGATTTATTTGAAAATGGAAACAAAGGATTTTGGACTTGAAATTTCTAGGAGATTAGTTTCTTGAAATATAGAACTTACCTTAAAAATTACAAGATCAAACAAGGAGTGGAAGGTGGATTTTTGTTTTTGAATTTCAAGAAAGCCGAATGGTAAAAAAAATGGGAGAATGGAGTTGTTTGGCTTGCTTCACTTTGCTCTCATCTATTTTGTGTGAATTATTGCTTGGTTTAGAAAATATCTTGTATAAAGTGGCTTTAATAAAGTGACTATGTCATTGCATGCATCACTTGAGCCATGTGTTAAGATCTTGTGGTGTTGATGAGGTATTAAGGCTTACTAAGTAGTTTGATCTCTAATGTTACTAGTTAGCATTGTAACTAGCTTGGTCACTTGGTCTTATCCTCTTGCACATGCATGCATCTTGCTCCCCTGCTTGATTCCTTGTCCGGTTATTGCTTAATTCATTAATCGTTCGAACGAATAACTCAATCGTTTCTAGTCAGGGTTTTACCGAAAACCGTAATAATATATACGCCATCATTTTCCATCTTTCTTACTAACTTTCAAATTTATATTCCTTAAATCCCTTCGTTAATTTCTTAAGTCTTTCAGTGTCCAGGGAACACTCGGAGAAAATAAAAGTGCGGTTTTTCAGAATCCGATAGCTTTTACATACACTTATTTTCCTCCTGGATCACTAATACGAATTCAGAATTTCGTTCCGGATACTTATATATCGCGTCGTCTAATAATATTCCTAAATCCGCCAAAATCACTATTCATCCATTTTTCTTTACTCATCCTCTTAGGGTTGTACAATTGTCCCTGATCTCTTCCGATCGTTCCTTAACCTTTGTACGGAACCACTGGACCACTACAGATATCGATTTGGATGATATAATAATAATCTTCTCCTTTAGAATTATCAAATCTCAATTCCCTAGGAGATAGATAATTCTTATCTAAAGTGTCAACCAATAGTATTCTTCATGGCATATAAACATTTGCATCCAAATCTATTCCTTTCATTCATTATCTCAATCGTTATATCGTAGTCGTAATCACTATTCACTATTACCTCAGTACAAAATAAAAAGTTTTAATTATATCCAAAATTTGGGGTTCTTACAGAACCGATATGAAAAACATAACCTAAAGTGCTTTTCCCGTCATCCAAATCTCCATCATAATCACTATCTGAATAGCCAACTAATTTCGAATCTTGAGAATGAGTGTAAAACAGACCACGATTAAGTGTACCTTTTATGTACCTCAAAATTCTTTTAGTTGCCATGAAGTGATCTTGCTTCGGCTTCTCCATGTACCTACTAACCAGTCCAACTGCATACATGATATCGGGACGAGTGAAAGTTAGGTACCTCAGACTTTCAACCAAACTTTTGAATAATGTCGGATTTACCGACTCTCTCGTTGAATCATTTCTGAGCTTTATGCTCATTTTTTCGGGCGTGCTCACTGGCTTGCATTCATCCATTCTGAACTTGCTTAAAATCTTCTCGGCATATTTTTTCCGAGACATAAAAATCCCATCTTTGTTTTGCTTCACCTCAACTCCAAGAAAGTAAGACATTTGACCAATATCTGTCATCTCAAATTCATTAGTCATAACCTTCTTAAAATCATCGAACATACCAGGGTTGTTTCCGGTAAAGATCATGTCATCCACGTACCAGCACACGATCATAATATCTCCCCCTGAATTTGTTTTTGTGTAGAGTGCATGCTCATATGGACTTTTCACAAAACTATTCTTCTGAAAATATTCATCAACCCTTGTATTCCATGCTCTCGGGGCTTGTTTCAACCCGTATAGTTCTTTCTTTAGCCGGTAGGCTTTATCTTCCTTGCCTTTCTGAAAATATGTAGGAGGTTGCTCAATATAGACCTCTTCTTCGAGATACCCATTCAGGAATGCTGACTTCACATCCATCTGAAAAATCTTCCACTGGTTCTGAGCTGCAATAGCTGTAAGAAGTCTGATGGTATCAACTCTTGCAACTGGAGCGAATACCTCATCATAGTCAATGCCATGTCTCTACTTGTAGCCACTAACCTTCGAAAGAATTTCGGAAAAAAGACAACAAGGAGTTATACATGATTTTTCATGGTGTCGATGAATCCACCTTTGATAAAATTGCAGAAGTAAAAAAGACAAAAGATGCATGGGAGATTTTGCGAAAATCATTCCAAGGTGTTGATAAAGTAAAAAGTTGCAGCTCCAAGTTCTTCGAGGAGAGTTCAAAAATATCAAAATGAAGAGTTCAGAAAAAATTAGTGAATATGTTACGCGTTTGAAAACGGTGACAAATGAGATAAAAAGGAATGGTGAAAGGCTTAATGAGGTTCAGGTCATGGGAAAGCTCCTCCGCTCATTGACAAGAAAATTTGATCATGTTGTTACTTCTATCGAGGAGTTGAATGATTTGTCAACAATTTCGATTGATGAGCTTGTAAGTTGGCTCCAAGCACATGAACAGCTAATGAATAAATATGATGATGATACGAGCCATTTGGAAAAAGTGTTGCAAAGTAAAGTGTCCATTAATGACAATTCTGATGATAGCATCAACAGTTCAAGGGGAGCATCTAGGAAAATGCTGAGTCTGGGTAATATCTATGAAGCAACAAGTTCGGTAGAAACAATCATTGATTGTTCATTGTTTTGTTTAAAGGCAAGCGAAGAAGAAAGCGGAAAAAGTCGAGAACATGTGAACTATAAAATTGTGAAACTGGTGCACTACAAGACTAAAAAATGTCAGATGAAATAGTTATGAAGCCATTGAAGTGGGGCGTGTTTCACAAAATGAAAGATAAGCTCGAAATACAAAGTTGAGTTTGAGGGGGAGTGTTAGAAATCAAACTCTCCTCTACATGCAAGGTGGTCAAATAAGGTGGGCATGGTCAAATAATGTGAACCAAAGAAATACAACAGTTAGGTACAAAATCTGGGAGAGTCAAACATGAAGGCTGGTCAGGAATTCAATATAGTAGGCTGCATGCATGTATGAATGGTTAATACGTAAGGCATGAGGTATTGTGAAGTTTTCAAAGCCTATATATATGGCTGTCCATAAGCAATATAGAAATTGTACCAAGTGTGATATAAAATAAAAATATACACCAAGAGAAATTACACACCGAAGTGTAGAGAGAAAAGAAACAGAGCTGAAGCTCTTATGTGAGAGAAAGAAAAGAAATTGTAATTTCTTCTTATATATATATATACAGTTTGTTGTTTGAGTTAAAAATATTTGGTATAAGCCCATACACGTTTCCAACACTTAGCACTAAAACTATCCACAGTTGCAGTTAGACACTTAACTGGTTTTTTGTGTCCTTCCAACACTGCCAAACAAGAATAAGTTTTTCCAAATTATTTTCTCCAAATCCTTACTGTTTTATCGGCTGATCCACTGCATACTAAATCCGATACAACAGCCAAACACAGAATTGCATTCTTGTGCCCTCTAAGTGCACTAACCACAACCATATTACCATCACTGAATGTTTTCTCCCATACAAAAATAGACCGATCACATGCACCAGAATACAACACAGATCCATCAGTGCTAACGGCTATAGCATTAACAGCTGACTTGTGTTTTTCTAGTACATGAACTAAAATGTGCTTCTTATCTCCTTCTTTCTTCCTCCATACCTTGATCTTCCTATCAGCTGAACTAGTATAAACTAATCCATCGTTAGACGATACTATGGCATTTATAGCATCATCATGAGCATTCCACACAGACTCTAAACACTTGAAATCTGATGTTCTCCACACTTTAAACGTTCGATCCCACGAAGCTGAGTATATAAGAGAACCATCTTTTGATAGGGCCAGAACTGATATAGTGTCCGCATGATGCACCCAAGTGCACTTCTTGTGTCTCCTAATTTCTACGTAGTTTTTCGATAGAAAAAGTCTAGTGACACGATTGTTGAGTATTGAATACGACTAAAGAATACAGAGGGGGTGAATAGATTCTTGAAATTTTCTTTGTTCTTGAATCAGTGTAGCACAATATGTGTTTGTGTGTGTAGATTTGTAAATGCGGATTAAGAACAACACAAGACACAATATCACTTCAATCTAATATTTTATTAGATAAAGATTTTGCTACAATCTGTGAATACAAATGTTAGTATTCTCAGCTTCGTTTTTCTCAGAGAGATGTTTTCTTTTTGTGTATCAAAAAAAAAAATTCTGAGGAAATGAGGCTGTATCCTTATAGAGCATGAATACAACCTACTTACTACAAATAAGGTAGCTAAACAACTTTACTTCTATTGTGTCTATCCTTTTTGAGTAAGCATCCAAACGGCTACAACTTTGACTTTGCAAAGCTCTGTTCAGATCCACTTCTTTAGCTCTTTGTCTCTTGTACATCTCTCCAAGCTTCTTTGTAGGATTTTCCAAAGTACATTACAGATTGTGGTCCATAAAGTGCTTTAGCTTGTTGCAGGTTTCTAACTTGTACAATTCTTCAGTATTTTGTCTCCAAGATTGTATTCGAGAAGTAACTTTGTTGGTGATTCGAGAACTAGAATTGACTTGATCGATAACTCTGAGTTCTCGAATACTGTTAAACTGTCATATCGAATGACTTCTCGAATAAGTCTTTTCTTCAGGGATCCTTGAGATATCGAATAGAGCATTTTACTTATCGAATCCCTGAGATATCGAATAGCTTCTTTAGTCTTTGAGATATCGAATAGAGCATTGACTTGTTGATTCTTAGAGAACTCGAATGATGCTTTGACTTGTTGACTCCATGAGTTCTCAAATAGAGTATTTAGACATGTCAAATCTCTGAGTTCTCGAATAAGGCTTTGACTAGTTGACCTTCAGAGATATCGAACAGTGTCTTTTGAGATATCGAATCCCTGACTTCTCGAATGCTAGACTTCTCGAATAGACAAATGTACTTCTCGAATTGGTATTTAGGCAAATTCTTCATTTCTTCAAATCCCAACTGTGATTATTTGACAGTCTTTATCTCCTTGCTTGAGGCATGAACCTTGGAACTTCTTTCAAGCATCATTCTTCACTTTATTAGTACAGTTACACAACTAGGATTTGATGCCTATTACAAGTACAAAACAAATAGAGACTCTACAACTAGAGGTTCCCTCAGTTAAGAGGTCATGTAGGTAATGCATAGCATTACACATACTTAGGCTTGTTATTATATGAGTACAGACATGTCTCTGTGACTAACAATCTCCCCCAAATTGTGAGTAAGACCCTTAGAACATGAATAGAAATACAAGTGTGTAATCTTACAGACTATGATGAGATGTTAGCCTTTATCTTTTGATTCCATCTCCATTTCCTTGGCTAGTAGATCATCATATGCCTTCTATTTTCTTTCTTGTTCCTTCCTTGCATTCTCATCCATAGCTCTTATAATTTCTGCCATTGCATCCAATTCTTCAAGCAAGGTAGAGTTTTTGAACTCTTCAAGTGCTGGTTTTAGAATGTTGGCAGGATAGTGATTGAGTAGGTTCATTCTTATATTGACATTATCTCCATTTCTTCTCCTATACTTCACCACATAGGGATTGAATTGAACTCTACACAATCCCTTAGCCCTCAACACTTCTGCTTCAGCTTCCAGTTTATCAATTTCTTTTTCCTTTTTCATCCACTTCTCAAGGCACCCCTTTCTTATCAGCTCTTCATGATCTCTCTTCATCTTCACAAAGTCAATCAGTTCCAGCTTCCATACTCTTTCCACTTTATCATTTGCATCCAACATGGCAATAATCCTTTCTATGTCATATAACTTGCCCCAATTTTGACACTGCCCTTGTTTAAACTTCTTCTGTCTTCCATCAGTATACTTGATCTCAATGGAGTCATCAATGATTGAAACATGATAGATTCTTTGAGCTCTAAATTATTCCGGTTGGTCTTCATTGTAGTCTTCATCTAGTGGTTGGAGTTTTAGGCCTGGATAGATTGTTAGGGTTCTTGATTTGGAAAGCTTTGGTTTTCTTGCTGCTTGTTTGAATTTAATCCTTTTAATGTGGTTGCCTAGCAGTAGTATGTGACCTTTGCTGGTAGACCATTGTAGTATTCCATTAGCAGTTTGCTTTTTGAAACATACAGATGGTTTCTTGACTTGAATCTTCTTCTCTTCTTGAGGAGGTAAAACAGTTGCAAAAGACATGGAATTAGATTTTGGTAGGTCATTACTAACAGCATTCACCCTAGACTTAGAGTCTTGTGTTGTGGTGAGATTACTGCTAGCAATGCCTAAGGCATGCTGTTTTCCATTCTTCCTCTCATTGACTCTGCCTTGGTCATGATCTCCTTTCTTATCTTTGCGATCCTTCTTCTTCTTATCCTCATCATCCTTATCACTCCTGTGATGTTTTCCCTTCCCATCACCCTTGTCCTCATCTTTGTCATCTTTATTCCTCATTGGCTTGGCCATTTCTGGAATTACACCAGTTGCAATGAATGATCTTAGGATTTGTAGTGCTTCTATCTCCTCAGTTGTCCTCATCCCCTTTTTCTTTTGCAGTAGATCAATGATGTCAATAATGAGTCTGTGATTTCGAGAAGTGAGATCATTGGGAATGACCACTTATTTAATCTCTTCAATTCTGGTGCCAGACTGATAGATGATTGTCCATGGCTTCTTAATCACTTCTGGTAGCCTTGAAGGTTGCCCATTCCTCAAGTCATCATACAGACTCTTATTGTTTTCATTTACGTTCCTCTTATCTATGAGCTCAATCAGCACATCTATCTTTGAGTGTTTTAAGGCTTGTAGAGTTTTGTAGGTTAGATGCCAGATTCTGGATTTTGCTACCATCATTACTTCCTTGAGCCATGAGCTATCAACTTTTCTTGGTATCACAGTGAAGTAATCGATCTGATCCATCAAGCTCCTTAGGTACAAGTGAGTGTCACCAGCCTGTTCTCGTGAGACTTTCAGAAACTCCAAGAATGCATCATCATGATAATCATTAGAGTTTGAAATTTCTTGTAGCTTGGCCTCAGTAACCACCTTTACTTCTACAGGCTTGGCACTTTCAGGTTTGGAGGATGGAGGTTTATCAGATGGCATACTCCCTGCAACCACTGTGGTGGTGATGAATTGCTTCTGGCCACTGGGAGTAGTGATGTACACAGTTGGTAGAGTGACAACTTGCAGTGAGGATGGAGGATCATCAACTTTGCCTTTCCCCTTTTCCTGTAACATAGGTTATAGATTTTGAACTCTTATGATGACCACCCTCATTTATTGTAATACCTTTCTCCTTGGGTTTCTTCTTTCTAGACTTCTCTTCTTTTGACTCCCCCTTAGGCTTTGAGTCCCTTAGGTTTCTCTTCTCCCCCTTAGGCTTGGTGTCAGGCACTGAGGCTTTAGTAGGGGCCCTTTGATTGGAAGAGGTGAGATTGGCAGATTCATCTGGAAGAGGGAGACCCATATGCTTCATTATTACAGACAACATAGATTGTTGATGCAGAAGAACATCAGCTGTGGTGGAGGCTTGAGTGCTCAACTGCTCAGAGATAGTTGCTACTGTGTCTGTTAGATGAGCATTGGATTTCTTGAGAGATGTCACTTCTGTTTCCAGGGCAGCCACCTTTTTGAATAACTCATTAGATTTGAAACCAGAAAGTGACTGTTCTTTGAGTCTCTGCACTTCAAACTTGGTCATCTCATGCACTGGAACCTCAGTGATCAGCTTGTCTCCATACTGGTATGCAAAGAGGGTCCTGAGCATGGCATTTGCATCAGTTGTCTGATCAGATAAGATTTGGAATTTATGCCCCAGACATGTGACAGCATCTTTCAGTAAAGCTAGACCATTATCCATCCTTGTGCAGGTAGAGTTGTAGACTTTGATGTCTTTGATCCAACTGAGGAAACCTTGCATCAAAGGCCCTATTTATCTCTCCCACAGACTGGTCTGTTGCATCACTTACCTCGTTGACTTCTGATTTGCCACCTTTTCCAAGGTAGTGTGCAGCCTTGAGGAATCCTTTGTAAGAGTCATTGATGGCTTCATACACTTCACCAGGAGTTAGGGATTTAGCATTTGAACCCAGTGAGGTGATATATTCCTCTCTTAGATACCGAAGAACTTCATTGAGAGTGAGATCAAATTTTCTTTGCATCCAGGCATCTACATTGCCATATCTCTCAGTATCAGCCACAATTTCTCCTTCTGCATCTCTACATCATCTCTGTGGCATAGAAGGATAGCCTCATAGTCTGGGTTTGGTAGATTTGAAGTGAGAAGGTGTTGAGCAATCTTTGTGAACTCAGGAATCTGATCCACAGCTAAGCTTTGAAGTGCTTCAACCGTCAATTGTGGTGGAACAGATCCTGATCCTGAAGCACTGCCATGTTGCACAGGCTTCAGCCATTGTGACATAAAGTCAGAGCTAGAGCTAGGCAAGCTAGACTCCTCAGTTACAGATGCAACTTCTGTAACCGGATGGAATGACTCTACTACTGGTGTCTCCACAGAAGTGGGATGAGTTACACCAATAGTTGACACATGCACAAAGTCTCTAGTGAAAACTAGTGAATCCTCTGTGTTTTTGATGGTGTCATTAGGATATGCCCCAGCTCGCATTCCCTCACCATCTAAATGTAGTTCCTGGGTGGTGAGCAAAGTGTCATGCACTAAGTCACTTGAGTCCATTGGCTCACCAAGAGAAGAAAATTCTTGGTGATCAATGCCTTGCTCTTCAATTGCTTGAGTTGCAGGCTCCAAAGAAATTTTAGTGTGAGATTCTAGAAGAGAAGTGTCTTTTAGAATGGATTTTGGCAACTCCCCCTAAGAAATAGAGGGAGTTTCAATATTGATGTGCTCTTCACTCAGTGTTGTGCCAGCCTTATCACTCTCAGGTGCTGACTCATTACAAGAAGGTGCATTGGGGAGGATGCTTGATTCTATAGATGCACCATGTTGAGAGGGTACACCTAGTGAGCTGTTTGCCCCTGATTTTACAACTTCAGCCATTTGTGTGACTGAAGAGGTGGTTTTAGATTTCTTCTTCTTTTTCTTTGGCCTTAGTAAGGGTGACTCAGGTTCCTCACTTTCTAAACCTAATTCTACAGCCAAGGCTGCTTCAGTTAAGATTTTTAGAGGTTCAGAAGCAACCTGTTTTCTCTTCTTCTCCTTTTTACTGACACCACCCTGTTGAGAGGATGATGCAGGTGGCTCTGTTATTGGCAAGGTGTTTGGATGAGAGGGTTGGTTAGCAGGCCATGGGTTAGCATTTTGCTCTACTTACTTGGGCCTAGCTAACTCTGATTTTGAGGCAAATATTGGCATGTTGTGGGGGTAAGTCCTAAATAAACTCTCCATATGGGGAGTTATTTTGAGTCTTACATCCACATCATTCCTAGTCTCCAAGCTACCAAAAATGAGTTTAGTCATGGATTTCGGATAGCCTATTCTATTTTTGTCTAACCCAGGCAATTCAATCAATTTATCATCTATGAAATTAAGTACAGATTGAATAAAGTGAGGGAAGAAAATTTCATTACCTCTCTTGGCTGAGTTCTTACCAAGTCTCCCATACAATTCTTGAATTATGATCAGTCCAACATCAATCTTTCTCTCATATGCTAGAGCATAGCCAATTTGTTGAACAGTTGTGCTGATTTGGTCAAAGCTAGACTTCCTTGCTGTGAAGACTTGAAGAAGAGTGGCAAAGACATAGCTCCATTCTTTTCTCAAGTACTTCCTATTCAAATTTCCAAGCTTGATTCTATCTGAGTAATTGATAAAATCAAAGAAGTCTTCTAATTCCTGATCAGTAGCTTGACTGTCATACATTTCTTATTGTAAGCCCAGTGCTCGATTCATATCTTCAGTGGTGAAAGTGATGTCCTTATCCTGAATCTTGGAGTAGATTACGTATGAAGTTATTGCATTCTCTAGGGCCACAACCTCCACAGTAGCAGTTCTCCAAAATTGTTCTAGTAGGTCTAGATACAGAGTTGGGTTGGCTGAGAGTGCATCCTTGATGTATGATTCAGACATCCATCGAATGAAGCACTTAAAGTTTGCATTGGGTGCTTCAACATCGTTGGTT
Organism: Saposhnikovia divaricata; assembly: GCA_036435485.1. NCBI lineage: Eukaryota > Viridiplantae > Streptophyta > Magnoliopsida > Apiales > Apiaceae > Saposhnikovia > Saposhnikovia divaricata. Next base: position 157,732,508 of record CM071595.1, read on the forward strand.
ATTGCTATGAAATTGGTGTGGGTAGGAATTGTGAGTTAGGTATTTGCCATTGTTACACAGAGAGATGAAAGAAGAGAACGAAGGTTGAAGAAGAAATTTAGCTTTTGAAGTTAGGGTTTTCAGAGGTTTTGGAACTTTAGCTGCCTGAGAAATCGAATGAAATGATTTGAACAGTTGTGGAATTGTATATATGTGAGTGACTTAAGTTGTCGATTAGATATATGTTTTGTATCGACAAGTCAGTCATTCGAGAAGTATAAAACAACTATTCGATAAGTCAAGAAAGGCTTATTCGATATCTCAAGCAGTTGGTGTAACACCCTCACTTGCTATTATTAAAATTATATACTTTTTATAATTAATTAAACATTAATATAGAAGAAATTTTAGAAAATTCGGCATGATGTGTTCGTAAATTGCACTAACCACCTGTAATCCAACCAAACCATCACTACTTCTAATTGTCTTGTCCACATGCATAATAAAGTTCAAACCAAATAAATACATATAAATACTACTATCCAAGACCGCTCACAGGTCACAGTATGAAACAACATCCACTAGCTATTACAAACCAAAACCAAACTACTTAATAATATTTTACAACCCAAAAGCCAAGTGAACTGTCTAAACTGATAATACAACAATATAATATAAAATAGAGCTGACAACAGACTACCCGTCCTAGAACCTCAACTCGCTGGCTGCCTCTATGGGACTGTCCGCTCCTCCTAGACGTCTTCGAATTTAACTAAAGAAAACAGGGTTAACACAAAAGTGAGCCAATGATGTTCAGCAAGTATAATAATATAAATAAATAAATAGCAGCATAATCTAGAATTAAATCTGCAAGTCTGATAAAGATAAATGATTACCAACAATTTCAGGTGCTCAGGGAAATCTGGAAACATAACAACTTATTTAGGTTGAGAAATGGAATAGAATTGGACTATTAAATATTTTATAAATAAAACAATGATAAGGTTAGGCTGCTGATCAATCACGCACTAACCCCGGACAAACGCACACAACAATGTCCTTTTATGGATCCATGGCACACATTGGCCTTAACACTTGACCACGAATCTGGTCCACCCCGAAGGGCCTCAATTTTTTTTAAAAACAAACAACAGTCCAATCCTATAATCTGAATGCCAGGTATCGGAACAATCGATCACCTCGACCAGCCAAACATACTGGAATCTCACGTTCCAGGTCAACAGCTCAAATCCCAAGAATAAATGAGGTCTAATAACATCTGGCCTAGATATCGACAAGTTCGATATAAAGAGGGGTATTGTTTTGGAATATATCACTGGGAAAAGAATCAACAAGTTCAATTTATTGTTCGGGAACAGGACAAATAGTTATGCATATTCGTTGAAAAGTAACTAAACAATAGTATCGACAGTAAATCAGACTAATATACTGAACAAGTTATAATGAGCATGTTTCACTTGAAAGATAAGTGAAATAATGTACTTGCCTTAAACAGGTATCTACTGCAGTCGCTGACTCCCTACGTCCTCGACTTTCGCCTTGCCTTTGTCCTTGGGATCTACACATAATATAAACACTATATTAGAATTCTATTCGACGCTCGCTGATCGTTACCACTAGTTAACCTTAACCTACCCTTGCGAATAATCCCCTAAATTCATTTATTTATTCATATAACATCAATTATAATCCCTGATATAAGCCTCATCCATAACCAACATACACTTATCAAATCATCAGCAAATAATTAAATATAGTGCAAGTAATACTTATACTAGTAGTATAATCATATAATCATATATATATATATATATATATATATATATATATATATATATATATATATATATATATATATATATATATATATATTCGAAAAGTAATTTAAGATTTTAGAAAATTTCGACAGCATCCCCTTTATACGGGTGACTGCCAGTCGGGATACAACCGACACAACCAACACAATTATCATTTGTAATACAACCACAATCCAATAATCCATCTTGATCATATTACCAAACAATTATATAAATCTAGAATTTAAAACAAGAAATTAAAAATTATAACGTAATTATTAAAATTTAAATTTTGGCTCAGAAGAATCATCATTGCCAATTACCATCGACTCAATTTATGTTTTAATATCATTGTCGATGGGGCAAAGTCCCGGAGGTACCCGTTTTCGGGTTTCCATCACGGACTCTACCAATTTTTGAACCAAAATCAACACCCACCATAATTTTTTTCCATCATTCACATCAAGCAGTAAAACTCGAAGGATTTAAGAAATCGAAAATAAAAACCTGGCGAAAAATTAAAATCACTTGCATATACCACAGCAGTAGAGAGACCCACAATATCATTAAGTCAAACCATACCACAACAATGTTATTAATCTCAACATCGAGCACAAAGGGGAAAAATAAGGGATTTACAGGGGTTTTACCGAAGTCGCAGTGAAGCCCACACTGCTGGTAAGCGAACACGCACACACACACACATAGCTTACTCACACACGCACACCATAACTATATACACGAACTACTCACACAACACAGTACTAGAATCATACAGGGAAGGGGAAGGAACGATGCTTACCACACACCCATACTGTTAACAATACACCCAAACCATTTAACCACACACACACTCAAATACGCACACACACAGCACACACAACAAACGCACAGCTTGGTGCTAAATAGGGGAGGGAGAAAGATGGCTTTACCCGCTCGAAACAAGCAGTACTGTAATCAAGGAATTAAAACGAAATCACATGGGGAAAAGAGAAGAATTTCAGATATGCGGCCAAATTTAGAGAAAGGAAAGGTCTCGATACTGAGAGAGAGAGAGAGAGAGAGAGAGAGAGAGAGAGAGAGAGAGAGAGAGAGAGAGAGAGAGAGAGAGAGAGAGAGAAATGAGACTACTGAAACAATTTATGGATTTAAAGGAACAAATAATTTGGGGGAAAAACTAAAAGAAACATTTTCATAATTTCTTTTTGCTAAAATTCATAAAAACAATTATTTAAAAATCACAATTAAATAGAAAAATGGGTGGAGTATTAAATTTTAAAATTTTAAAATGAAGAATGAAAAATTACGATCACCCACATATCTTTAAAAAAAATTTAGGATTAAAAACGAATTAAATATGGATTTTACAAAATTGAATCCATAAATTGGAAAAATAATTCATAAAATTATTTTAAAATCCTTGAAACCCAAAACAATTCACCAAATATTTTTAAAAGTCATATAAACTAATAAAGTTAATAATGAAAAAGATTTAAGGATTTTTGCTAATCCCGAGGATTTTTATAAAATTCACAGAAGGTAAATATAACACAATTAAATAGGAATAAATTCCCAAAAAAATATAATTAAAAATCCCCAGGCTTACACATCACATACAAATCATCAACTAGGCCCACAAATATTATTCCACAGATACTTCAACTCCTCAACAAATTTTATACGCCACATAATTCACATTTAATATTAAATAAATAATTATTATTACTAAAAATTTCTAAGGCGTTATACCCTTCCCCCTTAAAAGGATTCTGTCCCCAGAATCTCACCTACGTGAACAAATGAGGATAATTCTCGAGCATGTAGCTTTCAAGCTCCCAAGTTGATTCCTCCACTCTGGGGTTTCTCCACAAAACTTTTACTGTAGGTATTGTCTTATTTCGCAGAACTTTCTCTTTACGATCTAATATCTTGATGGGTTGTTCCATATAGGATAAATCTGGCTGGATATCTATCGGCTCATATTCGATGACATGTTTAGAGTCCGGGTGGTATTTCTTAAGCATTGATACATGGAACACGTTGTGAATATGTTGCATGTGAGGTGGTAAGGCTAACTCGTAGGCAACTTTTCCAACCTTCTTTAATACCTCAAAAGGCCCGACAAATCTTGGACTTTATTTTCCTTTCTTGCCAAATCTTACTAACCCCTTCCACGGAGATACCTTCAACAAAACTTGTTCTCCTTCTTCGAACTCCATATTCTTTCTGGCAAAATCAGCGTACTTTTTCTGTCGGTTCTGAGCTGTCACTAACCGTTTTTGAATAAGTTGAATTACTTCCTTGGTTTGCTGCACTAACTCTAGTCCGAGTATCTTTTGCTCGCCAACTTCTTCCCAGTATACTGGAGATCGACACTTCCGCCCATATAATGCTTCATATGGTGGCATACCAATGCTAGCATGAAAACTATTGTTGTATGAAAATTCCACTAATGGCAAGTGTTCATCCCAACTTCCTGCGAAATCCAGTGCACAAACTCGGAGCATGTCTTCAATTGTTTGAATTGTTCTTTCACTCTGACCGTCAGTCTGAGGATGATAAGCAGTACTCATTTTTAATTTAGTGCCCAAACATTCTTGAAAACTTCTCCAGAATCTCGAATTAAATCTTGGATCTCGATCTCAGACTATTGATACTGGAACTCCATGTCGCACCACAATCTCTTTTATGTATAGGTGAACCAATTTGTCTAATGAAAACCTCTCATTTATCGGAAGGAAGTGTGCAGATTTCGTTAATCGATCAACAATTACCTAGATAGCATCATGATTTGCTCTCGTCCTTGGCAAACCTACCACAAAATCCATCGCAATATGTTCCCATTTCCACTCGGGAATTTCTAATGGTTGTAGCATCCCACTTGGTCTCTGATGTTCAACTTTTACTTTCTGACAAGTTAAACACTTACTCACCCATTTTGGAAATATCTCTCTTCTTATCCAGCCACCAGAAGTTTCTTTTCAAGTCTCGATACATCTTTGTACTTCCAGGATGAATCGAATATTTCGAACTGTGGGCTTTCTGTAGAATTTCATTCTTCAACTCTGTCACATTCGGTATCCAAATGCGTGAAGAAAATCTCAATATTCCACTGTCATCTACTTGAGTGCATATTTCCTCACCTGTTAACTTGTTAACATCTCATTTCATGACTTCCTTCTGGCATCTACGAATCTTCTCTAACAACTCGGGCTGAAACGTCATAGTGTAACCCTTATCTGTACTGCTTGTAGGCACGCAGACTTCTATCTCTAATTTCTAAAATTCTCTATATAACTCCTTAGGTAGTGTAAACATGTTAATTTTCTCCTTTCTACTTAGAGCGTCCGCCACCACATTCTCTTTCCCGGGGTGATAGTTAATTGTACAATCATAATCCTTGAGCAATTCTAACCATCTCCTCTGCCTCATGTTTAAGTGTTTTTGGGTGAAAATATACTTTAAACTCTTATGGTTCGTGTAAATTTCACACTTTTCCCCATACAAATAATGTCTCCAAATCTTCAAGGCGAAAACAATCGCGGCCAATTCTAAATCATGAGTAGGATATTTCTGCTCGTGAGGTTTCAATTGTCTCGAAGCGTAAGCAATTACCTTACCGTGCTGCATTAGTACACATCCCAAACCTTTGTGAGACGCATCACTGTAGATCACAAAATTTCCTTTCTCATCTGGAAGTGTCAATACAGGTGCAGTCACTAATCTCTTCTTTAATTCCTGGAAACTTTCTTCACACCTCTCATTCCACACAAACTTTTCATTCTTCCTTGTCAACTTTGTTAGTGGGGTGGCTATCTTCGTAAAGTCTTGAACAAATCTTCGATAATATCCCGCCAATCCTAAGAAACTTCGAACTTCTGTAGGTGTTCTAGGTCTCTCCCAATTCATCACAGCTTCAATCTTAGCAGGATCCACTTTAATCCCTTCGCTGCTGATGACATGCCCTAAAAACTGCACTTCTTTCAACCAAAACTCACACTTAGAAAACTTTGCATACAATTTCTCTTTTCTCAATGTTTCTAGAGCTATCCTCAAATGCCCTGCATGATCTTCTTCGGTCTTTGAGTATATCAAAATATCATCTATAAACACAATCACAAACATATCAAGATATTTCTTAAAAACTCTATTCATTAAATCCATGAACGCCGCCGGTGCATTGGTTAACCCAAACGCCATTACTAAAAATTCATAATGCCCATACCTAGTCCGAAACGCGGTCTTTGGAACATCTTCCGATCTAATCTTCAACTGAGAATACCCTGACCGTATATCAATCTTTGAAAAACAAGTCGCTCCCTTCAACTGGTCAAACAAATCGTCAATTCTCGGTAAAGGGTACTTGTTCTTAATGGTCAACTTATTTAGCTCTCGATAATCAATACATAACCTCATACTCCCGTCCTTCTTCTTTACAAACAATACCGGAGCTCCCCACGGAGATACACTAGGCCTTATAATACCTTTTTCTAAGAGGTCTTGTAACTGATTCGCCAATTCTTTCATCTCTACAGGTGCCATTCGATAAGGAGCCTTTGATACAGGTTCGGTTCCTGGTGCTAAGTCGATGGTAAATTCTATTTCTCTATCCGGAGGTAACCCGGGGAGTTCATCTGGGAAAACATTGAGAAACTCATTCACCACTGGTATTTCCTCTATCTTAGGTACCTCTTGCTTGGTATCCATGACATAAGCCATATAGCCCTCGCATCCCTGTCTCAATAGCCTCTTAGTTTGCATGATCGTTAAAAATCTCATAGTCTGTCTCTGGCCTCTAAAAGTAACTTCTACATCATCAGGGGATCTGAGTATCACCTTCTTATTCTTACAGTCAATTTGCGCATTGTTCTCTGTTAACCAATCCATTCCTAAAATTACATCAAATTCGCCTAACTGGAAAGGTATTAAATCAGCATAAAAACGATGCCCTGAAATGTCTACCTCACAACGAGGACACACTTGAGTAACTGGGATTCGCTCTGAATTAGCGATTTCTATAACTATAGCTTCATGTAGCATACACATTTCACAATTCAACTTTCGAGCAAATTCTATAGATATAAAAGATTTCGTAGCCCCTGAATCAATCAATACTTTGGCATGTACAGAATTTATAGGAAGCGTACCTGCCACCACATCAGAATCCTTAACAGCTTCGTTCATGGTCATATTAAAGGTCCTAGCCAATGGTCGAACATTCACTGGTGGAGGTGCCTCTATTGCATGAATCATAAGATTAGCCGGAACTGGAGGCTTGACTAAAGGTACCTTACAATCTTTCATCACGTGCCCTGGCTTTCCACAACGATGACAAACAATCCCTACTTTACATTCTCGGGCATAGTGTCCCTTTTGATTGCACTTATAACATGTCACCTCCAACTTAGCACACACTCCCGAATGCCTTTTCCCACAAGTCTTACATTCTGCCAAAGGTGGCCTAAGAAGCTTCTGTTGATTTGAATCTTGAGGTCGACTTCCTTGTCCTCCATTTCCCGTTCCTGGTTTCTTGGAATTTCCATTCTTTCCTGGTTGGAACCCCGGTTTCTTATTCGCGACATTCTGAGAACTACCCTGCATCTATCGTCCTTCTATTGCTCCCGCCTTCCTTTTCCTTCCCTCCTTCTCCTTAAAATATAACTCACTTTCTCCTTCTGCAATCATTGCCTTCTGTACCACCGCTGCATAGGTATCCAACTCCAAAACTGCCAACTTACTGCGAATCCACGGCTTAAACCCTTACTAAAACCTTTTTGCTTTCTTTCTGTCTGTATCCACATATGTCGGAACAAACCTCGCTAACTCGGTAAACTTAGCTTCATATTCCAACACACTCATATTACCTTGTTTCAGTTCTAGGAATTTCATCTCCATTTGATCCTTCATGAAATCTAGGAAGTACTTTTCTAGAAACAACTCCGTAAATCTTGCCCAAAGAATTACCTCTGTAGCTTCCAGAGCCTTCACTGACTCCCACCAGTACATAGCCTCATTTTTCAGAAAATAACTTACATATTTAGTTTGCTTATCTGCTGGAACCCCTACTAACTCAATAGCTTTCTCCATCTCCTTTAACCATGATCTCGCTTCTATGGGATCTACTGCCCCTTTGAACTCTGGAGGTTTAACTGCCTGAAAAGACTTAAAGGTGACTACCAGAGGAACGGGTTGTTGTTGCTGCTGCTGCTGTTGCTGTTGTTGCTGAGCCAACAGCTGCTGTTGTAACTGTTGCTGTTGCTGTGCTAGAGTAGCAGTTTGCTGAACAAGGGTCTGCAATATTTGAGCCAAAGAAGGGTCTATTTGACCTACAGGAGGTGGGTTGGCTTGTTCATCCTGATTGGGGGTTCGAGTATTTTGTTTCTTCTTTCTTGGAGGCATATTTCTGAAATCAACGGACAATCATTAGGTTCAGATTCAAGAATCAATACATCAAAAGAATCTAATTTAAGCAAATAGTGAATATACAATTGAAATATAATTCAAGGTTCCCAGGCATTAATCGGGTCAACAATTGGTTTACAAGGTATAACAGGATGCAAAAATCAGAGTTATACAAGGTATTCATGAATATCTGGTAAATGCATTAACAGAACAGTAAACATAATGCTGAAATTAAATACGGTACTGAAGGTAAATGCAGTACTAGAAAAAGAAGCAATGCTGAAAATAAATTCAATGCTGAAAGGTAAATATGATGCTTAAAAATAAATAACAATGTGAAAGGAATTTAACGTAGTTTTGCAGAAAGGGATCATCATATATATCTGGTACAAGCGTAAACACAACGCTTCGATAAAGGTACAACATAACACTAAAAGAGGAAACTGCTAGCATCTAGTCACAGTACAACAGATATCTACAACAAAACTGGTTGCGTTGCAAACCCTGCTACACTACTACTACCATACTATGCATCTATGTACCATGCGTCAGGATGGAATCACTACGCTACGACATATAAAATCCCACCTACAGCTCCACTAACCAACTAATCCTCGTCTACTGATCTGGTCGGAGAATGTCATCTAGCTCACTCATCACAGATGCCAACGTCACATGGAGTGCAATGGCTGAAAACTCATCATCGGACGCATGCTGAGTCCGCGTCTGGATAATAGTCCTCATCACTCGTAGCCGCATCCGGATCTATCCCAACTCTTCCACTGCTCGGGCTCGCTCCCTAGCCATCTGTGCCTGTGTCTCCTGTAGAGCTCTAACCTCAGCTAGCTGTCCAAACAGAAAATCTCGCTCTGCACCCACTCTCTGGTACTCATGGTCTGGAACAGGGGGCTGAGTAAACCGATATAGTGGCCCGTTCACCGAGCTCTGCGAAACTACACGTGAGGACACGGATCTCAATGGCACTGGCTGTGGTATAGGGTCCGCCTCAACTGGATCCTCTGACGGGTCAGAATCAGAACTCGAACTAGGAGGATACAATGACAGTAACACCTACTCCCTCCGTCCCAAATTGTAAGAGCTGGTTTGACTTTCACGGAGATTAAGAAAATTCTATTTGACTTGCTAGGTGGCAACATGTGGTTGATTGGTTGTGAAAGTGGGTGTATAAAAAATGGGTAAAGTAGGAAAGTAGTGGGTGTAATAGTATTTATTTAATAAAAAAGAAGTATAAAATAAAGAAGTAGTGGGTGTAATAGTGAAAAGTAGTGTTCAAAAATAGTAAGTTTAGTAGGTTCATTCTTTTTGGGACGTCCCAAAAAGGAATAAAGGTCATATAAAATGGGACGGAGGGAGTAATAATCAGATATACTAATTCCTCGAAATACGACCGTACTCTCCCGTTACTCTACCCAAAATTCTCCCACCTAACTTGTTTCAGTGACTGTGACCTGTAGCTCTGATACCAACTTGTAACACCCTCACTTGCTATTATTAAAATTATATACTTTTTATAATTAATTAAACATTAATATAGAAGAAATTTTAGAAAATTCGGCATGATGTGTTCGTAAATCGCACTAACCACCTGTAATCCAACCAAACCATTACTACTTCTAATTGTCTTGTCCACATGCATAATAAAGTTCAAACCAAATAAATACATATAAATACTACTATCCAAGACCGCTCACAGGTCACAGTATGAAACAACATCCACTAGCTATTACAAACCAAAACCAAACTACTTAATAATATTTTACAACCCAAAAGCCAAGTAAACTGTCTAAACTGATAATACAACAATATAATATAAAATAGAGCTGACAACAGACTACCCGTCCTAGGACCTCAACTCGCTGGCTGCCTCTATGGGACTGTCCGCTCCTCCTAGACATCTTCGAATTTAACTGAAGAAAACATGGTTAACACAAAAGTGAGCCAATGATGCTCAGCAAGTATAATAATATAAATAAATAAATAGCAGCATAATCTAGAATTAAATCTGCAAGCAAGTCTGATAAAGATAAATGATTACCAACAATTTTAGGTGCTCAGGGAAATCTGGAAACATAACAACTTATTTAGGTTGAGAAATGGAATAGAATTGGACTATTAAATATTTTATAAATAAAACAATGATAAGGTTAGGCTGCTGATCAGTCACGCACTAACCCCGGACAAACGCACAGAGCAATGTCCTTTTATGGATCCATGGCACACATTGGCCTTAACATTTGACCACGAATCTGGTCCACCCCGAAGGGCCTCAATATTTGAAAAACAACAACAGTCTAATCCTATAATCTGAATGCCAGGTGTCGGAACAATCGATCACCTCGACCAGCCAAACAGACTGGAATCTCACGTTCCAGGTCAACAGCTCAAATCCCAAGAATAAATGAGGTCTAATAACATCTGACCTAGATATCGACAAGTTCGATATAAAGAGGGGTATTGTTTTGGAATATATCACTAGGAAAAGAATCAACAAGTTCAATTTATTATTCGGGAACAGGACAAATAGTTATGCATATTCGTTGAAAAGTAACTGAACAATAGTATCGACAGTAAATCAGAATAATATACTGAACAAGTTATAATAAGCATGTTTCACTTGAAAGATAAGTGAAATAATGTACTTGCCTTAAACAGGTATCTACTGCAGTCGCTGACTCCCTACGTCCTCGACTTTCGCCTTGCCTTTGTCCTTGGGATCTACACATAATATAAACACTATATTAGAATTCTATTCGACGCTCGCTGATCGTTACCACTAGTTAACCTTAACCTACCCTTGCGAATATTCCCCTAAATTCATTTATTTATTCATATAACATCAATTATAATCCCTGATATTAGCCTCATCCATAACCAACATACACTTATCAAATCATCAGCAAATAATTAAATATAGTGCAAGTAATACTTATACTAGTAGTATAATCATATACATATATATATATATATATATATATATATATATATATATATATATATATATATATTCGAAAAGTAATTTAAGATTTTAGAAAATTTTGACGGCATCCCCTTTATACGGGTGACTGCCAGTCGGGATACAACCGACACAACCAACACAATTATCATTTGTAATACAACCACAATCCAATAATCCATCTTGATCATATTACCAAACAATTATATAAATCTAGAATTTAAAACAAGAAATTAAAAATTATAACGTAATTATTAAAATTTAAATTTTGGCTCAGAAGAATCATCATTGCCAATTACCATCGACTCAATTTATGTTTTAATATCATTGTCGATGGGGCAAAGTCCCGGAGGTACCCGTTTTCGGGTTTCCATCACGGACTCTACCAATTTTTGAACCAAAATCAACACCCATCGTAATTTTTTTCCATCATTCACATCAAGCAGTAAAACTCGAAGGATTTAAGAAATCGAAAATAAAAACCCGGCGAAATTAAAATCACTTGCATATACCACAGCAGTACAGAGACCCACAATATCATTAAGTCAAACCATACCACAACAATGTTAGTAATCTCAACATCGAGCACAAAGGGGAAAAATAGGGGATTTACAGGGGTTTTACCGAAGTTGCAGTGAAGCCCACACTGCTGGTAAGCGAACACGTACACACACACATAGCTTACTCACACACGCACACCATAACTATATACATGAACTATTCACACAACACAGTACTAGAATCATACAGGGAAGCGGAAGGAACGATGCTTACCACACACCCATACTGTTAACAATACACCCAAACCATTTAACCACACACACACTCAAATACGCACACACACAACAAAACGCACAGCTTGGTGCTAAACAGGGGAGGGAGAAAGATGGCTTTACCCGCTCGAAACAAGCAGTACTGTAATCAAGGAATTAAAATGGAATCACAAGGGGAAAAGAGAAGAGTTTCGGATATGCGGCCAAATTTAGAGAAAGGAAAGGTCTCGATACTTCGAGAGAAAGGAAATGAGACTACTAAAACAATTTAGGGATTTAAAGGAACAAATAATTTGGGGGGAAAACTAAAAGAAACATTTTCATAATTTCTTTTTGCTAAAATTCATAAAAAAATCATTTAAAAATTACAATTAAATAGAAAAATGGGTGGGGTATTAAATTTTAAAATTTTAAAATGAAGAATGAAAAATTACGATCACCCACATATCTTTAAAATGTTTTTAGGATTAAAAATGAATTAAATATGGATTTTACAAGATTGAATCCGTAAATTGGAAAAATAATTCATAAAATTATTTTAAAATCCTTGAAACCCAAAATAATTCACCAAATATTTTTAAAAGTCATATAAACTAATAAAGTTAATAATGAAAAAGATTTCAGGATTTCTGCTAATCCAGAGGATTTTTATAAAATTCAAAGAAGGTAAATATAACACAATTAAATAGGAATAAATTCCCAAAAAAAAATATAATTAAAAATCCCGAGGCTTACACATCACATACAAATCATCAACTAGGCCCAAAAATATTATTCCAAAGATACTTCACCTCCTCAACAAATTTTATACGCCACATAATTCACATTTAATATTAAATAAATAATTATTATTACTAAAAATTTCTAAGGCGTTATAGTTTGTAACTCACAGCTGGCAGTTATCTAACTTAGAACATAATTTTAAATTAAATAAAATATGTTTTTATGAGTGATTTAAAATTCTGAATAAAAATCCAAAATCGATTAAGATTCAGCGAGAATTCAGCCTTTTCAAATGATTCGACAACTCAAATGTTCTATTCGAGAACTCAGTTATTAGAGAACTCAAATGTCCTATTCGAGAAGTCAAGCATTAGAGAACTCAAATGTTCTATTCGAGAACTCAAGCAAGTCTCTGTTCGATTTCTCCAAAATGCACTATTCGAGAACTCAAGAGGGTTCCAAATAGACTTGTTAGAGAAGTCGACCATAGACATGAAAGTCATTCGAGAAGTCTGACTTATCGAACTCTACTTTTCACTCATAAAATTTAATTTTCACTATCTTTTCAAAATTTACCAGAATTATTCAAATGAAGAATATTCTAACAAATTAATATTGATAGTCTTAAAATTTCATAGAAATTTCAAGATAATTCGAATATGATTTTCAACATATGCAACAGATTTGAAATATTTATAAATCATATTTCAGCCAACACTTACTTCGAAAATATTGAGAATTTAGATAAAGTAAGTGTTTACTGGTGCAACAATCAAGTTGATATTTTCACTTAGCCAGATTCTGAAGAATTCAGCATTCCAATCTCACTAACCAACCTTGTGAAGGTGGCTTCATCCAATGGCTTAGTGAATATATCAGCTAATTGTTTATCTGTGGGAACATAATGTAACTCAATGGTTCCATTAGTTGCATGCTCCATAATAAAGTGATATCTGATGTCAAAGTGCTTTGTTCTAGAATGATTTACAGGATTGGCAACTATAGAGATTGCACTTGTGTTGTCACACATGATTGGAATTCTTTCCAACATATGTCCATAATCTCTAAGTTGATTTCTAATCCAAAGCACTTGAGCACAGCAACTTCCAGCAGCTATGTATTCAGCCTCAGCTGTAGAAGTTGACAAAGATTGTTGTTTCTTGTTGTACCAAGAGACTAACCTTTGTCCAAGAAACTGGCAGCTACCTGAGGTGCTTTTCCTATCCACCCTGCATCCAGCATAATCAGCATCAGAATAACCAACTAGATTGAACCCTGTGTCCTTAGGATACCATAAACCCAAGTTTGGATTGCCCTTTAGATATCTAAAGATCCTCTTTATAGCAATCAAATGTGACTCTTTTGGATTTAATTGAAATCTTGCACACAGACATGTAGCAAACATGATGTATGGCCTACTTGCAGTAAGATAGAGTAAGGAACCAACCATGCCTCTGTAGACTGAGATATTTACTCTCTTGCCTTTAGCATCTTCATCCAATTTAGTGGCAGTGGCCATGGGTGTCTTTGCAGGTGAGCAATCTTATAAGTCAAACATCTTCAATAAATCCTTGATGTACTTGGTTTGACTGATAAAGATACCATCCTTCCTCTGACTAACTTGCAACCCAAGAAAGAATGTCAACTCTCCCATCATACTCATCTCATATCTGCTCTACATGAGCTTAGAGAATTTCTCACACAGCTTGTCATTTGTAGAGCCAAACATGATATCATCCACATAGATCTGAACTAGGATAATATCATCACCATGCGTCTTGTAAAATAATGTTTTGTCCAATGTGCCTCTAGTGAATTGATTTTCCAGAAGAAATTGTGATAAAGTATCATACCATGCCCTTGGAGTCTGCATAAGTCCATATAATGCCTTAAGCAATCTGCAGACAAACTCTGGGAAATGTGGATCCTCAAAGCCAGGTGGTTGTTGCACATAAACTTCTTCTTCCAACTCTCCATTCAGAAATGCACTCTTGACATCCATTTGATAGACTTTAAAATTTGAATGAGCAGCAAATGCCAAGAATATTCTGATGGCTTCCAATCTAGCAACAGGGGCAAATGTCTCATCATAATCAATGCCTTCCTGTTGAGAGTATCCTTTTGCAACCAACCTTGCTTTGTTTCTTACTACCACACCATTTTCATCCATCTTATTCTTCAGAACCCATTTTGTTCCAACAGTGGTTCTGTTCTTTGGTGCAGGTACAAGTTCCCATACTTTGTTTCTTTCAAATTGATTCAGCTCCTCTTGCATAGCAATAATCCAATCTGGATCCAACAGTGCATCATCAAGTTTCTTAGGCTCAATCTGAGATAGAAAACAACCATAGAGACACTCATTTTCAGTTGCTCTCCTAGTTCTCACTCCTGCATTTGGATCTCCAATAATTTGCTCTGCAGTGTGTGACCTATCCCATTTCCTTGAGTGCTCAGTTTGATTTCTCAACCTTGATGTTGCTTCATCAGTCAAGACATGATCATTTTCGTTTCCTCCCCCTGTGAAGTTGCTACTACTCACAGGTGTGTCTTGGATGCTAGTATCTTCACTGTTGGTTGGATTAGATTCTTCTCTTGCTTCATCATTCACTTGAGTTTGTTAAACTAGAGTTTCAACTTCAGTTTCAATCTCTTCATCAGAATCATCTAGATTATCAAACTTTAATGGATCTCTATCTTCATCATTGGCTTCTTCTAATCCAGGTAGTTTGCTGTCATCAAATGTCACATCTGTGCTTTCCATAACTTTCTTTTGACTAATGACATAGACTTTGTATGCAATTCTCTCCATAAAATAGCCAAGAAAGATTCCTTCAAATGCCTTTGCATCAAACTTCCCAACATATTCTAAATTGTCTTTCAACACAAAACATTTGCTTCCAAAAGTATGAACATACTTTAGAGTAGGCTTCTTTCCAGTCATCAAATTGTAAGGTGTCTTTCCAGTGTTTTTGTTGATGAGGGTTCTGTTCTGGATGTAGCATGCAGTGCTCACAGCCTCAGCCCAAAAACATGTAGGCATCTTTGCATCAAGCAACATTGTTCTAGTAGCCTCAATTAGAGTTCTGTTCTTTCTCTCAACTACTCCATTTTGTTGTGGAGTCCTTGGAGCTGAGAACTATTGAGAAATGCCATTCTCTTTGCAAAATGCTTCAAGTAAGGCATTTCTGAACTCTGTTCCATTATCACTTCTCAATGCAATCACACTTGCATTGTCGGCTTTTGCTTCCTTATCAACTTTCTTTATGTGCTCAATGATTACGTTTGGAGCCTCATCCTTTGATGCTAGAAATTCCACCCATGTATACCTTATGTAGTCATCAACCATCACTAGGGCATACTTCTTTTTTGAGAGTGACATAATATTGACAGGCCCAAACAAATCCATATGAATTAATTGCAGGGGCTTGGTGATTGATGTCACTGTCTTTGACTTGTGGCTTGACCTTTTCATCTTTCCTTTTTAACAAGCCTCACACACTCCTTCTTGACAGAATTCAAGTGTAGACATGCCTCTCACTAACTCTCTTTTGACTAGAGAATTAATGGCCTTGATGTTCAGGTGTGATAACTTCTTGTGCCACAACCAACAATCTTCATTTGATGCTTTTGAGTAGAAGCAACAAACTTTATCCTTGTTTGCAGAGTCCATATTGGCTACAAACAGGCTTCATTTCCTTACTCCAGATAGAGCAAAATCACCAGTCTTCTTGTGGGTGATAAAACATTCATCTTTGTCAAAATTTACCTTGAATCCTCTATCAGTAAACTGACCAACACTTAGTAGATTACGCTTGAGACCCTTGACTAGTGCTATATCTTCAATGATGACATTACCAACTTTCAACTTGCTATATCCCAATGTGTTACCCATGCTGTCATCTCCAAAAGCAACCATTGGGCCAGCCTTCTCCTCATATTGTGATAGCAGGGCCATATCACCAGTCATGTGATTTGAGCATCCACTATCCAAAATCCACATGACCTTCTTTTCACTTTCTTTGCTCTGCAAACACAAAGGAATTACTTCTTCTTTGGTACCCAAACAAGTTTGGGTCCATTTGGCTTAGAAACAGTTTTATCATAAACAACATGCTTATCAACTTTCTTGGTGTTAGTCTTCTTGTCACTGTTAGAAGTCTTAGAACCTGAGGTTTCAGACTTAGGTAATAGAGGTACCTTCCTAGCTCTAGGGGGACTTGAAGACTTTGACCTTGTGTAGTGTGTGTGAGAGTTGTGACTGATACAACCATCAATGAATTGCCTTCTCATATTGAAACAACTAGTCATGACATTCATTTTGCATGGCATACAGTCAAATTTATCACAGAATGGAGCAACTCTATGTCTTAAAGGCACAGAACAGTCATAGAAAGGTTTGGGCACACTACCAACAGGTTTCTTGCATGCATGAGTTAAATGATTGGTACTGAAACAATTTTGACAAGTTTTCCTAGGGGCATTAGGCATATAAGCATAATTATTATCTTTGTTAATCCCTAGTTTGCCATTTCTGTTCTGTTTCTTCTTAGCCACTTTCTTCTCAGATTCATTTTTCCCAGCTGATACAAACTTAACAAACTTCTCAGGTCTAGACTTACCACCTACTGGCTCCTTGGTTTTTGACTTGACACTCTCACTCTTAGAGGATGCTGGTTGTTCACTAGACTGTGCCTCATCCTCATCATTCAACATTTACTTAATGAGTAAGGCATCCTCATCAATTTCAAATGTTGGTTCTTTAAAAATTGGAGACTCGGGGTCTTTTTCAAAATGTGAGGCACTTCATCCTGAACAACTATGTCATCTTCAATGACAGCATAGCCTTTCCTCTGTTTAAGAATGCCATAGTCAAGTCCAATGGCAGCCTTGGGTTTAGCTTGATTTTTCTCATGGTAGGACTGCAGTAGACTAGAGGAGTTCTTAAAGGTTTTTAGTTTGAATTCATTCTCAGCTAGTTCATCCCTAAGAGCCTTCTCAACCTGCTAGCACATAGAACCTTATTCTGCAAATATTCAACTTCTTTCTTAAGGTTATCTACATGCATAGCAGTTATCTCAAGTTCCTCATTCTTCTTGTTTAACAATTCATTCTTAGCAGACAGTTTGGCAATCTCTTCATTAGCAGTAGTCATACTAGTATGAATATTAAACATTTCAACAGATAGTTGTTCAACCATGCATTTATGCTCAGAAACAGACATATCTATGGTAGTGAGAGATGGTACCTGAGAGTCAGATGGAGATTGTTCATCCTTGGAATCAGCCATCAAGGCATAATTGTAGAATTCTTGCTCCTCTCTATCACTATCAGAGTCATCCCAACACTTCCCTTCAGCTATGTAGGCCTTACCTAGTGCTTACTTTTTCAGAAGGGCCTCATACTTAGCTTCAAGCTCTAGAAGCTCTTTATCCTTCTTTTTAGGCTTCTTGCATTCACTGGCAAAATGCCCTAGGTCATTGCATCTATAACACCTTACAGATGACCTATCCACATGGCTGGTTTTGAATTTATTCTTGTTTCCTTTCATTGCATCTATAACAGGTTCAGTCACTTCACCTTCATTTTCTTCATTATCTACTATCTCTTCTATCCTCAGCTGACTTGTAGATGCTTCTAGGTCTTGAATAGATTTTTTGACAATCAAGGCACATGATGTGTTTACCATTCTGCCTTGGTTGGCTTGGATAACCCTCTTCTGAAGCAATTCAAGCTCATGAGTCTTTAAAACCCCATAGAGCAGATCATATGTGACTTTGTTCAAATCTCTTTCTCTTAGGGAAATGATTCTTGAACTTTTCTTTGTTCTTGAATCAGTGTAGCACAATATGTGTTTGTGTGTGTAGATTTGTAAATACGAATTAAGAACAACACAAGACACAATATCAATTTAATCTAATATTTTATTAGATAAAGATTTTGCTACAATCTGTGAATACAAATGTTAGTATTCTCAGCTTCGTTTTTCTCAGAGAGATGTTTCTTTTTGTGTATCAAAAAAACTTTTTTTTTCTGAGGAAGAGAGGCTGTATCCTTATAGAGCATTAATACAACCTACTTACTACAAATAAGGTAGCTAAACAACTTTACTTTCTAGTATGTCTATGCTTTTTGAGTAAGCATCCAAACGGCTACAGGTTTGACTTTGCAAAGCTCTGTTCAGATCCACTTCTTTAGCTCTTTATCTCTTGTACATCTCTCCAAGCTTCTTTGTAGGCTTTTCCAAAGTACATTACAGATTGTGGTCCATAAAGTGCTTTAGCTTGTTGCAGGTTTCTGACTTGTAATTCTTCAGTATTTTGTCTCCAAGATTGTATTCGAGAAGTAACTCTGTTGGTGATTCGAGAACTAGAATTGACTTTGAAAGGCATATGACTCAGCCTATTTGTAGTTCGAGGATCCTAATCCAATTAAACTAGATTGTAATAAGTAAATAATATCAACTGTCACAGGAATCTCAAAAGATGATAACCGTCAGAAGAAAAATCAACAAGTCAATCTATAGTTTTGATGTTTTACACTGGAAGAAGATTCAGATATCTGATCAGGCCTCAAGGTAGCATTGAAACAAGTGGATTCATTTAAGAAGACAGAGATTTCTATTAGTGACAAGAAACCATTTCAGTACCGAATGATTGATGAGAGTGAAGAGTATAAAAAGACCACAGTGTTAAAGTCACGATGAAGAACAGAGATTGGAGTTAGTCGTTCATGAACCAGACAGTACATCGAGCGTCAACATCATGCCAATGTATGTTCCTTATCATAATTAAGTGGTTTTCAGCATAATATTGACTATTAAAGAATTTATATTAATTTTACTTTAATTGATTAAGTCAAGTAATTAAGTTAATAAATAAATTAATTCTATCAGAATTAATATATTTGTTAAAGTGATTATTAGATTAATTAAATAAGAATTAATATGAAAAAGGAATAATTAGTTAAATGATTTTTAATAAGTCATTTAATTAATTATAAACTGAAAAATATGATGATATAACTATCAAACTGATAGTTATACCGATAGTCATATTCAGTTTATAAAGGAGATAGTCATATTCAGTTCAAAGGAGATAGTCATATTTCATTCAAATAAAGAGTTATACCGAATGTTATATTGATATGGAGAGTTATACCGAATGTAATATTGAGCTGGATTGTTATACCGAAAGTCATATTTAACCTGGACAGTCATATTACATTCAAATGATAGTCATACCGATTGTCATATTAATGTAAAATGATTGTCATATCAGTTTAAACTAAGTAATATGACTATGGCTGTGTATTTAAGGAAGCAGAATGCAGAAGATTGAAACCAGTCGAGCATAACACAAGAAAAACACACAGCAGCCATTCTCTCTCTCTCTCAAGCTCAAGAACACTTACAAATTTAATTCTGTAAATTCAAGTTCATCTCAGTTGTAATATCCTATCCATTGGAACTTGTTTACTTGTGATTCTTGTACTACTAGCGAATTAAGTTTCCTAGTTCACAAATTGATATCTTGATTTTATTAACTAAATTAGCAAAGTTCATGTTGAATTTTCTAATTAGTTATTAATTACTTGATAATCATTTGGACTGATTTTGTAACACCCATCAAGTTAATATATTGTTATATTCAACTTGAAATTTGTATTATATTATTCCGCACAAAATATTCGTTTAAGTGAAAACGAATAAATTTTGAGAAAATGGTATAGATTGTATTCAACCCCCCCTTCTACAATCTTATCGGACCTAACAATTGGTATCAGAGCCTATTGATTGATACACAAATCAAGATCCTATTTTTACTCAATCAAAAATTAAGCTCGAATTTTTAACTCTCTTAAAAATTCATCATGTCAGCCAAAGGCAATGTTAAATTCCTATCTTTAATAAAGATAACTATGACATGTGGAAAAACAAAATGGAGTTATTTCTTGATGTAGCAAACCCAAGATTTTTATGGGTTTTGAAAAATGGACCAGTAACTCCTATGCAACATGATACTGAAACAGTTGTAAATGGAACTGTAACAGTACCTGCTAAATCCTATCCAAAGGACCCTAAGAACTATACCTATGAAGATAAGGAGGAAGCTGGATTGGATAAAAATTTGAGACTCATTCTATTGGATTCCCTAGATGCCGTAATGTATAGCCATGTGAGGAATTGTAAAACTGCTAAGCACATCTGGGAAACTATTGAGATCATTAATGAAGGTACTGATGAAGTCAAGGAAAATAGACTTCAAATTCTGACCTCTGAATATGAACACTTTAGAGCTGGCCCTAATGAAGGCATTCAGGAAGTGTTCGAAAGGTATAACAAGATAATCAACAACTTGCAAGTTCATGGCAAGCAATATACTCAAAAGGAGATCAACATGAAGTTTTTACTGACTATGCCTACTCACTTGGAGCATAGAATCACTGCCATCAGAGAATCTAGAGATCTAACTCAGGTTGCTCTTGAAAGGCTGTTTGGTGTTCTGAAAACATATGAATTAGAACAAGTACAGCAAAAGGAATTCTATGGCAAAGGCAGAATGGCAAATTCTTCTACAGCTCTAGTGGTTGAGGTTCCTAAAGAAGTGGAAACTAAAGTTGTTCAACCTAACAGCTTCAACAAGGAACAAACTGAAGTAGAACTTGGCCAAACACCAGCTACTCAGGATGGTGGAGAATTTTACTCACTTGAAGAGCTGGATCAATTGGAAGATGAATCTATGGAAATGATGGTGAGACAATTCAGTAACTTCAGATTCAGGAGAAATCCAAAGTTCAGGTTTAAGTCAAATAACAGATTTCAGAGAGGAGGTTCTTCATCCTCTAGTAACAGGGGAGGTTATAAAACTGGAACTGTTGACAGAAGCAAAATCCGTTGTT
The DNA here is from genome assembly GCA_036435485.1 of Saposhnikovia divaricata. Lineage (NCBI taxonomy): Eukaryota > Viridiplantae > Streptophyta > Magnoliopsida > Apiales > Apiaceae > Saposhnikovia > Saposhnikovia divaricata. The sequence goes on from CM071595.1 coordinate 157,754,074, forward strand.
TCAATTGTAATGAGTTGGGACACTTTGCTACTGAGTGTCAGAAACCCAAGCAAGCACAGAAGAAAGATTATGCTTCTGAAAAGAAGAAGAGTGGTAGAGCTTATGTAGCTGCTGGTAAAAGCTGGGATGACACAGATAGTGAAGATGAAGAATATTGAAACTTTGCGCTGGTGGCAAATGCTGAATCATCAACTTATTACACCACACCGGTAATTCTTACTGATACTGAGTCAATTGATAGTTTACGTAGTTGCTTGAATAATGCACAAAGAGGGTACGAGAGAATAAGTCTTGTTAACACTAACCTTGAAAATGAAATGTTAGATTTAAAAAAGGTGCAGGTTAATCAAGATAAGAATATAGAAGAAATAGCTCGACTTAACTACAGAGAAAAGGGTCTAGGAGAATACATGGTAAAACAAGTTGATAGGATTGCTGAACAAGAAACCAAGATTAGAGAACTTGAAACACAGGTTAGAGCTTGTTATAATTCTGTTAAAGTTTCTAAAGAGTTCTTCAACAAACAAGCAGTAGAACGAACTGTAGGAATAGGATTTGATTACAGTCAAGCTGTTGGTTCTTTGAGTAATCATTCTCCTAATTCTATCTCAGCTAAAGAAAGAGGTATACCACATATTCTCAAGAATGTTGAAAAACCAATGTTTACAAAATCTGATGCTGGCCCACCAGATATTCTTTCTATGGTTATACAAGAAGAAATGAGAAATGAGGATAGTGCAAATGGCACATTCCTTGTTAAGGATAAATGTGTTAAGGATAAAACTGTTAAGAACACTAATACAAAGAATGTTTCATCCAAGAAAAATGTCACAGTCTTTGTTAAGGCTAAATCAGTTGAGGACGTTAACACAACAAATGTTTCATACAAGAAAGATGTACCTAAAGTACCAGTCAAAGTTGTTGAATCAGCTAGTTCCTCTAAGACTGGATTAGGTAGTAATAAGTTAAAACAGAAAAATACCATGTCTACTATTGATTCTAATCATAAAGCATGTGGTATTATCAATTGTATGTCTTGTGCTTTTAACAGTATGCGTGCTTATTTTAATGGTAATTATGCATGTGTTAAACAGAATGCTCCTCGACAGCACATGAACAGGAACAATAATGTTCGATCTAAGACTGCTTTTCCTCCTCAAGTTAGGAGAGAGACATTTGCACCTAAGACTAAACAAAAGATTACCAAGAATGTCTACCAGGTCAAATGTCCAGTCAATGACACAAGTGTTACTACTGCGAGAGAAACATGGATACCCAAGATTAAACAAAAGATTTTCAAATCTGTTTATAAGGTTAAATGTTTATTGACTAAAGAGGTTAAAATTAAAAATGTTTTTTTGCCTGATAAAGGTCAATACTTTAAATACGCAGGACACAGTCAAATTTGGGTCCCGAAGAAGGTTTAACTCATTTGTCATTGCAGGGTATTGAACAGGTTGATCGAGTAACCTGGATCTTGGACAGTGGATGTTCAAGGCATATGACTGGAGATAGAACCCTGCTGACAAATGTGGTGGAAAAGGCCGGCCCAGTAGTTACCTTTGGAGATAACAGCAAAGGTAGAACTGATGGATATGGCAGACTTGAAGCTGGAAATGTTATCATTGATGAAGTTTCTTTTGTGAAAGGACTTGAGCACAATTTGCTCGGTATCAGTCAATTCTGTGATAAAGGTTATGAAGTTCATTTCAACAAGAAGAATTGTCTAATTTCACACAAGAGACATGAAAAGCCACAACTGACAGGAGTTAGAAAAGGCAATCTGTACGTAGCCAATATGAACTCAGGAAGCACTGAAGAAGTCACTTGCTTCTACACTAAAGCATCTAATGATGAGAGTTGGCTATGGCACAAAAAACTTTCTCATCTTAATTTTAAGACAATGAATTCTCTGGTCAAAAGAGAATTGGTGAGAGGTTTGCCTTCAATGGAATTCACTCAAGAAGGACTGTGTGATGCATGTCAAAAAGGCAAGCTAAAAAGGGCAAGTCACAGGAGCACTGATACATCTTCAATAACTGAACCATTACAATTACTTTATATGGATTTGTTTGATCCAGTTAATGTGATGTCTATGTCAAGGAAGAGATATGCTCTATTGATTGTTGATGATTTTTCAAAATACACATGGGTTCTGTTTTTGAATTCTAAAGATGAGACTCCACAACTGGTGATTGATCACATTAAATTAATTGAGCGAGATTCTACGTATCCAGTGAGAGCTATAAGATCAGATAATGGAACTGAATTCAAGAATGCAGTTCTAAACGACTTTTGCACTGAGAAGGGTATAACCAGACAATATTCAGCTCCAAGAACTCCTCAGCAAAATGGGGTAGTGGAAAGAAAGAATAGAACCTTGATTGAAGCTGCACGTACTATGCTAAGTGAATCAAGGCTTCCATTGTACTTTTGGGCTGAAGCCATCAATACTGCATGTTATACCCAGAATCGAACTCTAATCAATAAAGATCAAATGAAGACACCCTATGAAACTATGGCTGATAAGAAACCTTCACTTAAATACTTTCATGTATTTGGGGCAAAGTGCTTTGTGCTTAAAGAAGGTGATGATCAAGGTGGTAAATTCGATACCAAAGCATTTGAAGCAATTTTTATTGGTTATTCAATGAGAGCATACAGGGTGTATGTGATTGATGAACAGAAGATGATGGAAAGTGTCAATGTAACATTCGATGACACTAAACTCCCTAGTATCCAAACTGAGAATCCATCTGAGAAGCTATCTTTCGATGACATGACAGATACAGATTCAGATGATGACAATGCATCTGAGATTTTTGCTGATGCTAATGACAACAATGATGATCAGGGTAATGGTGATGAAATCAATGATAGTAGTCAAAATTCCCCTGACTCTAATAATCAATCATCATCTAGTCAACCTGGCAACAACTCAGGGGGAGAAAATGAAGGGTCAACTGGTCACACACAACGTCTCAATGAAGATCAAGGCGAATCATCAAGATCTAATCTTCCCAGACAGACTGTTTGGAATAGAGCTCATCCTTTTGAGCTAATTATTGGTGATCCAGTTGTTGGTGTAAAGACTAGAAGAGCTTTTCAGAATCAATGCAATTATTCAGGGTTTTTATCTGAAATGGAACCTAAGAAAACTGAAGAAGCTCTTTCTGATCCTGATTGGGTGATTGCTATGCAAGATGAACTCAATCAATTTAAACAACAAGAAGTTTGGAAGCTGGTACCTAGACCTACAGACAGACCAGTAGTTGGCACAAGGTGGGTATTCAGAAACAAACTTGATGAAGATGGCACAGTGACGAGAAATAAAGCAAGACTGGTAGCAAAGGGTTACTCCCAATCTGAAGGCATTGACTATGATGAGACCTATGCTCCAGTGGCTAGACTTGAGGCCATAAGAATATTCTTGGCATTCGCAGCATTTTCAAACTTTAAAGTTTATCAAATGGATGTCAAGAGTGCTTTCTTGAATGGCAAGCTAGATGAAGAGGTTTATGTAGAACAGCCCCCTGGCTTTGAAGATCCAGATTTAATTGACTATGTCTACTTCCTTTTCAAGGCTGTCTATGGTCTTAAGCAAGCACCAAGGAAATGGTATGACACTCTCTCTGAATTTTTACTTGAAAATGATTTTGTTAGAGGTGTCATAGACAAAACTCTCTTCACAAAGAAACATAAGAATGATACAATTATAGTCCAAGTCTATGTGGACGATATAATATTCGGGTCTACTAATGATCTTTTGTGCAAGAAATTTGCGAAGTTAATGCAGGGTAGATTTGAAATGAGCATGATGGGTGAGCTGAAGTTCTTTCTTGGATTGCAAATAAGTCAAAGGACAGATGGAATATTTATCTGTCAATCCAAGTATGTCAAGGAGCTTCTCAAGAAGTATCAAATGGAGGACTCTTCTTCAGCAAAGACACCATCATCCACAGCTGTCAAATTTGGAGCATGTGAAAATTCTGCCAAGGTAGATATCACAAGCTACAGAAGTATGATAGGTTCATTACTTTACCTTACTGCGAGTAGACCTGATATTATGCATGCTACGTGTTTGTGTGCAAGGTTCCAATCGGATCCTAGAGATGTTCATCTCATTGCTGTTAAACGAATTCTGAGATATCTTAAGGGTACGCCTAACCTAGGCATCTGGTACCCTAAAGATTCTGGTTTTAATCTTGTTGGATATACAGATTCTGACTATGCAGGAAGTATTGTGGACAGAAAAAGCACATCTGGGAGTTGTCAATTCCTAGGTGGTAGACTAGTTTCCTGGTACAGCAAGAAACAACAAACAGTTTCCAACTCAACGGCTGAAGCTGAATATATAGCTGCTGGAAGCTGTTGCGCACAGATTTTGTGGATCAGGAATCAGCTGAGAGACTATGGCTTTGTGCTTGATAAAATTCCAATTTTATGTGATAATACAAGTGCCACAGCAATCTCTAACAATCCTGTGCAGCACACAAGGACAAAGCATATTGACATCAGGTATCATTTTATTCGAGAGCATGTCATGAATGGTACCGTGGAATTATTTTTGTTACCCACGGAAGAGCAAACAGCAGATATTTTTACTAAAGTCTCTTGACGAATCCACATTTACCAGAATTGTTGGTGAATTGGGTATGTTAAATAGTCCTAGTAATTAAACTAGTTAATATCTGAGGTTTGATCTTTAATAATTTACGAGTGATTGATGTGTCAATATTTGCTATTAAAATCACTTGTATAATTATTTTATCAACTTATACTCTTGCTTGTTTCATCTTAAATCATTGTTATTATCTTCTCTATATATTTTTAATTACTTCTTGTATTTTTAGATTAATTCATTTTCTTTAAAAATATTTTTCTCGAATTTTACAAGCTGTAATTTATGAGAAATCTATTTTTCTTGAAAATGTTATTGTTTTAAATTCAGTTTAATTATTTTTGTTGTTTAAATAAATCATAGTTTCTTTTTGAATAATTTTCTATATGGAAATTGTTTTATTAGAAAATTTATAGATTTATAAATTCATCAGAAATAATTATGTAAATATTTAGTATGTTATTTGATTTTATTTTATTTGATTTGTAATGTTTGTCCTTTTGTTATTAATGTTTGATTTCGTAAAAGGGACTACATATGATTGTTTTTATAATTTTTATTAGGTTTTATAATAATAGTGTAAATTAATTTGTTTTTCTTTAATTTATTACTTGTTAAAATTCTGTTAATATTCTGTTTTTGGTTAGTTATATTAATTGTTTTGTTAGAATATAACTATTGGTATAACAATCTACTTGATTGTTATATTCGAATTTGTGTTAGTTATATTAGTTATATGTAGTGTAATATAACTTAGTAATAAAATAGTTATAATTTTATTTTCTGTAAATATAACTGTTGATTAATTAGTAGTTATATTGTGTGTTTTTCTAGTAATATAACTATCGGTATAACTATTGAATCAATTGTCATATTCTTTGTTTGTTTTAATAGTTATATTAAGGCTTAATTTAAATATAACTGTCTAAGTAGGATAGTTATATTACGTTTAAACATAATATAACTATCGGTATGACTATCACCCGATAGTCATATCTCGCTGTTTTATATATAAATCAGTTGTTATATTCAGTAGTCATATTACTCTGTTAAGTTATATTAGCGTGTTAAGTCACCTAATTCTCTGTGGAATGATACATACACGATATACACGATTTCAGTCGAATTGCTGTCGAAATTCTGTCTCAAATCACACTCGAATCACACATTTAAGGACATTAATCGATTACCCAGTCGATTATCATCAAAACAAAGGTTAAAATGTAAGATTTGGTCGAGTTTTTAAGGATTTGAGTTTGAAATTCTCGAAATTTCGATTTGTCATTCAAGAACAAAGATTGTGATTTTCTAAAATCTAAAAATATGTGTGTGTTTGTATTGCAATAAAGATCCTTGTCTCAAATTTTCAGAATTTTTGATGAAGATTTTGATTTTTCGAATTTTTATTTATTTATTAATTCGAATTTTGTAATTTAATTGGGTTAAATTGTTGAATTTTGCAGATTTATTAATTTTAATCCCTGATTTGGAATGGCTGGTGCTTATAATAATTTTGAGCTTGTGAATCACAATTATATTGGATATTTTAATCCCGAGGATTGCCCAGTGGATCGGTTCAAGTCCTGGATAAAATTCCTAAACGAACAAAATCTCTGTAGTCATTCTATAACTGCAAATGTTCCCATGAAATTTGGTCCACTTAAACTAATGTGTACTACAGCTGTCTCAGATGAAAGATCATTTTCATTCGACTTTAATGACAAGACATATACAGTGGATGAATCTGTCTTCAATGCTGCTCTGAGGCTTCCTACTGAACAATTTGCTGAAGTGCCTTCAAATGATGAGTTGACTCAGTTTTTCACAAATCTCAACTATCATGGCCAACTGAATCTTAAACGACCACTCAAAAGCAATCTTGTTCAAGAATGGAATATCTTCTTCGAGATCATAGCAAAGGTGTTTGCTAATTCTAAAAAGAGTAACAATACTGTCATCACAGGTATGTTACAGTCAATTGGTTTCTCAATTGCTCACAATAGAAGAATCAATTTTGGCAGCTTGATATGGCCTATTTTGCTAAATCGATTGAAGAAGGCTACAAAGAACTTTGGAAAAGGTAAACTGGTTAAGTGTCATTATCCTCGGTTTTTGACACTAATTTTTAATCATCTTATGCCTAAGGATCAACCTGCTCCGTTTCCAAATGATCGAATTCAATGGTCTGGTAAACCAAACAAGAAGTTCTACACTAGGCTGGATACTTCTAAGGTCTTGTTGCATGTTCCGGTGGTCATAACACCATATATGTCTACATACATAAATTTGCCAAATGTCATGCCACTGCCAGATGCTGAGATACCTTTACTTCAACAAGTTCCACAGCCTGAAGCAGAACAAGTTCCAGTACCTCAACCTGATTCTGAACCCTTAAATGCTCTTGAACATCAACTTCCAGTGGATCAATCCACTCAAAATGAAGATGATGTACCTATCAATGATCAGGTATTTGACTCAACTACTTTACAATCTCAATATCTTTCTGATAGTCAAATAGGTGTGAGAAGTGACCAAGGGATTGTAGATCCACAACCTTTATCCCAGGTCAATGCACAAAACACTGATCCTAAATTCTCCAAACACTATCGTAGAAAGAAATTGTCATTCAAAAGAGCTATCCCTAGTAGTGATATCTTGAGTGAAACAGATTTGCCTTCACAAAAGAAAAGTAAAACCATGTCAAAGGCAATCATAAACCCATTCATTCCTTCAAGCTCACCCCTGTTACTCACAATGGGGGAAGATATTTTCTCGCATGAAGCTGAAAACATTGTTATGCAAGAGGAACAAGTTACAGTGCCTGCCATTGTTACGGCAGAAGAACCTTCACAGGTTGATCGGGATTTGCAAACTCCCATTGCACCACCACTGACCTTCCAAGAGGAGGCTAGGGTGATCTCTAGTGCAGGTACAATGGATGCAGCTCAGGATTATGAGAGGAGTGATGTGAGAATTACTTCAAATCTGAGTGAAACACTAGCACGTGAGGTGAGTGATACTCAGAGAGCGATTGAGGTGAGAGCACACAATGACACATACACTTTATCTCTCATAACACAACTCAATCAAATGAAAGAAAATCTTGCTCAAGCTGAAGAAGACAACAAAAACTTGAGGTTTGATATGGATAACATGAGAACTATCTTCAACAACAAAATCAATGCACTTAAACTCTCTCAACAACAAGCAATCGAAGACTCTGGAGATGTTACAGTGGCTCAAGATCTTATTATATCTTCTATGTCTAATCAGATTGAAGATCTTCAGAATAACATAAATGAGAATCACTTATCCACTGCACTTCGTCTCAGTCAGATTGAAAGACAAAATGATCATCAAGCAAAGGGGTTGAGACACTTATATAATATCATTAGCAGAACTCACTCACTTACAGCAGAAGAGAAGAAATTCTTTGGAAGTAGTGATGAACGTGACCCTGGAGCTGGTACAAGCCACAAAACTGTAGAGGATTCCTCAACTAAGGGGGAGAAATCTAGAGGGGGAGGAAGTGTAAGTAAAGAGAAAATTGAAGATAGGAGTGAAGGGAAGAAGAAGACAACTCATCAAGCAGCAGAACAGGAAGATGATGATGATGTAGAAGGTTTTTACTATACAGGTGAACCTGATATTGATCTGTTTGCTGACTTACAGTTTCCTGATGTTGGTGAAGAATTTGATGAACCAGATCTCACTTTTTGGGATGATGAAGAGCCAATAATTCCTGATTCTGTTGAAACACAACGAATGAATTTTGAAGCAAATAAAGAACTTGAACAGAATGAAGCTAATCTGTCTATGAGAGAAGAAAGACTCAAGAAAACACTCGAACAGTTAGCTCATAATGAAAGACTTCAAAAGGCTGAACAGGAAGCACTTCAAAAGCAACATGCTCAAAAGCTGGAAGCTAGGAAGATGTACATCAAGTACAAGAATGGTGATAAGTGGGAACGTGCTCAAAAGGTAATAGACTCACCACAAACTTCTGACTATGATGATCGTCGGATGATTGCTATTTTTGAAAGCTTTAAAAAGAAGAACCCTATACATGATATGTATTTGAAAGCTTTAAAGACAGAAATTGTGAGAATAACCACTGCATCTGATCCTAAGAATGGTGAGCTACTAATCTTTGTTGAATGTTATAAGCTCGGATCTCACAAAGTGTCGCTTCAGTTCTTCTATGATAGATCTCTGTCAGAGCTTTGGGTGTTGAGACCAAAAGTAAGAACATCTTCTGAACTAGGCATACTGCTTCATGAAAAATTTCAAGAGTTTGCTGAAAGAGCTGGTCCTGAAGTTATAAATGACCCTCCACAAGTTAAAATTCTTAAGGGAGAAGTTATTCATACTGTTAATCTTCAGACAGAAGAATTGTATACACACCTTGCCAGACATTTGGTATATGTTGAATATGCTCTTCGAAATCATGGTTTTGCATCACAAGAAAAGATTGAAGCTGCAAATCATATTCGATCCTATGCTCAGACCAACATGAAGAAGTACAAGCAGTATCAAGGTGAGTTGAGAAAGAAACTTGGAATACCATTGGTTTATCCTACAGATGTGTCATCCAGAAGGGAATTACTTGTTGACTCCGAATTGATCAAGAATCTACCTGACGTGGATGAACAAGAAGAAGGAGAAATCAACGAGGAAGAAGGTGGTAAATGAAGATTAGCTCTACAAGTTATATCATTAGAGCTTTGATAGAACAAGATAGGATAATTGTCTTATATGATCAGTCTAGAGGATCATCTATCTTGTATTTATCTTTTCTGTTTGAATCTGGATAATGTTAATATGAACCAGAACTTTTACATTATTTACTTGGCATTTAAAGTGTTTTCTTTTACTTGTTTAATTGGGATTAGTTGAAGAATTCTCTAGGTATTTGCTTGTTATTGTATAACAAACAAATAGGGGAAGATTGAAAGGCATATGACTCAGCCTATTTGTAGTTCGAGGATCCTAATCCAATTAAACTAGATTGTAATAAGTAAATAATATCAACTGTCACAGGAATCTCAAAAGATGATAACCGTCAGAAGAAAAATCAACAAGTCAATCTATAGTTTTGATGTTTTACACTGGAAGAAGATTCAGATATCTGATCAGGCCTCAAGGTAGCATTGAAACAAGTGGATTCATTTAAGAAGACAGAGATTTCTATTAGTGACAAGAAACAATTTCAGTACCGAATGATTGATGAGAGTGAAGAGTATAAAAAGACCACAGTGTTAAAGTCACGATGAAGAACAGAGATTGGAGTTAGTCGTTCATGAACCAGACAGTACATCGAGCGTCAACATCATGCCAGTGTATGTTCCTTATCATAATTAAGTGGTTTTCAGCAGAGTATTGACTATTAAAGAATTTATATTAATTTTATTTTAATTGATTAAGTCAAGTAATTAAGTTAATAAATAAATTAATTCTATCAGAATTAATATATTTGTTAAAGTGATTATTAGATTAATTAAATAAGAATTAATATGAAAAAGGAATAATTAGTTAAATGATTTTTAAAAAGTCATTTAATTAATTATAAACTGAAAAATATGATGATATAACTATCAAACTGATAGTTATACCGATAGTCACATTCAGTTTATAAAGGAGATAGTCATATTCAGTTCAAAGGAGATAGTCATATTTCATTCAAATAAAGAGTTATACCGAATGTTATATTGACATGGAGAGTTATACCGAATGTCATATTGAGCTGGATTGTTATACCGAAAGTCATATTTAACCTGGACAGTCATATTACATTCAAATGATAGTCATACCGATTGTCATATTAATGTAAAATGATTGTCATATCAGTTTAAACTAAGTAATATGACTATGGCTGTGTATTTAAGGAAGCAGAATGCAGAAGATTGAAACCAGTCGAGCATAACACAAGAAAAACACACAGCAGCCATTCTCTCTCTCTCTCAAGCTCAAGAACACCTACAAATTTAATTCTGTAAATTCAAATTCATCTCAGTTGTAATATCCTATCCATTGGAACTTGTTTACTTGTGATTCTTGTACTACTAGCGAATTAAGTTTCCTAGTTCACAAATTGATATCTTGATTTTATTAACTAAATTAGCAAAGTTCATGTTGAATTTTCTAATTAGTTATTAATTACTTGATAATCATTTGGACTGATTTTGTAACACCCATCAAGTTAATATATTGTTATATTCAACTTGAAATTTGTGTTATATTATTCCGCACAAAATATTCGTTTAAGTGAAAATTGTTTAACGAATAAATTTTGAGAAAATGGTATAGATTGTATTCAACCCCCCCCTTCTACAATCTTATCGGACCTAACAGACTTGATCGATAACTCTAAGTTCTCGAATACTGTTAAACTGTCATATCGAATGACTTCTCGAATAAGTCTTTTCTTCAGGGATCCTTGAGATATCGAATAGAGCATTTTACTTATCGAATCCCTGAGATATCGAATAGCTTATTTAGTCCTTGAGATATCGAATAGAGCATTGACTTGTTGACTCTTAGAGAACTCGAACGATGCTTTGACTTGTTGACTCCATGAGTTCTCGAATAGAGTATTTAGACATGTCGAATCTCTGAGTTCTCGAATAAGGCTTTGACTAGTTGACCTTCAGAGATATCGAACATTGTCTTTTGAGATACGAATCCCTGACTTCTCGAATGCTAGACTTCTCGAATAGACAAATGTACTTCTCGAATTGGTACTTAGGCAAATTCATCATTTCTTCAAATCCCAACTGTGATTATTTGACAGTCTTTATCTCCTTGCTTGAGGCATGAACCTTGGAACTTCTTTCAAGCATTATTCTTGACTTTATAAGTACAGTTACATAACTAGGATTTGATGCCTATTACAAGTACAAAACAAATAGAGACTCTACAACTAGAGGTTCCCTCAGTTAAGAGGTCATGTAGGTAATACATAGCATACACATACTTAGGCTTGTTATTATATGAGTACAGGCATGTCTCTGTGACTAACAACGATCATTAAGTGTAGGTAATGTGGCTACGCATTTGTGTTTCTTGTGAGGTGTGTTGTTGTCTATTTTCCAGACACGAATTTTGTGATCTTGGTGAGCACTAAATAGTTTGTCACCCAATATTACTAGGGACTTTACTGCACTGTTGCACGAGAAAACTACATTCTCTGCTGAATCTTCATGGTCTGAAGGGCTTCGGCTCCACATGCATAAATCACCATTGGAAGTGCACTATAGAGGTATTTTCCGGAGAGAACAAGCGAAAATACATATGAAGGATGACCCTTTAAGGTGAATATATAGAGGTGATGGATATTGGGAATTTCTTTTGAGACCGGGTTTAGGGATGGAACTGATAGTAACATAAGTCAGGTGAGCACTAAATCAGGTTCTTCATGTGGTTGTGAAGGCAAAGAAGAAGTATGGAATTCCATATGGTGAAGGAGAAGATAGGTGTTTATGTATGAGCTGGTTGGGGAAAGATGGACAGATATTTAACATACTAGTATTTGTAATAGTATTAATATGATTACTGTCTGCTATTTTTAGAATAAGATAGAAATTAAAGTAGAGAATAAATGACAAGTTTAATTTGAAAAAATGGAAAAATTTGTAAGGAAGAGGCCAAGAAAAAGTTAAGTAGATAATTTAAACTAATGAATGAGATTGGGCTAGAAAAAGAGACTTGCAACTTGGTCATTTGATGATCATTGTAAACAGTTGAACCATGCTGTGGGTGCTGAACAAGTTTTTCAGTGGTTCAAGACTGGGCCTTCAGGACCACCAGACAAAAAAATGAATAGCATTTGGTTTCAACTTGTTGTGAAGTTTAAGAAAATTCTATTAATAGATTTCTAATTTCCTCCACCAACCTCTAGATTGTTTCAGTCTTTTAGAACATTATGAGTTATACTGGTTTAAGAATTTGCTTGAGTAGTAAATGAATTAAATGATGACTTTTATTTTAAAAACCTCCTGCTAAGTTAAGAAGGTCATGGTCTTCCTTTGAGACTACAATCTCCTTTCTCGTTTTCTTTTTTCCCCAAAAATAAGATTGATATTAGCATTCACATTTTAGCAAATCTGGTTTTTGTAACAAAGTTGTCGGATATAATTTTTTAAGGGTACTTAACATTGATTTTTGACTCAAAACCATACAGATTTCGAAACCAAGTGCAATATGTACCAAACTAAAGAACACAACTGTATTTGATAATCTCTTGTCTTCATAAATTGAGTAAGTACACAATATATAGAACAATTACAAGGAATAACAATGATGATCATGTCTAGCATATTGGGATACAATAGTGCTGTTTTAGGTGGGGGGTGGGGTGAGTAGGGATAGTATAACATGTGCTCACTACTTTATGTCTAATTTATACTAGTTATAATTCCTGATTTCTAGTACAATTTATACTAGTTATAATTCCTGATTTCTAGCACAATATACTAAACCAATTAGAGTATACTAAAACCAACTTTACTGCATTGGTGTGAAGAATGAACAAAACAAATATTACAAGTGTGACAACCAAATGAATTTGTGTTAAGTACTCGATCGACGTGTGAACGGAAAATAAATTTTGAGTACTTATTAGTGCGATAGTACATATATTACTGCGAAAATTCGCTAGGAATTGAAGCTTCTTCTAAGAAAGTAACAAGTGATGCGGACAAAGATCTTATATTCTATCCGAAGACATGGACTAGCAAACAATTAAATCCCTGTTTGCCTGCTGGAATCCTTGGGGGTTAATAGAATGCTCCTTTATAACCCACACGCGATCGCATTCTCAGTCTACGAGGTTCCATATTACTCCTCCCATCTTCCCGTTCCATTTTTATTGTTCACATTACTTTTTGAACGCATTTTAATAAGCTAATAAAACGTACCTATATAAATTATTTTTCAAATTTTCTCTTTCTGAATAAAAGTTTAAATATGAATTTTTATTCAAAAAAAGAATTTTTTTTAAAAATTTATTGAGCTATGTTTTATTTGCACTTTAAAATGCATGTAAAAAATAAATTGAACAATTAAATCGGGACGAAAAGAGTATTATTTTTTAGCTTATTGTTCATGCTAAACCTTGAACTCAATTTTTGGTTCTTCTTATTCACTTGTTCAAAATGCGAATTTTGTGCATGAAAAAACTGGTGATTCACCGCAAGAGTAGACGTACATCTTCAAGTAATATATGTTGTGCGATATGCTTGATTCATAAAATAATTGTGCGATATTCTCGACTACCTAAAGACACTGGGAAAAGCAAGCAACAAATAACGAGGCTCTCATCATTGGCCTCAAGCTCACACTAGAGATGAAGGGAGAGAAGCTAAAGTACTTTAAAAAATCGAAATGAGCTCAAGACCTCAATATCTACATTCTTGTTCAACATAGGGAAGCTTGTAATGACATTGAAGAAACTAAGTGCCTCAGGATAGCATGATGAGGCCAAGTGTCCCGGGATAGCGTAATGAGGTCAAGTGCTCCTGGATAGTGTTAATGAGGCCAAGTGCCTCGGCACAACAATGAAGATTACAAGTGCTCTGGGATAGCGTTGAAGAAGTCAATTATGCTTATAACGGGATCACATCTAATTCTCTTCATTACAAAGGATTTCTGTGCTCTATTGAAACACTTTTGATTCCTCATAACATCTACAATGATAATGAGGACTCGGGGGTAGTGGCATTACATACACACCTATTTTAGTGGGACATTTGAAAAATTGCAAGACAAGGCCAGCATCCACCGTTGCGAGGCTGAGCCTAGCAGTATGAGGCCGCAAGCCCGATATTTTGCGATGTGAGGCCTCCTGGCCTCATTAGCAATGATGGGTCAGTCCTTAAGTCTGCACAATATGAACTTATCTAAATGCATGTGCTAGAGTCAACTATCAACAATGAGGATTATATGAAGTCTCGATCAGCTATCTTAAAGCATTTGAAAAATATTCAAAACTGTTATGAAGAAAGCATGAGGATAACATTTGTGGAGACTAGTACGTGGCAATGCGTGTTCCTCTATGTCAATACATATGTTGCGAGATCAACGTCACATAATGTGAGACTGTGGACAATATACACGATGTGGGGTCGATAGGACTATAAAGTCAATCATAAAAGGACCTTGACTACGATCCCAAGCTACACAGGAGTCATCATGAATATAGAAATATATAGAATCTCATTACATTTCACGAATGGAGTTTAGATAATATGTGTATTTGGATGCGAAGTGGGCCGATTCCATTGCCCTGGTGTGTTCGTGCTTAAAAAATAAACAGTAAATGGAGACTACAAGGTCAAAAAATGGAAGCGGAACAGACCTGTTGAGTTATAGCTTGGCGATAAAAGAAACTAGCTTCGCCTTTTTACAAAGACGAGGCATCATTAAAAGAAATTCAGCGAAGCGGATTTTATAATAATACATGCGAAGTGGATGACTGGAGTAAATTTGACTAAATCAAAAGCGCCTATAAAGCGGGCACCTAAATTCAAGTTCGTATAACCGGGTGGCATGCTGGTCCGTTCAATTATTAAATGAAGTTGGATTTGTAAGGTCTGCGAGGACAATTGAAAGAAAAAGAGATAAGTGAGCTATAGATTATATACGAAGCAACAGAAATTAATGAAGTAAGGCTACAATATTTACAATTTGAGTAGTGATGCATGTGGGACCACGGGAAGACACAAGTTTAAAATCAAAATAGCAAAGCGGGATCTGTGTGCGTGCATGCGAGGACAACAAGCACCAGTTGTGGCTGGGTGAAGTTATTATACGAGAGGAGGACAACACGAGTCGAAGTGAACCTATGATCCTCTATAGCTGGTTTCGATTAAAATAAAAAAAAATGAAGATATAATATACAAAAAATATGATGCAAAGAAAAGTCAGCTGTGAAGACACAAACCCGCGTGTGGACCAGATCTTGAAACAAGCCAATGTTTGTTTTATGTAGTACAGGCACACAATATGTGGTGCTGGGTCCACAAGAAAATTGAAGTTTAAAAACAAAATCAAGCACTATGATTCTACGACCCTTGTAAAATCAAGAATCAAGATTCAAGTGAAGTCCTGCAATGTACAAGGTCATTATTGTTGGGGCCACTTGTAGAGCTTTTGTTTCAAAATGGAAATGCAAGGCATGCGCTTCAAGTTTAAGCTGGTGCAAAATTGATTTGCAAAAGTCATCCCATATTAGCGGGACCTGCATGTTGAAGTAACGTAATGAGGCTACGCATGTTGAAGTAACGTAACGAGGCTACGCATGTTGAAGCAAGGTCGCAAAAAAAAAACCATGCGAAGTTGGCAAGTGCTGGTCGTGGAGGAATGTTTTAAAGTTAAAAAAGTAGTAGGAAATGAACTCCCCTGCTATATGCAATAAGAAATTAGAGGCAAAGTGGTAATTATCACTAGCGGAGCCAGTGGCATCGGTGAAGCAACGGCTCGTCATTTTGCAGATCATGGTGTACAAGCTGTGGTGAATGCTGACCTACAAGAAGAGAAGGGTCTCGAAGTTGCCTCAACAATCGGCTCTCATTGCACCTTCATCAAGTGCGATGTTACTGACGAGTAGCAAGTCAAATCTCTAGTTGAGTCAACTGTTTAGACTCATGGTAAGCTAGACATCATGTTTAGCAATGCAGGAATCGTGAAGAGCAGCGAACAAAGCATCTTGGAGGTTGATCTCGAAGCATCTGACCAACTCTTTTCTATCAATGTTCGAGGGATGATTGCTTGTATGAATCACGCTGCACGAACCATGGTGGAATGTGGTGTTAAGGGGAACATAGTGTAGTGTGTACGCCAAGCGTACACAAATTCAAGCAAAACGAAGCCACCAAATTCAAGCCAGGAAGGAATATTGAAGGTGGGGCCTGCGTAGAAAAATATAAAAGAAAATCAAAAAGTAGAAGGAAAAGATTCATATATCGGCGCAGCGGGGCAATTTTTGTGATAAAAAAAATTGGTGGTGCTACGAGGTCTGCATATAAAAAATAGTTATGCAAGATGAGTGCAGTGGAGTGGAGGAACCAATTCTGATCGGTTCGTGTTTGGAAGAAATTAATGTAAAGTAGTGCGGGGAGGAAGTCAAACTCATGTAGAGACATCTTCCTGAAAAAACTAGCTATGAATTTCGGAGGAACGAAGCTATTAAGCGAAGTGGCTAAGTTTACAAAGGTGGGACCATAGTTATGGGATCAACTTGAATTAAAAATATTCAGAAAATCAAAATAGTTTGTAAAGCTACAAGCCTACGGAGTCATGGCGGTTTAGAGCTGGGTCCATACTGGCATCGTACAAGGATTTTATTAATGGAGTTCGGTGAAATAAAAAATTGACTTGTACAAGCTGTGAGGAATAAAACAAAGTCAGGAGGCTCGTTGCTTAAAGGAAAAGTAAAAAATACTCGTATCGGCATTCAAGTCTTCGAGGAGAAGATGAAACATAATTATTGCGGACCCGTTTGACTTCAGAGAAAAGTGAAGACAAAATCAAGATTTTATAATTCAAGTACATATGGAAGACAATGCACGACTTCAAATTCAAGCTCATGCATGCAGGAATTCTTTGTGGAAGTACGAGGCCACGAAAAGAGGCCGTGGCACAATAAAAAATAATCATACGAAGCGAAGAAGCTCCAGGATATTCAAAATATTTTTGAAAATATTATAAAGAAAAGGAAAAAAAATATTATTAGAAAGAAGCAAGCTCAGAGAAGAGTCCTCTCATTCCAAAAAATACTTGAAGACATAAGTGTGGAAGACCCAATTTTACTCGATTCCACATCGCATTCATAATGGCAATATAGAATAGGGGGTAGTTGTTATGCCCGAATCTCAGCATAGGTCCTAAATAGGCCCAATGGACTACGTTAGGGATCTATCTCTCCTAATGGGTTCAAAAATCTCTCCTAATGAGCTCAAATATCTCTCAATGGACCCAAATATTGAAGAAGGTTCAACATGGCACGGGGCCTGATTAGGGTGTTGGAATTCGGGCATGATAACGCAACGGAAATGACGTAAATAACAATTAAAAACGAATTCCAAGTCCCAGATCCATGTATAAAATTGATGATCATGGTAAAAAAATTTCAAGAACAAGATTTATACCTTCTTTCAAGCTTTCCTAAGGATGACAAATGGAGATCCTAGCTTGTTGATTTTAGAGCTAAAGAGTATAACCCCTCCACCGGTATCCACACTCGAATGCTTGCTTGAATCGTCGAACGATTATGCCACGGAATTAGGTACTAGCCAAAATAAATAATCAAGAATGTGTTCTTGACTTAGCTTGAATTTCTCTCTTGTTTCTAACTTGTGTAAACTGAAATTTTCAGTTGTGTTCCTTCCTTGAAGACTTGTCAACAATTGGCTTATAAAGGGAAATAAAGAAAAATGGAGCCTTAAACAATTAGGCCATTTTTTTTATTTAAACAAATCTTATTTATTTAAATTAATTAATTAAGTCACACTTAATTAATCAAATAAGTCAAGAAAATACATCTTCAAATTTTATCTTTTAACTAATCAAGTCACACTTAATTAATTTTATAAAATTTGAATTTATTATTATTTATTATTAATTTAATTCATAATTTAAATTATTATTAATTTAAATTCATGAAAAATTAATTTCCCTTTTAAACATTCTTTGTGTGTGACCCTGTAGGTTATTATTTAATTGGCAATAATTTTATTCTCTAATAAAATTACAAACAATGAGCGGCGTCTAGTAACATATCATTGCTACCCAATTTAAACAATAATTAAATTAACGATTCGATCAACCTTTTATGATTAATGTTCCATGTAATATAATCCCTTTAAATCATGATATTACAGATTAAACTCGAGGCATGTAATGTGTCATCCTCTTCATAATTTAATCTTCATTTTTCTTGGTCGATGAGTAGACTATTAATCAAATCAACATTTGAGCATGGCCATGCATTTCATAGTCTCACTCAAATAAGAGGCCGATAATATCACTCCTTTATCAGGAGATTTAAATCCCATCTAGATCATTCATATTTCTCACATGGTTCATAATATATCTGATATTCACCTTTATCATTATCCGGCTAAAGATAACTTTTGATGAATTCAAAATATACTAATTCTCATGTAGAAATATAATGACTTCAGGTCTAAGGATCATTACACCATTATCACTGTGAGAATACATATGACACATTTATAATTTACCATGATGTATCTCACGGTGGGTCTGTACAGTACCCCGTACTTGTATAGTTACCTATGCATTGCTTTTAGTATCTCCATACATATGACCAATGAGATGTGGTCATCAGTCAATTAACATACTAGCCTTAGTGTATTATTATTGTCCTAATTAATAATAATACTCGGCTAGGGACATTTAAGAATATGATACAATCATTATATAATCTCATGTTCAAGTCACACACTTGCAACTATATAATTTGTATCAATGTTCTAAGGACATTTATTATACTTTATTTATTTCACAGTAAATAAAGCCAATAATAAACATATATATCGAATATATATAATATCACTCAAACATAAATATGATGTATGTATTGCCTCTAGGGCACCAATACTAACAATCTCCCACTTGCACTAGAGCCAATCACCCATGTATCGAATACCCATGCTACTAGTGTGACATTCGTGCTTCTGCTGCGACAGAGCCTTAGTCAGTGGGTCTGCAACATTATCATCAGTATGCACTTTACATATGTGAATATCTCCTCTATCATTTATCTCTCGAATAAGGTGATATCTCCGAAGTATATGCTTTGTTCTGCTATGAGCTCTTGGCTCCTTGGCTTGTGCTATAGCTCCATTATTATCGTAGTAAAGATCTATGGGATCTACGATCGATGGAACGACACCAAGCACTGTAATGAACTTCCGTATCCATACAGCCTCCTTGGCTGCCTCACATGCAGCAATATACTCGGATTCCATTGTAGAATCAGCTACTGTCTCTTGCTTTGAACTTTTCCAGCTAACAGCACCTCCATTTAGGCAAAACACAAATCCAGACTGAGACACAGAGTCATCTCTGTCAGTCTGAAAACTAGCATCTGTGTAACCCTTTACCGTCAGCTTCTCTTCTCCTCCATACACCAAGAATAAATCTTTAGTCCTTTTCAAG
The DNA here is from genome assembly GCA_036435485.1 of Saposhnikovia divaricata. Classification (NCBI taxonomy): domain Eukaryota; kingdom Viridiplantae; phylum Streptophyta; class Magnoliopsida; order Apiales; family Apiaceae; genus Saposhnikovia; species Saposhnikovia divaricata. The sequence continues at coordinate 157,773,875 of CM071595.1, forward strand.
TACTTAAGAATATTCTTGACCGCCGTCCAGTGACCTTCACCTGGATTAGACTGGTATCTGCTTGTCATGCTCAAAGCATACGAGACATCCGGACGAGTACATATCATTGTATACATGATAGATCCAATTGCTGAAGCATATGGAATCTTACTCATGCGGTCCTTATCATCCAATGATTTAGGACCATTCTCTTTTGAGATCGTTATCCCATGAGATATAGGGACATATCCCCTTTTTGCATCTTGCATTCCAAAACAATGCAAAATTTTGTCAATATATGTACTCTGGCTTAAGCCGATTAATCTTCTTGATCTATCTCTATAGATCCTGATCCCTAATATATAGGTAGCCTCGCCCAAGTCTTTCATAGAGAAACTTTGTCCTAACCAAGTCTTTACAGCCTGTAGAGAAGGAATGTCATTCCCTATTATTAATATATCATCGACATATAATACTAGGAATGCCACATGGCTCCCACTAAACTTTTTGTAAACACATGGTTCATCCACGTTCTGAATAAAGCCAAAACCTTTGACTATTTCATCAAACCGGATGTTCCATCTCCGAGAGGCCTGCTTCAATCCATAAATGGATCTACGCAGCTTACATACCTTTCCAGCATCCTTTGGATATCCAAAACCTTCAGGTTGTGTCATGTACACATCCTCTTCAAGGCTTCCGTTAAGGAAGGCTGTTTTGACATCCATCTGCCATATTTCGTAATCATAGTAAGCTGCTATTGCAAGCATAATTCTGATGGATTTTATCATTGCTACTGGTGAGAAGGTTTCATCATAGTCAATACCATGAATTTGTTTGAAACCTTTTGCAACCAGTCGAGCTTTATATATCTGTATTTTACCTTCCATGTCGATTTTCTTCTTGAAAATCCACTTGCACCCTATAGGTTTTACCACTTCAGGTGGATCAACCAAAGTCCATACTTGGTTTTCATACATGGAATCCATCTCAGAATTCATGGCTTCTTGCCATCTCTTAGAGTCTGGTGCGTTCACAGCATCTTGGTAGGTGAGAGGCTCATCTTGATCTAAGAGCATCACATCGCCATTTTGAGTTAAGAGAAATCCATAATTTCTCTTTGAATCATGGCGAATCCTACTAGATCTACGAACAACATGTGTTTCTTGAGCAATGTTATCTTGTATTTCTTGCTCATGCTCCACCTCTGGTTCAACGTTATCAAGTGGTTCTCGATCTTCATCGAGATCTATTTTCCTCCCACTGTCTTTTCTAGAGACTAGCTCTCTTTCTAAGAATACAGCAGTTCGAGCAACAATTACTTTGTTCTTCGAGGGACTATAGAAAGAATAACCCTTTGTTTCCTTTGGGTATCCCACAAAATTACATTATTCAGATTTCGGTCCAAGCTTGTCTGATATTAGGCGTTTCACAAATGCTTCACATCCCCATACTTTCATAAATGACATGCTTTGCCGTTTCTCTGTCCATATCTCAAATGGAGTTTGTTGAACCGTTTTAGTAGGAACACGGTTTAGTGTATATGCAGCTGTTTCCAGGGCATAACCCCATAAACTAATTGGAAGATCTGCTTGACTCATCATTGATCGCACCATGTCCAACAAGGTACGATTCCTCCTTTCAGAAACCCCATTCCATTGTGGTGTTCCAGGAGGAGTAAGTTGTGATACAATACCACACTCCCTCAAATAGTTCTTAAACTCATGGCTTAAGTATTCACCTCCTCGATGAGATCTTAGAGTTTTTATGCTTTAGCCAGTTTGCTTTTCTGCTTCTGCCTTATACTCTTTGAACTTTTCAAATGCTTCGGATTTGTTCTTCAAAAGATACACATATCCGTATCTACTGAAATCATCAGTAAATGTAATGAAGTAGAAATACCCACCCCTTGCCATCGATCTCATAGGACCACATACATCACTATGTATTAGTTCTAGTCGTACAGTGGCCCTCTTACCTTGTCCGGTAAAAGGAGCTTTAGTCATCTTGCCTAGTAAACAAGCCTCGCATTCATCATATGATTCAAAATCAAACTGATCCAAGAAACCATCTTGATGTAACTTGGAAATGCGTTTCTCGTTTATATGGCCTAGACGACAGTGCCAAAGGTATGTTTGATTTGAGTCATTAGTCTTAAGTCGTTTGTTATTTACATTCAAGATAGGAGTATCTAAACTAAGAACATACAAACCGTTAAATAATTGTGCAACACCATAGGTAATGTCATTTAAATCAAAAGAGCAACCATTGTCCTTAAAAGTAAATGAAAGACCTTTCTTGTCCAAACAAGAAACAGAAATAATGTTTCTACAAATAGAAGGCACATACAAACAGTTTTCAACTTCTAAAATAAGCCCTGTGGCCAATGATAAATGGTAAGTCCCTACAGCCAAAGCAGCAACCTTTGCTCCGTTTCCAACTCGTAGGTCTACCTCTCCCTTAGCCAGTGTCCTACTCCTTTGCAGTTCCTGCACATTTATACAAATGTGAGAACCACATCCAGTATCCAATACCCAAGATGTAGAAGTAGACAAATTGACTTCTATAACATAAATACCTGAAGCAGAAGTCTGCCCAGCAGCCTTCTTCTTCTTCAGCTCTTCCAAATAAGCATGACAGTTTCTCCTCCAGTGTCCCAGTTTACCACAGTGGTGACAATCACCCTTTTCGACACCTCCTTTAGGCTTGGTAGCCTTCTTGGGAGCAGAATTATGATTGGCAGCAGATTTGGATACAATCCTCTTCTTATTGCCTTTCCACTTTCTTTTCCCTTTGGCACCTCCTTTGTTCACCATCAGCATGGGAGCAGGGGATTCCTTCTGAATGTTGGTTTCAGCAGTTCTTAACATGCCCAACAATTCAGTAGGTGTCTTATCAATCTCATTCATATTGTAATTCATAACAAATTGGGAAAAGTTCTTATTGAGTGATTATAAGATCAGATCTATTTGAGCCTCCGGACCAATAGGGAAGCCCAAGGTATCTAGTTGCACAATATACCCAATCATTTTAAGAACATGTGGTCCCACCGGTCTCGCTCTCCCTGTTTGCAAGCATACAATGCCTTGCTCGTATCATATCTTTCCTGACGAGCTTGTCCCTCAAACATGCTTTTGAGGTGCTCAATTATTTCATAAGCATTCATCAGTTCATGTTGCTTTTGAATCTCAGGAGCCATGCATGCTAGCATAAGGCATGACACATCAGTTGAGTCATCCAAATGCTTCTGATAAGCATTTTGCTCAGCACGTGTGGCCCCAGCAGGAAGAGGATTTGGGTGAGGAACAATCCTCAAGTTCCTAAAGTTTTCGCTCCTGCCTGAGGACAATCCTCAAGTTCCTAAACCAATCCAGGAAGTTTGTCCCTGTCAGCTTTTCCTTTTCTAGGACTGATCGTATCGAAAAGTGGTTTGTGTTGTTTGCCATATATTATCTACAATTTGTAAAAGCGCATAAAATTAGTTAGTTTGTATGTTTCGTAAAACCAGTTATGTTCAAGTTGATTTATAGCATATTCATAATATACCTCCCACTATTTTAATCAAATTAATAGCCCTTACTATCAATTCGGAAAATGGTTCCCATAAAACCTTTCTTAGTGAGCCAAGATCCATATTTCGTCATATTTTAAGTCAGCTTTGGTTTTCCTCTTATATATGATTATTTAGGTAGACCGTTATGTCAATTATATCATATATAACTCTTAGATAGCTTAGTGAACAACATATTGCTCCGATCTATCAAATAGATTTCACTAAACTCTATGCTTCTAAGTTCACAATCTTATTATGACGACTTATTTAAGTTGGACCCAATAATAACAATTCAAGTAAGCTTGTTTACTCAATCACATCTCACCACGATAAAAGAGAAGCCCTTGCTTTGGCAAATCCACTCCTCAATGATCTAGGATTTAATGAGTGTTATTTGTTGGAAAGCATTTGTTTAACTTAATATTTCTTAAGGGATTTTAGAAAAATTTAACGATCTTGATCGTTTGTTTAAATCTTAAATCGTTACAGATTTTATCTTGTTTAAACATGGCATATATGTCGTATCTAATACATACATTCTAATATTTCTATACATCCATGCATCCATACATATATCTAATATATCCATGCATCATATGTAAAGTGCAGTTATGCAAAATTAAATGTGCGATGGTTATGGCCCGATCCTATGCGATCTTTTCAAGCTAATGAAAAGATCAAGGTCAATCTATGGTTGTAATAACTAATTATTACATAAATTCTTCATTGCTTCCTAAGCCTCCATTGATTGCCTCCAGCTCCCTTTTGAATTATATTACAAAAGAACTCGAGTTGCATTCGAGATATAATAATTACAAGAATAACGACATTGTTAGGAATATGTTGTACTTGATGATAACTTCACAATCAATCAAATTGTTTAAGGTTTTGTAGCTGTCAACGGATGAGGATTTATAACTCTATCCGTTGACAGGTAGCTCATCAACGGATGAGGTTTTGTAGCATACTGCAAGTATCTCTATGTTATCAGTTGATAGTGTTTTTATCCACAGTCATGTTGACTATCAACGGATAGGCAGAATAGGGTAGCCAATTGTAAATAAGCTATGCTATGTAATTCTGTCTAAGTGAAAGTGTATCAACGGATGAAGACAAAACTCTATCAATGGATACAACTAAAATCCACTCTATCAACGGATACAGCTCAAGTCTCAATATCAACGGATACCGCTCAATACATCATCAACGGATGTCAGTGTACAACATCAACGGATAATCATTGACACTGTCTTCTATGATTAGCTGGGGATTAGCAGTTGATAAGGACATGTTTGACTGACAGATCACATGGGTTGATAGTAGATACAAAAAGTAGTATGGCAGCCATACTTTGGAAACACAGAAGAAAGAAGCATTCTATTTACACTATGAATACAAGAAAGGTGCAGGAGACATGTCTGAACACAGGGACAACCTTTCGGCTACATGTGTATTTGGAGTGTAGTAGCAAGTCAACTAGAATTAGATTAGTATTATCTTATTCCAGTAGTACTTGTAAATCTTGGGATTTATAACCAAGTGTAGCAATTCTTTGTAGGTTAAGAAAACAGATACATCTTGCTTAGGGTTTCTATTGAATATTCTTAGAGAGCAAAGAGTTGTAAAACAGAAGCTGTGTACTTTTGTATCACAGAGTTTTCTTCGAATAAAAGCTTCAGGTGGTGCATTTAACCACCTGATTTTTATGTGTTTGTGCATTTATCTTTTACAAGCAATTATCTAAGTATAGATTTCTGGAGTTCTTATCAGAAATTTATAAATATCAAGAATTGTATTCAACCCCCCCTTCTACAATTATACAAGTGTGTAATCTGGGAATAACAATTGGTATCAGAGCAAGCTTCTAACATATTTGAAGTTTAAAGATCAACACACTTCCAACATGTCTAAGAAGGATTATGGAGTAAAGATTCCAGTTCTTGATAGAGAAAATTACTTTCACTGGAAAGTAAAAATGCGTTTACATCTCTCGTCTATTGATGAGGGTTTTGTGGATTGCATTGACAAGGGTCCTCACGTTCCAATGAAGACAGCAACAAGAGTTGGCCTGGCTGATGATGTGCCTGACACTCTCATTCCCAAACCTGTTTCTGAGTGGAGTCTTGAAGATATTGCAGAAGTCCACAAAGACAAAAAGGCCATGAATATTCTGTTCAATGGTCTAGAAACAGACATGGTTGACAATGTTATTAACTGTACTACCGCCAAGGAAGTATGGGACATTGTTCAAACCCTGTGTGAAGGAACAGAACAGGTAAGGGAAAACAAGATGCAACTACTAATCCAACAGTATGAACATTTTCACTTTAAGAGTGGAGAAACATTGAATGATACATTTAGTAGATTTCAAAAGCTACTAAATGGTTTAAAACTGTATGGAAGAATCTATCAAGTTAAAGATTCTAATCTCAAATTTCTGAGATCACTGCCCAAGGAATGGAAGCCAATGACTGTTTCTCTAAGAAACACTCAAGAGTACAAGACATTTACTCTTGAAAGGCTCTATGGAACTTTAAAGACCTATGAGCTGGAAATGGAGCAGGATGAAGAGATTGAGATGTCTCAAAAGAAAAGTGGGTCAGTTGCACTTGTTGCCAACTTGGAGCAAAAGAAGGAAAGGACAGAAACTGCTAGTTCTACACCAAACAGGGAGGTTTGTAAAGGTAGAGCAGAATCAAGCAGGACCAAGGAAAAGGTGTCTGAGGAATTGAATGCTCTTCAGCAGGATGAATTGGATGAGATAGATGAGCACTTAGCTTTTCTATCTAGGAGATTCTCTAAGCTGAAATTCAAGAGAAACTCTGGGGTGGCCAAGCCATTTAACAAGGATTTTTCCACAAGCAACTATGTGGATAAATCCAAAATTAAATGCTACAATTGTGGAATTGCTGGTCATATGATAAGTGAATGCAGGAAACCTAGATCTGAGAACAAGGGAAAGCCAACTGAAGCTGTTGACTATAAGAAGAAATATTTTGATCTTCTCAGGCAGAAAGGAAAGGCATTCTTGACCCAAGAGTATGACTGGGCTGTTGATGACAATCATTCTGATGATGATGTTGAGTTAGTCAACCTTGCTTTAATGGCTGATTCTGGAGAGCAGGAAGCAAGTTCAGCTAGCAATCAGGTATTTTCTACTAATCTCTCTGAGCTCACCAAAGAGGAATGCAATAGTGTTATAGATGAAATGTCTACTGAACTATATCACTTAAGTGTTACTCTTAAATCACTTACTAAAGAGAACAATAGAATTAAAGAGTCTAATCTGTTTTTAAGTGATAGAAATGCTGCTCTAGAAACTCAATTTCTAGAATTTGAGAAAATGAGAGTTGATTGCAATAATGCTAAAAGTGAACTTGAAGCTGTGTTAAAAAGAGAACTGATTTTAAAAGACCAGCTTGAAAAAGAACAAGGGATAATTGCTAAATTTCAAAGTTGTAGGAATATTTCTCAAAACATAATAGAAGTTCAGGGAATAGAATCATTTGTGAAAGATACCTGGACTCAAAAGAAAAAGGAGCTAGAACCTGGCCTTAAGGATCTAGAGACTATTTGTGAATCAACGGATAGTGATCATCCGTTGATAGATGAACCGTCAACGGATGAGAGGTATCCGTCGACTAACAAAAAGTCTGTTAGTAAGAAGGAACTTAGGAAACTGGATATCAAGTATGGTCCAGTAAACAAGAATTTTGTTAGTGGTGAGTGCAGCAAAACCAAATCCAGTGGGAAGGCTAAGACAGGTGATTTACACAACAAAAAGGCTGTTGGTAAATTAGACAATGAAAAGGTAGAAATTGAGGGCAAAAAGAAAAAGAACAGAAATGGTAAGATAGGTATCAACAAGAAAAACAATTACTCTCCTGACAAGTTTGCTCCTAGGAAAACTTGTAGTAATTGTAATAGTGTTAATCATCTATCTTCTAATTGCAAGATTGTCAACAAGGCTCCTGTTCATGTACCTCAACCAATGCCATGTATGCCTGCAATGCCTGTTATGCCTGGTTTGTATCAAAATGCTAGTTTTCCAAATCCATATGTGAGCATGCCATATGTGTCTAATCCTTACTTTCAATCTATGAATGTGCCACAAATGTCATGGAACATACCTAACATGAATAATATGTATGCAAATTTTCCACACATGCATGCATCCAATATTCATGCAAATGAGCATTTGTCAAACCCCATCACTCAGCATCTACACCTAAGTTGAAGAATGCTAAGAGTGCAAAGTCAAAGGCTAACAAGAAAGGACCCAAGGAAGCTTGGGTACCAAAATCAACTTGATTTGTTTTTGAAATGTGTGCAGGGAAACAAAAGGAATCTATGGTACCTAGACAATGGATGCTCTAGGCACATGACAGGAGATTCAACCCTGCTCACAGAGTTCAAGGAAGGAGCTGGCCCTAGAATTACCTTTGGAGATGACAACAAAGGATATACTAAGGGATATGGCCTGATTTCAAAAGACAATGTCATCATTGAAGAAGTGGCTTTAGTTGAAGGTTTGAAGCACAATTTGCTGAGTATCAGTCAGATTTGTGACAAAGACTATGAAGTAAAGTTCACAAAAGAAGCCTGTGTTGTTTCTGCCAAGGAAGACAACAATGTGGTATTGACAGGTTTTAGAAAAGGAAATGTTTACATAGCTGACTTCAATTCAGCACGCTCAGAATCCATTACTTGTCTCTTCAGCAAAGCAAGTAAGGATGAGAGTTGGCTATGGCATAAGAAGCTGTCACATTTGAATTTTAAAGTTATGAATGATTTGGTAAGAAAGGATCTTGCTAGAGGAATCCCTCAATTGGAGTTTGTCAGAGATGGGCTGTGTGATGCCTGCCAATTAGGGAAACAAAAGAAATCATCCTTCAAAAGCAAGACAGAGTCATCCATTGTTAAGCCTCTTCAATTGCTGCATATGGAATTATTTGGTCCAGTAAATGTCATGACTATTTCAAAGAAGAAATACTGTTTGGTGATTGTAGATGATTTTTCTAAGTTCACATGGACCTTCTTCCTGCACTCCAAGGATTGTGCAAGTGAAATCATTATCAATCATCTCAGAATACTAAACAATGGTTCTGAAGACAGAGTACAAAGAATCAGGAGTGACAATGGTACTGAATTCAAGAATTCCACAATGAAGATTTTCTGTGAAGAGAATGGAATTGTCCATGAGTTTTCTGCTGCCAGAACACCTCAACAAAATGGGGTTGTTGAAAGGAAAAACAGAACTCTCATTGAAGCAGCTAGAACAATGTTAATGAATCAAGATTACCAACATATTTCTGGGCTGAAGCTGTCAACACTGCATGCTTTACTCAGAATATTTCCTTGGTCAATCAAGCTAGAGGAATGACTCCTTATCAGTTATTAACCAACAAGAAACCAACTTTAGATTTCCTACATGTCTTTGGATGTAAGTGTTTTGTGCTAAGGAATCATGGAGATAACTTGGGCAAATTTGAAGCAAAGGCAGATGAAGCTATTTTCGTTGGATATGCAGCAGGGAAAGCCTACAAGGTCTATAATCTAAGAACCAACATTGTTATGGAATCTGTACATGTTGTGTTTGATGATCAAAAGATTCTAGGCCTAAATGATGAAGGTTACCATGAAAAGTTGGAATTTGAGAATGAAGGTGAAGGAAGAATGTACTATTATGATGATGAGGAAAATGAAGATCATGACCACAGAGATCCACCTAGAGCTGTTATACCAACTAGAAGTGATGCTTACACTGAAAATGAAGCATCTGTTGACAGTCATTCTGCAACATCTGTTGACAGTCATTCTGCAACATCCGTTGACACTATTAGAGATGCATCCGTTGACAGATATTCTCAAGCATCCGTCGACAGGCAAAATGATGCATCCATTGTCAGTCAACTTCATAATTCAGCAAGGACAACAAACTCAGGGGGAGTTTCTCAAGGTTAAAATTCAATGCTAAATCAACATGATCATGGAAATGAAGCAACCTCATCAAGATCAAACCTTCCACCTGCAAGAAAATGGACTAGAAATCATCCATTTGAGTTAATCATTGGTGAATCAAATTCAAGAGTCCAAACTAGAAGGGCCACTCAAGCAGAATGTCTATAAAGTAGCTTCCTGTCTCAAGAGGAACCTAAGAAAGTGGAAGATGCCCTTCTAGATCCAGATTGGGTGTTAGCAATGCAAGAAGAGCTAAACCAATTTGAAAGAAATAAAGTATGGAAACTTGTGCCCAAACCTGATGATAGAAGTGTCATAGGTACTAAATGGGTTCTCAAGAATAAGACAGATGAAAATGGCATAATTGTGAGGAATAAAGCTAGATTAGTGGCAAAGGGCTATTCTCAAGAAGAAGGAATAGATTTTGATGAAACTTTTGCTCCAGTGGCAAGACTTGAGGCAATAAGAATCTTTCTAGCCTATGCAGCACATGCCAATTTCAAAGTCTATCAGATGTATGTCAAAAGTGCCTTTCTAAATGGGGAACTGGAAGAAGAGGTCTATGTCCATCAACCTCCTGGTTTTGAGGATCCAGAATTTCCAGAATATGTATATCTTCTCATGAAAGCACTTTATGGTTTGAAGCAAGCACCAAGAGCCTGGTATGACACTTTATCTCAATTTCTTTTGGAGAACCACTTCACTAGAGGTACAGTAGATAAAACCTTATTTCATAGGGATATTAATGGCTCTTCAATACTTGTTCAAATCTATGTAGATGATATTATTTTTGGGTCTACAGATGAGAAGCTTTGCAAAAAGTTTGCCAAACTTATGCAAAGTAGGTATGAAATGAGCATGATGGGTGAATTAACTTACTTTCTTGGCCTACAAGTAAAGCAAGTTAATGAGGGCATTTTCATAAGTCAAACAAAATATATTTATGATCTCTTAAAGAAATTTGACTTAATGGAATGTACATCTGCTAAAACACCTATGGCCAATACAACTAAGCTTGAGTTGAATACTAAGGAAAAGTCTATGGACATCTCAAGCTATAGAGGCATGGTAGGTTCACTTCTATACCTAACAGCTAGTAGACCTGATATAATGTTTTCTACTTGTCTTTGTGCTAGATTTCAAGCTGACCCTAGAGAGTCTCACTTAATAGCTATTAAAAGAATTTTCAGGTATCTCAAGGGAACACCAAACCTTGGCATTTGGTACCCAAGTGAATCTGGTTTTGATCTAACTAGCTATTCAGATGCAGATTATGCAGGTTGCAGAGTTGATAGGAAAAGTACTACAGGTTCCTGTCAATTTCTAGGAAACAGGCTTGTTTCATGGTTCAGTAAGAAACAAAACTCAGTCTCCACTTCTACAGCTGAAGCTGAGTACATTGCTGCTGGAAGCTGTTGTGCACATATTCTATGGATGAGAAACCAACTCATTGACTATGGTCTAAAAGTTGAGAAGATTCCAATTTTCTGTGACAACACAAGTGCTATTGCCATCACAGGGAATCCAGTGCAACATTCGAGAACCAAGCACATTGACATCAAATACCACTTCATTAGAGAACATGTGATGAATGGTACAGTAGAAATGCACTTTGTGCCAAGTGAAATGCAGCTTGCAGATATCTTCACCAAGCCTCTTGATGAATCCACATTCACAAGATTGGTAGGTGAGCTAGGTATGATTAACTTGTCATAATTCCTAGTGATATTTGATTTCACTGCTTTGAAGCTAGAAATGTGTTTTGATTTACTTGAAAGTTAAAACTTTTAGAAAAATTTTCTGCAGAAATTTTGTCTAAGGCAAAATTAGATTATCAACGGATATCCTTTTATCCGTTGATAGTATAAACACATTACTAGATTTTCGCATGTCAACGGGTAACAGACTATCCACGTCATCAACGGATAAACTGTATCTCAACCGTTCATTCTATATCTGTTGATATACATTTTTTTTTATAACCGTTGGTAACTGTGTATATCTAATCATGGCTGTTCTTATTTTCTTTTCATTTATTATCTGACAGTTACTTTTGACCAATGGAGTAATTACTTGTAATTATCTCATTTTTAATTCTTGAAAAATATAAAAGGCTGACTTGTACTCTCACATCTCACTTTTATTCATTTTTTAGCATATCAAAAGCTAACGGCATCTTCTTCTCTAAAACTCTCTGTAACTAAAGTTCAAACACTTCAATGGCGCCCATTGTTAAGATGATGTCCTCCACTGGGTTTACCTATGAGAAGAACAATTTCGCGGCCTTTGTTGACACAGTGAATGCTCCAGAAGCTTATCACACTTTGATGAGTTTCGTGAAGAAATGCAAACTGTCATATGCTATGACTGCCACCACCCCCTTAATCCACGAGGTAATTGAAGAAATGTGGACATCTGCTGAGTACAATGGCACAGACGGTACAATTGCTTTTTCTTTAAAGGGTAAAAACTATGTGGTTAATTCTGATGTAATAACTGCTTGTTTAAAATTGCCTGAGAATAACTGTCTGAAAGTACCCACTGATGCTGAAATTGTTGCCATGCTTAATTCTATTAATTATGCCCTTAGTACTGAAAACTTAGGGAAAATTGTTAGGAAAGGAATGGTTAAAGAATGGAGCTATTTCTGTGATGCCTTCATTAAAACTTTTTCAGGCAAAATCAGTAATTTTGATGCTGTTACCCAGTCCATGCTAACTATGATGTGTATGCTCTTAAATGATAAATTCTATAATTTCGGCACATTAGTTATGTATGAGATAGCTGCAAAGTTGGGTAAAAAGGAAACTAGGAGCAAGAATATCTACTTTGCTAGATTTTTAATGCTCTTAGCACTGCATGTATCTGAGAATAAGCTATCAATTGCTAACCCGGATAGCAAGTTCCAATGTTTTGTTCAGGAGAAGAGAGTCTTAAGTGACCTAATTCGAATGAACCTCAATGCAGGAGTACAATTGGTATATCTACCAATTTTTCAGGTAACTATCTCTAACTCTGAAACCCCTATCTCCAACCCCCAAATTTCTTTGCCTTCTAGTGTCACAATGGAGTCTGTAGTTGTGACCAAACAGGCTCCTACCAAAGTGACCAAATCCAGAGTTCCAAAACCACATTCTAAAAAGCAAACCTCAAGTGTCTCTCAAAAGACACCTGTTGTAAAAACTACCAAAACTCTTGAGGGGAGTGTGAAGGTGGTAGTGAGTGGTGAGGGACAGGGTGAACATCAAAGAAGCCCTAAGGATAAGGAAGGAGAGATGAGTGCAACCACCATTTCAGTCTCTCAAAAGACTGCTAATGTAACTACAAGCCAAATTCTAGTTACACTCTCTCAACAGAGTGTGACTACTGAATCAAGTTCCCCACAAGGAACACTGCACAAGAGGGTTAGAGACACATATAGCCCAATCTCAAAAACCTATGGAAGAAGAGTGAAATCTAAAACCACAGGGGAATCACAGGGTGCAAACACAGTACAGGAAACTGTACCTTCTCAAACTCAGTTTGATGTGGCTTCAATAAATGTGGAGTCACAGCCCCTTGATCTCAATCTTCAAATCGATACACATTACAATCCACCATCACCAACTCCATCTCTGGATGTGGATATGATATCTACATCAATTCCTGATTCTCCATCTTTAAGATTCTTGGAGAAGCCCCACTCTGCAATTGGTGGTCATCATCTTTTAGATGATTTGTTGGACCATCAATCTTCCCTTACAGAATTCTCAACACAGACTGTGGCCTCGAACTTAAAATCAATCTCCACAGATTCAGTGTTGGTATTCTCTTCAACGGATAAAATTATTCCTTCCTCAACGGATATCCTTCATCCGTTGACAAGTGTTTCTCCATCAACGGATGTGCCTCTGTCTAGCCATCCGTTGACAGCTATAACTACTCCATCAACGGATATTCCTTATCCGCTGATAACTCATTCTACCACTGCTATATCTGACATTCCTATGTCAAGTGTGGAGGAGTTCTCAGTAGTTGAAACACTTTTAGGATTGAGGGAAGGGAGTGAGAGGCTGCCTTGTGAGCAGGCAAAAGGAGAGGTAAATAATGAGAGGCTGGCCATTTCTTTCGGTCAGGCAAAAGGAGAGTTTGAGAGTTCCACCTTAGTAGGTGAAGGTGAGGGTGTGAGAGGTGTGAGCCAAGGGGAGCCCTTGATGCAAGAAAAGAGAGATGAGGGGAGAGAAGGGACTACAGGAGAAATAAGGATGGAAGAAGCAGCCATTGCTAGTGAGTCAATGGAGGTTGAGGATGCAGCCAAGGAAATGGAATATCAAAGAGAATATCAGTCCATGATTGACTCCATTTCTTTGGATGCTGAAACCTTTACTCACCCTGTTCCTGCCTATCAAATTCTGGCACAACAGGGCAATGTGGAAGCAGAGGAGGCAATGCACCTAGTGCACACCTCACAGTCTCTACTTAGAGCTAAGGAATCTATAGCAGCTCTGCCAACCACTATTGAGAGTGAAGAATTTGAAGATTCTGAAGATGAAGACAGCCAGAGCCCTGAAGATGAAGGTGGTAGCAGTATTCATGATTTTACATTTGCTCACAACTACACCTATCATCAACTTGATATGGAAATCATAAGGCAATATAAATCTGCCCTGGCTGAGCACCCAGAAGCAGATCCACAGAGAAAGGTTGTTCTTCAACAGGCAATTGACTCCCTAAAGTTACAAAAGATGCAAATGGTGATTCAGAGATCCAACTTAGAGGAGGTCAAACAAGAAATCAAGGATGTGAAGATCTCTGTGGATTCCAAGCTAGAGCAACTAGCTCCTACAGCCACTCAGAGGGTGTTGCAACAAAGGTTAATCAAAGAAGACAACCTGGCTAAGTCTGTGCAACTCCTCACCTCAAGAGTGGAAAAGATGGAATCCCAGATGGAGCAATTTCTTCAACATCAAAAACTGCAAACCCAACTGCTAGAAAAGTTAGTTGCAGCCCCAACTTCTAGTCAAACCCTTGATGCTAACAAAAAGGGGGAGAAAGTGGAAGAGGCTGTGGCAACTACAAGTCAAATCTTAATTTCTGAAAGGAGGGAAGCAGCAAGTGAGGGGGAGCAGCAGCCTACCATAGTGGTCAATCCACAGGACTTCATTGTCACAGCTTCCCCCAGCAAATCCAAACCTGTACAAGTAGCTCTATCTGAAGAGTTTGATTTTTCAAACTTGACAGAAGAGGAAAAGCTAGCCGAAATTGAAGCTCTACAAAAGATGAAAGAGGAAAACTATGAAAGGATAATGAGGACAGAAAGATTGATCAATCAATCTATTGCATCAACTCTGTTCTCTAGCCAAACCTCAGCTCCAACAATATCTACCACAATTCTGAAGGTGCTCACTCCAGCAATTGTGGCTCCTACATTCTATGATGCTGAGCCTTCTCATGTTAAAGAATTTGAACCCTACATCAAAACAAGACCCTACTCACCACCAAAAGCAAATGGGAAGAACAAGTTACAACTGGACTTTCCATTTCCCAAGGATGATGAAGGGAAGTTGATGGGTAAGCAAATTAAGGAATTCAAGGAGAAGACTAACAGTTGTGTAAGATAATGGATGGCTGTAATCATAAGGAATCTAAAAGTTCTAAACATATCCAACAGCCATCCTAGATTTGTTGAAGCCAAGAGAGAAGAGACTTCAAGGCTGCTAAGAGAATCTCAACCAAGCACTGAATATCAATATGAAAACTCAGATGAGAAGCAAGCAAGGCTGGCTCAAGAGTTATTGGATGAGGTAGAGGATGAATTGAGGGAACCTGAGGAAGTCCCCAAATTCAAAAAGAAAGGGAAATCAGTCCCCAAATCCAAATCTAAGAGAGTAAAATCAAAGGCAAGGAGGCCTGTCTCTCCAGAAATTTAAAACAAGGAGACAGTTGGCTCATCACAACCTACTTCTGTAAAAGTATTCAACCCAGCTATGAATTTCCATGGTGATCCCATAGTACCTAAAGAGGAACCAATGAATCTTGACTCCATTGAGGTTCCTTCATTCTTGCTGAAGCCTCAACAGAAGCCTATACAGAAGAAAAGGAAACCAAGGAAGCAACCTTCAAAGGAACCAATTCAAGTTGCTAGGGTACCTGCTATTGTCAGGCAGCCAATCTTGGAAAACAAGGATGATTTTATCTATCAGGCAGATATTGAAGAATACTCTGGCATGAATCTTTATCTGGATGAATTGTCAGAAGTAAGAGGAATTGACAAATATAAACATTTGCCTGAAAGATTGGTCTTTGTATACAAAGGAGGAATGGAAAGGACATGGCCACTACAAAGGGTTCTTGGAGAAAATTATCATACCTTAACCAAAGTGTTCTCTGCAATCAAGAGATACACAGGGTTCTCCAAGATAGCAAAAGGGGAGATACTGGACAGAATAGAACAAATAAGGAGGGAATGGAACTCACCATCAAGTCTACCAAGGAAAATGAAGATCCCATACAATGGACAGAAAATCCACCTTCAACCCTTCTGGATGATGGAGTTCAGGGATGATGATGGTAACAGGAGATTCTTCAGGTTAGAAGACCAACTACCAAAGGCTAGTTCTCAATACCTGAGATGGTTACAACAAAAGCTAAATCCAAAGGTAGATGAAGAAGATGCCTTCTATAGGCAACTCCAAATACAGATTGACTCCAACTCTGCCAAAGAAGGAAAATCAAGGGTGATGCCAACAAGAGAAAAGAAACAGTCTTAATCTGCTCAGTCTAGAGGAGCACTTCTCTATAAATTTCTCAAACTTTCAGTTTTTAATTTTTGTAGCTTAATACAATTTATGCATTGTTCTTTATATATCTTTAGGAATGTTTTGTTATCATCAAGGTCCTGAATTTATGCTTTATTGCCATCAAGTATAAATTGGGGGAGATTGTTAGGAATATGTTGTACTTGATGATAACTTCACAATCAATCAAATTGTTTAAGGTTTTGTAGCTGTCAACGGATGAGGATTTATAACTCTATCCGTTGACAGGTAGCTCATCAACGGATGAGGTTTTGTAGCATACTGCAAGTATCTCTATGTTATCAGTTGATAGTGTTTTTATCCACAGTCATGTTGACTATCAACGGATAGGCAGAATAGGGTAGCCAATTGTAAATAAGCTATGCTATGTAATTCTGTCTAAGTGAAAGTGTATCAACGGATGAAGACAAAACTCTATCAATGGATACAACTCAAATCCACTCTATCAACGGATACAGCTCAAGTCTCAATATCAACGGATACCGCTCAATACATCATCAACGGATGTTAGTGTACAACATCAACGGATAATCATTGACACTGTCTTCTATGATTAGCTGGGGATTAGCAGTTGATAAGGACATGTTTGACTGACAGATCACATGGGTTGATAGTAGATACAAAAAGCAGTATGGCAGCCATACTTTGGAAATACAGAAGAAAGAAGCATTCTATTTACACTATGAATACAAGAAAGGTGCAGGAGACATGTCTGAACACAAGGACAACCTTTCGGCTACATGTCTATTTGGAGTGTAGTAGCAAGTCAACTAGATTTAGATTAGTATTATCTTATTCCAGTAGTACTTGTAAATCTTGGGATTTATAACCAAGTGTAGCAACTCTTTGTAGGTTAAGAAAACAGATACATCTTGCTTAGGGTTTCTATTGAATATTCTTAGAGAGCAAAGAGTTGTAAAACAGAAGCTGTGTACTTTTGTATCACAGAGTTTTCTTCGAATAAAAGCTTCAGGTGGTGCATTTAACCACCTGATTTTTATGTGTTTGTGCATTTATCTTTTACAAGCAATTATCTAAGTATAGATTTCTGGAGTTCTTATCAAAAATTTATAAATATCAAGAATTGTATTCAACCCCCCCCCCCCCTTCTACAATTATACAAGTGTGTAATCTGGGAATAACAGACATGCATCGTATTTAATTATTACAGACCATAAATAAAATTAAAACATTTATTCTACAGGTCTTTAGGGGGCCATAACCAATTCACCATGCTCATATAACAATTATAGACATCACATTTATCATGATCATATCATAGATAAAAATTAATATTTAACACCTTAATTAAATACCTAATTATTTAAAAGGAATTAAAATTAAATAAAAAAATCGAATTAATAATAATTTTAAATTCACAATTTAAATATTCAATTATTAAAACTTTAAATTAATTAAATTAAAGTCGAATAAATAATAATAATATTTAAATTCATAATTTAAATATATTATTAAAAATCGAAATTAAATTAATTAATAAAATTTTGAATTAATAATAATTTTTAAATTCATAATTTAAATATTCAATTATTAAAACTTTAATCATGATAGGCATTAGGAATCTAATGATTAATAGCAATAGGTTTATAATGCCCACTAACATAATTCTTAAAGCAAAAGTAAAAGAAAATGTTAAAGTATAAAAAGAAAAAGAAAAAAAAATATAAAATATTCTGCACTGCAATACTGCGCAATACAACACAGCTGCCTGCCTACTGCTGTTACGCATGTCCGACATGCGCAACAGCAGCTGTATACTGGTGATGCGCATGTCCGACATGCGCAACACTGGCTTATACTGCTGTTGCGCATGTCGGACATGCGCAACTCCGGCTTGTACTGTTGTTGCACATTACCAGAATGCGCAACACCTGTATCCCAGAATTTTTCCAGAACCTGCAGAATGTCCAGAAACTTGCAGAAAATTAAATTTTCAGTTTTTATCAATTCTAAAATTATTCTAATGATGTGTTTAACTTATCTAACATATAGTACATCATTCAAAACATGTTATAACAATTTATAACATCATACAAACAATTATAACAATTTATAGAAAATCTTTTGTATGTTCAAATGAAGCATGAATAAAATTGAAAAATCATGTATGCTTCATTTTCAAGAACACAAGACCAAATCATCCTTTTATACATGTAGCTCTGATACCATTGTTGGAATTTGGGCATGATAACGCAACGGAAATGACGTAAATAACAATTAAAAACGAATTCCAACTCCCGGATCCATGTATAAAATTGATGATCATGGTAAAAAAAATTTCAAGAACAAGATTTATACCTTATTTCAAGCTTTCCTAAGGATGACAAATGGAGATCCTAGCTTGTTGATTTTAGAGCTAAAGAGTATAACCCCTCCACCGGTATCCACACTCGAATGCTTGCTTGAATCGTCGAACGATTATGCCACGGAATTAGGTACTAGCCAAAATAAATAATCAAGAATGTGTTCTTGACTTAGCTTCAATTTCTCTCTTGTTTCTAACTTGTGTAAACTGAAATTTTCAGTTGTGTTCCTTCCTTGAAGACTTGCCAACAATTGGCTTATAAAGAGAAATAAAGAAAAATGGAGCCTTAAACAATTAGGCCATTTTTTTTATTTAAACAAATCTTATTTATTTAAATAAATTAATTAAGTCACACTTAATTAATCAAATAAGTCAAGAAAATACATCTTCAAATTTTATCTTTTAACTAATCAAGTCACACTTAATTAATTTTATAATATTTGAATTTATTATTATTTATTATTAATTTAATTCATAATTTAAATTATTATTAATTTAAATTCATGAAAAATTAATTTCCCTTTTAAACATTCTTTGTGTGTGACCCTGTAGGTTATTATTTAATTGGCAATAATTTTATTCTCTAATAAAATTACAAACAATGAGCGGCGTCTAGTAACACATCATTACTACCCAATTTAAACAATAATTAAATCAACCATTCGATCAACCTTTTATGATTAATGTTCCATGTAATATAGTCCCTTTAAATCATGATATTACAGATTAAACTCGAGGCATGTAATGTGTCATCCTCTTCATAATTTAATCTTCATTTTTCTTGATCGATGAGTAGACTATTAATCAAATCAACATTTGAGCATGGCCATGCATTTCATAGTCTCACTCAAGCAAGAGGCCGATAATATCACTCCTTTATCAGGAGATTTAAATCCCATCTAGATCATTCATATTTCTCACATGGTTCATAATATATCTGATATTAACCTTTATCATTATCTGGCTAAAGATAACTTTTGATGAATTCAAAATATACTAATTCTCATGTAAAAATATAATGACTTCAGGTCTAAGGATCATTACACCATTATCACTGTGAGAATACATATGACACATTTATAATTTACCATGATGTATCTCTCGGTGGGTCTATCCAGTACCCCGTACTCGTACAGTTACTTATGCATTGCTTTTAGTATCTCCATACATATGACCAATGAGATGTGGTCATCAGTCAATTAACATACTAGCCTTAGTGTATTATTATTGTCCTAATTAATAATAATACTCGGCTAGGGACATTTAAGAATATGATACAATCATTATATAATCTCATGTTCAAGTCACACACTTGCAACTATATAATTTGTATCAATGTTCTAAGGACATTTATTATACTTTATTTATTTCACAGTAAATAAAGCCAATAATAAACATATATATCGAATATATATAATATCACTCAAACATAAATATGATGTATGTATTGCCTCTAGGGCACCAATACTAACATAGGGATCACATCACCTCTATCTCATAAATCTCTTGAAGACACTATCACCCAAGGGATCTCATGCTAGGCCTCCAAGGGGTCTCATGATAGGCATCCAAGGGGTCTCATGCTAGGCTTTTAGGCTTCTTATGCTAGCCCGGCCTCGGGGTCGCATCTACCGGGGTCGTAGCCCGGGGTCGCATCTACAGTACAAACAACATCACTATCTTACTACGTTTCTCCATATGAATGCTCAACATCATCAGGAATCAGTCCAATATACTATTAAGCACAATATGGAAGTGTGCGACCCCAATATGTGGGTCGAGTTCGCTAGTAGTCCCTAGTATGGGATAGCATCACATCTCTCCTAGATGTCTAGTGAGGCCTAGAGGTCCAGTGAGGCCTAGAAGTTCAGTGAGGCCTAGAGGTCCAGCGAGGCCTAGAATACTCTTATGAAGGCTCATAGCTAAGCCCAACGAGGTCAAATGAGTAAAATATATCCGCCCAAGAAGACGTCGTGGATTTGGGCCAAGTCGAGCCCACAGAAACCCTAGCCCGTCTGGGTAGCTTATTCTCCAAGAGAACTACGTATGGCTTGATCCCTATAAATAGTGTACATAGGCATCTTGTAAAGTTTGAGAAACAGTTCACCCCTGAATATCAATAGACAAGATCAGCCACAAACAGTTACAAATCTCCTTCGTGTTCTTCGTGTTCTTAGCAGAATATCCGTATTTTGCTCCGTGATTCCAGCAAACCTCCGAAATATTGTTATACAATATTCTCCCTATAACACATGGCATATGATCTGTTGCACCTGAGTCGATTATCCAATCAGTATTTCCAATAAAACATGTGCCTGATTTATCTGCAAATTCTGATGTACTCACAAGATTTCCTCTAGGTGTAGTGTCATCACCCTTAGTTGCAGATGCTGCTTTCTTACCTTTTGGATGCCAATCTGGATATCCATGAATACGAAAACAAGTATCAATGGTGTGACCATAACCATTGCAGTGAGTACACTTACGATCCTTTTTAGATGCAAGTGTCCTCTTGTAGATCATCACAGCTCCTTCTTCAATTACTTCTCCGAGCATTGCACCTTGTCTGTTAGTTCATGAACAGATTACAGCATAGGCACTGTGAATATTAGGGAGAGGTTTTGTGGCAAGTACACGACCTCGAGCTCCATCGAGTTGTGCATCAAGTCCAGCCAAGAAAACGTACAAAATTTTAGAGTTGACGTTGGTGATATGTTTCTCAATATCTTTGGCACATTCCATGGTACAGTTATCAATATCATCAAGTTCCTGCCATATTTTCTACAATTTTTCAAAGTAAGAGATAACAGATCCACCATTTTGTTTGATTGAAAATACCTCACAGTGCAACTGATATGTTCTTGATGTATCTTGATCAACAGAGTAGGTTTGCTTTACTGCCTCCCATATCTCTTTTGCTGTAGCCAGACGAAGGAAGAGAGACCTAGTCTCCTTTGTCATTGCATCTAGGAGCCAAGATTCGACTAGCCAATTTTCATCTTCCCAAGTTTCGTATTCATCTGTATTAACATCTTTTGGTGCAGCCTTTGTACCCGAGATGAAACCCCATCGCTTTCTTCCACGGATTTTATTTTGAGCATTCAAAGACCACTCAATATAATTTGTACCATCAAGACGCTCTGGAGTAATTAAGCCGCCATCAAGACGTTTTGGAATAATTAAGGTATGAGAAGAGTTAGAGTTTTCACCACTATCAGATGTATTACTCATAGTGATAGAAACAAATAAAGAAAGTTTGTAGCGGAAGGAAAGAAGAAATTAAACAATTGTGAATACACGACCAAGCTTCAATGTCTGGATTAACCGAGAGATTGAAGGAGGTTTTAATACCATGTACCAAACTAAAGAACACAACTGTATTTGATAATCTCTTGTCTTCATAAATTGAGTAAGTATACAATATATAGAACAATTACAAGGAATAACAATGATGATCATGTCTAGCATATTGGGATACAATAGTGCTGTTTTAGGTGGGGGGGTGGGATGAGGAGGGATAGTATAACATGTGCTCACTACTTTATGTCTAATTTATACTAGTTATAATTCCTTATTTCTAGTACAATTTATACTAGTTATAATTCCTGATTTCTAGCACAATATACTAAACCAATTACAGTATACTAAAACCAACTTTACTGCATTGGTGTGAAGAATGAACAAAAAAAATATACAAGTGTGACAACCAAATGAATTTGTGTTAAGTACTCGATCGACGTGTGAACGGAAAATAAAATTTTAGTACTTATTAGTGCGATAGTACATATATTACTGCGAAAATTCGCTAGGAATTGAAGCTTCGTCTAAGAAAGTAACAAGTGATGCGGACACAGATCTTATATTCTATCCGAAGACATGGACTATTAAACAATTACATCCCTGTTTGTCTGCTGGAATCCTTGAGGGTTAATGGAATGCTCCTTTATAACCCACACGCGGTCGCATTCTCAGTCTACGAGGTTCCATATTACTCCTCCTATCTTCCCGTCCCATTTTTATTATTCACATTACTTTTTGAACGCATTTTAATAAGCTAATAAAACGTACCTATATAAATTATTTTTCAAATTTTCTCTTTCTGAATAAAAGTTTAAATATGAATTTTTATTCAAAAAAAGAATTTTTTTAAAAATTTATTGAGCTATATTTTATTTGCACTTAAAATGCATGTAAAAAATAAATTGAACAATTAAATCGGGACGAAAAGAGTATTATTTTTTAGCTTATTGTTCATGCTAAACCTTGAACTCAATTTTTGGTTCTTCTTATTCACTTGTTCAAAATGCGGATTTTGTGCATGAAAAAACTGGTGATTCACCGCAAGAGTAGACGTACATCTTCAAGTGATACATGTTGTGCGATATGCTTGATTCATAAAATAATTGTGCATTGCATGAACTATTGTTCTGTTGCAATGTACGTAACACGACGACACGCGTGACGTATGGTTGCTTTAGCAATATTGTCATTTCAAGAAAAAATAAAAAATTAGCAATAGTGAATATTTTGTCCAATCGATTTCAGTGAAATATACATTTAGGGTCAGTTTGAAATCGATTAGTTTGCAGACAATAACAACAATTATTTTTTGTTAGGTACAAAATTGTTTCGTAAAATCTAAAAGCAGTTTTCCGGAAAATATTTTTAGTTGAAAAGGTTTTTAGAGAAAACAGGTCCCCAAGCTTTTCAAAAAAAATTGTTTTCCAATTTTTGCGAAAAATAGATTCTGGTTTCACCATCAAACCTCACCAAAAATATAATTTTTTTTATAATTTACATCAAAACACAACATTTCCAAAATATTATTAAACAGTCTTCAAATTTTTCTGACAACACTTTATTACCAGAAATTTTTCTCACACCACATCAATCCACAAAGAACCGGTCTAGGTTTTTTTTTTTTTGCCGCAGAAA
Source organism: Saposhnikovia divaricata (assembly GCA_036435485.1). Classification (NCBI taxonomy): domain Eukaryota; kingdom Viridiplantae; phylum Streptophyta; class Magnoliopsida; order Apiales; family Apiaceae; genus Saposhnikovia; species Saposhnikovia divaricata. Next base: position 157,797,426 of record CM071595.1, read on the forward strand.
AAAAGATTCATTAACTTTGAACATCTGCCGAAATTACAGAAATAAAATCCGGATGGGCATTCCCCTCCGTCCACCTACGATCAGCTATTGAACAAGAGTATCTCGCTAGGTAATGAGCTACCCTATTAGCGGACCGCTTAACAAATCTAAGAACCACATTATGGTTTTTAACTTCGCGGATTAATTGTCTACATTCCTCCACCACCTGACCTAGATAATTAAAACTGGAAAAAGTACTACGGATGGCTTGGATAACTTGTAGGCAGTCAGATTCCAAGTCGACATTCATTTGGCCATGAGCTTTCACCCAGCTCAACGCTTCTCTGATGCTTATTGCCTCTGCCAGATCAGGAACTATGGTTCCTTGTTCGCATTTTGATGAAGCTTCCACAAGACGACCTGCACTATTTCTAATGATCATTGCATAGCTATAGCAGTTTGCTTGATCAAAAATAGCCGCATCAACATTTATCTTAACTCTGTTATGTAATGGAGGTCTCCAGTGCTCAGAACCGTCTTCATAGGTCATAAGGCCCATAAATCGATCGAAAGTTTTGTCTTGAACACTTTGCCATTGGTTAAGAATAGACTGTGCTGATTGCACTACTTCTGCCATTTGTAGACTATGCTTATTCCATATCAGATCATTGCGGTTTGTCCACAGCACCCAGCATATCATAACTGTTTTATTAATTGTGCTGGCTTTATGCTTATCAAACAGTAGCTGGAGCCATTTTGCAAAGGAGCTTATCGAACCAGAGATGATTTGAGGAGCACCTAACTGTAAACAAGCTGCAGCAAAAGAGCATTGAACCAGACTGTGTAAAGTCGATTCTGGGGATGCATTGCATGTAGGACAAACATTGTTGACTGCTACTCTCTTCATGGTTAAGTTATCTCTAGTAGGTAAGCATCCGTTCGCCGCTCGCCACAAGAAGTGTTTTACCTTCGTTGGTATCTTTAAGTTCCACAGCCTTTTCCAAAAACCTGAATTATTTCTCATAGAGCTGTCTTCCTTTCCTTCCTGAATTGTATAATAAGCACTTTTGACTGAATAGTTTCCTAGCTTCTCTTTACGCCAGTACCATGTGTCTGTCGTGTCTTCATTAAGGGTAATAGACAGCACTAAGTTAGCATAGCATCTCTGGAGTCCAAAACATCATTAACTACCTCGACGTCCCATTGCTTTCTATCCATGCAAAAAAGAGACATCACTCTCTGCCCTTTAAGAGCTTCGCTGTTAGAGTGAACGTAAGGGTCTTCCACAGACGGAAGCCAGGGATCTCCTAGGATGCTTACTTGCTGACCATTGCCTATTTTGCAAGAGAGGCCTTGCTTCAACAGGGATTGCGCTTCCAATATGCTACGCCATATATAGCTAGGGCTCCCGCCGATTTCTGCAGTCAGAAACGTGTCGTTGGGAAAATATCGGGCTTTATAAACGCGACTTACCAATTTTTCTGGGTATGTTAACAGACGCCACCCTTGTTTGCCAACCAGTGCAATGTTAAAATCTCGTAAGTTGCGAAAACCTAGACCCCCTGAGCATTTTGATCTACACATGTTGCTCCAACTCAACCAGTGAATGGATTTATCTTTATTTGCTCCTGATTTCCACCAATATTTGCACATCAACTGCTCTAGCTCTTTACATGTCTCTGCAGGTAACAAGAAAACACTCATTGAGTAATTTGGCAGAGCTTGAGCAATTGTTTTTAGAATAACTTCTTTTCCACCCTTCGAAAGCCATTTCTTGTCCCACCCTTGAATTCGTTCTTGAAGCTTCTCTTTGAGATATCTAAAAATGGTTGTCTTTTTTCATCCAACAATATTTGGTACACCCAGATACATACTCTGATCATCGGCTTCTCTGAATTGTAACAGGTGACACAAATCAGCTCTTTTCGAGTTGGAAGTATTCCTGCTGAAACAAATGGATGACTTATCCTTGTTGATTTTTTGACCTGAGACGTTCTCAAAAATCTGCAGAATTTGGATCACTTGATCTGCATTCTCTCTATTAGCTTTGCAGAATATATATGTGTCATCCGCGAAAAACATGTGGAAGATGGCTGGTGCATTTCTTGCAACCTTAATTCCCCTCACTAAGCCTCTTCTCTCGTAATCATGAATAAGAGCAGTGAGCCCCTCCATACAGATAAGGAAGAGATAAGACGACAACGGATCTCCTTGCCGTATGCCTCTCTTGGGGATAATAGAACCAAAATTACGACCTGCATGAGAAATCTGAAAACTTGTTGACCTCACACAAGCCATATACAAACTGATTACTCTTTGATCGAAACCCAGCTTAACAAGAGCTGCTTCAAGGAAGCCCCATTCAACTCGATCGTAGGATTTACTCATATCTAGTTTCATGGCCATCCACCCTTCTCTACCCTTGGTCTTTCGCTTGAGATAGTGCATTACTTCATAGGCCACCATGGTATTATCCGAAATAAGACGCCCTGGGATGAATGCACTTTGTGTGTCCGAAATGATTGCATCCAAAACCTGCTTTAGCCTATTAGCAAGAACCTTCGAAATTATTTTATAGACCACGTTGCATAGAGATATTGGACGAAGGTCGGTCATATATGCAGGGTTCTTTTTCTTCGGGATGAGAGCGATGATTGTTGTTGTCAGTTGATCGTCCAATTTTCCGGAACTGAAAAACTGTCTCGCCATGTTAACAACATCCCCTCCAACGATATCCCAACATTTTTGATAAAACCCTGGACTCATGCCATCCGGGCCTGGGGATTTGTCTGGATGCATATGGAAAAGGGCTTGTTTAACCTCCTCCTCGGAAACTGTCGCTAGCAACATATCATTTTGATCTTGAGTTATCTTACTATGCAAGCAAGATGTAACAGTATCCCAATCCGTATTTGATGCTGCAAAGAGGTCCGTGAAGTAATGTATCATGAGGTCTTCAAGACCCGAATCCCAACCTATCTGATTATTATCACTATCGTGAAGCATAGTGATTTGATTGGCCTTGCGCCTGTTCTTTGTTGCAGCATGGAAATACTTTGAGTTCTGATCCCCTTCTCTAAGCCACAGTTGCTTAGATCTCTGGCGCCAAAACACTTCCTGTTGGGCATATATTTCCGCTAGATTCCTCTTTGCTTCCATCACTTTCTTACACGATTCTATGTCTCTCCTCTTCCTGAAAGCCTTCATGATTTTCTTACAATCTTTTATTCGCTTTTTAAAACTTCCCGTAATTTCTTGCCCCCATAAAGCTAGAGCTTCAGCACAATTAGACAGCTTATCATAAAAAGATCGATCGGTACCTCCATTCCAAGCCTCTCCAACTACCTGCTTGCACATAGGCTCGCGAAGCCAGGCGTTCTCAAACCTGAACTTCTTCGTATTACAAACGGAGATTTTCTTTCTGGTGTCCAGTAAAATGGGAAAGTGGTCAGACGTTGTGATCTCAAGGTTCACCAACTGAACTTCCTTGAACAAATTTAGAAAATCTGTTGTGACAAGAGCCCTGTCCAATCTAACTTCAATACAGTTGTTAGTACCATACCCTCTTTCCCATGTATAAGGGTAACCATTAAGGTTCATGTATGTGAGCTCACAATCTTCCAGCACGTTTTGGAAGCCTTGCAGCAACCATTGAGGGTACAACCTACCACCTCTTTTATCACTTAGCTGGACAACGTTGTTCATATCTCCTATGAGGCACCAAGGGAGAGTGTTATGGCTGGTCAAATTGCGAATCAAGTCCCATGTCTCCTTTCTTTTTGCTCTGTTTGGCTCCCCATAGACTCCGGTTAAACGATACTTCTGACCTTCTCTTGTGGTTATTATGGTGTCGATGTGATTCTTACTATAAGACTGTAGATCCACATCATCTTTATTCCTCCATATGAAAGCTATACCACCACTGTGCCCTTGCGAGTCTACCACAAACATACCTTCAAAGCCAACTGACTTCAAGAACTTTTCTACCGTTTCTTTTCTACACAATATCTCACATAAAAACACATAATTGGGATGGTTTTGGAGAATCGTCTCCTTAAGGAATTGGAAGGCCCATGGGGTCCCAAGCCCATGGCAATTCCAGCTGATAATACTCATTGATTTAGGCAAGCACCTCATTGGATACTCGCCTCTGGTCCGTTTTTTGAATCTTCGTAACTGTTTGGGCTTGTTTGCTTCTCATGCTTACTGTTTTCTTCCTCATCCATTGCACTCTCTGTATGACAGCCCACATATTGAATTAGGCCCAACCCGTCTTCAGATCTTCTTCTTTTGCTTTCCATAATAAACCCTTCTTTTTTATAATTCTCTTTAGTATGCACGCTCAGGTCGTGCGGATAGTTTATTACCTGGCTCGTGCTTTTTGCTATCTCTTGAATATTCCTGTTGCCACTCTCCTCCTCAAAAGTGTCAACCACATTCTTTTGTGGATCCCTGTTCCCCTGGTCGTCGTGGTTAGTGTCAACACACATGCTTTGTGGTGTAGAGCACGTGTCTTGGTTACTACTTTCCACCTCATGGGTTCGTTGGCTTGCCTCCGTCATCTGAATCCGATGGCTTTCCTCTGGATTGTTTCTTAACCATGTGGCTCCAATCTGTTTAACTTGCTTTCTGAACTGTGCTCGCATCCATGGTCCATACGGCTTAACTAGTTCGTGTTCTTGAGTCTCGAATAATCGAGGGCAAAGATTTTCTGAGTGCCCCAACAAATCGCATATGAAACAAAATGTTGGAACATTTTCGTATTTAAAATTTATCCAGAATGCCTCATCCCCTGTCTTTCTAATCTTCATTCTTCTTTTCAATGGCTTGAGGAGATCAATCCTAACTCGCACACGCATATAACCTCGCCATACATCCTCAAAGTTACGCGAGCATGATTCCACAAAACTTCCAATGTAGTTTGCTACCTCCCTTGCAATTCTCTCTGACATAAAGCCTACCTTCAAGTCGTGTATTTGAACCCAAATATCTATTGAGTTCAGCTTCACATTCTTTGGATTATCCCCTTCCTTTAATCGAGACATGATGAGAGCTTTCCTATTGAAGGACCAAGGGCTTCCTTCCATCACTCTTTTCACATCCAGTTCATGAAAAAATTGAAAAAGGAATAGATTGACTTCCATTTCCTTTATGTAGACCCCTTTTACTGGTTTCCACAGTGCTGCCAACGTCTGCTGCATTGCTGGGAAGTCGACCTGACCTGCATTGATGAAACGGGCCACAATACATAGCTTAGCGTCGTACCCTGGGAAGTATTGAGTATTGACTTGTATCTCTTCCTCCTCCACCGCTATAATTTCTTCTTCCTCCTCCTCTAGAGTTATACTGTTCATAGCACTAACAAGACCGCTTGAAGACGCCATCTGAAGATGATAGAAGACTAATGACTACAGACTTACAGACTCTTAGACAAGACACAAGACAAATTATACCATGTCAATAGACAAGACTGTTATACCATGTCAATAGACAAGACTTGCGTACGTATTTGTGTTATACTTGATTAGAAAAGGATGAAGTGCCATGAAAGAGAGAAGTTGAAGTTTGAAAAAGAGAGTCACGCAAGGAGCGTCGAACCGGTCTAGGTTAATAGGCTGTAAGGCTTGTATAAATGAAAGTTGGGCCTGAATCCTGATGATTTGGGCTATTGGTCGTTAAAACTCTTCGGCCTATTGATCCTTAAAACTCTTCATATAAAAAGACTGATGGGCTTGGATCCAACTACCATGGCTTGCACAATTTTGCACCATATATTTAGCAAAAATTATTTGCACCATTGGCTTATCCGCTTATGTCATTCGGCCTGTTTGGTTACAATTTAAAATAATTTTTTATGAATTTAATTTTGGGTAAAAATTTCATATTTTGATAATTCTTTTTATATAAATAGTTTAAGATTCCATAAGTTGCAAAAAAAAAAAATTTAATTTTTTCAAAAAAAGGTTAAAAAATTTTAAATTTGTTTTAAAATAATATGATTTATTCTGGAAAATAAGTTTCTCAAACACCCCATTGCAATATACTATGAGGATATTAATTGGAAAAAAACAAACTAATGCAGTTAGCCAATTATACAAAGCGTTAATAATTTATTTTTAGAATCGTTTATTTATTGTCACTTCTCTTTTCCACCATTCTATATCTCAGTATCTTACCATTTTCATGATAGTAATCTATCATTCTCTTGGACCATTTTTTTGTACATTCTTTGGAATATTTAAGAACTTCATTTTCTAACCTAACTAAGCAAGAGGTCTTTTGCGTTATGAGTTTTGAACTTGGTTAATGAAAGCGAAATGAAATATCACAACAAAAATTTATCAAATTTCACTCAAATTTTCATTAACCAAATACAAATCTCGTAATTTAAACAATTTTTAAATATAATACAATTATAGTGCCCTAATTTACAACGATTGGAATGATTTAAGAGGAAAACTAATACTTTTGGTACAAAAAAAAAAATTAGAGACGTAGGGAAAAGAAAAACAAACCAAGAACAATAATAGAGGAGCGCAAAAATAAATAGGAATTCAATGTTTAATAAATCAAACACACTTCAAATGATATATACATACAACGAATATTACACCTAAGCTAACCTCCTCATCAATACGTGGGGATCCATTTATATACCAAAAATAAAAACGATAAAGAACAAAAATAAAAGAAATATATATTTTATTTATTTATTAAAAAAATAATACTATTCCCACAACTAAACCTAACATCTGTCCCCACACTGGTCCCACAACATTAGCATGACTAGATTCTCTCTCTTGTGAACCCGGATTGGTAGATGCCACGTAATTAGGGTTGGACCCATACAAAGATTGAATCCCCTCCACGTCATCATCGGCAAGTTGAACTTTCCTTTCACCGGACGGAATTGACGGAAACATAACGGCATCTTCAACGGAAGAATGCCCTAACCCTAATAAATGTCCAATCTCATGCACAACTACACTTTCCAAATCTACAGCCGAAACTGACTTTAAATCCTCAACGTTGATGACCCAATTCTCCGCACCGTCTAAATGTAACCGTCCACTTGGCGGAGAAAATGCGTGTGCTAGGGTTCCCAAAACTCCGTCAAACGGTTCTCCATCGCCATGATCGCCGTTATAAAACCCTATTCTTATATCGGCACGTCCATTAGAATCGGTTTGTAGAAAAGTCAACGTTGTCACCGCTGACCACCGGTCAAATGCTCTACGGAACACTGATTTAACAGTGTCATCTAGTTGATTTTCGGGTGCGAAGGAGTAGGTTAGCTCATTTTGTCCATAAGGCCAACGAGGTGATCCCGGGAAGTACGAATAATGAGCCACCACGTGAAGTGGTGACGATTTCGACTTCCCGGAATTCATAGTGCTAGTGCCGTTGACTATGTCAGCGACACCGCATCTAGGTCTTTGGATTTGGTCAAGTGTATTTTGATCAAGTTCTCCGGTCGAATTCAAATTGAAGTTGCGTTGGTAAGTCTTGAGAGCCGATTCCAACGAGTTATCGAAATCATTAGTAAAATTTTGGTTATCGAGATACCCGAATTGTTGGAAGTATTGCTTGAGTTTCGCTAACCCTTCTCGGCTTTCCCCGGAGCGGCAACCGGTGAGATTGTGAAAGGATTCCCATGCAGCAGTTAAGTTTGTTGGTGGTGGTGGTAGAGAAGAAATGTTAGGAAAAAACTTAGGAATAAAATCATTAGGGAATGCATGGATTGAGAATATCGAGGAAGATAGGGTCAGAAGAAATAATGAAGTTGTAAACAAGTTTAAAGACATGTTTAACATGTTAATGATTGTGTGATTATGTTATTCTTTGTTTGTTTGGTTGGTAAAGTAATGGAAATGAAATATAGGTTTGGGTTTGAGAGGTTTATAAAGAAGTTGAATTAGTTGAGTTTCTTTATATGAAGGGCGGCATTTTGTAGCTTGTAAAGTTGGAATTATCGATTGATTTGTTGGTGGACGAATGTCCTAACGTGTTGAATTTTATTAATTTGGGTCTAGAAGAAGAGTTTGAATGTTTCCACGTTTGCTATATGATCTTTCCTATATGTAAAAATGAAAAAGTCAGATATTCTGTTTCGGTACGTAGATGGTAGATGGATTACTTTTTTCGCATAAAATCTAGACCGATGTTAAATCAACCGAAGTTCTAATTTATTAACGAATATTTAGATTAGAGTTAATTTCAGTATACATCCCCTACAATTGACTGTTTGGCACTTTAGTAGACTTATTTTGGAAACAGGCAATTTACGTCTCCTAACTTCCAGTTACAAATCAATATGCAACCCCTGTTCCCATTTCCGTTAAAGTGTCTTAAACGGCGTTTCTCTTTAGCACCATGGCCCCTATAGTCTGCTTGCACTGATTAAAAACAAAAAAGTATAAAATACTTTGTAATAAAAAATTAGATTTATAATCCATTTGTGGACCTAGAAACTTTAAAAAAAAAATCATGCAATTTTATACACGACACAAAAATTTAGTAATTATTTTTAAATTTTGAATTACATGATCATTAAAGTACATGAGTAAATTTAGTAATGTTTTTTAATTTGACTTTACGTTTTTACGTACATGATAAAATTAATTAAGTAATTAAATAAATAACTTATAAATATATATTATTACATTGTGGTAACTATTTTAATTTAAACACATATTTATTACAATATAATTTAAACGCATATTTATTACTTTTTTTTTAAAAAAAATATCCTAATAAAATATTCTATATGGCCTAATTTTTTTTAGGACAAAATTATGAAAAACTTAATTTAATGGGTCTAGTTATTTTACAAATATATTCTAATTAATATATTTAACTATTTAATTTGAATGTATCTCTGAGATTTACTTATTGTAAAAACTTAACGTGCTTAATTATTTTTATTTCATGAATTAAAATTACTAAAAATGTTGATATACTATACTTTTATATCGTGTACTAGAAAACTAAATTCAAATATATATTAAGTATAATAATTTAATTTTATATTAGTGTCTTTTTCATATTCTACCAAAAGTGTGTATATTATTTTTGTTTTTAATCCATAGATTATTGGAAATCATGTTGGGCATCAACGTTGTTTAGAAAATTTTAACGAAAATGGAGACAGGGGATGCACATTGATTAGTGTTTGAAAGCTGGGGGATGTATTATGTCTATTTTCAAAGTAAGTATATTGAAGCGCCAGACTACCGAAGCTAGGGGATGCAAAACGAAATTAACTCTTTAGATTATTAGAAATTTAAGAATTAATTTTAATATACATCCCCTAGGATTGGCTGTTTGGCACTTTAACAAACTTACTTTCAAAATATATATTTTACATCTCCTATCTTCCAATTACAAGTCAATCTGCAACCCCTGATCTCATATCCGTTTAGTGTAGTAAACGGCTTCTGTTTAGCATCACGGTCCATATATACTGATTAGAAACAAAAATGTATAAATTATTTTGTAACAAAAAATCAAAAAGAAATAACATGAACTTAACGAATAATTGTTTTTATAATCCATTTGTGGACCTAGAAACTTAAAAAAAATAATTCAATTTTATACACGATACAAAATTTTAATTATTTTTAAATTTTGAATTACACAAACATTAAAGTGTATGCTTAAATTTAGTATATTTTTAAATTTGACTTTACCTATTATGTACATGATAAGATTAATTAAGTAATTTAATAAATAACTTTTAAATATATATTAATACATTATGATAACAATTTTTTAATACAATATGATATTAATAGTAACTATTTTAATTTAAACACATATTTATTACTTACTTTTTCAAAGAATTATTCCAATATAAAATTTTATATGACCTAATTACTTTTAGGACAAAATTACGAAAATCCTATTTTAATGGGTCTAGTTATGTGACAAACATATTCTAATTCTTATATATATATATATATATATATATATATATATATATATATAGGGCTCGGTTCAAATAGGAACCATTTTAATTGAATAACTGAGTAACTCAACATAAACCATCAGATGCAAAAGAAATGAACGGTTAGATAAAAAACCCTAAACACCTGTACACGTGATCTTGTGTGTCCTCAATTGCTTTAGTTTGTTCCGCATAATTCTATTTTGAAAAATTATGTTCAATTAACTGTGTTCTTTAATAATCATATAAATTTTTTCTAAAAAAGTGCATGTCATTTATTTCTTTAGTAAACTTAACTATGTTCTGTATTTTTTGTATGTTCTGTATGTTCAAAATTTAAAAAGTCGTGTTCTGTATTTTTACAATAATAAATATTGTATGGTAAAATATAAAATTTACAAAAATTTATAAATTTGGTTCTATATTTAATATTAAAAAATAGGAAATAATATAGTAAATAAAATAAAATAAATATGTGTTCTGTATTATTAAAATATATTTAATAATAAAGTTGTGTTCTGTATTTTGTTTTGATATTCAAAAAATAGAACATTTTATATGTGTTCTGTATTTACACAATTTCATATACTATATATTAAAAATGAAAATATAAAAAATTAGGTTCTGTATGTAGTAAATAGAACAGAGATTGAATAAAAATAGAAAAGAATAAAAAATAAAATAAAAGTTATATAACATTTGATTTTATGAAACAGAATTAAATAACATTATAAATAAAATGAAATATAAAATATTACTAAAGGAAAAAATATTGAAAATAAAAGAGGAAACTGTCATTCCGTTGGTGTCTTATATGTGTATGGCGCACGTGCACGATGAATCTGATATGCTAATTTTTTTAGTATTGAATGGTTAAGATTTCAGTTCCTAAGTTACCCACATATATAAAATTTTTTAATTTAACACATCTATGAGATCTACTTATTATAATACATAACTTAATGTGATTAATTATTTTCATTTCATGAATTAAAATTATTTAAAATATTAATATATATTTTTATATCGTGTACTTAAAAGCTAAATTCAAATAAATATTTAGTATAGTTATTTATTTTATGTTAATATCTTTTTCATATTCTATCAAAAGTGACGTATATTTGTTTTTGTTTTTTTTTTTTTGACACAGTAAAAAGCAGATTCATTAATAACATGAAAGAGACTCAGTCGAGACAACTCCCCAACTGATCATACAACCAGGTTGAAAAACAAATGAACGAGCTAAACAATTAGCCGTTTTGTTTCCGGATTGTTTAAACATCTGAATACAAAGATTCTTAAAATTAAAAATGACTTCCATGGCCGTCCGAGCAATCCAATCTGCATCATTCCTGAAATCAGTAGCTTCACAATTGACCCTCACAATAATTCTGTGGATATAGCAGTGTTCAGGTAGAGGTAGCAAATGCCTCATATTATGAACAAACTTTTGTTGTGAAAGGTGAGCACATGCGATTTTCACCACCGTCTCAATCGTACCCCAGCTATCTACATGCCGGAAACCAGCTATAGACATGCCGAAAGAACCAACGATGCGGTAAATCCAGATCTCCCAATAAACCATATAATTCATTTTCAATGACGAAGTTGAGGGAGCACTCGCACAAAGCAATACAACTAACAATAAAACAAACACACGATGCATAATGCGTTACTTCGCCTCAAAGCGATACAAATTCAAAAAGTCAAAAATCTCGGATTCACACCAAATTTTGATATGATGTTAAGCAAGAGATTTTGAGTCTAAGAATTGTGTTTATTTGCAAAAACGAGCTCTAATCCTAAGCAGATCTGAGAAAATCCGAAAGGAATTTTCGAGGTTTAAAGCTCGATTTATTGGATGAAAAGCACCGAAAACCAAGATAAGGCAGTAGAGGAGAGAGAGTAAGGGAGAGAGGGAGGAGATTAGAAGAGAGAGAAGTCCTCCGGCCGGTGGATAAACCACCGCCGGAGAGGAACTGTGTACAGAGACTTAGTAGAGAGAGTCGGAGAGATAGTTTGACAGTGGGAGATGTAGAGATGATTGTTAATAGGTAATCTCGGATTTTGTTTTTGTTTTTTTAATTCTTAAATTATTGAAAATAATGTTGGACATCAACGTCGTTTAGGAAATTTTAACAGAAATGAAAACGGGATTACACATTGATTAGTGTTTGGAAGCAAGGAGATGCAATATATAAGTATATATATATATATTTTTTTTGAAAGTAACAATATATAAGTATATTGATTAGTATATTGAAGTGCGAGACCACCAACGTCACTGAATGTAAACCGAAATTAATTCTAAACTCAATGATTCATAATTTGTGAAATTTCTTATTTGATAGTTGTAATATCTTTTATTAGATTTTGTTTTGAAAAAAAAAGTTTATTAGACTTAATAATTTCAAAAAGTAAAATTCGATTGAAGTTTACTAACATTTAATTAAATATGATTCAAATTAAATAATCTTTTGTTGTTCGTTATTTCTCTTGGCTTTATATAAATGAACCTACTTTATGCTCAATTATCAATATTATATAACATTATTGCTGAATATGAGTGGAACAGAATTAAAAAATGAAAAAGCGATGCAGGGTCCGCACTGAATAGCAGGGTAGAGCAAAAATTCGAAAAAAATCGAATCCGAATCCGCTAAAAACAGATCCGAAACCGAAACCGAAAAATTAAAAATCGAAACCGTATCCGATTATGCAGTTTCGGTTTCTTGTCAAATCCGATCCGAAAAAATCCAAATCCGATCCGATTAAAATAAATAAATAAATTATATATATATATAATTAATAAATACACATATTTTTTGAAATAAGCCAGATAACAGAATTCGACATGGAAAGTAAAGGTCAAAATGTGTGAACAAATTAATAAATAATTAACTTCAACTGTTTAAATCTGTTGTTTCTGATTCTTTTAAACATTTCTGATCCTAGTTTGTGATCTTTATAATTTGATTTGTTTACATCTGTGATTTGATTTTAAAGAATTGCAGAATATCCAGAATATGTTTTAGAACTGCTCCCCCTACCTCTTTTTTGTTGTTGTTAAGTATCAATGTGATGTCCAGACTTCATATATTTGTGATGTAAATTTTTAAACTACTTAACTTAGTTCTTAATTTATTGCACAGATTAAAAGGCTCTGTTGTTCTGGACCTTCTGGCTATGCTCTGCTATCAATTCAATCTTCATCGTTATTGTTCTGGCCATGCTCTGCTGCTCCTACCAAATCATATTCGAAGATTATGTTGAATTTTCATTATTCAGGAATTATGTTAGACTTTCGCAATTTATTATAAAAACTTTGTATGTTATTTCGAAAAAAAAATCTTGTAATCATATTCATTTTGTCATTTTTATTTGAGACGGGTTTAAAACCGAAACCGAACCGATTGCATCCGATCCAACAATTTTGAATCCGAAACCGAACCGCCGGTTTCGGTTGCGATTTCGGTTTTAGATTTTAAAACCCGAAGTGTTTCGATTTCGGTTTTACCATAAATCCGATCTGATCCGTGCTCTCCCCTACTGAATAGCTTAAAAAATGGCAAAATATGTTTTTTTTTTTTTTTTTGTTTGCACTAATCACACGCCAAACAGAGAGATCAATCGACTTAATCCAGAAGATATAACAGTCAAACGCGTATAATAATAGTTTTAACTTTTTTGTGCAAACGTGATTATAATATTAGATGCTGCAAGGTACGTACGTAGTAGTTGCTACTTGGGCAGAAAAATAAATGCTCGAGGGAAATTGTATTTTATTTAAATGTTTGATGCTCTCTCATAGCTCACGCATAGATCATCAAGCAAACATAAATTTTAAGAAAAAACTAGGTAACACTTCGCAAATAGATAAATTATTTTTTATTATTTTAAAAAAATTAATAGGTATCCTAAGAATTTCTTCAAAAATTTATTTAAAATAATTTGTATGAATTAGTAGTTAGAATAATACTCTCGTTATATATGTTAAATTTTAATAATTTTAAAAATATCATAAACATGAAAAATAGCAATTACAATACAAATATAATTTTACTATAAAAAATTAAAAATATTAAATATAATCCCTTCCATTTCTTTACACTTTTTTTTGGACGTCCAACTAATTCTTTACATTACTAAAAAATAGCAACTTTTAATAATAAAATACATTATTCCATCCATTACGTCACTCCAATTTTTCAACAGTTTACACTATTACACCCACTAATTCACTTATTTTAACAATAATTATCACTATTACACCTACTGTACTACTTCATTTATTTTAATAATATTACACCCACTATCCTTGGTCTCCGTGCCCAAATCAATTGTAAACATTTGGTCGGGACGGAGGGGGTAACGTTTTATAAATCAAACACCCCTCTCGTAACATACATGCTCAGTAACAGGAATTAATTTAAAACAACATGTGTATAATTTTTTTATCAATTTCATTGAACAATAAAATGGTTGGGTTCATTTTTTACAAAAGCAAAAACCTATCCGTACCAATTGTATACAAATCTAAATTTTAACCGAAAGATATATATATACTTCCATAACTTATAATAATTCCCACAAACATTGATTAAAAAGATTGTTTGAGAAGTTAAGATTGTCTATTCTACAATGAAGAAAAATTGTAACGATTTTGAATATGGAATAGAAAATGATGCAATATAAACAATTTTAAGTTGTCAATTTACCTAAAAATAATCTTAATTTATATATAATTAATATCTTATATGAAAATAATAATTATAATGCTCCAATGAAGTTTGCTAATCTTTTACATGAATAAAAATAAATATAAAATAAAGTATATTTAATATATATTTAATAAATATAATTAATGACTAATTAAGATGTCATAACATACATACTCAGTAATAGTGTAAAAATTAATTTAAAATATGTGTATAACTTTTTTATCAATTTAATCCGTCGATAAAATGGTTCGGTTCATTTTTGGTAAAAGTAAAAACCTATCGATATCAATTGTATACAAATTTTTAATTTTAATCGAAAATCTATATATACTTCCATAACTTATAATGATTCTCGTAATCACTTATAAAAAAAAATTGTTTGGAAAGTAAAGGTCGTCTATCCTACAATGAAAAGAAACTGTATCGATTTTAAAAATGTAATAGAAAATGAGGCAATTTAAACATTTTTAAGTTGTCAATTTACCTAAAAATGATCTTAATTTTATATGTAATTAATATCTTATATTAAAATTATAATAATAATTTACCTAAAAATAATTTTAATTTTATATATAATTAATATCTTATATTAAAATAATAATTATAATGCTTAAATGAAGTTTGATAATCTTTTACATAAATAAAAATATAAATAACATAAAGTAAATTTAATATATATTTAATAAGTGTGAATAATGACTAATTAAAATGTCATTAATATGCTACTTAATGGGAAAAAAAATTATAAAAAAATCAAAAAAACGAAAATTTAAGAAAAATATCTAGAACTGTTATTGCTAGTTTTATAAAAAAAATTGATTCAAAACAATTTACGTGGATTATAAGTTTGAAAATACTCTCATTATACATCTAAAATTTTGATAATCTCAAAAATGTCATAAACATAAAAAGTAGCAATTATAATACAAACGTAGTCTTTACGATCAAAAGTTATAAATATTATATATACTAACACTTTTTAAAACCAACGCTACCTCATAACATACATGTTCAATAGTAATGTAAAAATTTATTTATTTCGACACAATATAATAATGGGTGTATAACTTTTTTATCGATTTAATCTACCAATAAAATTGGATATTTTCAATTTAATCGGTTTGGTCATAATCCATGTATAATTTATTCATTTGTAAAAATAAAAAACTATTTCTATTATTTATATTACGGATGTTAAGCGAAAATTTATATACTTTCGTAATTTATTACGATTTCTATAATCAATAATAATAAAGATTTTTTGAGAAGTTAAGGGTCGTTTCTACTACAATTTTTCGAAAAGAAATTATAGTGGTGTTCGTAGGAAATAAAAAAGGACCCAATGTAAACAATTTTTAGTGGTCATTTTACCTAAAAATAAACTTAATTATATATGTAATTAATATTTAATATTGAAATAATAATTATAATGCTCAAATAAATTGTTCTAATTTTTTAAATAAGTTCAATGAAATAAAATTTAATATTTAATTATTAGGTATAACTAATGACTAATTAATTTGTCATTAAGAGCTATTTAATGTAAGAAAATAATTTTAATAAGAAATTCAAAAAAATGAAAATTTAAGAAAAATATCTTGAATGCTTCTGATAACTTTCCGAACTCCCGACATTATAATATATATAGATACAAGAATTTCCAAAAATATTTTTAATCGTATAATTAGTTATTTTTGTTAGATTTGACTGTATTTGCCAACCAAATTTTTTATATTGTTTTTTTTTTTTGATAAGCAGCAAATTTCATTAAAATCAAACGGGGAAACAAAGCACAAGGTTGTTTACATCTGCACAACCTTTGCGAGACAGACACACCAGATTGAGAACTACAACAGTAACGAAACATAAGCTTAAACGAAACTAAAACGAACCTAGAGCTAAATACTAGAAAACTACAACTGGAAACTCAGAACAGTTAGACCATTGCATCTGCATTCACTGCTGCCATCGAATCCTCGTCATCATCCATTTCACCCTCCTGAAAAACTACATCAGCATTGTTCTCCGGGATGAAAACTTGTTCACCAACTGCACCTGGCAATGCACCCTCTGCTGCTAACACAGCCTGACTCAGAACATATAACTCATCTCCTGTAAGAGCTACTTCATTAAAGACATGACCATGCAAACCGAAACCAAGGTCCAAATCAATCAGATCCCCCATTTTGCCAATGGGTTCTTCAATGGTGACGTTCTCCAGTTGAAACCATGTACACTGCTAGGTTATTTCTTTTGGAGTACACATATCTAATTTTACATTTCCAACGCTTGTCTTGCTTCCTGGTTATGATCTGTTGGACTGAGCTCTCTACTTCTGCTGGGACCCCATGCTTATAGAGCTTTAGAGTTGCAAAGGCCTCGAGATTATCAGTTTCAACAATGACTCTTCTCCCACACCATCAAAGATTTCTTCATTTAAATCTATTGTCTCCTGGAAGTGTTTACACTCCACTGGAAAACAACTAAGCTAATTAATGGGCCTCAAAGAGATCCAGATATTAGCCCAAGATTTATGCCACAGAATAAACCCAAGAATTAAATCTGTGGACTCTGAGATTTGTAAGCTTAAATTACCGAGGTGTTCCAAAAAAAGGACATGGAACCTCTTTTAGTCCCAGCTTTTGCAAGAGAATCTGCATTCTCGTTCAGTTCTCTTGGCACGTAGTGGAGGAAAATAGAAGAATCCAGAAGACGTTTTACTTCTACTGCGGAAATTTGTGATGAGAAATAACCGTCTAATCCTTTGGTTACGATGCTAATAGCTTCAACCGAGTCAGAGCAGATAACCACCTTACTATTTGAAACTTTCATTTTTGACACAGTGCGTAGCACATGCAGGATCGCTTTTGTTTCAGCTTGGACACTGTTCGATACATTAACTGGACCAGAAAATGTATAAATAGCTGTTCCTTGCTTGTTTTTTACGCTGCCTCCAACTCCTCCCTTGAATGTCCCATAAGAATCTAAGTCCCATGAACCATCTACAGCACATATCAAGTCAAAAGAAACAGACTTGAAGCTCCAGTACTTGTTATTTACTTGAAACTGATGAAGTGCGATTGCCCCTAATGGATTGACTTTCCAAAGAGGATCCTCGCCAAATTCCATTGTCATTGTTGCCTTGCCCCAATTGTTAACTCTAGCTAGTATCAACAGCTCCAATGTTGACCTTTTAATTCTTCCTTTGTTGAACGTAGCATCGTTTCTTGCTATCCATATAGACCATAGAGTTGCTGCCACCACCAAATTCCAAATTTTCTTGAACCTTACCCCATTGTGAATAGCGAGAAGTTTGATTAAGGAAAATATTTGAATTTTGGTTAACGAACCACTTGAACTCCACCATGATCCTACGAAATGTGTATATCAATTTTATCTCAATATTTTATTGAGTAAGATATTATTGTCAATTACATGTTAACAAATTAATAATATTGAATGTAATAAATGGATAGTAATTATGAGGAGCGGAAGTGGTGTTGGTATGCTTACATATTGTGAATTTTTTTTTAGAAAAAGCAAGAAAGTGAAATTAGATTGTTTGTTCGTAACATTTTTTTTGGAACTCTCTCATCTAAATCTGAACCACTATAACATACTAGCGTTCTACCATGCTACACACCGACCAGTAAAATGTATTACTTAATTAATATAAATATATTATTTTAATTATTATTTAGAAAAAAATATTAGAATATAAATTAATATAAGTATAAAATTACTTATCCGTCAATTCATATCAATTATATTAATATTAATATCATCATCCAATCTCCAAAATATTTATAACCCCCGCCCGCTGAAAGTTAAGAGCCCTTTTTCTTGTTTTTTCTTAATTTTAATTTTCATTTAATTTCTCTCTTTTTTGAGAATATTTCTACCAATATAATTAAATTTTACCCATTTTTTGGGTTTTGTTCTTCTGAGAATTTGGTATATTTAAATGTTCAGTATCGTGGATCTCTATAATATTTATATAAATTCATTGAAAATATTTGTATGTATCGTGATCAATTTTTCGAATACATATTAAAACATACTTATTTATCACAACCGAAATAAATCATTAGATTATCTCTAAAAAAAGATTGCATCTTTCAATGATATGAGAAACGATCTCTACTACTACCAGTACTGTGCAAGATACATGAAATGAACGTAATTATCACAAAGCAAATTTTCGTGTAATCTAGTTTGTTATGTATTTGTTCCACATCACTTTTATAAATTATATCCTTTTATTGGTGAATTGATTTATAACAGAAAAATAAATATTATCAATTAACCAAACAAATCCAATATATCGTGCTCTTAAAGTAAGATATGGCTATTAGAGTTTATGGTGATTACACTCAGCTTGTTCGTAATAACAACTTAAAATGTATATTTTCAGTTTGGGAGTTTGTATGTTGGACTATTCTTTTTCTATTAAAACATGGTATATAAAATTTTAGTTTTCTTTTACTCGTAAAGTAAGACATTTGAAAATGAGTATCAACTATCTTCTTTTTATTTGACTAACTTGTTAAAATAAAATACTACCTATAAAATTGAAATCGAGTGTGTAATATATAAAGATGTAATTGCATTATTATATATGCGTCCTTGTAATTTAATTATCGAGTAAATAACACGAAATTAATTTTTCTTTAACAATGAGTATATTTTTTCAACATATATCATAAGAAAATGCTTACGTAGACCTAACAAATCATTTATATTGTGTACATTCATGTCATGTACTTTGTAATCTTGCACGAAATGACATGAAATTAAATTGTGTACCCATAATTTGAACACAAAATGACACTAAACTACACGAATTGTTTTTTGCATACACGAAAAGAAATAAAATACGCGAATAGAAAAACAATGATAATTACATGAATATTATTATGTATCCAAGTTATGTAAATATGTAACTATGTAACTGAAAATAACATTGAGATGCTACAAAATAAAACATGGTGTAAAGTCTCGAACCTTTTTTTTTTCTTTAATTTTGTCTCTCTTTGTGTTGAATTTTTATACCAAGTTATTAATTTTTTATTCATATTTTAGGCTTTGTTAGTAAGTATCTCGTTGATGGGTTATATTTGCCAATATATTGGATTTTGTACTATCTTATTGTGAATGGTAAGTCCTCTTTTCTTTATCTTAATTTACTCTATTAGAGTCTAATACCCCGTTCGTGGATTTTGTTTACGCATATATTGGATTTTGTTATATTAGTTAATTGATTTGGGTAGTGCAGAATCGCAAATATGATCGGTTACTCGAATACGTTTTGTTAAAATCAGATATACATATTCTTCACGATTATAACAAACTTTTAAATTCGTCCATATCCAGCGAGATTTGAATTCTGCAGCGGATCACCTCGCCAAACAGGGTATAAACAAACTCAAAATATACGCAGGATGGATGCTCGGTTAGTTGTTGCAAGCTGCTAAATCACTGCATTAAAGATTGTAGGTCCTAGAGTTCTAGCAGATCACTATCTTCTATTTAAGGGATAAGACAGCAGCAGGTTAGAAGGGGAGCCTTGGTTCCTTTCAAAATTAGGCGGCAACTACTTACTCTCCACCACCTAAATATGGCTCAGAGCATCGGAAATAATCAGAGGAATTTATACCTGAATTGACAGTGATTTCATTATAACATTATTGTGCCTTTTTACAAGGAGCAATATGGATCTTTCCGTACTATATTTGGACAAGTAGTGAGTTTGGAATAGTCCACAATAATTATGAAGCTTCTTACATCCAAGTGGGTATTAATATACCACCTATAGGTATTAGCTTCATAATTTTTAGCTTTCAATGGTAATAGCTTTGTTGGTTGAGCTCATTAAAGCCCAAGCCCTCTTAATTTACCTTATTCTCACAATTTAAGCCCACTTCTCTCAGTATTTGCCCCCCACCAGCATCACTATCCTTCTTAACCTAGCGTCTTCTTTATTCCCACTAAACTTAACTTAACTTCTTCTAACCATGGCGTTTCACTAGATCCCTCCCGAACCACAAACACTCAAGATCAACGTTCATGGGACGTTCTCATAATTGGTCAGACCAAGTGGAAATGATACAGGAATAGGAGCAATCTATCGCAAATCTCATGGAAATCTCGAGCTACTCACTGTCGGTACCATTCCCTTCTTAACACCCCTGGGAAATCAGTTATGGGCGGTTTTAGCAGCTCTAAACCGTGCATTTGAAGAAGGGTACCGTGATGTGGAACTGGAAACTGATAATCATGAAGCCTATATGATTATGAAGAAGTTTAGCACTGGTGCACCAGCTGCTGTCTATGACTTAGCTTCTCAAATCGATATCAGGTCCAAAGATAGGCGCTGGTTATGCAAGATACGCTATGTGTATCCATCCAGGAACAAGGTATCCCGTTTCTTGACTAGGCTAGGGTTGGAAACTGCAGATAGGCTATATACTTTTGATCGTCCAGTGGGAGGCGTGGAAGAATTGTTTAACTGGGACATGGGTCTTGGTATTGACCACCCAGACTTTCAGGACGTGTACCTCCCAACAGAAGCGGCGGATCCGGTGGACTTCAACATGGTGGAAACTCTCTCTGATCAGATTGCTAGCCTAGGGTTAGGTCAGATCAATGCTCCGGAAGTTGTAAGCCTTGACATGGCTCTGAATGAAGACATAGTGCAACACGGTTTGGGTGTGGAAGAGGACTTCTTTCATGCAGGAGTGATCCTCCATGCAGGTCAAGGCGTCTTCAATGGCGACACTCCAATCCAGGACGTGGATTAGGGAAGGGGTTTAGTTCGCAGAATCAGTTCAGCAGTCCAGTGTTCCAGGAAGGAAGCAAGAATCAGTGTTGAAGTACTAGTATTTTATCTTAGTACAGGATGCTTTTGTTGTAAGATATGATCCTGTTAATATCCTCCTAGTAGCAGGAAACTAAATGCAGTGGTCTCTCGGTAGTATGGCTTAGATAGTTGTTTGTTGTTTGCTTGTGTACTCGATCTCTTCGTTTCGACTAGTCTCGAAATGTAAAGAGAAGTTAGGTCTTGTAACTTTTCCAATCAATACAAGTCCATGCTTATCTAAAAAAAAAACAAACTTTTAAATTATCTCGCGAAGAAGGTCGAAGGTTGTACATTTCAGCAATATAAGCGAGGTATGTACCACAATTGAAGATTTTTTTTAATGATTGGATGAAGAAAATCCCTATTTGTTGTATTTTACTATGTGCTTGTTCAATTTTGATTATTTCTATAGATTTTGTATGTTCTTTTATTGAGTAAATAATTACCTATAAAAAATGGTGATTTAAAGGAAAATTTGGAATTTTATTATTTAGTAGATGTCGTATGCCCCTTATTGATGAATTAATCATGTATAAAAAAAATGGTAATTTATAAAAAAAATATGCGTTGAGTTGGCTAATTTATATGGAAATATTCAATAACAATATTTCATTGACTTTTATTAATTTTATATTTTAATTGATAATTTATACACAATTAACGTCTAATAGTCTAGTAATATTTAAGAGTATAATATTTTGAATAATTTAAATAAATTATCACATCAATTTGTTTGTCTCATTAGTTATTACATATTAAAAAAATAATCATAAGTAAAATATTGAAATTCGTTTTAATATTTAATTGGATGAATTTAACTTTTTTATAATTGATTAATTTAAAAGTTTATATAACTTAACTTTTGAACTCGTAATTAAATCAATGTGGCATATATTTCTTTAATTTTAAGAAATTTTTAATTCAGTATTAGTAGATTTATAAAATTTGATTGTACCTTATGATTTTATGTTGAGAGTTTGAGATATTAAAGTACTATATAGTATAGATAAAATAAATGTATTAATATGTTATTTTTTGTTAAAATAATCATTGTATTTAATATAAAATTGTTAAGTACCCATAATAAGTAAATTATGATGACAATGATATTATTGTTTTAATTTTATTGGTTAATTCTGATCGGCTCTAATATACATTTAAGGAAATTAATCCCTAATATATATTGGTGTAATTATGATTAATTGTAAATCAAAATTGGGGTAAATTAGTTAATAATTTGAAAATCAATTAATGCTATCTTTTTTAATAATCCTGATTGATTTTAATTTAAAATAATAATTTAATATAAATATTATTGACATTAAAAAATATGTAATAAATACGTATGTTAAATCAAGTAACTAATACATTTAAATTAGAATTAACCAATCATGATTAGTATAGTAAGATGTTAAATCAAGTAACTACTATATTTAAATTAGAATTGTTAATCAACCATGGTTAGTATTAGTAAGATGAGAATGTTAAATAAGGAAAATTTTTAATATAATATGATTGATCTAAATTTTAGAGATTGTCTCTGATTGATCCTAAAATAATTCATAATTTTCTGATTGGCTAACTACCTCTTAACTGTACTCTGGTATTATAATAAAGGATATACATATAGTTTTTGCAAGATAAAATCCATCAATCTTTTCATAAATGAGATGAATAAAATGATGTCATGTGATATTTGAGAATATTTTTGAGACTTTTTTAGGATATGTATCATTATTCAATTTTAAAATTGAATATCAATGCTATTCGAGAATAATATTTTTAAGTGTAATATAATTTAAATTTTAAATATATTCTTCAAAGCTAGCTTAATTGATCTGGATAGAATTTCTTTGCAACTTTAAGTTTAGACGATACAATCATGGTTAAAAAAATCAGTTAACTCAGATATGTACTAAAAAATTAAAGATAAAAAAAACTCGGATTTGATTGAGTTCTTGAATAGCAAAAATTCAGATGATTAATCTTTTTGAGATGAAGTTGAGTATAATGGAATTTCAAGTTTTACAATAGGTGATTAATTTTTAACATTTTGGAACTAGAAAAATAAACTGGCGGAGTAAATCAATCATCAATATATATATATAAAGGAGGATAGCGGGAGATCGATATTATGCTCTATTTTTTTGCTAGAAAATAAAGTGATTTTTATTCAATAAAGCATAACATAGTCGGGACAAACCCACGACTGCCGATACAAACAGGTTGGAAAACAAATAGCAAACTAAAAACAATTAGTTGATTTATTTCATGATCGTTAAACACATAGAATTTAAAAATTCTTGAAATTAAATATGAAATCAAAGACATCCCAAGCAATCCAAATTGCACCAACATCTCTGAAAACAGCAACATCACAATTGATCTTATCACATAACAACCGTTATTAGTCCAGTATTCAGAAGCCCCAATTGAAAAAATTGAGGTTAAAGGAACGACACCCCGGCTATTTACATGCCGGATAACAGCTATAGACATGCCGAAAGTCAAAATCCCCAAAAGATGAAATCTTCGGTTGTGAAAGGTGAGATAGTTATTATGAGGCTAAAATCCCTTACATTTTTATAATGTTATATTGTTTAGTGCGAAATTCAAGTGAAACACATATAGTATGAGTAGATTATTATACGCCATAATATATTCTTTAATATACAAGAATGATCATAGTACGTAAACTTAAAAATTATTATTCGATAAGATTTGCATAAGCACTCTAATTTAATTGGTGATAAAAAATTGTTCGCCAAATAACTTAAAGAAAAACTAATATAACATGAAATCATGTCATATTACTAAGAATGCCACAAAATCATATCATATTTATAATTCCTCCCCTATCACTAAAGTTTTAGTTATATTTTATTACTTTTAAATTACACATGTATATGTTACACATAAAATAACACAAGAACATACATATGTAAGTATTAATTATAAACTATTTAATAAAAATTATTTATTAATGATTAGAGATATTAATATGTATTAATAATGAGATATTAATCTAAAATAAATAGGATAAGGATTAAAATGTCATTCTATAATTTGGAGGATATAACTATTACTTTATACTAAATAAATTGATTCATTGAACCCCTAATTTACCAATTATATATATATATAATACATTTGATAGCCCGGGTAGGCTTATAAAATCAGAAGATCCCATGAACAAAAGCCCAAGGGGTATTTAAAATCGGCCCACCAAAGTTAGCATGAGATACTACATCTAAGTCCAAGAGCTTTAATATATTTAGAATATCCCAAAAAAAATTTACCAAATGCTTGAGATGTATTTTATATAAAAGATAATTTTTTTAATAATAAAATAAGACATCACATGTATAAATATATGTTCATAAATAAAAATTCGCCACCTATCATGTTATATCATTTAATAAAAAATTTGGAAAAATTTTTGGAAACGTATTTTATTGTAAAATTAGATATAATGAACTCAAGATTGTTGAATGTACTTGCAGATAGTTGCATACACTTCTATACTATACTGTACTATAATAAGAAAATGGGGTATAATTTGTAGTTTGGTTATCCCTATTTTTGGTTATCCCTCATTTTTGGTTATCCCTCCTTTACAACCGTTAGATCTTCAAATCAAATAGATCTTAACCGTTAGATTCAACAATACTAAAAGTTGTTATATACAAAGGTCCAATGTTCGATTCCCGCCAACAACATATTAATCTATACTATATTATAATAAGCAAAATGAGGTATAATTTGTAGTTTGGTTAACCCCTATTTTCGATTATACCTCATTTTTGGTTATCCTTCATTCACAACCGTTAAATCTTCAACTCAAATAGATCATGATCGTTAGATACAACAATAATAAAACTTATTATATACAGAGGTCCGCCAACAACATATTAATTTATATTTAATACTAAAAATTATTATATACAAAGATGTAAGGTTCAAATTCTTTCAATAATATATTAAAATTAATATTTATTTATAAAATTATAGTATACTATAAACAAATTATAAAAAATTAAATGTAACCCGTGCTTTGCACGGGCTATAAACTAGTTATTTTAAAAATCAATTGGATTGTTAAATCCGAAATTTAATGATTATTATTCTTTTTATTCGTATAAAAATTTAAACTATTCATTTTTGAAAATAACTATCTTTCTTCCTTTTTTTTTTTTTTTTTTTTGCTAGTTAACTATCTTTCTTCCTTTTACTAATTAAGTGACAAAATCGTTTTTCTTAGTGATGGGATATGCTGGTATGGTGGTATATATTAAGAAAAGTATTAAATAATTCAAAATTTATGTCAAATGTTCAATTTTTATTTTTTTGAGAAGCAAAAATAGATTAATTATATGCTATATATAATTGTCGTAAGGAGGTTTAGGTGGTCGTCTGGTCGTCAGGGATTAAAAGGTAATTTTATTAAAAATTAGAATTGGGCCAGAGAAAGAGTTGGGTCAGAGAAAGAGTTGGGCCAGAATATTGAATTAAAAGCTAAAATTATGCTATGAAATATTATGGGCCAGAATATTGATTTAAAAGCTAAAATTATGTTATGAAATATTAAAACATATGTTAGGCTAAATCTTAAAATAAAATTTTCAAAAAAAAAATTGTTTACCAAATAAAGTGTTTTAAGAAAAACATTATTTTATAAAAATCATTAAAAATTCTAATTTTAGGTTTGACACAAATATATTTCTAAAATAACAAACAAGAATAAAATAGCAAAAAAGCATAATTAAAAATGAGTCATAAATTCATTCTTTATATATAATAAACAAGTAAATAAAGCATACCATCAGAATTTCAATTCAAAAAATAACTTTAAAAAAAAGAATTTACAATTATTTACAAATAAAAAAAGTCTTTAATAAAATATATGGTAAAACTAGATAATATAAAGGTAATAAAAAAAACATGTCATAATTGGAAATGACACCAAAATTCAGCAAAATATATTCCACAAAACAAATGCCAATTCAAAAAAAAATAATCTAATTTTAGAAAATTAAAATCAACAATAAACCTTAATATAATGCATTTAAAACAAATTTAAAACAATACAAAAATAAGATAGTACAAAATTTCATTAAAAAAAGTACAAATGTATTTGTGTTCACAACAAGTTAAACCAATAATTTCCCACGTGTCTAAATATATTATATATATTCTAATAAAATTGAAAACACCGCAAAAAATATAAAATATTAAAATATATGTTAGGCTAAACCTTAAAATATAATTTAAAAAACAATTGTTTACTAAATAAAAGTGCTTTGAAAAAATTATTTTCATAAAAATCATTAAATATTCTATTTTTAGGTTTGACAACAAATATGTTGCTGAAATTTAAATTAAAAAATATGAGCATAAATCAACATATAAACAAATTCTTACTTTGCAAAGAAAAATTTGAAATTAAAAAAAGTGAACACAAATCAATAAATGAACATATTTTAAATTAGAAAGCAATCCAAACACCCACAAAATAAATTTATTTTAGTATCTAAATATAATACAAAAAACCCGTAAGATTACTCTAAACAAAAACACATAATAAATACCACACATGTCAAAAATATAAAATTAACATGTAAATATAATCAATATTCAAACAAATAAAAACTTTTATACCACACATATTTCCAAACAAGTTTAAAAAATGTCTTTAAAAACTATAAAAGACTATAACAAAATATCTAATTTTTTTTAAATAATTATTAGATTACATAATCAAAAATATAAAAAAAGAATAGATTATTACACGAATATAGTACCCATATGTTTTAAGCATATAATTTGTGATCTAATAAAATAAAAAAATAAAAAATAATTATGATATACTAAAATATATGTTAGCCTAAACTTTAAAATATAAATTATAGAAAAATCATTTACAAAAAAAAAAAAATTATACTACAAACCATATGTATACTACAAATCATATAACACATATGCATTACAATCATTAAAAGTAAAAATAAACATTTCAAAATGTTATAAAATTTAATTTACAAAGAAAAAAAATTTATAATCAAAATTATACTACAAAATTTTAATAAAGTTACCCGTGCATCGCACGGGTATAAAGCTAGTAATAAGGCCTAAGCCAGGAAAGATACATCATAGACTGGCCATTACTTAGAATGCACCAGAATCAGGATCAAAAGCTCAGTACAAAACACTACTTCCCAGTAAACAAAAGATAACAAGGGCCCCATCCAATACCCACAAGAAAAACAAAACCCACAAAGACTTACAACTAATACTATTAGCCATATTAACTATATAAATGAAGATGAAGAGACAATCTTCAAAACTAATAGCAGCACTAGACCATCTCCTGAGCGAGCATCGCCTCATCTTCCAACACAGCTTCATCATCATTAACCACTACATTCCTATCAAGCTCGTGAACCGCCATGAACTGATCACCTATAGGACCCAACCCCATATCGTTACACCACAGTTCAAAGATCCTTCCAAAAGGCCTAGCCACAATGACCATTTTTTTCCCAGTTTTCGGCACCATAACTTGCTAGATACCTTGCCAAGGCATTAGCATTTTGTTGAATAGGCCTCACCACTATTCTGAAGTTTCCATCAGCTCTCCTCTGAGTTAGTTGCTACACTATGTATCTGTGCTCAGGAATCACACCCAACTCCGCAGCATCCAACCACTCCCAACAAGCAGCCTCATTGTCTGATTCTAATTCAATATTAAACCTATCATCAAGATAAGCCCCTTTGAGGCCTTCCAACAGTGCATAAAGCTCATTTAAATGACGTTCCTGAATACCCAACGTACCAGCCACCATACGTAGAATCCTCCCTCTATGATTTCGAATAACAATCCCGATCCCTGAAACGTTGCTGTTTGGAAAGGGCTGATCTAAGTGGAAGCCATGAACATTTATTTTAATCCTTCCTTGAGGAGGTAGACTCCAGAGAACATTAACAGGGTCCATTTTAGAAGATTTGATGAAGGTGTACTTGGGAGAGAACAACAACTATACTGACTAAACATATATAACCCCTGGGATAGGGTTTAGTAAATGCTTAGCACAGATGCATATGCCACTACTGGAATTCAAAATGATGTTCAGCAACGCTTGGTATTTCCAGAAAACAAATGAATTTTAATTTTAGAGAAATAATAACTTGGGCACTTGGACTAACAGGAACAAACCACAACATGGGCCAACCAAGAATCTCAAAAATTGGGCTAGTAGTCCAATAAGTTACTAGACTAACACCAAGATTGTAAAAAGCTATGTCTGGTGCAACCTTGTTTAGCAAGATCCTCTGCCCCACCATTTTGCTCTCTAACAATGAGTTTAAACGAAAGATTATGCAATAAAAATTTATCTCTATAATCTTCAAGACCAGCAAATCCTTGAACAAAAAATCCAGCCTTCATTTTGTCTATGGCTAGGACTAACGAAAAGCAATCTGAATAGAAAACACACCTGTCCTTTAAGTGTAGACTCGATAAAAAACTATCCAACAGATACTTTAATGCTAACCATTCCGTTTGATAGGAGCTAGCAGCACTTACAGGACCTGAGAAGATGAACTTCAAATCTTCATTTGCATTTTTAAGAAATCCACCTATACCTGCCTGATATTTCTCAAAGGATTCTCTTTGAAAAGCTCCATCAACAAACCCATAAAAATCTACTTTAGACTTTAGCAGTTGGATTTGATATAATTTACATCCTTGCAAAACACATTGCTACGGACTTACATGCCACAAAGCCTTTGAAGAAACTGGAACTGTACCTACTGCAGAATTCCAATTCCAAGATCTCATTCTGATAATGAAGCTCAAGTGACTTGTGTTAACCTTAGAATTTTCAAAAATCTGTTGGTTTCTACATAACCAAATAGTCCAAAGGCAAGAAACTACTAAGATGTTCCAACTGGCTCTGACACTTGTGTTCGAGAACCAATTCTGCCACGACCGAATCCTATCTAAACTCTGCCTCGAAACAGGAGATTTGATATCCCACCATTTAAATAAAGACTCCCATGATTTCCTAGCCAGTTCACAGTCCCAGAAAAGGTGTGTTTGATTCTCCACAGAGACATTACACCAAGAGCATATAGGATTTCCCATTACAACACCTATTCTATTGAATAAAAGGGACTTAGTAGGCAGCACCGTATTCTTAAATTTCCATAAGAAGATGAGCACCTTAGGAGGTACTTTGATCTTCCAGAGAAAACTCCAGCTAGTAAAAAGAGGAGACGAACTAGTACTTAGAAACTCATTACCTAGCTTAGCCGTATAGGATGAATTAGATTTCATCCAAATCAGCTTATCTTCACCAGCTGCAAAATTAATTGCATTTAAAATATCATTCATATTTAGCACTTCTTCAAGTTCCCACGACCTAAGAGATCTTGACCATAAATTCTCAGTAGTTTGATCAGCAGAGTTCCACAGCACATTGACATCTCTTACTGAGCAATGCTTGAATTTTGAGATGCTATAAAGTCTATTGAAGATGACACACAATCTTTCTCTTCCAAACCATAAATCTTCCCAGAATAAAGCTGAACAACCATTTTTAATTTGCCATTTAAAATTTTCTTTAGATAAGGCTTGTTTGAAACCATTATCTCCATTAACACTCAGAATGCCCTTCAAAACATCTGAACAATCTTTAGTTGAGAGTACGGACAAATCAGATCCTAAAGAACAAGAGTACTTACCTTTGATAAGTTTCAACCATTCTGCATTCTTGTCTAAATGCCATCTGAACCACCATTTACCCAACATAGAACAATTTTTTCTCAGAATGGGAATGATGCCCAAGCCTCCAGACTTCTTAGGTTTGCATAGATTATTCCAATTAAGAAGATGTAACTTACTAACTTTCACCACATTTTGAACAGAGTCCCCCCCCCCACAGAAAACTCCTTCTCAAGGATTCAAGGTTGTTACAAATTCCCATAGGAATTTTAAAAATATTAAATCAGTAGGTTGGAAGATTGTCCAAAGCAGCCTTCATGAGTACTAAACGTCCAGCCATGTTTAGAGAATCGCATTTCCAATCTGCAAGCTTGCTGTGCATTTTCTTAACCAAAGGATTCCAAAATTCCCTTCTAGGAGATAGTCCAATATTTACCCTTAAATAAGTCATTGGCCACTTACCAACTTGACATTTAAGAATTTTAACACAATCATCTAGCTTTGCTCTGCTACTTCCCAAAGCGTACAACTTGCTTTTGTTAAAATTTATTTTCAACCCGGAGAGCATTTGGAAGCATACTAAAATTCTTTTAAGAGAAAAAACTGCATCAATATTCTCTTCTATACAAAACACCGTGTCATCCGCAAACTGTAAATGAGTAATATCACTCGAAGAATTTTCTAAAGTAATTCCCTTGAAAATGCCCAGCCTTTGAGCATTTTGGATCATTCTACTCAATGCTTCAACAACTATATTAAACAACAAGGGAGATAGTGGATCCCCTTGCCTAAGTCCCTTATGCGGAGTGAGCTCTGTAGTAGGAGAACCATTAACAAGAATGGAGGTTCTCATAGATATTAAGTAAGCTTCAACCCATGAAATCCATTTGTTACCAAAACCTAGTTGCCTCATGAAATCTATGAGAAAAGACCAACTTACCATATCAAAGGCCTTTTCAAAATCGATTTTAAATATGAACCCTGAAGCTTTCCCATTTTTAAGGTTGTGGCACACTTCATTGAGTATAAGAATACAATCTGCCGCCTGTTTGCCTTTCATGAAGCCATATTGTGACTCATTAATCACAGAACTAATATGAGTTGAAAGTCTGATTGCAAAAATTTTAGTGAAAAGCTTAATGGAAGAGTTGATCAAACTTATCGGCCTATAGTCTGTCACCATCCTTGGCAATTGAATTTTGGGAATCAATGATATGAATGCTGAATTCATACCTCGAGGAAGCTCACCAGTGATTGTAAAATTTAAAAAACTAGCCATTAGATTCTCTTTCAAGTGGTCCCAAAAGAACTTTAAACATCCCATGTTCATACCATCCGGGCCCGGAGCTTTCTCAAGGGGAGACTCTAAAAGTGCCACATTATGTTCAGATAATTCAATATCTCTATCGAGCCAATTTCTTTGATCAATGGTTAACATACTTCCACCTAAATTACCCACTTCCAAAGAAATAGGTTGCTCAGCCTTATTGAAAAAAAGGGAGAAGTGATTGAAGAAAGCATCTCTGATCAGCTTAGGATTTGAGACCCAAGAACCATTCAAAAGAATTTTCCGAATAGAATTTCTACACTTCCTCTTCTGAATAACTTTGTGGAAAAATTTAGAATTTCTATCACCAGCTATATCCCACGTAACTCTAGATCTTTGCTTCAACATGAGGGCCCTGAGATCATATAGCTGCACAAGATTTTCTCTAACCTTAATAGCTTCCCTAAAATCATCTTCACTGTTAGAAGCATCCAAAGTATTCAAATTTTGCTCAAGAGATTTAATCTTGATGTCAACATTATTTTCGGGATTTTACGACCAATCCTTAATAATAGACTTGAATTTTCTAATCAGTTCTTGAGCATCCAAGGAGATATTTCCTTCATTAACACTCAGATAGCCTTGAAGAATTGATTTCAAAGACTCATCCTTGAGCCAGCAATTGAAGATCCTAAACGGTTTAGGACCCCAATTATTTACATCCGAATTTAGCAAAAGGGGTTTATGATCACTGTTTTTTCTACTTAAGGATGACACTTTCCAATTACCTGAACCATACCAGAGTGAGTTGACAAAAGCTTTGTCTAACTTGCTTTTTTTGTTGTTAGGCCCATACCAAGTAAATTGAGAATCTAGAAGAGATAATTCCAATAAATTTGCTCTTGCTAAAAATCATTGAAATGATTTGTGTCTGCATCTCTGTAAATGCAATTTAACCTCTCATCTGCTGCCCTGACACAATTGAAATCTCCAATGATACAACAGTTTTCCCCATCTAATTGTACCAACAAATACTCAATCATAGACCACAAGTATCTTTTATGGATCTCATCTTGAGGTGCATATATATTTACAATATTGAAGAACTTAGAGTCGCTTACACTTTGCATTCTGCACCAAATCCAATTATCATTTTTAAGTAAATTAAATAAGTTGAATAGACCAGGTGTCCAACTACACAATAGACCCCCAGCTAAACCTCTTGACTCCACCTCTGCCCATTCAATACCATCTGAGCCCCATATTGAAGATATCATGTTAGAGGATCATTTACCACATTTAGTTTCTTGTAAACAAATGAAATTTGCTTTGTCTACAGAAACTAAATCCTTGACAAATTTCATGGAAGTCCTCCTATTAACTCCCCTTACATTCCATGAAATTAAAGACAACTCATTCATCATAAAACCATTAACTAGCACAAAAGAAAAGCACCCTAAACAATTATAGATATCCTTTGTAATAACTGCGAATTTTCGAATAATTTTCCTACTCGATAATTAAATTTTATTTAAGAAGCGATGCACTAGTATATTTTTAATTAGAGCGGTTTTGTAAAATTTTGAAATTTTATATATTCATATGTAAGTAAATATTATATCTATTTAATTATATTTATTTGGTTTTATTAAAATTAGGAAATTTATGAAAATAAGATTTTAGTTTTGGGCCGAATTTATTTTATGAAACGAAATTAGAGTATCGTTTAATTAGCTAGAAGGGGGGAGACGAGCTCTTTTCACCAAACATTGCACTAAATATAAACATGATCATTATTCTTATTTTATTTTTTCCAGCATTTATTTTTGTCTCCCATGTTTTAATTTTTTTAATTTAATAATTATCCACTTATAACTTATGATTATGTTTTATGGAGCACTAAAAATTCCATAATCTTTTGTCCCCCATGTTTTTATCCCTTTTAATTCAATAAACTGAAAACCCAGCCATATTTTTGATACTAACCGGATGTTTACTTAACACCATTTCTCCCATCTCTTTTAAAACCAAAACTGTCTCTTTAATATTCAAAAAAACTCAGACCATATATTTGCTTTACCAAACCGAGTACAAACAACCACCAGGCAGTTCATTTTTTTTCTGTTAATTTCTTGTTTTATTTTCAATTTCGTTTGTTTTCGCCGAACTGGTAGGCTTGTTTCATGTGTTGTTTCCGGGTAATTGTGGTCTGATAAACGGAGAGGGGGCAGTTGTGGTTGAATCGGTGGTAATGGGTGGTGATTTTGTTGTGATGAACGAGACAGAGAGAAGAGAGGCATAGAGGGTGAGATCGAATGAGAGAGAGAAGGAGAGTGGAGAGCTTGAGAGGAAGGAGGGGAAAAAGGGGGGACGGTTCGTCGGAGAACCACCACCGATTGGTGGTGGTGGTGATTAGAGAAAGGGGCAGGGGAGAGATTAAGAGAGTGAGATTGAGAGATAGGAGTAGGGAGAGATAGAGATAGTGAGAGATGAGAGAAAGAGGGTGTAGAGAGAGGTCGAGAGAGATGGGAGGTTGAGAGAGATGAGGAAGAGAGAGTGAACGGAGAGAAAGGGAGATGGGGTGGAGGTAGAGAGAAACGGAGAGAAAGAGAGAGGCGGGGGGAGAGAGATCGATCGAGAGAGATGAGAGTTTCGAGAGAGAGAGAGAGAGAGAGAGGTCGAGAGGGAGAGAGACTGGCGAGATTGGAGAGAGACTGGCGAGAGAGATTTCCGGGGAATGGGAGGTTGCACGGTGGTTGTGGGGTAGGTGGGACCCACATACCACTGTTGCAGCGGAAATAATATTAAAATAATAACGTATCAATAAAAAATTAATGATCGTATGTTTTAATCGGAATTTATATAAATATTTATATAAATAATAAAAGGGGTATATTGGTTTTAAAATTTGATTATTATTAAGTTATGAGAAATAATTAATTTAATAAAATGGTAATTGATTTAGTAATTAAATAAAAATATTCTGTGATTATTTACCATAATTTAAAGATTTATTGATTTATTGATAAAAGAGAGAATAATTATGAATAAATAGAGTAAAAATATGGTTTTATTTAGAAAACTGATATTTAACATTTACGGTTTATTTTGATTAATTAAATCAAATCAGATTATTTTAGAGACTAAAATCGGAGTAATATTTAATTAATTACGAGATTAAAAATGGAAGAGAAATTAGTTGGTGAGATTAATAATAATAAATATGGATTTAATTTGAATAAAAAATGGATTCTTGAGTTATTTCATTTTGAGAATAAATAGAGATTATTATTTATTAATTTAGAGAATTTTAGAAAATTCATAAGAGCTATTTATTTTATTTTTAAAAGTGCGTTTTTAATAGCTATTAATTGTTAGCGAATACTCAGAAATTATTAGAGCCCTTTTTTTTAAATGAGAATTTTCTTGCAATTAAATAAATTGAGATTTCCAGATATTAAAAATAGGATATATTCTCCAGATTTAATTCCTGAGTTCGAAGAGAGATTTATTTATCCGGGAATTTCTTTCCGTTATTTATTGTAGAGATTTTCATGAGATATTATATTATTATTAATTATATTATCGGATCGGGAATATTTTATTCTGACGAATCGCTCACGTATTTCTGGTTGCCATTTTTAGAGAATAATCCCCGAGCCGTAAACCAAGCCAAGTTCACGGGTAGAGTATAAAATTTTATCTGCATTAATTTGCACTTCGAGATCGAGGCAAGTTCCTTCCTACCCTAACTCTTAGAGATTTGTATTTCTGTTCATATTATTTCATTCGTTAATTATTTTCGAGCTATCAATTATGAGATTTATCTGTTTCTCCTTATGATACAATTATTTCTTTTGAGCATTATCCCTCGTTAAATATTACGATACTATTAATTAAGTTTACTTGCAAATTATACTCCCTATAAGCGTAGAAATAAATTCGTTGCTATCGGGTCGATCTCATTAAATCGAGACGACTATTATTTTGATTCAGTGAAACTAATCTCATTTGTTCGAGATAGTTAAATTCATTCTCCTCAGTGGAATTTATTGTACAAATTCAACAATAATTTATTGATTATCTTTTAGTTGGTTCCTCATTCGAATCAATCGATGAGAGTTATAAAATTATAATCGTTAGAGTTGTTATGTGTTGATCAAGTGAAAAATATTCTATTCAACAATTCATCAATTTTGAGTATTGTAATCATTCGAGTGGTACTATTTGTTCGGTACAACTCAAAATATTTCATGTTAAGACTATTCTCATTATTTCGAGACAGTTGCTTTTATTGTCAAGGTTTGGCATTTTGATCGTGTCAACCAATAAAATATTATTATTGAGAATTTACCTCAGTCCATTGTTCGGATTGGTGGAACAATTGAGTCAGACTTGCAGTCCGCCAGATTTGTAAATATTTTCCTGGAAGGATTATCTCAAGTTATCTGTTCATCAAATATTCGGGAATTCTGTATTCTACTGGTCAATTTTGGGAAAGAGACCCATTATAGAGAAAGAGAGACCCGTGTACCGTTATATGGACACGAGGATTTAGGCACTATGCTGCCAGGGTTGAATTAATAACCCACTATGATGCTAGCATTCATACATTTATATTATATTGTTGATAACGTATTGTAGCCGTGATCGGGCGAAGTGCGATATCATTGGAGGACGATATTCCCGGTCGGATAGTTGATCGCCCCACCGAGATACCGATAGGTGGAAGACCAGTTTATTCTTAAATCATGAATCATCATAGTTATACCAAATGAGTCTTTCCAGTATTCTGATTTTGAGATGAACATTGAGTCAGAGTCAGATTGTGATATCCGATTTATTTTAAACTTCGAGTATTTCTTTCGGTTAATATTATTATATTTATAGACCGTGCAAGAATAGAACTTGCTGAGCACTATAGTTGCTCATTCTTGCTTTACAACATTTTATTCAGCTGTCAAGACGGAAGGAGGCGAGACGTCCAGCCAGGGATACAGATGAAAGGAAAAAGCTCAAGGCTATGCTGATAAGAACTAGAATATCCAGCTGGAATCTTTATCTTTCCACTTTTGTGAACTTTTGTAAGATATTATCTCGAGATGTAATAAGTTGGATTGTACTATTTTGTGAGACGATCTTGGAACTGCATAGTGGGACATTTATGCTCCGTTGTAAGAAATATTTTGTTTTATTATTGCGTTATCGTGTGCTCCAGAATATTGAGACAATGTGACGACCCGGGTCCCCGGTCAGGGTGGATTTGGGGGCGTTACAGTTTTGGTATCAAAGCGTTAGTTATATTTTAGGAATCGTACGAGCCTAGAATTATAACACGACGTGAGAATTTAGAGATATAATACGATGTTGAGATTTTAGCACTAAGTACCTTACACCTTTAATTATACCTATATACGTATCTAGTCGATTAGAACCTGTTTCTGAGCGAACTATTTACTTTTGTAGGTGTCTTCATCAGGATCTACTGATTTCTTACCTATGCGAGACAGATCTCCTACACCCTACCCTTACGGACCACTAGATCCCAGCTCAGGTTCAGACAATGACCCATCTGAGGAGTATATGCTGATCGTCAGTGACTCGGAGGACTCTTCTATTCGGATTCTTACACCTTCTCCTCCACACGTGATAGACTTGGTACATTCCCCTGACCAGGTCATTGAGGTAGCTGATTCTCCTATGCCAGCGATCGACCTAGAGGCTCCTACTCCTGAGACTACACTTATTTACACTCCTGAGATGTTCAGAGTTGAGACCCTAGTGCCCGAGATTACTGATCCAATTGATGAGAGCCAGCTTTCACCCGTCCACACTGAGGTGGTGCCTAGCTCAGCTGTTCCAGTTTCCAGAGTTGCTACACCTACTAGGGCTACAGCTATCTCAGGTTTTGTTACTGCTCCTATCCCGATTTTTACTTCGGCTCCGACAGTCCCTACTATACCTGATTATATGTTCCCACGTATCGGCGACACTCCTGTTTGTGATACTACTCCATCTGCACCCACTATACATGTTCCTGCTCTGACTCATCCCATTGTGGCTACTGTTGTTACTGCTGCTATGCCACCTGTTCCTCCTGAGTATGTTGGGGTGGCGGGAGAGATGGTCCCTTAGCACATTCACCATACCCTGTTCCAGCATTACCGATGGTTATGGTCTCGCTATGAGGAGATCTTTGCTACTAGGGATGGTATTCTTAGACTGTTGGCTGTTCTAGATCCTTTTGTTGTGCATCATAGAAGGAGTCTACTGGTTAGAGACGTCCCGATGGAGATCATGCATCAGATTGCTCTCACTGTTTTGACTGGACTACAGACTGACTTTGTTGCCTTGCCATCATCCAGTACCGGGCAGATTGATCGGAACAGAGTTGCCACTATGATTTTAGATATCGTCACAGAGTTCCATAGGAGGGTCGGTGAGATGTTCCCCTGCTGATAACATATATGAATGCTTGAGCATCCCCATCATTTTGCTTGTATAGCTAGTGGTGACCCACTTTCTGGATGACATCATGTTAGATTTTCTGTATCAGGGTGCACATATTCTCATGATCTATGTACTTGATGTAGTTGATTTTATGACCAGCATGTAGGGTAGTAATCCTTATTATCCCCCACGATGTATTATATTCAGATTATCGGTTTGTATTATTATGAACGTATTCAGTATTATGACCTGTACTGTACCAGTGTGGTACCTCTTTATTATTACATGTTCTGATCTGTTAGTAGAACTGCTGTCTTACTTTATTTTTAGAAAATTGTGTACTGTAGAGTATCATATGATGTTGTTTCCCCATGTTACCCCGATATAGATGACAACTTCTTTTCAGAAACTACGACTTAAAATGAGTTTAACCAAAATTCGAGAACCAAAGATTAATAACGATTGAATTTTAGAACTTATAAGGTTTTCCCGAGAACCGCTATTTAAACTGAGATAGATCTTTACAGGTATCTGAAACCTTTTTATAACTTGGAATAAGAGTAATCATTTATAATAAACCAGAGAAAATCCCGATTTTGAGTATGATTTATTTTGAGAAACCAGGAATTTGACCGAGTAATTATTTATGAATGCCTATCATAACTGTGCCAGCAATGGTGTCGTATAACTGCATACCTGAGACATAACATACCCTATTGTTTTCGCTCTTATAGAAAAAGATGTCGCCTAAAAGAGGAAGACCCCCAAAGAATCTTCATCCTCAACCTGAAGTGAATCAAGATTATGAGGTTCCACCTCGGAACCCAGTCCAGAATCCAAACCCGGAACCAGAGCCCGCTCAGAATCCCAACCCGATGAACCTACTTATGAACTTTCTTCTTCAACATGCTCAGAACTCTCAGCCTCAACAAAACCAACATCCAGTAGGAGGAATCCCACCTCCAGCTCAACTGACTCAAGCTACAGTGAGTTTCAAATCATTCAAATCTTTGAATCCACCTGAGTTTAAAGGTACCACTA
The DNA here is from genome assembly GCA_036435485.1 of Saposhnikovia divaricata. Taxonomy (NCBI): domain Eukaryota; kingdom Viridiplantae; phylum Streptophyta; class Magnoliopsida; order Apiales; family Apiaceae; genus Saposhnikovia; species Saposhnikovia divaricata. The sequence goes on from CM071595.1 coordinate 157,836,411, forward strand.
ACCCAGTGGAGGCTAGAATCTGGTTACGAGAGATAGAAAAGACTTTTGAAATTGTAGGAGTGGAAGAAGACAAGAAGACAGTGTTTGCAGCGTATATGTTAAAAGGTGAGGCTAATTACTGGTGGGAAGCGAAGAGAGCTATGGAAAGTAATGCGGTTATACCGTGGGTCAGATTTACAACATTGTTCCTAGAGAGGTATTTCCCCAAGTATCTGGAGAACCAGATGGAAATTAAGTTTTTAGAACTCAAGCAAGGGACGATGACTGTTGCAGACTACGAGGCCAAGTTTACAGAACTCTCGAGGTTTGTACCTTATCATGTAGACACTGAGGAGAAGAGAGCAAAGCGTTTCCAACAAGGATTGAAGCCCTGGATACAGAATCGAGTTGCAGTGTTCGAGATCACCAATTATGCAACCTTAGTTCAGAAAGTGGCTATAGTGGAAAGTGGAAGCGAACTGTACCCGAAGGATGGAAATAAGAGAAAGTTTCAGAGTAGCGGAAGTAACTTTGTGAGAAGGACTGATAATCGAAGCGACAAGAAACCATTTGTGAAGAGGGAGAATAGAAGCACCGATACAAGAAGGTTTGGGAATCAGGACACCCGAGGAAGCAACCAGAGGTTCCAACAGCCACAGACAGTTAGTGTGATGCAAGGAAGGCCACCATTACCAGAATGTAAGACATGTGGGAAGAAACACCCTGGACCCTGTCATCAAGCGAGCGTGAATTGTTATAATTGTGGATAAAAGGGTCATTATGCTTCTAGTTACAAGGATAAATCTGTTACCTGTTTCAACTGTGGAAGGAAAGGTCACGTGTCCCGAGTCTATCGACAGCCTGCGAAGGAAAATCCAGTGCCTCGACTCACAGCACCTCCCAACAACAAGCCGACAGCAAGAACCTTCAACATCAATGTACGAGATGCCGTCGATGATAGCGATGTGATAGCAGGTACGCTTCTAGTAAACTCTGAGGAGGCGTGTGTTCTAATTGATTCTGGAGCTACCAAATCTTTTATTTATGAAAACTTCATGAATAAGTTGAATCTTGAGTCTGTGCCCTTAGAGGGAATTCTGAACATAGAAGTAGCTAATCAAGAAGTCATACCAGTAAACCGATTGTGTCCGAATTGTTCTATAGAGATACATGGGCAACGTTTTGACACATACCTCATTCCTTTTAAGTTAGGGGAATTTGACGTAATCCTAGGGATGGATTGGTTATCACGTTATGATGCTCAAATAAATTGTCATCGTAAGAGGGTCAGCTTAGGTGGACCTAATGGTATAAGAATTCTGTTTCGCGGACGGAAACCGACTAAGGATTTCCTGTCAATAATTCAAGCTAAAAGATTTCTTCGGCAAGGATGTCAAGCCTATCTGGCTCATGTGATAGATACCGAGAAATAGATCCCTATGATCGAAGAGATCCTCGTAGTTAATCAATTTAAAGATGTTTTTCCTGACGAGTTGCCTGGAATGCCACCGGATCGAGAGATAGAATTCATAATCGACCTAGCACCAAGAACCACACCAATCTCAAAGGCGCCATACAGAATGGCACCGGTGGAAATGAAGGAGTTGGCAACACAACTGCAAGAGTTACTTGACAAAGGTGTGATCAGACCAAGTGTATCCCCGTGGGGAGCTCCAGTTTTGTTCGTAAAGAAGAAGGACGGATCCATGTGACTCTGTATTGATTATCGTGAACTGAATAAGATGACCATCAAGAACATATACCCTCTTCCCAGGATCGACGATCTGTTTGACCAACTTAAGGGAGCTATACATTTTTCGAAGATTGATTTGAGGTCCGGATATCATCAACTGAAGATCAAGCCTGAGGATATTCCTAAGACTGCCTTTAGGACTCGGTATGGCCATTATGAGTTCCTAGTCATGTCTTTTGGATTGACGAATGCGCCAGCTGCTTTCATGGATTTAATGAATCATGTATTCAAGAGATACTTGGATAAGTTCGTGATTGTATTTATTGATGACATCTTGATATACTCGAAATCTCCTGAGGAACATGCTGAACACCTCCGTTTGGTTCTGGAAATGCTGAGAAAGAAAAAGTTATATGCAAAATTTTTGAAGTGTGAATTCTGGCTGAAAGAAGTTCAATTTTAAGGAGACATTGTGAGCGGCGAAGGGATTTCTGTAGACCCCGCAAAGATAGAAGCCGTAGCAGATTGGGAGAGACCCAAGACTCCAACAGAGATTAGAAGTTTCCTTGGATTGGCTGGATACTATCGTAGATTCATGAAGGATTTCTCAAAGATAGCTACGCCACTGACTCGACTGACCAGAAAGAGTGAAAAATTCGAATGGACCCCCAAATGCGAAGACAGCTTTCAAGAATTGAAGAAGAGATTGACTACTACCCCAGTGTTGACCTTACCTGATAAAAAAGGCGATTTCGTGATTTTCAGCGATGCTTCTCATAAAGGTTTAGGATGCGTTCTGATGCAACATGGAAAAGTAATAGCTTACGCCTCTCGACAACTGAAGGAATATGAGTCCCGTTACCCTACTCACGATTTGGAACTTGCTGCTATTGTTTTTGCCCTCAAGATTTGGAGACATTACCTTTATGGAGAGAAATGCGAGATTTACACGGATCACAATAGCTTAAAGTATATATTCACGCAGAAGGAATTAAACATGAGACAGAGAAGATGGTTAGAATTGATCAAAGACTATGATTGCTCGATAAACTACCACCCACGGAAGGCTAACGTTGTAGCTGATGCTTTAAGTAGAAAGGAAAGACTCAACCTGTTGACAACCTCAGAAGAATTGGTCCGAGAATTTGAGAGAATGGAATTAGAGGTCAAGGTCCCAGTCCAAAACAATGAAAGTGTTTACAACATTCAGTTTCAACCAGAGTTACTCGAGAAGATTCACCGTTGTCAGGAACAAGTAATGGAAGAAAGAAGATCAGAGTTGACCGGAGAAGAATTTCTAAGTTCAAAAGATGATAAGGGAATTAAGCGATTTGCATCGAGAATATTGATTTCTAATGTTAAAGAATTGAAGGAAGAAATTATGAGCAAAGCGCATAACTCGAGATATTCCATTCACCCAGGGAGCACAAAAATGTATCAGGATATCAAGCAAAGCTATTGGTGGCCTAACATGAAGAGAGAGATTGCAGAATGGGTAAGCAAGTGTTTGACCTCTCAGAAAGTGAAAGCCGAACATCAACGACCAAGTGGACTTTTACAACCCTTAGAGATACCCGAGTGGAAATGGGAACATACTACCATGGATTTTGTCGTAGGATTGCCCCGAACTAGAGCTAGCCATGATGCGATTTGGGTTATTGTCGACCGACTCACTAAGTCTGCGCATTTCCTACCAATTAGTGATAAGTACTCAGTTGATAGATTGGTGAACATATACCTAAAGGAAATTGTGGTTCGTCACGGAGTGCCTGTTTCAATTGTATCTGATAGAGATGCCCGTTTTACTTCTCGATTTTGGAAGAGTTTTCAGGAATGTCTTGGCACGAAGTTAAATCTGAGCACTGCATATCACCCACAGACCGACGGACAAAGTGAAAGGACAATTCAAATAGTTGAAGATATGTTAAGAGCATGTGCACTTGACTTCAAAGGAAGTTGGGATGAGCATTTGCCCCTGGTTGAGTTTGCTTACAACAATAGTTACCACTCCAGCATAGGTATGGCACCATATGAAGCATTGTACGGAAGGAAGTGTAGATCACCTCTATACTGGGATGAAGTAGGAGAAATAAAAATACTAGGACCAGAACCACTACAACAAACTAAGCAAGCGACCGAAGTTATTCGAAAAAGATTAGTTGCAGCCCAGGATCGATAGAGAAAGTATGCAAATCAAAAGAGAAAAGACAAAGTATTTGAAGTGGGAGATAAAGTGATGCTGAAAGTTTCACCTTAGAAAGGAGTAATGAGATTCGGGAAAAAGGGCAAGTTGAGCCCCAGATATATAGGACCTTTTGAGATTCTCAAGAAGATAGGACCACTAGCTTATCAGTTGGCCCTACCTCTAGATCTTCAGCATATCCACGATGTGTTTCATGTTTCTGCATTAAGAGAATACCATTCTGATTTCAGACATGTTATAACCTACGAACCAGTGGAAATACATCCTGATTTGACATACGAAGAAAAGCCAGTACAAATCCTAGATCACAAAGTGCAAGAGTTAAGAACTAAGAAAGTAAATTTAGTGAAAGTACTTTGGAGAAACCACCAAGTTGAGGAAGCCTCTTGGGAATTAGAAAGCGAAATGCGAAATAAATATCCTGAATTGTTTATTGCGTAATTTTGATTCCGAGGACGGAATCCTATAAGGGGGGAAGACTGTAATAACCGCGAATTTTCGAATAATTTTCCTACTCGATATTTAAATTTTATTTAAGAAGCGATGCACTAGTATATTTTTAATTAGAGCGTTTCTGTAAAATTTCAAAATTTTATATATTCATATGTAAGTAAATATTATATCTATTTAATTATATTTATTTGGTTTTATTAAAATTAGGAAATTTAGGAAAATAAGATTTTAGTTTTGGGCCGAATTTAGTTTATGAAACGAAATTAGAGTATCGTTTAATTAGCCAGCAGGGGGGAGACGAGCTCTTTTCACCAAACATTGCACTAAATATAAACATGATCATTATTCTTATTTTATTTTTTCCAGCATTTATTTTTGTCTCCCATGTTTTAATTTTTTTAATTTAATAATTATCCACTTATAACTTATGATTATGTTTTATGGAGCACTAAAAATTCCATAATCTTTTGTCCTCCACGTTTTTATCCCTTTTAATTCAATAAACAGAAAACCCAGCCATATTTTTGATACTAACCGGATGTTTACTTAACACCATTTCTCCCATCTCTTTTAAAACCAAAACTATCTCTTTCATATTCAAAAAAACTCAGACCATATATTTGCTTTACCAAACCAAGTGCAAACAACCACCAGGTAGTTCATTTTTGTTCCTGTTAATTTCTTGTTTTATTTTTAATTTCGTTTGTTTTCGTCGAACTGGTATGCTTGTTTCATGTGTTATTTCCGGGTAATTGTGGTCTGATAAACGGAGAGGGGGCAGTTGTGGTTGAATCGGTGGTGATTTTGTTGTTATGAACGAGACAGAGGGAAGAAAGGCAGAGAGGGTGAGATCGAATGAGAGAGAGAAGGAGAGTGGACAGCTTGAGAGGAAGGAGGGGGAAAAAGGGGGGGCGGTTCGTCGGAGAACCACCACCGATTGGTGGTGGTGGTGATTAGAGAAAGGGGCAGGGGAGAGATTAAGAGAGTGAGATTGAGAGATAGGAGGAGGGAGAGATAGAGATAGTGAGAGAGGAGAGAAAGAGGGTGCAGAAAGAGGTCGAGAGAGATGGGAGGTTGAGAGAGATGAGGAAGAGAGAGTGAACGGAGAGAAAGAGAGATGGGGCGGAGGTAGAGAGAAACGGAGAGAAAGACAGAGGCGGAGGGAGAGAGATGAGAGTTTCGAGAGAGAGAGAGGTCGAGAGGGAGAGAGACTGGCGTGATTGGAGAGAGACTGGCGAGAGAGATTTCCGGGGAAGGGGAGGTTGCACGGTGGTTGTGGGGTAGGTGGGACCCACATACGGGTAGCGGGACCCACATACCTATGTTGTAGTGGAAATAATATTAAAATAATAACGTATCAATAAAAAATTAATGATCGTATGTTTTAATCGGAATTTATATAAATATTTATATAAATAATAAAAGGGGTATATTGGTTTTAAAATTTGATTATTATTAAATTGTGAGAAATAAATAATTAAATAAAATGGTAATTGATTTAGTAATTAAACAAAAATATTCTGTGATTATTTACCATAAATTAAAGATTTATTGATTTATTGATAAAAGAGAGAATAATTATGAATAAATAGAGTAAAAATATGGTTTTATTTAGAAAACTGATATTTAATATTTACGATTTATTTTGATTAATTAAATCAAATCAGATTATTTTAGAGACTAAAATCGGAGTAATATTTAATTAATTACGAGATTAAAAATGGAAGAGAAATTAGGTGGTGAGATTAATAATAATAAATATGGATTTAATTTGAATAAAAAATGGATTCTTGAGTTATTTCATTTTGAGAATAAATAGAGATTATTATTTATTAATTTAGAGAATTTTAGAGAATTTTAGAAAATTCATAAGAGCTATTTATTTTATTTTTAAAAGTGCGTTTTTAATAGCTAATAATTGTTAGCGAATACTCAGAAATTATTAGAGCCCTTTTTTTTAAATGAGAATTTTCTTGCAATTAAATAAATTGAGATTTCCAGATATTAAAAATAGGATATATTCTCCAGATTTAATTCCTGAGTTCGAAGAGAGATTTATTTAGAGGATATATTCTGATGAATCGCTCACGTATTTCTGGTTGCCATTTTTAGAGAATAATCCCCGAGCCGTAGACCGGAGCCAAGTTCACTGGTAGAGTATAAAATTTTATCTGCATTCATTTGCACTTCGAGATCGAGGCAAGTTCCTTCCTACCCTAACTCTTAGAGATTTGTATTTCTGTTCGTATTATTTCATTCGTTAATTATTTTCGAGCTATCAATTATGAGATTTATCTGTTTCTCCTTATGATACAATTATTTCTTTTGAGCATTATCCCTCGTTAAATATTACGATACTATTAATTAAGTTTACTTGCGAATTATACTTCCTATAAGCGTAGAAATAAATTCGTTGCTATCGGGTCGATCTCATTAAATCGAGACGACTATTATTTTGATTCATTGAAACTAATCTCATTTGTTCGAGATAGTTAAATTCATTCTCCTCAGTGGAATTTATTGTACAAATTCAACAATAATTTATTGATTATCTTTTAGTTGGTTCCTCGTTCGAATCAATCGATAAGAGTTATAAAATTATAATCGTTAGAGTTGTTACGTGTTGATCAAGTGAAAAATGTTCTATTCAACGATTCATCAATTTTGAGTATTATAATCATTCGAGTGGTACTATTTGTTCGGTACGACTCAAAATATTTCATGTTAAGACTATTTTCATTATTTCGAGACAGTTGCTTATTGTCAAGGTTTGGCATTTTGATCGTGTCAACCAATAAAATATTATTATTGAGAATTTACCTCAGTCCATTGTTCGGATTGGTGGAACAATTGAGTCAGACTTGCAGTCCACCAGATTTGTAAATATTTTCCTGGAAGGATTATCTCAAGTTATCTGTTCATCAAATATTCAGGAATTCTGTATTTTACTGGTTAATTTTAGGAAAGAGACCCATTATAGAGAAAGAGAGACCCGTGTACCGTTATACGGACACGAGGATTTAGGCACTATGCTGCCAGGGTTGAATTAATAACCCACTATGATGCTAGCATTCATACATTTATATTATATTGTTGATAACGTATTGTAGCCGTGATCGGGCGAATTCCGATATCATTGGAGGACGGTATTCCCGGTCGGACAGTTGATCACCCCACCCAGATACCGATAGGTGGAAGACCAGTTTATTCTTAAATCATGAATCATCAGAGTTATACCAAATGAGTCTTTCCAGTATTCTGATTTTGAGATGAGCATTGAGTCAGAGTCAGATTGTGATATCTGATTTATTTTAAACTTCGAGTATTTCTTTCGGTTAATATTATTATATTTATACACCGAGCAAGAATAGAACTTGCTGAGCACTATAGTTGCTCATTCTTGCTTTACAACATTTTATTCAGCTGTCAAGACAGAAAGAGGAAGACGTCCAGCCAGGGATACAGAGGAAAGGAAAAAGCTCAAGGCTATGCTGACAAGAACTAGAATATCCATCTGGAACCTTTATCTTTCCACTTTTGTGAACTTTTGTAAGATATTATCTCGAGATGTAATAAGTTGGATTGTACTATTTTGTGAGACGATCATGGAACTGCGGAGTGGGGCATTTATGCTCCGTTGTAAGAAATATTTTGTTTTGTTATTGCGTTATCGTGTGCTGCAGAATATTGAGACAATGTGACGACCCGGGTCCCCGGTCAGGGTGGATTTGGGGGCGTTACATCCTTCCTCAAGCAACCAACAAGTTTCTCTATACTTGCATCCCTTCCCATTGTTACATTCAAACCTAAGGACAAAGCAGTATCTACAATTGCAGTTGCTTCAGCATTGTGATCCTCTAACCTTTCTTCAATTGTCTTGAGCTTGCCAACTGAAGTAAAAATAGGACCTTTGTTTTTGAATTTCCTAACAGATTTCTTCCTTCCTAATTTCAAATCAAATGGATTGTTCCTCATCCTGGACTTTTTCTTGGGCCTACCTCTTTTCATACCCATCTTTAGTTTACCAAGGTTCTCACAGATAGAATTCTGAGAAAATCTAACCAACTCACTTTGAAGAGAATGATTGCTACTGTGATTGATAGAACAATCTCGGCTAGTCAAAGTAGTATCTGAACTACTATTACCCCTTACCTGTCTCAAAACACCTTCATCTAACTCCTGACTTCCATTCCTCTCACTAGGAAACCTATTAACTCTATTGCTCCTAGGAGTATTAACTATGTCCTCACTGTGATAACTGTGAGGATTATCCTCAACAGCTGAGTTCACAATATTACTGATTTCTTTGCCTCCATCATGAAATTTCTCTGGATCTAAATTGTCTTGCCCTATAAGCTGATTCTGTATTATTTGACTCCCCAACTTATCATTCTCTAAGACTGTAGTTTTTGGCACTGCAAAGATTTGAGAAGCATTAAAACCACTAGTGTCAGAAGGAGAAGCTTGAGAATTGATAACTTCTAGATCCTTAGGAGCTGTGGAAGAATGACTACTCTGTTTACCAGTTACTTGATCCCCATTAAAAGAGAATTCATTCCAAAAATTAAACAAGCTATGTTCTTCCTTTATTTCTTTAAGTATGATCATGTGCTTTTTCCCTTGTACCAATATATCAAATGACTCCTCAATCCTTTTAAAGCACGAAGTTGAGATGATTACCTAAGGATTGAAAACATAGCATCCTTCTGTATTTTGATACTTTCAAGATAGCCATTCTCCAAGATGACTTACGAATGCCTTTACATTCTCCTCACTCCAAACTTGCATAGGTAGACCTATGCATTCTACTGTTGCTAATCTCTGAACCATAAAGTCTTTTTCATTAAATGGCCTAATCTTATAAAACCATTTGCTCAATAATTCCTTTCTAGAGTTTAAGTCCTCATTTTGCATATTGGAAGAAATTAGAAATTTTCTAGGGTTAATTTCCAGAATCCTTGCTTCCTTAAAGCCTTCATCCTTGATTACATTCAGCAATGCATTAGGAGAAGAATCACATTCCGTGAAGATCACCAAACTATGAGAAAGGCCATTTTCAATGTTGTCATCTACAACACATTCTGTATATTTAAAATGATTCTTCAAACCCCCTACATTCTCTTTTTCCTCATCAGACGCTGAACTTGGATTCTCTCTTTCATTAACAATATCAATTTTATGACCCCTATTTACTTTAGGGGTATTAATTGAGAGTTTTAATCTCATACCCAAACCCTTACATTGCTTAACATTGCTAATCATTTTACCAGCTTTCTCTTCACTCGATGTCTTTACAAAATCATATCTATTGTTAAGCCTATCTTTCTTTCGAGGAAGTATGATATCTAAGACTTTCACCATTATTCTTGAACAGATCCCAAATGTCTTTTGCTAACGTCTGATCAGGAATTTTAGATATAAAAATTGTGCATACCTCAACTTGCTTTTATGGTGCTGACTTCCTCCAATGGCTAACGACTCTACTTCCATGGCCGATGTGATTATTAACCTTTGGTTTACCCAAAGCCTCCTTAGCAATTTCCAAGTACGATTTTTTGGATTGATTAAGCCCTTCTTTAATAGGTAAATCCTTACCATCCTCAAAACTTCTAACTTTTAAGCTTCTCTAGTAGATCTGATTTAAGGCATCTTTCATCGCCTGCTCATTACCTTGACAAAACTTTAAGAAGACATCTACATCCACCTTATCTTTATGCCCCCTAATGAAATCTCCCAGAATCTTATCCCCTAAACCTTCCTTGCATTTTGAGCTTAGCCCCTCCCCTGACTTAGATCCATTGTTACCGTTATCGGCGAAATTTGAATTTTGAAAAACTCTCTCACTCCTCTCCATCTGGATATTAGCTTTTTCAGCCATAGTAATGTGTACGAATCTCGTCAAATGTTGAATTATTACATGCGTAATATTACATGCGTAATTGATAATTTTTTTTAATAAATGATGCACCATGAAATTAATACGTCTATCATATATCTAAATTTTTAAACAATTTTTGTAAAAAATATTTCTAAATTTTCTAAAATTACTCATATATTAAAAATCATAAAATGTTTGACATGGTCAACAGACAACAAAAGATCCTGATTTCCTTTTTCTTTGAATTAAGGTTGGTTGCTTCACTTGCTTTTATATATATATATATATATATATATATATATATATATATATATATATTGGTTGCTTCACTTGCTTTTATATATATATATATATATATATATATATATATATATATATATATATATATATATATATATATATATATACTACATGCATATCGTATTTTATATAAAGAATTAGGTGGGGGCGGAGATAGTATTATATATTTTGATGACGACATACTACCTACACTAAGAAGTCACGTTTATTTGATTAAGAGCCATTACTATTACTGTTCATTCACAATTCATTTGTATGCTTGGCTTTCACCAAAGAAATAAGAAGCATGTATTTATAGGAATGTTAACGGTGTGATTCGGTACAAGTTCTAGAAAAATAAGAAGCATGCATGTATGTATACAAATTGTAACAAGTTGGTTTTGTACATATTATAATATTCGTCATTTGCATTGTATTTTTTTTTTTTGATACTTACAATTGCATATTAATAAAGTGTATATTCTCAATCATATTTATGCAGGTATAAATGGAGAGTATCATTGAATCATTATTATTTTTTATTTTATTCTATAAAAAAAATTTATTGTAGGCTTTCACTAAGGTATTCAACCCACGTCTGTTTTCAGATCTTATATTTGGTTCTTTGATCATATTCGTGAATATCTATCTAGAGTGTTGACCAAGAATCCAAAAGAAGACGAATAGTCAAACTACAGAACATCATCAATGACGTTCATATAAATAATTAATTAGGAAATTACACATGGTTCACAACATAATCACGGAATAACCATGATTAAATTGAAGTTGGTTTGGGTGCTGTTTGGCCCACATAAGTTCTTATAAATTTATTTTCGGATAAAATTTTCATATTTTGATATTTGTTGTGGAATAAAAATTAGGTAGAAATTATTGCGGCTAGGGTTTGTATATTTAATGCTAGGGTTCGTGAGCTTCGTACTTTAATGGCTGCTTCTGCGTTCGAGACTTAAACGGTCCTCATAGAATGCCTACGTATCTCTGTAATTAGAGAATCAAGCCAATAAAACGTAGTTCTGAGATGAGGGGTCAGGCCCTTTATATAGGCTGAGAAGCCTTAGAATTATGGTAGGATTTGGAGACTTGGTGGGCAAGTTTTTGAGGAATGTTCTAGATCTATTCCTTGTAGGAATCAGTTTCCATATTGAATTGGATGCCTTATTGGATAAGTCTGAAGGGGATATTATCCTTATCCAACTTTTATTTGCTGAGCTGTTTATTACCCTTAATATTAATTACGAAATTAATACTATAATCAGGGCTTTGGGCCCAGCTGGTGGGCCCCACGTTTAGACTATTCTCGGCCTAGTTAATGCCACATTAAATGTGTCTTTAGGGCTTATTTTCAGCCCATATCATTTGCCCCCCAACTTCTAAGGAAAACTGATAAGGTTTTCATAGAAGTTATATTTGCCTTAATCGAGACTCGGGGTCGTTTTTATCCCTTACCTGGGACTTCTTAATTACCCTTATATGGGAATTTTGGTTTACACTAGTGTTTCACAAGTATCGTCTTGGTTGTAAAGTGTGGAGCGACCTACACATTTACGACGATTTGCCTTATTCGAGGCTTTAATTTGTGCTTGCTTTTAGCAATTTCGGCACTTTCATAGAGTTTTCATGCATTATTAGCATAAATTATTGCTCAATTTGTCGAGAAAATATTTCTATAATTTTCCTCGTATTTTTCTGTACTTTTCCTAATATTTTAGGAATTTTTATGTACCAACAGGTATTTTATTATTATTTTTTTTTTGGAAATTATTTTTCAATTTCCCAACATTATTTTCAGAATTTTTAAAGGATTAACTTTAAAAAAGTCATCCTGGCAAAAAAAATGCTTCATGGGCGTGGGTACCCCCGCCAAGGAGACACCCTCTTTAGGCACGCCTAGGGGGTTTGGTCTCCTGGGCGTGGGTGTATCTTTGCCCTTTGAAATGCTTCCTGGGCGTGGGTACCCCCGCCAAGGAGACACTTTCCTTAGGCACGCCTAGGAAGTTTGGTCTCCTGGGCGTGGGTGTACCTTTGTTCTTCGAAATGCTTTCTGGGCGTGGGTACCCCCGCCAAGGAGACACTTTCCTTAGGCACGCCTAGGAAGTTTGGTCTCCTGGGCGTGGGTGTACCTTCGTTCTTCGAAATGCTTTCTGGGCGTGGGTACCCCCGCCAAGGAGACACTTTCCTTAGGCACGCCTAGGAAGTTTGGTCTCCTGGGCGTGGGTGTACCTTCGTTCTTCGAAATGCTTTCTGGGCGTGGGTACCCCCGCCAAGGAGACACTTTCCTTAGGCACGCCTAGGAAGTTTGGTCTCCTGGGCGTGGGTATAGCCTTCTTTAAAGAAAAGTCGAGTTAGGCGTGGGTACCCCCGCCAAGGAGACACCTTCCTTAGGCACGCCTAGGAGGTTTGGTCTCCTGGGCGTGGGTATAGCCTTCTTTAAAGAAAATCAAGTTGGGCGTGGGTACCCTCGCCAAGGAGACACCTTCCTTAGGCACGCCTAGGAGGTTTGGTCTCCTGGGCGTGGGTATGCCCTTTTAGTTGGGCCTCCTGCCTTTAAATTCTGAGGGGCTTTTATCCCATTTTCTAAAAATGTCGTAGAACATTCTAGAATTATTTCAAAATTTGAATTTCATGGGCTTCCCGCCTATTCAAAGGCCCAGTCACCTGTTGACAGCCCATTTACTGGATATTAACCGGTTGAGTGACCAACCATGAACTCTATAAAAGAGTAGTGTGCATCCCTCATTTCTCATCTCACTATTCAGCAAAAATTATCTCTCCTTTATCACAAATACTTTTCAAAAAAGCTCTGCTAGGGTTCTGTCGCGAGGCGATTTCCGGCGTCTTTCCTCCGCCCTGTTTTCCAGTTTCTGTTTGAAGATCGTTGAATCTTCATCTTCTTCACCCTCTTTTTTCAACATTTCTGGGTTTCAAGCCTTCAAGGGAAGCATATCAATGGAGGACTCTAGCTCTTCAGGCCAGTCTCAACTTGCCAACACTTCTACCACCGCTCCACGGCTTACAAGGGGTAAGAACCCTAAACATCTCTTGTCCATGCCAGTGTTTTGTCCCTTAGAGATCTTTTAAATGAGTTTGGTCAAGCTTTTCCAAATATGCTTCATTTAGATGCTTATGAGTATAAATCGAAATACAAACAACATAGGGTAGACATTCTAGCCCAACTTTTTCATATTAATGGGCCTTATAGGGCCGTTGTTCCGGCCTCAAACGAAAGGGCTTGTCACCCAAAGCCTGGGGCCATTAGGATTTATAAAGAGACCTTTTATGCTGGTTTTCGCCTTCCTCCTCCTCCCTTTGTTTATCGTCTTTTGGCCGAAGCCAGGGTTTGTCCAACCCAACTTATGCCAAATGCGTGGCGTTTTATCTATTGTTTCTTGGTCCAATGTAAGAAACATGGGCTTGAGCCCAGTATTTCTGTTTTTCGATATTTATTCAAATTTGTCAATTCTTCTGACAATTCGGGCTGGGTCAAAATCCAACACCGTTCTTTAGCCCGTTCTTGTTTTGTTTCGGATTCCGGTCCTGATTCCCTTCCTAATTGGAAGAGGGAATGGTTTTATATCTTTTTGGATGGGGATGACTGGGACAACTATTTTCGGCCCAACTTCTGCAGAGCCGTTGATGGGCCTGTCAGGAGTTTAAAATTGGGCGTGGAAGAAGAGGCTGCCATAATTTTGTTAACATCTGATAATTTGCATCAATGTGCAAATTTGATTTCTGAAGATTCGTTGCAGGCCCATGGGCTAAGCGATTTGGGCCCTGAGGGTAATTCTCACCTCTTGCTTTGTTAACATTTTATGCTAGCTATAATTTTCTAACTTTCTTGTAATCATTTTGCAGCCAAAGCTGCTCTGGGAGCAATTTTTAAGCAGAGGGAGACTGCTGCCACTGCTAGGGTGGTAACAGAGAACCCTAGGGCCAAAAGGGCTAGGACAGATGAGGCTTCTCCCGCGGTGGAGCGTGTTCCTGCTTTTCTTCGAGAAAAGCCAGTTCCTATTGAGGAAGACCTCACTCCCTTTACAGTGGGATGGGGTTTATGCAATAGGGACACAGCTGTAGGTGATTCTAGGGCTGCAGCTGAGTGGTCAAGGAGCGTGGTTACTCCACGAGATAGGATTCACATTGTGGAGTCCTCTGATGACTTGCAGATTGAGCTTCTCGGGGCTCAAGCTGTTGCTTCGGTAATTTCTTATTCAACTTCTTTAATTTAATTGTATTTACTTTTCCCTTATTCACTTGTTTTCTTTGCAGATGAACGCCTACCTTCAGGCCGCTGTTCATAACCTGAAGGAGGTGCGTGCTGATAAGACCATTGCTGAGAGGGACAGAGACAGATACTTTGATTCCTCCGAGGCAAACTTTGCTCGTTTTAGGGAGGTGGAGAAGGAGTTGGCTGCTGAGAAGGAGAAGAACAGGAAGCTGCAGCTGGAGGTGCAGCAGAACAGGGAACACATCATTGCTGATTACAAGGCTTCTAAGGACTTTCAAGATGTCCTGAATGCCGAGTATGATGCAAACTTTCCTGGCACCTTCAAGGAGTGTTGGGAGGGGATCATCGAGGAGCTGAGTGGGAAGATTGAGGGGGTATCTCTGGAGAGGTTCCCAGTACCTGCTATCCCTGGATTGACAGATACCTTGGAGGTTGCTACAGAG
The DNA here is from genome assembly GCA_036435485.1 of Saposhnikovia divaricata. Taxonomy (NCBI): domain Eukaryota; kingdom Viridiplantae; phylum Streptophyta; class Magnoliopsida; order Apiales; family Apiaceae; genus Saposhnikovia; species Saposhnikovia divaricata. The sequence continues at coordinate 157,851,585 of CM071595.1, forward strand.
ACAGCAGTGGATGGGGACTCTCAGCCCACTCAGGATCCACCTTCTTCTCCTGGGGTAGAGACAGCAGATCCTTCTTCTACCCAGGGAGATGTTGTTATTGAGGACTTAGATGCATAGATGGCCCTGCGTGGCTTATTTCTGTTTGTCTTTATTTATTCTGAACTTTTGCCCTTCGGGGCTTATGACTTAACTTATTTATGTAGTAGTTTTTTTGTTTCCATGTTCTCGTTTTTTGCTTATAGTTCGTTAAACTTTAGAATTTCTCAAGTACTTGGCCTCCTGGCTGGTACTAAACTCACAAGCTAGTTCAACGTTTGCCTTTCGTGTTTATTTTAACAAAGAGAAATAACTCATAGAGAAAACAGTATAAATTCCATTATGCTGTCAAAAGACATCAATAGAATGGGTTCAACCCTTACATAAATATTCTATCTTCTACTGGGAGCAACATGCTCTAAAATGGTTTCATTCGAACCTTATTCCTAATAAATAGATAAAAGTCCAAGCCTTTGTCAAAAGGACTTAGACATAATAAACTTTGAGGTTCACAGCATGCCAAGTTCGGGGCACCTCAACCCCGTCCAAGGTTTCTAACTTGTAGGATCCTTGCCCTAACACCTTTCTGACTAGATATGGTCCTTCCCAATTTGGTGCTAACTTTCCTTTCTGGCCAACTCCTGAGGCTTCAATCTTCCTTAAAACCATGTCACCTTGTCGAAAGAATCTTTCTTTAACTCTCTGGTTGTAGTGAAAAGAGGCTCTCTTCTGATATTCAGCATTCTTTGCATTAGCTCCATCTCTAACCTCATCAATTAAGTCAAGGGCAAGTCTCATTCCTTCGTCATTAGTTTCTGGCTCATATGCCTCAACTCGAGGTGATGCTTGCATGATCTCTAAAGGCACAACTGCCTCGGCTCCATAAGCCAGCAAAAATGGGGTTGCTCCAGTCGTTACCTTACAAGTGGTACGATATGCCCAAAGTATGGGCAACAATTCATCTACCCAAGTGTTCCTAGAGCGTTCGACCCTCTTTTTCAGTCCATCAAGGATAATTCGATTAGCTACCTCAGCTTGCCCATTGGCTTGAGGGTGTGCCACCGAGGTAAAACGGAGCTCAATCGCATTCTCTTCACAATACTTCTTGAACTCTTCATTATTGAACTGTGTCCCGTTGTCTGTTACAAGGATTCGTGGGATTCCGTATCTGCAAATTATGTTCTCCCAAAAGAACTGGGAAACTTGCTTGGTGGTTATCTTAGCCAGAGGTTTAGCCTCAATCCACTTAGTGAAGTAATCGATGACCACTATTAGGAATTTCCTTTGCGCAGAAGCCATGGGAAAAGGCCCAAGTATATCCATCCCCCACATTGCAAATGGAATGGGAGAGTTAATTGAAGTTAAGATCTCAGGCGGTTGCCTTACAATTGGGGCATGCTTCTGGCATCTCTCGCATCTCTTGACATAGTTTTGTGCATCAGCCAACATCTCCGGCCAATAGAATCCTAAACGAATTATCTTGTGAGCTAGGGCCCTGCCCCCCAAGTGTTGGCCACAGATCCCTTCATGAACTTCTTCCAATGCTTCTCTTGCCTCTTGAGGCCTTAAACATTTCAAGTATGGGATGACAAACGACCTCTTATACAAAATGCCTTCAATCAAAGTGTATCTCAATGCTCTTACTGAAAGTTTCCGTGCCTCCAAGGCATTGTCTGGGAGCCATCCGGTCTCAAGGTGTGCCTTGATAGGGTCTATCCAAGAGCCTCCTATATCGATTGGTGCCAATAACTTTGAGTTAACGGTCGGGGCCTTCAAGACCTGAAAATAGACACTCCCAGCATAATTTTCTATCTCGGAAGAAGCAAATTTAGATAGGGCATCGGCCTTAATGTTTTCTTCTCTTGGAATGTGCTCAACATAGCACTCCTCAAACTGGGACATAACAGCCTTTACTACTCTCAAGTATTTTGCCATAGTCTCATCCTTAGCCTCGAATTCACCATTTACTTGTGATACCACAAGCCTTGAATCTCCACAAACTTTGAGATTTTTGACCCTCATGATTCTGGCCAAGCCCAAACCAGCTATTAATGCCTCATACTCCGCCTCGTTGTTGGTAGTAGGGAAATCCAACTTTAAAGCGTACTCAACTGTGAACCCATCGGGGCTTTGCAAAACCAAACCCGCACCACTAGATTTTGTTTTTGATGCTCCATCAAAATAGAGCACCCAATATTCCTTCAGATCAGGTGTAAGTTCTTCTTCTTTTTCCTCTTGCCCAGGGGTAGTCATTATCTCTTGCCCCCCGATTTCTTGGTTGTTAATAGTGCATTCAACCACGAAGTCAGCTAATGCCTGAGCTTTGATAGCTGTCCGAGGCTTGTATGTGATGTCAAACTCTCCTAACTCAATCGCCCATTTGATTAGCCTTCCACTGGCCTTAGGGCTATGCAATATGTTCCTCAATTGCTGGTTTGTCAGAACTTGAATCTTATGTGCCTGAAAGTAAGGCCGCAGCTTTCTTGAGGCAGTTACTAATGCCAAAGCAAACTTTTCTATGGGTGAGTAGTTCAACTCAGCCCCATGCAACACTTTGCTCACATAGTATATAGGTTTCTGGACCTTCTCCTCTTCCCGAATAAGGACAGCACTCAGGGCTCGTTCGGATACCGCCAGGTATAAACTAAGAATCTCCCCAGGACTTGGTTTGGTCAACAACGGTGCTTCAACCATGTACTTCTTCAGTTGCTCAAAGGCCTCTTGGCTCTCAGGTGTCCACTCAAAATCTTTCACCTTTTTTAACGCTTGGAAGAAAGGCAAGCATTTGTCTCCAGACTTGGAGATGAATCTTCCTAAAGCTGCAACTCGACCTGTCAACTTCTGCACATCTCTTATAGAGCGTGGTGGCTCCATGTCTAAAATTGCCTTGATCTTGTCAGGATTGGCCTCAATGCCTCTCTTTGAAACCATCAGTCCTAAAACCTTTCCAGATCCAACTCCAAAAGCACACTTGGCGGGATTCAACATCATCTTATGGTGCCTCAGCACTTCAAATGCCTCTCTGAGGTGTTCGATATGATCATGCTTGAGTAGGCTCTTAACTAACATGTCATCAACATATACCTCCATGGTTTTTCCAATCAGATGGGCGAATATCTTGTTCACCAATCGTTGGTAAGTAGCTCCTGCATTCTTTAGACCAAAAGCCATAACAAGATAACAGAAGACACCAAAGTCAGTTATGAAAGATACCTTAGGTATGTCATCCTGGTGCATTTTAATCTGATTATAGCCGCTGAATTCATCCATGAAGCTTAACATCTCATGTCCAGCTGTGGCATCTATCAACATATCAATCCTTGGGAGGGGAAAACAATCTTTTGGGCATGCATCATTTAGGTCAGTGAAGTCTATACACATCCTCCACTTCCCATTCGCTTTCTTGACCATTACAGGGTTTGCTAACCAGTCGGGAAACTGAATCTCTTCAATAAAACCAGCTTCCAGGAGCTTATCCACTTCTTGCCTAATGGCCTCTTGCCTTTCCGGAGCAAAGTTTCTCTTCTTCTGCTTTATTGCCTTCCTTTTGGGATCAACATTTAACTTGTGAGTTATGAGTTGGGGGTCAATCCCCGGCATATCAGCTGCTGTCCAAGCGAACACGTCGCTATTCTTCTGTAAGAATTCTATTAACTGGCCCTTCAGGGGTTCTTTCAGAGATGCTCCAACATAAGTAACTTTTTCAGGATCGTTAGGTTCTAGAGGTACGGGAATCAAATCCTCTGCTGGCTTCCCTCTATGCTCTTCATCATCGCGGACATCCATGTCTTCAATCGGAAGGACCTGCCCCCCGACTCCATCGGCCCTCAGTGCGGCTACATAGCAACTTCTTGCCATCTTCTGATCACCCTTTTGTTCTCCGACACCATTCCGTGTCGGAAACTTAATTTTCATATGATAGGAAAAGGCCACAGCCTTAAACGCATGAAGTCCAGTCCTTCCAAGGATTGCGTTGTATGTTGATGCTGCCTTGATCACCAAGAAATTCAACATCTGAGTCGCCTCTTTAGGCTCCTGCCCGATAGTCACGGGTAGCTGAATAGTCCCTTCAACGTTGGACTCCACTCCGTTAAACCCGTATATAGGCATGTGTGTAGGGGTCAGTTGAGAGTCGTTGTAACCCATATTTACAAATGCATCATGAAATAAAATATCCACAGAAGCCCCATTGTCTATCAAGACTCGTTTCACTTCTGAGTTTCCAATCATGGGAGTTATGACCAGAGGGTCGTCATGGGGGAATTTCACCCCTTCCAAGTCTGAATCATCGAAACCAATTACCATCTCGGTTTTAGCACGCTTCGGGGCTTCTCCCACAATGTGCATTACTTCTCTAGCATAAGCCTTTCGAGAATTCTTAGTCGTGCCAGCTGCTGTCGGACCTCCCCAGATCATGTTGATTACTGCCCTTCGGGGCTGTGGATTGCGATCACGGTTGTCATCCCTCCTGTTATTATCTCTCCTTTCATTGTCCCTTCTCTGGTTCCCACGGTAGTCACCTTTGGTGAACTGACTTAGTTTTCCTCTTCGTATCAAGAACTCAATCTCATCCTTGAGTTGCCTACAATCGTCAGTGTCATGTCCCACATCTTTGTGGAACCTGCAGTATTGCTCCTTATTTCGCTTAGCGGGGTCTCCTCTAAGTGGCTTCGGCCATCGGAAGTCCTTTTCCTTTTCAATGTCCAACAGGATCTGGCTTCTTGGAGCATTAAGTCTGGCATACTCGGAAAACCTTGGACCCGAGTTCTTTTTTGGAGCAGATTCAGAGTCTCTGCTAGCTCGGGGATACTTGTCCCTAGCATCGTACTCTTGTTCTTGTTTCCGCTTGTTGTTCCCTCCATTGCCGAATGCGGCTTCTTTCTTGATGCTATCCTCAGCTTTTATATACTTGTCCGCTCTTCATTGAAGTTCATCCATGCTTTCAGGGGGGTGTTTTGCCAACGACCTCTTAAAAAAGAGATCCGTGGTTCCGTGCTGCAAGGCTACCATGGCCACCTTATTTTCCAGATCAGTGATGTTCAGGGTCTCCTTAGTGAACCGCTTGATATAATCTCTTAAGTTCTCATTATTTCCCTGTGTTACATACATAAGGGATGCAGAGCTTTTCTCATGAATTCTTCCGCTAATGAATTGACTAACAAAAGCGGTACTCAACTCCTTGAAAGAGTTAATCGAGTTTGGAGGTAAACGACTATACCAACGTTGCGCCATGCCCGACAGGGTTTGGGGGAATGCCCTACACTTAAGGGCATCGTTAGCAGGCTGCAGTAACAATGCGCTTGTAAACGTTCTCACATGAGTTGCGGGATCCCCCGTTCCATCGTAAGCTTTGATTGTGGGCATCTTAAACTTTCGGGAGATATGTGCGTTCATCACCTCCTCCGTGAATGGAGGGGTCGGATCATCAAGATCTCCTTGTAGCATCAAATCTTTAGGATTATTCTTGGGGAGTTCCACCCTGGTAGTTCCTCTGGTTGGGGCTTCAGCCCTTCGGTGTCTCCTTGAAGACCTCTCCAGATCTATGAAGGGAATCCCTCCTGAAGTCGGAGGAGGTCGAGTCTGATTAGGGTTCTGTCTCTCTAGCTCCCTTGCTTGGTCGTCCTTCAGCTTCTGAATCTCGGCTTCATAAGCCTTAATTTTCTCTGCAATTGTTAAAGGACCATCTCGGTTTGATGGATTCCTCCTCAGAGGTTCCTTACTAGCGCGTCGCCTCCTTGGGGCTTCGTCTCGATCATCGTCTTCAGATGACGAGTCTCCGGTATAAGGACCAGAGTAATCATAGTATCCTGGTTCAGGAGGGGCCGGGCCTCTAAGATAAGGGGATTGTTGTTGCCCATGGATCAGCCGAGCATGACCGCTTGGTCCTGGATCCCTCGGATCTTGGGGGTAATTAGGCAACCCATACAATGGGTTGGTGTTGACAGGGAGCGAAGAAGTGGAGAGACTGTGAAGCGGCGGGCGGCTACTCAGAGGGAGAGGAGAGACCACCATCTGGAGCGGGTTAGTCTCCTGTCCTAGAGGGACGATTACAGGTTGAGATCTTTCAGCGGGGGGATCCGTCCCTTGTGGTTGAGAGGCCTGACTACGAGGGTTTGTTTCCGTCAATGGGGGTACAGACCCTGGCCCTGTACCAACAGGAGGAGCAGTGATTGGTGGAACGATGGTTCCAGAGGTAGCCTCGGTTGAGACCGGTGTTGTTCTTCGAGTGGTAACCATGGTTGATGTCTTCTTCCCACAGACGGCGCCAAATGTTGTGGAATAAAAACTAGGTTGAAATTATTGCGGCTAGGGTTTGTATATTTAATGCTAGGGTTCGTGAGCTTCGTGCTTTAATGGCTGCTTCTGCGTTCGAGACTTAAACGGTCCTCACAGAATGCCTACGTATCTCTGTAATTAGAGAATCAAGCCAATAAAACGTAGTTCTGAGATGAGGGGTCAGGCCCTTTATATAGGCTGAGAAGCCTTAGAATTATGGTAGGATTTGGAGACTTGGTGGGCAAGTTTTTGAGGAATGTTCTAGATCTATTCCTTGTAGGAATCAGTTTCCATATTGAATTGGATGCCTTATTGGATAAGTCTGAATGGGATATTATCCTTATCCAACTTTTATTTGCTAAGCTGTTTATTACCCTTAATATTAATTACGAAATTAATACTATAATCAGGGCTTTGGGCCCAGCTGGTGGGCCCCACGTTTAGACTATTCTCGGCCTAGTTAATGCCACATTAAATGTGTCTTTAGGGCTTATTTTCAGCCCATATCAATATTTTTTTTATAAAAGTATTTAATGTATGTTTAAGATTTCATAAGTTGTAAAAAATACTCTTTTCATCCCTTTTTAGTTGGCACATTTGCAAAAAACATACATATTAAGAAAGAATTAATTATGGAATTTGTTTCCATATTTGCCCTTAATCTTAACAATAAATGAAAAGTTATGAGTGTATATATTAAATATAAAGTCAAACATTGGTATTAGAAATAAAAGGGTATATATGAAAAAATTGGTAAAAATATGTATTGGAATAAGGAATGTGACAACTATTTAGGGACAATTTTTTTTTTGCAAATATGCCAACTAAAGAGGAATGGAGGGAGTAGCATTTTTTCAAAAAAAAGCTAGAAATCCAAGATATTTTTGAAAAATAAGACTCTAGATATTTTTCTGAAACGATTCATGTTCAAGTTGACTTCTGGATTCTGTACATGGTGTGCGTCGCTAAGATAAAATTTTACGTTTCTTGAAAGTAGAATTTCTGAAAATATATCGTAATATGAATATGTCTCCTTAAAATATATTTTTTTCGTCATTCTCATGTTATGAAATAGGCAAGAAGGTTAAAAAATATGTAAAATAATGCAAAAAAGTTAAAAAAAAAAAAAAAGTGAATAAAATGATGAGATCAATCAATATTTAATGTATAAAATGAATGATGTAATTATTTTTGTATTACAATTTTTTTTTAGTTTTTAAAATTTTCTAAATGTAAACAATTGACTTGGTGCCTCCCTAAACAAAAATTTCTGGATCCAATACTCTACATGTATATAAATGCATGTGCTCTAGCTTAAAAAGACAGAAGAAGAAATTAAAAAGAACACAGAAACTAAAACATGGGAATCACAGAAGTCACATTGAACAATGGGGTGAAAATGCCAGTATTGGGAGTGGGCACAGCTGATTTTCCTCATCCACCAGCTGAAGTTGTGACAAAAGCAATTCTAGAGGCAATTGAGCTTGGCTACAGAATGTTTGACACTGCTGCTTTCTATCAAACAGAGCAAGCACTTGGTGAAGCCATATCACAAGCTCTTGATCTTGGCTTGATTAAGTCTCGCGACGAAGTCTTTATAGTTTCAAAGCTCTGGTGCACTGATAACCATGGTGATCGTGTCCTCCCTGCCCTTCGAAAGACTCTGCAGTAATTAACAAGCTCTCATTTATACTTTTTTTTTTTTGGTATATAGATTTTTTAGTTTGTTTTAATTAATTGATTTTTCTTTAATTGTTGTGCAGGAATTTGAAGTTGGAGTATCTTGATCAGTATCTTATACACTGGCCAGTGAGCATAAAGCCTGACGCAGTCGTTTATCCACTAAACCCTGCAGATGTTGTTCCAATGGACATCAAAGCTGTTTGGACAGCCATGGAAGAGTGCCAAACACTTGGCCTGGCAAAATCGATCGGTGTCAGCAATTTCTCTTGCAAGAAGCTTGCTGACATTCTGGCTTTTGCTAAGATTCCTCCAGCAGTCAATCAAGTAAGTTAGAATCTTTGAATTGAACTTCTATAAAGTACAATTTTTATGAGTCAGATGTAGTTATACAAAGTGCAGAAGTCTCCTGCATCACGGTGTCTGTTGGTCCTCCTTAGTATACCTATTAATTAAAATGTTGCCTCCAGTAATTTCGAAGAAGTTGCTTTGCACCTAAAGGTTTATACAGATCATAATTGACATACATATTTCTATTAATTGGCACCTACATAATACATTTGATTTTATGGATAGATATGTGAACTCAAAAGCACAAGCTGAAGTCCATGTATTCATATCATAATATTGTTTTCCGATCTGTGTGTGTTTTAAGGTGGAGATGAACCCAGCATGGCAACAAGGGAAGCTAAGGGAGTTCTGCAAGGCCAACGGAATCACGATTTCTATCTACTCTCCTCTTGGAGCAGCAGGAGCCATATGGGGAACCAAAAGTGTATTGGATTCAAAGGTTCTTAAAGAAATTGCAGAGTCCAAAGCAAAATCTGTAGCTCAGGTGGCCTTGAGATGGGCTTATGAGCAAGGAGTTGTTATTGTAACCAAGAGCTTCAACAAAGGCAGACTACAGCAGAATCTTGATATTTTCGACTGGAAGTTGAGCGACGAAGATATTGAGAAGATAGCTGCGATCCCACAGGCCAGGGCAAATGAAGGAATTGCGTTCATCTCCGAAACTGGTCACATGTCAGTTGAGGAGCTCTGGGATGGAGAAATGTGAGCTGTTTTCCCCTCACAAAGTTATCGTAGCAAATCTATTTGAAATTGTATTTCTTTTTCAGAACTTGTAAACTTTCTTTCTTTAGTAAATAAACTCTCCTGGTCTGCTGGTCACCTGATCTGGAGTTAAATTTAACAAATATCTTCGAAATGAGGCTATCTGTTTTTCATATATGCTTCTTAGTGTTACTTAGTTTAAATATATAGATAATCTATAGTTGTTCTCTCTGAATTCAATATCAAAAATTTGCAGGTGAAGGGACATAATATGTTATAATTTATAAATTGGAGTTCTATTATATCAATTTTCATATTAAATTTTCAAAATACTATAAGAAACAGGCGTAGATACGCTAAAATTTTAAAATATTCGAAGGCTGATGTACATGTCTATCACCTGTATGTGATCACTCAGACAGACAAACACAACTATCACTACAAGAATTCCCAATTATACCAACGAAATTTACCAACGGAATTTAATCTGTTGTTAATTACCAACGGATTGCTAACAGTTTGAAAAACCAAAAATATGCCAACAGCTCCCTAACGGATCAGTAACGGATATTTACCAACGGAAATTTCTGTTGGTAAAATAGAGGCCAAAAAATAAAACCAACGGAAATGCTAATGGTTTACCAACGGATTTTTTCCAACGGAATACTAATGACATAATAACAGTTTAGTAACGGAGTACTAACCCCATAACAACGGCATTTGCAATTTTTTTTCCGGTGGCAATTGGTTACCATTTTAGATAGGTTAGGTGTATTCCGTTACTAATCCGTTGTAAGGGTAGATAGATCCGTTACCGTTCCGTTGGTAATATTAGTCATAAAATTTGATATATTTATTTTACAAATTAGTTAAAAATGGGAAAAAATTAAAAAAATGGAAAATTAATGGAAGTTGGGTAAAATTCATCACATAAATATTGAGTATGACTACTTTGGCGTGTATGAATTTATGTTCAAAACTTGGCATTTTTTGTATTTTTATTTAATTTTAATTTATTTTACAAATTAGTTAAAAGTGGGGAAAAAATCAAATAAATTTATTTTTTTCCTGAATTTTTGGCAATAATATTAAAAAGGAAGGATCTTGACCTCTGTACGGTTGGGTCGTCGAGAAATATTTTAAAAAATCGAAACCCTAAACCCTGACGAAACCCTGTTCAGGGGTTCCAGTCAAAAAGTACTAGTTGACCGTTAAATTACCAGACCAAATAAATTTATTTTTTTTCTGAAATTTTGGCAATAACATTAAAAAATGATGGATCTTGACCTCCATAGGGTTAGATCATCGAGAAATATTTTTTAAAAAATCGAAACACTAAATCCTGACGAAATCCTATTTATGGATTCCAGTCAAAGTACCAGTTAACCGTTAAATTACCAAACCAAATTAAATTATTATTTTTTTTTGCAATTTTGGCAATAACATTAAAAAAGATGGATCTTGACTTCCGTAGGGATGGGTCGTCGAGAAATATTTTTTTAAAAAAAATCAAAACACTAAACCCTGACGAAACCCTTTGTAGTGGTTCAAGTCAAAGTAATAGTTGACCGTTAAATTACCAAACCAAATAAAATTATTTTTTCTTGAAATTTTGGCGATAACAAAAAGGATGAATCTTGACCACCATGCGGTTGGGTCGTCGAGAAATACTTTTTAAAAAATCGAAACACTAAACCCACCTAAACCGTGACGAAACCCTGTTTAGGGGTTCTAGTCAAAGTATTAGTTGACCGTTAAATTACCAAACCAAATAAATTTATTTTTTTCTGAAATTTTGGCAATAACATTAAAAGGATGGATCTTGACCTCTGCACAGTTGGGTCGTCGAGAAATACTTTTTAAAAAATCGAAATCCTAAACCCTAACGAAACCCTGTTTATGGGTTCCAGTCAAAATACTAGTTGACCGGTATATTAACAAACCAAATAAATTTATTTTTTTCTGAAATTTTGGCAATAACATTAAAAAGAATGGATCTTGACCATCATACGGTTGGGTCATTGATAAATATTTTTTAAAAAATCGAAACACTAAACCCTGACGAAATTTGGTTTAGGGGTTCCAATCAAAGTACTAGTTGACCATTAAATTACCAAACCAAATAAATTTATTTTTTCTAAAATTTCGGAAATAACATTAAAAAGGATGGATCTTGTTTAGGGGTGCCAGATTCACTGAATGATTATTTTAGATGATTTCTTCGACAATCGAACCGTACGGATGTTGATAGATACTCATTCTAGTGTTGGAAAAAAATAATCAAAAATAAAAATGCTGAGTTGTACCGCATCTTAATGGAAACGTTGTAATAGTATAGATTCCAGTAACGGGGCGCGTGCCAGATTCACGGAATAATTTTTTTTAATGATTTCTTCGAGAATCGAACCGTACCGATGTTAATATATGCTCATTCTAGTGTTTCAAAAAATAATCATAAAATAAAAAGGTTCGGTTGTGCCACATCTTAACGGAAATGTTGTAATAGTACATATCCCGGTAACCGGGCGTGTGCTAGATTCACTGAATTATTTTTTTAAATGATTTCTTTGACGATCGAACCATACGGTTATTAATAGATACTCATTATAGTATTTGGAAAAAAGAATCAAAAAAATAAAAAAAACTCGATTGTGCCGCATATTAATTATTAAAATATTTTTAATAAAAAAGAATAGGTTTTAAAATAAAGAAATATGTAAAAACAAAAAAGATGCCAAATTCTGTAATAAAATCCTCCCGCTTGTACTAAAAATATTTACCCCCTTAACCAAATTTTATCCCGCCCTCCCCCGATATTTCCCCCTTTCAGTCTCTTTCTCCCTCATTCTCGTCTCTCACATCTCGACCACTCTCATCTCTCTCTCTCTCTCTCTCTCTCTCTCTCTCTCTCTCTCTCTCTCTCTCTCTCTCATGTCTTTCTAAACTTTATCAACTGTAAACACTCATATGAACCCTAAGTTTTCAATTACTATAATTATAAACCCTACAATTTCAATTACTCACAAACCCACTTGCAAAATCACAAACCCTGGCTAATTAAACTCAATTCAAAGATGTGTTCGTGTTAGTGTAGCTCGATTTGACTTTCTTTCTTGTCAATTATTTTTTTTTCTTCGAGTTTATGTTTCAAGATTGATTTTTAATTTTTAATTTTGTGTCTTTCAACAAATTTGGTGCAGGCGGGTCATTTTCTAACATTTTCTCAGTTGGCTACGTTGTATTTTGATGTTAGAATATAGTTAAAAAAGACCTGATATTCATCATGTGGTAGTATATTTCTGAGCATTCCGACTGTCTTGGATTCGTCGTGAGCTCCAGAATGGAATCATATTCTTCACATATTTACAACTTCTTCCATAGAGGACTGGCAGGTGTTTATATATATCCATATCCTGTGCAACAGTTCACATGATTTTTTTTTTTGAATTCTTTCCTAGTAATGGATTTTCATAACTTCTTTCATAGTAAGTAACACGGTCTTTGTTTTCAATTTATCAGGGGATCTCACAAAAAGATTATGAGAAAAAGAAGGAGTTTGTAGCTGACGAGATTATAAGCCGACTGGAAAAGAAACTTTTTCCTGGTCTCAAGGCTTCCATTGTTTTTAAGGAGGTACTTCACTAGATCATTTGTAGTGTACTTGATGATGTTTAGCTGTGCCATTCTTAATGAGAATCAGTGCTATTTATATCTCTCTCTTGTTCCAAGGAACTGGTTATATATATTTTGCATTCTAGTATTACCATTCTCTGTGGATCAAACTTATGTTACTATTCTTTGTGCATATTCTAAAAGTTAATACTATAATAGATGATGTTACAGGGTACTCTAAAGGGGTTATTGGGAATCCCATTTAATACAACTATAAGTTCAATCACCATTAGATGATGTCTTTATTAGAAAATTCAAGAATAATATGTAATTTTTGTGTAATGGCTTTGCAGGCAATTGATAGAAAGTTAAATTGATTTTCTAGATATTACTTTGTGATTTAATTCTTGATGATTTTAAGTCGAGCAGTGGAGAGTTAATAATTTATGAAGCTAGCTACAGTTATTTATTTGGTGGTGACATTATGTATAAAGGAACAAATGGTGGAACCAGCTGTTATTGGAACAAAAAATGTGATAGTTGCAGCCGCAGAAACAAAAGTCCGACGAGTTGTTTTCAATTTGTCAATTGGTGTAGTGTACATGGGCCCTAGCAGAAGCGGTCATTGATGAAGATTACTGTGGAGTGATCTTGAATTCTGTAAATCCACCAAGGTAAATTATCCCACCAACTTTTACCCTTAAATGTACGTTTGGTAAATTCTGTCTGGACCCTATTTTTTAATGTAAGGTTTAGTTTGTTTGGTTGGATTTTAATTATTCGGCTCTTTGCAGAACTGGTACTGCTAGGAAAAGCAATGGCAGAAAATGCCGCGGGGGAGGAGGCAAAACAGAGAGGAGTAGACATGGTGGTGATCAGTCCCGTTTTGGTGCTTGGGCCATTGCTGCAGCCTACTATAGATGCTAGCATTGTTAATATCCTCAAGTACCTTACTGGCTCAGCCAAGACTTATGTCAACTCTGTCCAGGCCTATGTCGACGTTAGGGACGTAGCAGCGGCACACATTCTCCTCGTATGAAGTGAAATTTCTTTGTGATCTCACTGTTGGAGTATCTTTTGCTGGTGGTATACATGATCTTGTTGATATTGTTGCTTAGGATAATGATCCATGTCAGAATTCTAATCACGATGCTCAGTCGGTGCAGACTTTAGAAGATGACGTTGGTGAAGGCAAGGAGAAGTCTGGAGAGGATGATGAAGTCTGGAGAGGATGATGACAACTTGGATTCCTAGATTACTTCTCTTTAATGACTAAGGGGGAGTAATTAGGATAATTGGGTTAATTTGGGGGGTTAATTTAATTTGAACTTGCTATTGAATGGTTTCTTTCATGTTGGTTTTTTGAACTATGTTATGTAAGTATTAAGTACTATTGGATGGTTTTCTGAACTTGTATATGCCTTTGAGCATGTAGTTTATTTGCGTTTGTGAATTGGAACATGTCTTGGTACATGTTAATTTGATTTGGTTTTCTGTATTTGGTTTATTTATACCTAAATCTCTGTTAGTACTTTATTCTTGTTATCATCTTATATGTTGGATATATCATATGTTGACAGGGTTGTTCGATTTAGGGGGTGCTTCCAACAGATTAACTGTTGGCAATCTGTTGGTAAATATAACAACGAAAATTCCGTTGGCATTTGGTTGTTAATAATTTCAACAGAATATCCATTACAAAGTCGGTTGGGGTATGGTTATTTGTAAAAATAAGAATTCCGTTACCAGTCTGTTGGTATTCCGTTGTTACGTTTAGTAACGGAAATAAATTCCGTTGTTAGAGACTTCCCAACGTTTGTTCCAACGACCGCATTCCGTTAGTATTTCGTTAGGAAACCATTTTACAACCATTTTACCAACGGATTTCAGTAACTTACCAACAAAAATTTATTTTCTTGTAGTGTATATTGATCAAATGCACCAGAATTGTTATGCATGCTTGCCAGTAATGTGGATGCTTCGATTTCTATTGCCAGGACGGCTAATTCTAATGTTGCTCCAGGTTCCCCGGCCCCTTCTTAGTACAAAATAAATACATGAAATGTAATATGTAAGACCCAACCGGTCCAAGTCCAACCCAAAAAAATGTGTAATTGAAAAATGATGAATTATCGGAAATATCTTTAGTACAAACAAGTGATCTTAAACATCACTCATGACATCAGATGAGGTCCTGGTTCTTGTTCTGGTCCTGGTCTTATAATTTGCATGTTACTGGTCTTATAATTATTTTCGAATAAATAATTCGGAAAAAAATATTTCCGAATAAATATTTCGGAAAAAAATATTTCCGAATAAATATTTTCGAAAAAAAACTTCCAAATAAATATTTCGGGAAAAAATATTTTCAAATAAATATTTTGGGGAAAAAATATTTTAAAATAAATAATTCGGAAAAAATATTTTCGAATAAATATTTCGGAAAAAAATACTTCCGAATAAATATTTCGAGAAAAAATATTTCCGAATAAATATTTTGGGGAAAAAATATTTTCGAATAAATATTTCGGAAAAAAATATTTCCGAACAAATATTTCGGGAAAAAATATTTTCGAATAAATAATTCGGAAAAAAATATTTCCGAAAAAAATACTTCCGAATAAATATTTCGGGAAAAATATTTCCGAAAAAATATTTTGGGAAAAAATTTCTCGGAAAAAATTTCCCGAAAAAACATTCTATAAAAAAATTTCCCCAAAAAAAATTCTAGGAAAAAATTTCCCGAAAAAAAATTTCTCGAAAAGAAATTTTTCGAAAAACTTTCCGGAAAAAATTTCTTTGAGAAAAAAATCTCGGAAAACTTTCTAGAAAAAAAATACCCAAAAAAAATTTAAAAAAATATACATTTATAAAAGTGGTTAATCCATATTTCAATCCAAAACCAAATTTATAGAAATATGGTTTTAAATTGGACTTGGATCAAGAACCAATCCAAAATCATATTATTGGAACCAAAACCAAACCAATCACAAATTTTACCAGGTCTAGTGCTAGCTAGCTGCTCTTGTTTGGTCAATTCCTCATGTTTAAACCATTTTTTTTAACGTTATGTAGTCATTGCTGATGTTTATAGTACAGACGGCCACAATGATTACCAAGATATGATCCAGATACAGAATTAAATTAATTTCGTCTAAATTGTGGCTCATTATATGACGGACACTCCTCTTTTCACCATTTTCGCGACATGTAAATTAAAGGGGGTGTTTGGGGAACATTTTTCCAGAATAAGTCAACTTATTTTAAGACAAAGTTAGAGATTCCTAACATTTTAAATTATTTTTGCAACTTATTGAATCTCAAAGATACATTAAACATTTGTATAAAAAAAATTATCAAAATATAAAATTTTTACCCGAAAATAAGTCATAAGTCGGTATAATTAAGCTATGCCAAACAGGCCAAAATTATATATATTTCCTTCTTCTCGATGACTTGTAATATAAATAAGCGGATAATCTTTTCTCGACACAATCTATACTCTATATTAATATGTAAAACCATGTTTTAAAGGTAAACAATAGTACCAAAATACCAAACTACCAAAGTACCAAATTTGATTATCACTTAACTCGGGTTCGATTCATTCCAACTACATAATTATATAAGATTTATTTATTTAATTTAATTTCTTTAATTTCACCCCGAGTTCGATTCCCTATAACCACATAATTAAATAGCGTTTATTTGTTATATACGTTTATCATTCAATTCTTTAAAAGTTTATATTTAAATAAAACTTATTAATTATATTTATTTATTTATTTATTTATTTTAATTTTTTTAATTTCACCTGTATTCAATTTCCTATCATTACATAATTTAATAATATTTACTTATTATATGTTTTTATCATTCAAATATTTACAAATACATATTAAAATAATATTCATTAATTATATTTATTATCGTGCCCGCTACGCCCCTGCTTTAGCACGGGTTACCGGCTAATAAAAGTATAAATAATTAAAATAAGTTTATTAAGATACATGTGGGTATTTGTCTAGACTTTTGGCTGATCTTACTAGAAATTCAAACAAAAGGGTTCACCTGTGAACTTTACCTGTACACACTAAGCTTGGCAGGTCATAGCAACTGAAAGATGGCTGAACAAAGTATTCCAGAAGTTACTCTGAACTCCGGAAATGCGAAAACTATGCCAGTTTTGGGACTAGGCACAGGGAGTTATCCTTTTCTAGCACCAGAAGCAGTAATAAAAGCAGTGCTTGAAGCAATTGAGCTTGGTTACAGGATGTTTGATACTGCTACTTTTTACCAAACAGAGGAAGCTCTTGGTGAAGCGATATCTCAAGCCCTTAGTCTTGGTTTGATCAAGTCTCGCAATGAAGTCTTCATCACCTCTAAGCTCTGGTGCACTGATAACCATGGTGATCGTGTCCTCCCTGCCCTTCGAAAGACTCTGCAGTAATACACAGAAACCACCTGTTTGTTCACATTTGATAAATTTATTGTCTTATTTTACTTTGCTGACGGAAATCTCGGATCTCAAGTTTGTGCTTATTTTTTTGTGCAGGATTATGAAGTTGGAGTATCTTGATCAGTATCTTATACATTTTCCAGCGAGCGTAAAGCCTGGGGTAACATTTCCACCAAAACTTGAGGATGTTGTTCCGATGGACATAAAATCTGTTTGGACAGCCATGGAAGAGTGCCAAACACTTGGCCTAACAAAATCGATTGGTGTCAGTAATTTCACTTGCAAGAAGCTTGCTGATATTCTGGCTTTCGCTAAGATTCCTCCAGTGATTAATCAAGTAAGTTTAAACTTCACAGACTATACAACAATAAGTGGTCAGTTTTGTCCTTGATCTTGTCTCTCTACCATACCCTTCTGCTTCAGTTATTGTGCACTTAATAGATTAGCGTAATCAGAAAATTATAACTGTGGGGCCTAACTTAAAAACTAGCATTCCTGTATAATCACTTTTTCCTAGTGGAGGATACATATTATAGATGTTATGTAGCCAGATGTAGTTGTTTTTATTTGTCGTAGTAGAGCCTACAACCCTACTAGCTCCTGTATACCCCCCGTCCAGCCGTCCTCGACGACTTCATATCGTATAGTCTGTAATACTATTGAAAATACCAAGGGAAAAAATGCTCACAAACAGAAGGCACACTCTTGCACTTTAGTCTTCCTGATCAATTTGTGTTCATAGGTGGAGATGAATCCAACATGGCAACAAGGGAAGCTGAGAGAGTTCTGTCAGGCAAACGGAATCAAGATAGCTGCTTATTCTCCTCTTGGAGCAGCAGGAGCCTTCTGGGGAACCAAAGGAGTGCTTGAATCTGAGGTTCTAATGGAAATTGCAAAGTCGAAAGGAAAATCTGTAGCTCAGGTTGCTTTGAGATGGGCTTATGAGCAAGGGGTTGTCATCGTGTTCAGGAGCTTCAACAAGGAGAGACTAAAACAGTATATACAAATTTTTGACTGGGAGTTGAGTGATGGAGAGTCGAAAAAGATTGCTGAAATCCCTCAGAGCAGGGCAAATCTTTGTAAGATGTTTATCTTCGAAACTGGTCCTGTAAAGTCACTTGAGGAGCTCTGGGATGGAGAAGTATAATATGTTTCTTTAAGAAGTACATCTATTTCGCGTGGTACTTGAAGAATATCAAATTATTTGTAACCTTTTCTTCAATCACTAGCAAATTTGAACCCCACAATGAGATTCCTTTAAGTCCACTGCAACTTCTTCCGTCTCTTGGCTCAAAATTTGTAAGCTGCCCGGAAGAGGCAAAGCTGCTGCTATGTCACTCCTACTTTTCATGTTTTGGAAATCCTCATTGTTGCCAATTATAGTCTGCCAAGTCTAGCTAAGTGATCTATGTTTCCGCCACAAGTAATACCAGTTTGAGGCTTAAATACTTTGTACTCAGGAGTTATCGACTAAATTAAATCTCCCAAATTTAATCTGCTATGCTCAAGTTTGAGTGGGCTTTCACCCCTCACCGTCTACAGTCATTAAAAAGAAAAAATCGTACAAGTCGTAAAGAAAGAGTTGTGATATGGCTGGTCCATAGAGTAATATTTCTAGAATTAGAACTCTCAGCTACTGAAATTTATACCTTAGAATGACCGAATGATATTATTCTGTGAATCGGAGAGAAGAGTGAGATGACATTATTTTAATATTTGACAATATTCTTCAAAAGGCCAACGAATTTGTGGATACACACAAGGTGGAAATGTAATGTGATTATGTGACACATGTCAGTCATTCTACATGTCTACATGGCTTCCGTCATCACGTTTGAAACGACTTCGGGCTGTTCACAAACAGAGCAGCTCGAACTCGGCTCGATAAAAGCTCGGTTCGGCTCGAGCTCGTTTCGGCTTAAACTCGTTTCGGCTCGACTCCATAAAAGCTCGTTTCGTCTCGGTTCGAGCTCGGCTCGGCTCGAGCTCTGCTCGAGCTCGACTCGAGCTCGACTCGGCTCGAGCTCGGCCCGTCAGCTCGTTGAAACTCGAAAAAAATCAAAATTTTTACTTTTTATTTTTTTATCTCCAACCAAATTAATTTTTTATTTTTTGAAAATTTGGGAATATCACTAAATTAGATATATTTTGACATCAGTACGGTTGGATCGTCGAGAAATAAAATTTAAAAAATAGAAACAACAATCCGTGATAAAGCACTTTTTACTGGTACTAGTTAGAATAGTAGTGATCTACTAAGATCTCCAACCAAATTAATTTTTTATTTTTTGAAAATTTGGGAATATCACTAAATTAGATATATCTTGACATCCGTACGGTTGTATCGTCGAAAAATATTTTATAAAAAAATAGAAACAATAATCCGGGACAAAGCACTAGTTACTAGTACTAGTAAGAATAGTAGTGATCTACAAAGATCTCCAACCAAATTAATTTTTTATTTTTTGAAAATTTGGGAATATCACTAATTTAGATATATCTTGACATCCGTACGGTTGGATCCTCAAGAAATATTTTATAAAAAATAGAAACAATAATTCGTGACAAATCACTAGTTACTAGTACTAGTTAAAATAGTTTTATTTTAATTTAATTATTTTAATTAAAATTATTTTAAATAATTGTATTAATTTTGTTTTAAATAATTGTTAATTATTAGTAATCATTAGCTTACTCCCATAGTACACGACTAAATATTTTTTACTCCCTAATTGGAGAAAGCTATGCAGGTGCACTAGTACATACACACTAAGTTATTATTACTTTAGACAAAAAAGTGTGTATGACATACATTCTTGCCGATTGAGTATAATGAGAGTTGAATTTGAAAAAAAAAATTGAACGGTTGAGATATCTTACTATTTTTATCATCAACGGTTGTAATTAACTTAAAGAAGCACAATCCATGTGTTTAGTACTAGCGAATTACAATGTAACAAGTGGCATCACCTAGGGAGTAGTTTTTAATAATCTAACTATTTGAGCCTTATTTAAAAGTTACTTGAGATTAAAGGTAATGAATGCGTACAGTCACTAAAGATTATTGGCGAAAGAAGATAGCAAAAAAACTTCTTTAATAAGATGTAGTCTAATCCCCGTCAGAATCCCTTTCTAACTATTTAGTAATTTACAATAAAGGCTTTTTTTTTGAAAATTTATTATATATAATAGCTAGCAACTCGTGCACGATTTTTTAAAATTTATAATTATATAAATTTAAGTAATTTTAATTTGGTTGGATCGTGAAAAAATATTTTTAAAAAAATAGAAACAACAATCCGTGACAAAACACTAATTACTAGTACTAGTTAGAATAGTAGTGATATATTAAGATCTCCAACCAAATTAATTTATTATTTTTTGAAAATTTGGTAATATCACTAAATTAAATATATCTTGACATCCGTACGGTTGGATTGTCGAGAAACATTTTTTAAAATATAAAAACAACAATCCTTGACAAAACACTAGTTACTAGTACTAGTTAGAATAGTAGTGATCAACTAAGATCTCCAACCAAATTAATTTTTTATTTTTTGAAAATTTGGGAATATCACTAAATTAGATATATCTTGATATCCATACGGTTGGATAGTCGAGAAATATTTTTAAAAAAATAGAAACAATAATCCGTAACAAAGCACTAGTTACTTGTACTAGTTAGAATAGTAGTGATCTACTAAGACCTCCAACCAAATTAATTTTTTATTTTTTGAAAATTTGTGAATATCACTAAATTAGATATATCTTGACATCCGTAAAGTTGGATCGTCGAGAATTATTTTTTAAAAAATAGAAACAATAATCCGTGACAAAGCACTAGTTACTAGTACTAGTTAGAATAGTAGTGATCTCCTAAGATCTCCAACCAAAATAATTTTTTATTTTTTAAAAATTTGGGAATATTACTAAATTAGATATATCTTGACATCCGTACGGTTGGATCGTCGAGAAATATTTTTTAAAAAATAGAAACAATAATCCGCGACAAAGCACTAGTTACTTGTACTAGTTAGAATAGTAGTGATCTACTAAGACCTCCAACCAAATTAATTTTTTAAATTTTGAAAATTTGGGAATATCACAAAATTAGATATGTCTTGACATCCGTAAAGTTGGATCGTCGAGAATTATTTTTTAAAAAATAGAAACAATAATCCGTGACAAAGCACTAGTTACTAGTACTAGTTTAAAACACGTGACAGAATTTTTTAATTTTAAATAATTTTTTCATTAATTTAAATTAATTATTTTAAGACATGGTTTTGAATTATCCGTAATATTTCTAGAAAATTTTGAATTTTGGTCAGAAAATATTGAAAAAATAGTAAATTTTAGTTGAAAAGGATAATCGATTAATTATTTGTAATTATAAAATCATTATTTTATTTTATTAAATAGAATCGTCAATGATGAAATTGGAAAAAAAGAGATCTTAACTAGATAATATTAGAAAGGTAACATGTTTTAGGAGAAATTAATGTCGCCCGTGTTATTTCTTAAAAAAGAAGGATTTTTGTTAGAAAATATACTACGTTTTAACTGAAAAAGGTAATCGGTTAATTATTAGTATTACAATATTATTATTTTATTTTATTAAATAGAACGGCCCATGATATAATTGGAAAAATATATAGTCTATGTGGATCGATATCTCAAATATTAAAACAATGAAATTGTGCACTTGCAATTTAAATGTTCATTAAGATCTCTAACCAAATTAATTGTTCGCGAACAGCTCGAGCTCGGATCGAGCTCGGCCCGGCTCGAGGCTTTTCGTGAACAACTCGAGTTCGGCTCGGTTCGGTCAAAGCTCGGCTCGGTTCATTAAAAAATCAGCTCGGTTCGTTAAGATCAAAGCTCGGCTCGATTCGTTAAGATCAAAACTCGGCTCATTTCGATCAAAACTCGGCTCGGCTCGGTTCGTGAACAACCCTTCGGTTCATCTAGTGTGGATCTTCTTTCCAAGTCAATATTTCTCGAAAGAATGTGGATCTTCTTTTCAAGTCAATATGTCTAGAAAGCGAGGTGGATAATTGTATGATTGATCAAAGAAGAAGAGGTTCAAGGGCTACATAATATAAAAAATTGGAGATAAGACATACAGTACGAGACAGAACAATATCACTAGTCTAAAGCAAAGATGTTAACAACAAATGTTGTCTTTTTTTTTTTTTTTATTCAATTTGTCAATAACGTGACATTATTTCTCACTGTTTTTAAGTTGAGAGCAGGTGATAATATAATGAAAAAGTCAGACAACGAAAGAGTTAAGTTTCTGTATAAATTATATCCTTCTTGCTGAGGTTGGCCAGAGGTGCGAAGGCAGGTAATGCAAACTCACAGATGGGTCTGCAAAGTATTCCAGAAGTTACTCTGAGCTCCGGCAATGCAAAAAGTATGCCTGTTTTGGGACTGGGCACATCCACAGCTCCCCTTCCGAAACCAGAAGTAGTCATAAAAACAGTACTTGAAGCAATTGAGCTTGGTTATAGGATGTTTGATACTGCTTCTATTTACGGAACTGAGGAACCTCTTGGTAAAGCTATATCTCAAGCTCTTACTCTTGGCTTAATCGGGTCTCGTGATGATCTTTTCATTACCTCAAAGCTCTGGCTCACTGATAACCATGGGGATCGTGTCCTCCCTGCCCTACAGAAGACTTTAGAGTAACATACACAACTCGTTTATTTACATTTTATAAAACATATATTTTGTTTCACTTTGCTCAAGAAAATAACGGAGTTCCTTATTGTTCTTGTTTATTGTTGTGCAGGAATATGAAGTTGGAGTATATTGATCAGTATCTTATTCATTTTCCAGCGAGCCTAAAGCGTGGGGCAAAGCCTTATCCACCAAATCCCGATGATGTTGGTCTTATGGACATCAAATCAGTTTGGACAGCTATGGAAGAGTGCCAAACACTTGGCCTGGCTAAAACAATTGGCGTTAGTAACTTCTCTTGCAAGAAACTTTCTGATATTCTGGCTTTTGCTAAGATTCCTCCAGCAGTCAATCAAGTAAGTCCAAATGCACAGGCTAAACAATATCAAGTGGTCATTTTCATCATTGAGCTTGTTCGTTGTCTCTTTACCATGCCATCCTTGATTATGTGTGTTACATCATAGTTTGCATAGCTATTCCTTAATTATATATGACCTAGCTTAACCTCTTAGCGTGGCGAACAGCTTATGTTTCCCGAAATGTTAAAATAAATAAATGTGTTAGGTTGAATATTGGCATGAGGAGCTTTGTAGTGTTCCACTCTATAGTACTGGCTTTTGAGTGCGAGAGAGAGTGTTTAAGATAAACAATGATGCAGCAAAGTCTCTCTAGCTACTTGCAACTCAAATATTGTACAGGAGTTGGTAACCTAACACTATTAAAAAGACTAAAAGAAACTTACGGCCAATAACACATGGTTGTCATCTTGCCCTTTCGTCTTCCTGATCTATTTATGTTCAAAGGTGGAAATGAACCCAGCATGGCAACAAGGCAAGCTGAAGGAGTTTTGTAAGGCAAATGGAATCATGATTGCCGCTTATTCTCCTCTTGGAGCCGCAGGAGCCTTTTGGGGAACCAAAGAAGTGTTGGAATCTGAGGTTCTAATGGAAATTGCCAATTCGAAAGGAAAATCTGTAGCTCAGGTGGCTTTGAGATGGGCTTATGAGCAAGGGGTTGTCATTGTAATGAAGAGCTTCAAGAAAGAGAGACTGAAGCAGAATCTTGAAATTTTTGACTGGAAATTGAGCGACATAGAGTCCAAGAAGATTGCTGAAATCCCGCAGAAGAGAGCAAATCTTTGTACGATGTATATCTCTAATACAGGTCCTATCAAGTCACTTGAGGACATCTGGGACGGAGAACTCTAAGATGATAATTGCATGGTTGTAATAAGACATGGCCACATATATGTTCCAGTCCCATTTTTATTATCCATTGACTAAGGGGTGGTATTGTATTATGATTTTTAAAGATTTTTAATAATTTTAAAAGTTATGGGGTATTCAACTCTAACATTTAGAGAGTTTTTAAAAGTATGGTGTTATTCAATTAAGGCTTTTAAGAAGTACTAGCTTAAAACCCGTGCGATGCACGGTTTTTTTTATAAATATTACATGAATTTTTTCTTTAATTTAAATTAATTTTTGTAAAGCATGATTTTGGAGACTTAAATTTTTAAATGAAATGACGATCGTATTTATATAAATGTTTCTGTGATATTTCAAAGAATGAGGAATTTTAGTTAGAAATATAGAAAAAGGGATAGGTTTTAGTTGAAAAAGGTAATTGGTTAATTATCAGTAATTATAAAATTATTATTTTATTTTATTAAATAGAACGTCCGTGATATAATTGGGAAAAAAGAGGACTTAGTTAGAGAAAATTAAAAAGGTAACATGTTTTAGGTGAAAAAGGTAATTACTTAGTCTATAGTATTTATAATTTAATTATATTATTTTACTAAATAAAATTGCTCGTAATATTTTTAGAAAATGAGAAATTAATGTTGTCCGTGATATTTCTAGAAAAAGAGGGATTTTAATTATAAAATATAGAAAATATGATACGTTTTAGCTGAAAAAGGTAATCGATTAATTATTAGTATTATAATATTATTATTTTATTTTATTAAGTAGAATTGTCCGTGATATAATTGGAAAAAGAAAAATTTTAGTTTGAGAAAATAGAAAGGAAAAGTGAAAAAGGTAATTGATACCCGTGATATTTCTAAAAAAAAGGAATTTAATAAAAATAAATAAAAAGATGATACGTTTTAGCTGAAAAGATAATCGGTTAATTATTACCATTGTGATATTATTATTCTATTTTTATTAAATAGAATCGTCCATGATATAATTGGAAAAAGAGAGGTTTTAGTTAGAGAAAACAAAAAAGGTAATGTGTTTTAGCTGAAAAAGGTAACCCGTGATATAACTGGGAAAAGAGATATTTTATTTAGAGAAAAGGTAACGTGCTTTGACTGAAAAAGTTAATTGATTAGTTAATAGTAATTATAATATACTTTCTAATTAGATAAAATATAAAAAATATTATATTTTACTTGAAAATGAAATTACTTAGTTATTGAAAAACAGAAAAGGTAATATGTTTAACCTTACAAAGGAAATTGATTAATAATGGAGAAATTTTAGTTAGATAAAATTTAAAAAATATAAATTGATTAGTTAATAAGATGGATTTTATCTGTAATTAAGCAAGGGTAATACGTAAAATCAACAGATATCGTACTCACTAACCAAACTATTAATGTTTCGGCTTTTTTATATTTTACCTGAAAAGGAAATTACTTAGTTATTGAAAAATAGAAAAGGTAATATGTTTAACCTGAAAAGGGAAATTGAATAGTAAAGGAGACATTTTAGTTAGATAAAATATAAAAGTTATAAATAAAGAAAATTATTTAGTTATTGAAAAATTGAAAAGGTAATATATTTAACTTAAATGGAAATTGATTAGTAAGGGAGAAATTTTTAGAGAAAATGTAACATGTTTTGATTGAAAAAGTTAATTGATTAGTTAATAGTAATTATAATATACTTTATAATTAGATAAAATATAAAAATATTATATTTTACTAGAAAAATGAAATTACTTAGTTATTGAAAAACAAAAAAGGTAATATGTTTAACCTTACAAGGGAAATTGATTAATAAAGGAGAAATTTTAGTTAGATAAAATATAAAAAATATAAATTGATTAGTTAATAAGATGGATTTTATCTGTAATTAAGAAAGGGTAATACGTAAAATCAACAGGTACTGTACTCACTAACCAAACTATTAATGTTTCGGATTTTTTATATTTTACCTGAAAAGGAAATTACTTAGTTATTGAAAAATAGAAAAGGTAATATGTTTAACCTGAAAAGGGAAATTGATTAGTAAAGGAGAAATTTTAGTTAGATAAAATATAAAAGTTATAAATAAAGGAAATTATTTAGTTATTGAAAAATTGAAAAGGTAATATATTTAACTTAAATGGAAATTGATTAGTAAGGGAGAAATTTTGTTAGATAAAATATAAAAGATGTAAATTGATTAGTTAGGATGGATTTTATCTGTAATTAAGTAAGGGTAAATAAGTAAATTCAACAGGTACCAACCAACCAACCAAACTTTTAATGTTTCGGCTTTTATATAATAGTATAGATTTAAAAGTAGGGCGGTATTGAAATTAGACATTTATAGATTCTTTATAAGTATCGTGTTATTCAAAAAGTCAATGACTTTTAACAAAAATTATAACTACATTCCTTAAAAAAAAGTCATGAGCTTTTTGATAAGATTTGACATGACTTCTAATAATTCTATAAAAATCATCTTGAATAATATTGTTTCATTTATTATCAATAAATTTTTTAAAATTTTCTGTCACTTTTCTTCTCTTTCTTTCTCTTCTTGGTTTTCAATTTCCATATTTATATTCATTTTAGTAAACAATATTATTGAGGGTGCGATCTTTTGCGTTTTGTAAAACTAGACCATAACACACAAAAAAATAAGAATCCATCAAACATTATAGTAATTCATGGGCTTCTAAAAATATTGTACTTGCAAAAATTCAAATAAAACACCAATAAAATAGCTTTGCATCATAAAAATATTGTTGGCTAGCTCTGCATCATAATTAGCTATGAATAGTGATAAATATATAATTCTCAGATAAAAATATACAATGAATACTCAATTTAAAAAGAAATATACCTTGTACTCAATTTTTTGGTGGCCAGATTAATGAGAAAACACAAGATCGAAATTGTATTACAGCGAAAAATTTTCACAGCATAAGCTAATATATGATCTTTGTAGTTAGTCTAGTAAACCAAAAAATCTATCAAAAAGTGTTGACAGTATTTTTGTGAATATAAGTTCGTTCGCAGGGAAGGAATTTTAATACAAGTCTAAGTTTAATTTCTTATAATCTAGAAGTATGAGAAATAAGTGGTGTGATTTGTTATTAACTAGAGTAAAGCAATTAAACCTAAGATTTACTGATGAGGAAAAACAACCCGAGAACTAGGTTTCTTCAATTGGTTCAATAATGTTGATGTGATGCAATATAAATATTTCTCATATTTTTCTAAAAACAATTCTTCTCACCTTTATAATGTTCTCTCCTAAGATACAATATAATGCCTACGATTATACCTCAAAAGTCACTCCCATGATCAATTAAAATATAATTATAAACTATTAAAAACCAAGAATTATAAGTTTCATAGTTCTATTATTAATCTCCCGATTTAATAATTGAACTATGTCTATCAAATCATGAACAAGAATTATGACTCCTCTCCCAATTTGTCGTAATACCTGTGAATACAATTAAAGGTTAGCTACTCCCTTAATTGGGTTAAGCCCTCAATGATAGATTAGCAAAAGTAGAGAATTAGCATCACAATCAAACAATTATATCGCCAATGAATACTACCTAATTCTCGGATTATAGAATTAGCTACGCATGCTGGATAAATAAAATAAGCATATATTAAGGGGTGGAATCATAATAAAAAGAGTGTAGAGTGAAAAAAATGCAACTTGAAGAATTTAATTCTTCCGAAATAGTAGCCACTAAAATGAAAGAGCCCTCCAAGTAATTCCCTTAAAATCTTCAACCGAAATAGAATTTTACCGAAAATTAAACTGTATGAATTAAAACTAAATTTTACAAAGAAAAAGAGAGAGAGAGATTACAAGAGAGGAATTTGCTCTCTAAGAATTGGTGTGTTTTCAAGCTCAAGAACTACATCTATTTATAGCAAAAATTAGTACACCAATAATAATAAAAAAATAAAAAGAAAAGAAAAAGAAAATAAAAACAAAAGAAAAGAAATCAAATAAAAAAAAGAAAGCAGCCGAAAGCTGCACTACTAATTCCATTTCTTTTCTTTAATTAAAAATAACAAATCCACTTGCTTTACTGTCAACAAATCGGCCACCTTTTGTTGTTTAATATACTGGGTTCGGTAGAAATGCTTTTTATCCCGCACAGCTTATAATCTTTAATTAATAAATAATTAATTAAATCCAGAAATTATAAAAATAAATATCTAATATTATTAGATATTTATAAATATAATTTTCTAAATAAATTAAATATTTATTAATATAAATAAGTCCTTAAATCCTAAGCTGCGGTCAATTGAGGACCTGGAACCGGACTCCTTTCGCTTAACAAAAATTATATTAATTCCAACCGGGATTCTTGCTTTAAGAATATATCACTTTCCATTTTTTTGTGAAAATTCTTATTTCCTCATTGCTCGTCCAGGTTTAATCTACGGTCTCTTGATGATCTGAAACCGGGCTCCTTTTGCTTCCAAAATTATCCTATAAACAAAAAAAAATATCTTAGCATCAAATTCAAATTAAAATGCTACTAACAATGCTAACAAGCACAAAATTAAGGATAAATGAGAGATAACATGCTATAAAATATATACAAAATTAGCATGTATCAAATACCCCCCAACTTAACTTTTGCTCGTCCTCGAGTAAACCAAACTAACTACTTATTAATACCACTTCTGTAGGTGATCACGGTTGCATTTGGCATATGCAACAAGCCCTTTAAACCCCTAGGCAGCCCTAGTGGACGAGTGAGGTCTCGTGAGGGTCTGTAGTGAATGTACCCACAAAATCCATCTAGCTCATGTAAAAGATCGAATGCCACTACAACACCACATATACAAGTTCTCTCATGCCATGTCAACTTAAGAATCAAAGTGAAGAATACAATGCCTTGTGTCGAAGTTACAAGTATTCACATAGTCTACTCAAAGAAGATGCATAAGTTCTCAACAGTCCATGTCAATGTAAGAATAAGTTGGTAATCATGCTAAGCCCACAAGAGTACATCTTTGAGTCAAAACTTGGGATCTCATATGCAAAATACAGGTAATAACTCATCTTTCACTCACAAAAGAATATTCACTCAAGAACAAGGGTAAGTGTATCACTCCATTCCAACAAAATCATAAACATGCTTGACATTTGGTATCAATCTAACTTAAACGCAACACACACCACTGATGATAATCAAAAGGTCTTTTTTTCGGGTTGTAATGGGACTAGGGACAAGGTATGTCAAGTAAAGCCAAAACAGGTTAAATGTCAAAAGCTAGTACCCAACAACATAATTCATTCAACTCCACCCTATTATCCCCACACTTGAATCTTTTTATTCTCTTTTAACAAGTAACTTGACTAGTCGAATGAAAAAGGATCATAAAAACATAAGTATGCCCTCATATAAATAAATTATTATTATTATTATTTTTTAAGAGAGCTAATTATAAACAAGAACAATGATCCATTGATATTATTACAAACTTCGACTAACAAGTAACAACCAAACCCAATATTTTCCCAAAAGTAATGATCATCAATAAACCCCCCTTTGCACACCTTTTTACTCCCTCAAACACTCTACCAGCCTTTGACAATTTGGGTTCAAGTTAAAGCAAGGCCAATAAAAGAAAAAGGTCTAGGCAAGTAATGTGGTGTGTCACAGAAAAAATATGATTAAGCTCAACGGGGTAACTAATTGATCATGTATAAATGGTGTGGTAATATAGGAAATATGAGGTTATCCCTAAATGCCTTTATCATGTTATCATCAAATAATGTCATGCATTTCAAGAAAGACCTCAAACAAGTGCTAGCAATGCAAACAACATGTGGACACTCAAGCAAACGAATATGAAATGCAAAAGATATGCATATAGGCTCAAAACTCACTTGGTGCGGCAAAGCATAATCAATCCCAGGTAAAATTCTCTCTAATGCACCTACTTGTACTCAAAGCATGTAAACCAAATCATCTTGCACATATTCATGTCCTTTTAATCACTTACAACCTTCAAAAAGTCTACCAGTTTCAACTTGCTAGTGTATGTGATCTTTTTACAAGGCCAGAATTCTTTTTGTGATTTTTAATTTTTTGATTTTTTTTTTTAGCACCAAATAACCCCAATAAGGTTCTATCTAAATGAACACCCCCCAACTTATCACGTTTCTTGTCCACAAGAAACAACACACAATGGACTAATATGCGAGGAAAAAGAGAGGACTCCCCTGAATCATGGTCGAGGTGGTAATGTGCAACCAAGAACTGCCATTGTGGCATCCATCTTGAAGATCCTCCTGCATAGTCCAAACAAAAATATTATTCAAATCAACAAAATTCCTTGGGTTGCCTCCCAAATAGCGCTTGTTTAACGTCATTAGCTCGACGCCTCTCGTGATGAACTTAAGCTTGAGGACTGGAGAGAAGCCAATTGACTCCTCTTGGAATGTCATCACCAATCAAATATGGCTTGAGTCTTTGCCCATTCACTTTAAACACATCGGAACCATCTCGAGTGATGTCCACAGCACCATACGGATATACCCTGACAATTTTAAAAGGGCCAGACCATCTTGACTTTAATTTTCCGGGAAAGAGTTTCAGCCTTGAGTTGAATAGTAGAACTTGCTGGTCAACTTCAAACTCTTTCGGTCTAATATGCCTGTCATGCCACTTCTTTGTCTTCTCCTTGTATATTGCCGCATTTTCATAAGACTTAAGTCTCAACTCATCAAGTTCACTTAGTTGCATCAACCTGTTAAGTCCCGCAGCTTGTAATTCCATGTTCAAGAATCTTATCGCCCAAAGTGCCTTGTGCTCCACTTCCACGGGTAAATGACATGATTTTCCAAACACCAACCTATATGGAGACATACCGATAGGTGTCTTGAATGCCGTCCTATAATCCCATAGAGCATCATCAAGCTTCCTTGGCCAATCTTTTCAGGAGCTAGCCACTGTGACGCCTCGCAGATCCGGGATACAGATCCGGGCTCACAACTCACTTAAACAATACAAACCTGTAAATGCGGAACAATAATAATACAATCCCTCATCCAAGATACGAGCACAGGCTAAAGTATGAAACAAACACTGCTAATTACTATTACAAACCTCAAATATAATTTAATACAATCTGATAGATCTTAAATGTCTAGTCTATCCAATCCATTTATTACAACAATACACGAAAATAAACCAGCTGCACTCTCAATCATCAAACCTCACTCCCCTGGCTGCCGAGCCACTAGGTCTAAACATCCTCGATCTTAACTGGAAAAGAAACATTACATTGCAAGGTGAGCCAGAAAGCTCAACAAGAATATCCCTCAATGTAAAAATAAATAATAAACTTTTAATCGTTCCAGGTATTAACTACAAGCCATACTGGAATATCTGAAAGGTGAATCAAGTTCAGTGATATGAACAGATAAATTCGGATAAGTTTCGACAATCAATAATGCCATAAGAAAGTGGCTCAACATCAACTAGAGTCAATTACTCAGAATGTTAGAACTGGTCCATCTCATAATTTTAAAAACAAAGTTAGGCATGCTGATCAGTCACGCTCTAACCCGTACAGTGCATAAAGCAAAGTCCTCATCGGATCCAAGGCACTGAAAGGCCTTACACATCGACCAATATATGGTCAGACCAATTAAGGTCAAGTTTTATATAAATCCACCAATTCTAACCTTACGTTCAGGTGTCGGTACAATTGACAACCTTTAAATCATAATTAGGTGTCGGAAGATTGACAACCTCGATCACAACAATCACTGGAAGTTCACGATCCAGGAAAACAACTCAAAGTGAATGTATGATAACAAATGGTACAACATCTAGTATCAATGAGTTCGATACAACAATGGGGTGATAATGAAGAATCAACAATAATAACAATAAGTGTCGTCTAGATCGATACAAGAAATGGGTAAATCGAATGCAACGATATTATAGGCGTCGACGAAGTCGAACGCCACAATCTGGGTAATAATAATTAATCAAGAGTAATAAGGCATCGAATAGAGCGAATGCCTAAAAAGGTTGAAATGAATCGTCAATGATAATTTAAATGAATCTCGTCAAAGTTGATAAGAATAATTCAATGGATTCATGCTGTGAATAATTTAAGAATGATTTCTTGAACAATAATTTAAAGGGATACATGGCATAGCATTTGTATATTTAATAGGATAACAAGTGATAGAAAAATACTTGCCTGATAATAAGGTCAAGTCCCTCTAAATATTCTCGTAACCTTCTGCTTTAGCTTTTCCTTTGCTCCTCTGACTCGACTCTATAATAAACGTCTCGAATCAATTACTAATACATCTCACTATTCACTCCACGTATTTCATATAATTCACATAATTTACATAATTCATTTAGCACGTAACATTTATATTGCCCTAGCGGACACATTCAGATCACGTAATCAATTAATGGAACTCTACAATTATTTTTAACATATGTCCAAACCTCGTCATAAATTAAATCTCGCTTCGAAATATTTTTAAAACAATTTTCATAATTTTTGGGATTTTTCTAATATTTTTAAAGCATTTAAAACTCAAAACGGGCTAATTTGGAATTAAATATCCTCAATTATATCAATTAAATAAATAAATAAATAATTAATAAAATTATTTAATAAATAAAATCATTTATTAAATAATTAAATCAATTAAATATTATTTAAAATTAATTAACATAATTAAAAGTAATTAATTCTAATTAAAACAATTTAAGAAATGTTTTGTAATATCATTAATTAAATAAAATAATAAAAACAAAATCCAAATTTAAAATAAAACATTTCCGGAAATATTATTCTGAAATTTAGAAAAAAATTTAAATCATTTTTCGAATTTATAAATAATTTTTCAAATTAAAAATCATTTATAAAAAATGATTTTCGGATTTAATTTATTTGAAAACAGATTTTCAAAAATTAGGGACCAAAGTGTGAATCTTGAAACTACAGTATTCCAACTTCATCATCTTCAATAGTGTAGGTATCAATCGGTAAAAAGCTCGGTGACCAGCTTTAATGGAGGTTCGCCGGAAATCTGAAAATTTTTCCTGTGACCGCCAAATCTTCCGGCGACCATAACTTACACATAACTTAACCAAATCAAGCGTGTAATATATGCATTTTGAGCAAAAATTTCAAGACGAACCCAACCGTGCCAACGAAAACAGCAAAAACACAACCAAAATCCGGCAAGGTGGTCGGAAAATTCGGCAAATTTCTTTACAAATTCATATAAAATTGAAAATTGATCATTTGATGAAATGGATTGCATATTAGGAAACTAGATGATGTGAGCTTCGATTCGACTGTAAGATCGTCGAAATCGGACTCCGATAACACCTCCAATTGTTGGTTTGATTCTCAAGAACACGAAGAACACGAAGAACACGAAGAACACAACAATCAAACCTTGATTTCTACTTGATATGGAACTCAAAAATCAACATACGATATACCAAACTGATCAGGAGAAAATTATCTACAACATGGAATCATCAAATCACATAAACAATCAAGTTTACGAAAAATCATAATTTTGAATCTTTAAATTCGAATTTTGTAAAAATCATATAAAATCAAATATTGATCCCCCATGAATTCTGGGCACATATTTAGAAACTAGATTTTTATACCTTTGTTTTGACTGCTAGAACGTTTGATTTCGATTCCGGGAAGGCCTCCAAATTGAAGATTGAATTGATGAATGTTTATGTTGAATTATTTTTGGAGAGCATTTTGAATTTTTAAGATAAAAATGATATGATTGATCAGATGGTGTGCTGAGACAAATCTGGAAAAGCTGGAGGAAATAAGGGAAAAGCAAACTTTAACTTTTTGCAATAGTGATTCTTGTCTGGCGTGCTGTCTGCTCCGTTAATTGTCGAATAACAGCCATTCTGTACGTCGAACGAATGACGAGTTTTGCTCCAAACGAAACGATTCGAATTCGAGCGATTTCAAAACTCTGGAAATAAATTATAATTTAAATAACAAGTCAATTGAAACTTGTTCGAACGAATTTGAAGTTACGGAGTTCTAAAAACGCAGAAAATAGGGTTTCGGGCCTGCGGCCCGCCGAAAAACGTTTTCACCACTGTATTTTTCGAAAAAGCGAAACGATCGTTTTAAAACAACACATAATACATCTAAAGCATATAAAAGACTCTTTTAACCAATTAACACGTATATCCACTTATCAATAAATTTAAGTAATATAACAGCTCAAAGTACGAGAACGTTTAATTCTTCTCGTAAATCCACTTAACGGCAAATATAAAAATATCAACTCGTCTTATAAATCCACGATTAAACATATATTACCACAAATAAAAATACAGGTTCTTACAATCTTCCCTCCTTAAAAGGATTCTGTCCTCAGAATCAACTAAGTGAATAAATGAGGATACTTCTCTAACATCTCACTTTCTAATTCCCATGTAGACTCTTCGACCCTAGGATTTCTCCACAAAACTCTTACTATCGAAATGGTCTTATTTCTAAGCACCTTCTCCTTCCTGTCTAAAATCTCTACCGGTAGTTCTACGTAGGACAAATCCGGCTGAATCTCGACTGGTTCTGACTCTATCACCTGGTTTGAATCTGGATAGAACCTCTTCAACATTGACACGTGGAAAACGTTATGAACATGTTGTAAATGCGGAGGTAGCTCTAACTCGTAAGCAACTTTCCCAACTTTCTTCAGGATTTCGAACGGCCCAACGAATCTTGGACTTAGCTTTCCTTTCTTCCCGAATCTCACTAGCCCTTTCCATGGAGATACCTTCAGCAAAACTGGTTCTCCTACTTCAAAGTTAATGTCCTTCCTGGATCGATCAGCATATTTCCGTTGTCGATCCTGTGCGGCTATCAATCTCTTCTGTATAAGTTCAACCTTGTCCTTGGTTTGCTGGATCAGCTCGGTTCCCAATATCTTCTTCTCGCCTACCTCTTCCCAATATAATGGAGATCGACACCGTCGTCCGTATAAAGCTTCATATGGTGGCATTCCAATGCTGGCGTGATAGCTGTTGTTATAAGAGAACTCCACCAAAGGCAGATGGTCATCCCAACTACCCTGAAGGTCCATCGCACACACTCTCAACATGTCTTCAATCTTTTGAATCGTACGCTCGCTTTGGCCATCAGTCTGCGGATGATATGCAGTGCTCATGTTCAGTTTAGTTCCCAGAGCTTCTTGAAATTGTCGCCAAAATCTGGAATTGAATCTCGGGTCTCTATCAGACACAATCGAAACAGGGACTCCATGTTGCATCACTATCTCTTTCAAGTACAGGTGAACTAATTTGTCCATTGTATATCTTTCGTTGATCGGTAGAAAATGTGCCGACTTAGTTAATCTATCAATGATAACCCAAATGGCGTCGTGATTAGCTTTCGTCCTGGGTAATCCCACCACAAAATCCATGGCAATCTGTTCCCATTCCCATTCAGGAATCTCTAGGGGCTGTAACAATCCACTCGGCCTCTGATGCTCTGCTTTAACCTTCTGGCAAGTGTAACACTTACTAACCCATTCTGCAATCTCTCTTTTCATGTCTGGCCACCAAAAATTTTCTTTCAGATCTCGGTACATCTTCGTACTCCCTGGGTGAATTGAGAACTTTGAATTATGAGCTTCTTGTAAAATTTCATTCTTCAGTTCCGTCACATTAGGAATCCAAATTCTAGAAGAAAATCTTAAGACTCCTTCCTCGTCCTTTTGGCTGCTTAACTCTTCTCCCGACAATTCATTCACATCATGGTTCATTATTTCTTCTTGGCACTTTCTGATCCTCTCCAACAGTTCTGGTTGAAATGTCATTGCGTAATTCAAATCAGTTGCACAAATTGGGGCACGAATCTCTATTTCCAGTTTCTCAAATTCCCTGAATAATTCTTGGTTCATAGTAAACATGTTCAATCTTTCCTTTCGACTCAAGGCATCTGCTACCACATTGGCTTTCCCCGGATGATAATTGATGGTACAATCATAGTCTTTAATCAGTTCCAACCATCTCCTTTGTCTCATGTTAAATTCCTTCTGGGTGAAAATATACTTCAAACTCTTGTGGTCAGTGTAAATCTCACACTTCTCTCCATATAGATAGTGTCTCCAAATCTTGAGTGCAAAAACAATGGCTGCTAGTTCCAAGTCATGGGTAGGATATTTCTGTTCATGTATCTTCAATTGTCTGGAAGCATAGGCTATCACCTTGTCATGCTGCATCAATACACATCCCAGTCCTTTATGGGACGCATCACTATAGATCACAAAGTCTCCTTGTTCATCTGGCAATGTCAACACTGGAGCCGTCACCAACCTCTTTTTCAGTTCTTGAAAGCTTTCCTCACACTTGTCATTCCAAATAAACTTCTCACTCTTCCTTGTCAACTTGGTTAGTGGAGTGGCTATCTTTGCAAAGTCTTGGACGAATCTTCGATAATAACCTGCCAATCCCATGAAACTCCTGACCTCTGTCGGTGTCTTTGGTCTCTCCCAATTCAGTACAGCCTCAATCTTAGCCGGGTCTACTTTAATCCCTTCACTGCTTACCACATGCCCTAAGAATTGAACTTCTTTTAGCCAGAATTCACATTTTGAAAACTTAGCAAACAACCTTTCCTTTCTCAAGATCCTCAACGTTATCCTCAAATTTTCCCTATGTTCCTCTTCTGTCTTGGAATATACCAAAATATCATCAATGAATACAATTATAAATTTATCCAAGTATCTCTTAAATACCCTGTTCATCAAGTCCATAAAAGCAGCTGGTGCATTTATCAGTCCAAAAGCCATTACCAAAAATTCATAGTGTCCATACCTACTTCGGAATGCCGTCTTAGGTACATCTTCAGGTTTGATCTTTAGCTGATGGTAACCCGATCTTAAATCAATCTTCGAAAAGTGGACAGCTCCTTTCAATTGGTCAAACAAATCATCTATCCTTGGCAATGGATACTTATTCTTAATAGTCAATTTATTCAACTCTCGGCTGTAACGCCCCCAAATCCACCCTGACAGGGGACCCGGGTCGTCACGTTGTCTCAATATGATTTGGCTCAAATTCATCTTGAAAATATCATACTCGAAAGGCTCAAAACTCATCTCAAAACAGAATACTCAAAAGACTCATTACTCATCTCGAAACAGAATACTCGATAACTCATTTGATATAACTCTGAAAACTCATGATTTAAGAATGAACTGGTCTTCCACCTCTCCGTATCTCGGTGGGGCGATCAACTAACCAACCAAGAATACCGGCCTCCAATGACACCGCACTTCGCTCGATCACGGCTACAATACGATATCAACAATAATATATATATGTATGAATGCTAGC
Organism: Saposhnikovia divaricata; assembly: GCA_036435485.1. Classification (NCBI taxonomy): domain Eukaryota; kingdom Viridiplantae; phylum Streptophyta; class Magnoliopsida; order Apiales; family Apiaceae; genus Saposhnikovia; species Saposhnikovia divaricata. Next base: position 157,888,975 of record CM071595.1, read on the forward strand.
ATCATAATGGTTATCAATTCAACCAAGGCAACAAGGTGCCTAATTATTCTCGGGTCCGTAAAACGGTACACGAGTCTCTCTTTCTCTATAATGGGCCTCTTGCCCAAAATTGACCAGTAGAATACAGAATTCCCGAATATTTGGGGTACAGATAACTTGAAATAATTCTCCCAGAAAATATTTACAAATCTGGCGGACTGCCAGTATGACTCGATTTTACCACCAATCCGAACAATGCACTGATGTAAATTCTCAATAATAATAATTTATCGGTTGACATGAACAAAATGCCAAACCTTGACAATAAGATCGACTATCTCGAATTTATGAGAATAGTCTTAAGATTGAAGTAATTGGGAGTCGTACTGAACAAATAGTACTTCTCAATATTTATAATACTCAACATTGATGAACGTTTAAATAGAATATTTTTCACTTGATCGACGAATAAAAATCTCTAACAATTATAATTTTAAACTCCTATCGGTTAGTTCAAACGAGGAACTAACTAAAAGATAATCAATAAATAACGATTGAATTTGTACAATAAATTCAATCGAAAAGAATAAATTTAACTATCCCAGACGAATGAGATTAGTTTCACTGAATCAAAATAATAGGTAGCAGTCTGTTGAGTCAAAGTTTGCAATAGTTGAACCAACATAGGGTCCATCTGATTTCTAGGAGGTGAATTGGTTCGCTGTTCAGGATTGGTTTGTTGACCAGTAAGTTGGCGAGTTCTTCTTGGAGGCATTCTCAAAACTGATAGGGAAAAGTAATTTGATCAATAACAATTCAAGTTATAATTGGCTTACAAAAGTTTATCAAGAGTAAAAAAAATCAAAACAGTTGTTCAGGGTTGCTATACGAAGTTTGATGGCAAAATGTAATATAAAGATATGACAAGAGATAAAAATTGTGTGCACAATGTCGTGGAAATAATCATCGACTAAATCAAGGTATATGAAACTGACAAGTGAATGACGAAAATGAATATTTATAACTGATCAACATCTTTTATACCAAATTGGTACAAGCGTAAGATCGCTTCAATGGAAAGAAAATGAAATAAAATTCAATCATAATGAAAACTACTATCTCTAGTCGACAATACAACAATAAACGATACCAAAAATGGTTAGTAGTACCCAGCCACTCCCTTACTTCAGTTCTAATCCATGCCAATAATTGCTTTCGTATCTCGTTCATAGTACTTTCGCATTCTCTATAACGTTCACGACGTCTGTAAAGCCTTGCTCCCAATCAGATATTTGGATGCATCGAACTTCTACTCGTGTGATACGTCGAAAGACCCTATAACGTCGCAATACTCATCTTACTAACCAAAGGTGAATCCCACCTCAAATCGCTCTACTTAACATCTAATACGTACTCCAAACTATTGCAACTCGTTTCTTAATCTAGACTCTACTTCCTACTGTTTCATGGACCTTAACCTGTGGCTCTGATACCAACTGTGACGCCTCGCAGATCCGGGATACAGATCCGGGCTCACAACTCACTTAAACAATACAAACCTGTAAATGCGGAACAATAATAATACAATCCCTCATCCAAGATACGAGCACAGGCTAAAGTTTGAAACAAACACTGCTAATTACTATTACAAACCTCAAATATAATTTAATACAATCTGATAGATCTTAAATGTCTAGTCTATCCAATCCATTTATTACAACAATACACGAAAATAAACCAGCTGCACTCTCAATCATCAAACCTCACTCCCCTGGCTGCCGAGCCACTAGGTCTAAACATCCTCGATCTTAACTGGAAAAGAAACATTACATTGCAAGGTGAGCCAGAAAGCTCAACAAGAATATCCCTCAATGTATAAATAAATAATAAACTTTTAATCGTTCCAGGTATTAACTACAAGCCATACTGGAATATCTGAAAGGTGAATCAAGTTCAGTGATATGAACAGATAAATTCGGATAAGTTTCGACAATCAATAATGCCATAAGAAAGTGGCTCAACATCAACTAGAGTCAATTACTCAGAATGTTAGAACTGGTCCATCTCATAATTTTAAAAACAAAGTTAGGCATGCTGATCAGTCACGCTCTAACCCGGACAGTGCACAAAGCAAAGTCCTCATCGGATCCAAGGCACTGAAAGGCCTTACACATCGACCAATATATGGTCAGACCAATTAAGGTCAAGTTTTATATAAATCCACCAATTCTAACCTTACGTTCAGGTGTCGGTACAATTGACAACCTTTAAATCATAATTAGGTGTCGGAAGATTGACAACCTCGATCACAACAATCACTGGAAGTTCACGATCCAGGAAAACAACTCAAAGTGAATGTATGATAACAAATGGTACAACATCTAGTATCAATGAGTTCGATACAACAATGGGGTGATAATGAAGAATCAACAATAATAACAATAAGTGTCGTCTAGATCGATACAAGAAATGGGTAAATCGAATGCAACGATATTATATGCGTCGACGAAGTCGAACGCCACAATCTGGGTAATAATAATTAATCAAGAGTAATAAGGCATCGAATAGAGCGAATGCCTAAAAAGGTTGAAATGAATCGTCAATGATAATTTAAATGAATCTCGTCAAAGTTGATAAGAATAATTCAATGGATTCATGCTGTGAATAATTTAAGAATGATTTCTTGAACAATAATTTAAAGGGATACATGGCATAGCATTTGTATATTTAATAGGATAACAAGTGATAGAAAAATACTTGCCTGATAATAAGGTCAAGTCCGTCTAAATATTCTCGTAACCTTCTGCTTTAGCTTTTCCTTTGCTCCTCTGACTCGACTCTATAATAAACGTCTCGATTCAATTACTAATACATCTCACTATTCACTCCACGTATTTCATATAATTCACATAATTTACATAATTCATTTAGCACGTAACATTTATATTGTCCTAGCGGACACATTCAGATCACGTAATCAATTAATGGAACTCTACAATTATTTTTAACATATGTCCAAACCTCGTCATAAATTAAATCTCGCTTCGAAATATTTTTAAAACAATTTTCATAATTTTTGGGATTTTTCTAATATTTTTAAAGCATTTAAAACTCAAAACGGGCTAATTTGGAATTAAATATCCTCAATTATATCAATTAAATAAATAATTAATAAAATTATTTAATAAATAAAATCATTTATTAAATAATTAAATCAATTAAATATTATTTAAAATTAATTAACATAATTAAAAGTAATTAATTCTAATTAAAACAATTTAAGAAATGTTTTGTAATATCATTAATTAAATAAAATAATAAAAACAAAATCCAAATTTAAAATAAAACATTTCCGGAAATATTATTCTGAAATTTAGAAAAAAATTTAAATCATTTTTCGAATTTATAAATAATTTTTCAAATTAAAAATCATTTATAAAAAATGATTTTCGGATTTAATTTATTTGAAAACAGATTTTCAAAAATTAGGGACCAAAGTGTGAATCTTGAAACTACAGTATTCCAACTTCATCATCTTCAATAGTGTAGGTATCAATCGGTAAAAAGCTCGGTGACCAGCTTTAATGGAGGTTCGCCGGAAATCTGAAAATTTTTCCGGTGACCGCCAAATCTTCCGGCGACCATAACTTACACATAACTTAACCAAATCAAGCGTGTAATATATGCATTTTGAGCAAAATTTCAAGACGAACCCAACCGTGCCAACGAAAACAGCAAAAACACAACCAAAATCCGGCAGGGTGGTCGGAAAATTCGGTAGATTTCTTTACAAATTCATATAAAATTGAAAATTGATCATTTGATGAAATGGATTACATATTAGGAAACTAGATGATGTGAGCTTCGATTCGACTGTAAGATCGTCGAAATCGGACTCCGATAACACCTCCAATTGTTGGTTTGATTCTCAAGAACACGAAGAACACGAAGAACACGAAGAACACAACAATCAAACCTCGATTTCTACTTGATATGGAACTCAAAAATCAACATATGATATACCAAACTGATCAGGAGAAAATTATCTACAACATGGAATCATAAAATCACATAAACAATCAAGTTTACGAAAAATCATAATTTTGAATCTTTAAATTCGAATTTTGTAAAAATCATATAAAATCAAATATTGATCCCCCATGAATTCTGGGCACATATTTAGAAACTAGATTTTTATACCTTTGTTTTGACTGCTAGAACGTTTGATTTCGATTCCGGGAAGTCCTCCAAATTGAAGATTGAATTGATGAATGTTTATGTTGAATTATTTTTGGAGAGCATTTTGAATTTTTAAGATAAAAATGATATGATTGATCAGATGGTGTGCTGAGACAAATCTGGAAAAGCTGGAGGAAATAAGGGAAAAGCAAACTTTAACTTTTTGCAATAGTGATTCTTGTCTGGCGTGCTGTCTGCTCCGTTAATTGTCGAATAACAGCCATTCTGTACGTCGAACGAATGACGAGTTTTGCTCCAAACGAAACGATTCGAATTCGAGCGATTTCAAAACTCTGGAAATAAATTATAATTTAAATAACAAGTCAATTGAAACTTGTTCGAACGAATTTGAAGTTACGGAGTTCTAAAAACGCAGAAAATAGGGTTTCGGGCCTGCGGCCCGCCGAAAAACGTTTTCACCACTGTATTTTTCGAAAAAGCGAAACGATCGTTTTAAAACAACACATAATACATCTAAAGCATATAAAAGACTCTTTTAACCAATTAACACGTATATCCACTTATCAATAAATTTAAGTAATATAACAGCTCAAAGTACGAGAACGTTTAATTCTTCTCGTAAATCCACTTAACGGCAAATATAAAAATATCAACTCGTCTAAAAAATCCACGATTAAACATATATTACCACAAATAAAAATACAGGTTCTTACAGCCACTGTTTTCTCAAGAATTTGTTTCAGCTCTCGATTTGAAATCTCCACTTGCCCGCTAGTTTGAGGGTGATAAGGTGTAGCAACTTTCTGAGTCACTCCATACTTTCGCAAAAGATCTTCAATTAATTTATTTCAAAAGTGAGACCCTCCATCATTGATGATGGCCCTAGGCACTCCAAAACGTGTAAAGATATGCTTCTGTAAGAACTTCTTAACCACTCTACCATCATTTGTAGGACTAGCAATCGCCTCCACCCATTTAGAGACGTAATCAACTCCCACCAAAATAAATTTGTTACCATAAGATGATGGGAACTGGCCCATGAAATCTATGCCCCAAACATCAAAGAGCTCAACCTCAAGAATAGGTTGCAAAGGCATCTCATTCCGTCCTGAAATATTTCCTGTTCTTTGACATCGATCACAAGTTGCAACAAAGCTTCTTGCATCTTGATACATTGAAGGCCAATAAAATCCAGACTGCCAAATTTTGCAACAGTTTTCGTGCTACTGTTGTGACCACCACATTCTAAAGCATGACAATGATTCAAGACATTAGGAATTTCCTCGTGTGGCACACACCTCATCATGATACCATCAGCACATTCCTTGTAAAGAAGTGGTTCTTCCCAGAAGTAGTGTTTTACATCAAATAAGAATTTCTTCTTTTGTTGATAAGTCAGTCCACTTGGTACAATGCCACCCACGAGATAATTTACGAAGTCCGCATACCAAGGTGTAGACAAAGATACTGCAAGAAGTGTTTCTTCTGGAAATGCATCATTGATAGGTATATTAACTCCTACCACTTCATCTCCCTGGTCCAACCTGGATAAATGATCAGCTACCAAGTTTTCAGAACCTTTCTTGTCTCGAATTTCAAGATCAAACTCCTGGAGTAAAAGAATCCAACGGATTAGACGAGGCTTGGCATCCTTCTTTTTCATCAAATAACGAATTGCAGCATGATCTGTATAAACAATCACCCTAGACCCAACAAGTAGCTCTTTTTCAGTGGTAGCATTATTGATATGTGCATCATCAAGTGTCTTGCTTGCATAGTATATCACATGCATGCGTTTTTCCTTCTTTTGGCCCAAAACAGCACCCACAGCATAGTCACTAGCATCACACATGAGCTCAAAAGGTAAGCTCCAATCAGGGGCTGACATGATAGGTGCAGAAGTAAGTTCCTTCTTCAACCTATTAAAAGCAACAAGACAACTCTCGTTAAAATCAAAGACACTGTCTTTTTCAAGTAGATTACAAAGAGGACGAGAAATTTTAGAAAAATCTTTGATAAAACGACGGTAAAAACCGGCGTGTCCAAGGAAACTTCTAATCTCCTTCACAGATGAGGGTGGTGGTAATTTCTCGATCACTTCGATTTTTGCCCTGTCCACCTCGATGCCTTTACTAGAAATCTTGTGCCCAAGCACAATACCATCCTTTACCATAAAATGACACTTCTCCCAATTAAGAACAAGATTAGTGTCTTCACATCTCTGCAACACTTGAGACAAACTGGTTAAGCAAGAATCAAAGGAAGAACCATATACAGTAAAGTCATCCATGAAGACTTCCATGGTTTTTCCTAGAAAATCTGAGAATATGGCTGTCATAAGTCGTTGAAATGTAGATGGGCCATTACACAAACCAAAGGGTAGTCTACGATATGCAAAAGTACCATAAGGACAAGTAAAGGTTGTCTTTTCTTGATCCTCGGGAGCAATGGGAATCTGAAAGTATCCCGAGAATCCATCTAGAAAATTATAATACTCATTACCCGCAAGTCTTTCGAGCATTTGATCAATAAATGGGAGAGGAAAGTGATCTTTGCGAGTAGCATTATTTAATTTTTTATAATCAATACAAACTCTCCAACCTGTTACAGTCCTAGTGGGGATTAATTCATTATTTTCATTATGCACGACATTCATCCCACCCTTCTTAGGTACAACATGAATTGGACTAACCCGGTTACTATGTGGAACAGAGTATATAATGCCAGCATCTAACAACTTAGTTATCTCTTTCTTAACCACATCTTGCAAATTAGGATTCAATCTTCTTTGTCCCTCAATCACAGGTTTATGATTATCTTCTAAGGAAATCCTATGCATGCAAAGAGCGGGGTTAATTCCCTTGATATCTTTAATTGTCCAACCAATTGATGATTTAAATTGCCTAAGCACATTTAACAATTTATCAAGTTCATCATCATGGAGCAAAGCGGACACTATCACATGATATGTATCATTAGGACCAAGAAAAGCATACCTTAGATTAGAAGGAAGAGGTTTGAGTTCTACCTGAGGTGCCTCCGAGATTGAAAGTGTCATCTCAATTGTCGGCGTACATGTTTCCTGCATATCAAGTGCAAGTGCTTCTTCAACTTCTTTATCATCTAAGGCTTGTTCCACCTCTGCTAAGTCTGTGTCTCCAAGACTTACGATCTCATCCACTATGTCAACAGTGAAACATGTAGCATCAAATGAAGGCATCTTCATAGCTTTGTTGAGATCATATTCAACCTTTTCATCACCAACATTTAATGTCAATTTTCCAGCTTTGACATCAATTGTGGTTCCAGCAGTAGCCAAAAATGGTCTTCCCAGGATAATGGGCATCTCAACATCTTCATCCATCTCCAATACCACAAAATCACAAGGGATGAAGAATTTATCCACTTTGACAAGTACATCCTCAATAATGCCCAAAGGATACTAGATAGTACGATCAGCCAACTGAAGTGAGATTCTTGTCTCCTTGAGCTCTCTAAGACCAAGTCTTCCACAAATGGAATGTGGCATCAAACTCACACTAGCCCCTAAATCACACAAGGCTTTAATATTCTCCATTGCTCCAATAGTGCATGGTAAAGAGAAACTTCCAGGATCCTTCAATTTCTGTGGAATTGCTTTTTGGATGACTGCACTACATTCCGCATTGAGAGTAACAGTTTCCACATCTTCAAGTTTCCTTTTTCTGGACAACATCTCCTTAAGAAATTTGGCGTAGAGTGGCATTTGAGCCAAAGCATCAGCAAATGGAATATTAATATGCAACTGCCGCAACATAGTCAAGAACTTCTCGTATTGCTTCTCTAACTGCCTGTTGTAAAGTCTCTGTGGAAATGGAATAGAAGGAACATAAGGTGGCGGAGGAACATACGGCTTTTCTGTTTTTTCTTTCTTCTTATCTTCATCCACTTTTTCTGACTTTTCTGCATCAATCTCTACTATATCATTTTCTTTTTCCACATCCCTCTCTTTAGACTCAAGAGCCTCAACCCCGGGCAACTCTCTTCCGCTCCTCAAAGTAATTGCTTTGCATTGTTCCTTACCATTCTGGTCGGGTTGACTTGGAAGAGAACCCTGCTCACGAACACCCATCTTGGAGGCAATTTGTCCAATCTGTGTTTCTAGCATCTTTTGAGATGATGCCATCTGATTTATTCTTGATTCCATATTAGCCAATGCCCCAGAGGTTCCTTGCATTATTTTATTTAGTGCAACCTCCCAATCAGCAGGTTCTTTCTTTGGCGGTGGTTGATACTGCTGTTGTGCTTGATACGGTGGTCGTGACTGAAAACCAGGAGGTTGATTCTGCCTTGGAAATGAATAGGAAGGATTAGCCGTATGATTACTACTGTAAGAAATATTGTTGTTTGGCCTTTGATTTGGATTGTAGTAGGAGTTATTCTGAACAGGCCACGGCTGTCTTCCCTGAATAAAAGATGCTTCTTCTGGAAATTGTTGCACATAAAAGTTCTGACTAGCACTATAATCATTATACCCTTCAATAGGTGGAGAAATAGCATTCACATTTGCCCTTTGTCCTCGCATCTCCTGAGTTAAAGTATCCAATTTGAGAGCCAGCATGTTGATCATCTCAGAATCTTGTGCTGCTTTTGCTGAGCTTGTCCCACTAGGTGCCCATGAATAATTATTAGATGCCAATTCCTCAAGGAGTGCTTTAGCCTGTGTAGTTGGTGCCTTCTTAAAATTTCCACCAGCAGCCACATCCAAACTCAAACGAATATCTGCATTCATGGCCCCATAAAAAGTACTAATGATCTGCCAATCTTGCAAACCATGATGTGGACACTTCCTCAATAATGCCTTAAATCTCTCCCATGCCTGATATAGACCTTCACCCGGTTGTGCTTTAAAACTCATAATCATAGTCCTCAATTGTTGCGTCTTGTCAGAAGGATAATATTTGGACAAGAATGCAGTAGAAAGACTCTCCCATGTAGCAACCGTGGTGTCTGGAAGTTGTTGAAACCATTCCAAAGCTCTTCCCTTAATAGAGTAGGGAAACATATGGAGACGAATCTTGTCACTCGTAACACCATTGATTCTGAAAGAGCCACACATCTGCACGAAATGCTCTAGATGTCTGTGTGGGTCCTCTAGTTCAATATCTCCTTCAAAAGCTTGATTGCTGATCATCTGAATTAAGCTTGGATTAATGTTGAATTGGGCTGCCCCAATCTCTGGAGTTTTGTACATGCAATTAGCAGGATTTGGTGTCTCATGGTCCTAAATTGAAGTCTCATCAATAATAGCAACTTCACGATCTTCGTCAGCCATCTTAGATTTTTCTTTCCTTTGCTTTGCCTCTTGCCTTAAGATTCGAGCACTGCGTTCGATTTCCGGATCAAATTCTAGATTTCCAGCACTTACTGTACGTCGCATGCAAGAGTTTGTGCACCTGAAAAGACAACACCAATAAGATAGAGTTAAAACAAAAGAACTATATATTTTTTCTTTTTTCTTTTTTTTTATTATTATTATTATTATCTAATTTTTTTTTAATGTATTAACAAACACAAATAAAATTGAAAAGAACTAAACTAAATTAATCTAAAAAATCTAAGTTTGAATTAAAACTAAATTTTAATTTAATCAAATTAAAACAGTTTGGGTTTTTAGAAATTTGGATTTATGCTATTTAATTCCTAAAATTATGAATTTTTTTTAAAAGAAAATTAAATTAATCTACTTAAACTAAAAACAGAATTTTTCATTTTTACTATTTTTTTTAATTATTATTATTATTATTTTTATTTATTTAAAAGAAAATTTATCTATTCTGAATTTACTATTTAATTTAAACTAATTTTTAAAAGAAAACTGAATTTATCCTTCTATTTAAAAACTAATTAATTAAATTTAAATTATTCTAAGCTATTTACAATCAAACTAAGTTATTACAATTTTTTATTTTGAGAAAACTTTAAAGAAAATGCGGACATCAAATATTCATAAACTCCATTAGCCAAAAAAAACAAACCAATCCCCATAATAATTATTAATAAACCAAGAGCCTAAATATCCAGCAAATTAAATTACACAGCCTCAACACAGTTGATTTAGTAAGACTCTTGTAAATAGAACTAGCCGAAAACTCATAACTCGGGAAACAGCCTCACTAAACCCAGTAAGATACACGGCAAGAACGCAGAGCAAAAACACAGAACAGAACAAGAAATCACAGACTCGTTAAAAATAAAAATCAACTGCCTAAGTACATCAAACCTAGCAAACAAGTTCAACAGTAAATTTATAAAAACAAACCAACACAAAAACTCAAAAGGGCAACATAACACCTCGAAAGAGACACAGTAGCGTAGCAAAACCACATTACAAACTCAAAGTCTCGGCACAAGACTCGGAAAAAAAAACAGCAATTCAAGAACAAGAAAACACTACAACACTCTCGACTAATTTGGTTGTAAACAGAAAACAGGGGAAAACTCAGACATATAACTGTGAACAAACGCAATAACTCGCAGCAACTTAAACGCAAGCAGCATGGAAATTCAATAATTAGCATAACCTGCAGCTAACTCGACAAAACAGATTCTAGCAACCGACGATCACAGCAACACTAACCGAAAACTCTTAACAAACCAACAGTAAAGATTCGGTAAATCAATTAACAAGCAAAACTCAAAACGAAATAGATATGCGGCAACAACCAACAATCAATAAAACTACAACCTCAATTCGGAACTAATCAACAAAATTTCATGACTCGGAACTCGGAGAACCACAGACTCAAAGAAACACAGTGACACTCGACCAAAGCAACAACAAAAATCAAAAGAGAATTTAACAACGAACAAAAAAAAAGAAAGGGGGAAAAGAGTGTGGTCGTGGGTCAAACTTCAAACAAATAAAGAACAACGAAATGAGGACAGCTCGAGGGGAATTTAAGACGTAAGAAAACAGGGTGAAGGGGTTTATTAATCCGCAGGAAAGAAAAAAAAGAAGAGAAGATAGGAAGAGAGATTTGTGGTGGGTTTAATCGAAGAGGAAGTTGGGGAAAGGGGAGTTCGGTTTGGACAGAAAAGAAGAAGGAGGAGAGGAAGGCTGTGTATTGTGGTTTATTCGAAGAGAATAAAAGGGAAATGGGTTGTTGTTTTGAAAAGAAAGAAACAGGGGCTTTGTTTAGCAAGGAACTGGGTTTGTGTCGAACAGGGGAAACAAAACAATGCTTCGAATTAATACTAAAAACACATAAAATAAACACTGAAATTTTAATAAAACTAAAATATTTTTGTTATTTTAATTTTTTAATTTTTTTTTAACTGAACAAAATAAAATCTAAATTATAAGAAATAAATAACCTAAACTTAATATTGATGCCTTCCCCGGCAGCGGCGCCAATTTGTTGACAGTATTTTTGTGAATATAAGTTCGTTCGCAGGGAAGGAATTTTAATACAAGTCTAAGTTTAATTTCTTATAATCTAGAATTATGAGAAATAAGTGGTGTGATTTGTTATTAACTAGAGTAAAGCAATTAAAACTAAGATTTACTGATGAGGAAAAACAACCCGAGAACTAGGTTTCTTCAATTGGTTCAATAATGTTGATGTGATGCAATATAAATATTTCTCATATTTTTTCTAAAAACAATTCTTCTCACCTTTATAATGTTCTCTCCCAAGATACAATATAATGCCTCCGATTATACCTCAAAAGTCACTCCCATGATCAATTAAAATATAATTATAAACTATTAAAAACCAAGAATTATAAGTTTCATAGTTCTATTATTAATCTCCCGATTTAATAATTGAACTATGTCTATCAAATCATGAACAAGAATTATGACTCCTCTCCCAATTTGTCGTAATACCTGTGAATACAATTAAAGGTTAGCTACTCCCTTAATTGGGTTAAGCCCTCAATGATAGATTAGCAAAAGTAGAGAATTAGCATCACAATCAAACAATTATATCACCAATGAATACTACCTAATTCTCGGATTATAGAATTAGCTACGCATGCTGGATAAATAAAATAAGCATATATTAAGGGGTAGAATCATAATAAAAAGAGTGTAGAGTGAAAAAAATGCAACTTGAAGAATTTAATTCTTCTGAAATAGTAGCCACTAAAATGAAAGAGCCCTCCAAGTAATTCCCTTAAAATCTTCAACCGAAATAGAATTTTGCCGAAAATTAAACTGTATGAATTAAAACTAAATTTTACAAAGAAAAGAGAGAGAGATTACAAGAGAGGAATTTGATCTCTAAGAATTGGTGTGTTTTCAAGCTCAAGAACTACATCTATTTATAGCAAAAATTAGCACACCAATAATAATAAAAAAATAAAAAGAAAAGAAAAAGAAAATAAAAACAAAAGAAAAGAAATCAAATAAAAAAAAAAGAAAGCAGCCGAAAGCTGCACTACTAATTCCATTTCTTTTCTTTAATTAAAAATAACAAATCCACTTGCTTTACTGTCAACAAATCGGCCACCTTTTGTTGTTTAATATACTGGGTTCCGTATAAATGCTTTTTATCCCGCACAGCTTATAATCTTTAATTAATAAATAATTAATTAAATCCAGAAATTATAAAAATAAATATCTAATATTATTAGATATTTATAAATATAATTTTCTAAATAAATTAAATATTTATTAATATAAATAAGTCCTTAAATCCTAAGCTGCGGTCAATTGAGGACCTGGAACCGGACTCCTTTCGCTTAACAAAAATTATATTAATTCCAACCGGGATTCCTGCTTTAAGAATATATCACTTTCCATTTTTTTGTGAAAATTCTTATTTCCTCATTGCTCGTCCAGGTTTAATCTACGGTCTCTTGATGATCTGAAACCGGGCTCCTTTTGCTTCCAAAATTATCCTATAAACAAAAAAAAATATCTTAGCATCAAATTCAAATTAAAATGCTACTAACAAGCACAAAATTAAGGATAAATGAGAGATAACATGCTATAAAATATATACAAAATTAGCATGTATCAAAAAGTCTATGAAAGTTTTTAGAAGTCATTTCATTAGGAGTTATCAAAAGTATTTCAAAATTTTGGTGACTCAACAAGAATCATTAAGAGTCATTAAAAGTCTATAAAATCAATAAAAGTTATTATCCCAAAAATTATCATTAAAAGTCATAATACAATATCATCCCCTAAAATTTACCTTTTATTCAATCATGTCAATTAAACTCATAATTGTCAAATAATTATATTATTTTATATGAATTTTTTTTGTTAATTTTTTTTATATATTTTATATGAAATTTAACATAATTAATACATAATATACCATATTAATTAAATATGGACTATTATTTCAAGATAAAGAAAATAGGAAATAGTGTACAATAAAAATGGGATGGAGGTTGTAATTTTTTTTTAAAAAGAAATTACAAGTAAGGTGGTGTTGATCCCTGATCCTCAATGTGTCACTCCTGTTTTCTTCTAGTGCTTCATGTATGTCATCGAGTGTTGTAGATTTCGGAAATTGGAACTATTCGGTTGAGGTATCGATTTACGATTTATTGGGTAATTCGGTTGAAAAATCGGCGATTTTTGCAACATCAGCGGAATCGGTTCCAAAATTTTGACCGATTTTTGGCCGATTTTATCGACGATTTTCAGAAATCTGCCGATTTCAATAACAATGATGTCATCTTTTCCTGATCCAAACGAGACCCCGTTTTTATTTTATTAGTAGGCCATCCTCAACTAAAATTCTACAAATACTAGCTCATAGCTCGTGCAAAGCACGAGTTACATTTAATTTTTTGTAATTTGGTTATAATGTAGTATATAATATTATAAAAATTAATTTTAATATGTTGTTCGAAGTATTCGAACCTTACACCTTTCTATATAATAACTTTTAGTATTAAATATAAATTAATAAGTTGTTGGCAGTAATCGAACCTTAGTTCTCTATATAATAACTTTTAGTATTGTATCTAACGATTATTATCTATTTGAGTTGAAGATCTAACGATTAGAAGTGAAAGAGATAATCAGTAAACCAAAAATGAGAGGTTAACCCAACTACAAAATATATCCCCATTTGATTATTATAGTATAGTATAGATTACATTTTGTATTGAATTGAACATTTATTAGATAATTTTTAATGTTTTGTTGGAAAACATAAATTTTTTTAAATTTGAAAGAATTAAGGAAAATATAATCAATTTGGAGTTAAAAACAAAAAAAATGATATTTATTAGGTTTTAGATACTCAAATTACTATTTGTGCTTTACTTAGAATTTTAAAATCAGATTTGAACGACACGGATCTTAAAAAAAATCTTTAATTTCTTGATGATTTAATCATTATCTAACCATTGAAACTACCCATAAAAAAATTAAAAAAGTTTTACGTTGAAAATTCTTTTCAATCTAGGAAATCTACTTATATGAACTATTCTATGTAAAGGATAATAACTGATAAATCTAATACTAAAATATATTACATATGTTAAAATATTTAAAATATTACTAAATATCTCGTGATTGAATTTCGTCAATAATATATTATAATTAAAATTTATTTTACTATTTACATCTATACAAATTTATAATTTAGGGTTCAAATCTAATCAACCACATATCAATTTATTTTATTTTAATATTAATTATTCTGAATACGATTATATTTATAATATGACTACTATTTAATATTTTATTACTAAATTACTACTCCCTTCGTCTCTTATTACTTTTCCTGTTTGGGTTGGATGAGTTTGCAAACGCACATTTTTAATTGTTAATATATTTAATTTCGAATTAGTATTAATATAAAAATTTCACTGTATTAAAGTACTCACAAATACGAATCAAACAAAATCACTCATGACTATATTTTGTCTTCTAAATTATGCGTAAATTAGTAGTCAATCGCTTACAATGAATTGTGTAAAAAGTCAAAACAGAAAAAACATTATGAGACTGATAGGTCCCGTATACAGGTAAGATAAGCTGGGGGGTTGAATAGCTTATCACCTTTTTAAGATTTAGAGCTTAGCTTTTTGAAAATTCTTTCCTCTTTTTAAACTTCGTTACTTGTCAACAAGTAAATAAAGTGCGGAAAATAAAGAGAGAAAGAAGAGAGAGTAGCTCACGGTCGATTTTATCCTTGTTCGCGATGCCCGCAACCCCTAATGGATTCGAACACCCCTACTCCAGTCCCCGAGCTCCTCCCTGGACTCGAGATTTTCACTACTACAAAGATACTCTTTTATAGTAGGCGGAGAATCCTTTACAACTCCTTTGACCACTATCTATTTATCTTGGAGCGATACACACACGTATCCTCCTCAAAATAAAATAGCTAAATACAAACTACAAAACTTGTCTTGGAGCGTAACTCCCCGTCACCTCCTCAAAGACTTTGTAGTACCCCTTTGTAGACTATGTACTTCTACAACTTTGCTGGTCTTGGATCTTAGGTCTTAGGTCTTGGGCCTTCCCTTTTCTTCACGGTGCAAAGGCTTCTAACTCCCCGTTAGTACGCCTAGGACTTGGGTCTTAGAACAAGAGTCACCTCACTTTACTTCACCTCACTGCAAAGATTAGAATACAAGTCCAACAATAACCAACCAATTTATAAGATATAAAAATCCGTGCAAACTAGTATGTTACGGTACTAGTCACTGGGACGCTATTACGCGTTAAGATAATATATAACGGCAAGGGATAAGTCACACGAATGGACTTGTCACACAAGCGGTAAATTCACTAACACTAATTACACACCACACAAGCACATAAAACGCACACGTACAGAACAGTAACTCGCTTATCTATACGATAAAACGAGGGCCGCTATTATGCGTTAAAATATTACACACTCACATAAGAAAGAATATTAAACTAAGACACAAGTAGTGCAAGTAAGCAACAAAAATAACAAGTGCTTTAAGCCCTTCGGCCGAAAGGTAAAGAGGATGGAATGACCGGATTTTTCAAAGTCCTAAAACAAGTGCAAGTAGTCTTGTTTAATAGATCCTTGTTCAAGATATAAAGATAAGACAAGTGAGTAATCAACTTCAACTAGGGCTGAGCAAAACCGATCCGAAACCGAAAAACCGAACCGAAATATGTTAATTCGGTTCGGTTCCAAATTTTCTAAAATTCCGGTTTTTTCGGTTTTTTGGTTTGGACCGAAATATAGTTCGGTTCGGTCCGGTTTTTTTCAAAATAATTCAGTTTTGGACCGAATAAACCGAATTATAAAAATATATATTTACATTTTATATTTTATATACACAAATAATATATCTAAGTTCTAACAGCCTCTGTTTAAGTCTAACACGGTAATAGTACACGACTAAAACACGAGACCTAATCACCTAAATTGAAAACCTCGCCGCCCCTCGCCGCCCGATCGCCACTCATCAGTCCTCAGGCATCACTCACCAATCTAAGTTCGGCAGTTTGTTTATTGACTTTACCTCTTAGTGCTGCTGTCTAGTTAAACACAGGTTACACAGCAGACATCATGGATAATGCTTCCTCAATCCTCATTTTTTTAACAGATTTTTTAAACTGTTTATTGACTTTACCTATATATTTTGTATCAAATATTGGCACACCAGACCTTGTATTTCTTCGTAATTCTGCAAACCAGTGACCAGACCTGCTACTGGGCTATATATTTCATGTTTTGAGTTGTGACTTGTGATTTATTATTCATTGTCATACACTTCTACTTCAATTTATCTTATCTCCTGCTGTAATTCAGTGGTAAAAGGGTGCTTTAATGCCTTTCTATTATGCTGTAATTTATGTTGTGACTTGTTTTTTTGGCCAAATTTCGGTTAAACTGGACCGAACCGAATAGACCGAAATATTTCGGTTCGGTTCCGGTCCGGTTCATATTGCAATTTCGGTTCGGTTCGATCCTTTAAAAACCAATATTTTGGTTTTTGGTTATTTCGGTTCGGTTTTGGACCAAACCGACCGCTCAGCCCTAACTTGAACAAGATAGACTACTAGTAGTAGTTATGGCCGAATGTATTAAAATGGAAAGGCAAACAATAACTACTAACTTGTTTTAAAGAGCTAGCTTGTACAGTCTTGATTCTTTAAGTCCTTGTTTGAAAATCATGCATTAAAAAGAGCAAAGGACTTGGGTATACAAGACTAACAACCAACTTATCTTTTGATTTCAAAATATCAAGTTTAAACCACTTAAGGTAAACAAGATGTAAGCTTTTTGTTCTTGAATCAAAAGATAGTTAATTAGCCTTTTAATCCAAATACTCAACTTGGATTAAAGGACTTAAGTGAGATGATTCTTAACTTCAATCTCAAGAACACACCTTACAAGATGTCAAATATACACTACACGAATATACTTCAAGAACAAGTGTATATTAGTGACAAAATGCAAGAATGTTGAATATTAGTGTTTATAAGTGTAGATCTAAACCAAACAAGCAATAAACACTAAATATTCAAGCCACCCACCACCACTTCTACTATATATACTCGACTTATATATAGGAAAGTGAGGAAAAATGAAAACCAACTTATAACCCTTGAGATCTAGAGAGAAAACAAGAGAAAAAGCTAGTAACGAAGCCAAAAACACACAAAATGAGTCGCCGGAAAATGGCCGGAAAAAGGCTTTAAGGTCAGACTTTTGGAGGCTCAAAAGGTCACTTATAAATTGTTAAAACAAGGTCCAAAGACCACAAAAATATTGGTGACCAAAGGTGTGTGTCTGGGAGCAAGTAAGGTGAAGAAAATCGAGCTAAAATGAAGATAGATCTTGAAATATTTTAGGCTTGAAGCAAAGAAACGTTTTTGCAACTTTGGCTACTGGAAAGAGAGTGTTTCTAAGCTTATTTCACCAGCATATACTTGGCTCTAGGGGGCTTATTGAAATGGGGGTAAGGGGCTTTTTATAGCAAAAAATAAGGCATTTTTGCTTTATTTTAAATGCTAAAAGGCACATGGCTAAAAGGCAAGTGGGAGGAATCTTCCCAAGGTCACATCAGATGTAAGAAATTAAAATTTATTGACAAAAACGTGTTTAGGTGTCATTCCATTTAACGAAACGATTAAAAATTGAAAAACGCGCATACCAACGAAACGAAAAATCGCAATAAATTATGAAATTTTGGGAATCCCCTAGAAATGTTCCCCGATGAATATGGTCAAAATTTCACTTTGAAATGAGTTGACCAACTATGACTTTTAAATGACTGATAAATCAATTACGTATCGATTTAATGGGTCCCCGAAAAAAGTCATCCAAAATTTACGAAATTAATTCTACAATGTCCTATAGGGAAAATAAGGACACATTCAAAGTTTCAAGTTAAAAAGATGAGTGGAAGCATTTTTACGAATTTTTTGAATGTTAAAACAGCCTTCCGGAGTGACCGAAAAATTCATTGGTCTTTACCGACAACTTAGACAAAAGTTTTGACTTGATAAATATTCAAACATAATATTCCATATTAAATCATGACTATGAGGTCCAAGGAAGATTTAAGTTCGAATTAAAAATGATTTTATCCGGATAAATAAGGATTTTTGGGTATTTCGGAATAAAATCTGTTTTTGGTCTTTCGGCATGACTTTTGGCAAGACAAATTCATTATAAATATCAAGTAAATATATCAAGAATATTTGAGAGTAAAACATTTAATAACAACACTCTTTTAAATAAATCGAACAATTTGACTCGTAAAAACAGTGTTTAAAAATTCTCGATTTTTGTGCCTTTAGCCGAATGCCTAAAATCTTTTGACATAAACAACCTAGAATATAAAATACCATTACCATGATATTCTCATCCTAAATCAATGTCGAAAATATGTCGGAAATCATTTTTAGCTCGATTTAACCAGTTTGACTTGATTCCCGAATAGTGTCGTCCCCGGGGGAGAATTCTAAGTGTAATCCTAAATATAATTTAATTTCATAAAAATTTTAAATTCATAATATTTGAACTTTACAAGAATCGTGAAAAAAAAATTTGATAAGTGAAAAAAAAAGGTCTACTCGAAAGTTTAAATTTTTTGAGTATTTTTTAAAAAAATGTTAGAATTTTTAAAAAGAAAATTCAAAAATTAAATATCTTATCATAATATTATTCATACGAGTGTTTCATTATAATTGATTGTAGATTGTCGAATTAACAAATCTGAAAAATAACCTCTCATGTTATAAAAGCGAGAAGTACATGGGAGGTGCTTTTTGCTTATGGGTTGCCAAACATGTTCTAATTCTTTTAATAGAATTTGTATGAGTTAGAAAATTGTACCAACGTGCATATTATGACTTAACTTTGAACTAGACAGAATTAGTATTATCATATTTATTATGTGTTTCCTAGGAATCGATGACAATATTAGTACTCCTATATTATCTCTCCTACTTTTATTATATAACTAGCTTATAATCCGTGCAAAGGGTTTCTTTTAATAGGTTATAAAATTTATTTAACATTACAATTATGTTTTTATATAATCCTTATTTTTAATAATTTTTTAATTTTAATTTAATATAAATTTATATAATGAAATGCATGGTTTAAAATTTATTTTGTAAAATTCTAAATTAAAAATGTCGTTGACGGGTTCGAACTTTGAATTTTTAGTAAATTAATTTAATCATATAATATATCTTATTATTAGATCTAACGATTGTTATTTATTAATAAAAATAATGATTTGTATATATGGTGAGATATTTTTGGGTGTATATTAGTGATCTCAAGATTAATTTTAAATTAAAAAGTACTCCAGGTTTTAATTACAAAAATTACTACTAAAAATAATTACGGAAATATATGGTGTGATATTTTGGATATATATTAATTATTGTAATATTAGTTTTAAATTAAATGGTAAAGTTTTTTAATTAGAAGTAAAATATTTAGAAAAAATGAATAATTGAGTTGTTGGAGCAGAAAAAAGAGTCCAAGTAGAAGTTCAATGTGGATGAAGGAATTTTAATCGGAATATAATTACGTTAACATGAGTAATTAGCTTTTTGAGTTGTTTTTGTAATTTAATTATTTATACTTACACTTTAATGATATATATGGTGTTGCAAAAGAAGAGAAAAGCCGAAGAAACTTGTGTATTAAATTGATGAAGATGGTGTAAATTAGGTTTAGAATGCAACAGAGGTTTTAAGTTTAGCTGTATTAGTAATGGTGTAAATATAAAATACTATTGTGTTTTTAGGACTATAGCCAATAACGGATTAAAATTGATTTATTTTATATTTAAAATTAATTAAAAATTAAATTAACCAAACCGAAAACAAAAATAAATAGGATAACCAAACCGGAAACCAAAACTTTCAATGTTTCGGCTTTAATATAATATAGTACTAGCTTATAACCCGTGCGAAACACGGGTTTCTTTTGATAGGTTATAAAATTTATTTAACATTATAATTATATTTTTATATAATCCTTATTTTTAATAATTTTTTATTTTTAATTTAATAAAAATTTATATAATGATATGCATGGTTTAAAATTTATTTTGTAAAATTCTAAATCAAAAATGTCGTTGACGGGTTCGAACTTTGAATTTTTAGTAAATTAATTTAATCATATAATATATCTTATTATTAGATCTAACGATTCTTAATTATTACTAAAAATAATGATTTGAATATATGGTGAGATATTTTTGGATGCATATTAGTGATCGAAAGATTAATTTTAAATTAAAAAGTAACGTGTTTTAATTACAAAAATTATTACTAAAAATAATTACGGAAAGATATGGTGTGATATTTTGGATATATATTAATTATTATAATATTAGTTTTAAATTAAATGGTAAATTGTTTTAATTAGAAGTAAAATCTTTAGAAAAAATTGGTAATTGAGTTGTTAGAGCAGAAAAAAGAGTTCAAGTAGAAGCTCAATGTGGATGAAGGAATTTTAATCGGAATATAATTACGTTAACATAAGTAATTAGCTTTTTGAGTTGTTTTTGTAATTAAATTATTTATTTTAATAATTATGACGGAAGTTTTAAGTTTAGCTGTATTAGTAATGGTGTAAATATAAAATACTATTGTGTCTTTAGGACTATAGCTAATAACGGAATAAAATTGATTTATTTTATATTTAAAATTAATTAAAAATTAAATTAACCAAACCGAAAATCAAAATAAATAGGATAACCAAACCGAAAACCAAAACTTTCAATGTTTCGGCTTTAATATAGAAGTATAGATAGATAGGATATAATTTAAATAAATTTCATGATGATGACTAAAGTAAATTATATAATATGATAATTATTACATTTGAGGGGAGAAACTATACATAATTTTTTGAGCAAAACAATTTGGAATTTAAGATAAAAATTTAATAAATTTTAAATAATATATACCGACAATCATCAATATATATATATAAAGGAGGATAGCGGGAGTTTAGGTGGCGCTCTAATATCGTCTCAATCGATTTTTTTAATTTTCTAGAATTTTAAACACTAATAAATATAAAAATATCAATTAGCATATTAGAAGTAGAATAGGTGTTCGAATTTATAAAGGAGAAGAGTTCGAATTTATAGGTAAGACATATGATTAGAAGTTTTATTGGAAGTATAATAAGTATTTATAAGGCATACGATTAAAAATTCTATTGGAAGTAAAATAGGAGTTCGAATTTATAGAGAATAAGAGTTCAAATTTATAGAAAAGATATATAAATAAAAGTTCTACTAGAACTAATAGGTGTTCTAATTTATAAAGGAGAAGAGTTCGAATTTATAGGAAAGACATATGATTAGGAGTTCTATTGGAAGTATAATAAGTATTTATAAGGCATACGATTAAAAGTTCTATTGGAAGTAGAATAGGAGTTCGAATTTATAGAGAATAAGAGTTCGAATTTATAGAAAAAATATATAAATAAAAGTTCTACTAGAACTAGAATAGGTGTTTGAATATATAGAGCAGACATATAATTAAATATTTTATAGAAAGTACGATCTTCTTAAAATATATTTTTTATATAAGTTAATTATATTTATATTAGGAAAATCAATATTTATTCATAAATCCAATACTATTGTCATGAAAAAAGTCACCGTATTTAAAAAGAAAAGAATTGATGTGTTAACATAATAAAAGAACAATGAGTAAAAGAACAATCTCATGCAAGCAATCCTAAATAAATACATGAGTATCTATAAAATAAAGAGAAAATAAAATGTGTTTTCATTTTCTAAAACTCCAAAAATTTTAGAAACTCTAGAGAAAGTATAAATTGGAATTCACTCTATTTTTTAGGTTTTGATTTCAAGGAAAAAATTGTTGTATAAGATAAGTATCATCAATAATATGTAATGAAGTTAGAATTTAGATCCCAAACGAGAGCGGCTCGAAACGTGTTTAACGGGAAGACGGCTCACTATTAAAAATTGTACTAGCTATTAAAATATCATATGATGTTATAAATTATATTTTATTTTTAGGATTTGATTTTTATGGATAAACATTATCATACAAGTAATATGTGTAAAAGTTAGGTTTTTGGTCTTAACGAGAGAGCGAATCAATAGTAATAACTGTGTTTAACAAGAAAACGGTTCATTAGATAAGACCGTATAAAAGATGTTTAAATATATAATTAATACAAAAAATAAAATGTTTTATTGGAAGTAGAATACGAGGACGGTGGAGATGTCTTATACGATTTTTTTAAAACTATACATCTTTTTTCCTAGAAATCCTTTATTTTAACTTTTTATACAATTTAATTATACTTGCATTACAAAAATATATCCATAAATATAGTATTATTCCCGTAACGAAAAGTCTTAGTATGTTAACATAACAGAAAGACATTCCCATGCGAAAACTGTAAATAAATACAAGAATATCTATAATATACAGAAAATATAAGATGTATTTTCATCTTTTAAAACTCCATAAATATTAGAAAGTTTAAAAAATATAAAAATTGGAATTTACTCTCTTTATATAATGAAGTTAGAATTTCGGTTTCAAATAAGAGCGGCTCGAAACGTATTTAACGGGAAGACGGCTCACTAGAAAAGATTGTATTAGCTTTAAGAATTTGATACTGAAGTCATAATTTTTTTTATTTTTACGGTTTGAGATAAAAAATATTATATAAGTCTTTATAATATATGTTAAAAAGTTGGGATTTCCGTTTTAACGAAAGAGCGGCTCAATCGAAAGAATCGTATTTAACAAGAAATTGATTTATTAGAGAAGATTATTTAATTATAAAAATTTAATATTAATATTATAATATAACGTAAATGTATTGAATTTTTTTAAAAATATTGTAACGCCGCCGCGAAGCGCGGCTTTATCAACTAGTTTAAAGATAATTCTATATAGAGATATACAAAATCAGATACCATCATATGTCAAATTGGATTTGGAAAAAATTAGTTCGGGTACGTTTATTTTATATTAGATCGTTTATTTTACCTAACAAATTTAAATTTATCCAGACTCAACGGAATTATTATCCGATCGAGATTCGGATTCGGATTCTCTTTACTATATATATAAATCGGTCCCCCAATTGAATTACCACCTAGGGCAAAAAGAAAAGGTACGTTTTGATTTCAAAATTAATCAATTGATTGCTTTAGATGTGAGTAATTGTGTAATAGATTGCTCTGTGTATTTAGATTGCTCTGTAGTTGAATAATCACAAGTTAATTGTGTATTAATTTGAATTGATAGACTTCTGTTTGTTTGCTCTGTTGTTTATATCTGTTTGATTTTTTAACCTCACAAGATGGGAGAAAGAAAAGTATTAAACAAGTACATTCCACCTGATTTCGATCCGGTTAAAATTCGTAGCAAAAAAATTGGCGCTAAGAAGCAACCTGTTATTCGTAATATGTGTCCGATGAAAATTAGGTGTAATTTTTGTGGGCATTATATCGATAAAGGGACTAAGTTCAATGAGCGAAAAGAAGAGGTTATTGGCGAGAAATATTTAGGTGTTATTAAGATATTTAGGTTTTATTTTAAATGCTCAAACTGTTCGTCCGAGATTGTAATGTTAACTGACCCGAAGAATTCTGATTATGTGGTGGAGTCGGGTGGGACACGGTGTTTTGAACCTTGGCGTGTGGGAGATGAGGACGAGGAAGAGGTTTGGGATTATATGGAGTGTTTGGAGAAACGGAGTGGGGAATCAAAAAAGGAGATGGATAGGCTTGCTGCATTACATGAACTTAAGTCTATCAACTCGAGACGTTCTAAAATTAGTGTTGAGTCGTTGCTTGATAACTTGCGGCCTAAGGAAGAGGAGAAGGAGGATGAGTTGTGTGCGGAGGATGAAGCTATTATTGAGTCTAGGTTTCGAGGAGGAAAGGGAGAGTTTGTTAGGAGGATTGACGATGAAGATGATTGGGATGAGTGTCCTGCCGGTGATCGTTTAAGTAACAATAATTTGAAGAAAAGAAAGGTTGTTTCCAGGGAATTTACTAGGAATCCTACTGATGTTCTATCTCAAGGTAGTATTTTTGGAAGCGGTAATTCTGGTACACCTCGTGCTACATTCATTTGCAGCTCCGTGAAAGCACACATTTCTGCAGTCAAGAAAAAGGCAGTGAACAGAGAGGAGGGAACAGAGAAATCAATTTTTAAAGGTAACGGACATGACAAGAGTAACACTGCACTGCAATGTTTATGCAACGACTATGGCAGTGATGAAGAAAATTAGTCTCCTACAACAGGCAACATCCCAAACAGATTAAATTCAAGGTCTCAACATAAGACCTGTAATCGAAAATTGTATTAGGAATAATCATACTATGTTTCTATCTTAGCTTTGCATATTTTGAAAAATTATTATTGACGATTTTCTAATGGTATTTTTTATGGGACGAGCTATATATTCATCAATCCATCCTTGTGCATGTTCAAAATCCATCTCACTAGATATATGTCCGTGGCTGCATTTCCAAATTCCTATCATGCTTTCACTTTCTTATCAAGTGGATAAATGCACCCACATTCTCCATTTAGTTAAATTACTGGTCTTGCGTCTTGATGATCTTGTTATTGATATTGAAAACCTTATCAAGAGACTCACAAGTGGTGATTAATGTCAAACAAAACTGTTTCTATGATCCATGATCAGTGCAAATATGATGGTAAAAAAAATGCGTTCCCCCAATTGAATTACCACCTAGGGGAAAAAGAAAATGGAAAGAAAAGTTGCGATCAAGAGGGTTTGATTAAGACTTAAAAGGTACATTTGATTTCAAAATTAATCATGTATATACATTTAATTACGTAAATAATTGATTGCTTTAGATGTGAGTATTGTGTATATAGATTGCTCTGTATGTGAATAATTGTGTATTTAGATTGCTCTGTAGGTGAATAATCACAAGTTGATTGATTTTTTTACAAGTTTATATAATGTCTATTATTTGAATTGATAGACTTCTGTTTGTGTTTTGAATTTAGATACTGTCTTTTTTTTTTTGTTTTTGTTTTAGTTGGGTTATAATTATTGGTTGAGTTATATTTGTGTGTGTGTTTTTTTGTAGGATGGCTGAAATTAAGATTACCACGACGATACAACCTAGGTCGAAGAAGACACAGCCTAGATGTGTATGAATGATGCTTCCCATAACCATCACTTGCAAGACATGTAGAAGAAATATCTATGAGGGCACCAAGTTCAGTACTCACAAACAAAATGTCTCTGCCCAGGTAATACACTATATACATATCCACACGTATTGGTTTTGTAAAAGTTACAGGTAATTGGTTCTTATTTTTTACTCAATTGTTTGTTGTAGGCATATCTCGGAATCCAAGTATTTAGGTTCTATTTTAGGTGCCCCTGTTGTAAAGCCGAGATTTCTATTTAAGCAAATCAACAGAATTCAGAGCTCATTGTGGAGTCTGGTGCATTCCAAACTTTGCCTTGTCAAGCTGAGGTGACAATCTAGCTTCTCAAATATCCATTAACTCTTATTATTTAGTAAATAGTTTTTGAAGATTTGAGGGATGTAAAGAAATCTCTCGAGAGCATGTCTCGACATCGTAATACAAATTTTTTTTTTTATATATCCATGCACCTAATTTGTTAGCCAGTTTTAGTGTGTATGCTTCACTATCAATAATGGCACATTATAATCACAATCACTATGATCAAGTTGCACTAGCTCTCATAACTATAGTTTCTCTCGTGTTGTGTTCAATAATGCGTAAATATGCCATGTTATTTGTACATATTTCCATAATCCATTTCATCCTGTAGTATTAATGCAAAAGTTGATGCTTACTGTAGTCATGTACTTCTGCTTTGTAGATAAATACTTTATTGTTTCAGCCATTCTATCATGAGTCATGCTGTCCTTTAATTGTTCCGTCTCGTGTATTTTTAACTGCTGGTCAACTTAGTACCATTTGGTAAATCATAAATGTCGTATGGTTGAAGGTCTATCACTTTATTTCTTGTGATGTACATGTCTTGACAACTAGGAAGCAGTCATTTGTTGCTTACCTGACATTCAATATGGCGTGAGGAAACTAAGCACAATTTAACTTGAGTATAAAACTATTGTCCGTCATAATTTATGCTAGGACATTGAGAACAGTAAAAATAGCAACTCATGTCCAGTAGTTGGGAAGAATGTTGGAGGACTCTTAAATATGAAGAATGAAGATATAAATGATTTTATGTTATAGTGTTTAGCAATCCAGACTTTAAATCTGGCACTCTGGTTTATTTCTTGTCATGTTTTGGAGTGCCCTCATTTATGCAGGAAAATATCCCAAATAATTAACCTTAGAATTGTCCTACATCACATTGTGATCTTCTTTGGATGTGTATATAAGTGTCATGTTGAATCCATGGAAAGGGTCCTATTTACAAAACTTGTCTAAGGATATGGTTTTGTTCCGACTTTATTCCGATATGAGATATACAGTTGTGGAATGGAGGGTGTAATACTAATATTAAAAAGCAAAGCATGATTTCAAAATTTGAGGGAAAAATTTTTGTTGGCTTCCATAACTCTGCTAATCAATGCGATTCTAGGGTGTACATTTTTTCAGAGGTTCAAGTTTTGTTAGTGATTAGCAACTTATATTTTACTGTTATTGAAAAAAGTTCTTTAATGCCATATCAGTTCCAACAAGGAGCAGAATCTTAAAGTTAAAGAGGCTGGGATAAGTGGAACTCCTATGTAAGCAATGCAACCTCGTTAAAATCCCTATTTCAAGACCGTCAGATTCAGTAGCTAGTAGATACTTCAGGGCGTAGCCTATTTTCTGTGTAAATATAGTACTAGATGTTATCCTTACTTTCAGCTTTCAGTTCAAGCTATTTAAGTTCCTTTATTGCAGTCGTTGCTTTTGTAATTTTTTTAAAAAATTTTTTGCTAGTTAATTTCTGTACCTTTTAATCCACCTGAACAACATTGACAGAGTCCTCTGTGTACCTAGTATAGTACCCCCAACCATATCATTTCAATTAGATGCAGGTGCCATTCAAACTCAAATCCAATTACCTATAGAATAGCGGGATGTTCCTATGACACAGCTGTAGATACTTACAAGGGTTGCTTTGTTGAAGTTAGAAACAGAACCAAAAAAATCAGGGTTCTTTCAGTTTTTGTACATTTCCAGAATAAAGACCATACACCCATGACCCATTCATAGTAAGTAGTTAAAGGTTAAATTTTATGATTATGTCTGTGTTAAAATTCCACATATGTCTAGCTTCTGCAAAAATAATCAAACTTTAGTGGGTGAAGGTCAACATGGTCTTGTAAATGACAACAGGGACTAAAACTGGCAGTCACCTCAGTTCCGAGCCTTTATAAAGCTTCAAATACAGATTTGCGCCATATTGGCTGCACAGTTGTCCGCATAAACATGACACAAATCCAGTAAAACGTCTCGAATACAGTTCTTAGTCGTCCTAATCTGATTAACAAGAAAATGAGCACGTATGATGGCGTCTTCAGTGTTTCTCAATTTAGGGGCTGTTTGGCTGGCTTTATAAGCCAGCTTATTCGACTTTAAGTCCAGTCCAGCTTATTTACAAGTGTTTGCCTACCAACTTATTTTACTGACTTACGATCTTATAAGTTCATAAGTTGAAAGTTAGAAAGTCCCCAACATTCATCTTATTTTTCTTAACTTATTTCTTGATACACGTGATATATAATATTCTTCAAATCGTCAAAATCATATATCTTTTGATCCGTTCATTAAAAAATTGATATTTATATATCAAATTTCTCTACTCATCGAGATCTATCCATTGATATCCATTATTATATATTAAAAAACAAATATTTTGAAATTAATAAAAAAAAGTTAACTTATAAGTTCTGATTTACCAAACACTCTACTGATTTATAAGTTCTGATTTACCAAGCACTTTACTGACTTAAAATTTCTGATTTACTTATCACTTATAATCAACTTATGGGCTTAAAGTCATAAATTACTTTTTTTAAGTTAAGCCAAACGAGCACTTAGTAAATGTCCTAATCTGATTAACAAGAAAATGTCTCGAATACAGTTCTTAGTCGTCTTCAGTGTTTTCTCAATTTAGTAAAGAGGCAAATGTACGTATTACAACTGGATTTTATAACTCAAATGTTGAGACGTGGTAACTTAAGGATTAGTAACAACGGACTTTAAACATATTCTTTTTGTGTGGAGGTATTCCTGTGTCTGTAGTATACATCCTTAAGAATCTATAGCAATAGTAGAGAAATTTTAAAAAAAATAAATACTCCACAGTATTACTAATTAGTGGTACAAACCAGTAATTATATATATAGGCTAGCGTTCAAATAGAAACCAACCTTAGAATAGAAACTAGAAACCAACATTAAATAAATTATATTTCATTTATTTTAATGGTCCCGCTAGGGGCACCTTCACAAAAAACGTTTAAAATTCTTGGCTCTATTCAACAAAAATATAAAAAAAAATAAAATTTTTTTAAAAAAGTTACTGTTCACGTGCCACGTCATCACGTGAACAGTAACTTTTTTTAAATTTTTTTTTTATTTTTTTATATTTTTGTTGAATAGAGACAATAATTTTAAACGTTTTTTGTATGGAGTACCCCTAATTTGGTCATTAGATTAGCTTGAAATATTTAATTTAGGTTTAGTTTCTAGTTTCTATTCTAAGTTAGTTTCTATTAGAACAAGACCCTATATATATATATATATTCATGTGATAAGGTATAGAACTGAAACGGCACCTGAAGTTTCACATGGGTTACTGGGAAGCTTTTTGTGCGCCTTGTACACCTGGCTGGATCCAAAATCATATATCCAGTTCAAACCAAACCATTTTTTAAAATTTGGTCCAATAAAAAATCACACATTTTAAATGGATTTGGATTGGTTTAAAATCACATATTTTAGCTTAAATATGGATCTAATTTGGATCAAATAAGTGATATCCATATTTTCATATCCATATTACAATTGATATTGAGATTCTCATTGTGAAGCGTCTTTTTGATGTGTCTACACCGAGTTGGACCGTCTGTACCTGTCAACTCAAAGTAGTTTCGGAAAAAAATATTTTCGAAAAAATAATTTGGAAAAAAATATTTTCGAATAAAGAATTCGGGAAAAAAAATTTCCAAATAAATATTTTGGGGAAAAAATATTTTCGAATAAATAATTCGGAAAAAAATATTTCCGAATAAATATTTCGGGAAACAATATTTTCGAATAAATAATTTGGGAAAAAATATTTCGGAAAAAATATTTCCGAATAAAGATTTCGGGAAAAAATATTTCCGACTAAATATTTTGGAAAAAAAATATTTCCGAACAAATATTCGGGAAAAAATAATTTCGAATAAATAATTCGGAAAAAAATATTTCCGAATAAATATTTCGGGAAAAAATATTTTCGAATAAAGATTTCGGGAAAAAATATTTTCGAATAAATATTTCGGAAAAAATATTTCCGAATAAATATTTCGGAAAAAAATATTTCCGAATAAATATTTCGGAAAAAAAATATTTCCGAATAAATATTTCGGGAAAAAATATTTACGAAAAAATATTTTGGGAAAAAATTTCTTAAAAAAACATTCTCTACAAAAATTTTCCCAACAAAAATTCTAGGAAAAAATTTCCCGAAAAAAAATTTATCACCACAGTATGCCACCTAGGGGTGATCGCGGTGCGGGCGGTGCGGTTTTTCCCTAAAATCGCGGACCAACCCGCGCATGCGGTTTGGTCAAATTTCCAAACCGCAACCGCACCGCGATATTTTAAAACCGCATAAACCACACCGCGACAATGCGGTGTGGTGCGGTGTGGTGCGGTTTATTGCGGTTTACACCTTCGATAATAATAATTATAAATTTAAATTATTAATGCATGTGAAATTAGTTTTTAAAGTTCTTACTCAACCACATTTCTTAATTCGTATGCAGACCGTGTCTATAGACTTAACGAAATACAAATATTGTAGTATGAAATATTGTGATACTAAATAGATAAAGATGGGCTAGCGCATTATAATTGATCTCATAAGCCTCTAAAATAAACTATTACTAGGCAGTAGGTACTACTAACGAACAAAATAGCTTGCAAACTATCCACATGATATATATATATATATATATATATATATATATATATATTAAATATTAAATATTGCGGTGCGGTGCGGTTTGAACCGCATTTCAGAAAACTAAAACCGCAACCCGCACCGCACCGCGCGATTTGTCAAAATTTGAAACCGCAACCGCACCACAAAAAATAAAAATCGCGCGGTGTGGTGCGGGTTGATGTGGTGCGGGCGATTTTTGCGGTTTGGTACGGTTTATGATCACCCCTAATGCCACCAGCTTTAACATAGCACGCCGGAGGACAATAGGAAAAGGAGAAAAAGGAGAAAACATAAGACCGGTGGAACCTTTTGTTAGGAATTCCCGTTTCCTGTCTTTGCGTAAATTAAATACGGAGATTATAACAGTCAATAATAAAGACATGAACACCAAGATTTATACGTGGAAAACCCCCTTAAAGTAAAGAGGTAAAAACCACGAGACCAGCTCTGAATGTTTCCACTATAATGATAACAATGGTTACAATATTCTCTCTCAAGTTTACGAAGTAACACTTGAGGCACAACTGAATAGAAATATAACGATTCCCCACTCCTTCGGTACTTGACCGGATAACCTGGATGAACTCCCTTTGTAGCAACTACAACAGCTGGACGAACTCATAATGCTGCAGCGGGACAGATTCCGATGGCTGCAGCCTGACACTCACACAAACTCCCTCGAAACGAAAGAATAGAGTAGCACGAGGGCCCCCTATCCTGACCTGCTTGAAACTACCACAAGGTAAGTTTCCAACTAGACGGACTATCTAGCAGCTATATATACTGAGAAGTATGAGAGGAAGAAGAGATTTTGGTGTTTGGTGTGTTAACTAATGAAGGGGAGGGGGTATTTATAGGAGGGGGGAGGGGTAGTAGGTGGGGGGGGGGGGGTAGGTGGGAGTTTGAAAATAACAATAAGACACTTTGGCCGGTGCCTAACAATCTCCCCCTCTTTTCAAACTCACAGTTAATCATTTGCACTCCATACCTGCGCCCTGTTTGCACAGCTCCAACTTTTCTCGCGGAACCACCTTTGTCATCATATCAGACGGATTCTTATCCGTGTGTATCTTCTCTATCTGTATTACCCCATCCTCAACCTGTTCCCGTAGCCAATGGTAACGTACATTAATATGCTTAGTACGACTGTGACAAGTAGCATTCTTGCTCAAGTCAATAGCACTCTGGCTATCACAATACAACTCAAAGTTGTCTTGCTTCTGACCTAATTCTTGGAGAAACCGCTTTAACCAAACCAGCTCCTTGCCTGCTTCACAAGCAGCGATATACTCTGATTCGGTTGTTGACAACCGCAAAAGTGAAAAGCATCCCTGACGTGGACTTCATCCTATCTGGATGTCCTGCCATGTCAGCATCTGTAAAACCTTCCAAGACTGGTTCACCGTGTCCATACTTCAAGCATAACCCGGAAGTGCCTTTGAGATATCTGAGAATCCACTTAACTGCTTCCCAGTGCTTTCTTCCTGGATTTGACAGATATCTACTCACAACTCCAACAGCATGAGCAATATCTGGTCTTGTACAAACCAATGCATACATATGACTCCCCACTGCGGATGAGTAGGGAACTTCCTCCATATCCTCCCTCTCCTTGTCTGTTGACGGACACATATTCTTGTCCAGTTTAAAATGTCCCGCCAATGGTATGCTAACAGGTTTAGCATAATCCATATTGAACCTTTTCAATACCCGTTCAATATATCCCTGTTGTGAAAGCCACAACCTCCGAGTTGTTCTGTCACGAACAATCTTCATCCCTAAGATTTGTTTTGCTGGACCCAAGTCTTTCATATCAAAGAACTTGGACAAATCTTCTTTCAGCTTGCGGATCATGTTAGCATCTTGGCCGACCATTAACATATCATCAACATAAAGCAGCAGGATAATGAAGTTACCGTTAGGAAACCTTTGCACATAAGCACAGTGATCGGATGCAGTTCTCTTGAACTTATGATTCCTCATGAATGAATCAAACTTTTTGTACCACTATCTTGGCGCTTGCTTAAGCCCGTATAAACTCTTCTTGAGCTTACAAACCATGTGCTCCTTCCCTTTCACTTCAAATCCTTCTGGTTGGTGCATGTAGATTTCTTCCTTCAAATCTCCATGAAGGAATGCAGTTTTCACATCTAACTGCTCAAGCTCAAGATCCATGCTAGCCGCTAATCCGAGAACTGTTCGGATTGATGTCATCTTTACAACCGGAGAAAAGATTTCATCGAAATCAATGCCTTCCTTCTGTGCAAAGACTTTAACCACCAAGCGTGCTTTATACTTTACAAGCTTTTCATCATCCCTTTTTACTTTGAAGACCCATTTGTTCCTCAAAGCCTTCCGTCCTTTCGGAAGTGTAGTCAACTCATAAGTTTCATTCTTGTTTAAAGAATCCATCTCCTCTTGCATTGCTTTCAACCAACAACTGCTTTCTTTATGAGTCTTGACTTCCTCAAAGGTCTCGGGCTCCCCCTCATCAGCAATTAAGATATACTCGGATGAAAGATATCTTCCTGATGGTCTCCGTTCTCTCGTAGAACGCCGTGGCTGAGTTTCTTCAGCTTCAGGCTGAGGCAGTAGCTCCCCCTGCTCAACAGCCTACTGCCTCATCATTTGCCATATCATCTCCCCCATCTTCTACTGTATCTGGATTTCTAGCTTTCCTTGGTTGTTGAGTGCTCCCAAAATTCTCATAATTTTGAGACTCATGGAAAACCACATCTCTGCTCCTGAATATCTTCTTCGATTCAGGATTCCACAACCGATACCCGAACTCTTGATCCCCGTAGCCAACGAGAATACACGGAGTTGTTTTATCTTCAAGCTTTGTTCTATGCTCCTTTGGGATGTGTGCAAAAGCCTTGCATCCAAACACCCGCAAGTAGGAATAGGAAACATCCTTTCCTAACCAGATCTTCTCTGGAATCTCAAAATTCAGAGGTGCTGATGGAGATCGATTGATCAAGTAGCAAGCTGTTCTTACAACTTCTCCCCAAAATGACTTCGGCAATTTAGACATTTTCAACATGCATCTGACTCGTTCAACAATGGTGCGGTTCATTCTTTCCGCAATGCCATCCTGTTGTGGGGTGCCAGGAACTATTCTTTCATGCCGGATACCATGCTTTGTAAGGTACTTTTGAAACTCTTTTGAAGTGTACTCCCCCCCGTTGTCACTACGAAGGCACTTCAGTTGTTTCCCTGTTGATCTTTCAACCATGGCATGAACCTTCTGGAAGTACTCAAACACTTGATCTTTGGATTTGAGTATCTCAACCCACACCTTTCGAGATGCTTCATCAATGAAGTTAACAAAGTACCTATTTGCGCCTAAGGACTCCACCTCAAACGGACCACATACA
Source organism: Saposhnikovia divaricata (assembly GCA_036435485.1). Classification (NCBI taxonomy): domain Eukaryota; kingdom Viridiplantae; phylum Streptophyta; class Magnoliopsida; order Apiales; family Apiaceae; genus Saposhnikovia; species Saposhnikovia divaricata. Next base: position 157,923,154 of record CM071595.1, read on the forward strand.
TCAGAATAAACTCTTTCTAACAGCCCCGACTTTTTCTTTAGTGGACTGCTAAAGATACTCTATGTTGTTTCCCGAATAAACAATATTCGCACGGCTGCAATGCAGATCCTTTAGCAAATGGAATGAGGGATTTCTTTGCTAGAATCTGCAGCCCTTTCTCGCTTATGTGGCCGAGCCTCTTGTGCCACAATTTTGCCGAGTCTTCATCTTCAACTGTATTCAAAGCATTTGAACACATCGTCACTTGTGTCTTGTACAAAGAGCCACAAGTGGATCCTCTTGCAACCACCAATGAACCCGTAGTAAGCTTCCACCTTCCACCACCGAAGGTATTTACGTATCCCTGCTTGTCTAGCGCCATGCCTGAAATCAAGTTGAGCCGTAAGTCTGGAACATGCCTAACATCTTTCAAAGTCATTGAACAACCCGTGTTTGTCTCAATACAGATGTCACCAATGGCTGCGATCTTTGATTGATCTGAGTTACCCATTCTTACAGTACCAAAGTCCACTGACTTGTACGTCTTAAAGAATTCCTGAGTGGGTGTTGCATGATACGTTGCTCCAGTATCTATCACCCATTCGACCTTCTGATCATCAACATGTAAGCATTCTTCTTCCCCAAAAGAAAGGATCACAACATCTTCTGTCATAGCAGCTGTTGTACTTTTCTCGGCGTGTTTCCCTTGCTGACCATTGTTCTGTTGCTTGAGCCAGGCCCTACAATCCTTTTTGTAATGACCCTTTTTCTTACAATACTAGCATTCAACATTGGCATTTGATTTGCCACTGGAATTACCAAAATTCCTACTTTTACTACGTCCTCGGTTTGTCTCCCTGTAGTTACTTCTGCCCCTGTTCTCAGTAACAAGAGCCTGGGAATCGTGGTTGACTCCTTGTACCTTTCTTCTCATGGATTCACTAAGGATACTCTGCTTAATTGATCGCAACGTTAGTTGCTCAGTTGGTACAACATTAGTTACTGTCACCACTAGCTTATCCCAGCTGGATGGTAAAGTGTTGAGAAGAAATATTGCTTGGAATTTCTGCTCAAACTCCATCTTCATATTTGATAGTTGATTTAACAACCCTTGGAATTCGCTCATATGCTCTGACATGTTGTTCCCATCCTGGTACCTCATGTTCACCAGCTGACGAACTAGAAAAGTTACATTTTGTGAACTTTTCTCTTGGAACGTAGACTCTAATGTCGTCCAAAGCGTATAAGCATCTTCTTCTTCAGAGACATGATGATACTCCGAATTATCAATCCATCGACGAATGAGACTGATAGTTTTCATGTTCATCTTCTTCCAGTCAGCATCAGACTTTGCTGCAGGTTTAACTCCTTTCAGCTCCACCGGATCAAACAAGTCCTTACTATAAAGCAAATCCTTTATTCTGCTTTTCCACATCGGATAATTTGAAGCTGTTAGGCTTACCATTACACTGGAAGAATCATCCATTTTAATTTACCAAAGACTATGGGAATCTCACTTAGAACCACACAAGTTGGCCAGGAAAGTGGATCTGTTTGGGGAGCCTTCCGTATTAGTACGACGCGTTATCAAGTAACCACTGCGCACAAAGCACTTTCCTCGACACCAACAATGTGGGGCCCAGCTCTGATACCACTTGTTAGGAATTCCCGTTTCCTGTCTTTGCGTAAATTAAATACGGAGATTATAACAGTCAATAATAAAGACAGATGAACACCAAGATTTATACGTGGAAAACCCCCTTAAAGTAAAGAGGTAAAAACCACGGGACCAGCTCCGAATGTTTCCACTATAATGATAACAATGGTTACAATATTCTCTCTCAAGTTTACGAAGTAACACTTGAGGCAAAACTGAATAGAAATACAACGATTCCCTACTCCTTCGATACTTGACCGGATAACCTGGATGAACTCCCTTTGTAGCAACTACAACAGCTGGACGAACTCCTAATGCTGCAGCGGGACAGATTCCGATGGCTGCAGCCTGACACTCACACAAACTCCCTCGAAACGAAAGAATAGAGTAGCACGAGGGCCCCCTATCCTGACCTGCTTGAAACTACCACAAGATAAGTTTCCTACTAGACGGACTATCTAGCAGCTATATATACTGAGAAGTATGAGAGGAAGAAGAGATTTTGGTGTTTGGTGTGTTAACTAATGAAGGGGGAGGGGGGTATTTATAGGAGGGGGGAGGGGTAGTAGGTGGGGGGTAGGTGGGAGTTTGAAAATAACAATAAGACACTTTGGCCGGTGCCTAACACCTTTATGATAGAGAAAGTAATGGTTTTACGCTATTATTTACCATTGAAGGATTTATCCATAAAAAAATCAAGAGCTATTGCTACAAAGGGCTATCTGAACTTAAATATATGCCCTGATGTGAAGGAGGTATGAAGTTTCAGAGTAATACTATAATTTCATACAACATTTTCTCCTACTTGCAATGTCATATATGTCTACCTCGCATTAAGAGACTTATTGTTACTCATTCTGTCTGTGCCTCACCAGTTGTGTCCAATGCAGCGTCAGAATGCCCTTGTAAGAATACTTCAACATCGATCTTCTTATTAGGAAAGACATCTTATAGGGAACAAATAAAGCAAGAAAACACAACTAAACCGAAACAATTGCAGAGATCTATTTTATATGGTCGAAACTACAAACAAATGTCTTGTAGTGCTAAAAATTAACTGATATGTGACTACCTCAGACGTAGTATAAACAGCCTGATCAATACCTTCATGAGCACATTTAGTTGACAAATGACAGCCTGCAGCTGCAATAAGTCAAACCGCAGCGAAACCTACAGCTCCACCTCCTGCAAAATTCAACGGCGTTGTTAACTATCTGTTTTCTAGTTGAATAATAATTTGGAACACCGCAATGGTTGTGTATTTACCACATAGACCATGATGACTTGCTGAATGGTTCTTCAGTTATCCAAATGTACCATCATCAGATACACAAATTCACATTATAAATTTGCAGCATTGGAAGAAATTACTGTTCATGGGGGATAAAGTAAGATTTGAAATGCTAAAAAAAATCCCATTACTCTTTCATATATATATATTTTTTGTTAAGAGTTATGTGCTCCTTGTGATGTTGTAGATGATTTGAGCATATTAATAGATGAATTTTTATAATCTGCATCATTTGGGAATCGTCTTAGTCCTGGTGGTTTTCATAGCGGCCTCGTCCTTGGTTGGTTGGCGCGTAGAATTCGTCTTCTATCAGAGCATATAACTGGGATATGTTGTTTGTCTAATTCTTTTAGGATATGGTCGATCGAGGGAATTTTATATCGTCGTGGGGTAATAGGGTATATAGGGTATATTGATCTTTTCATTAGAAGTTCTCTTTTCCCCTGATGTTAAGTTCTCCTATAATCCCATACGGAATAGAAAATTGTATTTACGTCCTTTTAGATGTAGGGTTAAAATAACACATCTATATATACACGTTCCACCATTACTTTCTTCATTCACAAATTATAGAAAAGTACATAAAAATAACACATCTATATATACATAAAAATTCCTAAAATATTAGGAAAAGTACAGAAAAATACGAGAAAAATTATAGAAATATTTTCTTGACAAATTGAGCAATAATTTATAGAAATATTTTCTTGACAAATTAAAGTCTCGAATAAGGCAAATCGTCGTAAATGTGTAGGTCGCTCCACACTTTGCATTAAGGCGATACTCGTGAAATACTAGTGTACAATTATAAACCCAGACCCGAGTCTCGAAAAAAGCCGTTAAAACTTCAAGGAAAACCTGATTAGTTTTCCTAGAAGTTGGGGGGGGGCAAATGACATGGGCTAAAAATAAACCCTAAAGTCACAATTAATTTTGCATTAATTAGACCTAGTTTGGTCCAAATACGAAACCCATTTATGAGGCCCAAAACCCTAATTAAATATTAATTTCGTTATTAATATTAAAGGTTAATTAACAGCTGGGAAATACAAGTCAGATAAGGATGTTACTCCTGCCAAACTTAGCCTCCAAGGCACAGAGTTTAATATGGGAATTGACTCCTACAAGAAAGGAGTCTAGAACCTTCCTCAAGGCGGTGACTTGCTCACCAAGTCACCTAACCCTACTACAATTCTTAGGCTCTCACAACCTATATAAAGGGCCTGACCCCCATTCTCAGAACTACGTTGGCTTGATTCTCTAACAATACAGAGATACGTAGGCATCTTGTGATGACCGTTTAGTCTCGAACGCAAGAACAACCATTAAAGCTCGAAGCCCACCATCTCTTGTATTTAATACATACAAACCCTAGCCGCAATTTACAAACCCTCGTTTTTATTCCACAACAATAATATAGCTACTCTTATATTACCGGACCTCTATACTTTTATGATGGTTAACATATATTAAAATGAATTATAAATATTGGATCATGTTTCTTGCAGATTCCTTAAACGGACAAATTAGAACTCTTATATAAATATCATAATATATATATATATATATATATATATATATATATATATAATGATATTTATAACAAACACCAAATAACAAACACCTTATATAACAAACAATAAAGAACACCTCATATCTAATCTAATATAAGAGTTCCTTCATGGCACCCAATACAAAAAGTTGTTATTTTTTTACCCTCTATCCATCCAGCAAAAAAAATAAAAAAATTAAAAAAATTAAAAAAAATTACTGTTCATGATGACGTCACTGCTGAGTCAGGATGACGTCATCATGAACAGTGATTTTTTATTTATTTTATATTTATTTTTTTTCTTGATGGATAGAGGGAAAAAAAATAACAAATTTTTGTATTGGGTGCCCCTGGCGGGGCCAATGGATCTATTAGATCTAACGTGTTCTTTATTGTTTATTATATAAGGATGTTCTGTATGGAGCAATGACTATATATATATATATATATATATATATATATATATATATATATATATATATATATATATATATATATATCAGGGGCAAAGTTGTCCAAAAACATAAGATATATAATTCAGAGACAATTCATATTTGGTTGACAATTATATTGATTTAGAAGTAATCTAATGAGTAATAATGGTTCTTCAGTTCTCTTTTAGTATTTGTTTCTCTCTTGATCCAGACCCTATAAATATTCTTGATAATTAAATTATGGTCAACTGAAACATGAGTTTTTTTTTTAATATTAATATTAAAGTAAGTAATTGTCATCAAATTATTTAATCGAAAAAATATAATAAATGGTTTTATTTAAAAAAATTCAAAAAATAAAAATTTAAAATAATTAATTGATCACGAACCATGCTTCGTGGGCTAGTAAACAATAAAATATCATATAGTGGTTAGCACTCTAGACTTAAAATCTGGCCCTTTGGTAATTATTATTATCCTTAGAATTGTCCTACATCACACTGTGATCTTCTTTGACGTGTATAAATGTCATGTTGATTCCATGAACAAGGATACAGTTCTATTCCAACGTTATTCCTAAGGGGATATACAGATGAGGAGTGGAGCGTGTAATATTAATATAAAAGCATAGTATGATTTGAAAATTTGAGGGAAATATTTATATTGTGGTGCTTGTGCCTTCCATAACTCTGCTAATCAATCTAATTCTAGGGTATACATTATTCTAGAGGTTTGAGTTTGTTGCGAATTAGCAACTTAGATTTTCCTCCAATGTATTACGGTATCTGTTTGACTTGATTAGAGATGATTTTACTGTTACTTGAAAAGATTCTATAATGCCATAGGCAGGTCCAACAAAGAGCAGCATCTAAAGTTAGAGGCTGGGATAACCGGAACTCGCATGCAAGCAACCAAACCTTGTTAAAATACATAACGTCAGATTCCGTAGCTAGTAGATAATTTCGCAGGAGTAGATACTAAGCTCTATTGCATTGATAAACATGGAGACCGTGCCCTCACTCCTCCCTACCCTTCTGAAGACTCTATAGCGATATAAACACCTCTGGTTTATTTACATATTCGAAATTTAAGCTCTTCTTTCACTTGGCCGTTTCTTGTTGTACAGGAATATGAAGTTGGAGTATCTTGATAAGTATCTTCTACATTTTCTGACTGTTATCAAATTGTACAGGTATGAAAGAGTGCCAGACACTTGGCCTTACAGAACCAATCAAGTTCAAGTCCACAGACTAAACAACATCAAGTGATCACATATTAATAATTTAAAATTAATTTACTAAACTTTCTCTACTTTCGGAAGATTTTTTTAACAACAAAGTGATAAATTTTTTACATACTCCTGTCTGTTTTTTTCTAAAATAATTGGAGTGGTACAAATTGATAAATTTTTTACGTACTCCTGTCTGTTTTTTTCTAAAATAATTGGAGTGGTACATGTTCGACTTTACTTTCTGTATCCATCTGTTTAAAAGTAAGGAGCAAGTGATAATATAGTTAAACTACATCAAACAAAGAAAGGGTTAAAATCACATATTTATTTTATCTACAAAAACTAATCCTTGCCAAAGATTCCTGGGAGGTGATACCAACAGAAAGATGGCTCTACCAACTATTCCAGGAATCACTCTGAGTTCCGGCAATGCGAAAAATATGCCAGTTTTGGGACTGGGCACATCAGCTGCTCCCTCTCCAACAGCAGAAGCTGTCAGAAAAGCAGTGCTTGAAGCAATTGAGCTTGGCTATAGGATGTTTGATACTGCTACCCTTTATGGAACAGAGGAAGCTCTAGGTGAAGCCATATCGCAAGCTTTTAGTCTTGGCTTGATTAAGTCTCGCGATGATCTCTTCATCACCTCTAAGTTGTGGTGCACTGATAATCATTCGGATCGTGTCCTCCCTGCCCTCAAAAAGACTCTGCAGTAATACACACACCACTCATTTCACTAAGCTGATGAAAATCTCGGAGTTCAATTTAATTTGTGTATTGTTGTGCAGGAATTTGAAGTTGGAGTATCTTGATCAGTATCTTATACATTTTCCGGTAAGCATGAAGCCCGGGGCAAAGCCTTTTCCAGAAAATCCTCAAGATGTTGTTCTGATGGACATCAAATCTGTTTGGACGGCAATGGAAGAGTGCCAAACACTAGGCCTTACAAAATCAATTGGTGTCAGCAATTTCTCTTGCAAGAAGCTTGCTGATATTCAGGCTTTTGCCAAGATTCCTCCAGCAATCAATCAAGTAAGTTCAATTTCACCAACTAAATAATATTAAGTGGTCGGTTTCATCCTTGAGGTTGTCGCTTTAGTCTTCAACATACATTCCTCTTTAGTAATTAGGAACTCTAACATATAGTAATCTGTATAACTGTTTAACATAAAAATGGAAGATTGTAAGATGAGCACAAACACAAGGCACAAAAATTTGTAAATTGCTCTTTCTGATTATGTTAACAGGTGGAGATGAACCCGTTATGGCAACAAGAGAAGCTGATGAAATTCTGTCGGGCAAATGGAATCATGATAGCTGCTTATTCTCCTCTTGGAGCAGCAGGAGCCAGTTGGGGAACCAAAGGAGTATTAGAGTCTGAGGTTCTAACAGAAATTGCAAAGTCGAAAGGAAAATCTGTAGCTCAGGTGGCTTTAAGATGGGCTTATGAGCAAGGGATTGTCATTGTGTGTAAGAGCTTCAACAAAGAGAGACTAAAGCAGAATCTCGAAATTTTTGACTGGGAGTTGAGTGCTGAAGATTCCAAGAAGATTGCCGAAATTCCCCAGCGCAGAGCAAACCTTGGGAAAAAATTTGTCTCTGAAACTGGTCCTATCAAGTCAGTTGAGGAGCTTTGGGATGGAGAACTATAAGATGATTGTAACATGAATGTAATAAGTCATCACTGCCATTATGTCACTCCAGTTCTTTTTTTATGCATGGAAGGGGATGATAATCAAAGTTGTCTCTGTTTCAACACTGTGGACATTCATTTATATTGTAATCTCCTTCATAGTCCAACAGACCTATGGTGCTCCTTGATCCTCGATATGTCGCTTCTGTTTTTAGCTAGTGCTTGTGTTACATCGACAATCTTCTTCGTAATTTCGACTTGCTAAATAAGCCATAGAAGTCTGCTGCCTCCCAAAAGAGGATGGGGGTCAAGAACTCCTATGGGGCTTTTCGCATGTTGGCCTTATCATTGTTCGTTCAATGCAGCTGGAACTATGCTTTTACATTTTTTCTGTAAAAGATTCTAAATAGTCACATAATTATATCTCTGCTGATATTCCGACCCTAAATTCTTTCTTACTAAGTGAGGAAACTATTATAAAGGTTAACAATGTGACTGAGAAATGGTTTCAAAAATAACATTTACATAGCTAGACCTTGAACACATATATAGCATGCTTGTACTTGAGCTGGCATACATGTGCTACTAGATCGCACTACACTACTAACAGCTAGCATACATGTGCTACCACTACTACTAACAGGTGCTATCATCATGTGTATCACTGCTCTACATGTGATGTTGCATGTGCTGTTGTTGGTCTATTAGTTCTAACTGGTATTATGTGTTAATATAGCATACACGTGCTACTAGATCGCACTACACTACTAACAGTTAGCATACATGTGCTACCACTACTACTAACACGTGCTATCATCATGTGTATCACTGCTCTACATGTGATGTTGCATGTGCTGTTGTTGGTCTATTAGTTCTAAATGGTGTTATGCGTTAATACGCCCCCGCAAGATGGAGGAGCCATTGGATACTCCAATCATGGAACGTAAGTATTGAAACTGCACACGTCCAAGTGGTTTAGTAAGAATATCGGCAATCTGATCCTTTGTACTAACATGGTGCACTTGAAATTTACGTTGTTGGACCTGTTCTCGAACAAAATGGTAGTCTAAAGCAACATGTTTCATTTTAGAATGGAGGACAGGATTGGGACAGACATAAGTAGCTCTGATGTTATCGCAAAAAAAATTTGGAGTCTGAGATAACTTAACGTCCAATTCTGAAAGAAGATGTTGAATCCACATGGCTTCAGCGGTTGCGTTAGCTAGAGCTTTGTATTCTGCTTCCGTGGAGGACCGAGAAACAGATTTCTGGCGAGTGGATTTCCAGGATATAATGTTGGGTCCAAGGTAAATAACAAAACCTATGGTTCACCTTGCAGTTTCCTTGCAACCTCTCCAATCGGCATCTGCAAAAATTGTTAAAGATATAGGCTGATTACGTCGAAGAACAAGACCATGATGAATTGTGTCTTTAAGATACCGTAGTACCCTTTTGAGTGCCTGGAAGTGCTTGACAGTTGGTTGGTGAATGAATTGTGACAATTTGTTGATAGCGAATGAAACATCAGGTCTTGTAATTTGCAAGTATTGCAGGCTGCCTACTATGCGACTGAAATCAGTGGCATCAGCTGCACCAGATTGAACATTTTGCTCCAATGAATCAGATGAACTAAGAGGTGTGGCGACACTTTTTGCTGCAGACATACCGGATGACTTAAGGATTTCAGTAACATAATTATGCTAGCTGAGGAACAAGCCTGTAGGAGTATGAATGACTTCCACCCCCAAAAAGTGATTAAGCTGGCCTAAGTCTTTCAGAGAAAATCTGCAATTAAGACTATGAACAAACGCATCGATAAAAATATTGTTATTGTCATCTACGTAAACCAAAAGATACACTATAACATTGTTCTTGTTGTAGATGAAGAGCGAGGCGTCAAAGATAGAGGTCGTGAAGCCAAAATCAAGCAAAAATTTGCGCAACTCTTGATGTCAGGCATGAGAGGCCTGTTTTAAACCGTAAATTATTTTTTTGAGACGACACACATGGTTGGGATAATTAATATCCACGAAGCCAGGTGGTTGTGTCATGAAGATCTGCTCTTGTAATGTACCATTTAAAAATGCGTTGTTGATATCCAATTGACGAAGGGACCAACCTTTAGAGCCTGCCAAACACAAAACAATACGAACAATAGCTGGTTTGGTAACTGGAGCAAATGTATCAGAATAGTCCAACCCTAGTCGTTGATGAAAGCCTTTTGCTACGAAACGTGCTTTGTACCGTTCAATAGTGCCATCTGGTTTTCTCTTGATACGGAAGACCCATTTGCAACCAACGAGATTCTTAGAGTTGTTAGGAATTAGGTCCCAAGTAGGGCTGAGCAAAAAACCGAAAAAATCCGAATCCGCTAAAAATCGAATCGTATAAAACCGAGTAGAAACCGAAACCAAAAAATTAAAAACCGAATCCGATTATGCGGTTTCGATTTCTTGTTGGAACCGATCTGTAAAAACCCGAAACCGATCCGATTAAAATAAATAAATAAATAAATAAATACAAATTGTTATTGTACTTGATTAATACCACAGCTTTTCTGGCAGGTCTAGAATTTGTAGGCAGTTAAGAAGAGAACTAGCTAACATTTTTGACTAGTACATATCAGTAACCAGTAATAAATAAATAATATGAAAACAATGCATTTTTCATATTGGATAGAGGATCAGTAATTGCATTTTTCTTTGTATGAAAACAATGGTGGAAGGAAATCCCGTGAGCCTATTAATTTTTGCTGCAAAAAGTTGTCAATCTCTTCTAAATTTATTCAGTGCCCTGTGATTTGTCTTCATGAAAGGAAAACTATTTAAAGAAAATCACTTCTGTATCAACAGAAAGAATTACTTCTTAGGAGTTGAACTATTTCCTATCATGGGTGATCATACTCTAATAGCAGAACTAGGTGCATCTGATATTCTGATTCACTGTAAAAGGTTTACTATAGTCAGAAAACATAGTCGATTTTATAAATTTAATTTGAGACGGTTTTAAAACCGAAACCGAACCGATTGCAACCGATCCGACAATTTTGAATCCGAACCGTCAGTTTCGATTGCGGTTTCGGTTTTAGATTTTAAAACCCGAAGAGTTTCAGTTTCGGTTTCGGTTTTACCATAAACCCGATCCAATCCGATCCGTGCTCTCCCCTAGTCCCAAGTGCCATTTTGGAGAAGAACAGTGAACTCGAGACATGGCATTACTCCAGTTTGGATCTTGCATTGCTTGACTAACACATGTCGGAGTGATGCTTGAAGGCAATGGATGAGAAGTGGTGATTGTGTTTATAAATTTGGCACCAAAATACTTGGGATTGGGTCGTCGAACACGTGATGGGCGAGGCGGAGGAGGTGGTGAAAGTGTGGGACTATTTGTCGAACTTGTGGTGTTTGGCGATAAGGCTGAACTTGGGTTTGGAGATGGAGGATGAGAGGGTGGTTGGGTGGCATGGGTGGTAACTAGTGGTTGTAAAGTAGAAGACGGAGAAGGAACATGCAGGGGTAATGATACAGTAGATGTAGGAAGAGGTAGAACTACCTGTTTGGTGGTGGTGGGGTGGGTAGAGGAAGGTAAAGATGAGTCACATACATGAGGCGTCTCTTGGTGCGTGAAAGAACTTAAATTTGAGAGTTGCACCTGAAATGAAAACACATTTCCCACAAAATTAACATGACTGGACACATATATTTTGTTGGAGGTGGGATCATAGCGTTTGTACGCCGACTTAGAAGTACAATAACCAACAAAGATGCATGGTTTTAAATGAGGTTGAATTTTGGAAGAATTATAAGGCCGAAGCCAAGGATAACATAGGCACCCGAAAACATGAAGTTTGGTATAATTGGGTGGAGTGCGAAACAAAACTTCAAATGGAGAACGATTATCAAGGATTGGAGTGGGGAGCCAGTTAATAAGATATGTTGCAGCTTCAAAGGCAAATGACCAATAAGTGGGAGGTAGTGAAGCTTGATGTAAAAGTGTCAAGCCGGTTTCAGTAATGTGATGATTTCGCCATTTTGATGTGCCATTGTGTTCTGGTGTGTATGGTGGTGTAGTGTAGTGAGAAATTCCAGAGTACTGAAATACAGATTTTAAGGCTTCAAACTCACCCTCAATATCTGAATAAACAGAGATTAATGGGAGCTGGAAATATTTTTCAACTAATTTCATAAACTGTGGAAATAAAATAGCAACATCTGATTTTTTTTTCATTGGATACAACCATGTGTATTTGGAAAAATGATGCAAAAATATAAGAAAATAGCGAAACTTATCAATAGATAACTCAGTCGGACCCCAAACATCTGTGTAAACAAGTTGTAATGGAGCCGAGCTTGTTAAAGAGCTGCTTGTCCCAAAGGGGTGTTTGTGACTCTTAGTGCATTGACAAGAATTACAAGAAAATTGGAAATTGAAAGGACACTTGCAAAACTGGAAGGTGGTGGCAACTTGACGGAAAATGCGAGAGGACGGATGGCCAAGGCGAGATTGCCACGTGCTTATTGGTAATGTGGTTGTGAGGTTAACTTGTGGTTGAAGAAGACGAGGTACAACATAAACATCATTTAAATTCTCCCCGCGAAGCAGAGGCACCCCCGTGCGTAGATCCTTCACCAAAAAATGAAATGGAAAGAATTCAAGTGAGACATCATTAAATTTGCAAAATTTAGCAACAGAGATAAGATTTTTATTTAAGGATGGAGCACATAAAACATTATCAAGAATGAATGATTGATTTGGTGCATGTAAATGAGATGTGCCAGTGTGTGTTATCTTTAAACCTGAACCATCCCCTAGGTTGATGACATCATGACCTCCATAATCACTATAAGATGACAAATTAGTTGGGTTTGAAGTGATATGGTGCGAAGCTCCATAATCGAATAGCCATGGTTGGTTTGGATACGGGTGTACAGTAGTGGAATTTGCTTGAGGTTGGACACCAAATTCAGATAGGAATTTTGCTAATTGACGACAGTCTTTGGTGTGATGGTTTGGACGATTGCAGAAGTGACAATAGGTGTAGTGTGACTGGGAGGTCGTGTGACGGTTGGCATTGGGTTGTAGGTAGTTACGGGGTGGATTTGGTCGCCAGGTTGTGCGTTGTTAGCGCCAATTCGAACCAGAATTCGTAAAGCTAAAATTGTTTTGGGTTGGAGGTTTGGACATCTTTGGATAATTTTTGGTAGTGTAGTTGGCTGTGGGAATTATCGGAGTCTCACTTGAGGTTTTGCCATCCTTAAGCTGATTTTTGTAATCACGGAGTCTGTCAAACAAATCATCATAGGATATAGAAGTGTCTCGAGCACGAAGGGCAGCAGAAATATCTTTGAATTCGGGACCGAGTTGCGTGATAACATGAAGGCAAAGATCTTCATCTGGTATGGAATTATCAATGAGAGCTAATGAATCAGCAATAGACCTCATCTCTTGCATATACTCCGTTATAGTACGATTTCCACGTGCATTCTGAATTAGCTTAGCTTTGAGAGACAATACGCGTGCCCGTGACTTATTTGCATAAAGTTTCTTTAAACGCTCCCAAGCCTCTTTTGAATGGAGGGCGGTGGAGATAGCTGGCTGAATGTTGTCTATGCAACTGCCAAGCATAGCACCCAGGATAAATTGATCCTGGCGATTCCACAATTGGTGATCAGGATTGATGGTTTTATCGGGAAATATTGTTTCTGGTTGTGGTAATTCACCATTAATGTAACAGAGGAGGTTATAGCCAAATAATGTTGTTTCCAATTGTTTTTTCCATACTGGAAAGTTAGTATCAGTTAATTTGGTTGGTAAATGAGTCGCTGTACTAAGAGGAATAATTTCCTTGTTCAGTGAGGCAGTGTTTGAAGAGGTGGCTTCCTTGTTCAGTGAGGCGGTGTTTGAAGGTGTGGCCATGGATCGAAGGTGAATTTTTAAGCCGTTAAGCAGGAGGCTCTGATACCATATAAAGGTTAACAATCTGACAAAGAAATGGTTTCAAAAGATACATTTACATAGCTAGACCTTGAACACATATATAGCATGCTTGTACATGAGCTAGCATACATGTGCTACTAGATCACACTAAAAGACACTACTAACAGCTAGCATACATGTGCTACCACTACTACTAACAGGTGCTATCATCATGTGTATCATTGCTCTACATGTGATGTTGCATGTGCTGTTGTTGGTCTATTAGTTCTAACTGGTGTTATGCGTTAATATAGCATACATGTGCTACTAGATCGCACTACACCACTAACAGCTAGCATACATGTGCTACCACTACTACTAACAGGTGCTATCATCATGTGTATCACTGCCCTACATGTGATGTTGCATGTGCTGTTGTTGGTCCAGTAGTTCTAACTGGTGTTATGCGTTAATAACTATAGGAAAACTGGAATCGTGTGTCAAATTTCGTAGTCATTTCCAGGCTAAATTTCGAGTGAGATAGTCCACCTCAATATTCTTCAAAATTATATTATTTACATGCATTTCAAAGATTGAGTTGAACTTGAGCTGTGTCGAAGAAGTAATCGACATTGTCCACAGCTTGATTTATCTCGATTATATAATTTAAGCCGGTTCAGAGCGAATTGTATTCATACGAGACTAATGTAGAATCATGCTTCAACTCCTACGCGGATGGATACACATCATCAAAAATATGACTTCTTTGGTACACATAAATAATGAAGTAAAAATTTGAGAGCGTCGTATTAGTGTATGACCAATGGTTTGTTTCGTCGGATTAATGCATGTTTAATTTCCTGATCTTGAACATCATCAGTGATGTCAAAGAAGGCCCTGGGCTCTCATACTTTGAAATTCCTCAATGTGGCGAAATCAAAATCAAATTATTTTTATGTATATGTTTATATATAGTCCTTCTGATCGTTTAAAGCAATGAAACAAAATTCACGTACAAATACACTAAGTTGCCTAAATATCAAGTAAAAGATGGCTATTCCAGAAAAGCTCTTAAGTTGCTCTTATTTAAAAGATGGTTATTCCAGAAGAGCTCTTAAGTTGCTCTTCCACCCTACTTGGCTTAATTACTATTCTTCTTCATTTTTTTAAAATTTTTTTGCAGCAATGGATATACTCAATTTCATGAAGAAATGGTTGGAAAATTTTCCAGCTATTTAATTCATGAATTTTAACCTAAAGGGAGGAAGCTACACAAGTAAAATATAGAAAAAGTGTACTAATGTCAAGGTTGCTCTTTGAGTTTTTCATTTAAATATATGGATGACTAATGTTGAAAGTAAATTTAACGAGTATAAACCATTAAGAAAGTACACAACTCTATTTATGTAACTTTGTTTTATGTTTGCAGAAAGGGCGCTTTGTTCTTATGCAGAGTAGAGGTCTTGGCAAGACAATTAACTGGATACTACAAGTCTACAACAGAAGAGACTTCACATCAGCAAACTGCATGTCCATTACTTGCATTATCCTTAAATAATTGTGTTACCCTACGTTTGTAATATGCTGAAGCTAAATGCTAATAAGTACTCTGATGTGTTAAAAATATGACAATTAAAATCGCAAGTGCACGATCATCGTTTTAATATATAAGATTCGATCCACAGAGACTCTATATTTTCACGTTTCCTTAATTATTAATTTAGGCGAACTAAACAATTAATTTTGGAGTGAGTTTTGATTATCTAAATTAAACAATTAAGCGGAAAAGATAAAAATTCACAATCGAGCTAAAGTATATTAATTAAATGAAATGCTTATTTAAAACCTAGAATTAATCGGTGACCAAACAAATCGAAAAGCTAAAATTAAACCATGCAAAGATGCAAGTAAACAAATGATGCAGAGGATATTTAAAAGACAATGATTGCTAATGATTAAACAATAAAGATGATACTATTACAAAAGTAAAAGCTACGGGTGATCAAAAAGGAAATGGTGTGAAAAGGGCATGGTGCAGGCATGCAGTGAACAAGATAATGAAAAAGAGAGTAGAAAACTTAATTTCTAAAATTCATAATTAATTAAAATATTATCAGAAAAATAAAATAAAAATATCACTATGAAACTCTAAATTATTCTGAATTTAATAAAATATTTCCAAGTAAGATCCAACAAAAATTATTTTAATGTTGGAGCTCACCGGAATCTATGGAGTTGATCGAAAAATTACCAAGATTCAGCGCAAAATTATTTTTAACCGGAAAATTTGGGTTTTCCAACAAACTCAAACCAAGAAGAAGAATCCCAAGAAAATAAAAAGGGAATGAAAATTTGCATTAATAAAATGAAAGTGTTTACAAATGGAGGTTACAAAATTTAGGATAACTAAAAACTAAGATGTATTGAAAGAGAGCAACAAGAATCAGCAAAAAAAAAAAGTAAAGCAAAGTGCTTGCTTGAGGTTGGTGTCTGCGTCTCTTTAAATGATGAAGGATGTGCAATTTATAGGCCAACTATAGCACTCTTTGTAAACATTGGCTGCTTCAGTGCATTGCTTTCATATGTAAACATTGACAATTTATCATCCATAAGCTGTAATTTTTCTACCATCATTTCCGTGGATGGTGGCAAACTTTGACAATCACATTACAACATGATGTGACTTAAAGGGGAAGGGGGTGTGTTTGAAATATTCCTTTTTGCTCCAAGCTCCTAATTCTTTTTCCTTCTTCTTTAATTTTAGTCCTTTTTCTTCCTCTTTTTCCCTTCCTTGCACTTTATTTCTTTATTTTGCCATTTCATTATTTTTCTCGAATTTCTTGAAATGTAACAAAATAATTTATTAAAATACGAATTCAAGCAATAAATAGGTAATAAAAATATGCAAAATATGCACTTATCAAATGCCCCCATACCTATCTTTTGCTCGTCCTCGAGTAAAACGAAAAGAAAAATGCAGAATAAAAAAACTATACTCACTATCGTAGGAATCACGGGTAATTTTAGGTTTACCAACCCGTTAAACTCATAGACGATCTCTACAAGAGGAGTGTTGTTTCCTAAGGGTTTACAGAAGATATACCCATAAAATTTTTGAAATAAATTAGCAAGTATCCAACTTTCCTCCTTCAATCTAGCTTTCAATGGTGCTAACAAAACAATTTTGTAGGAAAATACATGCCTTAAAGATTATTCTAATAATAGCGAAGTTATAGGTTCCCACAATCCACATGATTAGACTCTAAAAATTTACAAAATATCCCAAAGTGTGTATTGAATTTAAGGCCTTTGATGGATAAGTGCATACGAACATTTTCTCTTTTTCAACCAATATTGAACTGACCCAATCTCTATTAAAACAAGGTTCTAGCCAAATTTCACGTTCTTAGTAGTTAGACCGACCGTGCAATGGTTGAGATCCCAAATGACTTTTGCATCGATATCCATTTATCGAGTTTTAAGTCAACAATCCCTGATCACAAAGGACCTAAGGTTGTTAGGCACAAAGTCCCCTCATACTTACTTGCTCGGGTTATCAATGATCCCAACCTAGCCGATTTCCCTACTAATTAAGAATTCATTATTACAAAATTACACTAGCACTCTACAATTACAAACTTTTATTGACTTTTTTTTTCCTTTTTTTTTCTTTTTTTTTTCTTGTTATAAGACACTATAGGAACAAAATTTTCGCAAAGGTTTGATTCGACATTGTTCTAACATGTGGGTTCTCTCTCAGCTATCGAATAACATTCCTATACAATCTTTCCTCCAAAGGTCTTGTGCAAATGTGTCGTCTTGATTTTTTAAGCAAAAATTTGTTCGACACAAGTTTCATGAGAAAAACCTTACTTGACTATGTTCAAATTATCTAAAGGCATTATACATATAATTTTGAAAACAGTTAACACCAACTAGTTCTAAAGTTCAAGAGTGAAAAGGACAACTAAGCTAAATTATCTCTATTTTTGGATTTTTCAAATTTTTAAAGATTTTGGATTTTTCAATTTTATGTATTTACACTAAAACCCTCCCCCATACCTAAATCATGCATTGTCCTCAATGTATGCAAATGCAAGAGAAATGAGTAAAGGAGAATGAGGAGATAATACCTGACAAGGGTTGACGGAGACGAAAAACTTCTAAAAATTACAAAAGAAAACAACTCACACACACTTGTACACTCCCAGACCTATCTTTGAATAAAACCGAATCAGCCGATACCGGTGGGAAAATTGGGATGCAGCTTCGAGAAAGAATCAAGACATTTTTGAAAATTTTGATTAGAAAATACTTTCTCAAGCAACATGGAATCATTCAACCATATAGAACAAGTTTCACAAATGTTCTGTGACGCCCCCAGATCCGGGGTCGGAGATCCAGACACGGTCCATTTTCCATTAATAACATACCTGTTCTTGCACATAATGTATATAACAGCAATCGACCCCGCAATAAAACTCACACCGCACACATACTCACACACACACAGGTTAGAGTCTCAGAAACGTCCTACAACTTGATTGAGCAAAAGTAAAAGTCTTAGAGTTATTACAGACCAAATTAAATAGTATTTAGGCTACTAACAATGCTTCTACATGAAGCTGTGTTAGCGGCTTGAATAATAGTTGCGGTACACTGCCTTGCACAGGTCATACTTATAAATAAATCGTACTAACAAAAGTTGCAAACCAATCCGTCTAATGGGGCCTACCGGTGGAATCTCAGCTGCTGCATGAGGTCTAGTCACCTGCTTTCGGACAGTCTAACGGGGTCTTGCCATTTCTCTTAACTATTGTGTTTGCAATTTTTAAAACAAGCAAGAGTGAGCATGTAGCTCAGCAAGATATATATATATATATATATATATGAGATAAGTAGTGTATGCATTTTATTTGATTTAACAAATATTAAACTTAATTATATCAATAAGTTATTGAATCATCCATCATCTTTGAACCATCGCAAAAGTGCACTCGCACATGCCCTCAATTTCAAAATAAACTTGCAGTTCTAGATTCTGCATGGTATCAATATCTTTCTTATCAAAATATAACACTATCGGCAGCTTGGCACTTAGGCTTAAGAAGTAGTGTTCGAGTATTTTTCCAAAGTGGAGGATGGGACTTGAAGAAAACGTGAAACTTGACAAGGATTGACGATGATCAGTCGCCACACCCAAGTCCAATAATCCGCGGGTCTTTTCTACTAGTAGAAGGATAGAAACTACATCCGTAACTACCCTCGGGTGAAAACTACATCTGTAATCACCCTCGATGAAAACTACATCCGTAATCATCCTTCGGCAACACCTGGGTCGGAATAATTGATGGACCGCCTGACTCACGGCCGCTTACACATCCCGGGAATCGTTCGTCAATGATTCCCACACCTGCCAGAGTCCCCTTTTTCTGTTCTTACGAAAAATTTTATTTTGATTGAAAATCGAGTAATTGAGGTTCGACCTCAGTCGACCAATAATTCTTGAAAAACATGCAAGTGAGTAAAACCTGACCGGGGGTTTTCAAAAATATATTGAGTTCGAAAGAGTTCGAGTTTGAAAGCGTTAGAGGTATCTTGGTTTAGTTTCATTTTCAAAATAATAATTAGTAAGTAATATTTCGAGATCTAGTAAAAATTAATAAGGTAATTAATTAATTAAAATAATCTTTTAATCTAAGATAAGTATTTTTGAATATTTTTGATAACGTATAAATAATTAATTACATAAGCGTACGATACTTCCCGCTTTACCCCGCGAGTCATCGTAACTTAATTGCGACAAAAAAATATACCGCTCCCCGGTCAATAGTATATTTGGACCGCTACGACCTCTATTGCTAGAGTCGTTGTCCGAAGAGACACCTTTCATTCTAAGTTCAAGGGTGTAAGCACATTTATATATATCTTAATCTCAACATAAAGTCTTGCAAAACATAGCACATAATACGTACGGAATCTACAAACACAACAGTGAAAATCTTTATGTAAGAGTTTTGAAAGGAAAACTTGTCTTGGTGAGGTTGGGGTGGTCGAGCTTGCGGAGTGGAATGAGGATCTGTACATAATCAATATTCGCTCGTTAGTACCTTATCAATTCCTCTTAATCACAAGGTTTTTAAAGAATGTAAGACTACCTTAACGACTCCGTCATATGACCCTCTAACCCTCCTATAGGTCCATGTCATCACTCGATTACGCTCGTCAATTATTTGACTCGAATTAGTTACCACACTCGAAACATAATTACTTATCCTTGAAACCATATCAAACTAACTCCTCGTATGACTTTCTCGCTTGCGCGCACTTCACTCTAACATTTTTATAAAATTGAGAAATACATATTTAAATCCAATTATTTTTGGATAATCTTTACCACTGTAGAATCTAGCTACCCTCAATTTTTCATATAGTTTGCATAATTTTTAAGGGTATAAAGGTGGTTCACAAGTTGACCAAATGGTGCAGCCCGGATCTCAAAACCACTCTACACTTCTCGGGCCATAACTCAAAACCTAGACATCACCTAGTCCTGAACTTTATATTTCTGGAAACTACATTCAAATACCTTTCTAACCATGTGTATTAGGTCTTAAGGAGACAAGTTTAAGGGGTTCGGAACCCTCCTACAAGACAACTCATGCTCCCAGAATTTTCAGCAAGCTCCTTTTTACAACTTCAACACTTCAAATTATCACCACACTTTCTTTTCAACATCAAACCCACCAATATTCATTTCTTAACATACATAGGACTATACCATTCAAGAACAAGGCTTACCACACAAAGATCAAGCATATAACTTCAAGATTTTATCATTTTTAACTCATACTACCAAGATATGCACTAATACTTGTAGATCTAGCAATATGAACTATAAACAAGTCATGGCTAAGGTTTGAGAGAGTTTATACCTTCCTTGAGTCTCTAGGAACCTCGGGTGAGCTTTATGAACCTTAAGAACACCTTGGATGAGTCTCTGCAAGTCTTAAAATTCAAGATCTAAAGGAAACTAAACTTTGGTTACTTTTCATCCAAACTTTAATAATTTATAACTCAAGATTGGATGGATGAAATGCTTTGAAATTGATAACATACCTTCACTATGATACAAGGAAGCTCTATGAATTATGAGTGGGTGGAAGCTTGAAGAAATTTCTTCTTCTTCTTCCTTGCTTGGTTCGGCCGAGAGCTAGCAAGAGGGAGAGAGAGTGTTTGTTTTGTTGCTTGGTTTGAATTATGAGATGTAGTAATGTGATATGTATAGATATGTATAAGTCACATGCATCCAAGCCTAGTAGCTAGCCCCCTAGGTCAAGCCATACCCTCTTGGCCCTTAAAGCATGGTGAATGTACTTTACACTATTCATCTAGTTACTTTTGCCTTTCTAGTTTGCTTTACTAACTAACTAGTTGCGTGGTACCTTGCATGCAATATCTTCTTATTTTATTCCTCCACCAATGTTGGTCACTTAATCCTTAATTATTAACTTATCTTAAACAACCTCTCGTAATAACATTTTGTCGCGTAGAGATTTCCTTTGTAATTCCTTAAGTACTTAATTGTGCAATTCCGTTAAATGTGTATAACCTCTTGTCAAAAGCTCTTAAAATCTTTAATACTCCAATCATTCTCAAGTCCCAAGTTTTTATGAATTTTAATGAAAGTAGGTTCATTGATTTCAACCACCTTCCCTTCTCCTCACATAGTGAATATAACAGCATTAAATTCTCAGATAATCAATTCCATTAAACAACATAGGTGGTTTAAAAAGGTTCCCAATTCACAATGTCATAAGGTATTACATTCTTAAAAATATTACAAAAATTATGGTTCTTACATGTTCTCCCTAAACTAACTTAAGGTTTCTTCATTTTGTTTAAGCAAATTAGAGACAATAAAAGTTTGGTCATGGGTTGAATCACTAGGAATAACGTAAGATAAGGGTCCGTCTTCTCCTAAGGATTGTTGATCAAACTTGGGATGATACATAGTTGAGTCAAATGCAGGAGGTGTTCCCACGAGACTTTTAACAACGGGCTCAACACTAACAACCTCGGGTGGTT
The DNA here is from genome assembly GCA_036435485.1 of Saposhnikovia divaricata. Classification (NCBI taxonomy): domain Eukaryota; kingdom Viridiplantae; phylum Streptophyta; class Magnoliopsida; order Apiales; family Apiaceae; genus Saposhnikovia; species Saposhnikovia divaricata. The sequence continues at coordinate 157,944,932 of CM071595.1, forward strand.
TCTCCCACTTGGAATAAATGTCGTCCAACTCTCTCAACATCTCTTCCGAGGTCATATCCCTTAACGACTCATTATACGCTTGATTAGATGCATAGTTGACTTTAAAATCCTCCTTGAGAAGAGACTCAATTTCACCATCCTCGAAGCTAGACCATGTGACAAACTTGTTGACAACATTAACCCCTATTGATTGTTCATAAAGCTCATTGGGTTCTTTTCCGACATTGAAAATATTAAGGTCAATGGTCATGTTACCAAAGTTGAGTTTAACCATTCCTACAATTGATCAAGGCATTGGATGTGGCAAGAAAAGGTCTTCCTAGAATGATGGGAATTTGGTTCTTAGGATTTGTGACGGGTTGAGTTTCGAGAACAACGAAGTCAACCGGAAAGATAAAATCGCCAATCTTAATCAAGACATCTTCTACTAATCCCTTAGGCATTTTGACAGAACGATCGGCTAGTTGAAGTGTCATGCTCATCTTCTTAAGTGCACCTAACCCTAGGGCTTGATAGATCGAAAATGGAAGAAGATTCACACTCTCTCCTAAGTCAAGTAACGCTTTATCCACAAAGGTATCGCCTATGACACATGAAATTGTAGGACATCCGGGGTCCTTATATTTCACGGGAATTTGATTCGAAAGAAGTGAACTAACATGAGAGGTCAAAAAGGCTTTCTAGGGACATGGGTTGAGCGCTTGTGAGAACACAAATCTTTTAGACACTTAGCATAAGAGGGAATTTGTTGAATGGCATCTAAAAGAGGAATGTTGATCTCGACTTGCTTAAAGACTTCCAAAATCTTATCTACTTGAGCCGATTGTTTGTTTGAAAGGAGTCTTTGAGGATAAGGAGCTTTAGGCTTAAAGACACGTTCACTAGGTTCTTCGAGAATGGATTTTGAAGATGAAGGTTCAAGATGTGAAGGTGGTGTACTAGATGACTTGGGAGGCTCGGGATTTGGGAGTTGTGCGGAGTGATCAAGGCTAGGGTTCAGTTCAACATCGAACTCTTCTTCTTTGGGAGACTCGACACCTACTTGATTATCAACTTGATTTCCCGACTTTAAAGAAATGATAGCATTAACATTTTCATGAGGTCTTTGATTGAGATGAAATTTAGGGTTGACCTCGGGTTGACTCGGGAACTTCTTCTTCTCTCGCTCACACATGGCGTTGGCTAATTGACTCACTTGAACCTCTAACTTAGATATGACTTGAGTACTAGCATTTAAAATTTGCCTATCTTGAGTCATGGTTTGCATGAAAGTTTGTTGAGATTGAGCCAAATTAGTTGTTGATTTTAAAAGCACATCAAGACTCTTTTCCAAGGAATTAAGTCTCTTATCTGACTCATGAAAGTCGGGAGGGTAGGCGGATGCTTGAGTTGGATATGGACCTTGATTTTGAGTCGGGTAAGAGTTAGGCTTTTGAAAAGAAGGTGGCGGAGATTGGTAGTTTTGACCTTGGTTCCACGAGAAATTTGGGTGATTTCTCCACCCGGGATTGTAGGTCGGAGCAAAAGGATCATTCCTTTGGTTTGGTTGAAACATGGCATTGACTTGCTCACACTCGGGAAAGTTCGGAAAACCTTGATTATAATTCGAGCACATAGACACTTGTGAGGGGGTCTTTATAGTTTCCAGGGCTTCGAGTCTTCTAGTTAGAGTAGCTAATTTGGCATCGTTTGCAATCGAATTTCCTATCAAATGCAAACCTCTAGATGATGAACTAGACGATTCGTTTGACTTATTCGGTTCCCCAGTAGACTCCCACAACATCGTCTTTTTCGCTAATTCCTCGAAAAAGGCCCACCCTTCGTCCTCATCTTTCTCCATGAATTTTCCTTGGCACATACTCTAATAAGGCGATTGCTTGACTATCTAAGGCTTCGTAAACAATTTTGAAAAGTCTCCATTTTTCTATTCCATGGTGGGGGCATTGTGATAAAAGTCTTTTAAAACGATCAAAATATTTCCAAAAAGACTCATTTTCCTTTTGATGAAATTGATTTATTTCGTTTGTAATCCTAGTAGTCTTATGGTTTGGAAAATATTTTTTTAGAAACATTACCACAAATCCCTCCCACGTGGAAATAGAATTAACAAGAAGACTATACAACCATTTCTTAGCATTTTCTTTCAAAGCGAAGTTGTTAAGTCTAAGCCTAATGGAGTCTTCGGTCAATTGTTGGAGTTTTGGTAGGGCACAAACCTCCTCGAATTCATGAAGGAAAAGATACGGATCCTCACCCTCACTCCCGGTAAACTTAGGTAACATGCTAATGTGATGACCTTTAATCTCAAAGTTATTACCATTAATCGGTGGAAGAGTGATACAAGAAGGTTGGGTCGATCGAGCGGGATAACAACGATCCTTAAGAGATACTGCCATGGTAACTACGGGGTCAAGTATTTCTACTGGTTCGGATTTCGAAAAGGATGAACACTCAATTGGTCTCACTAACGTAGAAGAATTATCTCTAACCCAAGTAGTGCGCATAAACATAATTGTAAGCAAGTAGCAAATAAGTGCGATGAATTAAACAAACAAAAGAAAGGGTGAAAAATCAAAAGAAAAATTCTAGACCTAGGGTTCCTTAACAAAATAAACTAGACCTTGCTCCTAACTTTAAGAACCACCAAAAATTCGGTAAATCAGAAATTATTCGAACCGATTTGGCCAGGTAGGTGCAAGCATTGCCAAGAGGCTAAACACCGGCCTAGACACCAAATCCTAATTGGCCAGGTAAGCTTTTGTTTGCCTAGACACCAAAAAATCGGAATAATTAATGATTACGTCGTTTCTTAGGTACCTTCCTAATTGAGCGCGAAAATCCTATGGGCCATGTCTAATTTAATTTTATTAAGGCTAATGGCATGCAAAATGATGGATTAATTGTTGTGGGTCAAGGAAAGAGTGATGAAATCTCTCCCCTTCCAAAAACTTGATGTGCTAAAAATATGACAATTAAAATCGCAAGCGCACGATCATCGTTTTAGTATTTAAGATTTGATCCACAGAGACTCTATATCTTCACGTTTCCTTAATTATTAATTTAGGCGAACTAGACAATTAATTTTGGAGTGAGTTTTGATTATCTAAATTAAATAATTAAGCGGAAAAGATAAAAATTGACAATCGAGCTCAAGTATATTAATTAAATGAAATGCTTATTTAAAACCTAGAATTAATCGGTGACCAAACAAATCGAAAAGCTAAAATTAAATCATGCAAAGATGCAAGTAAACAAATGATGCAGAGGATATTTAAAAGAAAATGATTGCTAATGATTAAACAATAAAGATGATACTATTACAAAAGTAAAAGCTACGGGTGATCAAAAAGGAAATGGTATGAAAAGGGCATGGTGCAGGCACGCAGTGAACAAGATAATGAAAAAGAGAGTAGAAAACTTAACTTCTAAAATTCATAATTAATTAAAATATTATCAGAAAAATAAAATAAAAATATTAGTATGAAACTCTAAATTATTCTGAATTTAATAAAATATTTCCAAGTAAGATCCAACAAAAATTATTTTAATATTGGAGCTCACCGGAATCTATGTAGTTGGCCGAAAAATTACCAAGCTTCACCGAAAAATTATTTTTGACCGGAAAATTTGGGTTTTCCAACAAACTCAAACCAAGAAGAAGAATCTCAAGAAAATAAAAAGGGAATGAAAATTTGCATTAATAAAATGAAAGTGTTTACAAGATGGAGGTTACAAAATTTAGGATAAGTAAAAACTAAGATGTATTGAAAGAGAGCAACAAGAATCGGTAAAAAAAAAAAAAGTAAAGCAAAGTGCTTGCTTGAGGTTGGTGTCTGCGTCTCTGTAAATGATAAAGGATGTGCAATTTATAGGCCAGCTATAGCACTCTTTGTAAACATTGGCTGCTTCATTGCATTGCTTTCATATGTAAACATTGACAATTTATCATCCATAAGCTGTAGTTTTTCTACCATCATTTCCGTGGATGGTGGAAAACTTTGACAATCACATTACAACAGGATGTGACTTAAAGGTGAAGGGGGTATGTTTGAAATATTCCTTTTTGTTCCAAGTTCCTAATTCTTTTTCCTTCTTCTTTAATTTTAGTCATTTTTCTTCCTCTTTTTCCCTTCCTTGCACTTTATTTCTTTATTTTGCCATTTCATTAATTTTCTCGAATTTCCTGAAATGCAACAAAATAATTTATTAAAATACGAATTCAAGCAATAAATAGGTAATAAAAATATGCATTTATCATACTCCCTCCGTCCCATCCAATTGTTAACACTTTTTAAGAGTTGTCCGGCACGCATTTTAAGGATGGTTCAATAATTTATTTTTAAAATTTTCTTTTTTTGTATAAAAATTCAATGTTTATATTTTTATATAAGAAAGGAAAATTTAAAAAATAAGTTATGGAACTATCCTTAAAATGCACCTTAAAATGAGTATCGGATACCTTTTAAAAAGTGTAAACAATTGGATGGGACGGAGGAGGGAGTACAAATTTAGTTCATGGCTAATGAGATATTGAACTCTTAGTAGCCGTCAATTTGTTAAATTTTTTAAATTATTCTTGCGCGTTAGATTTTGATTTATGAAGTATATGAATTGATCCAAATAAAGTGGTAAAATTTTTGAATGAGTAATTGTAACTCATGAGCATTTACAATATTTAAGCATAACAATATTTGGCACTATTTAGGCACCTAATACATTTACTCCATAAATGTCATTAGTCACATTTACTACTACTGCATCGCATAACTATCATAAATATCAATATTTTCCCATGAACAAAAAATAAACAAATATTTATACTAACTTATGACTTCAAATATAAAATATAAAATCAATTCTGTAACAATATTTGTGTAGAAAACAATGATGTAATGTTTCTGAGGTGAATAGTCTTTTGATAAATTGCAGGTAGGGGAGCATGGTTCGGTTCCGAAACCGAAATTGAAAGCCTTCGGTTTTGAAAATCCAAAAGTGCAATCATAATCGAACCACCAATTTTGTTTTCGGTTTCAGAAACCTTGGTTCGGTTGCATCGGTTCGGTTTCGATTTTAAAATTTCAATCAAATAGAATTATTACAATTTAAATAAAAAATTTATTTAATTACAAAATCAAATATATTTTATCAGAATTTGCAAAATTGGGATAAAAATAGTGATACACCGACTTAGGAAATTGGATTCATTTCCACCTACATTAGCTCATAAACCATGCTCTGTTATCAATATTTTAGAGGTCATAAATTTAGAGTAAGATTGAGATGCTTAAAAATATGAGTAATGGAAGTACTACAAACATAAGGAATGAAAGCAAACATAGCACTGGTGCGAGTTTTCATTGCTCACTAATTTTTAAAATATATATCTATAATATTTTATGAAAAAATCTTATATATTTTATAATATATAACTATATATATATATATATATATATATATATATATATATATATATCTATACTATTATATTAAAGCCGAAACATTGAAAGTTTTGGTTTTCGGTTTGGTTATCCCATTTATTTTGGTTTTCACAGATAATTAAATTATAAAAATAACTTAAAAAGCTAATTACTAAGGTTAACGTAATTATATTCAGATTAAAATTCCTTTATCCATATTGAGCTTCTACTTGGACTCTTTTTTCAGCTCCAACAACTCAATTACCCATTTTTTCTAAAGATTTTACTTCTAATTAAAACACTTTACCATTTAATTTAAAACTAATATTACAATAATTAATATATATCCAAAATATCACACCATATCTTTCCGTAATTATTTTTAGTAGTAATTTTTGTAATTAAAACATGGGGTACTTTTTAATTTAAAATTAATCTTGTGATCACTAATATACACCCAAAAATATCTCACCATATATACAAATCATTATTTTTATTAATAAATAACAATCGTTAGATCTAATAATAAGATATATTATATGATTAAATTAATTTACTAAAAATTCAAAGTTCGAACCCGTCAACGACATTTTTAATTTAGAATTTTACAAAATAAAATTTAAACCATGCATTTCATTATATAAATTTATATTAAATTAAAATTAAAAAATTATTAAAAATAAGGATTATATAAAAATATAATTATAATGTTAAATAAATTTTATAACCAATCAAAAGAAACCCGTGCTTCGCACGGGTTATAAGCTAGTATATATATATATATATATATATATATATAGGCCATTATTCTAGAGAGGACCTCCTTATATGGAGAATATGGGAGAATTTCCTATTTTAATATCAGCCTTTGATCTAAACTTTAATTCAACGGCTCAGATCATTTCAAGAATAAATTATTAAAATAAAAAATAATACACAGTAGCCGTTGTATCTGTAGCCGTTGTATCTATAGATTCTCTCCTCTCCTACAATCTCTCCGAGCATCTCTCCGATAAAATTTCGCCGGTAATTTCTTCGATAATATCTCTGCGTACTCCATCTCTCTCGCACTCTTTGATCGATGTCGATTTCGATGAATTCTCTCTTCGTACGATTTCCTTCTCTTGCTTTATTTGATTTCTGACGGAAAGTATGGCTTCTTCATCAAATCAAGCTCGAAATTTTGATTCTACTGTTGATATTGACTCTTCATCAGGTTTCACTCTTTAATTTTCAGTTTTGAATATATAATTTGTTAATATATGCTTCCATTCTGTAGAAGCATCAAATCACAATCTCAAAACTATGCTTCTACTGTATATTGACTGCTTATCATGATTGAACCTTCATCCTTCAGTTTGTACAAAAAAATTGCTAGTTTATGTTTTGATTCTGTAGTAGAATCACAAGTATTCCAATGTATTCTGTAAGCTTTACGATTTTAATTGCTTCTGATTAACACTTTGATTCTACAAACAACAATTAATTTGATTCTACATCCAACAATTACTTTATTATGTTATTATTTGTATTGGTTCTACAGTAGCATCAAAATAGTTGCATAGTCAGTTTTTGTGATTTCAAACTATGTAGTTTTAAAATTATATTTGGTTCTGTTATTGAACCACATACAGTTGACCAAATTTGAGTAGTCATAGTAGTTTGTATAAGGATGCTAATTCCTTGAGATGCCTTTACATTCCATATTAACCGTAGCAAATACAAGCATCCAATTTTTTTGTTAGGGGTACATTTTCCTGTGTATTATTTTAGCATCTTAATGTCTAGTTTTGTAACTGTTTTGTATATATTGTGCCGTTTTTAGAGTTTCTATAGTAGGATCACAATTATAAGTTTTGTATATCATTCTGGATGAATAATTCTTAGCAATGTGTTTTTATTTGTTTTTGCACAGGGAAAAAAATTAATTTTGTATGTTATACCTTTAAGAAAGTGTAACTTTGTATTTGTCTTAAGTTTTGTTGTTTTATATGTAAACTTAATGTATTCTGATGTTCATTATTTTTCCCATTCCTTGTGTTGCTCAGTGAACATTTTCAATTCAGAAAACAGTACTCTTGTTGAAGGTGTTTGTGAATCAGCTGATACTAGTCTAATTGAGGAGTTTGTAGAAGGCTTTGATGAATCATTCAGCAGGACGACTAAGCTGTGGAATCCTAAAGTCACAGACAACAAATTCAAACCATATTCTGGTCAGCGTTTTGATGACATTGAAGCATGCTTTGATTTCTATACTGAATACGGAAGGCAAGGTGGCTTTAATGTTCGAAAATCAACCCAACATACCAAGAACGATAAAATTGTGCTAAAGTATATTGTTTGTTCGAAGGCCGGGCATCATGAGACTTCAATGTCAAAATTTTGTGATTCTAAATCAGACTCATCGCATACATCTAGTGCTTCTGATGTGCAAGTTAGAAGGAGAAGGACTGTGACAAAAAAAACTGAATGTGATGCAAAAGTTATTCTAAAATACTTGGGTTCAGATGGCGGCTATATAATCAGTTGTTTCATCGAGGGTCATAACCATCCATTAGCAACTGAATCAGGAAAGGAATTCCTCCGTGCAAATCGATCTATGACTGCACTTCAGTGCCATTTCCTTCTGGATGCTGCAAGAACAAACATTGGTGCTTTTAGAGCTCATGGTCTTTATAAAAATTGTTTTGGTTTGTACTCTGATATTGGCCCAACTGCTGTTGATTTTCAAAATTGGATGAGAGATATCAAGCTGTATATAGGCAAACATGATGCAGATATGTTACTTGCAAAATTCAAAACGAAACATGAGACATCAGATGGAGGCTTTTTTTGCGAGTACCAGACGGATTCAAATGGTCATCTTACTCGCCTGTTTTGGACTGATGTTCGAGGTCGCAAATATTATGAAGTTTTTGGGGATGTCGTTTCGTTTGATGCAACTTACCGTACCAACAAGTAAGTTTGCAAAAAAAGTTGTTAAGTCTGATAATCTAGTGCAACGGATGATTATACATGGCTGTGTTACAACAATCTACCAGAGTTATATTTATAACAGGGTGTTAGCTCCTTTCGAATTGTTACCAAGGCAAACAAACTGGTCAGTTTCTAATTATGTTGAGTTTTATTTGATTTTTTTACGGGTATGGCATGGTTTTCGTCCCATTTATTGGTGTTGACAACCATTGGAAGAGCATCACTTTTGCTTCTGCTCTTCTTGACCATGAAAACGAAACCAATTTTACATGGGCATGTCAAATGTTCTTGCAAATTTTTCAACGCCCTCCGAAATGTATAATCACTGACCAGTGCCCTGCAATGAAAGTATCTATTGCTGCAACTTTCCCACATTCTATGCATCGATATTGTATGTGGCATGTGATGCAGAAGTTCCCGGCAAAGGTAAATAAAATTTATTTTGTAAATTATTTTTCCCTGTCCATAAATTACTTATGTCAATTGAATTTTTGGTTCACACATATTACAAAACACATCTAATAATTGCTTCTACTGTAGCATCAGCCTCCTTTCAAAACATATTTTTTAGTTCTGCTATAGAATCAAAATTTTTAATGGATAGTTAAGCAAATTTAAAAATTTGACAAGTGTTCATTTCTTTGTTAAATTATATCCTTGAGGGATTCTACTATAGAATCTTAATATTTTGTTCAATTTTTTTTTTTTGGAGCTACATTCATGATTCTTTCTGGCACAAGCCAAATTTTATTACTCGTTGGTAAAATTTACTAAACTGCATAAAATAATCACCTTGTTGTTATGCTTAGTATTTAAGACCTTTCGATTTTAAATTCTACTTGTTTACATTTTCTATAGATTGGCCCTGTTTTTTGTGCTGAATCTGGTTTCATGGAAAAGCTAAACAAATTCGTATGGTCATCACATTTGACGGTAACTGAATTTGAGGAAGGATGGGATGCGGTGTTGAAGGAGTTTGGCTTGAGCGAGCATGTATGGTTGAATGAGATCTATGCTATAAGGGAATCATGGATTCCTGCTTTCTTCAGGGACAAGCAAATGGGAGCCTTACTTAGAACTACATCAAGGTCAGAAAGCAGTAATTTCTACTTTAATCATTTTGTCCAGAAAGGAGACACACTTTCAGAATTCTACATGTGTTATGAGTGTGCAATTGACAAGCAACTACATGAAACCAAAAAACTTGATAATGGAGATTCATGTCTTCCACAGCTCATAACCGAGAAGCAAATTGAAAAACATGCTTCTTATCTTTACACTCGTAATATGTTCTATAAGGTTCAAAAACAAATAAAGGCGAGTTGTTTCCATATTAGTTTGGCAAGCCAACCAACTGTGGTTGATGGGGTAAACAGATATGTTGTTCGAGATAAAAGTTTCGATGATAGACTATTTGAGGTTGAATTTTCTTTCTCCAACAATGATGTTGCATGTTCTTGTAAGCTTTTCACGAGAGTAGGTTATCTTTGTAGACATTGCTTTTATATTTTAGGCCTTTGGGGTGTGGAAAGAATTCCACAACAATTCTTGTCTTGTCGTTGGATGAAAAATGCCTTGGAAAAATTTTGCACATTAAAGTTTCCTAATGAATTTGAAAGCAGCAGTAGTCATATTATTAGGGATACATCGAAGCAAATATTGTCTGAGTTCCAAGGCTGTTTTGGCAAAGTTTCTAATGATATTGAGGGATTGAAATTCATGTTGGACGAGATGAAAAGTTTGAAAACCAGGGTTGAAGGTAAATTCAAAAATTCTGCTACAACAAAAGATGACATTCTGGAAGAAACTTTTGGTGTTAGACCTTCTGGCTCAAGCACTGTACTTCCACCCCTCGAAAGCAATAACAAAGGAAGCAGAAAACGGATCATCCGTCCAGGAGAGATAAGTCGCGATGGTAAAAAGAGGAAATTAAAGATGTGCAAATCTTGTAATACATTAGGTTATCATGATTCACGTAAATGTCCGAAAAAGGGTCAACAGCTTCAACAAAATCCTTCATTAAATCATTCCATGCAACCTCAACCTTCCAACAGTCAGAACGTTCATACAAATGGAATCCCCAATTCTACTATTGAAGTACAACAAACAGGTATGTCTTGGTCATTGTTTTATTTCCATACTACCTGTATCAAAATGATTTTTTAAGTTAACCATGTAATTGTTTGTGGATAGAGCTTTAATTTCAGTTGAAAGAAAAAATTAAAGTTTGTATTGTTTTCATGCAGAGTGTGCAGGAAAAGAGGGGATTGAATCAAACACTTGCATTGAGGGAGCTGATGGAGATAAACATTGAAACTCTGTTCTGTTGAAACATTTATAAAAGATTGAAAATGTTCATTTGTGACTAATTCTCTGTATTAAAGTTTCATTGGCTTATTGAATATCTGAATCATGTCAATTTTCTTTGTTTTGTATGAACTTTTTTGTGCCTACATTGTAAAAAGACACCATTTTGCTTGAATGGTTTTAAGCATCCGTATTACTTGATGTTCTTTGTTTTGTATTTTTTTTTTATTCTAGTGCTCTATGAAATTACTTAGTCTGTCACTAATTGATTATGAAATCTTTCGATTTGTAGTTCTTTCCTTTCTCTTGATTCCATAGTAGAACCAAAAGAAAAATATTTTTGATTCTGTTGCAGAATCATGTGGATATTCACCATGAAAACATTACACAAATCCAAACCACTTATATACAAGAGTACTTTGTACAGTAGTTAAAGTTATTTACAACCAAGTACCATAATTTGTCCAACAAAGTTATTTACAAGCAAACACAAAGTAAAAGTTGCATTTTAACCAACAAGTCTAGATTATATAAACCATAGTAAGCGATCCAACGTTCATGATCCTGTTCAACACTAGTCGACCTCCATGTTGCTGTCATGCCCTTCATCTATATCATTTGCCCTATCTGGTGAACGAACCGATCTAGTTGTTGGACGAGGCACACCTGCATAATTAGGATCACCTGCATGGCTAGCGGCAGTACTAGAGCTTTCCTCAGAAAGATTAACAAGAGGATCAGCAGAGCAGTCCATGAGATTATAATCTCTCTCAAATCCTGGTTTATGAGGACATTTATTTTCAAGTTTGTGATCAGGGCTGCAACATAGTGAACATGATCCATTTTGCAGGTATTCTATGGTAATTCTTGCATGTGTGAAGGTTTCATCAATACCAGGAACTACAACAAGAATGTGTTTTGGCCTAGAGTGCATATGACTCATTTCAAGACATATCTTGGCAGAATATCCTGTCTCATTTCTGGTAGCGGTAGACCATGTACTAAAGCCATCATTGTGTATGACTGTACCTAATGCCTCAGCAATATATGTAAGCCCTTCCACGGACCAATATGGCCTTGGAATATTTTTAATGTTCACCCACTGGGTACAAGTATCAAGTGTGTATTTGATGGAAGGATATTTGTGAATTATAGGACCAAAAACAAAAATCATCCCTTCTACATTTACAGGCCCTAAAGAGATGACTTTGTCCCTTATTTCTTCATTGTCAAATTTAAAGTAAAAGAAGCCTGATTCATCAAAATTTATAAATTTAAAACCCCAAGATCCAAACCTTGATGACATGAACTGTTGTACCCTTTGAAGGTTAGACTTCTTGTTTAAAGCATGATCAACAAAATACCCTAAGCAACTAAGTTTCCAAGCCTTTTCAGCATTTACAAAGAATTGTAATGGAGGATGGACGATTGTGGAGCAATTATAGGAAGAGCAGTGATAAGTGTTGTGAATATCATTGCCTGATTCATTCGAAATAGCATCATAAAGCGAACATTTATAGTAGTCTATTGGAGTTATACCTTTTGATTCCAAATCAGAAAAAAATTTATCCCTTGCAGAATAGCGAGATTTTGCATGCATAACCCTTTCGGCAGATGTTGGTGTTATCCATGATTGAAGTTGTTCAATTGGGACTGGTTGAATGGGATTTTGGACTCCAAAATTAGCCACAGGGTGGGCCTCAATCCTACGACCTTCAAGAAACCATATTTCCTTACTTGTTGATGATGAACTGCCATATTTTCCCAATGATTTGGATGATGAAGCCATATTATACAGGGTATAAATTTGGGGTAGTTTCTTTTGTTTTTTTATGAGAAATAAAAGATGTGGCGGTTTGTTGTTGTAACTGAAATCGACACTCTACTTAAATAGCTGTTCAATTCAAAATGTGAGTCGTGACTCATTAGTACGGTTTTTTCTAATTGATTCATATTGAGCATTTTGATTCTATTGCAGAACCAGTGTCAAATTTTGGTCATTTCCCTTATTCATTTTCCATCCTAATTCTTGGTTCTACAATGGAATCCACACTCAAGTATTCTTGATTCCAATGTAGAATAAAAATATCAAATATTTATATATATTTTTGTTGAATTAATATTTAAATTTTTATTGGTATTTTGTTTGCCATTAAATAATTTTAATTTGGGGTTCAACGAGTTTAATTTGGGTTTTCTAACTATTAAATTTTTAAATTTAAATTTGTCAATTTTTTTTGTACCTCCCCTCAGGTTCAAAAGTTTACTTTTTGAAAGTAAAATTAGAAAAAGTAAAAGTTTACTTTTTGCCGCCGGATTTAGAAAGTAAAATAAGCGTATACGGACTTAGTAAACAAACTCAATTAAAAAAATTATTATATAAATTTTGATTCTATATTATAATTTTGAAACATATAATTTTCTAATTATTGCTTCTATTTTATAACCAAATTATAAAAAAAATCATTAATATGATATTTAATTTATTATTAATAATCTAATAGTAATACTGTAAAATAAAATGAATCGTACTCTTAAAAGTAACATGGGCTTATTTTTTAAATAATTGTTCTATTCTAGAACCACATTAAAGAGAATGCCCAAGTGAGAAGAGTGAGAGTGAATACAGCAATAAAGATAATTTTTTGTTTAAAGATCTATAATTTTTGATAATTTTTAGCAATTAAGATCTTCAATTTTTTGGTTCCACAATGGAATCCAAACTTAAGTATCTTTGATTCCATTGTAGAACCAGGTGGATATTTGGTCATTTCCCTTGCTTGTTTTGCAAGATAATTTTTTTTCCTGTTACAGTTTACTTTTTGGGTTCAACATTTACATTTTGGGTTCAACATTTACATTTTGGGTTTTTGAATATTCAGAATGACAAATAAACGTATACGGACTTAGGGTTTAAAGTTTAGAGTTTAGGGTTGTTTACAACCCTAAACTGTAGACTTTAAACCCTAACTTTTCCTGGTTTTTAAAAAATCGGGGCTGGTCCCCGATTTTTTAAAAACCAGGCCGCCGGATTTAGAAAGTAAAATGAATTTTAAAATTTTAACTGTACCTTCCCTAGGAGTTAAAAAAAGTTAACTTTTTGGGTTCAACATTTACATTTTGGGTTTAGAATATTCAGAATGACAAATAAGCGTATACGGACTTAGGGTTTAAAGTTTAGAGTTTAGGGTTGTTTACAACCCTAAACTGTAGACTTTAAACCCTAACTTTTCCTGGTTTTTAAAAAATCGGGGCTGGTCCCCGATTTTTTAAAAATCAGGCCGCCGGATTTAGAAAGTAAAATGAATTTTAAAATTTTAACTGTACCTTCCCTAGGGGTTAAAAAAAGTTAACTTTTTGGGTTCAACATTTACATTTTGGGTTTAGAATATTCAGAATGACAAATAAGCGTATACGGACTTAGGGTTTAAAGTTTAGAGTTTAGGGTTGTTTCTACAATCGTACTCTTAAAAGTAACATGGGCTTATTTTTTAAATAATTGTTCTATTCTAGAACCACATTAAAGAGAATGCCCAAGTGAGAAGAGTGAGAGTGAATACAGCAATAAAGATAATTTTTTGTTTAAAGATCTATAATTTTTGATAATTTTTAGCAATTAAGATCTTCAATTTTTGGTTCCACAATGGAATCCAAACTTAAGTATCTTTGATTCCATTGTAGAATCAGGTGGATATTTGGTCATTTCCCTTGCTTGTTTTGCAAGAAAATTTTTTTGGTTTTAAATGGAATCCAAACTAAATTATTCTTGATTCCATTATATAATCTTTTGCATGCTATAAGTCGCAACTTTCCCATACAATTGTCTTGTAATGGCCTCGTGAAATTGCATTTGTAGAATGCACATTCTGCTAAAAGTACAAGCATATATAGGTTGCCTTGGAACGATGGTTCACCACCGAACTTGGTTTCCCACAATAATCACAATAACCAATCCAGATTTCTTAAAATTCAAAAGACAAAGTACAACTAAGATTAAAAATCAATCTCAACAGACAAAGTTAACTTCGCATTTACTGTTAAAAGCATCTAGAATACGTAATCAAAGTATCTAAGATAATTCTGAAGAGGAAAATCAAAAACTACATCTATAATTCCCTGTCATTTCATCCAACTATCAGTGTTCATTCATTGCCTTGATCTCATTGAACATCTTGTCCTTGATATAATTGATGGGGGAGTATACGATCTTTGCAGCATATATCTGGCATGCTCTCTGCAGCTGCTTTCTTTGCATATATTCCTTCACCAATATTAAAAATTAGTTCAAAATTTCATAACAAATAAATCATAGGTAAATCAAGGGTATATTTAGGATTAGTAAAGCTAGGATTTGACTTAAGTTTGAGATAAAACATCCTACAATTCAATCAAAGATTCAAACACACCATATTTTTTCATTACTCATATCGAAACAGTGTACCTAAGTAGATGTTTCGATTCTGTAGTACAATCAAAACAGTATTTTAGTTAAATAATTAGTTGCAACTCTGAAGTATATTCTACAGTTAAGCACACACATTTCATATAATACATCTACATACAAGTATGTATGTTCAACCAGGTTAGTAAAGCCCATCAGTGATTTTACTATGCTTCCTTATTTTGCTTTCCAAGAGTTGTGCTACAAATTAACAGGTGTTTGTATTCAGCTGATACTAACTATTATTACCCAGATATGCAAATTGCAAGTATAATATTAAAACACTCCCATCACTAACATCCACATTATCTATACTCGTAAACATAACAACATAAAAACAACAAAACAACAATAAACTTAACTCTAACCACACTAAACGAAATCTCCAATTATTTTTTCAAATATTACTGACCAAACACACACAATTAGACATTGTTACATTTTTATATCAATGAAATAATAATTACTTACATTTTCAGATGCAAATTTGCATTCCCATTTTCTTACTCCATTTCCCATGTAAGTTTCCATGTGATTCATCGCAAACACTCCAGAATCGACATTCTTGTTCTTTGTTTGCCATTTCATTTCTAAGAGTGTAATTGGAGCATTCCTTATTTGCTGTGTCTTCCATAGGCTATGCTCTTCCATATACTTGGAAAGATTCTCCCGCTAAAATTTTATAGAAATGGTATTAGTTAACAGGATGAAATAAATTAGGTTTAAGGTACTTTTTAAGGTCGGAAAATTACCAAAGTTTCGGGTATTGCATCATATAATGAAAACATATCTCCCCCAACCCTGTTGTCAATTATCTCCACTGCAAATTTCTTCAAATTGAAGCATATAACGTAGTGATGGTTTGCATTATAGATGGGGAAGAAGATCTACATAAAAAACATAAATGTCAACTTCATGTATGACTATCGCAAAACATTCCAAAATGACTAGTGATGAATATGTAGACATGAATTACCAGATCAACATTTTTAATGTCAACTTTATGTTTGAAAAGTATTGCATCCAACTGAGAACGGAACTTCATAAATACCACGTGACTCTCTCTACTCTCGTCCCCAACCTGATTTGCTTTAACCACGTTTCCCAACTACCACATTAAATGTATATAGTTAATATTAACTTATCTAGTAAACTGATAATCGAAAAAAACTAACACTTCATAAATTGTAATTTCTACTGATGATAAAAGCAGGGATGTTTCATAAATTTTACCGTTACCAATGTGTTGCAAAAGAATCTAAAAGGAGACTCAGCTGCTCTGTACTTTTCATCCTCATTCAGAATACTGGTATACACATCCACCACATTAAAAAATATTTCATTTCCAAATCTTAAACTCTGAATATGGTTCCTGTAGCATACAGTATTGTTCCAGCAGAAAATTTCATCCCTGCATTTGTACAACAAAATCAATCAATTTCCAACATTTTCTATAGGATGTACTTGATGGAATAGGAGATTAAAATTATGCACTATATACACTTACATTCCTCCTTGTCGATCTGCATAAATCCAATTCCAAACTTCATCTTCCTCTTTTGTAAGTTTCGCTCTGTTCAAATCAATCGTTCAATTTCGGAATGGAGATTTATGTAATTCCCCCACCTTCTGCATTCTTCTTATTCTGTTATAACCAAACTCTTCTTCCATTCCAGATTTCCTAGGAATTAATTTGTTAAAAATATCACCATCAACAACTTCACCACCTATTTTTAATTCATCTAAAAAATCATCTATGTCGACCAACTTATTATAAGCCCTATCATGTTCAGGAAGCAATAATATGTCGAACGTTTTCCAGTCATTGATTGTGAAATAAGGCCATTCCTTTTCAATGCTGTTTTGAACAAACAAAGATCTTGCTAAGAAGTTATAGCTACATTTGATGCAAGTACAACTTTGTAACATATTACACAACTAAATTAACCCAAGTAAAATTTTTATACCTTTGTTCTGTGCTTGATCCCATTCTTTGTTCATATTCTTTCACCTTTTCATTGTTTGGAAAAAGTTTCTTTGCCATTCCCAAACTTTCAGCAAATACTTTCTTCATCCTTTCTAGTTCAACAAATTCATGTTTCAATTTTGACAGGATACCCTAGTTTCACATAAATATTTGAATTATTGCACAATGATATGACAATGTGATAATTTTCAGTCACTATTTATAAACTAAATTTTACCTTTTCTGTAATCGTATCACTTGTACTGTGTGTATTTTGAACATCTCTAGCAATGGACAATATAGAATTATTGACTGGGTCCTCTAGAGAGACCACTAGACTGCAGGGTACTCCTTCAATTGTCTCTTCTGGGGTGTTAAAATTGTCATTGCCTCCAAATTCCTAACATAATACAAACAAATAAATAATTTATCGACTTTAAAATGTAACAGCTAAGGCACTTTAACATATATATTTAAACAGCTAAGGAATAGTGGGATGATTTTTATTTCTACTATTGAACCATAGTGGATTATTCTGTAATTAAATATTCTCCTTAGACAATACCAGATAAAATATTGTGATGCTATTTATATTAACCTAGATACACCTCATCATTCTACAACAGAACCATATTTAAATATGTTAAATATCTGATTCTGCAAAAGCATTATAAAAAAACAAGTATATAGAACCAATGTATTCAATATTTAGGGTTTTGATGTATCTACAGAACAAATTTAATCAAAAACAAATACTATGTACGTGTGGGACAAATATGTAAATATATTTTTATAAATTTTATGTGACAACTTACATTTTCAGCATATACTCCTCCATGCACATTTTCTTTCGCAGCAGAATCCCAGCTACCATCAATATTTCGGAATACCTATTTTTAACATGATAAGTTTTATGATTAGTCATTCACCATGTTAATCCTAAATACCATCCATCCAATCACTACTATGGAACCAAGTTAATTTTCAGTTGGAAATTTTTGAATTTACGATATAAGTAATTTTTGATACTTATCCAAAATACTACTAACTTATTGGGATTCAATTTTTATACCTCAATGTCTTGTTGATCATGCAAATCACCTTCTTCTGTTGGCTTTTCCACCTCAAAGTCCTCAACCTGCATGATTATTTTTGATTATGACATAAACTAAGGTTTTCAAAAAATAATTAATTAAACTCCTAAATTATATAAAGATACTTACAATATCCCCTTGCCCAAAACTGTTGTCAAGAAGTTCTCTTTTGTTTCTATCATCAATGAATGAGTTTTTCCAGCCAAGGAAAGCCGGGCATGTCGTTTTTACCTTAACATCAGGATGACTGGTTCGAGCAAGGTAAAAGTACTAAAGTAGAATAAAAAATGACAAGTATTAGTGTGTATTAAAAGTGAAGAATGTACTGCTATACAAACAGAAGAATTTTTTAAAAAAAAACTTACAAGTAGGAACACATATGAACCAGTATGGTATTGTGTTTGGGGATTAATCCACCAATTCTCGTGAGCTTCCTTCAATTCATTTAAAACAAGGTTGCACCAATTGTAGTTTTTCGCATTATCGAAATTTTCAGAAAATTTCAGAATCTTTGTACACACAAACGATCCTTTGCTTGTTCTTATAAACATGTTTGACATTAGAACCATAAAATTTTCTTTGAAGTGATCATCAGCTTCTCTAGATTCTGCCATCTTCACACGCACGTTCTTCTCTGTTATCCTACTAGCTAGCTTGCCACCAAACTGTGATACCCAGTGCTTTATTTTTTCTTTGGAATTTCCGAAAGTAACCTCTAAATCACCTTTTGGAATCCCAAGGGTACCGTGCACGTCATTCTCTGTGATCTTAATACTTCTGTTATTAGACAAAACCATCTCGCTTTTTTCTTGGTCAAACCACCACAAACAGTTGACAATAGTAGAGTGTGGCAACGTTTCCATAAGCGAGAATGACAACAAATGACCAAATCCTGCTTCATTTACCCATTGTTTTTGAGCATCTGACATTCTTTCCACAGCCTTTGAGAAAGTTGATGGGTAAGCTCGAGTAAGGATTTTGTTTGGCTTTTCCCTTCTAGGTGACATCTCTACATCCTCTTCCTCCTCTTCTTCCAACTCTTCTTCCTTCTCTTCTGCCTCGTCTACTTTTTCTGCTTCCTCCTCTTCGGTTTCTTCTTCTGTACTTGTCTTCACTTTCTTCAATTTGTTCTTTTCTACCTGATAAAAAATTTAAAAACAGTTTTAAATATGACCAGTACTAGAACAATATAAACTAGCATGATCTGTCAATAGCATTCAAACTACAAAAAGTTTGTTTTCATTCATAGTTAAAACTAAGTCAAATAGATCTAAATGTACACTAACATAAACAAGCATGATCTGATAGTAAAAGCCAAAATCACAAACAGATTGCAAACACAAATCGTATCAAATACCTGGACTTTAGCTTTTCTTTTTTCCGCCTTGGTTGTCGCTCTTGCTTTCTTAGGTGGAATCATTTCAAAATCACTATCATCATCATTCATGATAGTAGGCAAATCTTTATTCCTTTTTGCTGCAGTTGTTTTACCCTGATGGGATGCAAAGAAAGAAAAAAAAGTGAAATACGTACCAATTAAGAAAGTCAACATATTATAAACATTATCACAAAGGGAAAATAGCCTAGAAATGATTACAAAGAAAAATGTCATTCAGCCTGGTATTAGTTATACTTTATTTTATTATAGATTCAAGTTTGTTTTTTCTTGATTCTACTGCAGAACCATATGCACAAAAAATATATTGTCATACTAACTGCATATTTATTATACCTGATCATGTTTTTTCCTTTTCTCCACTTTAGAAACTTCAATCTTCTCCGGCTCATCAAGTTCAGCTTGCTCATCATAAACTCCAATTATCTCAGGCTCATTGAACTGATTATCCACTGAAGAATTTGGTGCTGGATAATTTTTACTTGCTTTTGCATCACTAAGCCTATGTGACATTCTAGTTGGATTTAATTTGAATTTCAACTTCCTTGGCGCTTTGAAAGCTGACTCATTAATAAAAGTCAGAGATTCGTCCTTGTTATTTTTATCCTGGTTCATGACTTCTGTTGCTGGTGGCACCGTTTTAAACATATCCTGTGAGCTGTCTGGCTGTGAGCTCTCTGGAGTGTATATCACCAATGCACGCAGAGCATCACTTTCTTTAAACAAATCATTTGCTTCTGGAGTACTTGCACCTATATCTTCATTAGTTGGAATAAAAAAAATAATTAGCTAAAGATTCTAGGAAAAGAATGCCCATATATACAATAGCAACACTAAAACTTATTTCGCTTCCAGCCTACTTAAAAGAATATATAGCATACCAAGTATACATTATCTGACTTGCCTCATAAACTTTGTTAGTTACATTTTTCATACCTTTTTCAAACACTGGTTCAGTAGCATCTTTCTTTGAAACAGATGCTATGGTTTCAAAAAATTCTTTAACGTCACTGTCGGTGAACCAGCTTTCATCCATCTGTTAGGAATAACAAAAAATAAAAGAATCAGTACATTACAACGTAATGCAAAAAATTACATATACTATAGCAGAAATCATAAATACAAATGAAGAATATAAACTCTGATTCTACTATAGAATATAAATAAATTAAATTTTGATTATATTCTTTAAAAAAAAAAAAATCACATAACTTAAATCTACAATTTACACTTCTAATTTTGATTCCATAATAGAATCAAAGGTTATA
Source organism: Saposhnikovia divaricata (assembly GCA_036435485.1). Lineage (NCBI taxonomy): Eukaryota > Viridiplantae > Streptophyta > Magnoliopsida > Apiales > Apiaceae > Saposhnikovia > Saposhnikovia divaricata. The sequence continues at coordinate 157,965,797 of CM071595.1, forward strand.
GCTAAAAACTCTATAGTGAAATCAAAAGTGCTGCCATTAAAATCATCTAATTTGTCATCTGTTCTATAGTAGAATTAAAAAGACTATCTAAGTTATAAAAGTCTTAAAGCAGAAAAGCATCCTTACAAATCCTGGATAGTCTTCTTCAATATTGAAATGCTCTGGACAGGACATCAAGAACTTGTACATGTAGTACAAAACATAGTGCCCACATTTTGTACCATCCTTTTGCTGTGGGACTTTTGGAACCTTGAATGAGATGTCATCATATCCTTCTCTGTCCTCATTTTTGTAAATGTCAATGACAAACCTGTCAAATATGCAATCATTAGAAACTACAAGTCAGATTTATAGTTATACAATTTCTACTTATTAGAAAGTAATTACATAAAGTAATAATTATAACAAGAAATGTACTTACTGTCTAATTTCTTTTTCCAGCCGTTGGGGTTCTGCTTCATGAAGCGAATCCAGTAGCAAAATACATGGACTTCTTGTGCTATCCAGATTATGACCCGTGTTACATAGAATCACCAGATTCCAGTGGTTCCTGTCATTAAACAAATTTGTAAATATTCAGAATTATGCAATAGATAGATGGAGTAATATAAAGAAAAACAACTTGATTCTTAAATATTTACTTACGCTTGACACAATGGAACGAACACATATCGTTTCTCAAAAACGCTTTCGATTGAGATCCAGTACATTACATTTCTTATAGATTCTTTATTATTTGTAACATACGAATTGTACCATAGAGAGTCAAAACATATGCATCCTTCTCTTTTCTTGGTTGGTATCATTTTCCAGGCAGTACTTCAAAAAAGAACAAATATATAAGCATCATTATATTATTCTACAAGAACATTACTTAAGCAAAAGAAGAATCATATAAATGTTTTCTTTACCTTTGATGAACATCAAATGTGTCGGTGTTCAGCTCTTCCTCTATATTACTATTCAGAAGATTAAGATTGTGTTGGTGTACAGCTTTTCTTTGCTTTCGCGTTCTCTTGGATGAAGAATTTTTTTTTCCAAGTTTTAATCTATTCCCTGAACGCGTACCTGGAAAATTTTTAAATCAAACATTCTGAATCTACGATAGGATCATATAGAAGTCAATGTAGAATCAATTTGTATTCTATTTTTTTGGTTCTACAATGCAATCATATTAGAACACATTAGATAGAACCAAATATACAAAAGTACACATAATAGAAACTAAATTAGCTACAGAATCAAAACTTATGCAATAAAAAATCACTTTAAACTGATAACCCACATAAATATGCTTCAATAGTAGAATCTAAATCTAGGCACAACACATACACATGATTAAAAGCCTTATACTCATGGGATTCTACTATACAAGTTATATGCAGCTACAAATACAAAACTGCTTGTATGGTAGAATCAAAAACTACAAGTAGACAAATAACATTCTGTAGTAGAACCAAAATTTTACACAAAACAAAAATGAAACTAAATAATATCAACATAAACATGATTCTATAGTAGAATCAAAATACACAAATAAAAAAAAACATCATATCTGGTTCTAATCTACTGTAGAATCAAATTATTAGCAATTACCTATTAATTTACTCCTTACGATTTATACACAAAACTGGTTCTATTATAGAACCACAATAATACAACAGAAATGTTGATACTATTATAGAAACACAATTTATTCCTTATTATTTATACACAAAACTGGTTCTATTACAGAACCACAACATTACAACAGATGTAGATAATCAACAAAAACTGACTGACATCAACAAAAAACTATAGAATCACTAATAGAATCAGATCTATTGATACCTTACGATTTATACACAAAACTGGTTCTATTACAGAACCACATGTACATACAGATGTAGATAATCAACAAAAACTGACTCAAATCAACAAAAAACTATAGAATCACTGTAGAATCAGATTTAGTTAAGCATGCATATGCATTTTTTAAAGCAAAAACAGCTCATAATACCTATTCTCCTCGGAAACATTTTAATCTCTATATCCGATGGAGATTAACCTGAAAATTACAATTCAAAACCCTAAATTAACGAATTGAAGAAAAATAAGATTATAATTGAAAGAATAACGAAGATTATAAGAAAAATAAGAACCTGAATAGCTCGAATCTGAAGCTTTAATGGAGTTTTTTGTCTGATTTCTCTCTCTCTCTCTCTCTCTCTCTCTCTCTCTCTCTCTCTCTCTCTCTCTCTCTCTCTCTCTCTCTCTCTCTCTCTCTCTCGGTGAGCAGCTTGTGTGTGTATAGCTGTTTTGTCCCGTACAACGGTTAAGCCGCGTGTGTTTAATTGTGTCTGTATTTTACAGTTTTACTATTAATTACAGTTTTGCCATTAAATAATTGGATGACTAAGATTGTTTCTCTCCAATTCTCTATATAACAAATTCTCTCTAGAAGGGGACTCTATATATATATATATATATATATATATATATAATATGATCGGTTTGGTTCGATTTAATGCTAAAATCAAAACCGAACCTTTAGTTTCGGTTCAATTTTTGGTTTCCCAGTTTTAGTTCAGTTCGGCTTTTTTCAATTTGGTTTTTATCGGTTTTAAGCGATTTCAGTTCGATTTCAATTTCATTTCGATTTTTCTACTCAACCCTAATTGCAAGTTTTCTGCAGAATGCTTTATGTACAGCAACACTATACAACATTGAGTTGTGTGTAGACATGTCCTTGCAATTCAAAGCGGACGGATGGAAGCAAAAGACATAGAGCATCGAGAGAAAGATAAAAGTAAAACCTATTTGTATACTCCTTCACTCGCACTCTTCCCCATATCTTACTCTTCCGTACAAGTCACACAACTCGCAGCCAAAAAGACAATTACTTTTCAAATAGTCTAATCAAGTAAAAAGTTGAATTTTTGTTATATCAGTTTCTCTTTGTCTATTTTAATAAATTTGTTTATGATAATATGTTTTGTTTAAATTGTTTGTGTTTTAACATATTAGTTTAACATGTTCCAATCTTAAAATCTTTATTTGTATTTTGTGTAGTAAATTTTTTTAATATAATTCAATATTAGATATTACGATTTTCATTTGTTTAATTTAGAAAAATTTAATGATTGTTATTGTTATTGTTTTGTTGATAACCAAATTACAAAGATATCAAATTTGCTTAGAATATATTAGCATTAGTAAGGTAGATGGATGATATTTCCTTGATCTCTCTCAATTCTTTACATTTTTATTTTTGGAATGTCTTTTTCAAATTTTTACATTTCAAAATTTACTCAAATAGTAAAGTTTTATAATATAAAAAATAGTTACACTTATTACTTTTCTTCACTAAACTCACTTTTTACATTAAATATTGATTGATTCTCCATTTTACTTACTTTTCTTGCTACTGTATTCACTTTTTTTACATTTCTATACTACTTTATACCTTTTCTTAACCTCCCTGCTCAACCGATTTGTAGACGCTGATTTCTAGACGCAGAGAGTAACATATACAGTAATACATAAGTTTTTCTTTTTATCAAAATAAAATAGTAAGTTAGTTGTGTTGTACGGTTTCATATTATAATGTACTACTTTCTAACTTGCTTATATGAATTATAATATTCTATTTTCTAAATTTTTCATATAATTGTCATCTTTGCTATATTTATTTTTTTCCAATTTTTCATTTGAATATTATTATAAATGATACATGTAGAGCTGTTAACGAAACTAGCTGTTCATGAACAAGCTCGAGCTCGGCTCGGTTCGTTAAGAACACGAGCTCGAATAAAAAAAAGTGTTCGTTAATTTAACGAGTTCGAACCGAGCTTTTAGCATGTGTGGCTCGAACTCGGCTCGATTTTGTTCGGCTCGAGCTCAGCTCATTAAAGCTCGAAAAAATTGTACTTTTTATTTTATTTTTTATATATTATGTATATATATATTATTATATTATTTTATATATAATATATATTTTATATAGTTTGGGATGGGTTAAAAAATGATAGAATGATATTTACTTGGGTTATTAGTGGATTTAAGTCTTTTTCTGGTGAAAGGCAAAAGTACCCGTTTTTTAGGTAACAAAAACAAAAATACATATTCTCAAAATTTTTGACAAAAATATCCGGTGGAATACGCATTTATCGAACGGGTATAACAGAATATGAATTTGGGATTGGAGTATTATGGGGTGTTACGCAATCTGTAATGGAGTATTTCCTTTTACGCATTTCGCAGCAGAGTATTGCTAGTCTCTTGATATTACTTTATATACTAAATACGCAATTCGAAATTGGGTATTTGGTGGAATATGCTTATTATAAGCATATGCATTATGCGTATCCTTTGTATATTGTATTTGATTACCGGGCAAAGCTGCAATACACAAGGGACAACTCCACGTGACCATGCCCCATTAGCTTTTTCCATCCTTTATCCTTCTGTAAGTAGCGGTTGGACACAGAACGCTAACAGCTGTACACAGTTGCAATAGAAATAATGCGCATATGGGGGTTGTGTATTGAAACGGATAAAATTGCTCAATTATTCAAAAATTGTTATTTTTGTTGTAGAACTTTGAAAACAAGTTATTTTTGTCAATTTTTCGTTAATTTCTTTTATTTTTTTGACAGTTTTAAAAAAATAATAAATTTGTTAATGAGCTGTTCATTTTTGTTTGATAAAAGTTCGAGCTCGGCTCGGCTTATTTTTGTTTGATAAAAGTTCGAGCTCGGCTCGGTTCATTAACGAGCTCAAGCTCGGCTCGGTTTATTAACGAGCTCGAACATATATTTCGATAAGAATGCTCGGCTCGGTTCGGTTCGTAAAAAAAAAATTTTATGATTGATTGGATTCAATTAAAGCTCAGCTCGACTCGATTGATTTAGGGTTCTATATACATGACGAGTGATGAACATCATGATTTAATTTTTTTTAGCTCGACACAAGCGGTGCCACCTCATGTGCCGTCATCGGAGGAGTAATAGGAGTTATGTGTTCGGGGAGCAAGTGAGATTTGAGAAGATACGTGCATCAATAGTACTACTGTATAATTTAAACATCTATCTCTCTGACACAATTCAAATTGTCAATAAAACTTTTCAAGTTGTCAAACATGTTAATTTTTGAGCAATTTGTTTAGGCTGTGAGTACATAGGGGCTATTTTGGGGAACTTTTTTCCAGAATAAGTCAACTTATTTTAAGACAAAGTTAGAGATTCCTAACATTCCAACTTATTTTCCAACTTATTTTTGCAACTTATTGAATCTCAAACATACATTAGATACTTATATATAAAAAAATTATCAATATATAAAAATTTTACCCGAAAATAAGTCAATAAGCCACTAAAATAATTTTTCCCAAACAGGCCCATAATTTCCTGCAGCCCGTGCGGTTTCAGTTCAATGCATTTGTACATATATCAGTTGTTGTTTTTTGCCTTGGAAGTCGCAAATTGCAATATGGTAGTTACAAAGTATAATTATTAAATTTTTAGCTACGCTTATAAATAATTTATAAATTATTTATTTCAATTTTTTTTTTCATATTTACATATTTTACTTTTAGAAAAAATTATGTATAACTAGTTTAATATTCGTTATTTTGTAAAAATAAGTTACTTATTTCAAAAAAAATATATGTACATATACTTTTTCCAGAATAAATAACTTATTATTGAGAAATAAGATTTCCCAAACGGGCCATTATAAGTTGTTAGTTTGACTTAATTTTGTTTTTCTACCATTAGGGTAGTATACAATGAAAAATGTTAAGAAATTGAAAAGTTAGTTTTATTAAAGTTCTCAAATGTCACGTACTTTATGTTTTAGTATGATATTGCACACTAATAAATTAATTGGATGCTTATAACCTTTTTTCGAATAACTAAATTTATATAATATTTATTCTAATAAATTTTAAATGTGAACGAGAATCAAATACAAAATAATAAAACATATACAAAATAATAAAACTTAAATTATCTGATCACGTTTAGTGCTGCTACATTTACTTCGACTAGATCTTACCACGTTGTTTGCGAACACTTTTAGGAACAATTTTGATTCCTAATACCGTATTACACATTAGTGCCAATATCACGTCCTGAAATGTCATTAAGGAGAAATTTTTAAAAGCATTTTAGTTTTAAGCATTATTACACTTTACTTTTTATTTTCTTCTCTTTTATACTGTGGTAGTGCTTCGAACAACCCAAAACAATATGTAACTAAAATAGAGGTTATGAAGTTTGAGATTCCTAAGATACATGAGATTTGTATGTAAATGAGAGGTGAGCATTTTTGTAAAATCAAAGTTTTTTTAATTAACCTTGCAGGTCCAATTAAATTTAAAACATATTTGTTAAGTATCTTAGAAAAAGTTCTCTGTGTTCAATCTTAGGGTCATTTTTCTCAATAAAGTATTTGTTAAGTTTTTTGTTAATTTCCATGATGATAATAGTAAAAAGGTTAATGATGATAATAGTATTTGTTAAGTTTTTTGTTAACTATATACAGTTAAATCTTGATAAATGAATACGTTCGGGATCGTAAAATTTTATTCATTAATCGAGATTATACATTTATCGAGGTTCTACTGTACATTTCAAGAGATTCTAAAATTGTTTTAAAAATTATGAAGATGATAACAAAAATAAAAATGCTAGAGATCTTACAATTATTTTCAAATATTTTAAAAAATTGATATACCACACTTATAATTGATAACTAATTTAATAATAATACGAGACCTCCTAGCAATAAATGAAGTTCCACGAGATTATTAGAGGCTCTTAAAATTTTAAGAGCCTCCTCTCTCCTCTATTGAATTACTACATAACTCTTAACTCTTTTATATCCATAAAATATTCAATTGCACATGTTTTAATTCAAATTTTTATAAAAGAAAATTTGAAATATTAATAATATATAATTTAGAATCAAGATAAAAAGTATTATTAAAGTTAATATGAAATTTTATATTCTAATTTACTAAGAACCATATTATTTATAATATATTTAGGAACTAATGAATATGCTCTTAAGTACGTAATAATACTGAAATGATTCGATCGACTTAATACTTTTATTAGAGCAAGTTCAATGTTTTGCTATTTTTGGTTAACAATGACTATAGTTATTTTACGGGTTAATTATCTGATTGGTCACTGAAGATAGCCTGGATTATCAAGTTGGTCACTAAACTCAAAATAGTCTCAATCGGATCATTGAAGTCAATCTGAATTATCAAGTTGTTCATTTTTTTTGACGGAAATTACTGTCTGCAAAATTTTGTCCGAAAAATCTCCACCAAATTTTGTGAAATTAAAGTGTGTTAATCTAGATGCTATGGGTCTCATAAAACTGGTTTAGATTTTCATTATGAGCTCTAGATTTATATGAATCGAAAAAAAAAATTCAAGAACTAGTCTTCTTCAAAAACTGAAATAAAACTTATCAATATTGTATCTATTTTGAAGAGAATAATCTGGGTAACATAAATATGGTCTCGGATTTTTTAAATGTTAAGTGAATCTGCAGTTATAAGCGTTTATGTCAATCTGAAGTCTATTTCCGTCAAAAAAATAAAGTTTATTTAACGGATCGTACATTTATGTCGAGTAAGTGACCTGATTAAGACCGTTTTGAGTTCAGTAATCAACTTGATAATCTAGGCTGACTTCAGTGACCAATCAGATAATTAACCCGTTATTTTACATTTCACAATGGACTTGCTCTTATACCATCAATATTTTGGAAATTATGAGCACTTATAATTTTTCAAATTTTAAATTCTGAAAAAGTAAAAGAATCACTCGTCGAATTTAGTGCACAAATGCATTGTGGATGTTTCTGGTATATTAAAATGAGTAACTTTTGCCTTAAAAGTATAAATGTCATATAAGTGATAAGTGCAAGAACACTTATAAGTTATATAAATGTTTACATAAATTTAATTATAAATTGGTAAAACATTTTTAAAATTAAATCAAAAAAAATATTATTTAACACAATAATATCAAACAAGTATTTTAAATTAAAAATACATCTAAAAACAAAGATATAAAAATATAAATTATTAATTAAGTAAAGCAATCAAACAAAAAAGAAATAAGTTGGCATGAAAGTACGTCGTTGTTAATATTAAATTTATCAACGGGTTATATCCTTATATATGATAAGCGTAAGCGGGATGTTATCCATAATTTTCGTCACTGTACTACCAAAATAATTTGAACCGTCAAATCTAATTTTTTTAAAAACAAATGATCAAATTATATCATATTAAAAGAGAAAATTATAATCTAAAAAGGATATATTTAGAAAAGGTTGCATTCACTACTAGAAAAAAGGGTTAAATTCAACAAAATAAATTCAACGGAAGTTAAAATCAACAATATCCCGTCGATTTTATGGTCAATGTCCTACGCGCCTTGACCGAGGCTCAATTTCAACGAAACAAATTCAACCGACTCTAAATGCAACAGAATAAAATCAACGGAAAACAAATTCAACAGGATGCTGTTGAATTTAATTATTCCATTTTTCCAAAGGCGGCAAAATTCCCGCCAGACTTCAATTTCAACAGAATAAATTCAACCGACGTTAAATCCAACAGAATAAAATCAACGGAACACAAATCCAACAACATCTCGTTGAATTTAATTATGTCTTTTTTCCAAAGGCGGTAAAATTCCCGCCAAAACTTCAATTTCAACAAAACAATTTCAACCAACGCTAAATACAACAGAATAAAATCAACCGATGCGAAATGCAACAGAATAAAATCAACGGAAAACAAATTCAACAGCATCCCGTTGAATTTACTTATGCCCTTTTTCATCTTTTTTGGAAAGCAGGATATATTAATAAAATGAAAGACAGCCATTCGAGAAATGCACTGCACCCTTACAACTTGGTACCATGACCATCAATTCATAATAAGACCACCACAACTTAAATTTACTTATGCCCTTTTTTCATCTAGTAACAAAAATCCCACCAGAAATGATTACCCTTAAAAAAAAAAATTCTTTGTACTATTTACTTATGGTATAAAATATATTGATTGTAAAAAAACACTTAAATTTCTTCAACAATTTATAAAGATGACTCCATTTTTTTAACAATAAAATCATCCACTCTCATCTTTCTTCCTCAGACAAACAAACATCTCATACACTATTTGGGTTTTGTGTGTCACTCTCAGGCAAGAGTAGTACAACCACTAGTTAATTTATTCATGAAAAGTTTTTACAAATATAAATTATTAACCCTAGATATGAATTCAACACTTTATTTTCCAAAATTCTTAACAAATATAAATTCAATACTTTATTTACATTTGTTAAATTCAACCGAATTAATTCAACAGGACAAATTCAACACAGAAAATCAAATGCAACTGTATCTCGTTGAATTTAATTAATCATTTAATCCACTAACTTACAAAAGCTAAAAACTCCACCGAATAATAAATGCAACGAAATAAAATCAACGGAAAGCAAATGCAACGATATCTCGTTGAATTTACTTAATCATTTATTCCACTTGCCGACAAAACTAAATTTACTTAATCATTCATTCCACTATATATAAAACTCCACCGAAAGACAAAGCTCCACCGAAAACTAAATGCAACGGAATAAAATCAACAAAACTCAAATGCAACGTTATCTTGTTGAATTTAATTCATCAAATGCAATGGTATCCTGTTGACTGTACTTGTGCATTTTATTTCAACAAGATACGGTTGATTTTAACAGGATCTTTCCTTTAAATAGCCTCCCTTCCCACCATTTTCTCTCGTATCTTTTCCTCAATTTTGCAAGGTTTCATGTTCAAGTAAGTATTATTTCATATTCTTTTTTATTTAATTATTATAATTATATCATTTATGGCCTGCATTCCTGAGCGCATTCCTAATTCTGCATATTCTATTATTGGGAAAGTCATGACAGAGGTGACTACTATGGTTGAGGCGTTAGACGAGATTGAGGTGACACGTGCTAGACTTGAAGAAGAAGTGCAGAAATTGGCTACCCGTGCTTATCCAAACAAAGATGATCCTGCTTCTAAGATTTTATGGGAAGAGTACATCCGAATAGCAGCACAAATGACTTCTCCTCTTTTTGAGCGTTACAAAAAGGTTATCATAGAGGTAATAATATAAAATTAATGTATTTATCTTTTTTTACTGTTTGTTCGAGTATAAAATAGAATTATTTATATTGTCGTGTTATATAGGAAATTCTTTAATTCTAATTAGGTGTGCAAGAATCTAAAAGCAGGCCCAGAATTATAACCTCTGGCACATATAGGGTGTGGTAATAGTAAATGGATTTGGACAGATTATTTGGTATATCTAAACTGTGCTTAATAATATGCATTAGGGTGTACCTGTAATTAATATGCTAGCACAAACGAGAACGATGTTTATAATTACAGAATTAACATTTCATGTATGAGGTCAATTCGTCATTTTTACGAAATGCATAGGTAGATGCTGATGGACCATGCATGCACATATAGGATATACAGAAGCTGTCTGAACTCTTTACCCAGAAGTTATCCTTTTTTTGGTAGCAAAACAATCGTATCACCTAATATGCAGGTCTTTATTATGCAAATGTTCTAGACCAATTCTGATTTGTGCCAAAAAAGATAACAATGATTTATAAACCAGACTTTTCTAGTCTAATCCTAGGCAATGACTTTTGTGCAGTATTGATCCATTCCATGTTTCAGATGTCCATTATGGTTTATACAGACGTAGTGTAGATCAGTCATCTCCATGTTTCAATCTTTTCATTTTACGAAACGGATCAGCTTAGTGTTAATTTTTCTCTTTGCTAAATTGCTGGAGGTGCCCTGGTACATAAGTAATACAACTAGATAAGCCACATTACCTGATCATGATGCTTATTATCAAGATATAACTAAGTGTTAGCGTAAGTTAAAAAATTCTTCATTTAAATAAATTTCTTAATTGTGCTACTCTCTTTTTAATTTGTTGCAGGATACTAGATCAGATCAGATGGTGTTGCACGAAAATGTCGACGATGTTGATTTAGAGGATTTACAAACCCGCTACCCTCTTTAGCTTGAAGACCGTTTGTGGTTTTTGTGTTTTAGAATCTTTAAGTATCAACTTTATTTAAGTATTGCCTTCTCTTTTAAAACCTTGAGTTAGGTATTTTGTGCTAGACATGAAGACACGGAACTAATGCAATATTATGTGTGTATTTTATTTTGGATCTAATGCAGTATTATGTGTGTATTGTATTTTGGATCTAATTAATGCAATATTATGTGTGTTTTTTATTTTGGATCTATACCATTTGGAGTTGATTTCCTATTGTAATAGTTAATGCTTTACGTACGTAGCAGGAATCGAGTAAGCAGCTTATAATAAATTATTGTATTTATGGTATATTATATTCAACAATAAACTGTTGAAAATAATTACCATATGGTCAAGTAGGTTCAACAAGATATGGTTGCATATACCATACATAGAAACAAAGAGAAAAAGTTCTAATCAACTAAAACTTGTTGAATTTGATAGAATAAAATGTAACAAAAGTCTGTTGAATTTAATCTATTGAGCCACGTGTCAAGATGCTATAACCAACGGAAATTGGTTGATTATTGAAGAATTAAATTCAACAATTTTTGGTTGATTATATTACTATTGGCGGCAAAAATTTTTTTTGGTGAAATTCAAAATTGAAATTTCAAATTTTGTTCAAACTGGCCAAGGCCGTTTTCAACGGTAAATGGTTGAATTTGGTGCCAACAACAACAACGGGAAGTCGTTGAATTTAACCTTAAATTCAACAGAAGTGCTAATTTCAACAAGCTTATATTCAACAGGAAGGTTTCCGTTGAATTTATGTTAAAAGTAACGGGATCCTGTTGAAATTAGCTAAATTCAACAGAATTCTAGCAGTTGAATTTAGCCGCTTTTGTAGTAGTGATTATAAGTGAATTTTTAAAAGAAAATTATAATCTAAAATAGATATAGTTAAAAAATTTATATTAGAATTGAATTTTAAAAAGAAAATCATAATCTGAAAAATATATAATTAAAAAAGGTTATATTATAATTGAATTTTATTTAATTTTTTATTAAAAAATGATATAATTAAAAAAAGATTGCATTATAAGTGAATTTTAAAAAGAAAATTATAATCTAAAAAGGATATAATTAAAAAATGTTGTATTAGAATTGAATTTTAAAAAGAAAATCATAATGTGAAAAGGATATAATTAAAAAAGTTGTATTATAATTGAATTTTATTATTTTATATTAGTATTAAAAAAAATTATATTTAATATTTGGGCTCTATGTTGAGATCTAGAAATCAGATTTGGATGATTTTACAATCCATGCGATACTCATAAAATTATCTTTAATTTATTGATGATTTAATAATTATTATTCAAATGGAAATACTCAAACGTAATTACGAATTTTTACATTAATCCTATTCAATGTAGATGACATACATTGATAATGCTATTTAATGTAGAAAAACTAATTATATATGATTTAAATCATTGACATAAATTTTTTCGTATTTCAATATAAATGCACTTTTTAGTTTATGACATATTAAAATATATATTTTTATGTTAGATCCAACGATTTTCATTATGATCTAACGGTTTTTATTTATTTTGTCTGACCACCCTAAAAAGAAAGAAAAACAATTAGTGCCGGGTCAAAAACGATAACTTACTAATGATTTGTTTCATCGGATTAATGCATGTTTAATTTCCTGATCTTGAACATCATCAGTGACGTCGAACAAGGCCCTGGGCTCTCATACTTTAAAATTCCTCAATTTTAACTAAGCTGTGTACCAGTCCTTGTCTCTTCTATACTATTTCTTTTTTCACAAGTTTCCTGTCAAGAAATGTAGCAAAATCAAAATCAAATTCTTTTTAAGTACATGTTTATATATAGTCCTTCTGATCGTTTAAAACAATGAAACAAAATTCACATACAAATATACTAAGTTGGCTAGAAATATCAAGTAAAAGATGGCTATTCCAGAAATTTCTTTGAGCTCCAGAAATGCGAAAGCTATACCAGTGCTGGGACTTGGATTAGGAGCTTCTGATCCAACACCAGAAATTATAACTAGTACGATAAAAGCAGTTCTTGAAGCGATTGAGCTTGGTTACAGGATGTTTGATACTGCTTCTTTTTACCAAACAGAAGAAGCTCTTGGTGAAGCTATATCTCAAGCTGTTAGTTGTGGCTTGATTAAGTCTCGAGATGAACTATTTATTACCTCTAAGCTTTGGTTGACCGATAATTATGGTGATCGAGTCCTTCCTGCCCTTCGAAAGAGTTTGAAGTAAAACACTCGCACACCATTCATTTAATTTTATTTTTTTGACAAAGATCTTATTTAATTTTGATGATGAAAATCTGCAAGTTCATTTATTCTTATTCATTGTTCGACAGGGATATGAAGTTGGACTATCTTGATCAGTATCTTATACATTTTCCATTGAGCATGAAGGCTGGATCAAACCCTTTTCGGCTAAACCCTGAGGATTGTGTGGCAATGGATATCAAATCTGTTTGGACAGCTATGGAAGAGTGCCAAACACTTGGCCTTACAAAATCGATTGGTGTCAGTAATTTCACTTGCAAGAAGCTTGCTGATATTCTGGCTTTTGCCAAGATTCCTCCTGCAATCAATCAAGTAAGTTTGAATTCACAAGCTACTGGTCAAATTCATCATTGAGTTGAGTTAGTATCTTTGCCACACCCTTCCTTTTCAGTAATCGTGTACTCCATATAGTAGTTTGCATTACCATCGAAAATACAAAATATGGTCATAAATACAACATACGATCATGCACATAAATGTTCCTAATGTAGTGATGTATATAGGTGGAAATGAACCCAGCATGGCAACAGGGAAAACTGAGGGAGTTCTGTCAGGCAAATGGAATCAAGATAACTGCTTATTCTCCTCTAGGAGCAGCTGGAGCTTTCTGGGGAACCAAAGGAGTGTTGGAATCTGAGGTTCTGATGGAAATTGCAAAGTCGAAAGGGAAGTCTGTAGCACAGATTGCATTGAGATGGGCTTATGAGCAAGGGGTTGTTATTGTGGTGAAGAGCTTCAACAAAGAGAGACTAAAGCAGAATCTTGAAATTTTTGGGTGGGAGTTGAGCGATGAAGAGTCGCAGAAGATTGCTGAAATGCCGCAAAAGAGGGCAAACCTTGGGCAATGGTTTATCTCTGAAACTGGACCTTTCAAGTCATTTGAGGAGCTCTGGGATGGAGAACTTTAAGATGATTATTACATGAACCATCTGAAAATAAGGCACAGTCGCCAACATATCGTCCTGTTTTTATTGATGCTAGTGAATCATATATTTTCTTTATGTAATTTGAAGTTGCCCAATTAGCCAACTGGTTTGTGTGGCCTACAAAAACTAGTTTGAGGATGGCTTTTGCCTGATTTCGTGAGATCCTATAAACTATTTTGCATGTCGGCCTCTTCTTTGTATAATGCAACTGAGCCTCTTGTTTACATGACGATTGTACAGAATACACGCTTAGGACATCTTTACAGCCTCAAAATTGGTTGTTCAATGCAGCAGAACTAATCGAGTAATTCTACACTGAAACATTCCAGAATTCAACATGTTAAAGAACTAAGCCTAATTTTCATATATGCCTTTATGAATGGCTTAAGTTGACTTTTAAGTTAAAAGTTGCTTAAGAGACGAACAAACACTCTATTATTTCAGTGATCTATTTTAAGTTTGCAATTTGATGCTATTTGGATGACATGTAACTTCTAGTATATTCATAACTTGGAAGTATAAGGGTCCATTTGATAACAACTAAACGAATCAAAATGAACTGCATGAGTGAAAAATTGCTATTCAGATCGTTTATTTGTTCATCTGGATGAGTCACTCAATTTTTTTTCCTGAACCAGTCCTTTATTGCTTAACATAGATTATCCAAGTATAACATTAATTTTTTTTAAAAAAAAACTGGTGCTCTTTGTACACTAGTTATATTTTTTTTAATTTTTAAAACTGCTGATTACTTGTAATATTATCTTTATTTTTGAAATGTATCCAATTATTATATTTCTTAATTTATATAACAACCGTATCTTGTTTGATTCATGAAAATAGCACTATAATCTTATGTTTTTATAGTATAATTCATATTTTCTACAAAGATATTTTTTATATATTTTTTATGAATTGTTATGAAGTGATCAAAACAAATTTTAGTGTACTTAATGATAAAATTTTAAGAAAGAAATTGTATTTAAATTATTTTTCAAAATTTTCATTCATTTAAAAATTACGGTTTAGATTTATCAAACAACCGATTAAATAATTCTACTCATAAATCATACAATAACTTTAAATAATAAGTAAATTATTTGAGGTATGCCGAACTGGCTTTTATATTAATTCATAGTACTTGGCTAGTTTATGTTAATTTTCCCAATAGTTGCAACATATTTTAGCAGCAGTTCTTAGAGTGACTATGACTCGACGAAGAAGCCTGCTGATGATACTAACGAACCAACATACTCAACTCTAATAACTACGCCCACAGTTGCAGGAGAACTGCAGCTAAATCCAAATTTTCATTTTTACATATACATATGCAAGTGATGTATGAGATTTTACCGGTGGGTTCCATGGGGAAGTACAAATGATTAGTAGATGTTATATCATGAAGGGAGAGAGTTGTCTAGTCAATTCCCCTTGTTTAAAGCATTTCTCTCAAGGAGCCGTTGCTAATTTTTCTTGTAACAGTACAGTTCCTTTAGATCACAATGCTGACCAAGGAAAAAATTAAAAATCATAATTTGATTGCATGTGGATAGCCTAGTAGATAGTTCTCCCCTTCAAGTAATCCAATAACTCTCATCTCCTCCTCGTAGTCCCGTGAATTTTAGCCTCTTGGATACTCTTTACTCTCAGCAATAAGAGGTTGAAGGGTTTAAGTGTCAGTAAATTGACCATTTTCAGAAAGTAAAAAAACATTTTTCACATTTGCATACATAATATAGATGGTTTCTCGATGTCTAGACTCCTAGTTGATCATATAAGAAAATCAAACAAAGAAACAGTTACTCACTTACAAATTAATCCATAAATACTAGGCTTGGACAAAGGTGAGTGGCAAGTAATACCAACTCTAGATGACTCTACAAAGTATTCCAGAAGTTACTCTAAACTCCAGCAATGCAAAATCTATGCCAGTTTTGGGACCAGAAGTAGTGATTAAAGCAGTGCTTGAAGCGATTGAGCTTGGTTATAGGATGTTTGATACTGCTTCCGCTTACGAAATAGAGGAAGCTCTTGGTGAAGCTATATCTCAAGCACTTAATCTTGGTTTAATAAAGTCTCGTGCTGACATCTTCATCACCTCTAAGCTCTGGTGCACTGATAATCATGGCGACTGTGTGCTCCCTGCCCTTCAAAAAACTCTGCAGTAATACACACACACACACACTACTCAAACTTTGATTTTTAATCACTTTGCTGATAAAAATCTCAGAGTTCATAATTCTTCTTCTTGTTAATTGTTGTGCAGGAAAATGAAGTTAAACTATCTTGATCAGTATCTTGTTCATTTTCCTGTGAGTATGAAGCATGGGGCAAACCCTTTTCCAGCAAACCCTGAAGATGTTGTCCGGATGGACATCAAATTTGTTTGGACAGCGATGGAAGAGTGCCAAACACTCGGACTTACAAAATCAATAGGTGTGAGTAATTTCTCCTGCAAGAAGCTGCTATAGAAAGTACAGGGAAGCCATCTTTAATACTCCCTCTGTCCCGGTTTAAGAGACCCGGTCAAAATCTCACAAATTTTTAGAAAAATTTCTTTGACTTGCTACGTGGATTACTCTGGATGGCTCTTTGGATGGTTCAGCACATGATTGCTCCGGTGGAGCATTAAACAAAACAAAAAGTGAAGTAAAGTTAATATAAAAGTAGTGTAAAGTAAAGTTAGAATATTTGTTTAGTAAAATTAGTGGGTGTAATAGTGAAAAGTAATGTTCAAAAATAGTAAGTATAGTAGGTTCATTATTTTTGGGACGTCCCAAAAAGGAATGGAGGTCATATAAATTGGGACGGAGGGAGTAACGTATAGGAGGGCACGGAGGGAATAACAAATTATGTTGAGGGTAATATAGGAAATTCACGTATTGGATGTAAAAAGGGGGTGAGCGGGTAATTGGGGTTTCATTCAGAATGATATTTGTTGTGTGGTTTCTTTTGGGAGAGTCTCCTCACCTCTCGAAGAGTGAGGCGTTGTTCTAAACACTTTTATTATTATTAATAAATCAGTACCCTGTTCGTCTCTTACATCTTATATAATTGAGTTTATCAGTCTGTTAGTAGTTGATTCATACCAAGTGGTATCAGAGCGATACGATCTAGTGGGAAGATGGGAGCGCCGCCAAGCAGTCAACATTGAATTGAACTTCTGGAAAAGGGTTTGGGTGAGCTTCAATCGGCCATGGTTGAACAGATCTCCGCCGCTGTTAGTGGGGCTTCGATTGAGATGCAAAGAAATCTCATGGAGCAGCTCGCGAAGGCGAAGGAACGTCAAGATGCACTATTGAATGTAATGAAGGCAGCACAAGATCGGTTTCACGAGGAGTTGCGGTCGTCGATCTCCTCCCTCAAAGTGAATGAAGGGCTACGGGGAGCAAGTGAGATGGGATCGAATGGAAAGAGGAATGGGAAAGGAGTATCGGGTCAAGATGGAGAAGGCGGAGTTGAGATGGGGCGACCCGGTGAATCTGGGCTCGGGCCGGGTCTGGTCGGAGTGTTCGGGTCGGGTTCGTCTTTTTCTGAAATTGGGGGCAATTCGACCTAATTGAAGGTTTAAAAAACTCGACCTACCGGTTTTTTATGGAGATAACCCGGATGGCTGGATCCTTAGGGCAGAAAGATATTTCGGTTTTTACAAACTAAGTGAAGTGGAGCAATTGGAGGCGGCGGTAGTGTCCTTGGATGGCGATGCGCTGTTGTGGTACTAGTGGGAGCATGGTCGACGACCGATTCGAAGGTGGGAGGAGTTGAAGGGGATGCTATTGCATCAGTTTCGGCCCACCTCGGCTGGAAGCTTGCACGAACAGTGGTTAAACCACCACCAAACCACGGGAGTCGTGGAGTATCGACGGAGATTTATAGAGTTAATGGCACCATTGGTGGGTGTTCCCGAGGAGATTGCCAAAGGCCAGTATATAACAGGGTTGAAGGATGACATACGAGCTGAAGTTCGTCTTCTAGGGCCTCGTAGCTTGGATCATGCTATGAATTTGTCTGCAAAAGTGGAAGATATGCTTCGAAGTGGGTCGCATAACTACTGGAAAGGGGAAACAAATCGAGCAGGGTCACGGTCATCCTACTCAGGTATCTCTAGCTACTCTTTAGTTCAAAATACGTCTGGTCATGTTAGCCCATCGGCTCGTTCTGTTTCTGTCTATTCGCATACCTCTTCATCACCATCGAAGCGTACGGGTAGTATTCCGGTGGCTAAACCAATTGGAAATGTTAAACGTTTGTCAGAAAGGGAGTTACAATAGAAGAGGGAAAAAGGGGAGTGTTTTCAGTGTGAGGAAAAATGGTCGATTGGGCACCGGTGCAAATGAAAAGAGTTAAGTGTAGTGCTGATGCAAGGGGATGAGTTGGAGGATGGAGGGGAAGAATTGTTAGATGAAGGGGTGAATGGGGAGACGATTACAGTTCCTGTCCCAACACAACCCGAAATCTCCTTGAATTCAGTGGTGGGTATCATCAGCCCCAAAACGATGAAACTGGTTGGGGAAATTTTTGGTCACAGGGTGGTTGTTATGATCGATCCAGGGGCTACGCATAATTTTATATCGGTGGAGACAGTACAGAAGCTAGGGTTACCATTGGTACATTCAAAAGGGTTCGGAGTTTCACTAGGCATAGGGGAGGATGTTCGGGGAGAGGGGGAGTGCAAGTCAGTAGTGATCCATTTGCCGGGCATAACAGTAATAGAGAATTGCTTACCTCTACCTCTTGGCAATTCTGATTTGATACTCGGGGTTCAGTGGCTCGAAAAGTTAGGGACAGTATCTACGAATTGGAAGACACAAACATTGAAATTTAAGCTAGGGGAAAACACTGTGACACTCAAGGGAGATCCATCTTTGGCACGATCACTGATCTCGCCGAAAGCCTTGATTAAGACACTACGAAAAGGGGTGGAAGGATTTCTGGTGGAGTGCAATCATTTGGGGGTTACACAGGTGCCACAATATAGTATTAAGGGTGACAAAAGGGTACCTGTCACTTTGCAATCAGTGTTACAACAGTTTGAGCAGGTTTTTCATATGCCACCAGGGCTGCCCCCCTCTCGGGACTATGATCACTCGATAATTCTGAAAGAGGGGACTGACCCAATTAGTGTGCGACCATATCGCTATGCCCAGTCACAAAAGGATGAAATTGAGAACCTGGTGCACGATATTCTTAAAGCAGGTATCATTTGTGAGTCGACTAGCCCTTTTTCCAGTCCCATATTGCTTGTCAAGAAGAAGGACGGCTCTTGGTGGTTCTGTGTTGATTACAGAGCCATAAACAAAGCCACAGTTCCCGAGAAATTCCCGATACCAACCATCGACGAATTGTTGGATGAATTTTATGGGGCTCGGGTATTTTCGAAGCTAGATTTGAAGTCGGGCTATCACCAAATCCGTATTAACAGCAGTGACATCCCCAAAACGGCTTTTAGATCACACGTAGGGCACTACGAGTTTCTTGTGATGCCGTTTGGCTTAATGAACGCGCCTGCAACCTTCCAAGCCTTGATGAACAACATTTTTAAATCGTTTTTGAGGAAATTCATCCTAGTTTTCTTCGACGACATTCTTGTCTACAGCTGTAACGCCCCGACTTCCCAATACTAAAAATATACTTTTATAATAAATTATTGGATTTAATTAAATAAAATAGAATTTGATACAGGGGAATTTTTTTTTTAAAATTTCAGCATGAAGTATTCGTAATATGGACTATCCACCTGTATTTTGAACCAACCAAATTCATAAAAAGGAAAATAACTGCAGTTCCAACTAATTAAGAAAACATATCATCTGTTCAACCTGTCCTAACCGATCAGGTGAACCATACTACTATGCCCTCCCGATCATAAAACAAGATCGGGGCACACAACCAAAATTAAATACATACAAGCTGATAACCAGACATTAAATCATAATACAACACCCCACTACTAACCCGGATCTCTAACAGGTAGTGGTATGAAACAAGCAACTACTAACTAAGTTATTACATTACAATACTAAATTCTTAATTAAAAGATACATACGCTCCACAAATATAAATACAACCAACTATAGCTATTACACAATTCTCTACTAGTACCCAAAAGTCCAACCTTGTACTAGAGCCAAACTAGTCTGTCTACAGTCCACCACAAGTTCTTCTCCTGATATAGCTCCTACGTCGTATCCTTTTCTTCCTTAACTGAAAAAGGGTTATAAACAACAATAAGTGAGCCAAATGCTCAGCAAGTAACAATATAGATGCCAAAATAAAATCAACAACAGGAGTACGGATACAACGATATAAAAATCATTCTCTGAGTTTTTCCAAATTTTGGCAATTTGTAATTCATTCCAAAAATAGGGAGAGAAGAGAAACCAATTTCTCTTTTCATATCAAATTTTCCACCTTTAAAACATTTTAATTAAATTAAGCTTTTTATTAAAATCGGACAGTACGGGTGATCAGCCACGTAATGTCCCCATACCGGACACTAGGTCCCTCTGGACTTTGAAAATTGGGTTCCCAATTAGGCAACACATTGGCCTCTATTGCTGGACTAGGACCACCCTAGCCTCTTACGCCAAATTAAAAAGCTGGACTAGGACCACCCTAGCCTCTTACGCTAATTTAAAATAATTAATTAAATGTCCATAAAGTAAAGCAAGTTTCGATGAATGGAATTCTTATGCAATAATTCAGAGTAGGGGATTTATTCTGTTTAACTTCAAGAATAAGTGACTGAAAGTCAAGTAAGAAATCTAATTTAATTGCATAAGGTTCGCAAGGTAGGGTTCAAGTGTGATTCACAGGTATTTAAAAATAAAGGTTTATCAAGTTATGACCATTTTAGAGGTGTAATACAAGGCGGTATCGAACAAAGTATGGCTCGGGAAAAAAAAATAGGAGTATAATCAATAATGGTGAACAAAAAGTGCTGGAATAATTAAGGGTTTTAAATTTAACCAAAACGAGTTTCGATAAACAGAACTCTTATATAATAATTCAGGGTAGGAAGATATTCGGTTCAGTTTAAAGAATAAAGAACTAAATGTCGCGTGAGCAATCCAGATTAATTATTTAAGATCTGCAAGACAGGGTTCAAGGTTGATTCACAAATATTTAAAGATAATGATTTATCAATCTCTTGTCATTCTAGAGGGGTAATTCAAGGTGGTGTCAAACATGATATAGCTCGAGGAAAAAAAATAGGAATTTAAGCAATAAGGGAAATTAATTAATTAGGGACATAATAAGAATTAGGAATTTGGAGTTTAGTTTCAGGTTTATAAGGTGTATTTAGGTTAGTGCAGATTAAAGAATTAAGCATGAATTAAGGTTTGAGCTAATACAAAAGGTATAACATACAACGGGGTTTATAATTCAACAAGAATTAATATAAGGAGGGAGTGCAGTAGTTGAAAAACAACAATCTATAAGGGTAACAAGAAAGTATAGAGGATTATGCAATAGTTAATAGGGTTTAAACAGTGTACTGCAAAGGATTCAACAATTTCTGGAGAGAAACAACATTAAGTTATGAGAATTTAAACGATGAATAATTAATATGGTTTAAACAGTGTAGTGCAAGGGATTCTACAATTAACTTGAAGGAAACGACAAGAAATTATGAGAATTTAAACAACAATTCATGTATAATTGAAAGAACCTGAACTGAAATAAAAGGTTCGAGTTACTTGCCTTAACCAAATATTTCCACGCTAGTCACTTGGCTCAAAAACTCTCAGCCTTTGCCTTTCCTTTATCCCTTAAGTCTACGCTCTTCGAATCTACACATATAAAAACACTACTTCAGAATTCTATAAAATACTCGACGTTCGTCTTTAAACATTTACCCTTAATCTACCCTTGCGTTAACCCATGACCACTAACATAAATAACTAAATATATAAATATATATATAACTTACATCATACATACTTACCAAACAACTTACCATTATTAGATAAGCAACTAAACACATAGCATCTATGACATGAAATCATATAAGCCACTTAAGTATTTAATACATAATACCAGCTTAACTTTAAAAAAAACAACTTATAATCTTATATTACAAATTTTATGACCTATAATTCTAACAAGGGAAATTCCAAATGGTACCACTGTACAATTGGCTTTTCCATTTGGTACCATCCAACATTTTTGACTTCCAAGTGGCACCACTGTACTTTTGACTTTTCCATATGGTACCATTCAACATTTTTGACTTTCAAATGGTACCACTGTACAATTGGCTTTTCCTTATGGTACCATTCAATATTTTTGACTTCTGCGTGGTACCATTTTTGAAGTCAAAAATATTGAATGGTACCATATGGAAAAACCAATTGTATAGTGATACCATTTGGAAGTCAAAAATGTTGAATGGTACCATATGGAAAAGCCAAAAGTACATTGGTGCCACTTGGAAGTCAAAAATGTTGGATGGTACCAAATGGAAAAGCCAATTGTACAGTGGTACCATTTGGAATATCCCTTCTAACAAAAATCGGGCAGAGTTTCCTTTATAAAATGGACTATCCCGTCGGAGTTCAACCGACTCAAATCAAAATCAAATACATCCGATGGATTACAAATCCACCTACAAGCCCAAAGGATTTCTAATTATAATCTCTAAGTACCAATAACACTTTCACTTCATACGAATAAATTATGCCTATCGACAAATAACAATTTAATTCATTTTCGAATAAAATTACCAAATCATACTTAAACAATTTCTAAAATCACATAATTCATCATAATCCGAATAATTCATCCTTATACAAATAAATTCGAATTTCCAGAATCCTCAAACAATCATATATTTGAAATAAAAATCCAAGAGAGATATATATAATCATATACCAAGAACTCAAGCAATTAATTTCTAATTAACGAAATAAAACCTTCATATAATCACTAAATTCGAAATTTAATACCCACACAATACCAACGGAACACACACTGCCACACGTATACATGTACATACACACGCACAGAAATTATACAGACACCTACAACAATTCGAAGTCAAGAACAGGGGAGGGGAAGAGGTTCTACTATCGAACCAACACATACCTATAATCACACACACGCAGACAGCTCATATACACAATCAGAACCGCAGATATGCAGGGGAGAAACACAGAGAACAGAGGAGAGGGATAGGGCGACCAGCCACAAGAATCAACAGAATTGGAACTTACAATAGCCGTGAATGAGAAATCGAGGGTGTAGAGGGAGAGAGAGAGAGAGAGAGAATACAGAGTAAAGCTCGAGATATTTCTAGAGGACACGCTGCAAAATTGAAAATGGGAAGAATAGAACTAGCAATTTAGGAATTTAACAGATTGGGGGAAAACAAAGACAATTATGTAATTCCAAAGAAAATTTCTAAAAAAAAAAACAAGGAAATCCACTTTGTAAAATAGAAAACAATTGGGTAATATTGGAGAAAATTCACAAAATTATTTTTAAAATGTAGAGAATAAAATTAGCTACCTCCTCATATTTTTAAAATATTTTTATAATTAAAAACGAATTAAATATGGATTTTACAAAATTAAATCAATAAAACATAAATCAGTTCATAAAATCATTTTAAAATCCTTAAAAATCAAAATAACTCCATCTAATATTTTTAAAACTCAAATAAACTAATAAAGTTATTATGCAAAAGATTTCGTAATTTTACTAATCCTGATGATTTTATAAAACTCTCAGAAGATGAATAACACATGAATTAAATAGGATTTAATTCTCAAAAATAAAATAAAAATATATAAATATTATTTTTTTTTTCAACACGTATAAATCATCAAATAAACCCATAAAACGAAATCACACATATTTCATTTCCTCAAAAATAATCACGTCACATAATTCACATTTAATAATAAATAATTAATTATAAATACCAAAAATTCCTAAGGCGTTATATCCTTCCCCCCTTCAAAGGATTCTGTCCCCAGAATCTCACCTAAGCAAATAGATGAGGATAATTCTCTAGCATCTCGCTCTCAAGTTCCCAAGTTGATTCTTCAACTCTTGGGTTCCTCCACAAAACCTTTACCAACTTAACTGTCTTATTCCTTAGCTTCCTATCCATTTTGTCCTGAATTGCTACAGGCTGTTCTATATAAGACAAGTCTGGCTGTAACTCAATTGGCTCGTACTCGATCACATGACTCAAATCTGGATGATATTTCTTGAGCATTGACACATGGAAGACATTGTGGATATGTCTCATATGTGGCGGTAGGGCTAACTCATACGCGACTTTTCCAACCCGTCTTAAGATCTCAAAAGGTCCTACGTATCTCGTACTGAGCTTTCCTTTCTTGCCAAACCTCGTAACCCCTTTCCAAGGTGAGACTTTCAACAACACTTTATCTCCTTCCTCGAAATTTAAATCTTTCCTGTCTTGATCTGCATATTTCTTTTGTCTGTTTTGAGCGGCTATCAACCTTTTCTGAATGATTTCGACCTTTTCCTTCGTTTGTTGCACTAGTTCTGATCCTAACACCTTACGCTCACCAACCTCATCCCAATATACAGGAGATCTACATTTTCTTCCATATAAAGCTTCGTATGGCGGCATCCCAATACTAGCATGATAGCTGTTGTTATAAGAGAATTCCACCAAAGGTAGGTGCTCGTCCCAACTTCCTTTAAAATCCAATGCACACGTTCGTAGCATATCTTCAATAGTTTGAATGGTTCGTTCACTCTGTCCGTCCGTCTGCGGATGATAGGCTGTACTCATCTTAAGCTCAGTTCCCAAGCATTCTTGAAATTGTTTCCAAAATCTGGAGTTGAAACGTGGATCTCGATCAGATACAATAGTTACTGGCACACCGTGACGCATAACCACTTCCTTCAAATACAGCTGTACCAACTTATCTAGTGAGAATCTTTCGTTGATTGGAAGAAAATGGGCAGATTTAGTCAAACGGTCTATGATTACCCAAATCGCATCATGATTGGCTTTCGTTCTTGGTAATCCAACCACGAAATCCATAGCCAGATGCTCCCATTTCCACTCAGGAATATCTAACGGCTGTAATAGTCCACTGGGCCTTTGATGTTCGGCTTTGACTCTTTGACATGTGTAACACTTACTAACCCATTCTGCAATCTCTCTTTTCATATCAGGCCACCAGAAATGTTCCTTCAGGTCTTGGTACATCTTCGTACTCCCCGGATGAATTGAATATTTTGAACTGTGAGCATCCCGCAAAATCTCATTCTTTAATTCTGGCACGTTGGGAATCCAAATCCTCGAAGAAAATCATAAGATACCCTTATCATCCCTCTGAGTGCAAATCTCTTCACCTGTCAACGTGTTCATATCTTGATTCATGATTTCCTCCTGACATCTTCGTATCATTTCAAGTAACTCGGGTTGAAAGGTCATGGTATAACACTTACCACTGATAGGCTCCGAGGTCTGGACTTCTAATCTCAACTTTTCAAACTCCTTGAACAATTCCTTTGAGATGGTAAACATGTTGAATCTCTCCTTTCTACTTAATGCGTCAGCCACTACATTCGCTCTCCCTGGGTGATAATTAATTGTGCAGTCATAATCCTTAATCAACTCTAACCATCGCCTTTGTCTCATGTTAAGCTCTCGTTGAGTGAAGATATACTTCAAACTTTTATGGTCCGTGTAAATCTCACATTTTTCACCATATAGATAGTGTCTCCAAATCTTTAGTGCGAATACAATTGCTGCTAACTCCAAATCGTGAGTCGGGTACTTCTGCTCATGAGGCTTTAATTGTCGAGAAGCATACGCAATCACCTTTCCATGTTGCATCAATACACACCCTAATCCCTTGTATGAAGCATCACTGTAGATCACAAAGTTTCCTTGACTGTCTGGTAAGACTAACACTGGTGCTGTTACTAATCTTTTCTTTAATTCCTGGAAACTCTCTTCACACTTCTCATTCCATATGAACTTCTCATTTTTCCTAGTCAACCTGGTCAATGGTGAGGCGATCTTAGAAAAATCTTGAACAAACCTCCTATAATAACCAGCCAATCCCAAGAAACTTCTCACTTCGGTGGGCGTTCTCGGTCTGCTCCAATTCACCACAGCTTCTATCTTTGCGGGGTCAACTCTAATTCCTTCACTACTGATTATATGACCTAGAAACTGCACCTCTTCCAACCAAAACTCACATTTTGAAAACTTGGCATACAACTTCTCTGCTCTCAATATTTCTAACGCAATCCTTAAATGTTCTGCAAGTTCTTCCCGGGTCTTGGAATATATCAAGATATCATCAATAAAAACTATCACAAATTTATCCAGATGCTTCCTAAAGACTCTGTTCATAAGATCCATAAATGATGCTGGAGCATTGGTTAATCCAAATGGCATCACTAAGAATTCGTAATGTCCATACCTTGTGCGAAATGCCGTCTTTGGAATGTCTTCAGGTTTGATCTTTAATTGATGATAGCCCGATCTTAAATCAATCTTCGAGAAATAAGCTGCTCCCTTAAGTTGATCAAATAAATCATCGATTCTAGGTAAGGGATATCTATTCTTGATGGTCAACTTGTTGAGTTCTCGATAATCGATACACAATCTCATACTACCATCCTTTTTCTTGACAAACAACACAGGAGCTCCCCACGGTGATACACTTGGTCTTATGACTCCCTTATCTAAAAGTTCTTGTAATTGTGTTGCTAACTCTTTCATCTCCACCGGTGCCATCCTATATGGTGCTTTGGACACGGGTTCTGCTCCAGGTACTAGGTCTATAGCAAACTCCACTTCTCGATCTGGAGGTAAACCGGGTAATTCTTCTGGAAAAACGTCGGGGAACTCGTTAACAATTGGTATATCTTCTATCTTCGGTGCTTGCTTCTCTACATCCGTCACGTGTGCTAAATACGCTTCACAACCTTGTCTAAGTAACCTCTTGGCTTGCATAATACTCAGAAATTTCTTCACCTGCCTTTGTCCTTGAAATATCACTTCCTTATCATCCTCCGCCATTAATCTCACCTGCTTCTTTCTACACTCAATCTGTGCATCATAATTAGCCAACCAATCCATTCCTAAGATTACATCGAATTCTCCCAATTCGAAGGGTATCAAATTGGCATAGAAAAGGTAACCACCTATCTCTATATTACACTGAGGACACACTTGATTGACAACGACTCTATCTTGGTTTGCCACCTCTATCACTAAAGCTTGCTCTAAAGGTCGAATTTCACATTGCAATTTACTAACAAACTTGTTGGAAATGAAAGACTTAGTAGCTCCAGAGTCAATTAAAACTTTAGCCTCTATTGAATTCACAGGAAGCGTACCTGCAACAACATCCATTTCTTGAACAGCATCCTGCATAGTCATGTTAAAGGTCCTGGCTCTAGGTTGAGACGTCTGGGTCTGAGATGGAGGTCCAGTTATCCTCAGGGCATTTGCCGATGGGGGTCCGGCTATCCTTAAAACATTTCCTGACTGAACTGCCTCCTTGCAATCCTTAGCAATATGACCAACTTTCCCGCAGTTGTAGCATGTTATCCCTGATTTTGAAGTCGGGCACTCTCCCGCGTAATGTCCCTTCTTGTTGCATTTAAAACAAGTAATACTTAGTCTGTGGCAAACTCCCGAGTGCTTCTTCCCACAAGTTGTACATTCAGGTAAGGCTGGTCTGATTGCAAGCTGCTGATTGGTATTCTGAAGACGTTTACCTTGACCACCGTTTCCATTCTTCGGTTTCTGAAAACCTCGGTTCCTGTCAAACCGACCCTCATTCCTTGGCTTGAACTTGTTATTATTATTACCTTTTGGGTTCTGACTTCCCTCAGTACTTTCTATCTTCCTTTTCTTTCCTGCTTTCTCTTTCTGATACAATTCACTTTCACCTTCAACAATCATAGCCTTCTCCACTACCATTGCATAGTTCTCTAACTGAAACACCGCCACCTTACTACGTATCCATGGCTTTAGACCCTGTTGAAATCTTTTAGCTTTCTTTGCCTCAGTATTGACATACTCAGGAACAAACCTTGCTAACTCTGTGAATTTTGCCTCGTATTCTGCCACGCTCATGTTTTCTTGTTTTAATTCTAAAAACTGAATCTCCAGCTGATCTTGCATATACCTTGGAAGATACTTCTCGAGAAATAACTCGGTGAATCTCTGCCATGTGATCACTCCATCACCTTGCAACAATTTTGTTGACTCCCACCAATAATTTGCTTCAGCTTTCAAGAAGTAACTAGCATATTCCGTCTTCTGATCTTCTCCCACCCTAACCAACGCAAAAGCTTTTTCCATTTCATTAAGCCAAGCCCTAGCTTCTATAGGGTTGACAGTACCTTTGAACTCTGGAGGGTGTACAGCTTGAAAAGCCTTAAAGGTCACAATTGGTTGGGCGGGTCGTTGCTGAGCTAGTGCGGTTGTCTGTTGTTGAAGAATTTGGAGAATTTGAGTCATAGTCGGGTCAACTGGATTTTGGTTGCCAGTGTTCTGGTTTTCAGGATTTGTAGCAGTTGTTTTCTTCTTTGGAGGCATGATTCTGATAAGAAAACAAGAAACTTATTAAGCAACAGGCTAATATATACAAAAATAAGGTTTTTCGAATCCTGGATTTGAGTTAACTATGTTCACAAGAATTTTAACGGGGTAAAGAACCAAGGAAGCATAGGTATTATCTTGAACAAGTAATGCTAACAGGAGATATTTAGGCAACTCAGAAATGTAATAAAAGATGTGCAGATAACGAGAAAATAAAGGTCATGGTACCAACAAAGTTAATATAACACAACAGTTTCAGAGTTCAAGGTACACTGTTAACCATCCTGCTACAAAAATAAATGCCGAGGATAATCTCAATCATCCACCATCTGCGATAACGATATAGCGAGTAAAGAAATTATTAAAGCGATAAAAGAATATCTTAAACCTACTACCTACTATCCTAATGATAACCTACACCTATCGCTCCTATCCTATACCTAATCCTGGCTTGTTTCAGTGACCAAAACCTGACTGCTCTGATACCAACCTGTAACGCCCCGACTTCCCAATACTAAAAATATACTTTTATAATAAATTATTGGATTTAATTAAATAAAATAGAATTTGATACAGGGGAATTTTTTTTTTAAAATTTCAGCATGAAGTATTCGTAATATGGACTATCCACCTGTATTTTGAACCAACCAAATTCATAAAAAGGAAAATAACTGCAGTTCCAACTAATTAAGAAAACATATCATCTGTTCAACCTGTCCTAACCGATCAGGTGAACCATACTACTATGCCCTCCCGATCATAAAACAAGATCGGGGCACACAACCAAAATTAAATACATACAAGCTGATAACCAGACATTAAATCATAATACAACACCCCACTACTAACCCGGATCTCTAACAGGTAGTGGTATGAAACAAGCAACTACTAACTAAGTTATTACATTACAATACTAAATTCTTAATTAAAAGATACATACGCTCCACAAATATAAATACAACCAACTATAGCTATTACACAATTCTCTACTAGTACCCAAAAGTCCAACCTTGTACTAGAGCCAAACTAGTCTGTCTACAGTCCACCACAAGTTCTTCTCCTGATATAGCTCCTACGTCGTATCCTTTTCTTCCTTAACTGAAAAAGGGTTATAAACAACAATAAGTGAGCCAAATGCTCAGCAAGTAACAATATAGATGCCAAAATAAAATCAACAACAGGAGTACGGATACAACGATATAAAAATCATTCTCTGAGTTTTTCCAAATTTTGGCAATTTGTAATTCATTCCAAAAATAGGGAGAGAAGAGAAACCAATTTCTCTTTTCATATCAAATTTTCCACCTTTAAAACATTTTAATTAAATTAAGCTTTTTATTAAAATCGGACAGTACGGGTGATCAGCCACGTAATGTCCCCATACCGGACACTAGGTCCCTCTGGACTTTGAAAATTGGGTTCCCAATTAGGCAACACATTGGCCTCTATTGCTGGACTAGGACCACCCTAGCCTCTTACGCCAAATTAAAAAGCTGGACTAGGACCACCCTAGCCTCTTACGCTAATTTAAAATAATTAATTAAATGTCCATAAAGTAAAGCAAGTTTCGATGAATGGAATTCTTATGCAATAATTCAGAGTAGGGGATTTATTCTGTTTAACTTCAAGAATAAGTGACTGAAAGTCAAGTAAGAAATCTAATTTAATTGCATAAGGTTCGCAAGGTAGGGTTCAAGTGTGATTCACAGGTATTTAAAAATAAAGGTTTATCAAGTTATGACCATTTTAGAGGTGTAATACAAGGCGGTATCGAACAAAGTATGGCTCGGGAAAAAAAAATAGGAGTATAATCAATAATGGTGAACAAAAAGTGCTGGAATAATTAAGGGTTTTAAATTTAACCAAAACGAGTTTCGATAAACAGAACTCTTATATAATAATTCAGGGTAGGAAGATATTCGGTTCAGTTTAAAGAATAAAGAACTAAATGTCGCGTGAGCAATCCAGATTAATTATTTAAGATCTGCAAGACAGGGTTCAAGGTTGATTCACAAATATTTAAAGATAATGATTTATCAATCTCTTGTCATTCTAGAGGGGTAATTCAAGGTGGTGTCAAACATGATATAGCTCGAGGAAAAAAAATAGGAATTTAAGCAATAAGGGAAATTAATTAATTAGGGACATAATAAGAATTAGGAATTTGGAGTTTAGTTTCAGGTTTATAAGGTGTATTTAGGTTAGTGCAGATTAAAGAATTAAGCATGAATTAAGGTTTGAGCTAATACAAAAGGTATAACATACAACGGGGTTTATAATTCAACAAGAATTAATATAAGGAGGGAGTGCAGTAGTTGAAAAACAACAATCTATAAGGGTAACAAGAAAGTATAGAGGATTATGCAATAGTTAATAGGGTTTAAACAGTGTACTGCAAAGGATTCAACAATTTCTGGAGAGAAACAACATTAAGTTATGAGAATTTAAACGATGAATAATTAATATGGTTTAAACAGTGTAGTGCAAGGGATTCTACAATTAACTTGAAGGAAACGACAAGAAATTATGAGAATTTAAACAACAATTCATGTATAATTGAAAGAACCTGAACTGAAATAAAAGGTTCGAGTTACTTGCCTTAACCAAATATTTCCACGCTAGTCACTTGGCTCAAAAACTCTCAGCCTTTGCCTTTCCTTTATCCCTTAAGTCTACGCTCTTCGAATCTACACATATAAAAACACTACTTCAGAATTCTATAAAATACTCGACGTTCGTCTTTAAACATTTACCCTTAATCTACCCTTGCGTTAACCCATGACCACTAACATAAATAACTAAATAACTAAATATATATATAACTTACATCATACATACTTACCAAACAACTTACCATTATTAGATAAGCAACTAAACACATAGCATCTATGACATGAAATCATATAAGCCACTTAAGTATTTAATACATAATACCAGCTTAACTTTAAAAAAAACAACTTATAATCTTATATTACAAATTTTATGACCTATAATTCTAACAAAAATCGGGCAGAGTTTCCTTTATAAAATGGACTATCCCGTCGGAGTTCAACCGACTCAAATCAAAATCAAATACATCCGATGGATTACAAATCCACCTACAAGCCCAAAGGATTTCTAATTATAATCTCTAAGTACCAATAACACTTTCACTTCATACGAATAAATTATGCCTATCGACAAATAACAATTTAATTCATTTTCGAATAAAATTACCAAATCATACTTAAACAATTTCTAAAATCACATAATTCATCATAATCCGAATAATTCATCCTTATACAAATAAATTCGAATTTCCAGAATCCTCAAACAATCATATATTTGAAATAAAAATCCAAGAGAGATATATATAATCATATACCAAGAACTCAAGCAATTAATTTCTAATTAACGAAATAAAACCTTCATATAATCACTAAATTCGAAATTTAATACCCACACAATACCAACGGAACACACACTGCCACACGTATACATGTACATACACACGCACAGAAATTATACAGACACCTACAACAATTCGAAGTCAAGAACAGGGGAGGGGAAGAGGTTCTACTATCGAACCAACACATACCTATAATCACACACACGCAGACAGCTCATATACACAATCAGAACCGCAGATATGCAGGGGAGAAACACAGAGAACAGAGGAGAGGGATAGGGCGACCAGCCACAAGAATCAACAGAATTGGAACTTACAATAGCCGTGAATGAGAAATCGAGGGTGTAGAGGGAGAGAGAGAGAGAGAATACAGAGTAAAGCTCGAGATATTTCTAGAGGACACGCTGCAAAATTGAAAATGGGAAGAATAGAACTAGCAATTTAGGAATTTAACAGATTGGGGGAAAACAAAGACAATTATGTAATTCCAAAGAAAATTTCTAAAAAAAAAAACAAGGAAATCCACTTTGTAAAATAGAAAACAATTGGGTAATATTGGAGAAAATTCACAAAATTATTTTTAAAATGTAGAGAATAAAATTAGCTACCTCCTCATATTTTTAAAATATTTTTATAATTAAAAACGAATTAAATATGGATTTTACAAAATTAAATCAATAAAACATAAATCAGTTCATAAAATCATTTTAAAATCCTTAAAAATCAAAATAACTCCATCTAATATTTTTAAAACTCAAATAAACTAATAAAGTTATTATGCAAAAGATTTCGTAATTTTACTAATCCTGATGATTTTATAAAACTCTCAGAAGATGAATAACACATGAATTAAATAGGATTTAATTCTCAAAAATAAAATAAAAATATATAAATATTATTTTTTTTTTTCAACACGTATAAATCATCAAATAAACCCATAAAACGAAATCACACATATTTCATTTCCTCAAAAATAATCACGTCACATAATTCACATTTAATAATAAATAATTAATTATAAATACCAAAAATTCCTAAGGCGTTATAACAGCCCCTCCGAGGAACAGCATCAAGAGCACTTAACTACCGTTCTACAAACACTGGCCCAACACCAGATCTATGCGAACCAAAAGAAGTGTGAGTTCAGGTAAGCCCAAATCAATTACCTGGGCCACATAATTTCTTCCCAGGGGGTAGCAGCGGACCCCGAGAAAGTTAGAGCCATGATTAACTGGCCACTTCCACGTAACGTAAAGGAATTACGGGGATTTTTGGGTTTGACGGGGTACCGGAGGTTTATCGCAGGGTTTGCAGCCATTGCTAGGCCTTTGACTGAGCAAACCAAAAAGGACCAATTCAAGTGGTTAGACGAAGCCACAGCAGCTTTCAACAATCTCAAGGGGGCTATGGTACGAGCACCAATCCTGGCCATGCCTAATTTCTGTAAGGAATTTACCCTCTAAACAGATGCTTCCGGGTTTGGGGTGGGTGCAGTATTGCTCCAAGAAGGACATCCTGTAGCATACTTCAGCAAGGTTTTTGGACAAAGGGCTCGGTTGAAATCGATATACGAAAAAGAATTGATGGCAATTGTATGGGCAGTATTGAACCCATTAGAACGGATCAACGCAGCCTTAAGTTTTTGATGGAACAACGTGAAATCGGGGCAGAATACCAAGGTTGGGTGAGCAAACTAATGGGGTTCCAGTTTGAGATTCACTATAAGACTGGGGCTTCAAACCGAGTGGCGGATGCCTTGTCGAGAGAGTTCCGGACCCCATCGAATTTAGGTCTCTTATATCAGCAGGGGGCCAAACTGGGCTGACATAAAATTGCTTATCCAATAGGATCCATTCATCAAACAGCTCACTAGTGATTTGACGGCAGGCACAAACGTGCCCAAGGGTTATCAGCTCGAACACGAGGTGCTTAAGTATAAAGGACGAGTGGTGATTCTGAATAATTCAACCCTGGTGACCTCTCTTCTCCATGACTACCATGATCTCCTATTGGCGGTCACTCAGGTGAACTAAAGACATACCAAAGCCTAGCCACCAACTGGTATTGGCCTAATATGCGAAAGCAAATTGCAGCCTATGTTCAAGCATGCTCAATCTGCCAATAACAAAAGACATCAAACTTGAGTCCAACTGGGCTCTTACAGCCGTTAGCAATACCTAATGAGGTATGGGAAGATCTCTCTTTGGACTTTGTCGAAGGACTTCCCTAGTCAAAAGGGTTTAACTCAATCTTGGTAGTGGTGGATCGTCTCACAAAGTATGCTCACTTTATTCCGTTAAAACACCCCTTCACGGCTGCCTCTGTTGCTGAGATTTTCGTTAAGGAGATAGTTCGTCTACATGGTTTTCCCTCGACAATCGTATCGGACAGAGACAAGGTGTTTATGTCTGTTTTTTGGCACGAATTGTTTCGAATTCAGGGGACCAAATTGTGTCATAGTACGGCTTACCACCCTCAATCGGACGGACAAACCGAAGTGGTTAACAAATGTGTTAGGTCCAAATGTGTTGTAGAGGGGGGGTGAATACAACTTTTCGAATATGAGAAGCAATAAATACGATGCAATAAATGAACACACAGATTCAAGGAATATATGTCTTATATATAACTTGAAAGGGTTGCTACAACATTCATTACAAAGTATAACAGAAGTTCAGAGAGAAGTGAATGATACTAAGCTCTGTGAATGCACTCTCTCTCTTTCTCTTGTGTTTTTCTCAAGAATTGCTCACTAACCAAAACATTACACAAGTACTTCTATTTATACTACATGTAATCTATGTCCTGTAGTCTTCAAAGACTAAGATGTACGTGGCCCAATGATGTCCACATAAATCTTGCCTTATCTTGAAAGCTTGGAAATCTGCCAATCAGAAGATGCCATGTGTCATGTTGAAGCTGCACTCTAAGTAGAACTTCTACTTGAGAATTTCTACTTAGCCATCTCGAATTTCTAAGTAGAACTTCTACTTGAGAATTTCTACTTAGCCATCTCGAATTTCTAAGTAGAACTTCTACTTAGCCATCTCGAATTTCTAAGTAGAACTTCTACTTGAGAATTTCTACTTAGCCATCTCGAATTTCTAAGTAGAACTTCTACTTGAGAATTTCTACTTAGCCATCTCGAATTTCTAAGTAGAACTTCTACTTAGAAATATTCTACTTGGTCATCTAGAATATTTAGTACTTAGAAAATATTCTGGTCTTCAACTTGAAACTTCAATGCACATCTTGAACTTGTGATATCTTTATGTCTTCTTTATTCTTCACCAAGCTCTTGAATATGGATCTTTATTACTGACATAAACTTGCTATCAATGTCCTGACACTTGATGCACTGGTCTGGTTCATAAGTGACTAGTCTTGATAGTGTTTTTGCTTCTTGAATAAATTACCATATCCAATTTGTAATGTGGCTTTCCAATATTTGCTTTCCTTCTTGTTCACTTGAAATCAATTGGTCTTATTGATACTGATAGTTATGATCTTGACTCTTGGCTTTTCAAATCACTGAGGCATGAACAACTTTGACTTGAACTTCTCTCAATGATTTCTTCTTGGCTTGATCATAGTTAACATGTTGAATTGTATCAATTACCTTGTCTTCATTTAGTGTTGATTTCTTGTGACTTCTTGTTCTTGATTGTCTTCTGGTTAAGTATCTTTTCCTTTAGTTGAGTTACATTAGTTATAGTGTTACAAGTTTACACACTCTGCCTTTCAATCTCCCCCAATTTGATTGTCTAACAATGACATTCAAATTAATGAAGGATAACTCAACTAAACAATGAGACGAGAAAAGATAATTAACATTACAGTTTTGAATAATATACAATTGAAAATTTACATGAAAACAATACAAAGAACTTAAACTAGAAACAGAATTCGAACTTCGAATTAAAGATCATTTGAGTGATTCCTATCACCTGGATTATTTCATACCTTTTAGTCAAACTTGTATCACCTTATTGGATTCACTCTAAGGTGAATTTTCCTCAAGTGAGTTAAAGCAACCGAAAGACATGAAGTTTTTCCAACTTCAAGTTCACACCACTCTGACTTTTAACCCTAATTCCGTTTCCTCTTTCTAGCTTCAGCAGCTTGGTCTCTCTCTTCTTTCTGCCTTTTGCGCTTCTCCTTCTGCTGCTGTTCTTTCTTGTACACTGGATCTTTAAGCTGCTTCCACCTAGCATTCAACAGACTTACAGCTTCCATTTCTAGAGGGTTCTTGGGCTCTGGATAAAGATGTTTGAAAAGCCTTCTGAGTTTGTCCACCTCCTGAGTAGTCCTGATCTTTGGAATATCCTCAAAGTTCTTCATGATGAGCTGAGATTTCCAATGTGTTTTATCAGCTTTAAACTGACAATAGATCATCTTGGGGTAGCCCTTGACACGGTTAGTATTGTGGACACTAGCCGCATCTCGCTCCATTCGCTTCTTTTCCACTACTACTTCAGACAGGTAACTCATGAGTCTCTGCTTTTCTTCCACATACTTGTCTTCCACTTCGCCCCATTTGAATACATATAATACTCTCTCCAGAAATGCAGCATCTTGAGTCCGTAGCAGCCATTGTCTACTCATATGCAAGATTGTTTGATTCTGGTCTGCATCTATGAATACTAAGGCATCAGCTGTATCTTCAACATAAGCGTGTATCCAGTATACACTATCACTTCCTGGAACACCAATAGCCTCCCTTATTTCTCCTTGTTCTAGTGCTCCAGAAGGAAGAGTCAGAGCTTCATCTACATTCTTCATAGCTTGAAGAATATTCCATTTCTTCTCTATCAGCTCCGGCTCAATCTTCACGTCATCAAGAGGGTTTGGAGCAATGACATCACACTTCCACACCTCATTGCTCTTCTTGAATATGACTCTTTCAATGATCTTCACGGATTTTTCTTTAAGCTCAGAAGTGAATCCCTTACTCATCATTTGTCTACAGACAGCTTTGAGAGATTCCACTGAAAGCTCCATTAGATCATTTTCCTCCATGCTAACCCTCTTCATCTTTTCGTCAACTACCATCCGGACAAAATTTGGATATGCTGAGAATTCTGGACCCTTGTCCTCTGCTAGCTGCATTAACTGATCCCTGTACAGAATGCTTAGCTCCTAAGATTGAGAGTATTGAATTTTAGTCGCTAGCAAGAACAACTCTGACGCAGATCTTCTCATTATGAATTGGTCATCCACATATAGGAAAGATGTTGGGACTCCTTCTACCAAAGACAAAATAACCTGCCACTCCTTAAGGTTTGCATTGTATCCAACTCTGACTTTAGAAATTAATCTCTTCAAAGCATTTATATAGTCCCCAATCATTGGATTCTGCAAATTCAAGTTGTAGAACAGATCATCTGCATCCTTGTTATGAACTCCTTTCGCACAGGGTCCCATCATTATCTTCCTTGCTTCATCCCACTTCTGTCCTATCCTCCTATTGTCAAGATCAACTTGAGGATCAGCTAGCCTTGCAAGCTCATGAACATACTGCTTCCCTTGTAGCTCCACTTTCTTTTCTAGGAAGGCAGCACGTTCTTGCATCATCTTCATTTTATGGAACTGAGCTTGTTCCAAGGCTAACTATTGAGCTTTAAGGGTTTCCTCATCAACAGGAATTTCTTCAGGCATTCCGGAAGACATCCCAGCACCTCCACCTTGTTCCTTCAAAGATCTTTTTATAGCATGTGCCAACGGTACGTCTTCCATATCAGAATCTGAGTCAAGTACCTCCTGTACTGTTTCCTGATGACTCAGGTCAACGAATGGTTCATCAACCATCATTGCCTTACCCTTTCTCCTCCTCAGAGCCTCTTCATCAACAGACGGCTCAACTTCTGGTTCCTTGACAAGATCAGCGGGTTCTTCAATTTCTTCGATGTGAACTGCCTGCTGTCTCGTCTCCTTTCCACTCTCCCCCTTAGGTGAGTTATCCTGAGCTCCACCTTGGTCTCCAGATCCACCAGTTGCATAAGAACCTCCAAAACCAGAACCAGAGGCTCCCGCTCCACTAGCACCACCTGCACCACCTGCACCAGCATCGGGGGGAGGTTGTTACGACTCGAAACACTCCGGGGGCACAAAGCTCCTGACTGCGAACATCATTCTACTGATTTCCACAGCCATTGTATGCATTGTAGACTCCAATGCCTCCATCCTCTCATTGAGAGTGCTTCCCAAGACACCACCAGCATGGCCCAAGTCATTGACCTTATTTGTCAAAGCATCAAAAGCTGTAGCTTGACTTGCCATTCTTGCTACGTAGTCGTCTAGAGCCCTTTGATTGTTTCCAATGTTAATCCCGAACTGCCCCATCGTCTGCCCGAACTGCCTCATCTGATTTTCCATAGAAGTCATACGAGTATCAAAATTTTTAATATTAAGGGACGGTGTTTGGTTTAGGTGACCTCGCTCTAATACTCGTTCTGTTGGTATTTGGCGCTCGGTTTCGGGCCTTAAAAATGAAGGTCCCTCTCTCCCTAACCTCTCACACACACTCCCTGTCTCACGCTCGTGTATGTCTTCAATTATTGATCCGAAATATGAAGCAGTACCTGCAAAAATTGGATAAGCAAAATAATTGGCAGTTATGGGATCTATGTCTGTTTTGTCCTGAGTTGGAATCTCAGGCTGAGCGGCTGCAAAGTGTTCTTGTACGACATTAGAACCGATCCTCTTTGCAGCATCAGTACATACCGGTGAAGGTACGGCTGAAGTTGTTAAAACTCCATGTCCTTTTGAAGCAACAGGATCTTTAAAAGGTACATAATTGTCATCAAAATCTCTATGTGTAGGCTGTTTAAAGGGAGAACCACTCTCGTGAGGTGGAGTGGTTGCGTGTGACACACTAGGGTTTGACTGGGGTTTTGAAGTAGCAGCATGAAAAAGTTTGGCTTTCTTTCGAATAATTTGCTGCTCTTCGGGTTCACTCTCCT
This sequence comes from Saposhnikovia divaricata, assembly GCA_036435485.1. NCBI lineage: Eukaryota > Viridiplantae > Streptophyta > Magnoliopsida > Apiales > Apiaceae > Saposhnikovia > Saposhnikovia divaricata. The sequence goes on from CM071595.1 coordinate 158,005,051, forward strand.
CATCATCTCTTACATATATACGTGCTGGCTTTCTGACTTCCGTTAACAGGGGTGAAAGAGAATAAGAATGTGTATCAGTCTCAGAAATGTAGCTCTCACCCTGGGATTGATTCTGCGGGTTAGCAGTCTCTTGGGTCTCGGAATCAGATACATAGGAGGAGGAATGAGTAGTATGCAGGGAGAGATTACCTTGTTCATTACCTTGTGCCTCATCGCTTTGCTCATCAGGAATCTCATCAAATGCCTCAGCATGAGCAGATGGATTCTAAGCATATGATGAAACTTGCGATGATTCCCCCAAATTGGTAACTCCTGCATCATATCTAAGCCACATTTGAATATTTTCAGGAATTGACATAGGTTTACCTTGATGTTTATCCTGATTAGCAATGGTTGAAAGTGACTTAGTGCCCATCCCCAGCGATTCAGATGTTGGGCTTCTGGCAAATCCCTGTCTAACAGCAAGAGCATCCTTCGGTATTAAGTCATTGATCAGCATTTGAAGAAACCGAGGAAACCAGCAGACGACATCAGTGGAAGTGAGGTCTCTGCTTTCAGGAGATCCCATTGAGCCCACTATTTCAGAGAGAACTATGCGTCCATAGTTTATATCCAGTTCTCTTGCTAGGGCAACTGCAAAGGTTTGCATTGGAATTGGAATTTGATGAAAGTCTTTTTCGCGTGCCCGAAAACATCGTGTGATGGCCTCGAAAAAGTAATTCCATTCCACATGGAAGAATTATTTTTGGATATTTCCTGTGATTGGGCCTTTCGGAGGATAACATCCAATTTCTTCAAAGAATCTGAGGCGTTCTGCAGCAGTAGGTTCTGGATCATAGGCATCTTTAATTGGAAATCCCAGAACCCTGTTGACAATTTCTTCGGTCACCTCATATTCCTGACCCGCTAAGGTAAACCTGAAACCAAAGGGGGTTGATTTGCTCCCAAAAGTGTCCATAACTGCTGTAAAGCATCATGTACTAGTGTAGGTTTAGCAGTAAAAGCATGGCTAGCTTTGGAGTACAAATTGAGAAATCGTATCCAAAACTAAAACCGCGGGAGTTGATCACCAATTTCCGTAGAAATATTATAAAAATTGTTTTTAGCAAGTGAAAATTGGTGAGCCATTTTGATTAAATGTTTTTCTTTAAAAGATGTGAATTTTTTTTTTAATATTGAAAAACAAATAATTTACGAATTAAATGATGTATCCCTTTTAATTTATCAAAAAGAACAAAAGTCCCTTAGAGAAAATTAAACTACGGGATGAACAATCAAAAGCCAATTACTAAATCTGAATATTCAAAGAAGATGAATATTCGTGTGTACCAGTGAAATCGTGTGTGTTTATGAATGGTGAATATGAAATCGCGTTTTATGAACAGTACACAAACAATATATGTTCGTGTGTATGTATATGCGCGTGTATATGGATGAACACAAAACACACCAACACAAGGATTAAGGATAACACAGTCAAGATTAGTCCAAAAATTGGCAGTAATTCGTGATTAGTATGAGTTTAATCACAAAACACAGATTAATGGTATGAAGTTATGAAATCGCCTTGTTTTGTGAAGAGGCTGCTGTGAAAATTAGAATTAGGTAAAGTGAATGATGCATCGGGTTAAAGATGTATATATAGATGATTGTAAAATGACAAAAATGTCCCTGTTAAAAAATGTGAAAAGTACTAAGTCCATACAGGGGACATCTAAGTCGAACTCTATCTCGAACATTTCTATCTCGAACATCTCTATCTCGAACATCAAGTCGAACAAGGGAAGCTGAAGGAGTTCTGCCAGGCAAATAAAATCAAGATAGCTGCATACTCTCCTCTTGGAGCAGAAGGAGCACGTTAGGGAACCAAAGGAGTATTGGAATCTGAGGTTTTAATGGAAATTGCTAAGTTGAACGGAAAATCTATAGCTCAAGTGGCTTTGAGATGGGCTTATGAGCAAGGGGTTGTCTTTGGGAGTTGAGCGATGAAGAGTCCAAGAAAATTGCTGCAATCCCACAAAGCAGGGCATACCTTGGGAAAATGTTTATCTCTGAAACCGGTGTTGTTAAGTAAGTTGAGGAGCTGTGGGCCGGGATGGGGAACTTTAAAGTGATTATTAAATGGACATTGTAGTATGTTTATGCCTTCTTGAATAAGGCTTATCCACTGATATGTCAGTCGGTCTTTGCTAATGCTAGTGCTTCAAATATCTTATTCTGGCAGAATAGGAGCTGATTCACTCCACTGTTCTACCATATTAACAAACATGTCTTGTTGTGTTTAGTTATATTGAGAACTTATGCATCCCGCAAATGTGGTTTCTTTTTTAAAGTATTTTTTTACTTTGTGAAATCCACATATCAAACCGTCATATTCCAAAGCGAGTAGATACTTCCGTAGGAGCATAATCTATTCTCTGTTTAAAATACATTAAAAAAATGTTTTCCTCACTTTCCGCATTCAATTCAAGCTTTTTCTGTACCTACTTTTCAGCTAAGTTATTGTTGTACCCATCTTTTTTTGCTAATTTTCTCTGTACCTTTAAATCAACCTGAACAACATATACAGAGTCCTTTGTGTACCTAGTATAGTACACGACCATATCATTTCAATTAGATGTAGGGGCAATTTAAAACTCAGAACCAATTTCCTATAGAAAGTGAAAGTTCGCTTCAACTGAGAGCGGACTACTCTTACAACACAGCTTAGATACTCACAGTGAAAATGGTTACTTTAATGAAGTTGGAAAGTGAACCAAAAACATCGGGCTTCTTTCAGTCTTCGTACATTTCCAGAATAAAGGCCGCACATTTTGTTGATTTCCATCACGTTCAAGGTACACCAATTCATCTTGTTCCTTAAGGGCTAGTAACTGATTAAAGAATAAACCTCGTGATTCCATCTCTTCTAGAAATCTATGTAAGTCTAGCTCCTGAAAAATTAATCAAACCCGAGACATGCTTTAGACGGTGATGGTGAACATGATCATGTAAATCAATCAGAGACTGCAAGAACTGGCAGTCACCTCAATCCTGGGACTCATTTTCAAAGCTTCATTCCACAATATTTGCAACTTAAGATGACAGAAGTGGTCCATAAAATGTTTAAGATACAATTCTAAGTTCTTATAATTCAATGAGGGAAATAGTGAACAGGAGGGCACTACAAACACAAGAAGTTATACGAGATAAAATGGATATAAATGACAGACTCCTTTGAACTCTTAGAATCAGGAAGATGTAGTAAAGGCCACTGTTTATTCCTAAAAGACCGTGTCCAAACAGGGGCGGATCTAGGAACGGGCACATATGATATTGTATCCCCTGGAATTTATTAATTTTGCTGTTGACAAAAATATGAGCATATGCCCTCAAATATTTGAAGTCTAAGGAATCCGCCTCTGTTTGAAAGAGTAATGTACGAGTCTGTAGACTAGTGCAGGTGGCCTTTGTTAGGAATCTGCCCGATTCCCGGCGAATGCGGAAGCGATTTGGTAAATATGTGTGCTTAGATCCCACAAATATATGTGATAGTAATGAAGCAACAAACCAACAATACAGTAAAAGAGACAAGAGATTTAACGTGGTTCGGCCCAGCCTACATCCACAAGAGCAACAACTTCACACTAGATAAAAGAGATTACAATATCCGGGTATCCGGCCCCTGAATTTTATGCACAAATTCAGCCCTACGATACCTATTATGTATATCCCCAACACACTGAATTGTTTATTTCAAAACCTCCCCCTATCACTATTTCCCGACAACCTTTCCTTCTCTCCCTCTCCCAACCCGGACAGTGCCACACAACTTGATAGAAAGACCCCTGCAGCGGGACCACCTCCGATGGCTGTAGTCAGACCCAAGTACCCTAAGGAATAGTTTAGGCATGAGGACCTTCTATCCCGACATTTCCTGAAAGCGGGCTAAACCGGCTCCCCTACTAGACGGACTATCTAGCAGCTATATAGAGAGAGAGAGAAGAGAGAATTATGGTGTATTTGATAATGAAGGAGGAGAAGGTATTTATAGAAGTTTGATGTAGTAGGTGGGGGTTGGTGAAATGGTTGGTGAAGTGTTTGGTGGAGAGTTTGGCAAAGACTAGCAAGGTTGCTGCCTAACAATCTCATCCTCTTTCCAAACTCACAGCTCTTCACTTGCATTCCATACCTACACCCTGTTGGCACAACTCCAACTTTTCCTCGATCCGTATCATTCTCTACGACAAAACTCCCCCCGAGTCCAAGACTCCAAACTATACCCTAGTTTGCACATTCATTTTCGAATGCCCACTTGCTATACGCACAAGTGTACCATTGACCTCTATTTGTCCAACTACATACATGTGAAGCAATCTGTTGTATACACACATACTCACTTGATTCACGTCGGCCAATCCCATATGTGGTCCATCACACACGCAAGTGTGACCATCACACACGCAAGTGTGACCATCACACACGCAAGTGTGACCATCGATCTTTCATTTACTACCCAACTGCATATCAAATAAATCAATCTGTTGCATGGTTCACTGCTCACTTGATTCGTGTTGATCGATGCCCATATACAGCTACAACACACCGACTACTCGTTGATGTTGTGGAAGCCTTTCGACCAAGCATCCATCCCATCAGTCTTTGTACCATCGTCTAGACTGGAAGGCAATACAACCGCAACAGTATCCTTCAAGTCACTCTTCCCTCGTGCACGAGATAACCAGATTTTCGAAGTTCCAGTACGTTCTGGCCACGTACTAATCAGACGATATATTCCCCCACGTAGCTCTCCCTTCATCCGAACCACACGGCCTCTTTTGATATTCATAGCTCCCACTACTACAGAGCATCTGTAGCCTTCTGAAGCTAACCGACAGATAGATATTAGATTCTTCCTCAGCTTAGGCAAATATCTTACTCCGTTCAAGCTGCGAACTATTCCATCGAACATTTTGATTTTCACAATTCCAATCCCCTTGATCTCACAAGTAGATCCATCAGCCAAAGAAACTGTTTCATTATTTGTATCTTGGAATTTGTCAAAATGCTCCTTCTCGGAACATACATGATAAGATGATCCTGAGTCTAATATCCATTCTCCTGGAGAACTAATGCCTCGATTGAAGACGGTGCAAACATCTTCACAATCGAGAGTAACCACAACCAATGATGCATCTGGATCCTTCATATTAAGCGTACAATTCGGCCTAATATGACCTCACTCCTTGCAACCAAAGCACTGCATGCCCTTTTCACTGCATCTGGATTTACCCCTACTATTGGTAGATCCTATCACAGCACCCTTTCCTCTATTATTTTGACTACGCAAAGCCAAAACTGTCATCCTGTCCTTGTCACAATCCTGGTTCTTCCTTCCAGCATTTGACAAAAGTGCTGACTGAACCTCCTCCATTTTTAACGTGTCCTTTCCGTACAAAATGGTTGTGACTAAATGATCGAATGACTCCGGAAGCGAAGTAAGAAGAATAAGGACCTTATCTTCTTCCTCCAATTTTACATCAACCTTTTCAACTTGATCAACAATAACATTAAACACATTCATGTGCTCAATAACATTGCCTTGAGCTGCCATCTTCAGCTTGTATAACTCGCGCTTCAGATTTAACTTTGTAGTCAAGTTCTTCCCGAGATATAATGTCTCCAACTTTGACCATAATTTCTTCGGTGTGCTTTCGTCAACAACATTATTGATAATGTTATCAGCAATGCATAGTCTGATGGTACTCATGCATTGCGACTCAGCATCCTCCCAATCTTCAACGCTCATCTTTGTTGGTTTTCCCTCCTTCCCCTTCAAAGCCCTTGCTAGCTTCTGTTGGGTTAGGATGTCCTTTACCCTTCTCTGCCAAAGAGTAAAACTTCCTTTACCATCATATGGAGTCACCTTGAATCCTCCAATACTTTCCATGATCTCCGTTTGCACACACAAACCAATCCAAACAACTAAATCAATTGGCCAGGTAAGTGTAAGAAACAATGGGAGCACTTCCGTCAAAACGGCGCCAAATTAGACAACCACTTTTCTTAACGACTTTCCTTCGGCACCAATAATTTAGACACAACTAGCTCTGACACCAAATGTTAGGAATCTGCCCGATTCCTGGCGAATGTGGAAGCGATTTGGTAAATATGTGTGCTTAGATCCCACAAATATACGTGATAGTAATGAAGCAACAAACCAACAATACAGTAAAAGAGACAAGAGATTTAACGTGGTTCGGCCCAGCCTACATCCACAAGAACCACAACTTCACACTAGATAAAAGAGATTACAATATCCGGGTATCCGGCCCCTGAATTTTATACACAAATTCAGCCCTACGATACCTATTATGTATATCCCCAACTCACTGAAGTGTTTATCTCAAAACCTCCCCCTATCACTATTTCTCGGCAACCTTTCCTTCTCTCCCTCTCCAAACCCAGACAGTGCCACACAACCTGATAGAAAGACCCCTGCAGCGGGACCACCTCCGATGGCTACAGTCAGACCCAAGTACCCTAAGGAATAGTTTAGGCACGAGGACCTTCTATCCCGATACTTCCTGAAAGCGAGCTAAACCGACTCCCTTACTAGACGGACTATCTAGCAGCTATATAGAGCGAGAGAGAAGAGAGAATTATGGTGTATTTGTTAATGAAGGAGGAGAGGGTACTTATAGAAGTTTGATGTAGTAGGTGGGGGTTGGTGAAATGGTTGGTGAAGTGTTTGGTGGAATGGTTGGTGGAGAGTTTGGCAAAGACTAGCAAGGCTGCTGCCTAACAGCCTTGAGCCGGCTTCCGAGCCATTGTGAGCAATAGCTTCACAAAAGAGAAACAAAGACAGCTTTTATCTTGATCGTTAAATTTTTAATATTTTCTTATTTTCGATTCCACCATTTATTTATACTAGCCGATAGCACCGATCCTGATCAATTATCTTAAATTTTTATTTAATTTTTTTCTAAAATAAAACTATTCATCATATTATTTTAATTAAATAATTTAATGACATTTATTTACTGTGATACTACATTTAATTATCAATAATAGTTATTAGGTCGGGATCGGGAAAGAACCAAACACTAAAAGAGATCTGAAGAACCATTATTAGTCGTTAAATTACTTTTAAATAAACTGTCCAGATTCAATTCATTTTAAAATAAGGAAATTTAATCAATGACTCATTTATTAAAATCTTTTATTTTTTTTATTTTTTTTATCACACATAACTTTTGGCTTATTTTTTCAATCTTCTTTCTCCAAAAAAATAATTTATTTTATTAATCTTATTTTAAAAAAAAATAATCCCCGAAATTATTGGATTCTACTGCAAGACCTATTTTTTCTCATAGTAAAAGTACAATATTTTGCTACTGAATTTCAAAGTTATGCACACGAACTTAAAATTTTTACAACTAAAATTGCTTTTCTTACAAACTTCTACAACTGAACTTACTTTTTTAACAACATTCCGCTGGTGAACACTATTATCTTATACTATATTGATACCATAATTATTAAGTTCTACAACTAAACTTAAAAGTCATGCATCCGAATTTTGAAGTTAAGCACATGAATTCTAAAATTGTGTAAATGAACTTACTTGTATTTGAATATTATTTTGTTGAACATTTGATATCATATTGTATTTATACCATAACTTGAGTATTTTCATAAAAATTGATGAAAATATTGGAAAAAATTTATGATGTTATTGGAGGAATTTGCGATTGATATTGGTGTATGATTGTAATTGTCAATCAAATATGAATTATCTTTAAATTATATCTTGTGATGTATGATTATGAAATATATGTGAGAGTTCTTAATTTCTCCGTTTAAGGGTTCTCCAAGGAGCATGACCCAATATTTAGAATTGATTATAATCTATACTATATTATAATAAGCGAAAAGGGGGTATAATTTGTAGTTGGTTACCCCCTTATTTTTGGTTATCCCCTTATTTTTGGTTATCCTCATTCACAACCGTTAGATCTTCAATTCAAATAGATCATGACCGTTAGATACAACAATACTAAAAGTTGAAGGTCTAAGGTTCGAATCCCGCCAACAACATTTTAATATAAAATTAATACTAGATTATGTTATATAGAATGGTTGAAGGTTCGATTCCCACCAACATCATATTAATTTAGATTTAATACTAAACTAAAAATAATGTTTAAAATATTATATATACTAAACTACAAACAAATTTAGAAAATATAAAAATAACCCGATTTAAAGTTAAAAACAAGAAAATCCTTACATGGCCTTTATATTCTCTCAAGACATTCGTCTCCGACTCTCTGATAAGAACATTTATATAGAGGTTATAAATTTACTCCATCTTTTTACCTCAAAAAGAAAGTTTTACTCTATATTTAACTTTTCAAGAATGATCAGTTGTACAGTTTTGAACCATTTTTATCCTTATGTACAAAGATTTTTATACGGGAGACAAAATATAACAATCTAGAAAGTATGGGAAACAAAAAATCGATTACATACAATTTACGACAACAATTCTTATTATAAAAAAATAAAAATAACCCGTGCTTTGCATGGGCTATAAGCTCGTATATGTTAACCATCTTAAAAGTATAAAGGCCCGGTAATATGAGAGTAACTATATTATTAATTGTATTTATTATTAATCTATTATAGATACTTTTAAAATATTAATTAATGGAGCTCCAAAGTTGTATATAACACTATATTCTCGACTTTTTATATTTCGATTATTAGTTAATAGATTTCTAGTATGTAACTCCACTATTAAATTAAATTAATATTAATATTGTTACTTTTATTAATTAAATTTATATAACTTCACAATGGTAATATAAGAGTAGTTATATTATTAATTTTACTTATTATTATTCTATTATAAATACTTTTTAAATATTATTTATTGGAGCCTTAAGTTATATATATTAATATATTCCCGACTTTATTTCGATTTTTTGTTAAGACTCCTAGTATATAACTTTACTATTAAATTAAATTAATATATAGCATTATTATTTTAATTAATTTAATTAATTTAATATTTAGTGGCATACCGCGGTATGACATGGCATACCATACCTTTAAGAGGAGGTTTCTGCTTTTAATATAGAGTTTAATTAATGGAGCCCCAAGTTCTATATAACACTATATTCTCGATTTTTATTTCGATTTTTAATTAATAGAATTTTAGTATGTAACTTCACTATTAAATTAAATTAATATTTAACATTGTTATTTTGATTAATTAAATTTATATAACTTTATTCTGGTAATATCAGAAGCTATATTATTAATTTTATTTATTATTAATCTGTTATAATATTATTATGAAATATATGTAAGAGTTCTTAATTTTTCTGTTTAAGGATTCTCCAAGTAGCATGACCCGATATTTATAATTGATTATAATATATGTTAACCATCTTAAAAATATGAAAGTCCAGTAATATGAGAGTAGCTATATTATTAATTATATTTATTATTAATCTATCATATATACTTTTTAAATATTAATTAATGGAGCCCCGAAGTTATATATAACACTATATTCTCAACTTTTATTATGATCTATTACTATATATTAAAGGAGAACACAAGGGCAAAGTTTGCCATTTTAATGTCTATGAAGTTACAGTTTTACCCTTTTATGTTAAAAAATTTCATAAATGCCACTGTTTTATTATTTGTACGAAAAACAATATAAATTTGTGTTACCCAGGAATCAAACCCCAACCTTTTTTTTAAAGAAGTTCATGTCATAACCAGTGTACTACTCAATCGCTTGTGTTTACTTCAAAAGTCTTAATAGATAAACCACGTCTTCTCCTCTTTATTTTATTTACTTTCCTCTTTTTGTTTTAATTTCTTAGTTAAAAAAAATATTAGATTGTATTATTTATATAACTATTTTTTTTTAGATTTTTCTGCAGTTAGACAACACAAGGTGAAAAGTGTCAATAAAATAATTGTGAAAATTTTATTTTATCCCATTAAATTATAAAATTTCAAAAATGCTATCCTTTTATTATCTATCTATTACTATATATTAAACTTCAATACAAGGACAAAGATTACCAATTTAATGAGTGTGAAGTTAAGGTTTTACCCATATTTTTTAAAATATTATAAAAATACCATCCTTTAATAATTATGTAAAAAATAATGAAATTAAGCTTGTGTTGGGTTCGAACCACTAACCTTTTACTCTCAAACTCATGCCTTAACCAATTGTGTTGGGATTCTTAGTTTTGCCTAAAAATCCTATAAGATAAGCTACATGCCTTCTCATTTTGTCTCATCCTTTTTTTAGTAAATGAAATGTTGGTTCATATTATTTTTAAAATTTTGGATAGATAAAATTATAAAATATGTTTTAATCGACTGAGCATTCTCTACAATTCTCTTTTACCATATTAAATAATTGTATAGAAAAAAAAAATAGATTATACATAATGTAACCGAGTACAAAAATAAAAAAGATTTATTTACATACGTCTCCATGTAGATGTTAAATTGTTTAAATAAAAAATAAGATTTGGTTTTAAGAAATATGTAAATTTTAGTTATCAAATCATACATAATTAATAATTGCATGGGTGAGTGCCCTAAATACCTACTTTTTATCTTTTCTTAACCAAAATACCCACATTCAGCGCTACGCGCCCAAAATACCAATGGGATACATCTCTGAGCAACGTGATTTCGGATACGCCTCTGGGACAATAATATTACTTGAGTTACGCTTATGGGTTCAGAGTAATGCATGAATATGCCAGTAACTAAGGCGCATGGGGACTGGGATGCGCCATTCAGGAAGGCGCATCTTAGGATACGCATCTTTCGAATGCGCATCCGTTGTCCTCTTTGTCTCTAGAGAAAAGCGAGAGAAGCACTCGCCGGCGACTTCACTCCTCCTATTCGTTCACCCGCCTCTCGTGGTCTTCCGATCACAAAATACATATCAATCGAATCGCCTTCGTATCCTCTACAATCTTATACAAGTTTCATACCATTTCATTTGACGGATTTCGAGATCTCGTAAATTACATTCAAAATCGCGATTCCGACGATTCATTTTTCTCTCCCTCCGTTCATCCCCTCCCGTGTTTTTCCAGTCATGTTATACACACCATTGGAATCGTCTCTTCATCCTCTATACATCCATACCAGTTTTATAGCGTTTGATTCGCGAGATTAGAAACCCCCAAATTGAGATTTGTCGCCGGCGGGACTGCTACAGCGCACGTAGGTTACGCCTTACCCATGGGTATTTTGGGCGGTGTTTTGAAAAACGGGTATTTTGGGCAGTGGTAGGGAAAAAGTGGGTATTTTGGGCATTCTTTCTAATTGCATCACATAACTTTTACGTATATAAAATTTTAAATATGTGAGTCATATTAGAGGGTTTTGGTCGACCAACTATTTAGACTTTCAACGATTTAAATATATGATTGGTCTAGAAACGTAAATAGTTAAATATATACGAAAAAATAATTAAAATTATGTTAAAAAGATGAAAACTCTAAAAATATGATCTATGTTATATATACAAAAATAAAATAATTAACATTCAAATTAAAATAAAAAAGATACAAATTTTTTAATCATAAATATTACAAAAGTCAATATTTAAAATGATCAATTAGATTATAACTCAATTGTAAAGTATGGTACATATGAATTTTTAGATAATATATTGATCAATATAATATATAATATAATATATAATGGTTGAGTTATGCCATATATTTAGATCAATATAAGATAAAATAAAAAAAAATTGATCTTAAATTTCATATACATGCACGGGTCATTAAGGTTGTCATATTTTACATTGATTGAAATATATAGAAAAATATAAAATTGAGTTAAAAATAATTCAAAATTTTAATATAAAAAATATTTCAATTTACCCAGTTTTTTATTGAACTTCTATATAATGTAATAAATATTAGACTAAAACTAAAAATTTAAGTTTAAAAGCGTATAAATGTATATGTTTAGAAACAATGATTGAGACGGATATAAGGATGACTTTTATTCAATATTAAGAGATTTTGTAATATGTCTCAAACTATAGTCTTACATATGCCATCAATTTTTTACAACAAAATCAATGAGTTTACATACGCCTCTATTATAAACGGATAATTTTACTAAAAAATATATTTATATTATACTCAAATGTTCAATTTGATAAAGTTTATTTCACGCAATTGAAAACTAAATTAATAATCTAACAATCATAAGTATTCATGTGATTATTAACGTATGAATATTCATCTAAATTTTATGAAATCTAATCAAATTATAAAATATTTGATTCAAAAAAAAGGTATGCAATATTACAAAAAAAACTATAAAAATATTCGGTAGATCGAAATTTTATCGTTTATCATATTTTTAATTACAAAATTATTTCAATATATATAATTTCAGATGAGAAATTAGTTCAATGCCCGTGCCTTGCACGGGCACGGGCATTTACGCTAGTTGTTAGTTAATAGACTTCTAGTATGTAACTTAACTATTAAATAAATTAATATTATTATTGTTATTTTAATTAATTAAATTATATAACTTCACTCTGGTAATATAAGAGTAGCTATATTATTATTAATTGTATTTATTATTAATCTATATTAATCTATCATAGATATTTTTTAAATATTAATTAATGGAGCCCCAAAGCTGTATATAACACTATATTCTCTACTTTTATTTCGATTGTTAGTTAATATACTTCACTATTAAATTAAATTAATATTATTAATGTTATTTTGATTACTTAAATTTATATAACTTCACTCTAATATAAGGGTAGCTATATTATTAATTGTATTTATTATTATTCTATTATAAATGTTTTTTAAATATTAATTAATGGAGTATATAGAACTACTATTTTAATTTATTAAATTAATATTAAATTTAGTGGCATACCGCGGTATACATGGCATACAATTAAAAGGGGTTTCTATTTTTAATAAAAAGTATAGATTTAATAAATGTTTGGATTTTTCCCGTGCTTTCTAAAGAAATATTATTTCTTCAAATTCAAGTTTAATCTAAGTATATGAAATTTAGGCTCTATCCAATTTTATCAAATTTGAAGAAAAATATAAGAGCGATGGGAGCACGGTCAAATTCTGAGAAAAATATACGATTTCTCAAATTTTTTTGGGTATGTTCCGAACTTTTGCATATCTGATTTTTTTTTTTCTCATATTGATTCGAACGAATATCTAAATCCTTTATTTTTTGCATTCCTGTGCCGGTCAATTACTTGTGTGCAAAAAGGTTGACCAAGAGAAGAGTAGACAAAATCAAATTCTAATTTTCAACTTACATACTGTCTGTGTGAGTGACACCCATGGTATCATAAATTCTATCCATACACTAGCAGGTACTACCAAAACAAAGATGGCTCTACAATGTATTCCAGAAGTTACTCTGAGCTCCGGCAACGCGAAAGCGATGCCAGTTTTGGGACTCGGCACAGGTGAATATCCCCATCCAGCGCGTGAAGTAGTCGTAAAAGCAGTGCTTGAAGCAATTGAGCTTGGTTACAGGATGTTTGATACTGCTTCTGCTTACAAAACAGAGGAAGCTCTTGGTGAAGCTATCTCTCAAGCACTTAATATTGGTTTAATAAAGTCTCGTGATGAGGTCTTCGTCACCTCTAAGATCTGGTGCATGGATAATCATGGCGATCGTGTCCTCCCTGCCCTTCGAAAGACTCTGCAGTAATATTGATGCCCTACTCATTCATTTTTATTATAAAGAATAAGGATATTAGGTTATCTTGTTGATGAAAATCTTAGATTTCGATGTTTTTATTGTTTGTTGTTTACAGGAACATGAAGTTGGAGTATCTTGATCAGTATCTTATACATTGGCCAGTGAGCCTCAAGCCTGGAGCAGACACTTTTCATCTAAACCAAGAAGATGTTGTTCCAATGGACATCAAATCTGTCTGGACAGCCATGGAAGAGTGCCAAACACTTGGCCTTACAAAGTCCATTGGTGTCAGTAATTTCACTTGCAAGAAGCTCGCTGATATTCTTGATTTTGCCAAGATTCCTCCAGCAATCAACCAAGTAAGTTTAAATTTACGTGGTGGTCAGTTTCGACCTTCAGCTTGTCTCTTTGCCATACCATTGTCTATAGTAACTGTAAACTTTTTACCATAATTTGTATAACTATGGAATAACAAAAAGAGAGGTCATCTTGGGACAGACACAAGGTACAATCTTGCACTTTAGTCTTCCTAATGTATTTATGTTTAAAGGTGGAGATGAACCCAGTCTGGCAACAAGAAAAGCTGAGAGAGTTCTGTCATAGAAATGGGATCATGATATCTGCTTATTCCCCTCTTGGAGCAGCAGGAGCAATCTGGGGAACCAAAGGGGTCTTGGAATCTCCGGTTCTGATGGAAATTGCAAAGTCGAAAGGAAAATCTGTTGCTCAGGTGGCTTTGAGATGGGCTTTTGAGCAAGGGGTTATCATTGTAATGAAGAGCTTCAACAAAGACAGACTAGAGCAGAATCTTAAAATTTTTGACTGGGAGTTGAGCGATGAAGACTTAAAGAAGATTGCTAAAATCCAGCAGAGCAGGGCATGCCTTGGGAAGATGTTTATCTTTGAAACTGGACCTATTAAGTCTCTTGAGGAGCTCTGGGATGGAGAACTTTAAGATGATTCACACATGGATTCAAAAACATATGCAAACCTTCTGGAATAAGGAATTGCTGCAATTACGTCTTCCCTGTTTTTGCTAATGCTAGTGTTTCAGAATCAGGATAGATTTATGCTTACATGTATTATTTCATTTGTATGAATATATATTGAATTCTCGTCTAAATGCTAGTTGTCAGATAAAAATGACAAACAAACAAGAACGAGATGACTAGTGTTCACCGGCAAAATGCTATCACTATAATTACTTAGTTAAGCCACATGTGTGTTTCAGGTATAAATACGAAATGTAGATGGTTGCGAATAGCATTCCAAGCCTGTTATTTAGAGCTTTGTTTCACATATTTTTACCATGATGGATTGATGGCTGCATTCCTATCCACATAGACATCCAGTGGTGACCTTTAACAAGACAGTGGGCAACATATGATTCTTGAGCAACATAGTGTAGGCCAAAGGGGAGGGGGACTTGAAAGTTGAAACACAAGAACTAATACGTGACAAAAGCACAGTGTCTCCCTGATGCAAATGAAGGACTCCTGCAAACCTTTGAGCAGGAAGCTCTAGAACAGACCTCTGGTTATTTTCGCAGCAACATTGCTGACAGAGTAACAAATGATCAGCCGTTAATCAAATTTATTAAAACTATTGTTGGTAGTTACATCGCACAAGCACTCGTACAATGTTCTAAGGCTTAAGTTCTCCAAAAGTTGGTGTAATTTAGTCATCTAGAATAAACAGAAGCAGGCCCAGAAAATCAGGATTCGGAAGTTTTTTTTTTTTTTTTTTTTACTAGAAATAACTATAAGTTCCGTTTAGCTCTACTAGTTATTACATCTCGTCTAGTCGATTATCGCAAAAAGATATTATCATCCGCTATTGGTTTTGAGAATACTGTGCATAGGTTGGTGCTTTTAGTAGACATAGCTGCTTGTTGATTTTATAGAAATAATAAATCAAAAACTTTCTATATAAGAAAAATGTACTTTAACATCACTGGATGAATCTGTATTGCAGCCTTGCTGGTGGCCATAATCATAACTTTGCTTAATGCTTAATTAGTGCTTAAAACCGTGTCTAGATATAATTAATGGGCATAATTTAAATCGGAATACAATTTTTGCTCACCGGTGACGTTAATAAAGTCATGTCACATTTCGTATATATTTTTTTGGTCAATACCTCTGGTTTAAACAATTTTCTCATGGCGTCGGTGCTGATGTTTTTGCCAAAAGCCAAACCCTCCAAGAGATAAAAGTCAAGACGACTATCAAAGGTTTTTTTAACTTGCATGTAAATGTTAGAAATATATGTGTCATATGTGTGTGACCATCTTTGGTATAATTACCAGACCTCTGATCAGATAAGAAAAAAAATTTAAAACTAAGAGATGGCTCCAGAAAGTATTCCAGCAGTTACTCTGAGCTCCGCCGATGCGAAACCTATGCCAGTTTTGGGACTGGGCACAGGTGGTTATCCCCCTGCACCACCAGAAGTAGTCATAAAAGCGGTGCTTGATGCAATCGAGCTTGGTTATAGGATGTTTGATACTGCTTCTTTTTACCAAACAGAGGAAGCTGTTGGTGAAGCTATATCTCAAGCAATTAGTCTTGGTTTGATTAAGTCTCGCGATGAAGTCTTCCTCACCTCTAAGTTCTGGTGCACTGATAATCAAGGGGATCGTATCCTCCCCGCCCTCCAAAAGACGTTGCAGTAATATAAATTGACTGCTCCTCATTTTCATTTTAAAGAACAAGAAAATTTTATGTCAATTTTTGACGAAAATCTTGGAATTTAATTTTATAATCTTTTTGTTTACAGGAATATGAAGTTGGAGTATCTTGATCAGTATCTTATACATTGGCCAGTGAGCCTGAAGCCCGACGCAAACACTTTTCAACTAAAGCCAGAAGATGTTGTTCCAATGGACATCAAATCTGTTTGGACAGCCATGGAAGAGTGCCAAACACTTGGCCTTACAAAATCGATCGGTGTCAGTAATTTCTCTTGCAAGAAGCTTGCTGACATTCTGGCTTTTGCTAAGATTCCTCCAGCAATCAATCAGGTAGGTTTAAATTCACAAACTAAACAATATTAAGTGGCTGGGTCCATCCTCGAGGTTGTCTCTTTATTGTACCCTTTCTCCTGAGTAAATGTTCGTATCATACTTAAAGAAAAAAAACAAACATATGGGAAAAACGCATTAATTGTAGAATCTTGCACTCAAGTATTCTAGAATTCTGATCTAATTGTGTTTAAAGGTGGAGATGAACCCAGCATGGCAACAAGGGAAGTTGCAGGAGTTCTGTCAGTCAAAGGGAATCAAGATAGCTGCGTTTTCTCCTCTCGGAGCAGCAGGAGCCTTTTGGGGAACCAAAGGAGTATTGGAATCTGAGGTTTTAAATGAAATTGCAAAGTCTAAAGGAAAATCTGTAGCCCAGGTGGCTTTGAGATGGGCTTATGAACAAGGAGTTGTCGTGGTGATGAAGAGCTTCAACAAAGACAGACTTAAGCAGAATCAAGAAATTTTTGACTGGGAACTGAGCGCTGAAGAGTCCAAGAAAATTGCTGAGATCCCACAGAGCAGGGCAAACCGTGGGGAGTTGTTTGTCTTTGAAACTGGCCCTATTAAGTCAGTCGAGGAGCTCTGGGATGGAGAACTTTAAGATGATCATTACATTGGAGTAATAGAATATGAAAATTTTCTGGAATAAGAGATAACACTGTCACAGTGATCTGTTTCAGTGTCCTCTGGTGTCACTCAGTAAAATATTAGTGTGTAGAAGAGGTTGAGAACTTTGTATACATTTTAATAACTATATGTAATTTTCAAGGTCTCCTAGTGCAGGGATCGATAAGAGCTGTCCATAGCTGAAAACTTATAAAAAGTAAGATACAAAAAGAGTTTATTATCAGGTTCTGTTATTCTTCTTCTTATTTTGCTTCCATTAATTCTGCTACATTTGGTATTGATAATATATACTACTAATTTCGACTGAAATAGATGTATAAGTACTCCTAAAAATTAATAACTATAAGTTGTTCCCTTGTTCTGAAAAATCAGAAACTATAAGTAACTATACACAGAAACAAGTGAGGAACCATGAAATGTGTCATTCGTAAACTACTCGTGTATTCTTCAATAGCCAGCAATTTAAAGTTAAATAATAGTCCCGTTTCAGAAATAATTGTGGAATAGGCTTTAATAAGCTTCAAAGAAAACTGAAAACTGAATGAGTAAAATAAAACAGCAAAGATTCATTCACAACCTCAATGGAACTTCTTATTTGATAGCTGCGAGCTCCATTCAGAGATGGGGTGAAATTAGGCTCTCGACATAAGTATCCACAATGCTAAGACGATAATGACGTGGGCAGTGAAACAAATTCTTGAATGTGTTGTCTTTAGAATTGTATAGTTCTATTCCTGAGCCCGAATTCAAAATTATATCACCACTCATAGAAATGGAGACAGGCTGTAGAGACTGGGATGTCTAGTCTAGCCGGATACTTGAAGGTGGTTAAAATAAGTCAAACTAAGCTGCTAATCAAACTAAGCTGCTAATTAGTAGTTGAACAATTCCATTCAAGTTCACACAGTTTATTCAATAAGAGTAGGTAAGAGTAGGACTTTTGCTATTTTGTTATGCCTATAAATGAGGCACCTTGTCATGTAACATTTACATCAATACACAGCAATATCATTACATTGCTAAGCTTCATACAAGCAATACAAGAGTTATTGTTTTCTCTTACATTGTTTAGCTTCATCAGTTAAACACGTACCAGTTTTATCATGGTATCAGAGCTATAGGTTTTTACCTCCATTGTTCCGCTGCCTTCGTCTTTCTGGTGGTCAAATTAATTTTCCGGCCAACTTTGTCTTTGAGTTGGTGGCCTCGCATCTGAAACAAAGTTACAACCAGAAATTGTTGTTTCGTTATCATAACCATTATTCAGCAACTCTCTGTAACAATCTCCGGTAACATATTTCAAGATCCTTTATCCTTTTCCTGTTTGGTTTAACTTTACTCGACGCTATTCTCTTACCCACAATCGCCGTGCAACTTCTCGGTGATCTTCTACATCACCGATTCAACCTACGGTTTCGCTTCTCAGGCGTGATTTGCTCGCGAGGTTCGAGGTGAGATTGTTAGTGACGGCGTTTGTACTTGTTTTGTTTTAACAGACAGACAGCTTTCTTATATTGTTTTAAAGAAGCCTGCAGATGTTTATGTCTTGTTGAAGCCCACTTATACACCTAAGGTCCAATAACATATATCTGGATCTTATTTTTATTCTATTAATCTTCATAATATTATATATTCAAACAGCCCTTTATCATTTTATTGGGCCAAACACCTTATCTATTTGGGCCAAACTAATTAACGGCACTTAAAATATTTTGGCTATATTACATTTTAGTACCCCAGTTTTTACTTATCCTCTAAACAGAGCCTTGATCTTTTAAATATATACAGTCCAGACCTTACAAGTTCAGATTTTAACAAATTAAACTCACAATTTACATCTTTTATCCTTTAACCCAATTTTTACCATGGAAAAAGAAAGTAGTTCGCCAATTCAAACAATTTTGAATGGCTCTAACTACTTGGCTTGGTCTCAAGCTATGCGTAGTTTTCTTAATGGTAAAAGAATCTGGCGTTATGTAAGTGGAGATATTTCAATTCCAACAAAAGAGAAGGATGAAGCTGAGTCAAAGTTTAAAGATCGCATTGAAGAGTGTGATGTCAAAAATCATCAGGCTATCACATTTTTTAGAAACTCTTCAGTTTCTAAAATTAATCTTCAGTTCGAGAATTTTGAGACTACAAAGGAAATATGGGATTTATTGGCATCTCGGTACACTACATCTGATCTTGCTTGTCAATATCAGATCATAAGTTCTCTGAGCAAACAAAAACAAGCACCTGCTCAATCTGTAGATGATTTTCTATCTAAAATACAATCACTTCGGGATCAGCTGACTTTGTCTGAACCAAAGTGGAAAGACACAGATGATGCCACTCTTTATCACACATATCGTGACCAACAACGGCTCATCCAGTTTCTAATGGCTCTCATTCAGGAATATGAACCAATTAGAGCTGCTCTTCTTCATCGTGTTCTGCTGCCCTCTTTGGAGAATGCTTTAACTGAACCTATTTCTGAGGAAACTCGACTTGGCATCGGGAAAGTTGGCCCATTGATAAGTGGATTTCATATCCACTTGGAACGTTTCGAATTGGCTTAAATTGATCTCTTGGCCTCAAGTATGTCGTGTTTTGATTCATTTTTAGTGGAATTGTGCTGGATTTCTATCTTGAGGTAGGGAATTACATTTGTATGTTTTATGGTGGAATCAAGAGCGTGAATTAAAGTATTTAAAGTGGTAAGAGTAGAGGAGGAATGTTTTGGTTAGAGGCAAGAAGATGTTTAGAAATTTTCAGTGAAGAAGTCAAGGCCTTTACTCAACAAATCAAGGCCTTTAGCTGAACAGAGGCAATCTTAAGGCCTTTACATCGGAAACTCAAGGTCTTTACATGAACAGTAGCGAAACTTAAGGCCTTTACCCTGAATCTCAAGGCCTTGAGCTGTGACGAAAATTAGAGTCATGTTTCCAATAGAAATCGGATTTTCTCGTATTTTCTTGCTGATTAAGACTCCGGGGGCCTATATAAACACATCCTTCATCAAGAAAAGGGGGGAACACTTCTTATAACAAATAGAGAGAGGCCGAGAGACGGAGAAACATAATCAAAGAAGGATTCCAAAGATCGTGACAATCAACGGAGTTCCAAGATCTACTTTTCTGTTGTATTCTTCTATTAAGGCCAAACTCTTGGATGTTTTTGGGATTTGTTTTCTTAATCTATTACTCTTGTTTATTACTCAGATCTTGTTTTATTATCATGTTTTCACTTGATCCCATGATGATGAACGGTTCGATTATGAACTAATCGTTGTCATGGGATTCTAACGGATTTATCTATGTAGCTTAGTAGTTTGATTTTTTTAAAGATTTATGTGTGGTGAATTCTTGATATCCTAGTATGGTTAAGCTTAATTGATAGATGCGTCGCAAACATCTAATTTATTAATCTTTTGTGAAACGAGAGTGGATCTTAAGATTTAGAACTTGCCATGCTAGCATAGGTTCATGATTGTTGTCAACATGATTCGTAGCATAAGATGAGAATACTTATACCACCCTATGTGATCTATATGGATAACTTGTGCTTAAACCGTTATGTTTTCAAATATTATAGGGATATAGGGTCTAAACATAATTGGTATCTATTCTTTTTTTGTAATATTCTTTTTTATAATATCATATGACATTGTGAATTTGGAACCTTTTGAGTCATCCATGTTGTTTAATGGAATTGATTATCTGAGAAATTATGTTGTTACATTCACTATGAAAGGTAAAGGGAAGGTTGTTGAAGGCAAGAGTCTTATTGTTAGTAAGATTTATAAAACTTGGGATTTGAGAGTTATTAGGGTATTAAAAGATATTTAAGGGATTATGACAAGGAGTTATGGATATTCAAGGAATTTACACAATTAAGTACTTAGGGAATTATAAGGGAAATCTCTACGCGACAAAATATTATTACGAGGAGTTAATTAAGATACGATACGAATTAAAGATTAAGTGACAAGCATTGGTGGAGGAATAATGATACAAGGGAAGATATTGCATGCAAGTCCCATGCAACTAGGTTGTTAGAAAAGCAAACAAGAAATGCAAAAGCAACTAGAGGAATAGTAACTAGTTATGGTGCATTGTCCAAGGAGACAAGGAGGCATGGTTGGCCTAGGGAGCTAGTACTAGACTTGAAACATGTGATACAATTATACATATCACTAATACATATCACAAATACACATCACTGTATTCACCCAACACAAAACAAAACAAAACCACTCTCTCTCCCCCTTGTTCTTGAAGCTCTCGGCCAAGCACAAAGGAAGGAGAAGAAAATTTCTTTTCTTCAACTTCTCATCACTCATAACTCAAGACAAAAATCCTAGGTCCTCTACACTCTATAACGAAGGTATGCTATGAATTCCAACCCCTTTCATCCACTAGTTTTTGAGTTATAAATTGTTGAAGTTTAGATGAATAGTAACCATGCTTAGTTTTCTTTTAGATCTTGAGTTGTAAGGATTGTAGGGGCTCATCCAAGGTGTTCTTGAGACTTGTAAAGCATACACTACTAGAAAAAGGTCAATAGACATCGGCTAAAAATCGATGTCTGGCCATTTTCCAACCGATGTCTTTGTGGGTGTAGAGAAAGGTCCAACACTTTTCACATCGGTTTTGAACCGATGTCAAAGACAACTTAAGACATCGGCTGGTCCTTGCCTTTTACATCAGATAGTAACTGATGTCTATGTTGGTTTTTAACATCGGTTTGCTTATGCAACTGAGGTTTAAGGTGTACAATAGACATCGTTTCTTGCTTGAAACCGATGTAAAAGATGATCTTAGACATCGATTAAAAACCGATGTAAAAGAGGGGTACCTTTCTCTACACCCACAAAGACATCAGTTAAAATTTTCCTTCACATCAGTTCTTAACTGATGTCTAGATCCTTTAACATCAGTTGAAATTAAAAACTGATGCATTTGTTTACTTTATTTATTCCTGTATTCATATATATATATATATATATATATATATATATATATATATATATATATGCACTAAAATAATACTAAAATGAATGTTGTATTGATGCAACTTATCAATCCAAAACTCAAAAACTTCATTATCATTATCAAAAAAATTCAGTATATATTACATCAATGACTATCCACAAAACCGACAAACTAGCTACATTTCAAGTCAAAATGCCTCTTCCAATCCAAAAACATAATTGACATACTACTCCGTGTAAAAACAAACTATACCGCTCTAACTACCATAGTTAAAACAAACTAGTTAAAACTACCATAGTGCACATATTCCTATTTCAACCTGGCCGCAACTATACCAAGGAGTTCAATCGTCATTGAACGAGCAGCAATATCCATGGATTTCAAACTAGCATTCTGTAGTAGCAGTACACAAAGCACCTGCAAACCACTATATCTTAGTAAACTAAAAGTTAATATCATGCATTTACAGGCATGTATACTGGACAAACCAAAATATACCTGAGAGAGATTCAGGTTTATCAGGCAAAGGATAATTTTCATCAACAAATTTTAGCAACAGCTCACGAGGCCCCAAAATAAAATCATCAAGGTCAACACCCTGCATTAAGATTGAAGTATATGTAAAAACGAAATGCAATCGCTGATATGATAATATGATAATATGAACACGACAACAAATTACAAAAAAAGCTATTAGACAATACACTCAGATATTATCTGCAAGGCTTAGCCTGGTGGATACAACACCCCTCTTATCCAGGTAAAAACAGGTCAAGAATTTGAACCCCATTGTGGGCAGGGTGCATGTATACAAAAGTAAAATCAATGTAAACCCACATAAATCATTAAATCACATATATAATAACTTATGCAGAAAATTAATATTAAACACAAGTGTTGCAATATATAATGATTTAAACCTGATAGCAGCAGCAGTAGTTCCGAAAAAAGAGCCCAAACCAACTGCCTGCAACATTAGCCATTACAGTAGTCTAAACAAAGGAATTCTGCAATAATACAGACCGAAACCATACTAGCCAATGGAAGTTACAGATTACTGAATCACAGAGTTTCTCTTTCCCCCCTCATTTACACGCATAAACAGATAGATTACTCCAAGCAAAGAGAAATGATGATAGCTTGGCCAGTAGGAATTAAATATTTATCTACTTGTTTCAAAGTTGTGCTATTCAATAAAACTAAAACTATAATGATAAAGAAACCTGAAAGTAGGTTGTTCTGCTTCTAAGATACTTCAAATAAGTTTCTCTGCCTCACTAACTCGAGTAGGGATATAAGCCACCTTGTAGAAGAATCTGCAAAAATCATTATTTAAAATTAGATTGGCGAAATCATTGCCAAAACATTTTGACAGATTTATAGGGTAGAAGGAGCAGTTAACATTTGACTCACTCACCATCTGTTCTTCGTTCTTCCCTCGGCTCTTACATGTACAATTTCACCCGTTTTGGATGTTTGGATACAATACAGACTTTGAACCTGAACCCTCCTGGTAGCTAATGGTCTACATTATACGTCAGCAAAACATGTACTCGGTCCAAAACAGAGCTTGGAAGAAACCAAAACAGAGCTTGGAAGAAACTAAAACAGAGCTTACTAACTTTATTTTTCTTCTTTGCATTCACCTTGACTGAGCACCAACAGATTATCTATGCAGCACGCACCGGTTTCTCTAAGAGCAGTGCTTCAAGATCAGAAGGACTGGTGACTGGAGAGCTGTACGTGAAGTTTTGACAGACAAGAGCTACCACCTTTTAAGATGAAGAGTTGTTCTTCCCCATAAGTGCAATGTCAGCATTATTTGCTTCCCAGAAGTCCATCTCTTCCATGTCCATAGGATCTATGTAAATGACCTAGAATACAAGGCATTACCGAAACATAAGCAAACATCTGCTGTGACTAGAAATTATATGCTATAAAAAACGAGATTTACTTACGGTCTTGTTCGGTTCATATGATGCATGAGCAGCTGCAAGCATGTTTTCAAACTCTGGCAATAACTTGGAACCAACTAAGACAACTTGTTTGCGCGAAGGAACACATAACATATCAGCAGCACAGCACATCAATGGTACAGCAACTGCAGCATCCTTCAGCCTCTTCTCGAAGACTGCCTGCAAATGTATCATTTTGAAACAAATGTACATTAAGTGACAGTCCATATATTACCAAGAGGAAAGGCCATTGCACTAAAAACTAACCAAGAGATGCTCAGCATTTTGCTTGTATTGATCAGACCTATCGCTAGTAACCATAGATTACTATAATAAGATTACAGAGGTAAGATAACTTCGAAGAGACATCTATAACTTATCGAAATAACACTTCTACAAGCCTAAATTTATCGCAATAACATACCTTAACTACGTAACTAAAAATGACAAATTACAAACCCTAAAACAAAATAAAAACAAATCAAACACAATACACTAATCGAAAACTAACTGTAAAGTATAACAGAAATAACAACCTCAACGATGTTTCCGACTAAGTACCGAAGCTGCTTATTAAGCTTAATCTTCTCCTGATTCTTCTTAATCTTTTCCTTTATCGAATCGACTTCAAGATTTGTCCTTTGTAACTCATCCTACAACAATCAAACCATCACTTAATCCACATAAAAATACACAAATTAAACACAATTAAATAGAAAATGTAATTAAACTATAAATTAATTAATACCTTGAGAAACACGAAATTCATTATCGAGGAGACGAGAAGCCCTAACAATATCTATCAGTAGACATAGAGGCCAGTTGATCGTCCTCGACATTTGTGTCTTCTACCATCGGAACTGGAGTCGCCGCCATTTTTTATTAATTTTTACCCAAATTCAATTGAGTTGCAGAGGATCAAGAAGATGAGATTTATAGAGTTTTTGTTTTAAAATGAGAGGGTGAGGCCGGAGAGAGAGAGAGAGAGAGAGAGAGAGAGGAGGTGAGGCCGTCGAGAGAGGTGAGGTGAGAGAGAGAGACGGTGAGCCGTCGAGAGCAAAAGAGAGAAAGAGAGGGTGAGGTGAGAGAGAGATTTGTGTTTTTGTTTTAATTTACTTTTGTTTTTGTTTAAAACAGAAGGTTAAAGAAAAGGGGGAAATTGAAAATTGGCTAAGGGGGAAATATTTTGGCATGAAGGGGGAAAAGCTGTGGGAATTAAAAATTTGGTTATGGGGGGAAATTATTTGGGTATTAAGCGGGCAAAGGTAATTGTGTGGGCGCGGAGTGCAAATTTTTTTAAGCATACTTTAGACATCGGTTTATTTTTGACCGATGTCATAATATGTGAAAGACATCAGTTGTTTTCTTGATCGATGTCATTGATTTTTCAATGATATGTCAATGACATCGGTTGCCTGGTAATGTGATTTCATAATATATTAAAGACATCAGTTTTTTTTTGACCGATGTTATTGATAGTTTTTACATCGGAGACATCATAAACCGATGTTAAAGGGGCGATGTCTATTCTACTTTTTCTAGTAGTGATACCCAAGGCTCCTAGATACTCAAGAAGGTATAAAACTCTAACCCCTCTTAGCCATGAATTATTTATGGTATATAATGTTAGATCCACGGATGTTAGTATGAATCTTGGTCATATGAGTTATGGATGATGTAGATCTTGAGTTTAAATGTTGTGGTTGTGATTTTTAAGCTTGTGGTTAGTGTATATAACTCCATGTGTGCTATAGAGAATGATCTTGGTGGTTTAGATGATGGTTGTGATGTGTACATAAGATTCTTGAATGGTTAAGTAAGAAAGCAAGCTGTGAAAATTTTATAGGAACAGGTACTGTCTTGTAGGAGGGTTTTGAACCCCTAAATATTGTCTCCTGAGGTCCTAATGCATATGGTTGGAAAGGTATTTGAATGTAGTCTCCAGAAATATAAGGTTCATGACTAGGAGATGTATAGATTTTGAGTTATGGCCTGAGAAGTGAAGAGTGGTTCTGGAATCCGAACTGCACTAAATGGTCCACTTGTGAATCCTCTTTAAACCCCTAAAAATTTATGTAGGATAATGGAAAAATTAGGGGAGCTAGTAAATGCAGTGTTGAAGGCTACGCAAAAAGAATTGGATTAAAATATGTATTTTTCAATTTTATAAAAATGTTAGAGTAAAATTCGCGCAAGTGAAAAAGTCGTAAGTGGAGTATGATTTAAGGGGGGATTAATACGCTTCGAATATGGTAACCAAATTAAGTCGAACAAGTGACGAGCGTAATCGAGTGATGACATGAACCTATAGTGGGGCTAGAGAGTCATAAGACGAAGTCATTAAGTTAATTTTGTACCCCCTAAAACCTCGTAATTAAAAAGATATTGTTAAGGTACTAACGAACGACTATTGGTTATGTATAGATCGTCATTCCACTCCGCAAGCTCGACCACCCCAACCTCACCAAGGCAAGTTTACTTTTCAAAACTTACATATATAAGGACTTTCACTGTTGTGTTTGTAGTTTTCAATCGTATCATATGTTTATACTTATTGAAGAAATGATGAAATTTGAGATATATGCATGTGTATGCTTGCACCCCCTTGAACTTAGAATGAAATGTTTTCTCGGACAACGACTCTAGCAATAGAGGTCGTAGAGGTCCAAATATACCATTGACCGGGGAGCGGTATAATATTATATCGTGATTAAATTACGAAAACGCGAAAGGTCATTCGGGAAGTATCGTATACTTATGTATTTATTTTTATATTATCATAAATACTCAAAAATACCTATCTTGGATTAAAAGCTATTTAATTAAATAATTATTTTATTAATTATTAATATTAAACCTTAAAATACCATTTATTAATTATTGTTCATTATTTTAAAGACAAAGCTAATCCAAGATACCTTTAGCACTTTCAAACTCGAACTTTTTCGAGCTCAAAACATTTTCGAAAACCCCCGGTCAGGTTTTGCTTCTTGTACGATTTTAAGAGTCATCGGTCGACTGATGTCGGACCTCAACTACTCAGTTTTCAATCCTAAATAAAGTTTTTAAAAGAAAAAGAAAAATGGACTCTGGCAGGTGTGGGGATCGTTGACAAACGATTCCCGGGATGTGTAAGCGGCCGTGAGCCAGGCGGTCCATCAATTATTATTCCGGCCCAGGTGTTGCCGAAGGATGATTACGGATGTAGTTTTCATCAAGGGTGATTACGGATGTAGTTTTCACCCGAGGATAGTTACGGATGTAGTTTCTATCCGTCTACCGGTAGAGAAGACCCGCGGATTATTGGACTTGGATGTGGCGACTGATCATCGTCAATCCCTGTCAGGTTTTATGTTTTCTTTAAGTCCCATTCCTCCACTTTGGAAAAATGCTCTAACACTGCTTCTTGGGCCTATGTGCCAAGTTACCGATAGTGTTATATTTTGATGAGAAAGATGTTGACTTCATGCAGTATCTAGAACTGCAAGTTTACTTTGAAAACAAGGGCACGTATTGGTGCACCTTTGAAATTTATCAACGATGACAAATGATTTTATAACCAATTGATATAAACGAGTTTAATAACTGCTAAACACCTGTAATGTTATATTGCTTACCTTATACATATATTTCTTGATGTGCTATAGTTGCTCACTCTTGCTTGTTTTCAAATTTACAAACACAATAGTTAAGAGAAATGGCAAGACCCAGACAGACTGCCTGAAAGCAGGTGACTAGGCCCGAGGCAGCAGTTGAGATTCCACCGGTAGGCCCCATTAGCCGGATTGGTTGGCAACTTGTGTTAGTACGTTTTATTTATAAGTATGACATGTGCAAAGCAGTGTACCGTAACAAACATTCAAGCCGCTAACACCGCTTCATATCGAAGTGTTGTTGGTAGCATAATGCTATTTAATTCGGTCTGTAATAACTCTGAAACTTTTACTTTTGCTCAATCAAGTGTATGACGTTTCTGAGACTCTAACCTGTGTGTGTGTGTGTGTGCGGTGTGAGTTTTATTGTGGGGTCGATGGCTGTTTTATATATTATGTGCAAGAACATGTATGTTATTAATGGAAAATGGACCGTGAGCGCCTAGATCTCCGACCCCGGATCTGGGGGCGTCACACTATCTCAAGGCAAGGTTGCAGGAATTCTTGAAGTTGATGCAGCTACAGCCATTGCAGCTCAGTTGAAGGCTCTTACTATGAAGGTGGATTCTCTTACCAATTATGGAGTTCAGCAGGTTGCTATTGTTTGTGAGCTATGTGCGGGCGCACATGAGACGAATCAGTGTGCTATTTCTTCTGAATCAGCACAGTTTGTGAGTAATTTTCAGAGACCTGCTGCACCAGTTCCAACCACCTATCATCCGAACAACAGGAACTATCCTAATTTCAGCTGGAGCAACAATCAAGGTGCTCAACAACCGCAGCAGCCTTATCAGCAATATGGAGCGGGGCCATTCAATCAAGGCTATCAGTAGCAGTATGCTCCAAGGCAACAATTCCAGCCTCCAGGTTTTCAGCAACAGCCTCAGGCTAATGCAGGGAAATATTCTAAAGAAAAATCAGAATTGGATGAGTTGAGGTTGTGGTTAAAAGCCAGGCAATTTCTCTGAAGACCTTGGAAAACCAGATGGGGCAACTCGCAAGTGCCTTACTTAGTAGGCAACAAGGAACTCTTCCTAGCGATACGGAGCCTAATCCAGGCAAGAGGGAAGTTAAGGAACAGGTCAATGCAGTTACTTTGAGATCTGGAAAATTCACGAGGGATCAAAAATCAGCAGCTGAGGAAGACGAAGAAATCAAGAACAGCAGGTGGAGGCTTCTACAGATAAAGAAAAGGCAAATTCTGAATTGGCAGCTGATCAGTTGGTTGGCGAAGCGGAAAAATGCACCCTTTGCTGAAACATCTACTCCAAAGCAGTCTATAGAGAGCAATCAGATCTATCCACCTCCTCCATTCCCAAAAAGACTTCAAAAGCAAAATTCTGCTGAAAACTCTCCTCCGAAGCAGAAGTTGGTGAATCAGATCTATCCTCCTCCTCCATATCGTCAATGCTTGCAAAAACAAGATCAAGAAAAAAAGTTTCAGAAGTTTATGGAGGTCTTCAAGAAACTGTCCATTAACATTCCTTTTGTTGAAGCATTGGAGCAGATGCCGAGATATGCAAAGTTCATGAAGGATATTTTGTCACGTAAGAGAAGGTTGGAAGAATTTGAAACAGTGGCATTAACAGAGGAGTGCAGTGCGGTGTTGCAACAGAAATTGCCTCCTAAACTTAAGGATCCATGAAGATTTACAATTCCGTGCACCATTGGGAAGTTGTCTTTTGACAAATGCTTATGTGATTTGGGAGCTAGCATTAATCTCATGCCCTTGTCGGTTTTCAAGCAACTTGGTCTGCCTGATCCGAAGCCAACCAACGTCTCTTTGCAGTTGGCTGATAGGACGATCACTTATCCGAGGGGTATAGTAGAGGATGTCTTGGTGAAGGTTGATAAGCTCATATTTCCTACCGATTTTGTGATTCTAGTTTTCGAAGAAGACAAGAAAATTCCCATAATCTTGGGAAGGCCTTTTCTAGCTACGGGCTGTACTTTGATCGATGTGCAAAAAGGAGAGCTTACAATGAGGGTGCAAGATTAGAATGTCACCTTTAATATGTTCAAGGCCATGAAATTTTCGACAGAAGATGGAGAGTGTTTCAGTGTGGAAATGGTTGATACGGGTCAGGCAGAGGAGTTTGAGCAGTTGTTTAGCGAAAAGTCAGACACGCACATGCTAAAGCATCACATCAGTAATTCCATTGACAGTACTTCAATTCGAGATCTCTCGAATGTCAAGCTCGGAAAACTTCCATCCCATTTAAAGTATATCATTCTGAATGATAAGTTGGTGATTTTTAAAGTGTGTCAAGATAATGTGTTAAGAGGGTGGATCATGGATGATGAGGTAGAAGAGGGTTCTTATCAATCAACTGTGATGCATAAACACCTTAGAGGTGTGAATAAGAAAAAGAAAAAATCGATTGGAGGAAGAGTCAAGGTGAAATTTGATTTAGAAAAGATGTGGGAAGATAGCAAGAAGGTTGTCAACCAATGGGTGAATGGTCCTTCTGATAAGGACAAGTAAAATGCGATATTTGAGCCACCATGATTTGAATCATATTTGTCAGGCTAAATGACGTTAACGACTGCACTTCATGGGAGGCAACCCATGTGTTTTAACAAGTAGGTATGTTTTCTACTATTCCTCTTATATACTTCAATTCAATGCGGACATTGAATATTCCAAGTTTGGGGGATAAGTAGTGTATTTGTGTATGTGTAGTAATTTGTGTTTATGTGTCATTGTGTTCATGTAGGATATCATATTTTGCATGTTAGTGTTAGTTCATTCACGTATGTTCGTGATATCTACGTTTGTTTCATATAGGACATTTCTGTTTTTATTTTCGTATACCATGTGAGTTCATTTAGTTGCATTTTAATGGCATACATTTTTCATGATCCCTTAGAACGAGGTAATTCTGATTGGTAGGTAGATTTCTTATTGAGTGTGGTAATGATGAATAGAGGGTTGATTTATAGTTCTTATAAAATTGACTTGCATGTTTCAGAAACAAAAAATTTACACAGTCTCATCGTTTGATTTTGGGCTAGGTTGAGGTCATGCTTGTTTGGTTGTTTTGAAATTTAATCACTTGATTATATTTAGAATTTTCGTTGTTCCCTTGATGGCGTAGGAGCACTAAAGTCTAAGTTTGGGGGAAAACAGGGATTTCATGCTAGTTGTGAATAGTTGTTAATGGCTAGGCGTCAAATGGCTAGTAGCCGGCTCATATTTATTATGAGTAGTCTAGGGTTGGAATTGAGAATTCTCATTCCAGATTGCATATATATGAAAAAAAAAAAGAAAGAAAAAGAAAAAAAATAGTTGTTTAATTTGTTATATGCAAAATTAACCAGGGTGAGCTCTTTAATACTCGAGCAATTAAGTTCGTGGGGACTTTATGCCTAGTGACCTAAGGCTTTTATAGTCTGGGATCCACTAACCCAACGCTCACTACATGGGTATTATTGTATAAGCCTTTTGGGGTCTCATCCATTGCACGGTTAAATAAGCATGCGTACCATATATATTGTTTTGTGTTGTAGTTGTAGTAATAAAGCATGAATTCCTGTCTAACTCAAGTGATGATAGAGGTGTTTCTAGGTTATGAAGTGTTTACCGTCTATTCTATTTATAAACATGTGATTATCTTGGCGAAAAACATGTATGATTTTTGATCTAGTTTTGGGAGTATTTCTGATGAGCATCGCACACACGTACATTTCTGTTCGTGTATTGTTAGTATACGGGGACTTAGTCGAGCTCTATTTGGATTTAGTTGCATTCTTTGAGATATTTGCTTGCTAGTTGGTTTTGGTTAGTTTGAAGGGGATCTTTGCATTTTCATATTAGTTGCATTCATGCATTGCATTGTGTTTGCATTGTTTAGTTAGATGGATTTTGTGGGTACATTCACTATAGGCCCTCACGAGACCTTACTCGTCCACTAGGGCTACCTAGGGGTTTAAAGGGCTTGTTGCATATGCCAAATGAAATCGTGATCACCTACGGAAGTGGTACTAGTTAGTTGTATATAGTTATATTTGTTTATGCTTGAGGACAAGCATCAATTTAATTTTGGGGGTGTGATAAGTGGATTTTAAATCCACTTGGAACGCTTCGAATTGGCTTAAATTGATCTCTTGGCCTCAAGTATGTCGTGTTTTGATTCGTTTTTAGTGGAATTGTGCAGGATTTCTATCTTGAGGTAGGGAATTACATTTGTATGTTTTATGGTGGAATCAAGAGTGTGAATTAAAGTATTTAATGTGGCAAGAGTAGTGGATGAATGTTTTGGTTAGAGGCAAGAAGATGTTTAGAAATTTTCAGTGAAGAAGTCAAGGCCTTTACTCAACAAACCAAGGCCATTAGCTGAACAGAGGAAATCTCATGGCCTTTACATCGGAAACTCAAGGCCTTTACATGAATAGTAGCGAAACTCAAGGCCTTTACCCTGAATCTCAAGGCCTTGAGCTGTGACGAAAATTAGAGTCCTGTTTCCAATAGAAATCGGATTTTCTCGTATTTTCTTGCTGATTAAGACTCCGGGGGCCAATATAAACACATCCTTCATCAAGAAAAAGGGGGAACACTTCTCATAACAAATAAAGAGAGGCCGAGAGACGGAGAAACATAATAAAAGAAGGATTCTGAAGATCGTGACAATCAACGGAGTTCCAAGATCTACTTTTCTGTTGTATTCTTCTATTAAGGCCGAACTCTTGGATGTTTTTGGGACTTGTTTTCTTAATCTATTACTCTTGTTTATTATTCAGATCTTGTTTTATTATCATGTTTTCACTTGATCCCATGATGATGAACGGTTCGATTATGAACTAATCGTTGTCATGGGATATGTAGCTTAGTAGTTTGATTGTTTTAAAGATTTATGTGTGGTGAATTCTTGATATCCTAGTATGGTTAAGCTTAATTGATAGATGCGTCGCAAACATCTAAATTATTAATCTTTTGCGAAACGAGAGTGGATCTTAAGATTTAGAACTTGCCATGCTAGCATAGGTTCATGATTGTTGTCAACATGATTCGTAACATAAGATGAGAATACTTATATTGCCCTATGTGATCTATATGGATAACTTGTGCTTAAACCGTTATGTTTTCAAATCTTATAGAGATATAGGGTCTAAACATAATTGGTGTCTATTCATCTTCTATCTTTTGTGGATGTATGATTAGTTTGGTGTTCGTATACCGAGAGGTAACCTATACTTGTTTCGTGTTGTCTGATCAGATATCAAAACCATCACATGCATTGATTAAAGGCATCATCTCTAAGCGAAGTAGTTAATGAAGTTAGGATCCCATGTTTATTCTCATATAAGTAATTCATCTTTAATTCTCATTAGTTAATTAATTGTTAGTTAATTTAGTTAATCAAAACCCAATCTTGTTAATTGTCTTAGCAGTGAGTAATAATCATACATTGTTGCATAGGTACATTAACTGATTTAAAACCTAAGATCTCTGTGGGAACGAACTTGACTTCTATCTGTATTACTTTTGACCACGTACGCTTGCATGATTTTGTGTTAACACCCATCGCTGATACTGTCCTAGCGGTACCTCCAGTACCTACTTTTGACAAACTTTTTTGTAGGTTTTGTCGTCAAAGTGGACATATAACTAAGGATTGCGTAGCTCTTCGAAATCATACATGCCAACACTGCTATCAAAAGGGTCATTACTCAATCCAGTTTTGCAAGAAAAGGTCATCTTTCCGTCCGAACAAGTTCTCTCAGTCTTCCGTTGCTGCAACCTCTGAATCCACATCAGAAACTGCACCAAATACATCTACAGGCGAGCTTGAAGCTTTGCTTCGACAGGTTTTGTTTAAAGCCAGCTCTCCTTCCACTGCATTCTCTGTCACTTTAGGTACTTCTTGGTATTTTGATTCTGCATGTTGCAATCACATGACCAATGATCCATCTATATTTACCACAAAAACATAGAGCTTATGCCTTCAAAATATTCAAACTGCTTATGGCTCTACAATGAAAGTGGGACACATTCGAACTATATCCACAGAAGATAAGATGGGCAATTTTGTAAAATCAAACATTTTTAATTAGCCCTGCGGGCCCATTCATATTTAGAGTATATTTTGTACCTATCTTAGGAAAAGTTTCCTGAGATCAATCTCATGATCCTTTTTCTCAACAATGAATTATCTCCAATTCATGATATAAAATATATCTTCAAACAATATCCTTCAAATCAGGAAGGTATCCAAATGCGAATATAATTAAAAATAGATAACATCCACTAACTCCCGATATATCCCTTAACAATCATACGGATTCAAAACAAATCTTTAACAGAACTGCATTATCATTTAACTTGGGGTTCGATTCCTTCCAATTACATAATTATACAAGATTAATTTATTTAATTTAATAATTTTTTTAATTTAACCCCGTGTTCAATTCCCTATAACTCATGGTTCTAAAAATCACCGATTCAGCCGATTAATCCTCGATTAATCTTCTATAAGGTAACCAACCGGATTTTTGAATTTTGATTAATTCTATGAATTTATTTGAAATGATATGTTTGTAAATTAGATATATTAAATATTATTATAATATCTGTTTAATACTCTGATTAATCTCCCGATTAATCTTAAATCGGTACCTCAACTGATTTATACCGATTACCGATTTTTACAGCCATGCTATAACTACATAATTAAATAGTATTTTTTTTGTATACTTTTATCATTCAATTCCCTACAAGTTTATATTTAAATAGTACTTATTAATTATATTTATTTATTTATTTTAATTTCTTCAATCCTGTGTTCGATTCCATATAACTACATAATTTAATAATGTTTATTTATTATATACTTTTATTATTTAATTCTCTACAAATACATATTTAAATAATACCACCGCCTCCCTCTCATTGTTTTACAATTTTTTTTATTTTAAGGTGTATATAAAGTATAATTCCATAATTCATTTTTTAATTTTTTTAATAAATGTTTAATAGCTAAGGAGTATTTATTATTAAATATATTTATTATCAATAATTTTTTCATATTAGTATTTTAATCTCGACTATATTATATGTATTTGAGAAAAGATTAACTGCTCTAATTCACGTAATCAATATTTCAGGACACACTAATCTCCATAATTTACCTCCCGCACTTCCATTTTTGTGTCTTTGTATATCCATGGTTCACATCACATATGTAATACGCGATAGTATATATCTCTACGTACATACAGGTGTAGGTTTTTTATCGTTAGTTAATTAGTCATGTTCATCTCTTCTGTCGCAAGTGACTACTACTTTAACGATTAATTACAAATATTATTGATTTACAAAGAAACACCTTCATCGATTTGTGTTCTTGATGTGATGATCGTAAAAACTCTAAATAAATGTATGGCTAATACATGGAATGAAAAAAAGTGAAAGGAAGAGTAGACTAAGGATGGATCCTAATTTTGCTTAGGTTGATTGGGTATAACATAAATAAAATGGGGCAGTTTGACATGATATAAACATTAGGTTAATCTGATTTTTCGTTTTTTCTATGTATTTTATATATTTTATAAATTTATCAATAAATTTATCAATGATCAGTTCATTTAAATTAATAAATCTAGTCCAAATTTATTAATGATACTAAAAAGATGATAAATAGGTTAATAACTCACGGTGAAATATTTATTATATTGTATATATTAATTCATCATTTATTAATTACTTTTATTTTATACAAAAATCTAGCTCAATTATTACAAATTTAGTATTATAATCCAAGACATTAGATCCTCAAAATATGCTTTGCTGTTTGAGATATTATTTTAATACGTTTAAAGAATTTGAGGTACCAATCGCAAAATAAAAGAATAAAATAATATATAGATACAAATTACATAAAGATGAGTGATGCAAATCAAATCACTAGGAATATTTAATTCACATTATCGAAAACATTTATTTATTTCATTTGATAATTAATATCATTAATTTTTAAATGTATAAATGGCACAAACCACAGGTCATTTTCGTGTGTCCTTTTTGTGGTTTTTGTGTTATGTGACGAGGTTACGGTTTGAAAATTTGAGATTTGGTTCGTGGTTTGAAGAAAAAAATGCCCGCACCGCAAACACCCATATTTCCATTTATATATAGCGATATGGACATAAAATTAAAAATCCCATAAACTTATTTCTGCAACAAATTATATAGCTAGCTAGAGAGAACAATGAATTAATGATCGTGTCTGTAACTAAACATTTTGTAACTACACATTTGTTGACTCTGTCTTACTTCGTTACATTATTGTATATTCATACGCAGGCGACTGTTGATCGTCCCACCACCCAGGATTTCTTAGCCATCCAATATTCTTGTTGTTCCAGTCACAATATCTAACCCGAGGCCAACTAAAAAAAGGAAATCAAATGTTATAAAATTAAGAAACAAAATTTGTAGATTAGCGAAAAATATAGATATAAATATTTGTGTGCTAGGCCAAAAGTGAAAGACAACAATATAAATAGGAATTTACAAACACATCTCTCATGCAAAGAGAGTATCGTGTTATGGGATTTTAAAAAAACGCTAAAGATAACAGAAGTTGTGACACAAGTATATAAAATTTCCAGACAATATAAGTTCAGAAAAATCAATACAAAAAAATAACAACAATCATTAACCAAAACATAGTTACTGTGTAGATTACCTATTATTAAACCTCTTGTCATCAACCGAAATTCTGTCAGCCTCAACGCTAATTTTATCAGTACGACGATCAAATGGATTAATGACAACCTGATGCAAATTCAATCATATCATTATCACCTGTATGCTAACTAGTATATTAAAACTCAAAGAAGAAATGAGTACAAGTACATCAATTTTATACTCACTGTCAAACATTGTTGATCTGAATCACCACATGCAGCCACTACTCGCGATGTTTCAGACAATAATTGGGAATACTGGCAAAGAAAAAATTAAAAAGCCTATAGAACAAAGATATCCAAGCTTAACACTGCAGAAACCAAAGGTGATTACATAAACATGAACTCAAATAAAACTGGAAAAAAATTATCGAAATGCCGAGGACAGCCCCCATGTTAAGTCAAATTAAGGGGTCAAAGGCCGAAATAATTCAGTGTTAAGACTGTAATAATTGTCAAATTTCAAAAGATGAATGAATACGTCTCTCTCAACACACACTGCTCAACCATGAGATAATTATTGCTGAGATTAGTGCGATTTATCATGCCCTCAAATCAACTGAAGGACAGCTTATAGCCTTCAAGTTGACTTGGCTTTAGAATTTTAGGATTATGTTGCCATATTCCAGAGTCATGATTAGTATATGAAGATCACTAGTACCGTTACAAGAACACACAGCTAAAAATGACCGGCCAAAATGAGTAATCTTAAATTCAACAGAATTTGGTTGAATTAATTCAGGTCAACTTTGAAAATCACCTAGCCAAACTTAACTCGGCCATACTTGGTTGAATTTAAAGTTGGTCGTTTTTGTGTGGTCATTTGTAGTTTTTAAATTGACCAAATCCGGTCATATTTATATATATACCAGTCGAAAAGTATCTATATTCCATGCTCACTACTACAAAAATGACTTTTAGCGTCGGTCAAAAAAGGCTTTTAGCGTTGGTTTTTGGGCGTAGTATATGTAAGTGACGCTATAGGTATGTATTTTTAGCGTCGGTTAAATATGCGACGCATATGAACTACTATTAGCGTCGGTTGTTTAAAGAACCGAGGCATATCAGCTGCTAAAGGCGTCGATTGTTTGAAGAACCGACGCATATGATCTTACTATTGGCGTCAGTTATTTAAAGAACCGACGCATATGGTCTTACTATTGGCGTCGGTTGCTTAAAGAACCGACGCTTATGGTCCTACTATTGGCGTCGGTTGCTTAAAGAACCGACGCTTAAAGTCAATTTTTTTATTTAAAAAAAATTGCAATTTTAGTAACCTTTAATTTACACCAACAAATACCACATAGTATATGACAATTACAATTATACCCTACCAACAAACATGAACTAATCTCAAACTTCAAAAACGAAGTGACCACATTCAAATGACTTCAAAAACTTATACGATAAAGCATTAAAATCTTTCTCATACAGACTTAGAATCAACTGACTGCAAGCATTCCATCCAGGCAGTTCCCATGGTTTCAGGCAGTTCCCATGGTTTCAGGTAGCATTAAAGTTAATGCATCCACATATATACCAAACTGGAAGAACTGACTACCCGGAATACATAGATTTGATATGTTAGTTGATCAAAAACAATCTTCTCTACCAGCAACACTGAGAGTAGAATAGTCAAAAAATTTATATTGGCAGTTTGGCTGAAGGTCACAAACATTTTTCCAACACTGTTCTTGCCTCTCGAAGGAATGCTCATGTACCAGTAACGTCTGCTCCAAATCATTAGTGTGATCGAAAGAGCACGGAAAATAAAATCAGATGGAGAGTGATTCTATTATTTTCGGCCAAACTATTAACAATAAGAAATATTGCGGTCGAAATTATATAACCACATAAGGTGGAACTTAGCTATATTCAACCAAGTTTTGGTGGTCAATTTAGCTGGTTTTCTTGTAGTGTACCTTGGAAAGTTCAAGTTAATTTTTTTTATAATATAAAGAAGATTCAATGAAAAAATGTTTAACGTTCATGCTGAAAGAATGATAATCTTTATATAAGTTCAAATACAATGGTAAACTGATATGGTATGTATAGAAGGGCTAAGATGCTAATATGCAATTCTGCAAGGACTTATATACAATTCTACATTAGTACTCCAGTGAGGACAAAGTTTGTTAGTACTATGTTTTGTCTCTGTCGTTTATGTTTTTGTTGCTTTCAATATTTAAAACAAAGGGCTGTAATGATAAGACTCAGAATGATAATTTCTCAATGATAAGACAGCTGTCTTTCTCTCCACCATTCTCATCTGATTCTCTTTTGCATTCATTCTTGTTGTTATGATCCTGTAGGAATCACTAGTTTACATGGTATCAGAGCCTGAATTTTGCAAAAGGGATTCAAACACCTCTCGAAATATTCTGTCTTAAATCCTAAACCTCTTAAACCTTCCTCCTCTCTTCTCAAAATCAAGATCTTCAGATCTTGTTTTTATAAAAAAACCATCTTTTTACAACTTCTCTAAAACCATCTCTCTTCTCCTGTATTATACACATAAACTAAAAAATGGTAACTAATGGAAGAATCACCTTTCAAGAAATGTTGAACCCTCTTTTCTTGCACCCATCTGATAATGCCAACTCTATTCAAGTGGAGCAGCTGCAAGGCTCAGCTGACTTCAGGGCTTGGTCAAGATCCATGGAGATAAATCTAGCCTCGAAACGAAAACTGGGATTTGTCAAAGGAACAATCACCAGACCCACAGAAGACGAAACAAAAGCTGAGATGTGGGATGCTTGAAACAACATGGTAATAGCCTGGCTTACTTCTAATGTCTCTCCTACAATTAAAAAATCTGTTATGTACATGACAAATTCAAGTGATATTTGGAATCATCTTGAGACAAGATTTGCTCTAACAAATGGCTATAGAAAATACAAGATCAGTAAAGATCTGTATGAGGTCAAACAATACACTTCTAGTATTAATGAATACTACACAACCATGAGAACACTGTGGGAAGAATTGGACAATATGAACTTGCTTCCAGCTGTTACTAATCCTACAGATGAGATTAAAAAACTCTTGGCTACCATTGAGCTTCAAAAGGAGGAAGCAAGGTTGTTTCAGTTTCTCAATGGAGTTGATGATGCCTATAGTTCTATTCGAAGCCAGTTGCTAATGAATGTCCCATTACCAACAGTAGATGGCCTCTGCAACTCTGTAACAAGAGGAAGCCCAGAGAGACCTGTTGTAAAGCTCAAAATCTGAGCATGAGCTAATGGCTATGTACAGCAAGAACAACACTGAATTCAAAGAAAGATCTGTTGTCTGTAGTGCTTGCAAAGTGAGAGGCCATACAAATGAAAGATGTTGGACGGTGATAGGATACCCATGGTGGCACCCCAAACACAAACACAATTTAGCTGTCAATAGAACTAATTCTGCTCCTGCTGCCAAATGGTCAAGCAACATACCTCAAACCTCAAGAATGGCAGCAACAGCTCAGAGCTCTAATGGATCTGTTGGTCTTCTATTTACTCCCCAACAATTGGAGCAATTGGCCAAATTGATGCCTCAAATGCAGAGTCAACAAGATAAATGCAGACTCTCTCACACACCTTGTGCACACGACACTCATATTTCATCTGATTCGAACTTAGAGCTATGGCACCTAAGACTTGGACATGTACCTCTGCCTAAGATAAAACAGATTCCCCACTTTCCATCTTCTCCTAAACCATTTCGTAAAGTCTGTGTCACTTGTCCAATGGCAAGGTTCACCAAAATACATCTCCCACCAAGTACTTCACATGCCTCTAAACCTTTTGACCTGATTCATATGGATATCTGGGACCCTACAAGGATCCAATAAAAGGAAATTGCAGATTTTTTTTAACTCTGGTGGATGATAACACTAGATATACTTGGCTTTACCTACTCAAATTCAAGTCTGATTATCTGAAAATTTTGCAAATCTTCTCCAAATTTGTTGAAAATCATTTTCATTCATCCATTAAAACTATTCGATCAGACAATGCACTAGAGTTTAACACTAGTCAGTGTCAAGTGTTCTTCTCTACTAAAGGTATAGTGCACCAAACCTCTTGTGTTAGGAGACCTCAGCAAAACGCCCGAGTTGAGAGAAAACACAGATACATCCTGGAAATAGCAAAAGCACTTCGATTCCAAGGCAACCTTCCAATAATTTACTGGGGTGATTGTGTCCTTACATCAGTTTACCTTACAAATAGACTGCCTAACAGCATCTTGCTGTTTAAAACCCATTATGATGCCCTGTATGGTGAACCTCCTGATTACAACTTACTCAAAGTGTTTGGTTGCTTGGTATTTGCCACAAACCCAAGCTATTCTTCAGATAAGTTTCACCCTAGAGGTGTTCCTTGTGTTCTGTTGGGTTATCCAACAACTCAGAAAGGTTATAGGCTCTTGAATCTGCAAGATAAGCAAGAATTTGTGTCCAGAGATGTGTAGTTTGTCGAAGATGTGTTCCTTTCCACCCTAAGTCTGCAGACCAGTACTTGGCACCTACTCCTACAAATATGCTCAATCTTCATCCTGCAGATCTTAGTGATGACATGTTTGTTGCATCACCTATCACAGAAAATGTCATTGACACACCTCTCACTACCCCTGATCACCCTACTTCACCTAACCACAATACGGTAGGTTCACCTAATTCCCTACTGTCACCTCCATCTATATATGATCCTCTAGCAGTCACAACCAATGTGAGAAGGTCTACAAGAAATCACATTCAACCATTGTGGTACAGAGATTATGTGACTAATAATGCCACTACCATTTCTAATCTCACCAACACTGCAGTGGGACCTGAGTTTTACTGCTTTATGTCAATTCTTGCTCAAAGCACTGATCCCACAAGTTTTAAAACTCCTGTCACCCATAAGCATTTGGTTTCTGTAATGAATGCTGAGTTGGATGCCTTAGAATTGAACCACACATGGGATGTGACTGAACTACCTGCAGGGAAAACGGCAATCTGTTGTAAATGGTTGTTCCGAACTAAGTATAATCCTAATGGATCTATCGAAAAATATAGGGCAAGGTTGGTGATTTTGGGGTGTCGACATAAATTTGGGGAAGATTACACGGAGACATTTCACCAGTTGCGAAAATCACAACTGTGCGAATCCTGCTTGCTGTGGCTGCCATTTATGACTGGTCTACCATACACATGGATGTGTCGAATGAATTCTTGCACGGTGACTTATTTGAAGACGTTTACATGACTCTGCCTCAAGGTTACACACACAAAGGCTGCAGAATTCAGCTTGAGAGTGTTCCAGCTAAGTCAGGTACACCTCCTACTCTTATTTGTAAGCTTTGAAAGTCTCTGTATGGCCTTAAGCAGGCACCCAGACTGTGGTTTTCTAAGCTGTCAACTACACTACTCAGCCAAGGATTTACACAACTCAAAACAGATTATAGTCTCTTCATCAGAAACAATGATCGTGTCACCCTCACAGTCCTGGTCTATATAGATGACCTACTAATTTGTGGGAACACTCTGTCTGATATTGACAACCTCAAGCAAATGTTGTCTGCAACGTTCCACATGAAAGACCTAGGACCTATAAGGTACTTCCTTGGTCTGGAAGTTGACAGATCACCAGCTGGGTTCTTCTTATCCCAGAGAAAGTATGTTCTAGACATATTGTTTGAACATGAATCAAGCTAAACCTGTTCACTTACCTATGGATCCAAACATTAAGTTATCTACTGACAAAGGAAACCTATTGCCTAGTCCAGCTCCTTACCAGAGGTTAATGGGTCAACTGATTTGTCTCACTATAACCAGGCTAGATATCGCCTATTCCGTTCACATACTGAGCCAATTTATGAATCAACCAACCACTGTGCACATGCAATCAGCAAAAAGGTTGCTTCGATACTTAGCTGGTTCTACATCGCAAGGAATACTGTTGGCTTCGTCTAGTGCAGCAACACCTACGACTTATTGTGATAGTGACTGGGCAAGTTGCCCAATCAGTAGAAAGTCCACAACTGGTTACTGCATCTTACTTGGTGAATCACCTGTGTCATAGAAGTCAAAAAAGCAAAATGTGGTAGCTCGCTCATCGACTGAAGTGGAGTACAGAGCAGTGGCATTAACCACTTGTGAAGTGCTCTGGCTGACAACTTTACTGAAGGACTTGGGCATCAAAAACTTGCCTGCTGCTACTCTCAAGTGTGACAACCAAGCAGCCCTTGTTATAGCCGCCAATCTTGTTTTGCACGAGCGGACTAAACACGTTGAATTGGACTGTCACTTCATTCGAGACCACATCAAAGATGGCACAGTTCAGACTTCTTATGTCCCCTCCAAGGAGCAGCTAGCAGACATTCTCACGAAGATACTTCCAGTGCAACAACATCAGTACCTACTTGGCAAGCTGGGAGCTTCAGATTCACCTCACTCCCCAGCTTGAGGGGACGTATAGAAGGGCTAAGATACTAATATGCAATTCTGTAAGGACTTATATACAATTCTACATTAGTACTCCAGTGAGGACAAAGTTTGTTAGTACTATGTTTTGTCTCTATCCTTTATGTTTTTGTTGCTTTCAATATTTAAATTCAATATTTAAGACAAAGGGCTGTAATGATAAGACTCAGAATGATAATTTCTCAATGATAAGACAGCTGCCTTTCTCTCCACCATTCTCATCTGATTCTCTTTTGCATTCATTCTTGTTGTTATGATCCTGTAAGAATCACTAGTTTACAATATGCAATGTGTCCCTCCATTACTTTTATTCACATGGCACCACACCATATATCACTTGACATCAGTGTCAACCAAATTTAGAGAACTCACATCAACAGAAGCCAAGAGCAAGGCTGGAAGCTATTCTTGATGATTTAGTGCCAAGTCAAATTGATATATTTTGCCTATTCTGAAAAATTTAATTATTTAGCTATAAAAGGTTAAAGAATAAACAGTCGATAGAGCAAGGAGAACATAACTTTCTTCTTTTGCTACCTACGCTGAAAGAAACGTGGATGGACTCCAATTAGATCACCACCCATTTCAGAGCAAGTATAGTAATTCTTCCCCGCTTTCTCAATTCTTTGTATGATCAGGAAGTGGCACACAAATCAAAAGGAGAAAATAAGGAAAACATGATAAATGCATACCTCTTATAATTAATTTTCACCTTCCTTGTGCCAGGCGTCCCATCCCCCACCAGTAATACCTTCATCCCTACCCAAACCCACAAACACATCCAGAGCCACCAAAGCCCTTCCATTCCCCTCTATATATTACAAAGCTAGCTCTTACCTTTGCTGCACCTTCTCCTTCATATATATCTGTCTCTATTCACGCTCATATTCAAACCACCCAAACGTTTAGCTCTGTTGCCGCAAATTCTGATTTACTACTGAAGAAACTTAAGTTTTTCTGAAACAAACTTAAAAAACACCCCGAAAACACACATAAGGCAATTTTTGGCTAAGAGTTGAAAATCAAGGGAGACACCTCCCAAGAAATTAAATAAATATGTATATACTCAAACTGGAATAAGCGGTAGCCCAAAAATTACGCCCAATCAAATTTTTTCTGACATTAATTTACTCCCCCAAACTCCTCCCTGTTAAATCCCACCTGAATTAGCGGATACAAAACTCTTTTTCCACTGGTTCACTTATGTCATATGCCAATTTCAACACCTTTCTCTTTATTGCCAACTCTTTTTTACAATTATTCAAATTCAACCATATCTAAAATAATTTCCATCATGCTTTTTGGTGTTGGGGTTGGCAGTGGTTTAGGTGTTTTTGATAAACATTTTGTGTCTGCCATCCTTTTTCATTTTACTTTCAGCTAAGTTAAAAGAATTTACATATTCAACAAAAAAAGCATTCTGTCCGCTGACCAGATAACTTCCAAATTTCTTCTCATAACTCTTTAATAGTTTGGTACTAGTACTAGAGCATCTCAGTTTGAGAGTTACTTCATTACTTGATGTTCTTCACTGTATAAATCTGCTCAGGAATCAAGGGAAAAAATGAAGAGAATGAAATATATCCCTATATGTTGTCTGTTCATAAGAATCTACCTATGTTTCTGTGTTGCAACGTCAACTTACATTACATGCAATGATTGCCAAAAACTAACTTAACTTGAATCATAAGTGGCCTATACTTAATGTCATCAGAATTAACGTGATTTTAATCA
This sequence comes from Saposhnikovia divaricata, assembly GCA_036435485.1. Taxonomy (NCBI): domain Eukaryota; kingdom Viridiplantae; phylum Streptophyta; class Magnoliopsida; order Apiales; family Apiaceae; genus Saposhnikovia; species Saposhnikovia divaricata. The sequence goes on from CM071595.1 coordinate 158,049,912, forward strand.
CACTGCTTACACATGGCATACCTGCTTGGCAGATCGTATCGGGATTCCATTACATGTAGCAACTAAGTCGCCAGGACGTACATCATTTTTGTCAGCAATTGATCCTTCATACACCTGATTATCAATCATTTCTTGTTAGTACATCAATTTTGTTATTAATGAATCTGCAAAATTTCAGTAAAATCTAACACAAAATGTTATTCAAGACTTTCAACTATACTAGTATTACCTTATGCTTTAATTTCATAAGTTTTACCCACTATCCGTTATTTTAGTTCAACTTAATTTTTTTTACTTCAGAGCATCTCTTACCCCTTCTTGTAGGACCCTATCTTTTCACCTTAGGCCTTACTGTCCTTCCCTTGAGAGGTTAAGGCACGAGGCAACATGAGTCATGTGCTTTTTGGTCTAGGCTGGGCGGTTTTCATGAGGTGTGCCCAGACACACAACTAATTTTTGCCAACAATTTAACTTTTTATCAAAGGCGCCACCATTCAACGAGGCATGGCATATATCCCTAATCCTCATGAGTACCTTAAGCCTTTTTATACATGGCTATCTAAAAGTTAAGAAAAAGAACGTACAAAGTATGTTAAACTGTAAAGCAAGGGTTAGGGAGGGCAAGATTCGCAAAACCTTTCCTCTATTCAAGAGAGAATAGAGAGGTTGTTTCCATTAAAGACCCTGCTGCTATTACCGCATAAGGATTCAAACTCATAATACATCATTGGAGACAGATAGACGATACCATGAAGCTATCCCGTAGAGATAGACCCATGATCCCTTATAACTTTCTCCTAACAATAAGAAACCCGCCACAAGTAATTCACTCTATAGATCTTCCTTGTTTCTATTGCTATAATGGTAACTGATTTTAACTAAAATATAAAACAAAGGTAGTACATCTTTGAACATTGTCAAGATTAGAATCACTAAAGAAGCCCACCATAGGCAACAATGAATAAGAGAATCACTAAGGAAGCCCACCATGGACAACAATGATAGTATTTAACATATTAGAAGTGTCATACCCAAAGGATCTCCACATCTCTAGGCATGATAAGATAATCCGTGTAGGAAGTGGATGCATATCATTAAAGTTAATACCAATCACATTTCCGGTATCGGTAATAAGTGGTCCACCTTCACAAATCTAATAAAGCACATTTGGTCAATTGTTCACCGGAAAGAGTAGAGAGGCTAAAATTACCGAATAAATTAAAGTCAAACTGCAAATAGGTTAATGTAAATAAAATGATATTCATTTCTACCAACAACATCAAAACAAAGCCAAGATGTGCCTCAAACATAGTATAACAGATCAAGAACACAACATCCAATCATTGGAAAGACATAATTGAAGCTTTTGCTAAAAGCAAGTTCAGGTTCAAGGGAAAATAACAGAAGAAAATTGAAATTTTTAGTTCCTGAAAGGATTTTAAAGCACCATCTTCGTACATATATGCTTAAAATATATACCAAGGTAATCCTTGGGAATATGATTAAATTTCTCGCACCACAATGACTTTTTCTGGTGCTAATTGCAAGAAGAAGATAGAATTTCGAGATGACAAAACTAAACAATTTCACCAGCAAAAGTCTAAAATGACAAAGACTGTAAAGGTGATTGTGACGCCCCCAAATCCGCCCTGACCGGGGACCCGGGTCGTCACATTGTCTCGATATCCTGCAGCACACGTTAGCTCAACAATAAAAGCAAAATATTTATTACAACGGAGCATAAGTGTCCCACTCCGCAGATCCAAGATCGGTCTCACACGTTATTACAATACGATTTATTACATCTCAGAATAATATATTACATAAGTTCACAAACGTAGAAAGATAACGGTTCCCGCTGGATATTCTAATCTTTGTCAGCATAGCCCGGAGCTATCTCTTTCCCTTTGTGTCTTTGGCTGGACGACTCGCCTCTTTCCTTCTCGACAGTTGAATAAATGTTGTAAAGGAAGAATGAGCAACTATGGTGCTCAGCAAGTTCTCTCCTTGCTCGGTATATATATATATATATATATATATATATATATATATATATATATATATATATATATACTAAGATTTACCAAATATTAAACTCGAAATTTAATGAACAATTGGACATCAACAATCTGACATTGACTCAAGACTCTTCTCGATAAAAGAATACTCGAAAGACTCATTTGGTATAACTCTGATGACTTATGAGAAATGAATAAACTGGTCTTCCAACCTCTCGGTATCTTGGTGGGGCGATCAACTATCCGACCGGGAATACCGTCCTCCTATGACACCGCACTTTGCCCGATCACGCCTACAATGCGATATCAACGAAATATAATATAAATGTATGTATGCTAGCAACATAATGGGTTATTAATTCAACCCTGGCAACATAGTGCCTAAATTATTCTCGTGTCCGTATAACAGTACACAAGTCTCTCTTTCTCTATCATTGGCCTCTTTCCCAAAATTGACCAGTGGAATACAGAATCCCCGAACATTTAATGAACAGATAATTTGAGATAAACTACACAGGGAAATATTTGTTGATCTGACGGACTGCCAGTTTTACTCAAATGTGCCACCAATCCGAATGATGAACTGATGTAAACTCTCAACAATCATATTTTATTGGTTGACACGAACAAAGTGCCAACCCCTGACAATAAAGGAAACTATCTCGAAATAATGAGAATAGTCTTGAAAATGAAATATAAATGAGTCATACTAAACAAATATTACCATTTGAAGGTTTATAATACTCATAATTGATAAACGTTAAATAGAAGATTTTTCACTTGATCAACGAGTAAACACTCTAACGATCCTAATTTATAACTCCTATTTGTCGATTCGAAAGATGAACCAACTAAAAGATAATCAATAAATATTGTCAAATTTGTACGATGAATTTGACTGAAAAGAATGAATTTAACTATCTCGAACGATGAGATTAGTTTGACTGAATCAAAATAAATAGTCTTCTCGAATTAATGAGATCGACCTGATAACAACGAAGTCGCTTCTACGCTTATTGGAGATAGTATTCACAATTAACCAATTTAACGGTGTAATAATATTTAACGAGAAAATAATACTCAAATGAAATTATTGTAGCATAAAGAGCAACAAAATAAATCTCATATTTGATAGCTCGACATTAAATATAAAGTGAAATAATACGAATAAAAATACAAAAGTTCAGAGATTTAGGGTAGGAATGAACTTGCCTCTAATCCAATGCTTACAGAAATAATTTACCAGCTATATTCCTTGCGCGGAATTATCACTCGCTTTCCAAGTATGGTTATAAAAACCAACACAACGCAATTATACTTAGGCACGAGTTTTAGAATGAGTCACTTATTTAAACGACTAACATAATAACTTTACATGCAAAACAATTAGTATATACTCAACGCAACCCCTTAATCTGATCTTTTCTTCTAAAATAGAGTATTTTCTTCAGAACCTCTTGTGGAAATTCATCTAATTAAATAGTACATGTCGATACGGTCGCGTCCATATATTATACGTAAATTTCTAAGTTCGGGAAGTATTTTAATTAATTAGAATACTCTTTGCTCCTTAGAAATGACCATTTAATAATTTATTTTTCTAGTAAAATCCATAACTCCATATTCTTCACCAATAAGTCAAGTAAAAATTATCATAAAACTTCTAATATTATCCAAGTGTCAAATAAAATTACTCCCTTCGAAATTGCACTCTCCATTTAATATTTAAAAATCCTCAAAGTCTCTATTTTAATCATTTTTCCCAATTTTATAACAATTTATTCTCTTTTCTTTTTCCATTTCCGTTTCCTTATAAAATTACTCAATTTCTTACCAATTTATTCATCTATTTCTCACAATTTTTCAACATACCAATTGTTTCAATAAAATCATTCAAATCCCATCTTTTCAATAATAAAACACAATTAATAAGTATTTCTTCTTCTTCTTCTTCTTCCTCCAATCTCTCTCTCCCTCGGCTGTGTCTCTCTCTCTCTCCAGCCTCTCTCTCCCCTATCTCCATCCCTCTCCGTCATCTTTCCCTCCACTCTCTCTGCCTCAACACCCACAAATGACAAAACACACCTACACATACGCGATCACACACACACCATCACAAAACATACACATACACACGGAACACACACACGGTTGTACAAGCATAAACACACACATCTCACGCCATCACTCTCACTGCACCCATCATCATCCTCAACATCACAACTCCATCTCCGTTCCTTCCCAACACTCATCCATTCTCAAACTCCCACATGCAAAAAAAAAATTAAACAAAACAACATCAAGAAACATCACCACCCCTCTCTCTCGGGTTCAACCCGGGACCTCTTTCAACATCAACCACACCTCAAAAATACTAAATAACAATTACCCACTCATAAACTATGCACTTTTAACTCATCTAAATATTTAAAACTCAATAAACAAGTGACATCATAAATTTACAAGCAAAACTATGAGTTTCTAGTCACTTACAAACCATACCCTAAAAAAATTATTGAATGAACGATTAGCCTGGTGCGTTGTGTAGCTCTCGATCTTGCGAATCCAAAAATGTCAATGCATGTAAAAAACGAGATCCGAGGAAGGCTCCCAGAATTTTCGAAGTTGGAAACTTCTTCCTCTGTCTAGAACTCTCTCTTTTCTCTCTCAACATGGGGAAGATGACTAATAGAAATGAAATAAAAGAAATGCTTTTGTCTATATATATTTCCTCAAGAGGGCAATTTTGTCGTTTGCTAGCTAATTCTATTCTACTTTTCCTAATTTTTTCCAAAGTATGAAATTCTAATTCTAATTTCCTTATCTAGAGAAAATAATATTCTTAAATCTTTTCCTAAAATAATAATAAAAATATATTTACTCTAAAATAATTATAAAATAATAATAAAATTATTCTTCTCTTTACTTCCAAAAATATAAACTCTCTATATTTCTCATGTCCAAAATAATAATCATTATTTCGAAAATAGTTCTTCCCTTATTTCTCTTTTCGACAATTAAATGAAATATAACAAGCTAAAATAATCTTCACTCAGTGAATATTCTAAGATAATCTTATTATATCGCATACTTGCAAATCTCGTCTTTTCAACAAAACTTTTCACTTACCAACTTTACTTGCAGGTAATCTATACTATTATATAAAAGTCGAAACATTAAAAGTTTGGTTGGTCGGTACAATACCTGTTGATTTTACTTATTTATTCTTATTTAATTATGGATAAATTCATCCTACTAACTAATTAATTTCATTTTTAGGATTAAACATATTACCTTTTCTATTTTTACTAACTACTTGATTTCCCTTTTTAGGTAAAACACAATATCTTTTATATTGTATCTAACTAAAATCACCATTTTTCTAAAAATATGACGGACAACATTAGTTTTTCCTTTTCTTAAAACATTACGAAAAATTTAATTTAGTAAAATAACATAATTGAATTATAATTACTATAAACTAATCAATTACCTTTTTCACCTAAAACATATTTCCTTTTAAATTTTATCTAACTAATACCTCTCTTTTTCCAGTTAAACACAACATTCTATAATTACTCTTAACTAATCAATTATCTTTTCAGCAAAGACATGTTACTTTTTCTCTATTCTGTAACTAAAATAATTCTTTTACCAAATATATCACGGGTGATTCTATTTAATAAAATAAATAATAATATTATAATACTAATAATTATCAATTACCCTTTTCAGCTAAAACGTATCATTTTTTCCATATTTCATATATAAAATTTCTTTTTCTAGAAATATCACGGGCAACATTAATTTCTCACTATCTAAAGACACTACGAACAATTTAATTTAGTAAAATAACATAAATATAATTACTATAAATTAATCAATTACCTTTTTTCACCTAAAACATGTCACATTTTTAATTTTCACATTACCTTTTCTATTTTTTCTAACTAAAATATGTCTTTTTTTTCAATTATATCACGGGTAGTTCTATTCAATAAAATAAATAACAATATTATAATATTAACAATTAATCGATTAATTTTTTCCACTAAAATGTATCATCTTATCTATATTTTCTAACTAAAATCACTGTTTTTCTAAAAATATCACGTACAACATTAATTTTTCCTTTTCTTAAAACGTTACCTGCAATTTTATTTAGTAAAATAACATAATTGAACTATAATTACTATAAACTAATCAATACTTTTTTCACCTAAAACATGTTTTCTTTTTAATTTTCTCTAACTAAGACCTCTTTTTTTCCGGTTAAATCACGACATTCGATTTAATAAAATTAAATAATAATTTTATAAGTACTTAAAATTAACCAATTATTTTTTCCAACTAAAATGTCATCTTTTCAATATTTTCTAACTAAAATCCCTCTTTTCCTAGAAATATCAATGATAACATTTACATAATTATTATCAAATCATCTCATTTAAAAATTTTATCCTCCAAAATTCATATTTTAAAAAAAAATTATTCAAATTAATAAAAATCATATAATATTAAAAAAAATCCATGCATCGCACGGGTTTTAAGCTAATATAACTTAAATTCTCTTCCCTAAAAAATTATTACAGTCATCACAGTGAACAACCATAATTCATACCATGCTACGTATGACAATCACTATCCGCTTGTCAACGGGTGAGGATCCTCTGTCCCCTTCTCCATGTCCCCTTTTGTGTCCCCTATACAAAATGGGTGCTCCTGGCGGGGCCCATTATAAGAAAAATGGAAATAAAATATTTTTATTTCCATTTTACTAAATTAAAGTTGAAGGAAGTTCCCGTACTTGACTAACACTTTTCATACCTCGGTTGTAGCTATCTAAGAATTTAATTGTTTGACGAGAATATGCATTAACATTTAACATACTATAGTCAACTCTAATCCTTTATTATCAAACCTGAGTCTACCACACCATCCAGTTAATTAATTACGTACCCAGTTAACCAATCAGAAAACTATGAATTATTTTAGAACCAATCATAGATCACTTCTAAATCATGGACCAATCAAATTAAAACAAAATTGTTTCCTTATATAATTTAACTTGCTATCTTTTAACCAAGGTTAAACCCATCAATCATTCTAAATATATTTAAAATTTAAATCATGGACCAATCAAATTAAAACAAATCTGTTTCCTTATATAATTTAACTTGCTATCTTTTAACCAAGGTTAAACCCATCAATCATTCTAAATATATTTAAAATTGAATTATAATCCTAAATAGAATTATAAATAGATTCATAATATTATTAAAATTATTAAAATAGAAATCAAACCTAAGTCTACCACACCAATAATATTATATTAAAAATTTTCCTTATTTACCATTCTTATTCTATTATACTAACTATGGTTAGTTAACAATTCTAATTTAAATAGAGTAACTTACTTGATTTAACATATCCATATATTTTATTTTTTTAATGTCAAAAAGTAATTATAATAAATTAATATTTTAAATCAAAATCAATCAGGATTATACAAATATAAAATATGCAAAACTTTGAATTATTTTAGTACCAATCAAAGGTCATTCCTAAATTTTAGACCAATCATATTATATTAAAATTTTTCTTTGTTTACCATTCTCATTCTATTATACTAACTATGGTTAGTTAACAATTCAAATTTAAATAGAGTAACTTACTTGATTTAACATATTCGTGTATTTTATTTTTTTAATATAATAAATTAATATTTTAAATCAAAACCAATCAGGATTATATAAATATATATTATGAAGCAATTTTCGCAATATTAATTTTTCACACTTTGATTTATAGTTAATCATAATAACATTATTATATATTACGGATTAATTTTCATAAATATATATAAGAGCCAGTCAAAATTAACCACTAAAATTAAATTAATCATAGCATTCTCATCCTAATTTACTTATCGTGGTTACTTAACCTTCAAAATTTAAGTTATATAAACTTTTAAATTAATCAATTATTAAAAAAAAGGCTAAATTCAACCAATTAAAATATTAAAAATGAAATTTAAACCAGTTATCATTAAAATTTTACTTATCGTTATTTTTCAAGAATTAATGGGACAAATAAATTGACTTGACGATATTTTTGAATTTTTCAAGATACTAAATATACTCTCAAATAGTATTAGACATTATATGTTGTATAAATTATCAATCCAAAAAAAAATTCATTACAGAATCAATAAAAATATTGTTAGTGAATATTTATATAGCAAATTGGTTAACTGAGCGCAAAAATTCTAAAAAATCATTTTTTTTATTTCATAGCAAATTGGTCAACTCAGCGCAAAAATTCTAATAAATCACTATATTTGCTATGGTTAATTATTTATCAACAAAATGGCATATATTATCATCCACACAAATAATCATTCAAATTTTCTTTTAAATCACTAATTTTTTTTAGGTGAATGATTTACACATTTACCTAAAATAAATTATATAATATATAATATATTATGATTATGTAAAAGGACAAATATATAATAATGTGATTATGTGTTTATATATTACACATTTGATTTTAGTTTCATGTACAGTTTCTATTTTAACATGTTAATCAAATAGAAAAAGGATAGGTGATACTCATTTTCAAATATTTTATTTTACGCGTTTGGATGACAACGGGTTGGGTTTGATCCGAATTTTGTAAAATTCAAACCCACATCCAAATATTTTAGGTTTTAAAAATAAATCCAAATCCAAAATTCAATATCTAAAACCAAATTCGTCGGATTTCGGATTAGATTTGACTTTTTTTGGTATCCAAAATTAGTAATAATGTAGTCAAAATTAAAATAATTGTTACACGCAAACAATATTAAGTATATTTATACAAAAATTAAAAAGTAAAATGATTAACTTAAGTAGTCAAAATATAACATATTATACGAATTAATATACTAAGTAAAATTTAAAATATGTTAAAAAAATAATTCTTTTTATACATAGAAATGAAAAATTAATGTAAACAAAATTACATCTTGAATATATCAATAAAATTAGATATTGAGAAATATAAGTTCTAATTACTAAATTAGTATTGACTATTTCTAATGAAATATTTGAAAAAAAAATAAACAAAATAATATGTCTTACATCTAAAATATTACATGAAATAATTTCAAATTAATGTATTATATTACATATGTATAGGGTTTCGATAGTGTATTGGGTTTCAGATTTTGGATAGGCTATCGGTTCAGTACAACTTAAATCCAAATGCAAATCGAAACTATTTCGATTTTAAAATTTATATCCAAACCTGAATCCAAAAATTCGGGTTTGGGTTCGAATGGGATACCATCATATCGAATTAATTTCCATTCCTTATTAATGCGTAAAAGAAAACTAATATTCAATATACCATATTCTGATGGAAAAGAATAAAAAAATTCAACATACAAATTCCCAAACTAAATATGCACATTTAAACTTGTCATTAAAAACAAACTGACCATAAACTCTAACAGATATATCTTACTCAAATAACGGGATGTATTGGATTTGTTTGGTTAGTTGATAATGTTTATTTTGCTATAGTACTAAGTCAAATAACTAATAAAAGAACATAAAATTTGTAAAAATGATATGGAACAAACACATAGGAAACTTAAAATATGGATAAAAAACTTATGAACTTGGTTGAAATATTCTAAAAAATGAGAGAAATCAAATGTAAAATAAAATTAAGAAAAAACAATAAAGAGAGGTTTGGAATGTTTGAGCTGGGATGTGAATGGTATGGTAATTGTTTGATAATATTGATATTGATGCAATTGGTATAAATTGACGATAATTTATACTTAAATTTTAATTAAATTATCTTTTTTTTTATAAATAATGAATAATATTATGTTTATATTAATTAATTAATAAATTTTATCATTCGGTGCGTAGCACGGGTAGAACACTAACCAATCAAAATATGATAACTAACTTTTTGAGATTTTTTTTGGGACCTCTAGAATTACTCTAGAAAATTGCTCATTTCCTATTATATTTTCATTTATAGAATGAAAAATATGTATTTGATTTATTTTTTCTATTAGTACTAATTAAGTTTTTACTGTTTTCAACGCCTGATTCTCAAACATGATTATATTGAACCGAACTTTCCGTAAAAATAGCATAAAATGTCGTTAAATTACTTGGGGAAAAAACAAAAAGGAATAAGAAAATTGATATGTATCTCAGGTAAATTTTATCATATATCAAATGAATGTGTTTTGATATTAATCTTTTTTTATATAAACAAATTTTCAATTTTTTTTAACACGCATCCATACAATTATACATAATTTGAGAAAAGTTACTTAGAGATGCATATTGGCTTCGCTACACTCAAAACAAAATATAACAAAATAATTTATTTTTTAATACACTATATATTTTTGTAACTATTTTAAAATTTTAAAATTGTGTTTTCGGTGCGTAGCACGGATAAAATGCTAGTAGTAGTATTAAAAACTCCCCAGATATTAAGGTTCCGTTTGGGTTGTTAAAAGTTGTTGGGTCGGTGAAAAATTGTGATCACAGAAAAGCAAATTATGGATGGATGATGATACGGGACTCAAAATAATTAAGGAAAATAACTAAATTATATTATTTTAGTATCTTGTTTCAATATTTTGTATAAGAAGCACAGACATTTTATCCTTATAATTTTCAAGTTTAAATTTTATCCTTAAGTTTAAGTTTACAAGTGTACCCTCATAATTTTACATAAGAATGGGCATCGGGTCACTTCGGGATCGGGAAGTGCGCTGCTCCCGATCCCTGAAGAGAGAATATTTTACTCCCCGATTCCCTGTGGGGGATTTTTATTTTTATTAAAATAAATAAATTTTATATATTTTCTAACAAATTTCAAAAAATTAATTTGCTAAATTTTGATAGAGTAAAATGGACCTATAGATAGCTATAGATAAATAATATCTACAATAATTTTTAATAGAATCAAATCTCTAATTTATTATGTTTATGATAATTTCCATAATAAGATGTAAGCCATAATCCCTCATTAAAGACCAAAATTACGTAGTTTAATATAATCGACTGTAGGAAATAATCTACAGGTACCTGTAGGTCCATTTTACTCATTTTGATATATAATATGTATTTTAAATTCATAACTTATTCTAAAAAATATTTTGAATTACCATTTATTTAAACTAGGATTTCATGTGCGTGAGAATGACCTCAGGGTTCCACCTGAGGTTAAAACACTTTTAATACAAATTTAATGATATTTATGTAAAATTACTGAAAAAAGTTTATATTTACAAAATTGTCTTTGCGGGGCCCCTTACTTTATAAGTACAAATCACTTATAATCTTAGGAGACATCCCTGATGTTGTCCTCAAACCCAGTTTTCTCTTTAAACTAAAAGAAATAATTAAATTAAATTTTAATATTAAATTTTTGTATCTGTGAAATGAATTAAAAATTTTAAGCACTAATAATATATATAAATATATTTACTTATAATAATTTCGTATCTGTGAAATGAATTAAAAATTTTAAGCACTAATAATATAAATAAACATATTTACTTATAATAATTTCATTATATACATATGTAAATATATATTGTTTAAAAATAAAATCGGGGATCGGGATGGGGATCCTTAATCCCTGATCTCGTCCCGATCCCCGATTTTTTTAAAAATATTCCCCGCACCCCACCTCAAACCCGAAAAATTCTCTAAATCCTCAACCTGAAGGAGGCCGGGATCGAATCAAGATGTAAATGTCCATCCCTAATTTTACATGTAAAAATTATCTAACCTAATCATCTAATCTCAGGGTTTCATCTGAGAATGACCGGACACATTTAACTCAAACAATAAATTAGAAAAAACTATAGCTACATCATTGGATTGTAAATTTATATGTCATATAAATATTGCATTAATCTTGCAAAATAGTAAATTTTAGTTTATTATAGATGATATGTTATTCTATAATGTTTATGTTAAAAAATTTTTGTGTATTCTGATAAGATATATTTTTATATATATTTTAGATACTTTTATTCCCATATCTAATTGCATTTTGCATTAATTTGGATATTTATTTAATAAATTTAAATGTTTTATTGTAGAAGACAAGAATTCCTAAGGTTGGAAGAATTTGGGCTTAAAGAGCTATTTTGGAGCTAAAATTGGAAGAAATTCGGATTTATTGGGCTACACTCGCTTTCTACAGTATTTGGAGTTGTAGGAGTCGGATTTGGACAATCTTACAGTCCACGTGAAGCTTGTGATATTTTCTTTAATTCAAAGACGATCTAATGAGGAAAACCCGACTAGAGCGATCCGTAATCTGAGGAGGAAATAGCTGCGTTTTATTGAAAATCCAATTTTATCAAGGAATTCAACTTGTATTCTATTTGAATCATTAAAAGTTGGTGAAGCAATTGATTAGTTGTTGCATTGAAAATTGGGCCGAAAGTGTGATGAATTGGTTGGCTTGAAAAGAAAGAAAAAGAATTCCAAAGTGGTGATAATGATGAAGGCTAATTATGAAAGGTAATGATGAGGCATTTTTTTTATGAAAATTTGGAGGAATATTTGAGGCTATAAGAGGAGCAAGTGCAGGAGACATATGGACACCAAGACATAGACATATTGAATCTACAGCACACCACATTTCTACATCTTACATATTAATTAGGCTACTATAAGTTTTCTAGGAGCTAGGGGCTTGATTTTCTTTCTTCTCTTTTATGTACACTTTGGCTTAATTATCCATTTTATTGCAAATTTGAGATACTGCTTAATTTTATATTGTTTGTTAATATATGTTTTATATGTCTTGTTTAATTATTTTTGTCAATTCTATTAATAGCACGAGTGAGTAGTTTATTTCTAGGGTGTAAGGGGGAGCCATGTTTACACCACGATAATGCTTTAATCTTATTAGTTGTTTAACGGATATAAAATAATTCTAATCGATATGTTATAAAATTTATTTGTGTTATCGGCCGGTATCATTAATTAATTATTTGCGAATAGGAATAATAGATCGAGAGATTTTATTCAATAGAGGCATACATACGATTAGCGGAATTGAATTTTAGTGCGAGAGCATAATTGGATTTCCGAGAGCGTTAATGCTTGAGAGAGATTAACACATGCTCTAATTATTTAAATCCGTTAAAATTACTATATCCATATAATCTGTTTCGGTGTAAACATGGTGAACCCGGTCGCCCTAGACTTTTAGTTAATCGACTTTAAATCACATTTATTTGCATTATTTAGTTATACAAAAATTCTCAATAATTATTTTTAATATAGAAATAATTTGTGATAATTAAATTAAAATTGATAAAACCTGTATCCTTACGAACGAACATAAAAATAAACCACATCAAATTTGACGCCGCTGTCGGGGAGACAGTTAGTTTTTATAAATTTTAGTTTAATTGTGGATTTCATAATTTTAATTGTAGATTTTATTTTCATATTTAATGTGTTAGTATAAAAATACAAAAAAATATTAGTTTCAAAATGATTTTCAGTAATTAATTTCCTGCTTTATTTTGTTTAATTCGAAGCAATTGTTTTCAGCCTCCCCTGTTTTAGTTTTAATCGAAACAAAACTCCCCTGTTTTCCTTTTTGCTAAACAAACCCAGCAGCCAAACTCCCATCTTTCTCTTTTCCTTCTTCTGCAAAATTACAAACACAGGAATCCCTCCCCTTCTTCATTCTTTTCGACTTCACCATTTCTCCCTTCCCCTCCTCTTTTTCCTACAGACATCACCCACAACAACACCCAGCTCCCTTACTTCCTTTCGCTGCAACACAACACCAACGCCTCCATTCAATCTCTCCGTTGTTGCTGCGAACCCCAAACACCCCCTTCCCCATTTTTTCGTTTTTAAATCGTTGTTTTTGTTCCGAACTATTTTCCGAGTTCTTGAGTTTGTTTTACGTGTTTGTGTTGCTGCATTTCCGAGTCTGCTGTGTGTATACTTTGAATTTTGTGTTTGTTTGTTCAGTTGTTCAGCTTTGGTTGAATCGTCGCTGAGTTCGCAGCTAAATTCGCAGTTGGGTTCGTGAATTTTTTGCGGTTTGTTGTTGTGTAGTACTGATTTGGCGGAGTTTCTGGGCGGTTTTATTTTGTATTTGTTCGTTGCTGCTTACCTCTGTTTTGGTCTGGGTAATCGCTGAGTTTGCTGCCGAGTTGAGTGTGTTTACGAGACTGAGTTCGCGAGTTTGGTTCCTGAGTTTGTTACGGTTAATTTCTGAGTGTTTGTTGAGAATTGTTTATTTGTATTTCTGAGTTCTAGCTTTGGGGTTGTTTTCCGAGACTGTCACTGAGTCACTGCTGTGTTCGAACCAGTGTTGCTATTTTTCGAGTGTGCCAAGTTGACTCGGTGTTGCCAGAGTAGTAGAGTGTTGTTTTGCTGGTTTAATTTCAGAGTTTTAGTAATTGTTTAGTTTTGTTTTGTTTGATTAACTTTGTTACTTGAGCCGAGATTTTGTGGTTGTATTCTCCGTGTTTTTCGAGTTTCGTTCATGTATACGAGTTATTGTGCTGCTAGTATGCCTAATTAAATAAGTTCAATTAGTTTACTAGTTTTTAATTCTTATGTTGATTTTGGCTTGACGTACTTAACAACAAATCATGTCGAATTTTATTTTCTGTAAATAAAATCTAATTTAATTTAATTAGAAAAAAAATTAGTTTTTAGTTTAAATAAAAAAATAAAAATAATATACATATTTTATATTTTGTTTAATTTGTTAAATTTTGTGTTAAATTTTTAATTCGTCTATTTTTCCATTGTCTCATTGGAACTTTAGTTCCAATTGGGACCAGTTTTATTGCTTTTCTTGTTTTTGTTGATGCACAGGTCTACAGAAGATGAAATTATAACTCCTGATTCTACTCGGGATCTTGATTCCGGAGAACCTCTGCAACAATATATCGATAAAGAGAGAATGAAAACGCAGCGAAAGATCCATTTCTCAGAGATTAAAATGGCCAACCTTCCTTTTAAATCTTTGAAGAACTATTCACATCCTTCTCCGAGTGGGGTGCCCGTTGGCCTCGCTATGCCAGCTATTCAAGCAGCAAACTTTGAGATCAAACCAGCGTTACTCAGTATGACCTAACATAATCAGTTTGCTGGTCTTCCCTCTGAAGACCCTACACTTCATCTGCAAAGGTTTCAATAGCTCTGTTCTACCATCAAACATCAGGGAGTCACTACAGATCAGTTGAAAGTCATGTTGTTTCATTTTTCTCTTCGAGACAAAGCTCAAAAATGGCTGAATGATATTAAAGAGACCGAGTGGGATGCAATTGCTCAGGCCTTCTTAGTTGATTATTTTCCTCCGAACAGAACCGATGAATTTGTAAATCAACTGACTTCATTCAAGCAAGATTATGGAGAATCTCTTAGGGATACTTGGGAAAGATTTAAGGATATACAACGTTCATGTCCCCATCATGGTCTTGAGAAGTGGTTTCTTCTTAAACGTTTCTATAATGGTCTTGACCCAGAAACGAAGGGCATGGTTGATAACGATGTAAGTGGTGTATTTCTAGGTAAAGGAGTTGATGACGGATATGCCTTTCTTGCAAACTTTGCTGCTAATCACTTTAGTAACCCGAGAGCGCCCAAGAAGGGGGGTAAAATCGAGGTTGATGCATATTCTCTCTTATCATCTCAACTCGCTGCATTAACTCAGGAGATCCATTCTTCGAAGACTACACAGTCAGCCACTCCTCCAATGAGCATTAATGCATTATCATCTACAGCTCCTATGCAAAACTCTTTTTGTGAAATATGTGGCATCCAAAGCCACTTTGGTAACGAGTGCTCATACAATGTTCAAAATTCATAAAATTTTCAGATGGAGCAAGCAAATGTTTTTCAACAGAGGCAACAGTACAATCCGTACTCGAACACTTATAATCCGGGGTAGAGAGATCATCCAAATTTCTCATACAGAAACAACAATGCTCAGAATCCATCTTTGCCTAATCAGCAGCAGCAGTATCAGCAATCATATCAACCTCCTCCACAACAGCAATATCGGTCTTCTCAGGGGCCTGTGAACCCTCCTGGATTTCAGAGACCTCCTCAGTAACACACTTCTCAAGATAGTCGAACTTCACAACCTGATCAAATGAGCGATGTGGTGAAAATGATGATACAAATGCAAAAGACTCAAGAGGAGAACATGAGAGAGATTAAAGAGTTGAGGACTCATAATAAGATGATGTAGACTCAGATTGCACAACTGGCTACTTCTTGTAATGCTAGGCAACCTGGCTCTTTGCCATCTCAACCATCTCACTTCAAGGAAAATGTGAATGCCATTACTCTTAGAAGTGGTCTCTCATATGATGGTCCTCCAATGCCTACTAATGATGTGAACATTGACAAAGAAAAGGAAAGCACCAAAGATGAAAAGGTTGAAGAAGTCGTTGATCTAACAAATGTAGAAGGAACTGAAGGAATCAAGAAAGACGAATCAGAGAAGATTATGACTGCTCCTCCACCATTTGTGCCTAAGTTACCATTCCCTAGCAGGATGAACAGAACAAAGGTAGAACAACAGTTTGGTAAGTTTGTGACACTTGTCAAAAATCTTGAGGTAACAATTTCTTTCACAAATTTAATTTCTCAAGTTCCATCTCATGCAAAGTTTTTAAAGGATATTTTGACAAAGAAAAGATCTTTTGGTGAAGTAGAGATAGTTGCTTTTAATGAAGAGTGTAGTGCTGTTTTACAAAATAAGTCTCCACCCAAACTTAAAGATCCTGGAAGTTTTTCAATCCCGTTTCATTTGGGTGCATTATTTATTGACAAAGCTTTATGTGACTTAGGTGCTAGCGTCTCTGTCATGCCTCTCTCAATTTTTCAAAAATTAAACATGGGAGAATTGAAATGCACACAAATGACATTACAAATGGCAGCCCGTTCTATAAAATATCCATTGGGTGTTTTAGAAGATGTGCCTGTTAGGGTTGGAAAATTTTATATCCCCATAGAGTTTGTGGTTTTGGATATGGAAGAGGATAGCCAGATTCCTATTATTTTAGGTAGGCCATTCCTATGTACTGTAGGTGCTGTTATTGATGTTAAAAATGGGACTTTATCTTTGAGTGTTGGTGATGATAAAATTTCTTTTACTCTAACCTCTGCTCTTAAGTCCCCTTTGCTTGAGGATACATGTTGCAGGATTGATGTCATCAATGAAATTGTCCGAGATGAGTTATCTCAAATTTTATTAGACGATCCATTGGAAGCAGTTCTTATGCTGGAAGCATCAGAAGGAGAAGGACATGCTAACATTGACTTTTTGATTCTTGAGTTGGATGGTATGGCTAGTTCAGGGAATTGTGAGGTAACAAACACTATTACTTCTTGTGATAAGCCTCAGGTAAAGAAACTAGAGTTAACGCCTTTGCCATCCAGTCTTAAGTATGTGTTTCTTGAGGATGATGAGTCTTGTCTAGTGATTGTTAGTTATAAAATTGACGATAATCAAATTGCTAAGCTTCTTGTTGTGTTACGTATGCATAGAAAAGCCATTGGGTATAGTATTGATGATCTTAAGGGGATTAGCCCAGACTTTTACATGCATAGAATTAATCTTGATGAGGATCATAAACCTTGCATACAAGGTCAACGTCGCATAAACCCTAACATGCAAGAAGTAGTTAAAAAGGAAAGGGAAATTCTCAATGGTACACCTGTAGAATTGGCTTTTCCCGATGGTAACCAAAATGTTTTTGGCTTCTCAGTGCTCATCGAAGTATCAACTCGTTCCCAGCCATGCCACTACCGATAACAAAACGTTAAACAAACATTTATTAAGGCAATTATGACCATACAAACAACCAAAAATAACAGCCAAATGAGAACTAATAACAATGTCATAATATATAGATAATCAGTCTTATACAAAAATAGCCATAAATATCCAATGTAATAATTGTTGCTAACAACATCATACAAACAAAATATCAATTGTTGCTACAAAGGTTCGTAATGGTCGTAATGCAAGAGTGAGGGACCAATCAAATGCTGCAAAAGCAGCAAAGGCAACATCAAATGCATCACAGGCTTCTGAAATCAATTTCTCACAGTTTGCTAATCTCAGTCTCAAACCCAAGTTTAGTCGGTTCAAAACTTGGGTTTACTTTGAATTTTTGATGGACTTTATGCTATATAATGGTACAATATGATATGAAATTGTTGCCACAATTGGTATGGTTTTGGTATAAAATTTTAGCAACAATTGGTATTTTATTGGTATGATGTTGTTAGCAACAATCAGTACATTGGATATTTATGGTTGTTTTTGTATAAGACTGATTATCTATATATTATGACATTGTTATTAGTTCTCATTTGGCTGTTATTTTTGTCATTATTGGTTGTTTGTATGGTCATATTTGCCTTAATAAACGTTTGTTTAACGTTTTGTTAATGGTAGTGGCATGGCTGGGAACGAGTTGATACTTCGATGGTACCACTGAGAAGCCAAAAATATTTTGGTTACTATCGGGAAAAGCCAATTCTATAGGTGTACCATTGAGAATTTCCCAAAAGGAAATCATAAAATTGCTTGATACAGGCATCATCTACCCAATTTCTGACTCAAAATGGGTAAGCCCGGTTCAGGTAGTTCCAAACAAAGGAGGGACAACTGTGATTAAAAATGACAAAGATGAATTAATTCCCACTAGGATTATCACTGATTGGCGGATGTGTATTGATTATCGCAGGTTAAACACGACCACTGAAAAAGATCATTACCCTCTCTTATTTATTGATCAGATGTTTGAAAGACTTGCTAAACATGAATTCTTTTGCTATTTAGATGGGTATTCAGAGTTCTTTCAGATCCCTATACACCCAGATGACCAGGAAAAAACTACATTCACATGTCCATGTGGTACTTTTCCCTATGGAAGAATGCCGTTTGGATTGTGTAATGCCCCTACTACTTTTCAGCGTTGCATGACAGCCATATTTTCTGATTTCATTGAATCTATTATGGAAGTATTTATGGATGATTTCAGTGTCTATGGTTTTGATTTTGATGCATGTTTGCATAATCTTTCTAAAGTGCTTAAACGATGTGAAGAGGTGACTTTGGTTTTAAATTGGGAAAAGTGCCACTTCATGGTCAATGAAGGAGTGGTACTTGGTCATCTTATTTCTGAACGTGGCATCCAAGTTGACAAAGCAAAAATTGAGGTGATCGAGAAACTTCCACCTCCTATAAATGTCAAGGGAGTTAGGAGTTTCTTAGGTCATGCGGGATTTTATCGACGTTTTATAAAAGATTTTTCAAAAATTGCAAAACCCCTCACTCAATTATTGCTTAAGGATGCGAAATTTGAGTTCACTGATGCTTGTCTAGAATCTTTTTGCAGGATCAAGGAAGCTTTCATAAGTGCTCCAATCATACAGCCGCCAGATTGGAATCTTCCATTTGAAATTATGTGTGATGCAAGTGATTATGCTGTTGGAGCAGTTCTCGGCCAAAGAAAACAAAAGGTATTACATGCAATCTACTACGCAAGTAAAACCTTGGATGAAGCACAGGTAAATTATGCTACTACTGGAAAGGAGCTTCTTGTTGTGGTCTATGCTTTAGATAAGTTTCGAACTTATCTCATTGGTTCCAAAGTCATAGTTCATATTGATCATTCGGCGCTTAAATATCTATTGGCCAAGAAAGAGGAAAAAACGAGGCTTATTCGATGGATTCTACTCCTCCAAGAGTTTGACTTGGAAATCAAGGACAAGAAAGGTGTTGAGAATGTGGTTGCAGACCACCTTTCATGGTTGCATTTCAAATCAGATGTTGCATCTGACACTCCAATAGATGATTCTTTTCCTGATGACCACCTGTTTGCTATTGATACAAAAACTCCTTGGTATGCAAATTTTGCAAATTTCTGTGTTAGTGGTTCTCATCAACCAATGATTCAAAGGTTGTTATGAAACTCTTCAAAAACATCATTTTCCCGTGCTTTGGAGTTCCAAGAACAGTGATGGTGGTTCTCATTTTCACCATCGATAATTTAAAACTTTGTTGAAAAAGTATGGTGTCACTCACAAGGTTGGTCTTGCTTATCATCCTCAAACAAGTGGCCAAGTGGAGGTTTCAAATCGTCAAATTAAAAGCATTCTAGAGAAGGTGGTTGAAAAATCTAGAAAAGATTGGTACTTGAAGCTAGATGATGCTTTGTGGGCTTACCGGACAGCATATAAGACCCCTATTGGAACTACCCCATATCGGTTAGTGTATGGCAAGGCATGTCACTTGCCAGTTGAGTTGGAGCATCGTGATTTTTGGGCTATAAAAGAACTCAACATGGATTTAAAGGCTGCGGGTCAAGCAAGACTTCTTCAATTAAATGAATTAGATGAGCTTCGATTTGACGCTTATGATAATTCTCGAATTTACAACGAGAGAACGAGGAAAATGCATGACAAGATGATCCTGCGAAGAGATTTTGAAGTTGGTGACAAGGTGTTGTTATTTAACTCAAGGATTCGACTCTTTCCTGGGAAACT
Source organism: Saposhnikovia divaricata (assembly GCA_036435485.1). NCBI lineage: Eukaryota > Viridiplantae > Streptophyta > Magnoliopsida > Apiales > Apiaceae > Saposhnikovia > Saposhnikovia divaricata. The sequence goes on from CM071595.1 coordinate 158,070,523, forward strand.
CAAATCTAGATGGTCCGGACCTTTCATTGTAACTGGAGTTAAATTTCATGGTGCTATTGAAATCATGGGGCAAGATGGAGCAAAATTTAAGGTAAACGGTCAACGCCTTAAATTATATGTGGATAATGCATTTGTTGGAAAAATGGAGATGATTCGTCTCGACAATCTCTTCATGGAACCTTGATTCGAGGACAGAAGTCAAGCCAATGACGGTAAAAGAGCGATTATTGGGAGGCAACCCAATGGTTTGGGCAAGCTGTTAGGGGAGTTTTTCTACCTTTTCTTGTTTTTATTTATTCTCTAATTTTTCTCTTTTATATAATTGTTCATTGAGGACAATGAACCACTTAAGTGTGGGGATGAGTTCTAGATCCAAAAAAATTATATATTATAAAATAAAAAAAAAATTAAAAAATTATAAAATTAATTGCCTCATCTCATAGTGTGTTAACAAGGATAGGTACACATCTTGTGAGCTAATTTTGCATGATTATTTGACATGTCATATCTCTGAAAGTTATTTGTTACTTGATGATTCCTTGTTTGTACTTACGAAAATTATAAAACTTGAGATGTGTCTTTGTCAATTTTGGTGAGTACTGAAGCATGCTTTCACCCTGTGAGATCTTGAGCCTAATTTATGATTGATACATCTTATATCAATCGAATTTTATTGTTGTGTGTTGTTCATCATTTGACATATTGCTCTAAAACTTGCTTTAAACCATTTTTAGAATACATGATATCTGTATGCATGAAAATGATAAAGGCACTAGGATTAACCATATTTATCCAAACAGTACCCTTGAACCATATGTCCTTAGTGAACCCCTTTGAGCTTTTTATCCATTATTTTTGTGTATCACCAATCTAAATTCTTGAGCCTACTTGTTTATTCTTCTCTTGATTTACTAGTAGAGCATTTTGATTCATTGATAAGTGGATTTTATATCCACTTGGAATGCCTCAGTTCGGCTTAAATTGATTGTTTTGGACTCAAGATGTTGTAGTTTTGATGTGTTTTGCTTAGTTGTGAATATTTACGAGAATGTTGATTAAAGTTGATGCTTCTATTGTTTTTGGAGATTTATTTGATTAAAATTCGGATTTTCCGGGAAGGCTGCGCAGCTTATACTGTTTTGGCCATATCTGGAGTTCTAGAAGTCCGTTTTCAGCGATCTTACTGCCCACGCGAAGCTTGAGAGATTTTCTACAACCTGGGATAGAAAGCACCTGCAAGGAATGTGATGATTAAAGTCACGCACGTTTTCTTATAAAAGAAGGCCATGCATTTACTGTTTTGTCCTTTTTCTAATTCTAATTGTATTCTGGGCAGTTTTGGTACCTTCTTTAAATTCTAATTGTAGAAGGTAATTGCTTGTTGGGCAAGATTAGGAGTATCTATATAAACACATCTAGGGATGGGGAAAAGGGGTTGATTGTTAGAGAGATACAATTTGTACGCAGCTTTTAGGATTTTTTTCTGGAGAACCATTATTTTCTTTGAAGATTAAAGTTAAAAGGTCTCTTTTCTATATTCTTCTAATTATGATTTCTTCTATTAATTCTTGTTTTGTTAATTTAATCATCTGTAACTAATTCTCTAATCTGAGAATTGGGTAGTATTCCTTGGTATTCATGCCTGTTTAATTATCTGTGATTTTCTTGCTTTGCTGATCTGTTATTGAGGGCTTAACACAATTAGGGGAGTCATGAACCTTTGATTGGATTTTAGGGATTGTAATAACTTGGAAGAGGAGTTACAATTTTAGTACAGGATTTAACAGACATAACTCGAATATTTGATTGGAAGATTAATAAGAGAGTTGTGAGACTTATAATTCTTGGTGCATAATAGTTTATGATTGTACTTTGATTGTATCACGGAAGTGACAATAAAGGTGTAGTTGTAGACACTATATTGTATCTTGGAAGAGAACATTATAACCTTAGAAGAATTGTTTTCAGCAGAGTAAGAACGTAGATGTCACATAGATATTGAATGTGCATTGAAACCAAGTGAAGAACCCCGGTTCTTGGATTGTTTTCCTCATATATTTTATTCTCAATTGATAATTAGTTTAATTTAGTTTATAAACAAACCAAACATTCTTCTACACTTCTAAATTGTGAGAGATAAGATACTTGAACTAGATATTACATTCAGTCCTTCCCTGCGAACGAACAACAAAAATACTATTAACAAATTGGCGCCGCTGCCGGGGAAGGCAGTATAGTTGAGTTTAGGTTAATTGTTTCTTATTGTTTAGATTTTAATTGGTTCCACAAGTTGTTTTGTTGGTGATTTTCAGGTGCATGCTACGTTCATCTTGCGCTAGAAAATTGGAATTTGACCCTGAAATCGAGCGTACTTTGAGAAAGCTAAGAAAAGATAAAGCTAAGATGGGAGAGCCAGAACCTCGGGCAGTTGTTAATGTTGATGCGACTTCTATTTGGGACCATGAGACACCAAATCCTGCTAATTGCCTGTACAAAACTCCAGAGATTGGTGCAGCCCAATTTAACATTAATCCGAGCTTAATTCAGATGATCAGCAATCAAGCTTTTGAAGGATACATTGAATTAGAAGACCCACACAGACATCTAGAGCGTTTTGTGCAGATGTGTGGCTCATTCAGAATCACTGGTGTTACGAGTGATCAGATTCGTCTCCATATGTTTCCCTACTCTATTAAAGGAAGAGCTTTGGAATGGTTTCAGCAACTTCCAAACACTTCGGTTGCTACATGGGAGAGTCTTTCTACTGCATTCTTGTCCAAATACTATCCTTCTGACAAGACGCAACAGTTGAGGACTATGATTATGAGTTTTAAAGCACAACCGGGTGAAGGTCTATATCAGGCATGGGAGAGATTTAAGGCATTATTAAGGAAGTGTCCACATCACGGTTTGCAAGATTGGCAGATCATTAGTACTTTTTATGGGGCCATGAATGCAGATATTCGTTTGAGTTTGGATGTGGCTTCTAGTGGAAATTTCAAGAAGGCACCAACTACACAGGCTAAAGCACTCCTTGAGGAATTAGCACCTAATAATTATTCATGGGCACCTAGTGGGACGAGCTCAGCAAAAGCAGCACAAGAATCTGAGATGATCAACATGCTGGCTCAAAAGTTGGATACTCTAACTCAGGAGGTGCGAGGACAAAGGGCAAATGTGAATGCTATTTCTTCACCTATGGAAGGGTATAATGATTATGGTGCTAGTCAAAACTCTTATGTGCAACAATTTCCAGAAGAAGCATCTTTTATTCAAGGAAGACAGCCTTGGCCTGTGCAGAATAATTCTTACTACAATCCGAATCAAAGGCCAAACAACAATCTTTCTTACAACAATAATCATGCAGCTAATCCTTCCTATGCATTTCCAAGGCATAATCAACCTCCTGGTTTTCAATCACGACCGCCATATCAAGCACAGCAGCAGTATCAACCTCCACCAAAGAAAGAACCAGCTGAGTGGGAGGTTGCACTAAATAAGATTATGCAAGGGACTTCTGGGGCATTGGCTAATATGGAATCAAGAATAGATCAGATGGCATCATCTCAAAAGATGGTAGAAACACAGATTGGACAGATTGCCTCAAAGATGGGTGTTCGTGAGCAAGGGTCTCTTCCTAGTCAACCCGACCAGACTGGTAAAGAGCAATGCAAGCAATTACTTTGAGGAGCGGAAAAGAGTTGCCTGAGGTTGAGGTTCTTAATCCTAAAGAGAGTGATGCTGAGAAAGAGGATGAGCCAGTAGAGATTGCTGCAGACACGTCAGAAAAAGAAGATGAGAAGAAGAAGGAAGAAGAATCAGAAAAGCCGTATGTTCCTCCACCACCTTATGTTCCTCCTATTCCATTTCCACAGAGACTTCACAACAGGCAGTTAGAGAAGCAGTACGAGAAGTTCTTGACTATGTTCCGGCAGTTGCATGTTAATATTCCGTTGGCTGAAGTTTTGAATCAAATGCCACTTTATGCTAAATTTCTTAAGGAGATGTTGACAAAGAAGAGGAAACTTGAAGATGCAGAAACTATTACTCTTAATGCAGAATGCAGTGCAGTCATCCAGAAGGCTATTCCTCAGAAATTGAAAGATCCGGAAAGCTTCTCTTTGCCTTGCACTATTGGGAAGATGGAAAACATGAAAGCCTTGTGTGACTTAGGGGCAAGTGTGAGTTTGATGCCATATTCAATCTGCAAAAGGCTTGGTCTTGGAGAACTTAAAAAGGCACGGATTTCACTTCAGTTGGCGGATCGTTCTGTTAAGTATCCATTGGGGGTTATTAAAGATGTGGTTGTTAAAGTGGATAAATTTGTCATACCTTGTGATTTTGTGGTGTTAGAGATGGATGAAGATGTCGAGATACCCATTATCTTGGGACGACCATTCTTGGCTACTGCTGGCACTACTATCGATGTTAAAGCTGGAAAATTGACATTGAATGTTGGCAAGGACAAAGTGGAATTTGATCTGAACAAAGCAATGAAGACACCTCCTTTTGGAGCAACTGGTTTTACCGTTGACATAGTTGATGAAATTGTGCAGCTCGAAAATGAACACTTCGTGGGAGCAGAACGGGTGTTAGATGATAAGGAAGAAGAAATTTTTGTTCAGCCGGTTGAGTCGGAGAAGCACCTTAGAGGTGTGAAGAAGAAAAAGAAGAAGATTTGGTCGTTTGGTAGTAAACTCAGGTTGAAGTCTGTTGGAAAAGAATTGTGGAAAACAAGCAACCAAGATGTCAACGTTCGTATGAATGGTCTTTCTGTTGAGGGCGGGTCAGTTATTCTTTTGAAATCGCCATGAGTTGAGGAAGTAATGTCGGGCTAATGACGTTAAACGAGCGCTTCTTGGGAGGCAACCCAAGTGATGTAGTATTTGTTGTATAGAACAAAAAAAAAGAGTGTTGTGAGTGTTGGAAAAAAAAATGAGTGTTGTGAGTGTTGAAAAAAAAAGTTGTGAAAAAAAATAAAAAATAAAAAAAATTAGTTCGCGCAGGCTGCGCCTGCGTTTCTGTATGTGACGCAGGCTGCGCCTGCGTTACTGTGTAGCGCGCAGTCTGCCCTCTTTCACGCAGATTGCAGTTTTTGGTATATAAAAAAAAAAAATTCCTCAATTTTTTTTCCTATTATTCTATTTATACCCCTATTTTATCTAATTCTTTTCCTATTTCAATTCCAAAACCCTCCATATTTCCTTCAAAATTCTAATCCTATATCTATTCTAATTCTTTTTCTCTAAATTATTAAATCCTTTTTCTATCTTACCTCAAATTCATACCCACTCAAAATTTCTCCTATAAACATTCAAATTTTATTCACCCAATCCCTCCATTATATATACACACCCATACATACAAATCCAATTCCTCTTCTATTTATTTAAATTCAATTCTAAAGAGGAATTAATTACAAGTTCACCTCTTTGATTCGTAATTGGTTTATCTTTTTCTCTAATATTATTTTTATTACGAATTTGTGTTCTTGTAATTGGGGTTTTGTAGTATTCTTGTTATTTGGGAAGTATGGAGCTCGTACGCATTATCCTCCACCAGATTCATCCGAGGAGGGTTATGACTCAGCCTTGTAGGTATGTTTTCTGCTTTCTCTCGTATTTACTTCCATTCAATGCAGACATTGAATATTTTAAGTTTGGGGGTGGTTTGAGGGATTAGTAGTTGTTGTTGTATTATGTGTTCATGTAGGATTTCATGTTTTGCATATTAGTAGTAGTAATTCATGCATATATGTTCGTGTTATCTACGTTTGTTTCATGTAGGACATTCTGGTTTTATTTCTGTATACCATGTGAGTCCATTTTAGTTGCATTTTCATGGCATGCATATTTCATGATCCCTTAGAACGAGCTAATTCTGATTAGTAGGTAGGTGTCTAATTGAGTGTGGTAATGATGAATAGAGGGTTGATTTATAGTCTCTATGAAATTGACTTATGTGTTTCGGAAACAAAACTAATTACACAAACTCATTGGGTGCTTTTGGGCTAGGTTGAGGTCATGCTTGTTTGGATGTTTTGAGATTTAATCACTTGTTTATAATTAGAATTTTCGTTATTCCCTTGATAGCGTAGTAACAATTAAGTCTAAGTTTGGGGAAAACAGGGATTTCATGCTAAATTGTAAATAATTGTCAATAATTGCTAGAAACAAATGGCTAGTAGCCGGCTAATATTTATATGAGTAGTCTAGGGTTGGAATTGAGAATTCTCATTCCAGATTGCATAGAAAAGAAAAAAAAAAGAGAAAAAAAAAAGAACAGAAAAAAGAAAAAAAAAGTTTCAATTGTTATATGCAAAATTGACCAGGTTGAGCTCTTTAATACTCGAGCTATTAAGTACGAGGGGACTTTGTGCCTAGTGACCTAAGGCTTTTATAGTCCGGGATCCACTGACCTAACGCTCGTTACATGGGTATTATTGTATAAGCCTTTTAGGGTCTCATCCATTGCACGGTTAAATAAGCATACTTATATATATGTGTCGTAGTAGTTAGTAGTAAAGCATGAATTTCTGTCTACCTTGGATAAGGATGGAGGCTTTCTTAGGTGATGAAGTGTCTACAGTCTATTCTATTTATAAACCTGTGATTGTCTTGGCGAAGAACATGTATGATTTTTGACCTAGTTTTGGGAGTATTTCTGATGAGCATTGCACACACGCACGTTTCTGTTCATGTGTTGTTAATATACGGGAACTTGGTCGAGCTCTATTTGGATTTAGTTGCATTCTTTGAGATATTTGCTTGCTAGTTGGTTTTGGTAAGTTTCAGGGGGATCTTTGCATTTTTCATATTAGTTGCATTCATGCATTGCATTGCATTGGATTTTGTGGGTACATTCGCTATAGGCCCTCACGAGACCTTACTCGTCCACTAGGGCTGCCTATGGGTTTAAAGGGCTTGTTGCATATGCCAAATGCAACCGTGATCACCTACGGAAGTGGTACTAGTTAGTTGTAATTGTTTATGCTTGAGGACAAGCATCAGTTTAAGTTTGGGGGTTTGATAAGTGGATTTTATATCCACTTGGAATGCCTCAGTTCGGCTTAAATTGATTGTTTTGGACTCAAGATGTTATAGTTTTGATGTGTTTTGCTTAGTTGTGCTGATTTACGAGAATGTTGATTAAAGTTGATGCTTCTATTGTTTTTGGAGATTTATTTGATTAAAATTCGGATTTTCCGGGAAGGCTGCGCAGCTTATACTGTTTTGGCCATATCTGGAGTTCTAGAAGTCCGTTTTCAGCGATCTTACTGCCCACGCGAAGCTTGAGAGATTTTCTACAACCTGGGATAGAAATCACGTGCAAGGAATGTGATGATTAAAGTCGTGCACGTTTTCTTATAAAAGAAGGCCATGAATTTACTGTTTTGCCCTTTTTCTAATTCTAATTGTATTCTGGGCAGTTTTGGTACCTTCTTTAAATTTTAATTGTAATAGAAGGTAATTGCTTGTTGGGCAAGATTAGGAGTATCTATATAAACACATCTAGGGATGGGAAAAAGGGGTTGATTGTTAGAGAGATACAATTTGTACGCAGCTTTTAGGATTTTTTTCTGGAGAACCATTATTTTCTTTGAAGATTAAAGTTAAAAGGTCTCTTTTCTATATTCTTCTAATTATGATTTCTTCTATTAATTCTTGTTTTGTTAATTTAATCATGTGTAACTAATTCTCTAATCTGAGAATTGGGTAGTATTCCTTGGTATTCATGCTTGTTTAATTATCTGTGATTTTCTTGCTTTGCTGATCTGTTATTGAGGGCTTAACACAATTAGGGGAGTCATGAACCTTTGATTGGATTTTAGGGATTGTAATAACTTGGAAGAGGAGTTGCAATTTTAGTACAGGATTTAACAGACATAACTCGAATATTTGATTGGAAGATTAATAAGAGAGTTGTGAGACTTATAATTCTTGGTGCATAATAGTTTATGATTGTACTTTGATTGTATCACGGAAGTGACAATAAAGGTGTAGTTGTAGACACTATATTGTATCTTGGAAGAGAACATTATAACCTTAGAAGAATTGTTTTCAGCAGAGTAAGAACGTAGATGTCACATAGATATTGAATGTGCATTGAAACCAAGTGAAGAACCCCAGTTCTTGGATTGTTTTCCTCATATATTTTATTCTCAATTGATAATTAGTTTAATTTAGTTTATAAACAAACCAAACATTCTTCTACACTTCTAAATTGTGAGAGATAAGATACTTGAACTTGATATTACATTCAGTCCTTTCCTGCGAAAGAACAACAAAAATACTATTAACATTCATTTGGAGGTTGGTGAGTGCATAGTGTGGGGATTTCTTTGTTAAAGTGTGAAAATTTTGGTGGGAATCAAAAAAAAAAAGAAAGAAAAAAAAGAAAGAAAAAAGAAAAGATCAAGTAGAGTTGTGTTCATTGGTTTGTACAATATGAAAATGGAAAAGTACATGGTAATATGTGCTTGGGGTTTAATGCTTGTGAGAGTTTGCTCAGCTTTTACATGATCGAAATTTCATGTTGAGTGCTTTAATTAGAAATGAAAATTGTGCTCTATTAGTTTGTCTAGTTAGCCACTTGTTAGCCTTGATTCCCTACCCTTCACCTTAGCCACGTTACAACCTTTAACGAAGACCTTTTGATTTGTGCATGCAAGTATACAAAGTAGTGGAGACTTGGTGGACAACCAAGCATATGGTAGCACATGACTTAATTGATTGAACTTGAGTGAATACACTTCACCTATACACTTGTGTGATTTGAGAGTTATGTGAGATTTTCTATCCATAGCATGTTACTCATTGAATGCGGCATTGCTATATATATTTCATGATCTTTTTGTCTATCTAGACTGTGTGCTTACTTGGATAGTCTTGTGCATATGATGTGTAAGTGAACAGACTTTCAATATTGTGCGGTTGAGGTTTACTTGTGTGGAGTACTATGATATGTTGCATACTTGAGACTTTGCAGAAAAAAAATTAGATTTTGTGGGTAAATTCACTATAAACCCTCACAAGACAAAACTCGTCCTACTAGGGCTACCTAGGGGTTTAACGGCTTGTTGCATATGCTCAATGCAATCGTGTCATCTACGAAAGTGATATTAGTTAGGATTTAGTTTTTATTTCGCTTATTTTCCCGAGGACGTGCAAATGCTTAGTGTGGGGATGTTTGATAAGATATATTTTTATATATATTTTAGATAATTTTATTCCCATATTTAATTGCATTTTGCATTGATTTGGATATTTATTTAATAAATTTTAATATTTTACTGTAAAAGACAAGAATTCCTAAGTTTGGAAGAATTTGAGCTTAAAGAGCTATTTTGGAGCTAAAACTGGAAGAAATTCGGATTTATTGGGCTATACTCGCTTTCTACAGTATTTATTTCATATCCGGAGTTGTAGGAGTCGGATTTGGACGATCTTACAGTCCACGCGAAGCTTGTGATATATTCTTTAATTCAAAGATGATCTAATGAGGAAAACCCGACTAGAGCGGTCCATAATCTGAGGAAGTAGCTGCGTTTTATTGAAAATCCAATTTTATCAAGGAATTCAACTTGTATTCTATTTGAATCATTAAAAGTTGGTGAAGCAATTGATTAGTTGTTGCATTGAAAATTCGGCCGAAAGTGTGATGAATTGGTTGGCTTGAAAAGAAAGAAAAAGAATTCCAAAGTGGTGATAATGATGAAGTCTAATTATGAAAGGTAATGATGAGGTATTTTTTATTAAAATTTGGAGGAATGTTTGAGGCTATAAGAGGAGCAAGTGCAGGAGACATATGGACACCAAGACATAGACATATTGAATCTACAGCACACCACATTTCTACATCTTACATATTAATTCGGCTACTGCAAGTTTTCTAGGAGCTAGGGGCTTGATTTTCTTTCTTCTCTTTTATGTACACTTTGGCTTAATTCTCCATTTTATTGCAAATTTGAGGTACTCCTTAATTTTATATTGTTTGTTAATATATGTTTTATATGTCTTGTTTAATTATTTTTGTCAATTCTATTAATAGCATGAGTGAGTAGTTTATTTCCTAGGATGTAAGGGGAGCCATGTTCACACCACGATAATGCTTTAATCTTATTAGTTGTTTAACGGATATAAAATAATTCTAATTGATATATTATGAAATTTAATTTGTGTTATCGGCCGGTATCATTAATTAATTATTTGCGAATACGAATAATAGATCGAGAGATTTTATTCACTAGAGGCATACATACGATTAGCGGAATTGAATTTTAGTGCGAGAGCATAATTGGATTTCTGAGAGCGTAAATGCTTGAGAGAGATTAACACATGCTATAATTATTTAAATCCGTTAAAATTACTACATCCATATAATCTGGTTCAGTGTAAACAAGGTGAACCCGGTCGTCCTAGACTTTTAATTAATCGACTTTAAAACACATTTATTTGCATTATTTAGTTATAAAAAAATTCTTAATAATTATTTTTAATATAGAAATAATTTGTGATAATTAAATTAAAATTGATAAAACGTATCTCACTACGAACGAACATAAAAATATATCACATCATATTCTCATATCATCTTAGTCATTTTCTAACGACAATCATGTTAATGACATTCATGTATTAACGACTAAAAAATGCATAGTCAAATCACTATAATTTCAATAAATAAATTTATGCACAATTATATGCAACAAGTATTATTTTATGAATTTTATTTATCGAAATATCTATCTAAATGTTCAATAAAACCCGAAATAAAGAGAGAAGACGATGTTTCATCAGCCTCTTTCAAATTAATATGTTAATTTTCTAAATAGCCGACCGCTTTTTGACATTATTACGAGAAAAAAATATGCATCATAGAAACACGTAAACTTGGTAATTATGGATTGAGAAAATTAATTACATTGATAATTTTGAAGTACCTTGCAAAATTCATAATTAATGTATGAAAAACAAAACCGTATGTGTATATGTAACCAAAAGATGTAAAACTGCACAAATTTATTTCTTCTTGAACTAATTTTGTAATTGGAAAGAATAAAGATGGATAGATATCATCTAGAGATCGACTAGAGTGGACAATGAAGGATTGATATTCATTCACTAAACATATGTTCACTTCGTAAAGGCTGGGAAAAATGGAGGCTGCAAATTAGTCCCTACCCTTCAAAATGTAAAGGCCGCAGAGTCCCTGCATAATGTCCTGGCACAGTGCTGCCCCCAAAACACAGAGGGCTGGTCCCTGGATTAATTTCTTAGGGATCCCTTTTTTTTCCATTCACTAGCTGTGACTCGAGGCCAACTAAGAGCAAAAACGAAAACAAATGTTACAACAAAAATTTAAAATGTCTTTCTAAGGGACAAAAGTGAAATAAAAATCTAAACTGGACATAGTAGTAACTTGGTTGGTCTCATACTATCATGAACAAACACATTTATCATACAAGACGGTATCACATTATGTGATAGTTAGAAAATGCTAAAGGTAATAACAGATTAGTGAAGGCGTGTTCAGTTCGACCAAAAAATGTTCAAAAATAATATGTTCACAACACATAAATATTAAATCATCTCAGACAACATCAGTTCTGACAAGTTCAGAAATTTTAAAACAAGATAGGTTCAGAATAGTTTAAAAGAACAAAAGAGTATTCAGAATAAAACTAGTATGATTCCCAGCTTTTCCAATTCATCTCCAAATATAGAGACTAGGGAAGAAAAATACAAATAGCAATAGTACTAGTGGTACGTTCTTATATATAAATCATTAAGTTAGAGTTATAGTGGATTACCATTCATTAAACCTCTTGTCATCAATTGAAACTTTGTCAGCCTCAATGCTAATATTGTCGGTATGATGATCATATGGTTTTATGACAACCTGAGCATATCCAGTTGCATCATTATCACCTGTGTGCTAAAAGGAAAAACTCAAGGAACTAAAGAAGACCGATTACGATTACAGAATTATTATACTCACAGTGAAACTTTGTCCACCCGAATTACCACAAGTCATTGCTTGCGATGTCTCAGACAATAATTGGTAATACTGCCAAGGATAGATACAAAAATATTTATAACCAGATATCCATCTTAAAACTGCACAAATCCAACAATAATAATTTAAACAAAAATGCAAAATTTAAGGGGTGAAATGCTGGGAGCAGTTCCATGTTAAGTCAATTTAAAGGGAAGAGAATGAAACACATCCCCACATATTTTTTTTATAAGAATCTGCAATACTTTTATTAAATTACAACTCACATAACATGCAATGACCTAAAATTTCGAAGGAATAAAAAATTACTTTAAAATTACACGTAGCATACCAGCTTGGTATTGAAATCCTTACCTGCTTGGCAGATTGTATCGAAATTCCATTACAAGTAGCAACTAAGTCGCCAGAGCATACATCATTTCTATCAGCAAGTGATCCTTTAGATACCTGATCATGAAAAAATACAACTGTAGTATATAATAATATACACTTTATTTGCATTGAGAATATGCATCTCTGATCTAACTCATAAAACTTTATTATTTAAATTAATTCATGCCTCACTCCAAATTTCCTCCCTTGAGGCGTTAAACCACAAGGCAACATGGGACATGTGCCTTTTAATTTATCTTGGTTGGGAAGAGGCACAACCAGTTATACAACATTTTTTTTCACTAAATTTTTTCCTTTTCATCAAGTGCACCAGACTTGAATATAGGGTGTAAGTAATCCTTATGGCCTCAAGTGAATTTAGCCTTATATTACATACATCTCTTGCAATTACAGTGAAAATCCCCAACAGGGGTTGTCCCCTCTTAAGTTCTCCTTGTTTTCTAATGCTATAGTGACTACAACCGAGTTTAACTTGAATATTAAGGATGTAATTACATCTTCAAGCAATATAAAAATCAAAATAAAACTAAAATATACTAATAATAACTAATAAGGCATTGGATGCCTCACCTCTTTGACAACAACATATGACCCTGTAGGGGATATATTTAATTTTTCCCATATTTGATAAGATAATTGATCCACATCAACCACGCTCATTCCAAACCAAGGCCGTACAACGGTCCTGCATTGTGAGAAAGTGATTAAATTCAAACGAAACTAACCAGCTTGATGGAATATGATTAAAAAAAAAAAAAAGGCATTTACAATAATGACAGAATTGGGCTATAGAACTGAGGTCATTGTCTCAGCCAGAACCTTCTCAAACCCAAGTTTAATTTCCTACTTAATTAGAGAGCAACATACCAAGAACCCAAGTAATCCGCTCGTCTTTGAGTAAGAATTTTCAAGGGGGACTAACGAAAACTTATAAATTTTGGGTAAAATAATAGAAGGAGAAAGGAGAAATATTGGATAAACCATTTTGGTAGACGCCATAGACAAACATTAGTGGTAAAATTGACATACAAAAAGTGTCATACCTAAATGACTTCCACATCTCCAAGCATGTTAGAATAACAGTAGTAGGAAGTGGATGACCAGAATTCAAGTTAATCCCAACTACATATCCGGTATCGGTGACAAGTGGTCCACCTTCACAGTCCTGATTAAGAAACCCTTTGGTCAAATACTAACTGGAAAAAGAATGGCTAAAATTATCATATAAAAGTCAACTACAGATATACTAATATCCCTAAAATAATGTAAATTTATACTAATAAAATCAAACCAGACTAGTTCGCTTCCTATAAATATTTATAAGGACTTTAAAAGGGAAAGTAACTAAAGCTTTAAGCTAGCAACATATGATAAAAGATAGCAAAAAACAATGTTAAAAATGAAACTTAGCCATAACCATAAGGAAAAAAAAGAAGGAAGAAGCATGGAATTTCTAGCTCACAAAAGGATTTAAAAGTTTCTTCATGTAAATTTGTCTTTATTATTTGCACAAGAAACTAGATTAAGACAATTGCACGCTTTGAACAACAAGACCCCAGCAGAAAATATTTCTAGGCATTCCTTAATGGAGTATATGCTTAAAGTGATCATGGTGAACCACTATATATCCTACGCATTGCAATAACCATTGTGTTTGCTGCTAAGCATATATATATAGTTATACAGAAATTTTACTAATTAATTATATGTGGAGTAGATTAAATTTATAAGCAAATAACAATATAATCATTCTGATATCTCTAAAGTAATATAGTTGCTGACTTATAATTAATGGCAAATGACAAAACATGTCATAAGGAGACTAACATCAAGCACTATGAGCTACATACTGTACGTAGTCCTTCAAATTAAAAGAAATACATAAAGCACCCATTTAGAAGGAGGTCAGGGGTTCGACTCCTGCGTGTGCGTGAGTTTCTTAGTTTGTATTAGGTTTCCTTTCCGTATTTGTATTTCTGTATTTGTAATGGCCGGGGGTCCTTCGGAAACAGCCTCCCTATTGTATAGGGGCATGGTCTGCGTACAGCTACCCTCCTCAGACACCACTTTGAGTGGTATTATAACTGAGTAAGCTAAGTTTTTTTTTATAAAGCACCCATTTATATATTTTCCGGACTTCTCTGTACTATATAGTGCTACCGAAAGGAACAATAAATATACAATCTTCTAGTCTCACCCGTGGTCTTCGTGATTAAATACAGTCTGCACAATGAGTGCTTGACTTTTTAAACATATCACTTTCAGCTGAAAGCAGTAGTTTGTTTAGGTAAAAAATCAATGTCGGACCTAATCGATCAATTGATTCTCATCACTTCAACCATTGAACTTATAAACTAACTCCCAAAGAATATGTCCTCTAAAATCATTTGGGTAATATCTAATAACAAAGTTAATGACTATTTCACTAATTCACTCCACATATCCTTTTCTATATAAGAAAAATGGAAGAAATAAAATACCACTGTGGTCCGGAGAGTAGACCTCAAAATCTCGTTACAGCCACAATGTGGGAATTCCAAGTATAGTTTTCCACTGAAATCAAGCAAGGAGAGGGTATCAAAGTTACGACCCAAAGCAATGACATTCATCCCTTCCACAATGTCTGTTTGCTTGGATCTCAAATCTAATACTTTCAATTCCACCGTGGACTTAACTTTCAGAGTAAGAAGATTGTGATAATAGTCCACATAATCTTCTTTAGCAAGAAGCAATGTTCCATCTCTCAACCTTACGATTAGCTGGAAGAAAGTAACACTTGTTAACTTGATCAAATGTAAAAATTATTCAACTGAAGCAAGTTAAACAAAAAGTAAGAATCATTTAAAAAGAACTAACATGAAATTCCAAATAGGAATTCTTTTCATTCCAAAGCAGTTTTGCAGAAGTCAATATGGTTGCCTCGTTCTCACTTGAATTCCAATCAATTATAAGACCCGAACAATCAATTTTCCTTTCTACACCTAAAAAAGTAATAAAGTTTCTCATCAAATTTTATTACAATTAATGCATGCTATCAGGTATAGCAGTAAAAAAATCAAATGGCTTAGTAAACTACTTTTTGAGATAGTCATGGTTAATTATTGGTTACCGAGAAAAGAAGAAACGGATACAATGGAAGGTGTGATCTTGGAATAGACACCCCACAAATGTTTGTTATTGACACTAGAATCGTCAGTATTCTTAATATCTGTGACTAGAAAATCATATATAAGATTAAAATCCAAATGAAAAAAACATAATGAATGATGACGTAAAGTACTACAATCAGCTAGTAAAAGCTACCTCGAGTAGACAAATGCGAGACTATATTTACACAAGGTTTAGCATCAACATAGTAATCCAAAATTTCTGCACAAAATTACAGTATGTAGTCATATATGACATTTTATTGATGATTGAAGAGCATATAACAAATATTACGAACTTATAAATTATAATATTTAAAGACGTGAGATGCGATTTACTAACTTTTTAAATTAGGAGATTGATCGAATCTAGCATCTAATGATCTGGTCTCCCTTCCATCAGGAAATCGAAGACATAGTTCAGGAGGAGGGGAGTAGGAGGGAGAGGTGCGGTAGGTGGGGGAGTAGATGGAGGCGGTGGGCGAGTAAGAGGGGGCGCCGGAGGCGTAGGAGGGATTGCTGGGGAAGTAGCTGGGGGCGGTGGGCGAGTAAGAGGGGGCGCCGGAGGCGTAGGAGGGAGAAGCCCGCTCCATGACTTAAACCTGCAGTTTGATATAGCCACAACGACTAATGAATAATCACTCAAAACATACATAACACAACTGCAACAAGCCACTATTAATTGTAATTAAGTAATTAATTGACAAAACATACATACATGTTACACAGATTAAGCTGATAAAATACCTGAAAACAATGCAGCAAAGGGATGATCGGAGTTTAAGACGGTGCCGTGACGATTACTACTTTTCTTACCTACGTTGTTAACCTAGCTTGGTTATATAAGAGGAAGTATATTTATTTTTTAATAATTTGATATTATTATTATTATTATTATTTATTTATGTATTTATTAAACTTTATGTTTTATATTATCTCATTCTTCTTCTTCTTATTATTATTATTATTATTATTATTATTATTATTATTATTATTATTATTATTATTATTATTATTATTATTATTATTATTATAACCGTTTTAGTTTTAGCAAATAATCAACTTCAAGTAAGCTTAATTTTCATTTTCACATATTTAATATGTGGACTACATCTTAAATTTTTCATATTAGTAGTTTATATATAATTTCTTTTACATTATTTTAATTCAAATAATATTTTTTTGTACGAAATACAAAAATTTGATAAACATTCATATAAAATTACATTTTTAAGTCAATTTTACTACCAATTATTTTTCATAGAAAACAAGAGTTAATTTTTACTTTAACACACGAAGAAAAAACCTTTTCTCACTTTTAATCATAGTATACATTCATTGGTAGGTGATAAATTTAATAAAATTATGCTTTCAATATATTTATCATATCTCTCTCAAATAAATGTGTTTATTCTTTAAGCAATCAAAAATTTTTGTAATGAAAATACAAAAGTTGTAATATAGATAATTTGAAATATGTATATAAATAAAGACAAGTTATAATTTAAATAAATAAAATTATATCCAATTATATGTAATAATTATTATTAGGTGAAATTTTATCGTTCAAACATTTTTCCGTGAAGGTTCAATTTAATAGAATTATGTACTAAAGACTAAAAAGTGCTAAAGACAGCAAGTTGAGGTAACTCAGAGCTTATTTCTAGTCGACCAAGAGTTTTTGGGTTTGATACTCACTTACCACGAGATTTATTACTTCGTCCCAAAGTTTTCTTCTTTATGTTTAACATTATACAGAGTTTTTGGATTCGATACTCGCTTACCACGAGATTTATTACTTCATCCCAAAATTTTCTTCTTTATGTTTGCTAAGTTTCAAATGCATTTTGTGATTAATCTAATAAGAAAAAATTGTACATTAATCATTATAGGAAACATTATACAGGAATAACTATCATCAATATTTAGCAAAATAAGTATAACACAGAACATAATATCAATATATATATATATATATATAAAGGAGGATATGCGGGCGTTTAGGTGGCGCTCTAAGATCGTTTCAATCTATTTTTTTAATTTTTTAGAATTTTAGGATTTTAAACACTAATAAATCTAAAAATATCTTTTAACATATTAGAATGAGAATAGGTGTTCGAATTTATAGAAGAGAAGAGTTCGAATTTTTAGGAAAGTCATATAATTAGAAATTTTATTGGAAGTAGAATAAGTTATAAGGCATATGATTAAAAATTCTATTGGAACTAGAATAGGAGTTCAAATATACAGAGAACAAGAATTCGAATTTATAGTAAAAGCATATAATTAAAAGTTTTATTTGAAGTAGAATCGGTATTTGAATATAAAAATGAGACATATAATTAAATATCAATCATCAATATCTATATATAAAAGAGAACTAGGTAATAAAGCCGCGCTACGCGCGGCACGAAAACATTTTTTAAAATCGTATATATAACATCATTGTTTGTTGAGTTTTATTATTTGAAATTTGATATGATGAATTGAAACTTGTGTAAAACGTAACTAAATTTGAATGTTAAAGAATGATAGAGAAACGAATTAGCAGAAAGAAAACATTGTTCAGTTAAACTCTTAAGTATTAATAATAATATTTTCGAAGATATTGACGACACCTATTTTGTTACATAAAAAATGCTTTTAAAATCCAATATTGATAAACATTTGTAAAGTTCAACAATGGATAACTAAAATTAACATTTTGTATCATTTTTGCTATCAGAGAGACGTGATTGCTTAGTTTGTTGATAAATTTGTTTGTATGATGAAAAAAAGAAGCAAAATGTAAATGTGATAAAAGATTTGATTGACTTACGCACATCTCATAACATACATGCATAATAAATTATCGTCTCATAACATACATGCATGATTAATTGATTATTAATGGTATAAGAACTTGTGTAGTTAGAATATTAATTTAATCCAACACAATATATTGAAACAACGAATGTATAACTTTTTCATTGATTTAAAAAGAAAAAGGTTGGATTGATTCAATTTAATCGAGTTGATCACACTCCATGTGTAAATTGTTCATGTGTAAAAGTAAATTATACAATATTGCTTGTATTTAAATTGTGGATGTTAATTGGAAAATTTATATGCTTCCGTATCTTATCATGATTCTCATGGCCACTGATTACGAATTAATCGAAAAGTTAAAATCGTCTATTTATTATTGCCGAAAAAAATTGCATCAATTTTGAATAAGGATTAGAAATAGACGATATACATAAGTTTATTTTATCATTTTACCTTGAAATAATTGTACTTTTAGATAGATAATTAATATTTTATATTAATATAATAATTATAATATTCTAATAAAGATTGCTAAAATTTTATATTAAGTATAAAATAAAGTGTATTTAATATAAGTTTAATAGGTACAATTACTTACTAATTAAAATGCTATTAAATGCAAAAAAAAATATTTTAATAAAAAAAATCAAAAATGTGAAAATCAAGAAAAATATTTTGAAACTTGAGTGAAAGCCTCTCCGATCTCCTGGTTTATTATGACTCCACAATCATTTATAATAAAGAATGCTTGAGAAGTTCAGGTTAATAACATTTTTTAAAGCCGACATCCCTCTCATAATATACATATTCAATAATAGTGTAAAAAATTTGTTTAATTAGAATAAAATTTTATTTCTACACAATGTAATGAAACAATGGGTGTATAGCTTTTTTATCGATTTTTCTTCCGATAAATGGCTGGGTTTGTTAAATTTAATCGATTTTATCATAACTCATGTATAGTTTATTCATGTGCAAAATTAAAAATTTGTCTGTATTATTTTTATACAATTCCAGAAATTAAGTAAATATCTTGTACTTCCATAATTTATTACGACTTTCACAATCATTGATAATAAAAATTGCTTGAGAAGTTAAGGCCGTCTACCCTATAATCATCCGAAAAGAAAATATAATGATCTTGAATAGGGAATAAAAAATAACGCAATATAAACAATTGTTAGTCGTCATTTTACCTAAAATTAAACTTAACTGTGTATAATTAATATTTAATATTGAAATAATAACTATAATGTTCAAATAAAATTTGATAATTTTTAAACAAATTAAATAGAATAATTGAATATATGTTTAATAGGTGTAATTAATGACTAAATAAATTGTCATTAACAGTTATTTAATGCAAGAAATTAATTTTAATAAGAAAAATAAAAAAAACGAAAATTCAAGAAAAATACCTTAAACTGTTCTGGTGCATTTCCGATCTCCTGACATTATAATATATATAGATATACTCTTTGTTTTTTGTTTGGTTCAATGCTGTGCTTTTATGGATGTTCTAATAATTTTATTGATTTTTTCTCTGTTTCGTATTGCAAGGTACAACCAATTATTTCACTAATACTCACGTCTGATGAATCAAAGATTACTGTTTTGGTTAGCATGACATCTGCACATAGGGTATAGTATATCCAGTTAGCAAATCATAATTAGATTATTGGACCCGTTTGATAAATTTTATTTCTCAGAAATAATTTATTCATTCTGGAAAAAAGTACGTAAATGTGTACTTTTTTTATGAAATAAGTAACTTATTTTTGCAAGATAACGAATATTAAACTTTCCATACACATTTTTTTCTAAAAAAAATATATGTAAATACGATTTTTTTTTCCGAAATAAGTAACTTATAATTTGGAATTGACAATAATAAAAATTTATTTTTCTAATTTTCTAGAATTTTAGAATTTTAAACACTAATAAATATGAAAATATCATTTAACATATTAGAAGTGGAATATGTGTTCGAATTTATGGAGGAGAAGAGTTCGAATTTGTTTGGAAAACATATGATTAGAAGTTATATTGGAAGTAGAATAAGTATTTATAAGGTATATGATTAAAAGTTTTATTAGAAGTAGAATAGGAGTTCAAATTAATAGAGAATAAGAGTTCGAATTTATAGAAAAAAACATATAAATAAAAGTTCTATTAGAAGTAATATAGATGTTTGAATATATAGAGCAGACATATAATTAAATATTTTATAGAAAGTACTATCTTCTTAAATTATATATTTTTTATATAAGTTAATTATACTTTTATTAGGAAAATTTATTCATAAATCTAATACCATTATCATAAAAAAAGTCATCGTATTTAAAAAGAAATGTGTTTAACGGGAAGACGGCTCATTATAAAAGATTGTATTAGCTATTAAAATATCGTATTGATATTATAAATTTTATTTAGTTTTAGGATTTTATTTTTAAGGATAAACATTAGCATACAAGTGGTATATGTAAAAAGTTAGGTTTTTGGTCTTAACGAGAGAGCGGATCAATAGTAATAATCGTATTTGACAAGAAATCGGTTCATTAGAAGACCGTATAAAAGAAGTTTGAATATATAAGGAATACATAAATATAATGTTTTATTGGAAGTAGAATATGAGGACGGTGGAGACGTGTTATACGATTTTTTAAAATTATATATCTTTTTTCCTAGAAATCCTTTATTTTAACTTTTTAATTCAAGTTAATTATATTTCCATTAGAAAAATATATCCATAAATTTAATATTATTCCCGTAACGAAAAGTCTTTATATTTTTTTCTGATATGTTAACATAACAGAAAGACATTCTCATGCGGAAGCTGTAAATAAGTACAAGAATATCTATAATATACATAAAATATAAGATGTATTTTCATCTTTTAAAACTTCATAAATATTAGAAAGTTTAAAGAATATAAAAATTGGAATTTACTCTCTTTATATAATGAAGTTAGAATTTCGGTTCTAAATAAGAGCGGCTTGAAACGTATTTAATGGGAAGACGGCTCAATAGAAAAAATTGTATTAGCTATTAGAATTTGACACTGATGTCATAATTTTTTTTTTAATTTCTACGGTTCGATTTTATGGATAAAAATTATTATATAAGTCTTTATTATATATTTTAAAGTTGGGATTTCGGTTTTAACGAGAGAGCGGCTCAATCGAAAGAATCGTGTTTAACAATAAATCGATTCATTAGAGAAGATTATTTAATTAATAAAATTTAATATTAATATTATAATATAACGTAAATGTATTGAATTTTTTTAAAAATATTGTAACGCCGCCGCGTAGCGCGGCTTTATCGACTAGTTATATTCTAACAATTAATAGTTATACAATAATAATTAGTAATTAAAAATGAATAATTTAACATTCATCCATTTAAACCAATATTTGTAAACTTAATAAAAACCAAAGCTCTACATTAAGTTATTTACTATATCTTAGGAAACAATATCTACTTTATTTATTTTAATCAATAGTACGAGAATCGAAAAATGTGAGCGGGAGTATGAATATAATTTCATAAATTTAAAAAAAAAATTAAACCTTAAATTTTTATTCAAAAAAAAAATATATTAAAATAATTTATGGAACTATGAAGTCTTATGTCAAATCATCTTTAAGTAGAAGATCATAGTTATAAATTATGAATTATGAAATATGCTACTGCTCTGGAAAATCCCAAGTGAATCCAGTTCTTGAGACTGTGAGTCCCAAGCATTTACTTTTAAGGTCAAGAATTAAAAGGATAGTGCTTCATCGTTTTCTTCATGAATTGGTCTTGTACAAGTAGTGGACATACAGTAAACTTGATCTCCACCCCTTCCAATTTTCGGATTTAAAGTCTCTCCAGAATGACCTGCCGATTTATTCTTGTCATAAATCCTCTAAACTTTAGCTAACTGTTGTTCAACAAGTTTTATATTGAAGTTGTTTGCTAAACTAAAACATTCTTTTGCACCAAACTATATAAATATAGATTTACCACAAGCCAAAATCATTCTCAGAATACATATTTTACAAAGAACACTATCTGCAGTACAGATAATAAAAAATGGACCAAGTAATTACCAGATTAAATTCAATATCTGCACGGGTAGCTAAAAATTCCTATCCTCTTGTTTGTTTGGGTGCAGATGGTGTTCTATATGGTATGGGTTTAATCCTGTCTAACAATGCACAAGCCAAGTCATTTTAGCCAGCAATTTGAGGTGAAATCATTTACTTTTTTTTAAAGTAGGTGAAATCATTTACTTAAAGCCTGGACCGACTCAGAAATATAATTTTCATAACTAACATCAACACAAACAGAAAATGAAAATAAGCAATTACTAGAATCAAGTTTTATGTCCGTACGAGTAGCTAAAGATGCCAGGGCAGCCTCCACTCTGTTTAAGCGTGCAGCATGGCATTCCGTCTGATATGGCTTCATTCAACCTAAATCATGTCTGAACATGCAAGGGACAAGTCATTCCCGGTAGGAAATCCATGAGTGGAAGGCGTAAGTCATTCCCGGTAGTAATATAATATAAGAACTCTCATTACTCATTTTTCTAAAGTTGTTAACAAAATGATAAGAACAGTCTTTCATTTTTATACTGATTGGTTCTGCCTTTTGTAATGGTGATGACAAAAGTAACCTTATCTTAATTCCAATTTTTCTAAAAACTTAACCCCTATGAATAAAAAGATTGTTGTAGAAGCATAATTGTTGATAATGGCATACCCATACTGATAGGCTAGAAATAGTCCAGGCCCAATTAGGCCAAACTTTAAGCCCAAAATTACAAGCAAAATCATCTCATGAGAATAAGAGCAGCCCAACCCAGGGTAGTGGGTCCGGGCCCGGAGCCAGCACTACGTGGCATGGTCCCCACCGCAGACTAGGGGACCCCAGATTGGTGACACTCAGCACTCGTGGCACCCCAGCTCGGCCGACATTCCTACACCTGGCGCTGACTAACACTAAACGACAAGAAAGAGCATGTGCCAAATCATATCCACGACAACACTGCCACACTCCAGTCTACGGTCCCCCCAAATAGGGACACGTGTCCTACATCCCGGGAACTCAGCGGCTTGTCCCCCAGATCCGACGGTCAGGGGTAAAGGTAACCTACCCCTAAACCCTAGGCCTAGGGCTATAAATACCCCTAGAGAATAGGGTTTAGGGGTTAGCCATTATTACACGCCTACACACATTTAATACTTTCGATACTCTGTTTGATTATCTCCTTCCAAAGTCAACTCTTATTCTCACGCCGGAGGCACCTCGGGACCACACCCCCCTCCGGTGTTGTTTTGCAGACACCCCACGATAGCTACACCGCTTCCGAGACAGGAGTTGGCGAGGAAGTACCCGGTCAAATTATAGAGTTATCACATACTTTCTAAAGCTTCATTCCTGAATCATCATCAGAACACTAAGAAACCCAAAACATACGTCAAAATTATATAAAACCTAATAGTCAACCTGGAAAAATGTTAAATAAAAGCACACAATCTCTCAGTCTATCTCTTTTGCAACTGCAGGTTTATTTAATATGAATTTATATTTATAAAAAAATTTACCAACAATCACTTCTCAACTTTACAGCGCATATATGATTCTAGTAATTATCCATCCATAAATCTAGACAGGTTTTCTTCTTCCTCGCTTATACTTTACCTAAGACAACGTACAAGACAGGCACTACAAAGTCAAAGCTTCCTTATGTACCAAATGAATAAGAAAGTACACCCTAGATATGCTTCCATACGTAACCAATGGATAAATACGGAAGTACGCCCAGATATGAAACGAAACTGAAATTGAATCTGGACGCATGAGTATATACTAACATATATAAACATATAGATCCACCAGAGTGCCTTCCTATAAGCAAAAGTAATGTATAACGTATTTTGCTCTATAAGCAAAAGTAATGTAAACGTATTTTGCTTATATACGCTTACTGTGAATAAAAGTATTCAAAATAATTTGATTGTGCAATCACAACAAAAGTAATGTAAACGTATTTCGCTCTATAAGCAAGTATTAATTCAATTAAACCATATATGAGAAGCACAAATTAGCTTTAAAAACATAACTAAATAAACTTAAAAGCACCTATATATAACTGTTACAATTTCAGTCTCATCATCATTGAGATATTAATTTAGATGTTTTCCTGATGAAAAAAAAAACTAGATAACACAAATGTAAGAGCCTATAAAATGTCAAAAGACGATTGCATTTCCTAATTGGATAGGCATTTAACGGTAATATATCTTGCTAATACAAATACACTTGGCTAGTTGTATAGCCCAAGAAACGTTCTTCATCTAGCAACAATCAACATTGAGATAAATGAATTAGGCCACAAGACTACATTTAGACACTGAACCCAAATAATTTTTTCGATGCAATTTAACTTGCACAAATACCACCCAAAAAACTGTATTTGAAGATCAACGTAAGCATGTGTGTGGGAAATCACAACAAGAAGTTAATAAATCATTCTGATATATGCAAATTAACTCGCACAAATATAACCCAAAAAATTGTATTTTAAGATCAACCTAAGCATGTATGTGTGCAATCACACAAGTCTATATCTGTATATAAAAATGCTGGGAGAAGGAATTTTAAATTATCTGCGACATGAAACGTCATTATGAAATTAAGCCAACGACCAAAAATATTGATGTTGTGGCCTTATCACGAACTCAGAAAAACATATATAGCATTGAAGGCAGAAGAGGCGTTTGTAAATGTAGTCATATATAGTCTTTTGGTAGATGGGTAAAAATTGATCTTAGGATCATGAAGGGTAATATCTTAAAGCTGAATAAATTTGCTCATTGGAAAGTGATGTTCTATAATATTTAAAGTAGATTAAAAAAATCGACAATTATTATATCTAATAGTTTGACATCAACTAAATTTGGATAAAGATAAATGTACACAATATGCAATTAATTTTTTAGCTGAAAATCAATCCAAAAACAATACATATAATTAATTTTAATTACTCAGTGATAATGGTAAATCCCTTTCAAAACTCATAATTAATGTACGAACATAAAATCCCACAAACTTATTTCTACAACTAATTTCACAGCTAGAGAAAACAATAAATTAGAGACATGTCTTTGACTTTGACTAAGCATTTGTTCACTCTGTCTAACTTAAATTATAATCTTCTTCTAGGTTGGGGAATATGTAGGCTGCGTCGGCTGATATCTATGATATTGATCCCACTGCCCAGGATTTCTTAGCGATCCCTTTTTGTGGTTCCATTCATCAGCTATAACTTCAGGACAACTAACAGCAGTGATGAAAACAAATGTTACAACAAATTTAGAATTGTGCTATAAGGGACAAAAGCCAAAAAAAATCTTAAATTTGACAGAATAGTAATTTGGTTGGTCTCACTCTCTTTCTATCATTACTAAACACACAAGTTAAATAGAAATTAAAGAGGAATAAGCCGAGCTACAAGAAAAATGCCCGCAGCTACCATAGTAGCAGCATGTATAAGATCCGATATAGGAGGAGGCCCCTCCATGGCATCTGGTAACCATACATGAAGGGGAAAATGGAAATTGTGCAGATTTAGCAACCGCACCAGCAAATAATAGAACAGCACAGAAAGTAACAAATGAAAGAGAATAAGATTAGTTTAGGATAGCACAACTTCCTAGCACAACTCCTTTTCCACTTCGTATCCATTTAAGAAGACCAGGGAATTGAAGAAACACACGGATAGTGATGATAATGGTACTTACAAAACATTAAGTAATAGTAAATTACCATTCATTAAACCTCTTGTCATCGACCGAAACTTTGTCAGCCTCAATGCTAATATTATCAGTACGGCGATCATATGGTTTTATGACAACCTGGTGCATATTCAACTGAATCATTACTACCTGAATGCTGAAAGGAAAAACTCAAAGAACTAAAGAACACCAATTACAATTACAGAATTATTATACTCACTGTGAAACTTTGTTCACCCAAATCACCACATGTCATTGCTTGTGATGTCTCAGACAATAATCGGTAATACTGCCAAGAGTAAAAAAAGGCATATTGTCATATTGATGACCAAATATTCAATCCTATAGGTGCACAAACAAAATTATAGTTTATACAAAATTTCAAGAAAATGCTTAGAAAAGTACTTTGTCAAGTCATATTAAGGGGTCAAGGCTGAGAGCAATATCATATAAGACAGTGATATTAGGTAACAATCATACAAAACCCCTCTATATATACTTATCTCTACAATCTTGAGATAATGATGAATCTTTATGGTTAATCATATCTCACGTTTTGCTGGAGGTTACGACTTACGAGTCTGTTCACAGCAGCAATCTAGTGTAGCACCTACGAGAACTAGTGTGTAAATTACAACACTAAAAAGAATTAATCCTTCTACTAGGGGAGAGCACGGATCGGTGCGGTTTTAAGGTAAAACCAAAACCGAACTCTTCAGTTTTTAAAATTAAAAGCCGAAACCGACGGTTTGGTTTCGGTTTCAAAATTATTGGTTTGGTTACAATCGGTTCGATTTTGGTTATAAAACCGCATCACATAAAAAAGACGAAACAAACACACTTGAGTTTCAGTTTTAAAATTCTCAGTTCGTTGCAATCGGTTCGGTTTCGGTTATAAAGTACATCACATAAAAAAGATAAAATAAACACACCTGGTTGAAATTTCGTATAATTTAAGATTACATCCATGCTATGTTACTCGGACTCTTCATTTTACCTTGGAGTACCGGTGTCGGACACTCGACACTCAGACATGGACATTCAGACTTGGACACTTATTTTAAGCCAAAAACAAGTACATTTTCAAAATGTTGCCGAGTCTGACACTTGGGACACGTACCCATGTCGGAAACTTATAGCCGAGTAAGAGTAACATAGCATCCATGTAATCAACGGCGGATCCAGAACTTTTTATGTCTGGGAGCAATATATACTTAAAGCATACTTAAAGCGAGTTATGTCATGAATCATAGAGTCCGTTGTCACCATTACAATTTTTTTGCCATTTTTTAGTCTACTTTTGCACATTCTTGACATGTACATGATAATTTAGTACTCCGACAACTAAATCTCCAAATTCTGATCATATAACTACAATTAAAATGAAAAATAACTCAAGTTATGATATAATTACTTATAACATTGTGGGGGCACTTAATTATCGGTGGGGGCACTTGAAGATATACACATTTTTTTTAGTAAAAAATCATAAATTTTTGTTTCTGTGAGGGCACATGCATGTCCCTGTAGGCATCTCATAGATCAGTCCTTGCGTGAAATTCATCTATTTTCTCGAAATAAATATACATAGTTTTAATAATA
Source organism: Saposhnikovia divaricata (assembly GCA_036435485.1). Lineage (NCBI taxonomy): Eukaryota > Viridiplantae > Streptophyta > Magnoliopsida > Apiales > Apiaceae > Saposhnikovia > Saposhnikovia divaricata. The sequence goes on from CM071595.1 coordinate 158,098,280, forward strand.
AACATACGAAGAGGGTCATTTTTGACTTGTATCAATTTCACACCTATCTGGTAGGAGCATAATATACAAATTCAACATATATACAAGCACAGATAAAAACATTTAATCAGTAGAAATATCCTAAAGGATTGCTGGGAGTAACTTTTAAAACAAAGAGCAGCCCCTTGACAATTCAACTGAAGGCAACTTAAAGAGGGGCGAGGGCAGTTGTTTGGACAACTGAGTGCTAAAATTGATTAGGCTTGAGATTGAGTTAATACAGCAGACAATTTAAACAACAGGCTTGACAAGAAGGCTTCTACAGTACAAATTGTAAATGCCTATATATTTGTGCATGGCTTCCTTTTAACCCCTTCTCTGCTACTATCCGTATAAACCAGCTTGTAAAAAGATCAATCAGCTAATGAATGAAAATCAATTTACTATCAAGCCTTTCATCTGAAGTAAAAAAAATCACCAAAAACCACGAATCCAAGTACATGTATCAATCCTTTGCAGAAGCATAAAGAAAGAATCATCAATATTTTGTAGATGTAATCCACATCTTAGTCCCTAAGAAAATACAATTTCGGTCTTCTATAAATATCTCTCTCCCTCTCCCCGACATACCCCCCCCCCCCCCCGAAAGAAGCTCTTGGTATATCATCACCTGTTCTAGGTACATAATATATTCACCTTAAATTACTGATATCACACTATTTAGACCGTGACTTGGAGTTATGTTGTTACTTGGCCGGAAGCGGGATTAATCTAGGAATACTACTAAAACTTTGGATTGTTCATGTTAGTAAATCCTAAAATGTTTTGCAAATTATAAAATAAGATGACAATCAATCTCAAGATTGATATTTATACTAGTTAAAACACTATGGCAAGACTTGGTATCTGACACATGTCTCCATTACTAAATCAGGTTCACATGGTGCCACATCATCTTATACTTCCCATCAGCCTAATTTGAAAAGCTCACATTGTCAAAAGCTAAGGCTAGAACTCCCATAATTCAGTGCCAAGTCAATTTGTATATAATGCTTATTCTGCCCAAATTCAGTTTAAATGGTAAAAGAATAACCAATCTATGGAGCAAATCATAAGCTTTCTTCTTCATTTACCACCTGATCTGAACAATATGTTGAGTAACTCCAAAAAGACCTACACTCTTTGTGCAGAATCTAATACTGTATAATACTTCTTCTATCTCTCAAATCTTGTAAAATGAGGAGTGGCACGCAAACCAGGTGAATTAATAAGGAAAAAAGATACATATATTCTAAAATTAAATAAATGTTCAGCCACCTTCCAATCCCCTCATTCCCCCCCCCCCCAATACCACCCTCATCCCAAACCTAACCCATGACCACCGTCACAACTTTCATCCAGCCGGTACCCCCTTACATAGTTACATTCACTCTTTTTAGATGCTATATATATGTCCATCATGGCCGCACCTTCTCTTCTCTCTGATTATGTCTTTTCTTCACTCAATACTCAAACCCAGCCAAACCTTTAGTTTCGTAAAGAAAATTTCAACTTACTCTACGCTAAGTTTTGGGCCAAAGTTAGATTCTGCGGTCTGTTATAGGTTTAGGTCAAACTAAAAAAACCCTCGATTATGGTAAATATATTGGAGTAAGTAGTGGGTTGGGTGTTGATGGTAAACATTTGTGTTTATTGCATTATTTGTCATTCTTTCACCTATTCTTGTAAAAGGGTTATACATGGTATTCAACAATGAGCCTATCGAAACACATATTGTCAAGTCCAGCTTCTTTTCATAACTTTTTAAATGATTGGTACTACCTTCATTCCTTGACGTTCTTTGCTGTTTAAATTTGAACAATATTTGAGGCAGAATGGAGAATGGAACATATCCCACATATTCTTTTTAGGTTACAACTCTAAACTACATGCCATGACCTAAAATGTCCTAGGAAAAAAAGTTGCATCCTAAATCATTAATAGCTTACACACAATTTCACCAGAATCGCAACTTCAAATTTCTACATGTACCATACCAGCTTGGTATATTGAATTCCTTACCTGCTTTGCAGAACGTATCGGAATTCCATTACAAGTAGCAACTATGTCACCAGAGCAAACATCACTTTTATCAGAAACAGATCCTTTAGATACCTAATCATCATTTAGTTTATTTCAGAACATATATACAGTTGTGCTAATAGTAAATCTGCATAAAATTGAGCAAAAATTAACAATTTATGGAATTCAAGATATGCAACTAATTAAACTAGTATTAGCTTCTCTTTCCTAAAGTACTAGTATTGGCTTCGCTTTACTATGTTCTACCCACTTTATGTTCTTATCCATTTATCTACGTTCTACTTGCTATCTTTTTATTCTTTTCACCTCCTATAACCCACTGATAAATTGTATGTACTTATGAAAGTAGAGAGATTGAGACGAGAAGTAATCAGAAGGAGAGATTTTGTATTGATGTATATATTCTTACATGAGCTATAGATCAGATATATATAGAACAACTAGCACCACAAAGTCTTATGACGGTGCCTAACCCAAGACTATTTAACAGCCCACAACTATGACTATTGACAGCCCACAACATAGACTACTGACTATTTGACACTCCCCCTCAAGTTGATGCATATATATCACTCATGCCCAACTTGCCAATAAGAGGATGAAGCATCTTCTGATTTAAACCTTTGGTAAATATGTCAGCTATCTGGTCTTCCGATCTTACAAAGTGAATACCAATAGTATCATTATTGATTTTCTCTTTTATGAAGTGTCGATCAATTTCGATATGTTTGGTCCGATCATGTTGGACTGGATTATGTGCAATGGCAATAGCGGCTTTGTTATCACAATGTAGCTTCATTGGAGTTGCAGATGCAAGTCCCAATTCTTCTAGGAACAATCTTATCCACAATAATTCACGTACACCTTTAGCCATAGCTCTATATTCTGCCTCAGCACTAGATAAGGCAACCACAGGTTGTTTCTTGCTTCGCCAAGTAACCAAATTGCCACCAACAAATGTGCAATATCCTGAAGTAGATCGTCTATCGTCTTGACATCCGGCCCAATCTGCATCTGTATAGCTTTCAACCCCGAGATGATTATTTTTAGTAAACATTACTCCTTTTCCAGGAGCAGCCTTAAGATACCTTAATATCATATAAACTGCATCCAAATGTGGTTGACGAGGATCATGCATATACCTACTAACAATTCCCACTGCATATGATATGTCTGGCCTTGTATGTGCAAGGTAGATTAGTCGACCAACTAACCTTTGATATTGAGATTTCTCGACAATTTCACCAGCATCTCCACAAAGTTTATGATTTGCTTCTATTGGAGATTCTGCAGGTCTACATCCTAACATCCCTGTTTCATTCAGAAGATCAAGTGTATACTTCCGTTGTGAGAGGAAGATGCCACCTGGACTTCTAAAGACCTCAATACCAAGGAAATACCGTAGTTTTCCTAAGTCCTTCATCTCGAATTCAGAGGCAAGCTTGCGTTTGACATTAGCAATCTCACAGGTGTCGTTGCCGGTGATCACAATATCATCGACATAGACAATCACCACTGTGATTTTTCCATCTCGTCTTTTTACGAACATGGTGTTATCTGAGTTGCTCTGTTTGTAGTCAAATTTAATCATTGCTCCCTGAAATTTGCCAAACCAGTCCCTTGGAGATTGTTTTAACCCATAAATAGTCTTCTTTAGCTTGCATATTTTCCCAGTGGTCGCAGCTGTAGAAAAACCCGGTGGAATATCCATGTAAACCTCTTCTTTCAGGTCTCCATGTAAGAATGCATTCTTTACATCCAATTGCTGAAGTTCCCATCCAAGATTTGCTGCACATGATATCAAGACTCGGATAGAGGCCATCTTTGCTACTGGAGCAAAAGTTTCCTGATAATCAATCCCGTAAGTTTGAGTATACCCTTTTGCTACAAGTCTCGCTTTGTACCTATCAATCAGCCCATTAGGTTTCTGTTTCACAGTGAATACCCATCTGCATCCTACTACCTTCCTTCCAGCGGGAAGATGAGTTAACTCCCAAGTGCCATTATGTTTCAAGGCATTCATTTCCTCTATCATAGCATCCTTCCATTTAGGATCACATAAAGCATCCTGCCAAGTGTGTGGAACAGAAACACTAGACAAGGATGACACAAAAGCAAGTGAAGATGGAGATAATGCATTATAAGATACAAAATTTGAGATAGGATGGTTAGTGCAAGAACGTACACCCTTTCTTATAGCAATAGGAAGATCCAAAGTGGGATCAAGAGTAGTACCATTACCGGGCTCAGTTATAGGAGCTGTAGGATCTGCAGGATCTGATTCGAGGTCAGAGGTCTCTGGATGTGGTAAAGTGGTGGTGATATCATCATTTCTTCGTCTAGAATATGTAATCAAATCTGGTATGCCAAACCTATTTAAATCATCCGACTCATTATTCGTAGGTAACGATTTTGAGCTAATGTTTGGAATAGGTATATTCATGAACGGAAGTGATTCACTATCAAGGAGATTGTGATCTGACTCATTTGTTTCATTATCAAGACTATGTCTGTTTATCTCCCCCTGAAGCAAAGAGGAGGAGCCAGGATAGAAGTAAGAAATGGACTCCCAAAAAGTAACATCGTAACTGACGAATACCCGACGTGAGGGAGGATGATAACATTTGTACCCTTTCTGAGTGGGGGAATATCCAATGAAAACACATCTAAGGGCCCGAGAATCAAGCTTATCTCGAGAGGGTGCATGGTTATGAGCAAAACATACACTCCCAAATACCCGAAGAGGAAGTGGATGAGAAGAGGGTGCAGGAACACATGACAATGGTGTTTTGAATTTTAGAACCTTGGTAGGAAGACGGTTGATAAGATAAGCAGCAGTCATAACTGCCTCTCCCCAAAGATATTTAGGAACATGCATGGTTAGCATAAGAGACCGTGCAACCTGTGTTAAGTGGCCAATTTTTCTTTCGGCTACCCCATTTTGTTGAGAAGTTTTAACACACGTAGTTTGATGAATAATACCACATGTGTCCAAATAAGATGTAAATGGACCTCCATATTCAGTACCATTATCACTTCGAAGGATTTTAACAGAGGCATTAAACTGTGTTTGTAGCATGTGATGAAAAGATTTAAAACATCCGAAAACTTCATTTTTTTGTTTCAGAAGATAAACCCAAGTTAATCGAGAATAACAATCAACAAAGACAACAAACCACCTATACCCATCATGTGTAGGATTTCTAAATGGACCCCAAACATCAGTATGAATAATAGAAAACAAGGTAGAACTTCTTTTATTTCTGGGCGGATAGGTTGATCTTTTATGTTTAGCCAATTCACATGGTTCACAGAAAAAATCTTCCTTGTTACAGTGTTTTACTAAAGCGGGAAATAGATGTGTTAAAACACCAAAGGATGGATGACCTAACCGTCTATGCCATTGATACAAGGATTCATAAACAGAATTAGATGACACCTGATAATTTGAAGGAGAAACAGAATTCCCTTCCATAACATAGAGACCATCGACCACTTTACCACTGCCAAGGACCTTGCCTGTCATTAGATCCTGAAATACACAGTGGGAAGAAAAAAAGGTTACTGAACAATTGAGGTTGTCAGTAATACTGTGGATAGATAGTAAATTTGCAGATAAAGAAGGAACATGCAAAACATCTGATAATGGTAATGATGATGAAAGACAAAGAGAGGTGCCCTGTCCATGAATAGGTGCAAGATCTCCATTAGCAACACGTATATTGCCTGTTTTGTCATGATATGATTCCAGAATACTAGAATCTCCAGTCATATGTGCTGATGCTCCTGAATCAATGATCCAAGATGTTGGATATTTATCGGAAGTAAGATGGCAGGATATACCTGCATGAGCAGAATTAGCTGTAGGAGAAGGGGTCTTGATTTGTGACATGAATTGGCGGAAGGCGTTGAGCTCTGAAGCGGTCATCGTCCCTGTTGTAGAGTCAGGCTCGTATTCTGAAGTAGTATGATGAGCATGAGCATTAAAGGAACCCCTACTCATGCCTCTTCCAGATGAGACACCACGGTAACCACCTCGGCCACGTCCACCTCGTCCACGAATTCTGAGATGAGGGTGCAGAATAAAACATGTCTCACAAGTGTGGCCTAATTTTTTGCAGTAGTCACATTGAATAGATCTTTCTCCAATTACAGCTATTGACACATGCTCTGGTTGTTCTGGTTCTGATTGCTGGACACCTTTAGTTAAGAGTGCGGATCGATCAGAAGAGACCATTGGGGTCATACTTTGCTTCCGGCTTTCCTCTAGCCTGACACGACCATAGGCCTCTTCCACAGTGGGAAATGGGACTTGTCCGATAAGTTGATTTTTAATTGAATCATACTCATCCGACAATCCATCAAGAAATTTCATCACTTTTTCTTCAGTGATCATCTTCTGATATTTTTCTTGATCTTCAGCAGTTTTACACTCAAATATAGTGTAGTGTCCCAATTCACTCCATAATGATGTTAGCTCAGAATAATACTGAGCTAGTGTGCAGCTTCCTTGAGTCAATGCCCACATCTTTCGCTTCACCTCAAACCGCTTGGCTACATTCCCGGAGAAGGAATAAGTCCGAGTAAGAGAATTCCACACATCTTCAGCGGTATCAATGAAGATGTAGCTTTTTCGAATATCTACCTCCATGGAGTTAGATAACCATGAACACACCATGGCATTTTCAGAATCCCAATCATCAAAGTTTGCATCATTCTCCTCAGGCTGTTTAGCTTTCCCATTGATGTATTTCATCATTTTATGAGATTTTAGTGCCATTGTGCACGCCTTTGACCATTCAAGAAAATTTTTTCCATTGAATTTAGGACTCACGAATGGAGTACTATGAAACCCCGATTTATTACTCCTTAAAGTAGTAACTTCACTCACGGTAGAATCAGCAGTATCCGCCATCACAAATAATATATATTTATTTGTCTATATATAACAGATGCGTATGACTAATATAATAAAGTTTATATCAGTAATCTGGGTCTGTGTTTCTTTCTTCTCAAATTCACAGCAATAACACAACAAGAACACAAACTAGTTGTAAACCAACAGCAAGAACACCAAAAAATTCAACTGACAGAAAAAACAAGTTCTCAGATTCAAGAAATAATACCACGGTTGGATTCGGAATGATGAGTAGAATAAGAGTCTCTAAAGAAATTTTTCCAAAATCTGCTCGGAAGAGGGCTCACGCGCCGGCGCGTGCGCGCGTGTGGCGGCGCGGCTGCGCGTGCGGCGGCGCGTGAGGGCGCGTGGTGGCCGGTTTTTCCAGTTTTTTTTTTCCTGTGATCTTCTCTTCTCCTGCTCTTTCCAGTGGTATGCTTATATTTGTGTTTGGATGTGTTTTGGTTTTCGAATTTCTGGACAGTGGTGTTTTCTGGACAGTGGTGTTTGACAGACTAGTGTTCTTTTATTTCTGAGCTTCTGATCTTAATATTCTTCTATGCTAAACCTGCTTTGATACCATGATAAATTGTATGTACTTATGAAAGTAGAGAGATTGAGACGAGAAGTAATCAGAAGGAGAGATTTTGTATTGATGTATATATTCTTACATGAGCTATAGATCAGATATATATAGAACAACTAGCACCACAAAGTCTTATGACGGTGCCTAACCCAAGACTATTTAACAGCCCACAACTATGACTATTGACAGCCCACAACATAGACTACTGACTATTTGACACCCACCTAATAGAACTTTTTGTTTATATTTATGCCTCACTCTCCGTTTCTCTCCCTTGAGGACTTTAAGCACAAAGCAACATGGGACATGTGCCTTTTTCATTTTGGTCATGGTTGCGCGGTTGTGATGAGAGGCACCCAGGTATACAACATTTTTTCACTGAAACATTTTATAGCCATACTTCAACGAAGCGTGGAAACAATCAACAACAACAACAATAACAATAATACTCCTCAAAGCATTAGAAAGCCTCACCTCTTTGACAACAACATATGACCCTGCAGGGGATATATTTAATTGTTCCCATACTTGATAAGATAATTGATCCACATCAACCACGGTCATTCCAAGCCAAGGCCGCACAACGGCCCTGCATTAAAAAAACGCAAATCCAAAATAATTTTGAAACCACATGGATAGTGAAAGAATCATTTACAATTATGACAAAAATAGGCTACAAATATGAGGTCACTGTGTCAGCAAAAACATTTCTCAGACACGAGTTCAACCTCCAAATCAGAGACCTACATACCAAGAAACCCAAGTAACCAGCTCACCTATAATTAAGAACTTTTTGAGGGGTACTAACATAAACTTGTTATAATTCATGCATAATAATAAAACAAAGAAGTAGAAACATTGAATAAACCTTTTTTGTAGATCCTATAGGCAACAATGACAAGATTGACATATAAGAAAGTGTCATACCCATATGACTTCCACATGTCCAAGCACGACAGGATTGCAGCAGTAGGAAGTGGATGATTAAAATTTAAGTTAATCCCAACCACATATCCGGCATCCGTAATCAGTGGTCCACCTTCGCAATTCTGATGAAAAAACCTTTGGTCAAATGCTCATCGGAAAAAGAGAGGCTAAAATTAACATATAAAAATCAATTAAGAATATACTAATGTGACTAATTGTTGTAGTATAAGTATCTACCAATAAAATACATATATACCAATAAAATGAAGCCAGCCAAAATTTTATAAGGAATCTAAAGGATAAAGCTTTGAGCAACATATGATAAAAGTTGGTGAAATAACATCGTCACTCTAAATGAAACTACTACAATTGCTCCTTACACAACAAGACCGAGAAAGCATTCTAGGCATTCTCTAGTTAAATACATATATGCTAAAATTTGGCGTACAATTGTTTATGGTGCTATCACATGGAAAACAAATACGATTTGGAATGATTAAATGGAACATGTTCACCAAGACAGGTAACAAACGAAAACACATGCAAAGTGATCATATAGCGAACCACTATCATGTAGGATATCATGCAGGACCAAGCTATCAATGAAAATAACCATTCAAGTTAAGAACTAATCCCCAAAATAAATCTCTTAAATAATTATTTAGGCAATAAAGAATTTTTTCTATTGAAGACAATAAAAAATTGAAAAAAGAGAATACCTCTGTGGCAGAACAAGTAGACCTCAAACGCTCATCACAACCAAAATATGGGTATTCCACATGTAGTTCTCCACTATAATCAAGCAAGAAGCGGGTATCAAAGTTACGACCCAAAGTAATGACATTCATTCCTTCAATAATGTCTGTTTGCCTGGATCTCAAATCTAATACTTTTAGTTCTACAGTGGACTTAACTTTCAGAGTAAGAAGATTGTGATAATAGTCCACGTAATCTTCTTTAGCAAGAAACATTGTTCCATCTACCATTCTTACAATTAGCTGGAAGAAAGTAACACTTGTTAACTTCAAATAACTAGTAAAACAGAAGCAATGACAAAACGTAATAATTATTCGAAAATGAACTAACGTGAAATTCCAAAGTGGAATTCTTTGGTCTCCAAAGGAGTTTTGCAGAAGTCAATATGGTTGCCTCGTTTTCACTTGGATTCCAATCTATAATAAGACCCGAACAATCGATTTTCCTTTCCACACCTAAATTATAAATCAAGTTCCTCATCAAAATAACAACTCTATCTATAAGGAAACTAGTATTAGAAAGATTAACAAATATTATAGAACCTCCTTTGAATTCTAAAATTTAGCTAGCATAAAAACTGTTACAGAGTTAATGATAGTTGGTTACCATAAAAAGAGGAAACAGACACAACTGAAGGCGTTATCTTGGAATAGACACCCCAAAATTTCTTTTTGTCAACACTAGTATCGACATGCTTGGAATCTAAGTAAAAGATCATGAGATTAAAATCCAAATAATTAAAAACAAAGAATGATGACGGAAAGTATATATAATCTAGTGAATGTTACCTTCAGTAGACATTTGAGGGACAATATCTGGAGAAGGTCTAGCATCAACATAGTAATCCAAAATTTCTGCACATAATTGCAATAGTTAAAATATGTTGCTAATGATGATTGAAGTTCACATACTAATAATAATACGAATAACTTAAATTTTGTAAAGACGTATGTGATTAACTAACTTTTTAAAGTAGGAGATTGATCGAATCGAGCATCAAGTGATCTGGTCTCCCTTTCTTCAGGAAACTGAAGACGTAGTTCAGGAGGAGGGGAGTAGGAGTGGCTGATGGGCGAGTAGTAGGAGACGGTGGGGGAGTAGGAGGGGACGATGGGGGAGTAGGAGGCGACGGAGGGGGAGTAGGAGGGGACGGTGGGGGAGTAGGAGGGGCTGCTGGGCGAGTAGGAGGGGACGGTGGGGGAGTAGGAGGGGCCGCCGGGCGAGTAGGAGGGAAAATCCGAGTTCATAACTTAATTAACCCGTTTCATAAAATCATACCGCCCCACCATTAATGAATAAATAATCGAAACTCACAAGTCACGGCTGGTGAATAAATCATGCAAATACGCTATTACTTTTTTTAGCAATACACAGATCGATTTGGTTGATAAGGTACCTGAAAAGAATGCTGAAGAGATCGTCGGAGTTGAAGGCAGTACCGTGACAATTACTACTTCTTTGCCTACGTTGGTTAATCTAGGCACGGTTTATACCAAAGTACAATTTATCAATATCAATATTTAATCTTCAATCATCGAATTTATATTCCAATTTTAAATAGCATTTTTATTATTCATAGGTTATTAATAAAAATTTGAACTAATTTTAAATTTTAATCAATTTAATAATATAAATTATTTCATTACATATATACAAGGTTGTAAAAATCGGAAATCGGACCAACTCGGTTTTGGTCCATAAAAATGAGTAATCGGAAACTCGGCGAGTACTCGGAATGAGTACTCGGACTACTAATCGGATATTGTTTTTTAACTTTTTTTTCTCATAATTTATATGTATTTATTCTAATTTTAGTGTACATGTAACAATAATATTAATATTACTAATAATATTATTACAACCCTGTTAACAAGTAATAATATTAATATTACTAATAATATTTATTCTAATTTTAGTATACATGTGTCCAAGTAATAATATTAATATTACTAATAATATTAAAATGTGATATAAGTGTATGTATAGAATCTTTGAGAGAAATGACTTTTAATTGGGCCGAATCTAGATTATAACTATAGTCTATAAGTTGAGCAATAAAAATTATATTTTAGTACTTAGCAAAAAAAAAATTTAGTCAAACCCGAGTTTGACCCCGATTACTCGGAGTCAACCAGAGTCTTGACCGAGTTATAACAAAAACCGGTTTTTGGTCCGATTAGTCACTACTCGGATCGGTTTAGGGGTCCAAAACGAGTACTCGGCCCGAGTTACTGATTTTTACAACCCTGCATATATATATATATATATATATATATATATATATATATATATATATATATAGGCCTTTGCTCCATACAAAACACTCTTATATAACAAACAACAAAGAACACCTTAGATCTATTAGATCCTTTGGCCCCGCCAGGGGCACCCAATACAAAAAGTTATTATTTTTTTACCCTCTATCAATTTTGGAAAAAAAAATGAAAAATACTGTTCACCTGATGACGTTATCATGACTGATGACGTCATCAGGTGAACACTAAATTTTCAATTTTTTTTTTGGCTTGTTTGCTAGAGAGTAAAAAAATAATAATTTTTTGTATTGGGTGCTATAACGGAATTCTTAAATTATATTAGATATGAGGTGTTATTTATTGTTTGTTATATAAGGTGATTGCTATGGAGTGCAACTCTGTATATATATATATTGAATACTAGCTTATAAAATGTACGGGGATTTCTTTTTTATATGTTACAAATTTCAATTTTTTATTAGCTTATAACTCGTGTAACCCGTGTAATTTTAATTTTAATAATTTAATACTAACTTATAATCCGTGTAATGCACGATTCGTTTTTAGTATTTATAATTATAAAAATTATATTATCAAACAAAATTTTCTTAATATTTATATATTAATTAAAATTTATTTATATTGAATTTGATTTTTATCAGATAAATTTAAATATTTTATTGAAGAAAATAAAGAAGTCTTAAATTTGAAAGACTAAGAGAAAAAAAAAACAAATTTGAGTATAAATATATATATATATATAAAAAATTATTACTTATTAGATTTCACGCGATCAATTTATTATTTTTACTCAATCTTAGTTCTAAAAATCAGATTCAAACGAATTTACAGACTCAACAAATCATCTTTAATTTAATGATAATTTAACAATTATTATACAACTGAAAGTACTCGGAAATTGAAGAGAAAATAAAATTACAAATTTTTTCAATAAGAATTATATTCAATTTTAAAAATCTATTAATATTTGGTTTAGATTATTAACATTTACTTTTTCATATTTATATTTAAGAGAAAAAGGAATCTTACGAAAGTTTCCTGAGATATTTTAAAAAATAAGGTTTAAAATTTATTGGGCCCGCATGGCTAAATAATAATATTTTAAATAAATTTTGATTTTACAAAAATGCCCCCATATTTGCATATAAACTTGCATATCTTAGGGATGTAATCCTACTATAAATCAAATAAGCTTACTTTCAAATATTAAATCAAATCCTATTAAATTTAGAAGACTTGGTTATATGTGGTTTAGATTATTAAGTTTAGTGTGATATTTGAATATATTACTACTATCAATTAAATAAATTTTTTAATATTAGATCGGATCACATATATCTATCTTAAAATTCAACAGCCCATTTGACCTACAAAAAACTGGATAAGATTCCTTTCCGCTTATTATATACTAACTTGGCTTTATAAATTATTAAAATAATTTTTTTAATTTTTTGAATTGTAATCTTTTAAATTTGTAAATGTAAAATTATCATTATATTTTGATTTCAATTGTTTAAATTTTTAATGATAATAAAAGTTGAACATATGCATTTTCTTTTACACATATTTATCTCCGTTCATGTTAAATCACATTTTGGATATTTATATTTTTAAAATCAATAAAAAAAATTGTGATTATTTGTTTAGTCATTTATAATTTTCCTAAATTTAACTTTCATAATTTTAGTTTAATATTTGTTTCTGTCATATCAAGCAATTTTTTGACAAATTTTTTAAAAATTTCAAACATGTTATCAATAGTAAAAAAAATTTCAACAATATTTTTAATTTTTTCATATTAGTTATAGATGCATTAATTTTTAATTATATTACGTTTACTTTTCTAATTTCGTTTATTTTGTTACGATCTAATTATTTTAAATTATTGTATTTTACAATTTAAGTTTAATAATTTTTGAATAATTGAAATTATTGATATTCATTAATATATATAAAACTTGTTTTGGTATATTAAATATTACTTTTTTAAAAGAGTATTCTTAATTTATGAATTTTTTTATTGAAAACTTTTTTAGCTAGTAGCATGGATCCTAAAGACCACACGAATTATAACAAACAATAAATTAATTGTTTTAGTAATTTAGTTATTACTTTCTTAGTTAATAATTAACAATTTTTAATTCAATTTTTTTTTGAAAATTTATGATTTTCAATTATATTATACAATAAATTAATTGTTTTAGTAATTTATGTTTTTGTTGTAAACATGTATATTTGATACGATTTTTTTATTAATATTTAGTTGTAATTTTTTAATTACGTTGTATATTTAATTTGTAATTTTTTTACATTATGTTAGTAACTATAATTTTAGATCTATTTAACTGATAATTTAATTAAATATTTTAGGTCATTTTTAATGAGAATGAGAAATTTTATTTATTATTATTTTTTAATAAAAATTTCATATACATCAGGAGTTTATTTTAAATATTTCAGCACCTATTTACTACATAAATATTTATGTTTTAAACTAATTTACATTGATCATAATTAATATAATAATATATACTTCACTTAGGAATCTATTTTAAATTATTTTTTTACTAAATATTTACCCAATTTTGTTTTTTTTTAAAATCAGTTTTAAGTTTTATCTCTCATGATAGATATATCATATGTAATTTTTAGATTTTTTAAGAAGGGTTTTGGCATGCATCATATATGGTATAATTTTGTTCTTTATTTTATTAATTATTTTTTTAATTGTTTAGATAAATGATATATTATTTAATATTTGTGATGGAGGGTTTATACAAGTGCTCTGGTGTTCATTATAAAAATATTGCTTAGATAAACCATCAAAACCTCCCTACGCCAAATTATATAAAGGAAGTCATTTACACCAATTATATATATAAGGGAATTTGTATAATATGTTCCAAATTAATGGGCCAATTTATAAATATGTCCCATCATGTTAATATATTAATTATATGTCTCGTTATCAGTTTTTAAGTTAAATACATATCAATATACCCTTGCTATATTAATTAAATACTATTATAAATACAATACAATTTTTTAATTTTAACCACTGAAAAAGTTTTTTTATTCGGCCGGGGCAATTTTTAATTTTGACCACTAAAAGTTATTTTTTTTTACTTTGCTTAGAAAAGGCCCCGCAAGTCTGTTCACGGTTCTACCTGAGATTATCCCCTTGGACACATTTTTCTCTTTAAATTAATCAAATCACTTTAAATTAATCAAATTATTTTTTTATTAGACATTATATCTTAAAATAATTTTGATAAAAAGGGGTATACTGATCTTTTTATGTTAAAATTTGAATAAAAAATTAAATTAGGACATATTATAAAAAACCCCTTATATATAAGAAGTTATTACTTTGAAGGTTTCTTTATGGAATGAAACAACTCGTAGTATGGGTTAGGGATGGCAAAAAAAACCGACCCGATGGATACCCGATCCAATTCGACCCGATTGGATCTTACCGAACCCGATTTTTTGGATTTGGATTTGGATTTGGATTTGATTTTTAAACCCGAAAGAGTTTGGATTTGGATTTGGATATTAACTATATCCAACCCGATCCAAACCCGAAACCCGAAAACCCGATCCAAACCCGATCCAAACCCGAAAAAAACCCGATATATAAATATATATATATATATATATATATATATATATATATATATATATTTATATATATAATATATTTATATATATATATATATATTTACTAAACCCAGCCCATATACACTAGGCCCAGCCCATTTACACTAAACCTAATACCCTAAAATCTAAATCACTAATACTCTCAGTCTCTCACATTTGTCTTAGTCTCGCCTCTCTGACTCTGTGCTCTCTGAATCTCTGTCTGCGGCGAATCTCTGCGGCTGAGTCGGCTGACCATTTACACGAAGACGAAGACGAAGTCACGACACTATAGGTATTTTCTGTTTTAGTTTCTAATTTTGTAATCAGTTGGTGACTTGGTGATTTATAATCTATGAATAGGTGAGACATCTCTAGGATATGCAACTATCTATAATGACATGGAGGTGGAAGATTCGTGTTTAACTCGGGAGGTAAATCATAGTACTTGCAATTTGTTTTGGAAATTTTATGGTTTAATAAACTGACTAGTTTTTGCTTGTATCTGCCATGTAGCTTTGAACCTGTCAAATGGAACTGGTAAGGTAAGCTGCAGCTCTTTCTTCTCTTCACCTTTTTATTCTTTATTGTCAGCTTGATCATTGTTAATCAGGCTTGTATATTACCTGTGATTAACAGCAATATGCTTATGAAAGTGCTGGTTGCATGGTTATCAAACTTTTAGCGAAGGAAGATACAATCTGTTAGGACCTAACTGAACTAAAAAATGTCAAGGGTAGACTATTTGGGAGAGTACGAGGACATTTGATCAACCAAAACCATGGGATAATCTTGTGCAACACAAACTGAGTATTCCCAGATATGCTTTCACTGGTTGTCTACTCTGTATTGTTGGCGTCAAGTTACAAGATCATATTCTTCTGACACGTCCATATCCTGAGATAATTTTAAGACGATTGCACAGAATATATACAATGCACTTTGGCAATCTCTTAACATCATATATATATAAAGACACCAAATGCTATGCTGCATAAGTAAAGCATCATCAAGTACCCTTTCTCATTCTGTCATTGCTATAATATTATTCAAATTTCTAATCTTGTGCGATTTGTCTTTAGTGCATGAAGCGTTCATGATATCAAAGTCTGTTGATTCGTAATTCTGCTGTCTTTTGTGGATGTAGCATGTCAGTTTTATAATTTTGTTTTTGAAAACAGCAGCTAAAGAGTTCATCTTTAAATTCAGCTAAAGTTGGTAATGTAGTCAAGTACCATTTCTTGCTCATTTTCAGGGTTCAAATGGAGGTGCAGGCAATGGAACCAGACCTTTGAAGCAGACCTTTGAAGCTGATCAGTAGGCTAGGAGGCTTATTTCTGATGTTTTTTACATGTAGAATTATTCACACTTGTATTTTCATTTTTGTCCCTAGCTAGTGATATTTAGAGTGGTGTAATTTGGACATATTTATTTTTATGTTTTTGGAATCTGAATATTTATTTGTAATTTTAATTTTATTTTTTATGAATTTTTTATGTAATTCGGGTTTGGATAAACCCGAACCCGATCCAAACCCGATGGATCGGGTTTGGATTTTGAATATTCAGATCCAATTGGATTTGGATCGGGTTTGGATTTGGATTTCATATTCGGGTTTGGATTTGGATATCACAGGTATCCAACCCGATCCAACCCGTTGCCATCCCTAGTATGGGTCTAGCAAACCATCAAAATTTCTTACACCTATCAAATCTATACAATACTATTATAAGCGAAAGAGGGTATAATTGGTTAGTTGGTTGGTTGATTAACGCCTTCCAAAAAAATTGTTAACAACTTCCTAAAAATAATTGTTATAAGCAAATTAAATTGATCACCCATAATAAATAAATAGATTAACAAAATAAATAAATAAATAAATTAACAAAATAAATAAATAAACACACGCGTCTCAGCTGAGTTTAAAAGTCTGCCTAAAGTAGAACTCCTAACGGAAAGAAGCACACACAATCTCTAAAACTTTTGTCCCATCAAAATTCATGTATCACGTCGATGCTCACAACATTGAGGCTTCACAGATTTGTGATTCAGAATCTCTTGCTATGCTTACGTATTCAGAATCTCTTGCTATGCATACTTATTCAGGTACATATTCAAAAGTTTTGGTATCTCTCTTTTCCGTACTTCAAATAGCTTGAATTGGTTGTGTTTTAAAATTTAACCTCTATGTAGTACCCTTTGCATCCTAAACAGTGGATTGAGTTTGGTAGGTTGAGTTCATACAACAACCTGTTTGATTAATTGTCTTAGTGAAAAACAAAGTAAAATTTTGTTAGGAAAAATATACATGACACTGTCTTATACTATGTATATGTCACTACCTTATGCTCTGATTTGTTTACACTTTACTAATCCTATCCAAAACCTTTTGTTGCATCTATTTATTTACGTAGATTTTGAATACAGGGGAGAAGAAATACAAAAATCTAGAATAATTTGATGAATTGTTTCAGAAAATAAAAAAATACAAGTTTTCGTCGTAGAAACTGATTAATTATTTGGTAATACAACTTGAAACTATATGTAGTCAAATGTCCTTGAATACGTATAATTGGTTATTTATAACTCTGTTAACGAACTTAAACTTTTGGAAAAACAATATTATAGATAGAAGCTATAAGAGATCTTATTGAGACAGATAGCTACTTGCACCACGAGTTAGAAACATTTAACCAGTGTCCACCCTAAGAACAATCCGGCACCTACAACACTCTTCCAAAACAAACATAAGCGTGTAGTTGGGAACATTACATCCCAGATGCCCTTGCTTGAAATGCTTACCCTTCATTGCCTTCTTTCGGATCTTTTGATTTTTTGATAGGCATCTATGGCAACACCAATGGAAAAATATCGGATAGTGAATGGTTTTTGTTGTTCTTTATCTGATAATACAAGTTTTGCAACTACGGAAGCTATATTTATAAGCAAAAAAATCAGATGCATGTGTGAAAAAAAGCTTGCCAGCATGTTCTTTCTCAGCATATGTGTGCTTTGCTGAAATCTCCGCTCCACATACTATTTAAAAGATAGAAAGAAACTACAAGCATAATTTTTTATATTCATTAAGGCATTTCTGTCTCAAAAGCACACAAATGATTCCCGTATAATATTTAATAGAATGAAGTTGGGTTTTAATATATGTTTTGTCTAAAGAGCACACAAATATTCCCTACAAAACCTTTAATAGAATGAAGTTGGTTTTCCTTTAGTGTCAATTTATTTATAATTTTAGATTTTTTCCCTCGGTGTTATGAATTGTAGTCCAGTTCGAGTTTTGTAATGAGGTGTATAGGCTGAATCTTGCTTGCACGCGAATTATATGACACTAGGCACATGTGTGCAATTTTTTTTAATATTGATGCGAAGGTCACAAGCACCATATATTTTCAAGTAGGGAACTGATAAACACCTTTTTTCAGACTAATATATTCTTATTAAAACTTCAACATTATCGTTATAGTTAACTTTTTTTTTTTGCAAAAATCGTTATAGTTAACTTTAAATATGTTACAGATTTGAAATTCAAGATAGGACAATAGATTCACTTGGTATTCCCTGAAGGTATAATGAACACGCTAGCAGCACTCATTAAGTGTTCAAGGTAGAAACTGATTAATTATTAGTTAATACAACTTGAACAGCTACGAAAATAAAAGGAATGGACTACGAATATTATTGCTTCGTTACTCCACTACTTCTATATTTTCATTGTAGGAATTCTTTAATGAGTCAGACCAAATATTGAGTGAACTTTTAGTATAAAATCCATGTTATGTTATAAATTATATTTGTTCGACTTTATTTTGAAATTTAGGTACTTTTACTGTTATCCATTTTCTTATATAGGTGTGTACACGCTCTTAGACTCTTAGTACAGTTATATGATCAGTGGTTTGGAAAGTTTAATATTTATGTCTACAATTGTTTCATATTTATGACTTGGAAGTGTTGCTGGTATTTGGCTCTGCAATTCTTCAACCGTTACCAGTATTTTCCTTTGCAATTTATCAGCTATTGCTCTTAGTGTAGAAAATAATATGGATAATAACTTAATGTCGAATTAATATATTGCCTTTGCAATTTATCAGCTGTTGCTCTTAGTGTAGAAAATAATATGGATAATAACTTAATGTCGCATTAATATTGTACATTTCTTTGATATTTATTTCTCTGCTGCTTGGTGTTCTTCATTTGTGTATTTTTTGTTTATCTACATATTGTCAAATACTAGAGAGTTGTTTGCATGTACTTGGTTTCTATGCTTTAACTTTAGAAGGGCGTAGTTAAATAGATGACATTCATAGCTGATGAGCATAAGTTAGTCAAGAAGTGGAAGGCTAGGCGCGTAAACAACAAAGTCGCTAACACGGAAAAGGAAAAGTGATAATTATTTAGAAGTTACAACAAAATTCCTTCAACTGGTTATTGCAAGTCTGTTGTGTTACATCTGGTTGCTTGGAATGCATTTAGGTTAAAATCGGATGAAATTAAAATTTATTGTTCGAGATTTGTTCATATTCGATGGCACCAATTTAAGCATATGGTCATTGTTTCGATTTTAATACGAATGCTCGAGGTTTATTCATGTCACTCATTTTCTTTTCGTTAAATTATTTTAGAATAGCCTCAGTTTGCAAGGCATTGATTGAAGCAGGATTTGTAATCCCTGAACTGACATTTTAGAGTGCGTAATATAAGACACCCAGAACAAGCCTTATTCTGTACTTTTGGATAACACATTTTCAAATCATTTAACTGATCTATCGGTGTATTCACTGTTGCAATATAAGTGTCCATTAGTAAATGCCTAAGACGTTACTATTTTTATTGACGTTAGTTGATATATGATATAGTTTTGTATACACTGAAAGTAAATAACATGTTTAATGGTCTTTGGCAGCATAATTTGGAAAGTCAAGAAAAGTTCTATACTGAAGCTGGTTAGAGTTATCAGAAAGAAATAGTTGAACTAATCCCCAAAGAAATTTCTAAAACTGAAAAGAAGGGGAGGAAGAACAAAGCAAAGAAACCTTCGATTGTTGTGAACCATGGGCCAGAACCAGGAAAGCCAGTTGATCTCTCAAGGATGCGCCAAATTCTCTTAAAGCTCAAGCACAATCCAGCTCCCCACATGAAGCTACCTCCAGCAAAACCCGGGAAGGATGCCCAAAGTGGCTCATCATCATGCTACCGTTGCTCCCACCAATTCGGTGGTCTTTGCAGGTCATGGGCCTTGAGAGCAGTTCTTTGGACGAATCAAAGTAGGGTGAAAAGGTAATTAAACAAATGATTAATTTGTAGAGCTGCCAGGCATTGTCATTTTCTCTGTGTTTGTAATATATCAAATTTAGCACCCATTGGGTATCTTTTGTTTGGTTTTGTGGTTCTGGTGGAAAATAAAAGGGTAGTAACATTTGGAACTATATAAATTTCAGATTCTCTGTTTAGTGTCCATTGATTATAAAATTAAATTGGAGTTGTTGCATTGAAATAAGGTCTTGGCATTCATTTCCCTATCCAATATCAATATGTAATTCATAGCTACTAGCAGCTCATTTATGGCATCTTCAGCCTTCACTTTGCAAAATACAATGTTTGTAACAAACGAACACTAAACCTAAATTTGCAAAAAATTCACTGAAGAAAACAAGCGAAAATATCCAACATAATTGCACGTGTTTTCGAGAAAATGTTACTCCAATAAATTAATAATAAATAGATGAAAGTTGCACAACAAATACATTAAAAAAAACTAAGCTACCCCGTGCTTTATAGGCGAAAGGGGTATCTATACTATTATACTAAAGTCGAAAGATTGAAAGTGTGTCGGTTTGGTTTTCGGTATGGTTATCCTAATTATTAATAAATAATAGTAATCACATTATATTACAAAAATAGCAACTCAAAAAGCTAATTACGAATGTTAACGTAATTATATTCCGAGTAAAATTCCTCCACCCGTATCGTGCATCTTCTTGGAATTTTTTTTTTTGCTCTGCTTCAACAACTCGATTACCCATCTTTTCCAAAGATTTCGATACCACCAGCGTCAAAAGTCTGATCACCCAACTAAGCCAATAATCAATTAGTTGTTGAATCAAGATACTATCCTAATTAATAAATAAAAAAAATAATATAATTAACGGTAAGTAGTCGATTGTCTTTTCAAATTAAAATGCATTACTTTTTAATTATTAGATATTACCTTTTATAAACACCTAAATTTATCAATTATACCATATCTTTCAATCATTAATATATACCCAAAAATATTGTATCATACTTAATTAGTAAATAAGAAAATAATATAATTAATGGTAAGTAGTTGATTGTCTTTTCAAATTAAAATATATTACTTTTTAATTAATAGATATTACCTTTTATAAACACCTGAATTTATCAATTGTACCATATCTTTCAATTATTAATATTTCTTTTCTAATCAAAACAAGTTACCTTTTAATTTAAAATGTAATCTTCCAATCATTAATATATACCCAAATATATTCTATCATATCTTCCAGTCATTAATTAAATATATTAAAAACCTATATACATTTATAATAAGAAAATATGATTATAATTGTTTTATTTTGGTGCAACCAAACAACGAATAATGATCATTAGATTTTTAGTAAAATAAATAAGAACAGTTGGATGCTATGATAATATATATTATATATTTTAATTACTCTACGAAAGATCGAAGTTTCAAATCCCGTCAATATCATATTTAATTTAAAAATTTCGCACACAATTCTTCCTACGACTCTTTCTTCTACGATTTTAGATATATAAAAACTAAATAATTAGAAAAACTAAATAACTCAACAAATAAATTAATTTAGAGAAAAAACTTATAACATGACATATATAGGTTAACAATATTATAAACTTAAAAATTCCTATAAAAATATTGATATCACCAACATATTCTACTGCTTAAAAGAAGTAAAACTTTTTAAAATAGGATATTGTAGGATTTTAGTAGGAATTACACACTTAAAAAAATAATTTTAATTAAATATTTATTATATTCTTAAAATGCATAACAACAAATTTAAAATTAACATTAAATTAACAATATTTTTTTATATCTTGTAACTAAGTTCGGAACATAAATAAATTTAAAATTAATAGAAAAAATTATTAAAAATAATTAAGATTTTATATTAAATCAAATATTTAATATATATATATATATATATATATATATTAATAAATAATAATAATACATGACCGCCCGTGCTTTGCACGGGTTATAGGCTAGTATAGGATATAATTAAACATGTAAATAAGTCATATCAACACCATATAACTCAAATTCAGCATCCTACTTTTTTTCTTGGGATATTTACAAAAATATATATGTTTTTAACTTTCTTTTACTTTTTTACTATCATTAACTTCCTTGTTATTTTCCAGTTATGCACCACGAGATTGTAGAAGGGGGGTTGAATACAATCTCAACTAAATTCTTTCAAAATGATGACGCATAGATCAAACTGTTATAAAAACAAAAAGAAAACAAGATAAACAAATTATCTAATCATACATACAACACGAGATATAAAAAAATCTCATGTGGGTTGGCTTGAAAGCTTAATCCACCTGATGGTTGTATTTGAAGATAATTCTCTGTGCAAAAATACACAGCTGCGGATTACAAAGTTTTGGTGTTTACAAGAAAACCTAAAGCTATCAGCCTTGTGATCGGTGTTTTCTTCTCTACTAAAACTATGCTACTCATACAACTTATTAAAACTATATGAAGACAAGTAAAAGTTACATGAAATGTGATGATACATTTCTGGTATAACTTGTCACACACACATTCTCGAAGTGGTAACCATTTCTGGAATTATCTTGAAAGTCTTCTTTACTTGATTTGGACAATCCCAGCATGCTTCAAGTCAGTGTATGTTTCTTTCTTCAAAAGTAACTAAGTTCTTGAAATGACTTAGCTTCCAAGCCCACGTGATACTTTATGCACAAGATCTTTTTGCTTTGGATTTCTGTCTTTGAAAGTAACTTTAATCAAAAAGATAATCCTTTTTGAAAGTTAATTAGCTTTTCTGCTTATTGAGTTGTGCTTGAACTTCACAGATATAACTACTGATCCTTATGCATTCATCAAGATATCCTTTGAATCTTTCAGTAGAAATGTAATCATGTTGGAGGTTGCTTCCACTCTTATTGTTGCCCTTAAAGTCGGATAAACAGTGACTGATTGCACCTTTCATTTGGAAGATTTTGAGCCTTCAAATATTTACAATTTGACTCCCTACTCGTAACATCCTCTGTGTAAATGATCACTGTCTATAAGTCATGGGTTGCAAAGTAATTCTGGGTTCAATCTTCATTCGATATGTTCCATTAGAGAACTCTGTAATATTGTGGAAACAGGTTGAGTTCTCGAACAGATAAATCTTGAGTTCTCAAATGATGATTTTTCGAATAGTTCCTTAAAGCAAGTTCTCGAATGACTTCTTGAATATCCTTCTGAGAGGACTTCTCAATTAGTGCATGTTGCAGACTTCTCGAATAGAGCAATCTGAATTCTTCGAATTAGGACTTCTCGAATAGTTCATTTTACAAACTTCTCGAATAGAACAATCTGAATTCTCGAATTAAGACTTCTCGAATAAACCCTTTGTGTAGAGTTCTCGAATGACTTCTCGAACTCTTCTTTCCTTGATTTCTCGAACTTACTTGCATGGTATTAACAAACTCTCTTTTGATTACTGATATCTGACTTTAGCATCTCCAGGCTTGTTACTGAGATAAATCCTAACTGTATGTAGAGTTTCATCCTTAAGATATTGCTATAGTTGATCTGCATTTTAGTTTGCTTCCTGATTTGTTTATCAGCTTCGATTCCTTGATTCATTTTCTCTCTTGTGGTATTTGTTATCATCATCCATATGCATGCATGTCTCAACAATCTCCCCCTATTTATGACTCCAAGAAGAGAGGCATAAATCCAGAGATTGATGATAACAAAAACCACTCTTCAGATTCTCCTTTCACTAGGACAGAAAATTTTGATCAAGCTTCCTTGACACAGTTTCTGAGTTGTACTAACTTCACTTTGAGTACTAAAAGCTGCTCCCCCTATATCTGGCATCCATTTCTGAGAGTTGTTCTGTTCCCTTAATTGCTGGCCTTCTGAGAGTTAGCTCGAAAACTTCGTCTCCCCCTCTAAAAGAAGACTCTGAACTGAACTTAATTTCTCCCCCTTTTTTGTTATCAGCAAAAAGTAAAATGATCAAAGTGATGTAATACCTCAGCAGAATCAGAGAAAACAAAAACTGTTGTCTCTCATCTCTCTGTTTTTGCATCAGGATCTCATCCTGGCTCACTGCTCTCAACTCACCTTCCCTTACTAAAGGGGTACTCAATCTCTCCTTTTGCTCTCCTGGAAGAAATAGGAGACCACTCTTATCCACAACTCACCTTTTGCCCTGGAGCAACCAGGCCTCTCCTGTTTTTCACTCTCTTCCCTCAGTCCTAAATGAAGATCATGAGATCTCAAGAAGATTGAAGATAAATAAATGTTAGCATTGCTGTATCAGACAGAGATTAAAGGTTTAGTAAAGTGCTTCAAGAGAAAGCTCAGTGAGCTAAAAAATTGAGTGTTGGCTTCTTCATGAATGAAGATGAAGAATCAAGATGGTTCGGAGGTGAAAAAAAAAATTCAGTTTCCAAATTAGGTATCCATGAGTGGGGCTGAATCTTCTCATTTATAGAAGATTCATCAACTTGAATTTGAGAAAAAAAAAATAAGAGTAACTTGTGTGTGCTCCCCCTATGTCCATGCAACTTGTACTAACGCCTGGCTAGATGACAAGTGTTATAGGTTGCACAAGTGTGTCCCTTACCCTCAATGATTGTGTTCCTGGTTGGGAACTTGTTTCAATAGTTAAAGTCTGTTGAGAGACTAAAACTAGAAATGTGGATGTCCGTATTAATCACTATGCCTTTTTGGGAAGACATAAGATGGCTAGGCTGGTTTTACACACCCTCACCTTCCTTATTCTTGTGGTTTCTTGATGTTCACCACTTCCCTCACCCTTACTTTCCTCCTGGACACTCCCCTCAAGTTAAGATTTACAAGGATGATCAACTACAGTTTGTTGAGAAATTGTAGAGGGGGTTTCAGAGATGAAAAGTATGAAAGTATGGTGTGCTGATTGGGTAGAGAATCTGGGGGACATTCCAGCAATTCTCATTTCAGCAGAATAAGGCAAAGATTTTAGGACAAGAACTGCTGATTAAAAAAAAATGAACTCGATACCTTAGCTAGGTGAACTGCTGTAAGAGCCTTCTCCATATGAAGAAATAATCTCTTAAGCAGGATGCAGAACACCAATTGTCTTGAGTGAACAAATCGGCATTTTGCTTGGAGCTGTACTTAGGAAAAGAAACAAATTGAAGAGAAAGTTATGAATATTCATTGAAGTATGTGCAAAAATGTTGTGCTTAATCCTAGTGCCATAGTTAGTCAATTTGAAACATGAGTTCAATCAGCAGAAATACTTGATCGTGAGTTTAGAATTAACCAATAAGACCTGTTGTGAAATAGAGTACAAACCAGTTATCTCTAATTAAGTTCTAATTCTAAGTAAGTGACACATGGCATATGTCAGAATCATAGAACTTGATTGATGCAACCACCAGGCTTGCTGTGGGTACACCATTACTCCATCATCATCATCCTTTGTTGTCAGTTTGAGTCATGTAGATTACTGCAATTTAGACACAAAACTATGCAACTGTGTAGCTATTAAAGCTCATTGCTAGGGTTAGATGGTAAAGTGAACTTAGAATTAAAACATCAGGAACAATGTCTAAGTTATTATATCTATTCAGTCTGATCCAGATGAGATCTAAATATTCTGATTAGATTAAAGATAACTGAATGAAATGTGTGTCAAATCACAGTTAGATCAGAAAAATCGTGTAAGTTGAATTAATAAAGCTAATTTGCAGATATTAGGTTATTAAAACAACTTTGGTGATTCAAGCACAGTCCAACGTAATCTTATCTAAATATTCTATGAAAGACGAGATACAATCTACTTAGCAACTCGTTCTAAAGAGACATGCAAATAGATCAAAAGTGTAAGAACCCCAAATTTTGGATATAATTAAAACTTTTTATTATGTACTGAGGTAATGGTGAATAGTGATTACGACTATGATATAACGATTGAGATAATGAATGAAAAGAATAGATTTGGATTCAAATGTTTAGGTGCCATGAAGAATACTATTGGTTGACACTTTAGATAAGAATTATCTATCTCCTAGGGAATTGAGATTTGATAATTCTAAAGGAAAAGATTATTCTTATGTCATCCAAATCGATATCTGTTATTGGTCCAGTGGGTCCGTAAAAAGGTTAAGGAACGATCGAAAGAGATCAGGGACAATTGTACAACCCTAAGAGGATGAGTAAAGAAAAATGGATGAATAGTGATTTTGGGTAGACATAGTAATATTATTAGACGACGCGATATATAAGTACCCGGAATGAAATTCTGAGTTCGTATTAGTGATCCAGGGGGAAAAAGAGTGTATGTAAAAGCTGTCGGATTCTAAAAATAGAACTTTTATTTTCCTCGAGATTTCCCTGGACACTGAAAGACTTAAAGAATTATTGAAGGTATTTAAGGAATATAAGTTCAAGAATTATTAAGGAGAATTGAAAATGATGGTATAATTATTATTACGGTTTTCGGTAAAACCCTAACTAGAAACGATTGAGTTATTCGTCCGAACGATCAATGAATTGAGCAATAAACGGACAAAGAAACGAGCAGAGAACCAAGATGCAAGTATGTGCAAGTGGATGAGATCAAGTAACTAAGTAGTTACAAGAATAACTAGCAAGATTAGGAAGCAACCAAGTACTTAGCATCCCTTTCTCATCTTACCACTTAAACAACAACATTGGTCCATCCAAAGACATCATCCATGACATCACACCTTTAATAAAGCAACCTTGGATGAGATATTATCCTAAAACATCACTTTATGCATCATTATTCAAGAAGCAACCAAGCAAGAACACAAAACTCTCTCCCTTATACACCATTCGACTTTTTCATAATTCCAAGGGGGAAATCCCACTTCCAACCATCATTTGATCTTGCAATTTTTATGGTGAGTCCTATAATTCAAGAAACTAATCTATTAGAAATTTCAAGCCCAAATTCCTTTGTTTCCATTTTCAAAAAAATCAACAAAGTGGAGGGTGAATAGTGTTCTTATGAACTAACCTTTGATTTTTATGTTTCTTTTGATTGATCTAGCTAGCTTAAGGTCACATAAGGATAGATCAAGGCTTGATAAGGCTATATCACTCTCTAAGGAAGGTAACAAGCTCAAAAACCCTTGGTATCATTTTGAGATTATATGAGTTTTATGGATGATTTAGTGTTAGTATGCTATGTTATGCTTAGATCTATGATATTAGTTAATTATGGTTGTTGTTTGGATTGTGATCCATGAGATGGTTGAGATGAGATGTTGTTAGACTAGTCATGATGTTATCATGTGTTATAATGGATGGAGTGTAGTGCTTGATTGATTCACGGTGATGTGAAAACTTTGGAAATCGTGTAAACATAGCCGTCGTAATGCCCGATTTTCGATAATCTTTAAAAACCGTGCATCACAGTAGCATGAACTCACTGTCCAGGGTTGTATTTTGCCATGATAAGATAGATAATGTTCCAAGCTTCGTTTTGATATAAAGAACATGTGAAACGGACTTACGGTTTAGGAGTTATGGCCGATATACTAAAAGTAGTTCGAAACCGTAAACGAGAATTCGTAACTGAAATTGAACCCTCGTAAAATATGTAAGTCAGTGGCGAATCTTGGTAATTAAATACTAGAGGTAATAAGGAAGGTGTGAGAGAAAACCTCATGTGAAACGGATTGTTTTCCGATTTTATAAAAATGTTTGAATCAAAGTTAAACGCGAACGAACCCCTAAAAACCCGCTTGGTTATAACTTTGGTAAAACACTTAGAAAACGAACGATAAAACTCGAGGTATAATCTCGGTTCGTAATCGATCGTATTTAGAACTTATAAGACTTAAGTATATACCGACTGTGGGTATGATGACATGTCGTAATAACGAACAAATGTCGGATCGTATCAGTAATAAAAAGAGTTACACTAAAAGGTGTATAACGAGATAATTCGAAAACGTGTTTCGATTTTAGTGAAGTTATACCTAGACTTTTAAAACGTGTTAAGTGGTTAATCTCGAATGTTCTGATTGTTTTTAGATCATCCAGCAGACCCAGGACACGTTATCTCCACCCACACCCGATTACCAGGCAAGTGTTCAAAACTTTGAACCTGTTGTTGTGATTATATATATATATATATATATATATATATATATATATATATATATATATCTGTGTGTGTGTGATTGCCATCTTACATATGCCATAGCATGCATGCTATTGTAAAATTAGTTTATGATACCTGTTCCCTGAATTACTATTGGCTTATAGACTAGATACGAATTATCAGTTATAAGCCGGATTGTTTTGGTAAGACCCTTAGCGAAGGGCATATGATGTTCATTCTTAAATATAGACCGGGAGTCGGTATTTTGAGATATAGATAGTCGTGGAAACCCGGAGGGATTCCAACGACATATTACTATTTATCTAAGGAATGTTATTATTAAATGTTATTTATATTTCCATAAAGTATCAATTACTTGAAATCTTTCGAGGAATGTTATTCGAGTATTATCTCAGTCGAGAGATATTAAATGAATGTTGGTTTCGAATATTCATTTAGAGTTGATTATTTAATGAATATTATTTTGATATTCATTAGAATGTTATTTATTAAATGAATATTACTTTCAAATATTCATTTAAGGCTTATGTACTTAAGGAATATTATTTTAAAATATTTATTGGAAGTTCTGATTACTTAAGGGATATTATTTCGAATATTCCTGTAAAGTTTTGATTACTAAATGAATATTATTTGGATATTCATTTAGAAGATTATTTATTAAATTAATATTATTTTCAAATATTCATTTAAAGTTTGACTCGTTTATATTGAATATTATTTTAAACATTTATTGCAGTTTAATTATTAATGAATATTATTTTGAATATTCATTTAAGGAGTGATTTATTTAGTAAATAATTCTATATATTCATTCGAGGATTACTTACGAGCAATATTATGATTTAATAATATTTCGTAATTATTATCGAGTTAATAAATATTCTTGGAATATTTATTTAATTCTTTTAAATTCTTTTTAAAATGATTTATATTATTTGGAGATTATCTTTCACCTCCAAATATTATGTAAAATATTTCGGAGTCCTACGATTAATATTATATTAAGAAAGGTCCTCAAGATTCCATTCTTCACTCGAATCTATCTCTTAAATTATAAGGGAACCTTACTTGAGAAATGTTATTTATCTTGTTGACTTTTCGGTCATAATTTATCCTTTTCACTCGCAACTTGGTTGCTATGGACTCATTAAGTCCGTGTGTACCTTCTCATCATTCAAGGGGTAAGATTGTTGGAACAAGTTGATATCCATTAACAAGCAAAAGCTTGGGAAATGTTGGTGAAATTTCCTTTCCAACTAGATACGGCTACTTTGTGGAGTCTTATCAACAAGTATTTCACTTGGGGAAGGGAGGACAAACTCTACGTTTCAATGATGTGGATTTATTCGAACTAGGAGTCGTGTGTAAGAGGCCGAGTCGCGCGGTCCATCACAAGGCCTAACCATTGGCCTGGGAGTTACTATTAAAGGCAATCGACAAGTGGAGTCGTCAGTTCTTCCTTCTACCGGTAGTAAACTATATTGGGCTATACCATCCCCGACTGATCATCAGGGAGTGGGACAGCTGGCGCGTGATAACTCCAGTATTGGTTCATCTCCCAAATTGGGATTCCCTACAACACGTATCGAAGAGACTTCTTTCAGGTTGACGGTGTCTTCCGCAACACGTATCGAAGAGACTTCTTTCAGGTTGTAGGACTTCGAAAAATGTTAATAACTGGAATTGCAATATTTTCCTTGCAAGTTCCTCTTTATATGATAAATGATAATATCTTGCTTATTTTCGACATAGCAGATATTCCCATATATATTTACATTTTGAGTTACCTTGTAACTTCATCGTTCATATTATACTGGCATCATTTCCATAAATGCATGGCATATGGTTTGAAAGATACTTTTGAACTGTTATATATTATCGTTCAGTTAAATATTATTGTTGGTGGGCTATTGCTCACCCTTGCTTTATTATTATATCACAACAACAACTAGACCAGATGACTCGCACAAGGCGTACTCGACGCGGGCGAGAACGATGAGACTACCAGAGCTGAAGAAGAAGCTATTGGTAGGATAGATTCATTCTTTCAGTACCAAGTATATGGTCTAGTATGACTTCTGCAAATGGATGGCAAAGAGTATGTATTCATATTGTAACTCTTTTGGGTTGTAAGAACTCATATGTGTTTAATAAAATTTGGTTGTTACTCTGATTTCATCTCTGGGACTATAACGGGTGTGTTTTATATTGTTGTGTCGGGTCATAAAGATGTAATTTATTTTATGTTGAGGTAAGTTCAAGTGTTGTGGACAGAATTGGAGACCGTAACGACCGGATCCCGGACCACGGATCTAGGGGTGTTACAAAGAGCATAGAATCAATAAGACAACGATTGATGGAAACTTAATTTCATTAAAAAAACATTACAAGAATGGTCATAAAGACCATTGAAAATAAAGAAAAACCAAAAACAAACACTTAAACAAAGACCCCCCTACCTACACCAACTAGGCGGCCTTGGTTGGGTCTTCAATGCCATCCTCCCGGTTGCGAGCCCGGAGAACCTCCAACGTTGCACGCATGGCAGCGAGGTTCTTCTCCTCCTCGGCGAGAAGCTCGTCTATCTTCTCCTGGAGGTCCATTACCTTCGCATAGAAAGGCATGGCCTCAAACTCCTCCACAGAAACCTTCAGGATGTTCTTAGTCATCTTTTAGATGAAAGGGTTTGAAAAGGATTTGTTTTTGTTAAGTGTAAGTCTAAATGGTGTCTACCCCTTCCTATTTATAAGCCCAGAAGTCCTAAAGACACGACTTAATATTTAGGAAATAAACGGGTGCAAGGTTAATCAAAGGTCACTCCTCTTTAATACACACTTACGCATGCAAAAGAGATACACGATGTCCTATACTAATCCTGATAGTCCATTTAGAAAAGATAAAAAGTGAAAATATTAAGTGTGCTATTTGTTCTAAAATCATTTAAGTCTGACAGCTTATGTCTAATCAAATCGAGACAAATAATCTTAGAGAGCAGAGCACACAAAGCATTTGAAAATTCTGGACACAAGATAAAGCACTTAAGTAATATCAACAATTAATTGAACTATTCGACATCTCAAATATTTGACCATTCGATTTGTCTGAACATATACTTATTCGATATCTCTCAACATATGACTAGTCGATATCTCTAGCTAAAAGACTAGTTCGATATCTCTAGAAAATTAGCTAATCGATATCTCAAGCATAATATCCATTCGACAACTCAAGTTAGTACACATATTCATTCGATATCTTTAGCAAATTAGGTGTTTGATATCTCCAGAATAATCAAGCAAATAATAAATAAAATCCAGAGAATAAAATTCACTGGCTGCAACAATTTGAACAGATATTAAAGATTATGAAAAAATCAACGTACCAAGCTCACTTACCAATCTTGAAAAAGTTGCTTCATCCAGAGCTTTAGTAAATATATCTGCTAATTGTTTCTCACTTGGAACGAAATGAAGTTCCACAGTACCTTCCATCACATGCTCTCTGATGAAATGGTATCTGATGTCTATGTGCTTGGTTCTTGAGTGTTGCACTGGATTCTCAGAAATTGCAATTGCACTTGTGTTGTCACAGAAAATTGGAATTTTCTCAACCGTAATTCCATAGTCAAGCAGTTGATTTCTCATCCATAGAATCTGTGCACAGCAACTTCCTGCTGCAATATACTCAGCTTCTGCTGTTGAGGTTGAAACTGAATTCTGCTTCTTACTGAACCAAGAGACCAACTTATCCTAGAAATTGACAGGTGCCTGTGGTACTCTTCCTGTCTATCTTACATCCTGCATAATCTGCATCTGAATAGCCTATTAGATTAAAACCAGAATCTCTAGGGTACCAAATGCCAAGGTTTGGTGTCCCCTTGAGATACCTGAAGATCCTTTTAATAGCTATTAAATGAGATTCCCTAGGATCAGCTTGGAATCTAGCACATAAACAAGTAGCAAACATAATATCAGGTCTACTAGCAGTTAAATATAAAAGAGATCTAACCATGCCTCTATAGCTTGAAATATCCACCTTCTTTTCCTTAGTATTCAGTTCAAGCTTAGTTGCAGTGGCCATGGGTGTTTTTGCAGAAGAGCAATCTGCTAAGTCAAACCTTTTTAGTAGATCAAAAACATATTTTGTCTGACTTATGAAAATTCCCTAATTTACTTGTTTAACTTGTAAACCAAGGAAATAAGTTAATTTACCCATCATACTCATTTCATATTTACTTTGCATAAGTTTGGCAAACCTTTTGCAAAGCTTCTCATCAGTAGACCCAAATATTATATCATCTACATAAATTTGGACAAGAATCATAGAGCCATTTACAGATCTATAAAAGATAATCTTATCTACAGTACCTCTGGTGAAGTGATTCTCAATGAGGAACTGTGAAAGAGTGTCATACCAGGCTCTAAGTGCTTGCTTCAGGCCATAGAGTGCTTTGAGCAAGTAATTAATAAACATATTCTGGAAGTCTGGATCTTCAAAACCAGGAGGTTGACTTACATACACCTCCTCCTCCAGAATACCATTTAGAAATGCACTCTTGACATCCATTTGATAGACCTTGAAATTGGCATAGGCTGCATAGGCTAGAAAGATTCTGATTGCTTCTAACCTTGCCACTGGTCCAAAGGTTTCTTCAAAGTCAATTCCTTCTTCTTGACAGTAGCCTTTGGCAACAAGTCTTGCTTTATTCCTTGTCACTATACCATTTTAATCCATCTTGTTCTTGAATACCCACTTAGTATCAATCACTGATTTGTCATTTGGCTTGGGTACAAGTTTCCATACTTTATTTCTTTCAAACTGGTTTAGTTCCTCTTGCATTGCTAGAACCCAGTCTGGATCTAGAAGAGCATCTTTGATCTTCTTAGGTTCCTCTTTAGAGAGAAAGCTGCTATACAAACATTCTTCTAGAGTTGCTCTCCTAGTCTGGACTTTTGCATTGGAATCACCAATTATCAGCTCAAACGGGTGATCCTTAATCCATTTTCTTTGTGGTGGCAGGCTTGACCTTGATGAAGTTACTTCAATCTCTTGATGTTGATCATTTTGATTCGTTGTTGAGTGTTGACTGTGAGAAACTCCCCCTGAGTGTATGGACCTCATGTTGAGTGGAGTTCTAACAGAGTTGTCAACAGATACTTCTCTTTGATTCCCAACAGATGCTTCAACATGATCTTCACCAGATGGAGTGTGTTGCTCTTCTACAGATGGTCCATTCTGCACTTCTCTTGATGGTCCATGCCTGTTCTCTACACCCATTGTTAATCTTTCTTCATCATCATCTTCACTTGCCTCACTACATGTCTCATTCTCGAATGAGAGTGACTCATGAAAACCTTCATCTACAAGACCAGATATTTTCTTGTCGTCAAAGACAACATGTATGGACGCCATAACAATGTTGAGTCTTAGATTGTAGATTCTGTAAGATTTTCTAGTTGAGTACCCAACAAATATAACTTCATCTGCCTTTGAATCAAATTTCCCGAGGTTCTCACCACAATTCTTCAATACAAAAAATTTGCATCCAAATACATGCAGAAAGTTAATTGTTGGCTTCTTGCCTTTGAATAATTGATAAGAAGTCATGCCTTTTGCTTGGTTGATCAAAGATATGTTCTGAGTGTAGCATGCAGTATTAATAGCTTCAGCCCAGAAATATGTTGGCAACTTTGATTCTTCAAGCATAGTTCTTGCAGCTTCAATAAGTGTTCTGTTCTTTCTCCCTACCACACCATTCTGTTGAGGTGTTCTTGATGCAGAGAATTCTTGAGTAATTCTGATATGTGGATTTTATATCCACTTGGAGCGTTCCATATCGGCTTAAATTGATTGTCTTGGACTCAAGTTGTTGTAGTTTTGATGTGTTTTGCTTAGTTGTGCAGATTTACAAGAATGTCGATTATGGGTGATGCTTCTATCGTGTTTGGAGAATTAATTGATTAAAATTCGGATTTTCCGGGAAGGTTGCGCAGTCTACACTGTTTTGGCCATATCTGGAGTTCTATAAGTCCGTTTGAGGCCCGTAAGCTGTCCACGCGAAGCTTGGAAGATTTTCTACAACTTAGGACAGGAATCGCGCGCGCAGGTTGCGTGTGGTGAGAGCAGACTGCGCGACAAGCAGACTGATAGAGAATTTACTGTTTTGCCCTTTTCAAGTTCTAATTGTATTTTGGGCAGTTTTTGGCACCCAAATCGAATTCTAATTGTAATAGAAGGCAATTTCTTGCTGGGCAAGACTTGGAGTGCCTATATAAGCACATCCAACCCTTTGTAAATTAGAAAATTAGGAATTAACACAATTAGACAATTAGATATCTTGTACATAATATAGCTTACATCTGCAAGGGAGAAAATGAGAGAAGGATTCAACGCTCGTGACAAGCAACGGATCTAGATCTACTTCATCTTTTGTATCATAGATTTGTTTTCTCAACTCTTGTTTTACTAATATTATTACTTTCTTCCATATCTTGTTTGTTATCATGGTTTCACTTGATCCCATGATGACGAGAGGTTCAATTTTGAGATAATCGTTGTAATGGGATTCTAACGGATTTATCTATGTAGCTTAGTAGTTTGATTGCTTTAAAGATTTATGTGTGGTGAATTCTTGATATCCTCGTATGGTTGTGTTTCATGTGTTTAGATGCGTCATGAACATCTAATTTGTTAATCTCTTGCGAAACGAGAGTGGATCTTGAGATTTAGAACTTGACATGCTAGCATAGGATAGGTTGATATTATTATCATGATTTATGCTGCCCTATGTGATCAATATGGATAACTTGTTCTTCAACCGTTATGTTTTCAAATTCTATAGAGATATAGGGTCTAAGCATGATTGGTGTCTATTCATCTTCTATCTCTTTTGTAGATGTATGTTTAGTTTGGTATTCGTATACTGAGAAGTAGCGTATACTTGTTCCGTGTTATCCGATCAGATATCAAAACCATCGTATGTATTGATTAAAGGCATCAACTCTAAGTGAAGTAGATGATGAAGTTAGGATTCCATGTTTTCTCGCATATAAGTAATTCAATTTTAATTCTCATTAGTTAGTAATTTTTAGTTTGTTAATTTGTATCTTAGTTAATTATAGTTAGTAAAAACTTAATCTTGTTATTTGTCTTAGCAGTGAATAATAATCATACATTGTTGCATAGGTGCATGAACTGAATTGAAACCTAACCAGATCTCTGTGGGAACGAACTTGACTTCTATCTATATTACTTGTGACCACGTACGCTTGCGTGTTTTAGTGTAAACAAATTCCTTCTCCCTCATAGAACTTTCTTAGCACAGAATTCTTGAACTCAGTTCTATTATCGCTTTTTATCCTTCTTACTCTGAAGATTCGATTGTTGTTGATTGCCTTGACATGTTTGATAATGATTTCACCTGCCTCATCTTTCGAATGAAGAAAGAAGGTCCAAGTGAACTTGGAGAAATCATCAACAATCACAAGACAGTATTTCTTGTTGGCTATCGATAATACATTGACTGGTCCAAATAGATCCATGTGCAGAAGCTGTAAAGGTTGATCAATTGAAGACATTGACTTAGATTTGAAAGAGGTTTTCCTTTGCTTCCATTTCTGGCAAGCATCACATAGTCCATCCTTGGAGAAATCCAATTTTGGGATGCCTCTGACCAAATCCTTCTTGACCAATTCATTCATGGCTCTAAAGTTCAAGTGTGACAGTCTCTTGTGCCAAAACCATCCATCATCCATTCTTGCCTTCCTGAAGAGGCATGTAGTAGAGTTAGCACTTGTTGAGTTGAAGTCAGCAATGTACACATTTCCTTTTCTATTTCCTGTCATCACTACCTTGTTGTCGTTTTTCTTGAAAACAACACAAGCTTCAGAGGTGAACCACACATTTTGATTTTTATCACATAGTTGACTGATACTCAACAAGTTCTGCTTGAGTCCATCAACCAGTGCTACTTCTTCAATGACAACATTTCATTGTGAAATCAAGCCATATCCTCTAGTATATCCTTTGCTGTTGTCTCCAAAGGTAATGCCAGGGCCAGCTCTCTCCTCAAACTTAATGAGTAGGGTAGAATCTCCAGTCATGTGCCTAGAACAACCACTATCCAGGTACCAAGGATTCTTTCTATCTCCCTGCACAGATCAAAATCAAATCAAGTTGATTTTGGTACCCAAGTTTCCTTGGGTCTTGCCTTGTTAGCCTTTTTCCTGTTTTTCAAGCCCTTACCACCCAAGGGTTCTGACTGAGTTAAATCAATCTTAACTCTTGGTGTGGATCTCTGAAAGACAGGTTGTTCCACTTGCTCATATGCATTAAAACTAGATGTGCAATTAGGCATAGTCTGTGCAAACATGTTATTCATCATCCACGGCAACTGAGTCATGTTATAAGCATCATGATATGGATTATGCATGAATGGCATGTTGGCATAATGAATAAATGCATGAGCAGGCTGGAAAGACACATTTGGCATGGCATTCATGGCAGGCACAGGTACTAACTTAGGCATATTAGGCACGGAAGTATTTTTAACAGATTTACAGTTGGCAGATAAATGATTAGCACTACCACAGTTCACACATTCCTTTCTGGGAGCATATTTATCAGGTGTGTAGTTACTGTGTTTGTTAATTCCTACCTTGCCATTTCTATTCTTCCTGTTAACCTTAGCCTTAGGTTCAGTCTTCTCTAACCTATCCTTCAATTTCTTGGTGGATAAGTGACCTGTGTTTTCTTGTTCAACTGACTTGGTTTTGCTAATTTCTCCCAACACAATTTTTTTGCTCGCAGGACCATACTTCTTATGCAATTTAATCAAGGTTGCATTACTAACAGGTTTTAACTCCTTTGGACAATCATCATCCAATGAGTCACTATCCGATGCAACTTCCCAATCAACTTCCAACTTTGCTTCTGCTAATTTGCAAAAAGAATCAATTCCTTGCTTACTGCCAATTTCTTCAGTTTTAGCCTTTGATCCTCTCCGCTTAGCAATTAAATCCTGTTCCTTTTTCAACTGTTCTTTTAAACAATCTTCTCTATCTAAAGCCTCAAGTAGTTTATCTTTTACATCTTGGTAATCTCTTCTCATTGTCTCAAAATCAATTAATTGAGTCTCTAACAGAGTATTCCTATCACCTGACCTAGCATTCAACTCCTTAATCTTGCTATTCTCTTTGTTAAGTGATTTCAATGTAAATGCATGTTGTACAATTCATTTGACATTTCATTAACAACATTATCACATTCATCTTTGGAAAGCTCAGTTAGATTCGTAGAGTATACCTGATTGCTTGATGAACTAGCTTCTTCATCATTCCTATTTGCCATGAGTGCAAGGTTGACAAATTCTTCCTCTGCATCTGAGTTTCCTTCAGCTGCCCAATCATCATCTCTTGATACGAATGCTCTCTCCTTTTGCTTGAGAAGATCAAAGTACTTCTTCTTGTAGTCAGTAGACTCAAACTACTTCTTTTCATTCTCAGCTTTGGATTTTCTGCATTCATTGGCAAAGTGACCAGCAATTCCACAGTTATAGCACTTGATCTTTGATCTCCCAACCATGCCCTTATTAGGTTGATAGCTTTTCTTGAGTTGCCCGGCTCCTGCTGAATTCCTCTTGAACTTTAACTTAGAAAATCTCTTTGACAAAAATGCCAAGTATTCATCTAGATCTCCTGATTCATCTCTACTCAGTGCATCAAGTTCCTCTGTCATCTTGATTTTGCCTTTGCTAGTTCCAGCTCCACCTTCATAAGTTCTTTGACTCGGTGTGGCTTCCACATTCTTCATCTTCTCTCCATCTTGATTGTTTGGAATATTGGCCACCAAAGCTACATTTCCACCTTTCTTCGGGCTCTTCTCAACTTCTTCATCTTGTTGTAACTCGATCTCATAGGTCTTTAGAATTCTATACAGTCTCTCAAGTGTATAATCTTTGTAGTCTTGAGAGTTTCTCAATGAGATTGTCACTGGCTTCCATTCTTTAGGCAAAGACCTTAGAAATTTTAGGTTGGAGTCTTTGGTTTCATAAACTCTTCCATACAACTTTAACCCATTTAACAGTTTTTGAAACCTGCTAAATATATCAGTTAAGTTTTCACCTATATTAAAGTGAAAGTGTTCATATTGTTGTATGAGGAGTTGTTTCTTATTCTCTCTGACTTGCCCAGTCCCTTCACAGAGTGTTCGAATGGTGTCCCACACTTGCTTAGCAGAGGTGCAGTTGATGACATTATCGAACATGTCTTGATCAATACCATTGAACAAAATATTCATGGTTTTCTTATCTTTCTGGACTTCCTCTTTGTCCCCATCTGTGAATTCTGCTAGCAGTTTGGGAATAGGCCTTCCAGCAACTCCTAGAAAGAGGGTTGAATACAATCTCAACTAAATTCTTTCGAAATGATGAGGCTTAGATCAAACTTTTATAAAAATAGAAAGAAAACAAGATAAACAAATTATCTAATCATACATACAACACGAGATATAAAAAATCTCAGGTGGGTTGGTATGAAAGCTTAATCCACCTGATTGTTGTATTTGAAGATAATTCTCTGTGCAAAAATACACAGCTGCGGATTACAAAGTTTTAGTGTTTACAAGAAAACCTAAAGCTATAAGCCTTGTGCTCGGTGTTTTCTTCTATACTAAAACTATGCTGCTCATACAGCTTATTAAAACTATATGAAGACAAGTAAAAGTTACATGAAATGTGATGATACATTTTTGGTATAACTTGTCACACACACATGCTCGAAGTGGTAACCATTTCTGGAATTATCTTGAAAGTCCTCTTTACTTGATTTGGATATTCCCAGCATGCTTCAAGTCAGTGTATGTTTCTTTCTTCAAAAGTAACTAAGTTCTTGAAATGACTTAGCTTCCAAGCCCACGTGATGCTTTATGCAAAAAATCTTTTTACTTTGGATTTCTGTCTCTGAAAGTAACTTTAATCAAAAAGATAATCCTTTTTGAAAGTCAATAAGCTTTTCTGCTTATTGAGCTGTGCTTGAACTTCACATATATAACTACTGATCCCTATGCATTCATCAAGATATCCTTTGAATCTTTCCAGTAGAAATGTAATCATGTTGGAGGTTGCTTCCACTCTTATTATTCCCCTTGAAGTCGAATAAACAGTGACTGATTGCACCTTTCATTTGGAAGAGTTTGAGCCTTCAAATATTTACAATTTGACTCCCTACTCGTTCTGTGTAATTGATCACTGTCTATAAGTCACGGGTTGCAAAGTAATTCTGGGTTCAATCTTCATTCGATATGTTCCATTAGAGAACTCTGTAATATTGTGGAAACAGGTTGAGTTCTCGAACAGATAAATTTTGAGTTCTCGAATGATGATTTTTCGAATAGTTCCTTAAAGCGAGTTCTCGAATGACTTCTCAAATATCCTTCTGAGAGGACTTCTCGATTAGTGCATGTTGCAGACTTCTCGAATAGAGAAATCTGAATTCTTCGAATTAGGACTTCTCGAATAGTTCATTTTACATACTTCTCGAATAAAGCAATCTGAATTCTCGAATTAGGACTTCTCGAATAAACCCTTTGTGTAGAGTTCTTGAATGACTTCTCGAACTCTTCTTTCCTTGATTTCTCGAACTTACTTGCATGGTATTAACAAACTCTCTTTTGATTACTGATATCTGACTTTAGCATCTCCAGGCTTGTTACTGAGATAAATCCTAACTGTATGCAGAGTTTCATCCTTAAGATATTGCTATAGTTGATCTCCATTTTAGTTAGCTTCCTGATTTGTTCATCAACTTCGATTCCTTGATTCATTTTCTATCTTGTGGTATTTGTTATCATCATCCATATGCATGCATGTCTCAACATTCCTCTTTCAATTCTATACTTTTACTTTTAGAAAAATACTACCAACTTTGTTTTTAATTTGTAATTTTCTAAAAATACGTTTTGCAACCTTTGCAACCTCATTTGCAACTTCAGGGCGGCGCCAGCCTTGTGAGTTGTAAATGAGGTTGCAACTGAAAACTGTAAGTTGCAAATGAGATTGCAACTGAAAACTGGAAGTTGCAAATGAGGTTGCAACTGAAAACTGGAAGTTGCAAATAAGGTTGCAAATGAGGTTGCAACTGAAAACTGGAAGTTGCAAATGAGATTGAAAAAGTTGCAAATGAGGTTGTAAAAGTTGCAACTGAAAATTGGAAGTTGCAAATGAGAAGCAGACGAATTTCTGATTGTGAGTTCCAGTTTTCAATTGTCATTTTCGACCTGTTTTTCGAAATATATATATATATATATATATATATATATATATATATATATATATATATATATATATATATATATTTCAGAACTTGAACTTTCAGTTTTCAGTGTTCGGTTGCATATAAGGTTGCATATGAGGTTGCTACGCAACCTCATATGCAACCTTATATGCTATATAGGGGAGCAGACGAATTTCCGATTGCAAGTTCCAGTTTTCGGTTGCATATAAGGTTGCTACGCAACCTCATATGCAACCTTATATGCTATATAGGGGAGCAGACGAATTTTCGATTGCAAGTTCCAGTTTTCAGTTGTCATTTTCGACCTGTTTTTTGAAATCTATTACATATATATATATATATATATATATAATAAACGAAAAAATAATTTTAAAATTTAATAATCTATTATATATATATATATATATATATATATATAGTAAACGAAAAAATAATTTTAAAATTTGTGTGTGCCAAAACGAAAAAGTAACAATTTATTAATTTAAAAAATTTATTAATTTATTCTTTACAAATACAAAAACTAATATTTTACTTGTATTTGAATTTTAAAATTTTAAAATAATTAAATAACGCAACATTTGCTTAAAATAACAATTCTCAATATTTGTAACTTCAATCTTTTTTTACTTCTTTTAAATTTAAGAATTAAAATTATGCATACAATTTTAAATTTACATAAAAACATACATATGTATTAATAAAAAGTGTGCTCTATCGAGAAGCCCGGATCAACAAATTATTGAAGTTAATGTTCAAGAAAAAAGGGGAGTGCAAAGTAAATGAATGGTTTGATTGCTTTGAATTGATGCTTTTGAATAAAGTGAAAAAATAGGTTGTGATTTTTTATTAGAAACATTGTAACTTTGAATTTTGTTAAATTCAGAATTTTTTTTTGTTTCACTCGGTATGATGGATAAGAATTTTGTTTTATTAATTACCAAAAAAAAAAAAAGAATTTTGTTTTATTAAAATTTATGAAGGAGTTTTTTTCTTAATCCTACGTTTTAAAATAATGATATTGTTACCCATATATTTGTTGTCCACAAAGATTAAGACTGAAGTTATATGTGTCATTTAAATATTTAAACGTTATGAATTTAATCATAACTAATTTAAAAATTGTAAATACTTTGAAAATAGGGTATCTTAATAAATTTAATTACAAATGGGATATAATTTGAAACCAATTTTTAAAATGAGATATATTAATAAAAAAACCCCAAAAATTAAGAAGATAAATACATTTTTAAAAGGAATCTTTCTATATATAATAGAAGAACAGGTACTTGTTAAGAGCAAATAAATTATCTCCAACCAATTTGGTTAGATGGACATTTATATTATAATGGAATTCATTAACTATATACATAAATACTTTTTGGGTTATATTATGTTTAATATATATTAAACTATTCATTTAAGAAAAAATTACTTATATTATAACTTGTGTGCATTATTTTTTTTATAATTATTTATAGACCTACCCAGCTAAATAAATTTTATAAAAAATATTATTATATTTTTTAAATGGTGAAAATAATTATTATTTTGAGATAAATTGTTTTGTTCATAATCTCATATATGAAAT
Organism: Saposhnikovia divaricata; assembly: GCA_036435485.1. NCBI lineage: Eukaryota > Viridiplantae > Streptophyta > Magnoliopsida > Apiales > Apiaceae > Saposhnikovia > Saposhnikovia divaricata. The sequence continues at coordinate 158,140,721 of CM071595.1, forward strand.
GCATAGATAAAATAATTATTCTTTGAGATCAACTATTTTGTTAACAATATCACATATGAAGTGCTCGTGGTTACTTTTATTGTGAAATTTAATAAAAGATGCACTAAATTAAAATTGGTTGGTCAAATTAGAATTAATTAAACTATAGGCATACTAAAAATATGAATTTTAAGAAAATTTATAAAAAAAATATACAAATGCGATTTGGATTACATATCGATTATTGGTTAATAATTACATGTAATATATAGTTTATTTATAAGACGGTATGATAAATACTATACAAAATATGGAAAATTAATTAGCGAAATAAGAAAGATATGAAGTTTTGAAAGGAAATTTAAAACATCTTTATTTTATATTATATAAAGGAAATTCCCCGGGCGTTGGTGGAGCTTTATAATCACTCGAAAACTATTTATCTAATTTTTTAAATTATCTAATTTTCTAAATTATCTCAATTTTCAAATATAAAATATGCAATCAAGAAAATAATTGTTGTTATTAAAGGCAAGTCTCAACTATATTGTAGTTAGGATATAAAAAGGGGTGTCGGCTTAAAAAATTATAATACAAAATCGGTATAGAAAAATATATGAATAATACATCTTATTATCTATGTATATTTAATTTATACAATATTTTGTTTATCAATCTATATTTGATATTACACATATATTTTTATCGATTTTTTCTTAAATAATCTTTATTTAAAATTTTTGAAAAAATGTTTTAAAGCCGCCGCAAAGCGTGACTTATTTGTAATCTAGAGCATGTTCGTGCCTTGCACGGGCTAGAAAGCTACTTAGATTAGAAGGAAGAAATATCTCGTTCAATGTGAAATGCTTAAGCTCCTTAATTGATCTCAGCTTGTAATGCTCCAAGTTCTTAATCCTTTTCCACCCAAAATAGCACTTATCAGATTAAGAAACATAGGCTAACTTCATTCTCGGACTGATTCAGCACAGATCTAAATAATGCATTAAACTCATAATATCATCATATAGCACAGATTATGACAAAGAAGTGCATCAAACTCATAATGTCTGCTTAATTTCATTCTGCTGCAGAGGTGCATTAGTCGCACCTAACAATATTACAAAGAACGCATCTTTCTTTTGATCTTCATAAACACATCAGTTTGCCTTTTTTTTTCGTCTAAATTCTTTCACCTGCTTGTTCATTGAATTTTTCCAATAAGATCACAACTGATCTTGTTTTGCCTATCAAGAAAACAGGGAAATATCTACATCATTCCAATCTGAATATAACAGATCAATCAAGAAAAAAAAAAAAGAAGCTAATCATCAACCAAAAAAGGTGACAGCCCCTAAATTAAAAAATAATGTTTAGGGTTTCAGGGGAGAGGTGAGCGTTGGGAGAGAAAAAACTATTCACGGAGATTAAATGATATGATATTGAAACTCATCAATTTAATGGAAATCAGTGTTCCAACGAGTCCTTTAAAACAGAGTGGCACGTAATTTATGTGACACCGATGCGTGATGATTTTCATGATTTTAATCAGACACTACAGATACAGAGAGACGCGAAAAAACAAAGTTGTATTAATGTAATTCCTCCTGATGGTTCCGGTCATGAAAATTCTTCCAATGATTTGGAGTATCGGGCTATTGGCACTATGACATTACAACACCATTATGGTTCCGGTGATGATATTGTGGCACAAATTGCAGCTAAAATTTATGTTAAGGATCCAAGGCCATTGCAGCAGTGCCCCTCACGTTTTAAACGTGCCTTTGGCTCCTTCTTGTCCTCGTTGAATGATCAAAAGTTAAAAGTAGAGTAGGGCACAAGTGTTCCTGCTTCAGCTTAAATTTAGAGGAATTTTGTATGCTTTTTGTGGGTTCTTATTGTAATTTGTTGATGGTTTTTATACAGTAAAATTGTTATAGTTAGTGAAAACTGAAAACATTACTATCCCCTTCAGATCCTAATCTTTGTTGTTAATGCGGTTTAAAAGATGTTACTATCTATAATCTTGTCCAGCTTCTTGTCTGGATTTGTTTGTTTTTCGTTTTCTACTGGCCAATGGTGAGTGAGGTTTATATGTCTTAAATTGCTTGTGGTGGTTCAATTGGTATACTAGACTTCTTTTAATTAGCAGTCATTACTTGTCATTTGAACTTCTAATATCTGTTCTAATGTATTTTTTTTAGCTAAGTACATGCTCTCAAATTTGTAGAATGAGAAAGATATCATAGAACAAAAGAAGGCTGAAGAAAGTATGATGAAGTTGGCAGAATTCATAAGTGATTTAAATTTCGAAAAAGTGCAACTGTGTACGTATCTAGCATCTTCTAAGCTCTAATGCATATAATTGATTTAAATGACAGAAAGAGAAGCACTAACTTTACGGACGAATTATTGAGCTAAGAAACTCGATGACAAACAGCGTTTAGAATTGGACATAGAACAAATTAGGGAAGCTGTAGAAGTTATGAGACCTATTAGTGATGGTGGGGATGGGAGTCCTTGGAAGAATCTCTGAAAAGGAAAAGGGAGAAAAATAAAATTAGAAGTCAAATAAAATGAAAGCTATAATAAGGTATGTCAGTAGAAACCGAACCGAAAAATCGAAAAATCGAACCGAAATATTTTGCCAAAACCGAACCGAACCGATTTAAAAATATATATATATAATATTTTTTTTTAATTTTAAAATTAATTTTAATAGCAAATATATTAAAATATGTAACAATTAAAATAAAAATAAAACACAAACTATCAATTTAAATATTTAAACTTAATTTTGAATTAATTAAATCATGCATATATAAAATATAAACATATACATATATAATATAAATAAAATATATATATAATTCGGTTATTTCGGTTTGAACCGAAGTTTTTAAAAAAAAACCGAACCGAACCGAAATAAATTTTGGTTTAAACCGAAAAACCGAAATAACCGAAATTTTCAGAAAAATACAATCCAATTTATCGGTTCGGTTCGGTTTTGCTCAGCCCTAGGTATGTGACATTCAATTTATCCTTTTATTTTTAACAATTACAGGATTAGGACACAGTTTTGTTTGACATTAATGTCTGAAAAATATGTAAAATATTGTTTAAAAAAATTCGAAAATAACATTTGCCTAAAAGCTACTTTTAGTTGCGGAAATTATACTTATCAAAAATATTATATTTTTATATTATACTAAAAACATGCAAATATATATATATATATATATATATATATATATCAAAAATATTATCAAATTTTTTCAACTATGCACACTTATTTTACCAACATTTTTTTTACAATAATTTTTTAAAATTAGTCCCAAATAAAGCCTACGTCTCCAAATTAAAGTATATCATTTATTGATATTTATTAATTTTTTGATTCAAGTAAAAAGATGATATAAACAATAAAATGATACCGAAAGAAAAAGTTTTTCTCTCTCGCTTTCCCTCCTTCTTCTTCGTCTTCGTCGGTCTCTTCTCCTCCAGCGGTGGTTTATCCACCGACCGGAGGCCCCTTTTCTTGTCTAGTTTTTATTTCTTTCGATAATCATCTTCTGTGAGGATTGTGAGTTTTTGGTTTGTTTACCCATTAATTTGGTTTATTTGTCTCTCCTTGTGAGAGTTTGTTTGTCTCTCCTTGCGAGAGTTGGTTTGGTTTGTTTTTTGATTCATTGATGAGGGTCTACATGGTGTTGTAGTTATGGTCGATGTTTCGAATACGTTATAACAGATTAGGTATGCATTTTCTTTACAACTACACCAAATCGTTAGATTGTCTCTCCAAGAAGGTTGTAAATCTCAGCGATATGAGCGAGGGATGCTCCATAGTGCAAGATCTACTCGACGATAGTAGTTTTAACGAAGAAATTTCTGATTTGATCTGTATTATGTGTTCGTTAATGTTTGATTATCTTTGTAGATGCCGTATGGCTTATTATTAATGGATCCTCTTCCTTTCAAAAAAAAAAAAGTTCCTTGTGTCTAAGTTGTATAGACTATTTGGGGATCACGCAGTCACTGTCAGAAATAAATATATTTCAAATATAGACATGATTTGCTAAGAGACGTGTTGTATGATGTTCTAAAGGAGGTGTCCGTCAATTTCCTCACCGCTCCAGGTGAAACTAGATCAACTTTAGACCAGCTGATGTATTGGCTTACAGTAGGGATGAAGGAAAACATACTTGTGTTGTTCTCTTCGAAGTTTCCCTTTGAGTAGATTTGAAAATGGGATTTTCACGGTTAGTCAGGCGACAACTAAGACGACAAAGGCAAAAATGCATAAACATGATCAGGCATGTAGAGATAATCAACACAGATTTATGCCATTTATTTTTGATACATTTGGATTTTTAGCTTCAACATTGTTGAGTTTCTTAAGAGAGTTCAGAAAGTTATGAACAAGAACATGTCAAGTTCAGCAGAATTTGCATTTCGTAGAACTGAATTTGCTAGAATTAAACTTTAATACCTTCATAATGCTTTATTGAAACACTATTTTCTCTCCTATCTAATTGAGAGGTTTCTGAGTTTTTCTCTCCTATCTTTTTCGAAGATTTATGAGAGGGCATTATTTTGCCTACGATGGATGACATTGAGATGCAATTAGCAGAAATGGATATTGCAAATGAGGAGAATGAAGAATTGGTTTTTGATGAAGGTGTGGAGGAAGAGGTCAACAGATTCGAATTATGCTTGGTAGGGCGTTTTTTAACGGAGAAGAACATCAATACTCGAGTCATGAAGTCGAAGATGGTAGATATCTAGAGGCTAGCCATGGGAATTAATATCAAGGATCTCACACCAGGGATCTCCTTATTTCAATTTTACCATAAAGATGATCTAAACTGGGTTAAGAATGGTGGCCCGTGATCTTTTGATAGTGCTCTGCTTATTCTGAACAGTATACAGTCAGGTGAGGATCCAATGAAGGTTCCGTTAGTGGAGGTGGATTTCTGGATCTAAATTCACAATTTGCTTATGAATTATATGACAGAGGCAGTGGGGAAACAGCTTGGGAATTTCTTTGGAACTTTCCTTCAATTTGACCCAAACAACAACTCGAGCATTTGGCGTGAGTTTATGAGGTTGAAGGTTCGCATTGATGTCAGGAAACCTTTAAAGAGAAAGAAGAAAATAGTGAAAAAGGACAGGACAGAGGTTATTGTAAACTGCAAATACGAAAAGCTGGGAGACTTCTGTTTCACATGTGGTTTGTTGTCACATACCGAAAGGTTCTGTAAGAAAAAGTTGGAGGCAGGATCAGAGATGATTGTTAAGGAGTGGGGAAGTTGGCTACGTGAAGTTCCAAGGAGGATGGGTGGTGGTGGTCGGAGTAAATGGCTTAGGGAGGAGGGTGACGGAGAGTGGGAAAGTCAAAAAGGAAAGAAGAGTACAATCAGAGTTTTTCGGGGGAACAAACTCCGGGTTTGGGGCAATCGAGTACTCAGTTACTTAACAGAAGCGGGAATCAGGGGAGAGTTACTAATTTGATGGGAGTTTCAAATTTTATGGAAACAAATTTAAATGGGAGGGAGGGGAAATCTGTTAGTTTGAAATCGAATGGGCCAGAGAGTGAAGAGTTAAATGGGCTCAATATAGAGGAATGAAAAAGACAACGAGTGGAGGCCCATGAGTTCAATACTGCAGGGAAAAGTAATGATAACAACAATAGGGAATCTGATCTTTCTATTAGTGATTGTTCAGAGTCCAACCAAAATTTTTCGGCTACGCTTGCTATGCAAGCTAGCCGGTTACAATGAGTTGCTTCAGTTGGAACTGTCGAGGGCTGGGGAGCCCTCGAACAGTTCGTGCACTTCATGATCTCCTCAAGAGTTGCAATCCTAGTTTTCTTTTTTTAATTGAAACAATTTCAGTTGCTAGAGTAATAGAAGAGCTCATAGTTCGTTTTGGCTTCGATCAATGTTTTTCAGTGGATAGAGTAGGTCGAGGAGGTGGTTTGGCAGTTATGTGGAAACGGCTTCAATGTCAAATCACAGGTTATTCACGAAATCATATAGATGTTGTCTTTTCAGAGAATAATGTTATGAGTTGGCGCCTGTCCTGTTTTTACGGGTTTCCAGAACGCAATAGGAGGAGGAATTCGTGGGATCTTATACGCAGGTTAGAGAGTCTTTCAACGTTATCTTGGTGTATTTGGGGGGATTTCAATGATATGATGTATGATGCTGATAAGAAGCTTGTCAGTTAACAGAAGTGGATCTCAGTGGAGGTAGGTACACGTGGGAGAAGAGTAGAGGGACGAAAGATTGGGTTAGGGAACGTCTAGACAGAGCTTTTGGGATAACTAGTTGGTGGGTAAAATTTCCACTTTGTAGTATTAAAGTTCTTCATACAGCAAGGTCAGATCATGAGCCTATATTGTTAGAACTGTTACAAACAGATATGGTAAAAAAGAAATTTAGGTTCCGGTTTGAGAATGTGTGGCTCAAAGATGCAAGTTTTATTAAGGAGGTTTCTGAAGCTTGGGTTAATCTCCCTCCTATTCATATTCTGCCTAAGTTGTTAGCAGTGTCCTCTTTTATGGCTAGGTGGGGGAGGACCTTTTCCATAAGTTCAGGGAGAAGTTAAAAGTGTGAAAAGCTAATCTTATGCGTTTGGTTGATAGAACGGATGATGCTAGTGTGAAAGAATATTTAAGTGAAAGAGAAAATATGAATTCTCTGCTACTTCAGGAGGAAACATATTGGAAGCAACGAGCTAAACTCTTTTGGCTTGTCGATGGGAATGAAAATACTAAGTTTTTTCCTACAAATGCTACTGCCAGGAAGAAAGTTAATCATATTACACATCTTGTTTCGGATAGTGGGGTGCGAGTTGATGACCATAATGGTATGTGTGATATTGTTAAGAGCTACTTCATGGAGTTGTTTGCAGGGGAAGTTGAAGTTGAGGATTCCGGGCAAGCTGGTAGCCATAGGACTGTTACAAGGGAGCAGAGTTTGTGTTTGACGGAGGAGTTAACATTTGAAGAGTTCACAGCTGCAATTAAACAAATGCATCCCGATAAGGCTTCGGGACCTGATGGACTAAATCCAGCTTTCTTTCAGAATTTTTGGTCGATTTTGGGTCGTGAGGTGGTTGAGCATTGCAAAAGTTGGCTAAATACGAGTTCTTTTCCAGATGAGCTAAATAACACAAATGTAGTTCTCATTCCAAAGAAGGAGAATGCATCGAGTATGAAAGATCTTAGACCTATTGTTTTGTGTAATGTGCTACATAAAATCCTTGTTAAGGTATTGGCAAATAGGATAAAAGTTGTTCTCCCCGAGGTTATATCTGAAAATCAATCAGCCTTTATTCAAGGTCGAAGCATAACAAACAATGTCCTGGTAGCTTTTGAGGTGATTCATCATATGAGAATGAAGAATAGGGGCAGTGAAGGAGAGGTGGCACTTAAACTCGATATTAGTAAGGCTTACGATCGTGTTAGTTGGAGCTATCTTCGACAAAGGATGAAATTGATGGGTTTTTCCAGGAAGTGGATTGATTGGATGATGTTATGTGTCAAAACAGTCTCGTACAACTTTTGTTTGAATGGTACTTACGTAGGTCCAGTATTGCCTAAGAGAGGTCTACGACAAGGGGATCCGCTCTCCCCTTATTTGTTTCTCATTTGTGTTGAGGGGTTGTCAAATGCTATCGATGAAGCTTCTACGAATGGTGTTATTCATGGCTGTACTATTAGTCCTACGGCCCCAACTATCTCGCACCTTTTATTTGCAGATGATAGTTTCCTATTCTTTAAAGGGACTACTGAGAAAGCAAATGCTATTAAAGATCTATTGAAAAATTACGAGAAGTGGTCTGGACAGTCTGTGAATTTTCAAAAGTCAGGGATTTTTTGCTCTGCAAATGTGCGTCGTGACAAGTAGGTGGAACTAGCTGGTATTCTGGGAGTACATAATGATATCTCGAATACTAAATATCTTGGTCTCCCTTCGTTGGTTGGTAGGTCTAAAAAGCGTGTGTTTGGGTATTTGAAGGAACGAGCCAGTAAACGTATCCAGGGTTGGCAGGCCAAGCCTATCTCACGTGCTGGGAAAACAGTCTTGATTCGCAATGTAGCTCAGTCGATTCCAGCTTATACCATGTCATGTTTCCTGTCATCTAAAACTATGTGTCAAGAGTTGGAGACTATGTTTAACAGGTATTGGTGGAATTCAGGGTCGGGGGGCAACAAAGGAATCACCTGGTGTTCATGGAGTAAAATGAGTATGTCGAAGAGCAAAGGAGGTCTAGGATTTCGAAGCCTCTACAGTTTTAATATTGCTTTACTAGGAAAGCACTGTTGAAATTTCTTGCATAATCCAAATGCTTTGGTGTCTAAATTATTTAAAGCCAGGTACTTTTCGACTTGTAATTTGTTAAAGGCAGGTAAGGGGAGGGAATCGAGCTTTATTTGGTCTGGAATCTGGACTGTAAAGGAGGAGTTGAAAAAGGGTTTTAGGTGGATCTTGGGGGACGGTAGAGAAATTAATGCAACGAAGGATCCTTGGTTGAGAAAGAAGGGGGATTTTTGTGTTGAACAAAGTCATTTGTATGAAGGCAGGGATGAGAAGGTTGAGAGTCTGTTTTCCTCAAACACAAAACAGTGGAATGTAAGCTATATTCAGGAGAATTTTCTGAGAGTAGATGCTGAGGCAATTCCTGTAATTACTATTCCCCAACGTAATGTTTCTGATAGAGTACTTTGGGCTCACTCGAATAACGGTTTTTATGGTGTAAAAGAATGGTACAGATTCTGGCACGAGAGGAATCATGGTACTCATAATGTCGCACAGAGCAGAGGTTGGAATAGAATCTGGAAATTACCCATCCCTCACAAAATGAAGATCTTTATCTGGCGGTTTTGTCGTAACAATATTCCGGTACGTGAAAGATTAATTACAAAGGGAATAACTCTACCCAATGTATGTCCTATGTGTAATATTGATGGTGAGAACATGTTACATGTTTTCTTTGAGTGCATTTTTGCTACTCACTGTTGGAGTCATGTAAATCTCAGCTATGACATGAGGGAGACCACGTATCTTTCAGACTGGTTATTATCTAAACTTGAAGGGGGTTCGACTGAGGAGATAGTAAAAATTTGCACGGTGATTTGGGGGGTTTGGTTTTGGAGGAATAAGAGGGTTTGGGAAGGTAGAGTAATCAATCCTGGTCTAGCTATGGATGGTGTTTTCAACACAGTATCTGAATGGAAGAAAGCGAGGCAAGGTAGTAGAAATGAGGCTCACGTAAGTCGACACCAGTGTAAGAAACAGGGTAATAAGTGGGTGCCTCCGGAGGAAGGTAAAATTAATGTGGATGCATCAATGTTCCCAGGTTCTTCTTCTTTCACGGTTGGTATGATTATCAGAGATTTTCAAGGAACGTTCATTGCAGGTAAGAATCTCAGCTTTCCTGCAGTTAGTAGTGTGTTTGAAGCAGAAGCGATAGGAGTAAGAGAGGCACTCACTTGGATCAAGTTCGACAGCTGCAACATACAAAGGTGTTGGTGGAAACAGACTCTTTACTCACGGTTCAAGGCATTAACAGCAAGTCTTTGAATTTTCTGGAGGTAGGAGAGGTTCTCGGGAGGTGCAGACAGTTACTTCTGGATATGCCCGGGGTCTCTATTCTTTTTATTAGGAAACAAGCTAATAAGGTAGCGCATGAGTTTGCGAGAATTCCTTGTTTAGCTAATAGCCACAATCTTTTTACGACTCCTCTTAATTGTATGGTGGAGTCTATTATGCATGATATTTTGAGTTAATGAAATTTCTCTTTTGAATCAAAAAAACTACGAGTACTGGCGATACATTTTATTGCCGGTATATCTTGTACACTTGCATGTGGAAATAACTTATTTTGCAAGTGATCATTTGATTAACACAACTAGATAAACTCTTCTGTACTTCACGGATATGTGAATTATCATTAATTTAATTACTTTTTCCGCTACTATACTTTAAAAAATGAAATATTCTTTTTGGTACATTCGTGGAATTGGCTTTTGCCAATGGTACCATCACATTTTTTGCTTCTATACGTGGTACACCTGAAATATTGTTTCTCCGTTAATCATACCTTTTTTTAAGTAAAAGCATTTATTTAAATAAGATAAGCCAGTGTATAGAATGGTTCTTAATGGATCCAAGATTCACCAAGTCTTACTTTCAAAACTGGTTATACAGAGGTGCACACATTTTAGTAACGTCAGCCAGCAACGATTTGTTTGATAATTTATATAAAGTCAATCTATTTCATTTTTATTTTAGAAACATTACCAAATCAACCATGTACGGAAAGAAAAACTCAGAAGGTTGGGATACAGATTAAGCAACCATATACAAGTACCTACCTACTTCTATTGATTTTGTCAGAAAAAATACCAAACCCAAGAGAGTATCTAATCAGTCATGCCTAAATTAATGACAGACACAACATATTCCAAACAAGATCTTTATACATTAGTTCTATTGGAAGTTCCATGAATATGAATAAGCTACAATCTTGTACTTTTATTCTTTACATATTTATTATTTGCTACAAAATTTTTACTTTACCACAATGTTCTTGTCAATCCAATGCTCAAAATATCGAAACAGTTTATCCATTTGAGCTTCCTCCTATTTCCCCAACACCTGATATTCCTAATAATCAGCCACCATCTTCTCCGGGAACGCGATCTTCGTCGAATAAGTCTGTTATGAGAGCAGTTGTTGCAACAGCAGCAAGTACTGTTTTTATATCTGCATTGTTTTTCGTTTTTGTGCTGAGGTACGCGCGTCAGAAGAGAAATCATGTTGTTGCTAATGCTAGTTTTAAGACTTTTCACTCCATTGAGCCGCATAGAGGTGATAAATTTGTGCGAGTTCATGATGAAGATCTGAAGGGGGTAATTGTTGATGAGGAAGGTTTGGATGTGTGGTATTTGAGAGATTTGGAAGGGGAGAAAAATGAAGCGTTTAATAAAGATGAGAGTTATGATATAGAAGAGGAGAAAAACGTGATTGGTACTGAAAGGGAAAACATCAATGTTTCGAAGCCTTCAGTCCAAGAAACTCCTTTTCTTACAGGCAAGTCTTTTTCTTTTCATATTCGGTCTAGGGATGTAGACGAAGGCCAAAATAAACCTGTCATAAAACAAGAGTCATCAGTTCAACTTTCGTCGCCATCTCCACTACCAACTTCACGTTCTCCTCTACTGCTGCCTACTGCAGTTGTTTCATCATCAGCACTGCCAGTACCACCCCCTCCATTATTACCAAAGGAAACTCTAGTTTGGGACGAAGTCAATGGTGATTCTTTAAGGTAACGAAAATTTTCGTTCTGAGGTACAAGCACTTTGTTAGTTTTCATATGACACGCTTCTTGATTTTTCTTCCACATACTATTAAATTCAGGGTTGATGGTGACCTTATGGAAGCTCTTTTTGGATCAGTGGCAACTAATCGAAAATCTCCTAAAAAAGTTGGTAATATGTCAAGTCCAAAAGGGGAAAGAAGAGGTCCACCCTCTAAGATTTTCATTCTTGATGCCAGAAAGTCCCAAGACATATCAATTATAATCCAATCTCTATCTGTTTCACGCGGAGAATTAGTCGATGCTCTAATTGAAGGCCGAGAGTTAAATGTAGACATTCTTGAAAAGCTCAACAGAATAGTCCCTACTACAGAAGAAGAGTCAGATATTCTTGCATTTGATGATGATCACACAAGACTTGCTGATGCTGAGTCATTCCTCTATCATGTCCTTAAGGCCGTTCCATCTGCATTCACTCGATTTAATGCTATGTTGTTTCGATCAAATTATAATTCTGAGGTTCTCTACCTCAAACAAAATTTACAAACACTTGAATCTGGTTGCAAAGAGCTGAGAACACGTGGACTCTTACCGAAACTTATTGATGCTGTTCTGAAGGCTGGAAATCAAATGAATGCAGGAACTTCACGAGAAAACGTGCAAGCTTTCAACTTAACTTCTCTACAAAAACTCTCTGATGTCAAAAGTACAGATGGAAACACTACATTGCTTCACTTTGTTGTGGAAGAGGTAGTCCGAGCAGAAGGGAAACGTTGTGTGATCAATAAGAGCCACAGCTTGAACAGCAGCAGCAGAACCATCAGAAATTCTGGTGGTCAGATGTTGGAAAAATATATGCCTGTAAAGGACATGGAAAATGAATACATAATGCTTGGCTTGCCAATCGTAGGTGGCATTAGTTCTCAATTCTCTAATGCAAAAAAAGCTGCAACACTAGACTATGATGCCTTGAATAAAGCTTGTTCAACTCTGTCTGATGATGTTGCAGAAATAAGAAAACTTGTTGGAGAATGTGCAGTAAGTGGTGGAGGAGAAGGTTTCATCAAAAAGATGAAAAGCTTCCTAGATGCGAGTGACGGAGAATTAAGAGTAGTAAGGAAAGAATTCACAAGGATTATGGAGCTAGTCAAGAGAACAACAGAAAATTATCAAGCAGGAGCCTGGGCGCAACCACTTCTACTATTCATTATAATTAAAGATTTGCTTGCAATGGTTGATCAGGTCTGTATCGACATAACAAGAAATATGCAGAAGAGGAAAACTGTACCGACATCAAATTCCACTGCTTATAAAAATTCTGTTAAGTTCCCTGTATTGCCAGCAAACTTCATGTCATATACGTCAAAGAGTAGTTCGAGTGATTAAGGTAATGACAATATTGTTAATTTGTTATGTATAATTTTCAAGTTTTTGTGGCAGGGGAAGATAACAGCTGTACATAGGTGAAATCTGTTAGAAAGTAGTATACAAGTAGAGTTCATTTTTAGGTCTCATTATTGTTAATTAAACTTTCCGTTCTATTTAATTTTCAATTTGTTAATACATACTTCAGTAACTTGATAGCTTTAAAAATTAAACACTAGCTAATGCGCTGTATCACCGAAAAGAAATCTGAAGATTTCTTCCTTAAGCTATACAATGAATATGACAAAGACGGGATAGTGGAGAATAGGGGTAATGTAATGTACCATGCATAAACATATGAGCATAGGGGGACCCTTGTCTTCTTGTTACCAAGAGTGAGTGGTATCCAGTAGGCTACAATGCAAGGAATCAATGTACAAATATAGAACGAAATAACCTATCCTAGAAGTCAGACTAAGAGAGGAATACCATCGATATAGAAGCAGACTACTAAGTAGCTTTGAAGAGAAATGAAAGCTCCGGTTTAGAAATAGGGTGAAAGTAGGCTCTCCACATAAGTATCTACTTCATATAGATATAGAGACCATTATTCTAGAGAGGACCTTCTTATATAGAGAATATGAGAGAACTACTAATTTTATATGATTCTATAGTAGAATCAAAATTTTAATTTTTGGTTCTATAAAAAAAAGATTAATTTTTTTTGGTTCTATAAAAAAAAAAAATTCTAATCCTGTAACAGAACCACTGCTGACGTGGCAGTGCTGACGTCAGCTGCCATGTCATCACTGCTGACGTGGCAGTGCCACGTCATCAATGATGATGTCACTGATGGCGTGACACTGCCACGTCAGCAGTGGTGATGTAGCAGTACCACGTCAGCAGTGACGTGGTGATGGCGAATTTCTTTTTTTTATAAAAAAATTTTTGGAAATTTTTTTTTCAAAAAAAAAGTGGTTCTATTGTAGAATCAGAAATAATATATGGTTCTCTCATATTCTCTATATAAGGAGGTCCTCTCTAGAAGGGGACTCTAGATATAGATAGGTACTCCTATCACGAAACAAATTCTGCAATGTGTTTTTATATCAAGTGAAACAATAGTCTTCAATTCATCACTATACCCAACACCCCAATGTATAGCTCCATTTGCAAACTTCCCATATTTGTCATAAAATTCGTGCCCAAAAGAAAAATCTCCAATTATTCTCCAAGAATCAGATTTTAAGCTATAAACTGCCACTTTAAATTCTTCATAGCCAAAAATAGTAAATACTTTAAAATCATCATTTGATTCATCGTAGCAAAACCCATGCACCGTGTGCCCACGCCATGTCAACATCGCATCAAATTGTGGCAATATTCTTGATTTTCCAGTGGATGGGTTCCACAAGCATACATGCTCATAAACAATATCATGTGAATATGATGATATCAACCCAGTCGTTAAACATATCAAACCATGACAGTAACCCACTATAAAAAGTGAATATCCCAATAAACTTTCCGTGGGACAATCAAGGTCAATACCCTCATTAACAGGCTCATTAAGAAGAGAATATACCGATAAACTCTTGAAAATGTCGTGTCTTTCCAATTCTGCAGCGCCACAATGATCATAACCTCCCATATTTAAAATGAGATGATGGTGAGTGAAGTGAGGATCATTAGAAGTAGAGAGATGAGTTTTAGCAAAATCCTGGCTAGAAATAACAGACAACCATGACTTACAAACTGACATTAATCGCAAAAGATCCTTAACCGGAAGCCATAAGAATATGTTGTACAAGATCGTGTCACGAGCTCTGACGAAATTAGGATTACAAATAAGAGACGACAATGACTTACAAACTGACCTTAATCTCAAAAGATCCTTCATGGGCAACGTGGAGAGTAAAATGTAGATTATATCTTTCGGGAGGCTAAAAATTATGGCGGACGGTTTAGGGTTTGTGTTTTCAAGATTTGCCATCGAATTCATGATGTTCTTGTGAGGAGGAAATATGTGGAATTTCTACGCGAAAAATGCTTGAGTTACAAAATGAAAAATGTTTGAGTTACAAAATTGGGTACAAAAAGTTTCTCAAAATGATACATGTCTCAATTTGATTGGTTATATTCAATTAGTTATAATAGATTCATGTATTCACATTAATATCAATCAATAAAAATCCAGATTAGTGGAATATTTCAAAATCACATGGCAGGAGTTGGCAAAATGAAGAATTATTTTTGATCGATTCATATAAATGTAAACGAATTCTACCTCATTAATTATTCTATCAAGCAATTGAACGAAGACCTGTCATTTGGCAAAAAATTTTAAAATTATTTCTGTTTAATTCTCTAGTGTTATGTATAACTAGATTCAATTCCCGTGCAAGGCACGGGATTGTTCTATTTTATAATTAATATTGCAGTTTTTCTCGTTACGTTTTGATATTAATATTAACAATTGATATTGTGATGATTATTATTTTTTTTAGTTTAACACGTTCTTTTTTAACCAATGTTTATTTTATTCTCGTTTCAAGATCTCCCATTTTGGTTAAAACATTCAAATGTACTCTTTATTTTTCCAAAGTGCTCATAGTCATATATTTCTTGAATTTGATATTACAGAATGTCAAGTAATGCGCCAAAGCCAAGAAAGTATTAAAAAATATTGTATTAGACACATTTTTATAAAGTAAAAATACTAAATTACAGTACACAAAATCTGTAGATTGCATAGCAAAAATATGTAATTAGTAATCTGAAATTAATGTTCCAATACTATTTCTCCAATTATAATGAGTTCAAAGGTCTCTATACTCGTGCGAGACACAAACTTCTTCGAATGTTTAATTAATTGCAATGTAACGAAAGCGTTGTAATTAAGTAGATAGTATTAAATAAACATATTAAATACGAATTAATTAATGTATGTTAATGAATGCACATATTAAATATGAATTTTAATTGATGTGTATTAATGAATGCAGAGGGTCAAAATGGTAATTTAGGATGGAATAAAATAGTACATGTTGTGGTATTATATATATAATAGATATTGAATGAATGATTTTAACTCTTTAAGTACCTTTGTAATTCCAACCTAGCTTTTCAACTTCAAACCTTTGGTTTTTCACTTTCATTGTAACTCATGTTTAGGTAGGCTATATAAAGCCGCATGTACCTTATTTAGAGATGAATGAAATGGAATGAACTCTATTGCTCTCAATATATCCATCCATTATATCTATTATAGAGGAACATGTCTTTTCATCCTATTTAGTGATTTAAAAAAATTTGCTTTACATGGGAATTGAACCCATGACCCATTGTGCACAAGAGTTTATACTCACACCCACAACCGTTGAACCAACTCAACTTTTGATACATAATTTTAAATCATTAATCATATTCATGAATAACCTCCTCACTATATCTATTTTAAAATTTATTCACAACCATAAAACCAGCTCAACTTTTGATACAGATCTTCAAATCATTAACCACATTCATGAATAACTTCTTCACTATATCTATTTTAAAATTTATTCAGAATAAAATTATGAGAATATTTTTCCATTTTAATAATTAAAGATGTATATCATACAAATGATTAGAGTATGTAATGATTATGATTCGATTTATACGAAAAAAAATAAAATAAAGTGAATAACATAGATTTCGTTAATATTTATATAATATTTCATATTAACTACATATATATTAAACAAGATATTTTGATTAACATCCATTAAAATATATAAGTAGGCTGAAGAAATAGAATTTTAAAATAATTAGATAAAATATGTAATTAGATTAGAGTG
The DNA here is from genome assembly GCA_036435485.1 of Saposhnikovia divaricata. Classification (NCBI taxonomy): domain Eukaryota; kingdom Viridiplantae; phylum Streptophyta; class Magnoliopsida; order Apiales; family Apiaceae; genus Saposhnikovia; species Saposhnikovia divaricata. The sequence goes on from CM071595.1 coordinate 158,157,229, forward strand.
CAATATGTAACTACACTAGAAAAAACTAAAATTTTAAAAGAAAATAAAAAATAATTCATATTTGAGATTTCAACTCTACATCTATCAGATCAAATAATGATATAGAATACATTGAATTAGATTACAATATTATAAATAAGATTATAAAGATTACACAAAAATTTATAGAGATTATATTTAACAAATAAGATACTAGCTTGTACATAATTATAAAAGAGATAATATTTAATTAATCAAATGTTGGCACTATTAAAATAATAGCATTTATAAAAAAAATTATTTTTAAAAAACTGCCTTTTACTATATGTAAATATTAATTCAAATTTCAATATATCCAAATCACAATAATTTAAATATTCATGCACATATTTTTTATAATAGTGTATATTACCACTACCACGAATCACGAAAATTAAATAATAAACACTAAAAATTAGACCACAACCATCATTATAGTATCACTAAACATGTAATTATAGAATTCCATTTATAATCACAAAATTTTAATGAAAATTATGAAAATTTTGTCAGAAATATCAAATTTTCTAAGCTTAAGTTTCAAAAAAATAATTAGATCTGAATATGTGGTGATGTCGTGAATTTGAGTGTGGATTTCATAAATCATCACTATAATAAAATTTACAACTACACCTCTTCCACTTCTGTCGTTGTCGTATTCACCATCATTGTGATCATCATCACTCTCCGAAATCAATCAGATTTGAGGAATTTTGGAAATACAATTCGAAGAGAGTTTACTAAATATGAATTAGAGATGGTCGGACGAAGGAAAAATGAATAAATTTAAGGTCATCAAAAATAAAAGAGAGGTGGTCGGGGGAAGATGAATGCGCATATATGACGTGGTCAGAGGGAGGAGAAGGGAATACATTGTAGTATATATAAGGTGGGAAGATGGGTAAAAGTGATAATAGATCTATTAAAATTTTGTGCCTACGATTCAAATAGTTGAATGTATTATACTGATCAACGGGTTATCTTAAATTCATCTTTAATATAATAGTATAAATAATATAGATATATGATACTGTGTTCAAATACAAACTTTTTAAATGACAAACTCTATGAGTGTATTATAATGCAAACTATCATAATATACTTTATAAATTAAAGAACAATTCTTTTTAAAGCAATCTCAATTACAAAGAGAACACTTGTTTAGTCTCTAAATTTTGTTAAATATGAGTTAATTATGTAACACTTTTAAAATCTTTCTTGTACTTAAGAAATTCAACATGGTTAACACATAAAAAAAATATTGTATTTTTATCCTACTAAACGAGTATACAGGATTATCATTGAAAATATTTTATTGTTAAATTTAAAATTAAATTGTACTTAGTTTGAAATTTTGTGCTTAATTAGGTAAAAATATTGTTACATTGTAAATCTTGTTTATAAATTTTGTAACATTCCCACATCGAGGAGGGTGGAGACTTTAGTTGACTATATAAGGCAAAGTACTACTACCAATTGCACCAACAAATCATGAATTTTTGGGGACCTGTGGTGTACTTGTAGATTATCCAAGATGTTACATTTGAACCAATGTACTTCAATTTATTTCGAATTAGGAAACGGGATTTGACCCGATTTCGGAAAAAGGCTCGGGTTTGACCCGGGTTTCCACAAAAATAAACTACAGGGCACACTATTATTGTTTTAATACGCGACATCAAATGATTAACTTTTATTTACCACACTTACCGGTCATCGTTCACACATTGAACAAACAACACTCTAAATATGGTTTTTAGGATTTAGAGTATAATAATATTTTGAAATTAGAACGACGATCAACCACTGATTATAGATAGACCGAGACACGTGAAACAGATAAGAATTGAAAGATTCTATGATAACGTTTGGAAAAAATTATACGAATTAAAATGTGGCCCGTGATTTGGATAGGCTATCATGCTAGTTATATATTATATATAACACGTTATCAGCATGATTGCGAGAAAATAAAAATAATCTGGGAAGTGCAAGAAAACTTGGAGCTATCCAAGCAGAAGGTACGTATAATCTTATTTTTTAGCATTAATCTATAATATGTTGACTAAAGACACAGTAGATACCTTAATAATCAATCTACACTTACATGGTAGATTGAACTAAATCTACACTTGAAGCATTCTGCAAAGAGAATGGTAACAATTCTCAGCTCCAAGGACTCCACAACAAAATGGAGCTATTGAAAGAAAGAATAGGACTCTAATTGAGGCTGTTAGAACAATGTTACTTGATGCAAAAATGCCTACATGTTTTTGGGCTGAGGTTGTGAGCACTGCATGCTATATTCAGAACAAAACTCTCATCAACAAAACACTGGAAAGACACCTTACAATTTGATGACTCGAAAGAAACCTACTCTTAAGTATGTTCTTGCTTTTGGAAGCAAATGCTTTGTGTTAAAGGATAATTCTAAATATGTTGGTAAGTTTGATGCAAAGGCATTTGAAGGAATTTTTCTTGGCTATTCTTTGGAGAGAACAGCTTACACGGTTTATGTAATCAGTCAAAAGAAGGTTATGGAAAGCACAGATATGACTTTTGACGATAATAAACTACCTGGTCTAGAAGAAGCCAATGATGAAAATAAAGATCCATTGAGATTTGAAAATATGGATGATTCTGATGAAGAGATTGGAACTGAAGTTGAGATTACAGCTCAACAAACTCTAGTGAATGATGAAACAATAGAAGAGTTTGTGCCAATCAATAGTGGAGATATAAGCATCCAAGATACACCTGTGAATGAGAGCACTTTCACAGGGGGAGGAAATGAATTTGATCACAACTTGGATGATGAAGCAACATCAAACTTGAGAAATCAAACTCAGCATTCAAGAAAGTGGGATAGATCACATACTACAGAGCAAATTATTGGAGATCCAAATGCAGGAGTGAGAACAAGGAGGGCAACTCAAAATGAGTGCCTTTATGGCTGTTTTCTGTCCCAAGTTGAACCTAAAAATATTGATGATGCACTGTTGGATAATAAACGGATTATTGCCATACAAGAAGAGCTAAATCAATTTGAGAGAAACAAAGTATGGGAATTAGTGCCTGCACCAACAGACAGAACCATTGTGGGAATAAAATGGGTTCTGAGAAATAAGATGGATGAAGATGGTGTGATAGTAAGAAACAAAGCAAGGTTGGTTGCAAAAGGTTACTCTCAACAAGAAGGTATTGATTATGATGAGACATTTGCTCATGTTTCTAGGTTGGAAGCCATTAGAATTTTCTTGGCATTTGCTGCACATTCAAATTTCAAAGTTTATCAAATGGATGTCAAGAGTGCATTTCTAAATGGAGAGTTGGAGGAAGAAGTATATGTGCAACAACCACCTGGCTTTGAGGATCCACATTTCCCAAACTTTGTCTACAGATTGCTTAAGGCATTATATGGGCTTAAGCAGGCTCCAAAGCATGGTATGACACTCTGTCACAATTTCTTCTTGAAAATCAATTCAATAGAGGCACTTTGGACAAGACACTATTTTACAAGAAACATGGTAATGATATTATCCTAGTTCAAATCTATGTGGATGATATCATATTTGGTTCTACAAATGAGAAGCTGTGTGAGAAATTCTCTAAGCTCATGCAAAGCAGATATGAGATGAACATGATGGGAGAGTTGACATTCTTTCTTGGATTGCAAGTTAGTCAAAGCAAGGATGGTATCTTTATCAGTCAAACCAAGTACATCAAAGATCTATTGAAGAAGTTTGATTTGGAAGATAGCTCATCTGCAAAGACACCCATGGCCACTGCCACTAAATTGGATGAAGATGCTAAGGGCAAGAAAGTAGATATCTCAGTTTACAGAGGCATGGTTAGTTCTCTAATCAATCTCACTGCAAGTAGGCCAGACGTCATGTTTACTACATGTCTATGTGTAAGGTTTCAATCAAATCCAAAGGAATCACATATGACTGCTATCAAAAGGATCTTTAGATATCTGAAGGGCACTCCAAACTTGGGCTTATGGTATCCTAAGGACACAGGGTTCAATCTGGTTGGTTATTCTGATGCTGATTATGCTGGATGCAGAGTGGATAGGAAAAGCACCTCAGGTAGCTTCCAGTTTCTTAGACAAAGGTTAGTGTCTTGGTATAGCAAGAAACTACAATATGTGTCAACTTCAACTGCTGAGGCTGAATACATAGCTGCTGGAAGTTGTTGTGCTCAAGTGCTTTGGATTAGAAACCAACTTAGAGGCTATGGACTTGTGTTGGAAAAGATTCCTATCATGTGTGACAACACAAGTGCAATATCTATAGTTACAAATCCTGTCAATCATTCTAGAACAAAGCACATTGACATCAGATATCATTTTATTAGGGAACATGCAACTAATGGAACCATTGAGTTACATTATGTTCCAACAGATAAACAATTAGTTGATATATTCACTAATCCATTGGATGAAGCCACCTTCACAAGATTGGTTGTGAGATTGGAATGCCGAATTCTTCAGAATCTGGCTAAGTGAAAATATCAACTAAATTGTTGCAGCAGTAAACACTTATTTTATCTAAATGCTTAATTTTTTTGAAGTAAGTGTTGTCTGAAATATGATTTATAAATATTTCAACTCTGTTGCATATGTTCAAAAATCATATTTTGCTACCTTGAAATTTCTATGAAATTTTAAGAAAAATCACTATTTAATTTGTCAGAATATTCTTCATTGAATATTTCTGGTGAATTTTAAAAGATAGTGAAAATTGAATTTTATGAGTGAAAAGAACATTTCGATAAGACAGACTTCTCTAATGATTCAATTTATGTCAATGCTCGACTTCTCTAACAAGTCTCTTTTGATTACTCTCGAGTTCTCGAATAGAGTCCTTTAGAGATATCGAACAGAGACATACTTGACTTCTCGAATACTATACTGAGTTCTCTAAATACTGAGTTCACGAATAGTATCTCTTGAGTTCTCGAATCATTTGAAAGGGCTGAATTCTCGCTGAGCGTTGAACCACTTTTTGACTTTTGTCTAACACTTTTAACTCACTCATAAAACATATATTATTCAATTTTACATTGAATAAACTGCCAGCTGTCATTTTTTACCTGCTTGAGTTATCGAATATGCCATATTTGACATATCAAACAGGTTCTTATCACTTCTCGAATACCTGACTTGTCAATACAAAACATGTATCTAATCGACAATTCAAGTATCCTTATTTATACACCTCCACAACTGCTCTACTCATCTCAATCGATTTCTTAAGCATCTATTCCTCTGAAAATCAAAAATCTTAACTGCTGAAAGCCAAATTTCTTCTTCAAACATTCAAATTCTCTTCTTTCTAATCTATACAAATGGAAAACAAACAGTTCAACACCAAGGATGCTCTAAGTGCTAACCCAGTTCTATATCTAGACATGCTAGAGCAATTTTGGGATTATGCGACTGTTGAAGTAAATGCCCTTACAAATGCCACACAATCTTATACTATCTTCTGCAAGATCCAAGAGAAGGAAATCATAATCACTACCGAAGATATGAACAAGGCGCTGGGACTTTAACAAGAGTCATACAATCTGGTAAAGGAGGGTGAACTGAAGGACTTCTTCTCGTTCATAAGATACTCAAATGATGTTAATCTTGGGCATTTGAATCGGAAGTATTTAAGAAAAGAATGGAGTTTTGTGTTTGCGACAATCCTGCAAGAATTCACTGCCAGAAAATCAAATTTCGACCAAATCAGTGGGCCCGTACAACAGATAGTGTACTCCCTGGCCTATGGTAGGAAAATCAATGTTGGGCTACTGATAATGCGAGAGCTATACTCAAGACTTGGCAAGGATTTGTCACAGAGAAGTAAAGATATTTATTTACCTCGTTTTATTCAATCTGCACTAAACTATGTAGATAACTCTTTGAATAAATTGCCTGGGGTAGATAAAAATTGTAACAGTCCCAAATCCGGGGTCAGGGATTTGGAGTAATCACGATCCATTTACTCATTGCCTTACCTGTATTACTTGTAATGTACACAATTCAACTGCTTGTGAACCCGTAATATATATCTCACACACACACACAAGTTAGAGTCTCAGAAATGACACAATATAACAACTGCGGAATAAATAATTTTTATTACAATACCCAAATGTCTTTTGAATCTGTCACTGATACAACTTCTAAGTAATGTTACATTACCAACTTATCCTTCTGATGCTCACAATCCTCTCATACCATTCATATCTATACATAAGATGAATACCAAAAGCTGCAGCTTCATTCGACTGGTTCGTACTACTCTCGAGATCACTGCTAGAAATTGTTTATGGAAACGCCTTGCGGGGTATGTGTCGTCCCAATGGAATCCTACTTCGCTGCTATATAATATATATAAAACAATAGCAAGAGTGAGCGATAGCTCAGCAAGGTAATGAAAGTATGGCATAATTCTGCCTTTAATTCAAACCCAGAATATATAGCGGGTATAAGACAATAATTGTCAAAATGTCTTTTTACCGAAAGTATTTCATTATCGGAATATATTCAAAAACAGTACCATTGTAGTACTTCAAATATCATTTTCATAATATCTCTGCAAAATTTCGTTATTCATACTATGAACCAAGTTCTAGTATAATATAAAAGATGAAGTTACAAGGTAATTGGATATAACCTTTCCGTAAAATATCAGCTATATAAAGTATAAGCAGAATATCAAAATATAACTTCAAAGATGAAGTTATAAGGTGATTCAATATAAACAACCTCCTTATCATAACTCATGTTATGTAAGGTATCAACAGAGTCATCAAAAATCAGATAAAAGATGAAGTTACAAGGTGATTTATTGCAACTTTAGTTTTGAACACTTTTCAAACCCTGCCAACACTTATCGATCACTAAGCCGTAGCTTTCCGATCGGGGTGCTCTCGATAATGTTTCAGAAATATCCAAATTGGATGATGAACTAGTATAGGAGTATTCACCGCGCCCGCTGTTCCAATCCTTACGATGATCAGTCGCCGATTTTACAGCTCATATTGGTTTTACTACCGTTAGAAGGAAGAACTGACGGATTTACTTATCTACCGCCCTTTTAGATCACCCTGGCCAACGGTTGGGTCTTTGGGATGGACCGGCGCTACTCGGCCTCTTACACGACTTCTAGTTCGAATAGAATCCATGACTCTGAAACGTAAAGCTCATCCTCCTTTTCCCAAGTATAATACTTGTTGATATGACTCCACAAAGTAGTTGTATCTAATTCGAAATGAAAATTCACCAATATTTCCCAAGTTGTTGCTTATTAATGGATATCGACTTGTTCCATCAATTTTACCCCTCGAGTGTTGAGGAAGTAACAAAAAGACTCATTTTGATGTTTAGAGATCAAGATACGAGTGAAAATAATACTTTCAAAAATCTATGATCGGGCAGTCAATCATAAATAACAGTTCTCAACTAAGGATCCCTTATATTTTGAAAGTTTTGAGCGAGCATTTAAATCTTCTAATAAGATAGATTTAAGTGGAAAAATAATGATTTGGGAACCCCCTTGAAAATAATCATAATAAAGCTCAGAAATATTTTACATAATATTTGAAGGTCAAAGATAATTTTTAATAAGGTAATCATTTTTAAAACTAGTTTAAAAGAATTAAAGAAATATTCAAAGAATATTAATCAAATCATAAATATTTAAAGAATATTTTTAATATAAAATATTGCCCATAAATAACCCTCAAATGAATATATAAAAATATTCATAAATAAATAAATCCTTGAATGAATATTCAAAATAATATTCATTAAATAAATCAAATCCTTAAACGAATATTCAAAATAATATTCATTTAATAAATAAAACTCTAAATGAATATTCGAAATAATATTCCTTAAAGAAATAAGGAAAACCATTTATCTAATATTTTCCTCAAAAAATAATCACAAGATATACAGAAATACCGACTCCCGATCTATATTTAAAGAATGAAAATCATATGCCCATTACTAAGGGTCTTAGCGAAACATCCGGCTTATAACTAATATAATTCATATCTAGCTTATAAGCCAATATCAATTCGTAAAACAAGTATCCCAATATACTTTCGAAAACAGTTATGCCTTCCAATAGCATATTTAACAGAAATAATATTCATATAGTATTTCTCGACTAAGATAATACTCAAATAACATTCCTCGAAAGATATAGTAAGCAAATACAATTCCTCGAATGATATCATATTCAAATAACATTCCTCGAATGGTTTCCAAGTAATTAACACTTTATGGAAATATAATTAATGTTTATAAATAACATTCCTCAAAATAAATAATAATCTGTCGCTGGAATCGCTCCGGGTTTCCACGACTATCTCTATATCACAAAATACCGACTCCCGGTTTAGAGTCGAAACAATGAATATGCCCTTATATTTAGAGCTACAACGTATACCGGTTCATAAATACTTAACTCAAAAGAATGTATATAATCCAAAGGTCAAATTCTATTTCAAAAGAAAATAAGATATATCGCAAAACTGTACAACTTTATACATGGCAAAAGCAGTATTATATCATCAATACTTCAAAGTATAGATTTAGAAAACTTGCCTGATGCTCGAGAAGTGATAGGGGTTCGCGACAATGTCGGACAATCTAGAGAAGGTAAAATAAAACATACAATTAGTCCCCTGGATAATCCACTTATTAATAATGCTCGTGTACTTAAACAAATCTTAATCAAAGAACTTAATGGCATCATCTAGACTCGTACTAAGTCCATGCTACTCGTCAAATACTTAAGTCATAAGTTGGGTTCGAAACCGGTCCTCGAATTCAAGTTATAATAAACCATTTACAACTTTGGTTTCTAAGTCGCATCCTTAGGGGTTTTCACTTATGCAACCTCTGTAGTTTCAATTTTATAAAATCAAAAAATAATATTTTGGACTCGAAACCACCTCTCTTACTATTCTAACTGACCTTATCATTTATCCTCAAAATATTACACTCCAATTCCATTTTTAAGGGTCTCAAACTTAATCTCAAAGTTGATGCATATCTACGACAGGGTTTCTCGAATCGCTTTCACTAAAATGATCATAACCCACAAACCGTAAACTCTTTTGACACGATTCTTGCGGCCATGTAAACTAGAAACCAAAATCTACACAACCATATGCAGTGGTTAACCTTTACACAATTTTATGGTCTTGGGCTTCAACTGTTAAAGAGGTTTTAAAAAATTGGGCATTACGACGGCTCTAAATCGAACATTTCCATTTTGTTTCATTACAACCAAGCCACACCGGGCATACCATACATCCACAACCTCAAAAAACAACCTTTTTACTTCTCTAAGGTCAGTGGTGTGGCTAAAATCCAACACCCACCATTTTTCATATTTTACAAATTAAATAACCACTAAAACACTTAAACATTATCTCTTAAGCATATAACATCAAAACTATCATCAAAACTCATATGAACTCAAAGGGTGGGTTAGGGTTTTACCTCCTTGGATGCTCGAACAACACTACCAAGTGTTTATAAACCTTTAACAAGCTTTAGATGGTCTTTAAAGTGCTAAATCCTTAAGATCAAAACAAGAAGATAATGGAAGTTACTATTCATCCTCATCTTGTAAAATTCATAACAAATCGAAAAATAAGAGTTGGGTGCTCAAATATTTACCACAACATCTTTTGAGCTATAGATCATCAGATCTGAAGCTTCCTATCTAGGGTTTTGAGCCTCATCTTTCCGCTGGACAGAAACAGGACAGATTTGGTTCTCCAACTTGGAGGAGAGATTTGACTAGGCTACACTCCTTTGTTAACCATGAAATTTTGAAAGAATGTTCTACATACATTGAGGAAGCTTTGGTTAAAATTTGGTGATTTAAGATTGGGTAGAAGTTTAGATATGAATTTTTCTTCCATGGCTGTTCTTGCTGGGCAGTTTTGGAGAAATAATGAGATGGAGAGCTTTTTGCTTTCTTTCTCTCTTTGACTTGTTCAACTCACCTTTTGATCATAATATCTAGATATTATCAGTGGTATATATCTGTGTTGATCACCTTGGGGCTTGAGCAAAGAGTATTCAAGAAGCTTGGTTTTGATTTGTTTTGTTTTTGATTTGATTTAAGTGATTTAAATCACTTAAATCCTAAATGGTTTTGATTTAACCTTTGATTAAATCATTCAATCCTCTTGATAAAATTCTCTTGATGATCATGTAGGATATTTAATGTTGTTATGAACTCAATCCAAATTCCATAATTTATTCGCTTTATCGCTTAATCTTGTTATAAGGTTTCAGCGGTTTCTAGATTGCTTGTTTCACTATCTCAGTGGTTTTCGTTCTAAATTCTCAAATTGTATTTCATAAACTTATAAAATATAACATCCTCAAATCATAAAATTTAATATCTCACTTCTTGATAATACTGATGTATGATTCACTGCCTGATCAAATATTCCATAAAAATAAACTTTGGATTTTTTGATTTTCGATCGTCTTTACATACACTTATTTACTCCGTGAATCACTAATATGACTTCGAAATATCCATACCATGTCTTGTACATAGGGTGGCATGAAAAAATTTTTGGTTCCCAAAAATCACTATTCATCCACAAAATCACTATTCACTGATGCACAAAATCATAATAAGAAAAGTTTTAATTTTACCAAAAATTTGGGTTCTTACAGTCTCCCCTCCTTAAAAGCATTCCGTCCCGGAATCAGTTTAGGAATAACTGGGGTACTTCTCTCCCATTGCACTCTCTAACTCTCAGATGGATTCTTCCACATCCTGATTTTCCACAAATATCTTATTAGCTTGACAACCTTGTCTCTTAGCACTTGCTCTTTTCTATCCGTGATTTCCACAGGTTGTACTTCGTAAGTCAGACCAGTTTGTATATCTACCTACTCGTACTCTATCATATGCTGGGCATCTATAGTATACTGTCGTAGCATTGCCACATGAAACATGTTATGAACCGGCTATAAGTTTGGGGGTGTAAGGCTGGCTTGCATGCCACCTTCCGGACGCTTTTAAACTCTCAGATGGCCAATGAATCTCGGGCTCAACTGCCCTTCATTTCCAACTCTCGTTAATTCTTTTCACAGGGATACTTTTCAGCACCACGAATCTCCAACCTTATATTCCCTATCTTGTTTGCACAGAAATACACCAACATAACTTGCTTGTCATTCATCAACATGCAATTCAGCTTATCAATAGCAGTACCATCTCTGTTTCTTCTGGTGCCGCCTAGGTGCATAGAATATCTTGAACTATGGGTCTCATGTAAAATCTCATCCTTTAATTCTCGAACATTCGGAAACCATCTCTCTCTTCTGGACTAAGGGAATCGGCCAACACATTGGCCTTCCCTGGATGGTAGTGTATCTCGCAATCATAATCCTATATCAATTCTAGCCATTTTCTCTACCTCATGTTTAGCTCTTTCTGGGTGGATATATACATATACCTTCAGTTCTTGCGATCAATATAGATATCGCACTTTCCTCATATATACAACATCTTGATATTCTTAGGGCGAAAACCATCGCGAATTACTTTAAATTGATTCATTAAATCCATAAAAGTTGCAGGTGCACTAGTCAACCCAAATGATATCACTAAAAACTTCGTAGTGTCTATACCTAGTGCGGAACACAATTTTGGGTTTATCCTTCAACTAGTGATATCCAGTTCTTAATAAATTTGGAAAAATACACTGCATCTTTCAGCTGATCAAACACTCATCTATCATCTACAAAGGTACCTATTCTTAATGTTGAACTCGTTCAACTCTCGATGTTCGATGCACAATCTCGTGCTAACATCTTTCTCTCTTACAACAACACCGGGGCTCTCCATGGTGGTACGCTGGGTTCTATCATACTCTTGCCTAACAATTCTTGTAACTGAGTTGCTAACTTTTTCATTCCCACTGGGGCTAATAGAAAGTGCAGCACTATACTCTGAATATTCGGTATTCATTCTCATGTCATCCAAATCGATATCTGGTAGCTCATTAAAACCTTGTACAACCTCCCAAAACCGCTGTAATTTCCTTTATACTAGGTGTCTCCTTTCTCGACGTCAACAATAAGATCTAATTAAGCCTCACATCTATGGCGTAATAATTTCTTAGTCTTAACTATATTCATGAATTTCAGAATCTGACTCCGTCCCTTAATTATTACTCTTTTCCCTTACAATTAATTGGCTTCATTGGGTGCCAACCAATCCATCCTTATTATAATATCAAATTCTCCCAACTTCGAAAGGAATCAAATCTATAAAAAGGGTCGACCTCATATTTCTGGTTTACCACCTGGACGTACCAATTCTACGGGAAAATCTCTTGATCAACCATCTTTACTTGCAATCACTCCGTTAGGGGTTCAATCTTAAGGTCTAATTGTCATGCAAAATCTTGAGATGTAAAGTACTTACCAGTTCTGGATCAAATAAAACGTTAAGTTTAAGTAGGAGGGTACCTGTTATCGTGTCCGTTTTCATCATGGCACCTCGCAAGGTCATCTTGAAAGTCCTGGCAGGGGCTGCTTGTTGGAGGTAGCCTTATTTACACTAGGTATAGCTGGTCTAGTCGATGGACATTCTTTAGCCTTGTGTCCAAGCTTTCCGCAATCGATACCTTTTGCACTAATGTAGCATAATCTGTTAATTCTAACATCGCCTCGCGATTCTAAATTTATTTTCTCAGCCCTAGTTGAAGCCTACGGGCTCTTTTCACTTCTGTGTCCATAACTCCGGAATAAACCTCAACAACTCGGATAACTTGGCCTCACACTCTGCCCTAGTCATGGTTTCTTATTTTAACTCTAGAAACTTTATTTCCATCTTGGTCTCCATATATTTCTAGAAAATATTTCTCTAAATCAACAAGCTGAATCTCACCCAAGTCACAATACTATCTCCCTCTAGGTTTTTCTTAGATTCCCACCAGTGATTCGTCTCTCCCTTCTGGTAGTAGACGGCGAACCCCATTTTCTGATTCTATGTAGTACTCAGTATCTCAAGTAATTTCTCCATCTTTTTAAGCCAAGCTCTGGCCTCCACTAGGTCAGTGGTTCCATGAAATTTTGGGGGTTTCTATCTGACTCCGTTATCATTGGAGTTTCACGATACATCGTTATTCCTTTTACGTATATCGTTTGACCAACTTTCCACTATCATGATATCCTTGAGAGAGAGAGAATAACCTAATTCATTGATATGTCACCGATATTCTATTCGTCTTAGGAATCCGCTCTTATCATAGGCGATTTCATTGTGAATCTAATTCCTATCAGTGAATTTTGATTTATTCGACCTGGTTAGCCTCCCCTTGGGATTCAATAAAGATAACAAGAATCATGGGACTTTGAAAAGATAGCTCCCATATCAAGGAAAACGTCACATACTGGTGATCATAAGGTTATGAGTTTTAAGGTAACCTTTATTTGAGATGAGAGAATTTACTGAGAGATCAATATGATCATAAGAACTCAATGTTGCGTGTCTCAATTAAGACATTACTAAAGGTAATTAGCCTTCTTTTATTTCACAGACGGCGTCCCGTCAGACTTCTATCACACAGACAGATAGTCCTTATGGCCCCTATAAATATAGGGTTGTTCGTCTCAGTGGAAGTTGAGAAGTATGAAAGCAATTCAAAGTCAAATTATTAATTATCGTCTTTCGAAAAATAATTCTCAAATGGACACCTTGGATAAAATAAATAAAAAAATTGAACAGATTCCAAGGTGTGATTTACAAGAAAAGGATAGCTAGAAAGATACTGGTATTCAACAGGCAAGTGGTGAGGTATCACCTTAGGGACATCCGTTATTTGATGAAAAGTGAAAGCTTGAATAACATCATTTGACAGGGCTTCGAAAACCTGAAAGTAGGCATCGTGACAGCCTCTGGCACAATTGAAACTGAATATGGTTTAACATAAGTGTTTTAAAACAACTTCAAAGAAGGAGTATATCTTTTATCGAAATTCTCTCTAAGGAGATGCCAAGATAAATTATAGATTAGGGAGGTTTGCCAAGGTCTCTACGGATGCCTTTTTATGTCGGCTCCTCTGACGGATAATCGTTCGATCCTAAAGCTTTTCTTTTCCATTTACACCCTAAGTGCTCGACACTTACGTCATTGCCGGCTCATAATAGTCGCTAAGGATTCAACCATCAACATTTGCACTCGCAGGGAGTTCTATTCGACTAAGCACAAGCAGCTCAAGCAAGCGTCCTATTCTTATATGAAGACTTCGATGCCGATGTCGCCCCAATCAATGACGAATTCCTTGTTTCGAATAGGCGGTACTCCGGAACATCGTTAGAAAGTACGTGCTTAAATCCAGTTACTATTATAACCGTCTTCATACCAAACATTCCTTTTCTCGTATCAATCCTGTGTGCTACATAAGCTTAACACTTTTGGCATAATAGCCTTTTCATTTAAATCATTCCCAAAATTTCTCAATCCATCTTGGTCCTTAAATATATTTCGCCCTTACCATCCAACCACAACTTCATAATTTATCTCTACAATCAATTGTAGCAATCAGGGTCTGTCCACCAACCCATCTAGCGGCTACCTTACCCAATCCAGAGGGTTCGCTCCAGTTTCCACTCTCTTCGGTGACATTCTCTGATAATGAGAAAGACAAGGTTTGCCAAAATTTGTTGAATTTCTTTCCAAAATCAGGGAAATTTTATCAATCTATTTACCCACTAGTAATACTCGGATCAGATTTTCAGCCTCTCAGTTCTATCCTCATAATTCCCTCCTGGTTTCCTGAGGGTGGTAAATCTAGTTCATGGTTTCGTCTTAGCGTGCTTGTCTTACAATAACATTCGCGTGGTACATATACCCAAAATTATCCTCGAGATAATAAAATCCCTCAATGATGTAATAGACACTATTTTTAGTGGAATCGCTGGTCGTGGGGGATTGAAACCTCATATCAAAAGCAATCCCTTCCACTATTCTAGGCAACTAAGTACCCTTAATCGTACGTGAAAATCTGAACATCTTGGTTCTTACGTATGTCACCTCCTTATGAGCAACTATAACCGACTACGAGTAACAGGTTTCGTTCAAGTCGAATCAATTCACTGATACTGGCTATACCGCCTCTATCTCATCTGCTCTTGAGACTCTACTCTATTCTCTTTGTCATATCTCTTAATGAATCATAAATGATTCTAAACCTTCGTCTCGTCACTTAATCGACCTCTAAAGATTCTTCCCTTAACCTTCCATGGGGTTCTCCTCTAGATCCTCCTATGGATTTTCCTTTATCGGGTCTCCGTCCATCTCAAGGAGCGCATTATCAAATGTTTACTCGAAGGCCTCGGGGTCTGGTAACACAGAATCCCATCTATCTATAACTCATACGAATCGAGGTTACTAACCATAAAGTCCTAAGTATGGTTTCCCAGAAAAAGTCCCCTCTCGGGCTTCATCTCAAACAGTCATGGTCATGTCCTCTAACCCGACTACGAACTTGATTTGAACTCTAGTTATTGTCATCATTCTTATGGGTATTGTAAGACTCGATCTCCTATCGTTTCTGAGGACTGTAACCTAACGCTCTGATACCATTTCTGTAACAACCCCAAATCCGGGGTCAGGGATTTAGAGTAGTCACGATCCATTTACTCCTTGCCTTACCTGTATTACTTGTAATGTACACAATTCAACTGCTTGTGCACAATATATATCTCTCACACACACACATAGGTTAGAGTCTAAGAAACGACACAATATAACAACTGCAAATTATTATGTCTTTTGAATCTGTCACTGATACAACTTCTAAGTAATGTTACATTACAACTTAGCCTTCTGATGCTCACAATCCTCTCATACCATTGATATCTATACATAAGAGTAATACCAAAAGCTGCAGCTTGATTCGACTAGTTCGTACTACTCTCGGGATCACTGCTAGAAACGTTTTATGGAAACACCTTGCGGGGTATGTGCCATCCTATTGGAATCCTGCTTCGCTGCTGTATAATATATATAAAACAATAGTAAGAGTGAGCGATAGCTCAGCAAGGTAATGAAAGTATGGCATAATTCTGCTTTTAATTCAAACCCAGAATATATAGCGGGTATAAGACAATAATTGTCAAAATGTCTTTTTACCGAAAATATTTCCTTATCAGAATATATTAAAAAATAGTACCATTGTAGTACTTCAAATATCATTTTCATAATATCTCTGCAAACTTTCGTTATTCATACTATGAACCAAGTTCTAGTATAATATAAAAGATGAAGTTACAAGGTAATTGGATATAACCTTTCCGTAAAATATCTGCTATATAAAGTATAAGCAGAATATCAAAATATAACTTAAAAGATGAAGTTATAAGGTGATTCAATATAAACAACCTCCTTATCATAACTCATGTTATGTAAGGTATCAACAGAGTCATCAAAAATTAGATAAAAGATGAAGTTACAAGGTGATTTATTGCAACTTTAGTTTTGAACACTTTTCAAACTCTGCCAACACTTATCGGTCACCCAACCGTCGCTTTTCGATCGGGGTGCTCTCGATAATGTTGCAGAAATATCCAAATTGGATAATGAACTAAAACGAGAGTATTCACCGCGCCCGCTGTTCCAATCCTTACGATGATAAGTCGCGGATTGTACAGCTCAAATTGGTTTTACTACCGGTAAAAGGAAGAACTGACGGATTTACTTGCCTACCGCCCTTTTAGATCTCCCTGGCCAACGGTTGGGCCTTTGAGATGGACCGGCGCTACTCGGCCTCTTACACGACTCCTAGTTCGAATAGAATCCATGATTTTGAAACGTAAAGCTCATCCTCCTTTTCCCAAGTATAATACTTGTTGATATGACTCCACAAAGTAGTTGTATCTAATTCGAAAGGAAAATTCACCAATATTTCCCAAGTTGTTGCTTATTAATGGATATCGACTTGTTCCATCAATTTTACCCCTCGAGTGTTGAGGAAGTAACAAAAAGACTCATTTTGAAGTTTAGAGATCAAGATACGAGTGAAAATAATACTTTCAAAAATCTATGATCGGGCAGTCAATCATAAATAACAGTTCTCAACTAAGGATCCCTTATATTTTGAAAGTTTTGAGCGAGCATTTAAATCTTCTTGAAAATAATCATAATAAAGCTCAGAAATATTTTACATAATATTTGAAGGTCAAAGATAATTTTTAATAAGGTAATCATTTTTAAAACTACTTTAAAAGAATTAAATAAATATTCAAAGAATAATTATCAAATAATAAATATTTAAAGAATATTTTTAATATAAAATATTGCTCATAAATAACCCTCGAATGAATATATAAAAATATTCACTAAATAAATAAATCCTTGAATGAATATTCAAAATAATATTCATTAAACAAATCAAATCCTTAAATGAATATTCAAAATAATATTCATTTAATAAATAAAACTCTAAATGAATATTCGAAATAATATTCCTTAAAGAAATAAGGAAAAACATTTATCTAATATTTTCCTCAGAAAATAATCACAAGATATACAGAAATACCGACTCCCGGTCTATATTTAAAGAATGAAAATCATATGACCTTTACTAAGGGTCTTAGCGAAACATCCGGCTTATAACTAATATAATTCATATCTAGCTTATAAGCCAATATCAATTCTTAAAACAAGTATCCCAATATGCTTTCGAAAACAGTTATGCCTTCCAATAGCATATTGATAAGTGCATAATTTTGCATAATTTTATTATATATTTATTGCTTGAACTCGTATTTTAATAAATTATTTTGTTGCATTTCAGGAAATTCGTAAATAAATAAAGAAATAAAGAGCAAGGAAGGGAAAAAGAGGAAGAAAAAGGACCAAAAATGAAAGAAGGAAAAGAATTAGGAGCTTGGAGCAAAAGGAATATTTCAAGACAAGTGGAAGGTGAAGATCATCCCAACACATTACATAAGTGTATGGTCAAGATCAACTCTTCATAGCTTAAGGGGGAAGGAAACAAATAGATGGCTAGGATTTCACCACCACACACCACAAATGTATGGTGGGGATTTACCCAACACCCCCCTTAACTCTAATTCATATCCTATAAATACCCCCTCACCCCCTTGTATTTAGTAACTTAGATTTTAGGGTAGTTTTAATTTCTTGTATTTTCTTTAGTTTCAAATCTTGTAAACACTCCTATTATAATTAATGCAAATTTTATTTTCTTTACTTCTTGTCTTGCTCTTTCGTTATTGTTGCCTTCTTTCGTTATTTTCATAAATCCATTGCTAACCGCATGGGATTGAAAGTAACGAAATTTTAATTTCGTGTTCTTAGTTGCTAATTTTAATTTTGCCCCTTTAAAAATCCATTTTATTGTGGGCCATTTAAATTCCAAATTATCGTTTTTAGTGTAACTTTAATATCGTAGTTAATTTCTTTATATTCGTATTTAATTTTTTTTTTAAAAAAAATAGTTTTATAAAAATTTCTTTACGAATTTTCTGTTTTTACAACTCTGTTTTATTGTTTAAATCGAACCATAGCTTCACTCCCTGTTTTCTTAAATAAACAAAACCCCCAAACCCAGTTTTTGTTATTTCCTCTTCTCCCTCTTAGTCGAACACCCCTTCTCCCCTTTTCCTTTTACAATTAGCTGCAACATAAACACCTCCCACTGTTCTTATTTCTTTTTCTAAAAACCAAACTTCTCTCTCTTTCTCTCTCTCTCTCTCTCTCTCTCTCTCTCTCTCTCTCTCTATATATATATATATATATATATATATATATATATATATATATATATATATATATATATATATATATATATATATATATATATATATATATATCAATCGAAACAAAACCACGATACCCAGCCTCTTTCTTTCCTTTTTCGTTCAAACTCTTCCCCGTTTCCCATCTGTTCCTCCCCTGTTTTCGCTGAGTCCTTTTTCTATTTTGATTTAATTATTTCGCTGATTTTTAATTACCTAATTACTGGGTGGGTTTCTTCGTTTTAAATTTCGTTGAAATCGTTGCTGAGTTGGTGTTTCAGGTTGAGTCAGCTGGGTAATAATTTACTCGGTGTTTTGGATTTGATATTGTTAAGTCTTGTATTGCTGCGTGAGTTGTTCATGTAGTTTTGTAGTTCGCGGTTTGGCTGTTTGTTTTGAGTTGTCTATGTTGCTGAGTTACTGCGATCAGGAGTGCTGAGTTCGAAGTCCTGTTTGAGTTGTTGTCTGTTTCACCGAGTTTTCTTCTTAGTTTTCACTGAGTTTTCGTTTTGAATTAGCACCGAGTCTGTGCCGAGTCAGTTCATTGTTGTTCTTTCCTGAATTGCCAAGTTCATATTCTTGAGTTGAGTCATCGTTCTGGGTTGTCAAATACTTGGTTGTTGCGTTTTGTATTACTGCTTTAAAGTGTGTTGAGTTCGTTGAATCATTTATTGTTTGTGTAATCGTTGTTTTTGTTCGTTGTAGTCGATGTCATATTCTTGTGTTCTGGGTTTCGCTGCGATTTTACTTCCAAATTCGACTTAAATCCATGTCAATTTTTCTTTATTTTCTGGTTTTCTACTTAAAAAAAATCTTGTAAATAAAATTAGTTTTAAATCGAATTATGAATCTTTAAATAATTTGGCTTTTGCTATGTTAATTTTTAATTAGTTAGTTTAAAAGTAGAATAAATTTAAATTTCCTTTAAAAATAGTTAAAACTTTTCTTTTAGGAAATAATTGATTTGTAAAATCAAAATTCTCAAAAATCCCCGATTGTCCTTTTTCGATTAAATTAATAATTAAGGATCGCGAAAATATTAGTCTCCGAGGATCGATACCTAAAATAATTCAACGATTGAGTCGTGCGCTTGCGATTCTAATTGTCATTTATTTTAGCACATCAAGTTTCTGGCGCCGCTGCCAGGGACTAATTATTTTTCGCACCTTAGTTTTTGATTTTTCGGATTAGCTCTTCTCTCACCCTTTTTCTTGTTTGCATTTTTTCGAGGAATTTGGAGGAAAATTCGGGAAACTTGGATTAAAGCGGAAGAATTTTCTCGGAATTTCGGAAGCTTTGCTTGGGTAAACCGTATCTTTCTCCTCTTTCATTTTTTTCCTTATTTAGAAAATCACAAAAAAAATTAAAATTTAAAATCCAAAAAAATTAGTTGTAATTACATAATTGTTGCATCATGCATTTAATCACTTAGGGCACATCATCTAGATTTTTATCTTCTTGTTTTTAATTTTTCGTACCCTATAAATTGTGGTGATCGCTGGAGGACCCCAAGGTACGTTAAATTCTTTCTTTTCTTTAGTTAGAACACGTAGTTTAAAGCATCCATAAATGTTATTAGTTTTTTATACCTCTTTGTTTGTTGCATCATTTTGTAAATAAATCTTAAGGGCAAAACCTCTCAAAAGATAAGGGAAGGGATTTCATCACTCTTTCCTTAGCCCAAAAACAATTTAATCCCTCATTTTGCATACCTAGCCTTTAATAAAATTAATTAGACATTTGCCCCTAGGAATCTCGCACTCATTTAGGAAGGCGATTAAGAAACGAAGTAATCTTTAATTATTCCGACTTTTTGGTGTCTAGGAAAGCGAAAGGTGACCTGGCCAATTAAGGTTTTGGTGTCTAGGCTGGTGTTTAGACTCTTGGCAATGCTTGCACCTACCTGGCCAAGCCGGTTCAAATAATTATTGATTTACCTAGTTTTTGGTAGCCCTTAAAGTTAGGAGCAAGGTCTAGTTATTTTATTAAGGAACCCTAGGGTTAGAATAATTTTTTTTATTTTAATTTTTCACCCCTTTCTTTTTGTGTGTTTCTTTTATCGCACTTTATTTGCTACGTGTTTCCTTTCGTGGTTTATGCGAACTTCGTGGATTAGGGATAATTCTTCTAGACTAGTGAGGTAATTTGAGATTTCCTCATCGTCTAATTCCGAGTCTATAGATTATTCCGAACCCGTCGTAAACATGGCCATGTCTCTTAAGGACCGTTGTTATCCCACCCGTTCTGCCCACCCTCGTGTATCACTCTTCCTCCCGTAAATGGTAATAATTTCGAAATCAAAGCTCAACACATCAGCATGTAACCCAAATTTACCGGGAGTGACGGTGAGGACCCTTATCTTTTTCTACAAGAATTTGAAGAGGTTTGCGCATTGAAAAAACTCCAACAACTTTCCTAGGACTCCATACGGCTTAGACTAATAAACTTTACCCTTAAAGATAATGCGAAAAAATGGTTGTATAGTTTACCCGTCAATTCGATTTCCACTTGGGAGGGTTTCGTAGTCATCTTTCTTAAAAAATTCTTTCCAAGCCACAAGACTACGAAACTCACGAATGAGATTAATCAATTTCGTTAAATACACAAGGAACCATTTTGGACGTGTTTTGACCGTTTTAAAAATCTTCTATCTCAATGTCCCCACCATGGAATCGAAAAATGGAGGCTCTGTAAGCTTGTGTACGAGGCCCTAGATAGTTCAACAACCGCGTTGTTGGAATCTATGTGCCAAGGGAAATTTATGGAGAAAGACGAGGATGAGGGTTGGGCATTCTTTGAAGGGTTCGCGGAAAAGACTATGTTATGGGAATCGACTAGGGAGCCCACTAGAGAATCCGAGAAACCGAACGATTCAATAGCTACCATGCATCAAAAGGGTTTACATCAAGTTGGTAACTCTATCGCGACTGAGGCTAAATTAGCCACTCTCACTCGACGTTTAGAAGCTTTAGAAACCAACGGGTCCTCCTCCCAAGTATCCATGTGCCCAAATTATAACCCAACCAATCAAGGGATACAAAGTCCTCAAGATTTTCAACAAGTCAA
Source organism: Saposhnikovia divaricata (assembly GCA_036435485.1). Taxonomy (NCBI): domain Eukaryota; kingdom Viridiplantae; phylum Streptophyta; class Magnoliopsida; order Apiales; family Apiaceae; genus Saposhnikovia; species Saposhnikovia divaricata. The sequence goes on from CM071595.1 coordinate 158,179,133, forward strand.
TGCGATGTTCCAATCGGGTCTTCGAAATGATCCTTATTCTCCCACTTATAACCCCGGTTGGAAAAATCACCCAAAATTTTCATGGAATCAACAATCTCAACCTCCTCAATTCCAATCTCAACCTCCGATTTTTCATAAACCTCACTCAAATTCATTTTCACATCAAAATCATGCTCCTTATCCGACTCAAGCTCCCTCCCACCCTCCCGGCTTTTCTGAGTCGGATAAGCGACTTACCTCCTTGGAAAAGACTCTCGATGCGCTTCTAAAATCAACAACTAATTTGGCTCAATCTCAACAGACCTTCATGCAAAACATGACTCAAGATAGGCAAATTTTAAATGCTAGTACTCAAGCCATTTCTAAGTTAGAGGTTCAAGTGAGCCAATTAGCCAACGCCATTTGTGAACGAGAGAAGAACAAACTTCCAAGTCAAACCGAGGTAAACCCTAAATTTCCAATCAATAAAAGACCTCCTCACAATGTGAACGTTGTCATTTCCTTAAGGTCCGGTAAGCAAGTTGAAAATCATGTCGGTGACAAGTCTTCCGAAGAAGACGAATCAAATTCTGAACCAAACGCTAATCTTGAACCCGAGAGTTCTAAGGAACAAGGATCAACGAGTGGGACAAAACCCGTCCCCGGAGAACCAAATGAACGAGTCTTTAAGCCAAAAGCTCCTTACCCTCAACGACTCATTCTTCTAAACAAACGGCCAAAATGGACAAGCTCTTAGAAGTTTTTAAGCAAGTCAAAGTCAACATTCCTCTTTTAGACGCGATTCAACAAATTCCTTCGTATGCGAAATGTATAAAAGATTTGTGCACACATAAGCGAACTACTCACGTCCCTAAGAAAGCCTTCTTGACGTCCCAAGTGAGCTCAATTCTTTCGAACCAAATTCCCGTGAAATATAAGGACCCCGGTTGTCCTACAATTTCATGTCTCATAGGCAATACCTTTGTGGACAAGGCATTACTTGCTTAGGCGCTAGTGTGAACTTGCTTCCATTTTCGGTCTATCAAGCCCTAGGTTTAGGAGATCTTCAAAGAACTAATGTTACACTTCAATTAGCCGATCGTTCTATCAAAGTTCCTAAGGGGATTATTGAAGACGTGCTAATTAAAGTAGGTGACTTTTTCTTTCCCGTTGATTTTGTCGTCGTAGAAACCGAACCGGTCAAGAACCCTAAGAATCAGATTCCTATCATTCTAGGAAGGCCATTTCTAGCCACCTCCAATGCTTTGAATAATTGTAGAAATGGATTAATGAAACTAACATTTGGGAACATGACCATTGACCTCAATATTTTTCACATAGGGAAACAACCCGATGATTTCTATGATCAACCTATGGATGTCAATTTAATTGATGATATAGTTGATCAAGAATTCATCAACCCTAATGATGCTCTCGATTTTTGTTTAAAACACTTTGGTCAAGATTGGGATGATTCTGAATATACAAATGAGGTCAATGCAATGTTAGATTCCACCATTCCTACAAATAACCAAGCATGTGAACCACCTCCTTTGCCACTTTTCGAAGCTAGTGAACCCGTTGAGTCAAAACCGCCCAATTTAGAACTTAAACCTCTTCCCGACATTCTTAAGTACGCCTTTTTAGGTCCTAACGAGTCTCTTCCCGTTATAATTGCCTCAAATTTGACCAAGTCACAAGAGGATGAGCTTGTAATTGTGCTTAGAGAACATAAGGAAGCCATAGGTTGGAGTATCTCGGATATTAAATGAATTAGTCCGACCATTGTCCAACATAGGATTCATTTAGTTGATGATGCTAAACCAGTTCGTGAGCCACAAAAGCGGTTGAACCCTACCATGATGGAAGTCGTTAGGAGGGAAATTCTTAAGTGTCTAGATAATGGAATCATTTATCCCATTTCTGATAGCTCTTGGGTTAGCCCGATTCAGGTAGTACCTAAAAAGTCGGGTATTACCGTGGTGACTAATGAGAACAACGAGCAAGTTCCTACTCGTGTCCAATCCGGTTGGAGGGTATGCATTGACTATAGGAAACTCAACGATGCCACTAGAAAAGACCATTTTCCTTTGCCATTCATAGATCAAATGTTAGAAAGGTTAGCGGGTCATGCCTACTATTGCTTTCTAGATGGTTATTCCGGTTATTTTCAAATTCCTATAGCTCCCGAAGACCAAGAGAAAACCACTTTCACATGTCCCTTTGGAACCTTTGCTTATCGTCGCTTAGCTTCCGGTCTAACCACTGCCCCGGCCACCTTCCAACGGTGCATGATTAGCATCTTTTCTGACATGGTAGGTGAATTCCTAGAGATTTTCATAGATGACTTTTCCATCTTTGGTTCATCTTTTCATCAATGCCTAAACCATCTTGAGTTAGTCTTAAAGAGATGTAAAGAAACCAACCTCGTTCTTAATTGGGAAAAATGTCATTTCATGGTTAAAGAAGGAATCGTTCTTGGTCATAGAATTTCTGAAAAGGGGATCGAAGTAGATAAATCCAAAGTTGACCTCATTTCCAATCTACCCCCACCAACATCGGTCAAAGGAATTCGTTCCTTTTTAGGACATGCGGGTTTTTATAGGCATTTCATTAAAGATTTTAGCAAAAAGGCTAGACCCTTGACTACCCTTCTTGGTAAAGATGTCAAATTCGAGTTCACTAAAGATTGTTTACAATCTTTTGAACACCTTAAGAAAGAGTTGACCTCGACCCCGATTATCAAGTCTCCAGATTGGAGTCAATCTTTCGAGTTAATGTGTGATGCATCTGATTACGCATTAGGGGCGGTATTAGGACAACGAATCAATAAGATACCTCATGTCATATACTACGCTAGTAAGACCTTAAATGATCCGCAACTCAATTATTCAACCACCGAGAAGGAGCTTCTAGCCGTAGTTTTTGCCCTCGAGAAGTTTAGGTCGTATCTTATTGGTTTGAAAATCATTGTTTACACCGATCATTTCGCCCTTCGATATCTATTCTCTAAGAAAGACTCTAAGGCCCGATTGATTAGGTGGATCTTGTTGCTCCAAGAGTTTGACCTAGAAATTAGGGATAAGAAGGGGTCTGAAAATGTCGTTGCCGATCACCTTTCTCGATTAGTAGTGGAGTCCACCACTGACTCACCTTTGAATGAATCTTTTCCCGACGAACATCTCTTTTCTATCTCTACTCCTCCTTGGTTCGCCGACATTGTCAATTACCTTGCAACCGGCGACATTCCCTCTCATTGGTCCACACAAGATAAATCGAAATTTTTCTCTCAAGTCAAACACTTCTTTTGGGACGACCCGTATCTCTTTAAATATTTCCCCAACCAAATCATTCGGAGGTGCGTCCCAAACCATGAGTTTCGAAGTATCCTTTCATTTTGTCATGATCAAGCTTGTGGAGGTCATTTTATTGCTAAGAAAACAGCAGCTAAAATCCTCCAAAGCGGTTTTTATTGGCCTAGTTTGTTCAAGGATGCTGCAGAATTCGGTGCCGCTTGTAGTAGGTGTCAACACTTAGGAAAGATCACTAAGAGAAACATGATTCCAATGAGTCCCATCTTAATCATTGAGATTTTTGACGTGTGGGGCATAGATTTTATGGGTCCCTTTCCTAGCTCTTTTGACAACCTCTACATTCTCTTAGCGGTTGATTATGTGTCTAAATGAGTAGAAGCCATACCGACTAAGTCCAATGATGAAAAGGTCATTCTTAAATTCTTAAAAGAGAATATCTTTTCTCGATTTAGCACACCTAGGGCTATCATTAGTGACCAAGGTACGCACTTTAAGAATCGTCAATTTGAGTCCCTTTTGAAAAAGTACTCAATTACTCATAGGCTGGCTACCCCTTATCATCCTCAAACTAGTGGTCAAGTTGAAGTCTCGAATAGGCAAATTAAGCAAATTTTAGAAAAGACTGTCAACTCGAGGATTGGTCAATCAAACTGATAGATGCCTTATGGGCCTATCGGACCGCTTTTAAGACTGTTTTGGGCATGTCCCCTTACAGAATTGTGTTTGGCAAAGCCTGTCACTTACCCGTTGAACTAGAGCATAGGGCCTTGTGGGCCATAATAGATTTGAACTTTGACTTACCAACCACCGGTAGTCATAGGAAATTGCAATTGTCAGAACTAGAGGAATTAAGAAATGAGGCCTATGAAAATTCTAAAATTTATAAAGAAAGAACAAAACTTTTTCATGAAAATCCATTTTGAGAAAATCTTTTTCTCCGGGTCAAAAAGTTCTTTTGTACAATTCTAGGCTTCATTTATTCCCCGGGAAATTGAGATGTAGGTGGGAAGGTCCTTACATTGTTAGGATCGTTTTTCCTCATGGTGCTGTTGAAGTTGAAAATCCTAAAAATGGTGATATATTTAAAGTTAATGGACAAAGACTCAAACCATTTTTAGAGCTGCCATTTGATCCCGAGGATGAGGTCACCCACCTCATCGACCCGTGATTCATGTAAGTTTCTTTCAGTAGGTAAATTCTCTCCTTCATCCCTTGCCAGGTATTATCTCCTCATTCTCCTTTACTCATTTCTCTTACATTTGCATACATTAAGGACAATGCATGATCTAGGTATGGGGGAGGGTTTTTAGTGTAAATATAAAAATCATAAAATCCAAAAAAAATTAAAAAAATGAAAAAATCACAAAAAGAGTTGTAGAGTTGTAAATGGTAGAGTTTTAATCTTATTCTAGTCTTGTTAATTGATTGCTAGTTGATTGATGCACCCTTGCATGCTCTGATAATCTTATGATCCATTAGCTTTTGTTTGAGAAGTGATTTGCTAAAGTTCTTGTTCACACACTTACACTAGCAAGGAAACTAGTCGACTTATTTGAATTGTGCATGAAATTAGAAGGGCATGATTAGGTGTAAGATGATTTGGTCTTCATGCTTTGAGTACAAGTAGGTGCATCGAGGATACCATTTCTTGAGATTGATTATGTTTTACTACACCAAGTGAGATTTTGAGCCTATATGCATATCTTTTGCATTTATATTCTTTTGCTTGAGTGTCCACTTGTCATTTACATAGCTAGCACTTGTTTGGATTTCTTCTTGAAATACATGACATTAATTTATGATAAAATGATAAAGGCACTTAGGAATAACCCATATTTCCCAAAATATCCACACCGTTCTTATGTGATCAATTAGTTAACCCTTTGAGCTTAATCATTTTCTTTCGGTGACACACCACATTACTCACCTAAGACCTTTTTCTTGTTTAGCCTTACGTATTCTTGATCCCATTTTGTCAAAGGCTAGTAGGAACTTGAGGGAGCAATAAGGTGTGTGAAATAGGGTTTTACTTTTGTTCATAACTTGTGAGGAAATATTTGTTGTCACCTTGATAGTCGATTTTCAAAATTAAATCTAAAGGAGGATTATTGTTACATTTATCATTTTCATATAATATATATATATATATATATATATATATATATATATATATATATATATATATATATATATATATATATATATATATATATATATATATATATATAGAGAAAAGAAAAAAAAGAAAAAAAGAGAAAAAAAATGAAAAAAATATGAGAGCATACTTATGTTTTTTGTAATCCTCCTTCCTTCGACTAGTCAAGTCTTTTTGTTGAAAAAAATGAAAATAAATTGTGTGGGGAGAAAGTTTTGTGTTGTGCATGATATTCATGGTGACTACTAGCTTTTGACACTTCACCTTATTTTGGCCTTTCTTGACATACCTTGTCCCTAGCCCCATTACAACCCTAATAAAGACCTTTTGATTGTCATTATTAATGTATGTTGTGATTTAAGTTGGGATGATACCAAGTGTCAAGCATGCTTTTGATTTTGTTGGAATTGAGTGATACACTTACCCTTGTTTTTGAGTGAATATTCTTTTGTGAGTGAAATGTGAGGTATTGCTTGTTTTGCATATGAGATCTCAAGTTTTGACAAGGTGTGCTCTTGTAGACTTAGCATGGTTACCAATAATTTGTGCACTTGACATGAACTTATAATCACTCTTTCATGGTTCTTTAAGTAGACTATGTGAATCCTTGCACTTTCCACACCAAGACTTTGCAAATTCATTTTGATTCTTAAGTTGATGTATCATGACAGGACATGTATGTGTGTTGTGCATTGCCATGTGATCTTTTATACAAACTAGATGGATTTTGTGGGTACATTCACTATAGGCCCTCACGAGACCTCACTCGTCCACTAGGACTGCTTAGGGGTTTAAAGGGCTTGTTGCATATGCCAAATGCAACCGTCACACCAACGAAAAGGAGTATAAGATTTTTTTATCTAGATTTTATTTTTTGTTTTACTCGAGGACGAGCAAAAGATAAGTATGGGGGCATTTGATAAGTGCATAATTTTGCATATTTTTATTACCTATTTATTGCTTGAACTCGTATTTTAATAAATTATTTTATTGCATTTCAGGAAATTCATAAATAAATAAAGAAATGACAAAATAAAGAAATAAAGAGCAAGGAAGGGAAAAAGAGGAAGAAAAAGGACCAAAAATGAAAGAAGGAAAAGAATTAGGAGCTTGGAGCAAAAGGAATATTTCAAGACAAGTGGAAGGTGGAGATCATCCCAACACATTACATAAGTGTATGGCCAAGATCAACTCTTCAAAGCTTAAGGGGAAGGAAACAAATAGATGGCTAGGATTTCAACACCACACACCACAAATGTATGGTGGGGATTTACCCAACACCCCCCTCAACCCTAATACCTACCCTATAAATACCCCCTCACCCCCTTATATTTAGTAACTTAGATTTTAGGGTAGTTTTAATTTATTGTATTTTCTTTAGTTTCAAATCTTGTAAACACTCCTATTATAATTAATGCAAATTTTATTTTCTTTACTTCTTGTCTTGCTCTTTCGTTATTGTTGCCTTGTTTCGTTATTTTCATAAATCCATTGTTAACCACATGGGATTGAAAGTATAGAAATTTTAATTTCGTGTTCTTAGTTGCTAATTTTAATTTTGCCCCTTTAAAAATCCATTTTATTGTGGGCCATTTAAATTCCAAATTATCGTTTTTAGTGTAACTTTAATTTCGTAGTTAATTTCTTTATATTCGTATTTAATTTTCAAAAAAAAAAATTAGTTTTATAAAAATTTCTTTACGAACTTTCTGTTTTTACAACTCTGTTTTATTGTTTAAATCGAAGCATAGCTTCACTCCCTGTTTTCTTAAATAAACAAAACCCCCGAACCCAGTTTTTGTTATTTCCTCTTCTCCCTCTTTGTCGAACACCCTTCCTCCCCTTTTCGTTTTACAATTCGCTGCAACATAAACACCTCCCACTGTTCTTATTTCTTTTTCTAAAAACCAAACTTTTCTCTCTCTCTCTCTCTCTCTCTCTCTCTCTCTCTCTCTCTATATATATATATATATATATATATATATATATATATATATATATATATATATATATATATATATATATGTGTGTGTGTGTATCAATCGAAACAAAACCACGATACCCAGCCTCTTTCTTTCCTTTTTCGTTCAAACTCTTCCCCCATTCCCATCTGTTCCTCCCCTGTTTTCACTGAGTCCTTTTTCTATTTTGATTTAATTATTTCGCTGATTTTTAATTGCCTAATTACTGGGTGGGTTTCTTTGTTTTAAATTTCGTTGAAATAGTTGCTGAGTTGGTGTTTCAGGTTGAGTCAGCTGGGTAATAATTTACTAGGTGTTTTGGATTTGATATTGTTAAGTCCTGTATTGTTGCCTGAGTTGTTCATGTAGTTTTGTAGTTCGCGTTTTCGCTGTTTGTTTTGAGTTGTCTATGCTGCTGAGTTACTGCGATCAGGAGTGCTGAGTTTGAAGTCCTGTTTGAGTTGTTGTCTGTTTCACCGAGTTTTCTTCTTAGTTTTCACTGAGTTTTCGTTTTGAATTAGCACCGAGTCTGTGCCGAGTCAGTTCATTGTTGTTGTTTCCTGAATTGCCAAGTTCATATTCTTGAGTTGAGTCATCATTCTGGGTTGTCAAATACTTGGTTGTTGCGTTTTGTATTACAGCTTTAAAGTGGGTTGAGTTCGTTGAATCATTTATTGTTTGTGTAATCGTTGTTTTTGTTCGTTGTAGTCGATGTCATATTCTTGTGTTCTGGGTTTCGCTGCGATTTTACTTCCAAATTCGACTTAAATCCATGTCAATTTTTCTTTATTTTCTGGTTTTCTACTTAAAAAAATCGTGTAAACAAAATTAGTTTTAAATCGAATTATGATTCTTTAAATAATTTGGCTTTTGCTATGTTAATTTTTAATTAGTTAGTTTAAAAGTAGAATAAATTTAATTTTCCTTTAAAAATAGTTAAAACTTTTCTTTTAGGAAATAATTGATTTGTAAAATCAAAATTCTCAAAAATCCCCGATTGTCCTTTTTCGATTAAATTAATAATTAAGGATCGCGAAAATATTAGTCTCCGAGGATCGATACCTAAAATAATTCAACGATTGAGTCGTGCGCTTGCGATTCTAATTCTCATTTATTTTAGCACATCACATATTTACCAGAAATAATATTCATATAGTATTTCTCGACTGAGATAATACTCAAATAACATTCCTCGAAAGATATAGTAAGCAAATACAATTCCTCGAATGATATCATATTCAATTAACATTCCTCGAATGGTTTCCAAGTAATTAATACTTTATGGAAATATAATTAATGTTTATAAATAACATTCCTCAAAATAAATAATAATCTATCGCTGGAATCCCTCCGGGTTTCCACGACTATCTCTATATCACAAAATACTGACTCCCGGTTTAGAGTCGAAACCAATGAATATGCCCTTATATTTAGAGCTACAAGGTATACCGGTTCATAAATACTTAACTCAAAAGATCGTATATAATCGAAAAGTCAAATTCTATTTCAACAGGAAATAAGATATATCGCAAAACTGTACAACTTTATACATGGCAAAAGTAGTATTATATCATCAATACTTCAAAGCATAGATTTAGAAAACTTGTCTGATGCTCGAGAAGTGATAGGGGTTCGCGACAATGTCAGACAATCTAGACAAGGTAAAATAAAACATACGATTAGTCCCCTGGATAATCCACTTATTAATAATGCTCGTGTACTTAAACAAATCGTAATCAAAGTATCCCAACACTTAACACTTTGCACGTCCTCGTGCAAACTAATATAAATTAACTATTAACAACTAACTAGTACCACTTCCGTAGGTGATCACGGTTGCATTTCGCATATGCAACAAGTCCTTTAAACCCCTAGGTAGCCCTAGTGGACGAGTGAGGTCTCGTGAGGGCCTATAGTGAATGTACCCACAAAATCCATCTAGCTCATGTAAAAGATTGAATGTCAATACAACACCACACATACAAGTGCTCTCACGCCACATCAACTTAAGAATCAAAGTGAATAATGCAATGCCTTGGTGTCGAAGATGCAAGTATTCACATAGTTTACTCAAGGAATATGCATAAGTTCTAAAAAGTCCATGTCAAGTGTAAGAAAAAGTTGGTAACCATGCTAATCCCACAAGAGTACATCTTTGAGTCAAAACTTAGGATCTCATATGCAAAAACAAGAAATTACTCACCTTTCACTCAAAAGAATATTTACTCAAGAACAAGGGTAAGTGTATCACTCCATTAAAACAAAATCATAAGCATGCTTGACACTTGGTATCAATCTAACTTTAACAAAATATACATCAATGATGATAATCAAAAGGTCTTTATTCGGATTGTAACGGGGCTAGGGACAAGGTATGTCAAGTAAAGCCAAAGAAGGTGAAGTGTCAAAAGCTAGTACCTAACAACATAAATCATTTAACTCCCTATCTATCATCCCCACACTTTGATTTTTCTTTATTCTCTTTCAACAACTAACTTGATTAGTCAAATGAAGAAGGATCACACAAACATAAGTATGCTCTCATATAAAATAAATTTTTTTTCTTTTTCATTTTTTTCTTGTTTTTATTCCTTTTTTTTAAGAGCTAAGGAAGTAATATATAAATAAATACAATGATCCCCACATATTCTTATAAATGTCGACTAACAAGCAAGCAACCAAAACCCATATTTTCGCAAAGTAATGACCATCAATCAAACCCCCCTTGCACACCATATCACTCCCTCAAGCACCCTACTAGCCTTTGACAATTTAGGTTCAAGTTAAAGTAAGGCCAATACAAGAAAAAGATCTAGGCAAGTAATGTGGTGTGTCACCTAAAAAATAAGATTAAGCTCAATGGGGTAACTAATTGATCATATATAAATGGTGTGGTAATATATGAAATATGAGGTTATCCCTAAATGCCTTTATCATGTTATGATCAAATAATGTCATGCGTTTCAAGAAAGGTCTCAAACAAGTGCTAGCAATGCAAACAACATGTGGACACTCAAGCAAACGAATATAAGATGCAAAAGATATGCATATAGGCTTAAAAGCTCACTTGGTGGCAAAACATAATCAATCCCAAGCAAAAAGTCACTCTAATGCACCTACTTGTACTCAAAGCATGCAAACCAAATCATCGTGCACATATTCATGTCCTTTTTATTACTTACAACATTCAATAAGTCAACTAGCTTCAACTTACTACCGTATGTGTGTGCACAAGAACAAAGCATATTACTTCTCAATCAAAAGTGTCAAGAACACAAAATTTCTATAGCATGCATGGGTGCATTAAGGCAAATTACAACAAGTAATCATTTTACAAGGCTAGAATTCTTTTTGTGATTTTTTTTTCTAAATATATATATATATATATATATATATATATATTATAACTATTGAGAACACATCCCCACACTTGAATGAGTCAATGTCTTCAATGACACACTAACTACTAATCCTAGAATAAAAAAGAAAAGAAAGAAATACTCTCCTATGCATAAGCATGAAGTGCTGCGTTCCTTGACTAGGTCAATGTTGGTTATGCAAACGCCACACCATGGGGAGCTTAATCCTCACCGTGGTGCAATAATCCCTACCCGTACCTCAATAAATCGATCTTCTGGACCTCTAAATCCAATCTCCACCGTTTAGAATTTAGATATTGGAGTAAGGAAGATTCTGTCCAAAATTTAGGACGATCCGACCGTTGGAACTCCGGGAAACGCAAAAACAAGACAGCTGACTCTACCAGAAAATTTCATGCAAATTTTTCAGTTTTGCACCTGTAACAACCACTTAAAACAAACACATCAAGGTAACTTGTGGGAGTAAAAACAAAAAAACAAATCTAACTAATAATATAGTCTTGGGTTGCCTCCCAAGAAAGCGCTTGTTTATTGTCATTAGCTCGACTTATTTGTACATAAAGTATTTAATGAGGAGAAAAAGCAAATAGATGCACATATCTATGAATTTGTATTACAAGCATAATGTGCAAATATACTTTTGATTCATTAAAATTTACGAAAACTTTCATGAATCTCAGATGCTCACGAGACTTATAAACATTAAAGTAGTTAGAAAAGTTGTTAGAATAATCATCATAAGCACGACTCATAAACTCTTCCCAAATTAGATCTCTATACTCCAAAGCAAGATTTACAATTTCATCAATTTTAAATTCCTCTTCAATTATAATTGGACACTCATCAATTTTTAACTCGTCTACCAATTCATTAAGCTCAACAATATTTTCTAAATTTGGTAGAATTTCAATTGCATCCAAATTATCATTATCACGCATAGGACAATCATTATCTACACAAGTAGACTCATCAAACACAAAATTATCATCAATTGCTAAACAAGAATCATGGATCATTGGAAAATTGACACAAGGAGGAATTTCAAGACAACCGTTATGCATCACAAGTTGAACTTCCATAATAAAACTATTTCTTTTAGCATTCTTCTCATACCAACCTATTGATTCTGGTTCACATTAAATATCATTCTTACTAGCAATCTCAAAAGTTGGGTCATCAAAGTGTTTAAAAAGTCCTAAAGAAAGTAAAGAAGGATTTGAATGAATTAAGCTTGTATCAACATCATTGCACATGTATGGATAAGGATCATAATATTGATTTTCAAAGCCACATGAAAAATCAGTGCTAGGTGGGTATGGAGCATAATATGAGTTTTCAGAATAGAACGAATTCATCTGATATGAATTAAAATCCTCATAAGCATTGAATTGTTGGTAAGGATTGAAGCCTTGATATCGTTCCTGATTGCCATAGAAAATCTGAGAGTTATTCCAACCATAGTTGTAATCCATGTTATCTCTCTACCTAAAAAAGTTGTTCTAGGTTCCTCAAAGAATCCTGTAGACACACCAAAAGAAGAAAAGAAAGAAAGAAAAAGTATGTACAAAGGTAAAATCCAAACTACAAGAAACAATTAACTCAAAATCAATATTGTTGCCTTCCCCGGCAGCGGCGCCAATTTGTTGAAGTGTATTTTTAGAGTTTCGTTCACAAGGAAGGACTGATATCAATACCAATTCCAAATCTTTTGTCTCTAACAGTTTAGAAGTGTGGAAAATTTTGTGGGTGTGTGATTATCTACTATTAATCTAATAAACAAATAAAAACTATTTAATAAGTATGAGAGAAAAAAATCCAAGAATTAGGGTTCTTCAATTGGCTATCATGAATGTCTAATTTGTGCCTCTTGTTTTGTTAAAACCAATCCTTCTAATGTTTATAAAATCCTCTCCCAAGGTAAATTATAGTGCCTACAATCATCCCTTAATTGCCACTCCCATGGTCATACAAAGTACAACTATAGACTATTAAGAACCAAGGATTATCAGTCTCACAATTCTTATATCTATCTCCCGATCTAATACTTAAATTGTGTCTATCATATCATGTACTAGAATTACAACTCCTCTCCCTATTCGTTATAATTCCTAGAGATGCAACTAAAAGTTCACGACTCTTCTAATTGTATAAAGCGCTCAATGACAGATTAATAATAACAAGAAAACCACAATACAATCAAACAAACTCAATAAGCCAGCTAATACTACCCAAATCTTGGATAAAGGGATTGGCTACTCATGATTAGATAAAGAAAATATGAATTAAAAAAGCAAACCATGAGTACAAGAATACAACTTTAAAGACTTCTCGAAATCAGGATGAATCCCTTCACTCCTTCTTCCAATCTCCCTCTCAAGGTGCTTCTCTCCCTTTTCTCTCCAAAGTACGGCTATCTCTCAATCTATTCTATTCTATACGATAATATGTTATGATATGTTATCTCTACAATATATAAACCTAATATAAAAGAGTTTTTAATGCTTTCCAAGTAAATACAAGTAATATCCCAAAACAAATTGAATTCTGAATGTAAAATTCGTAATCTGACTTCCAGGCCTGTTTCTGGTCTGCTCCAGTTGGAATATTGATGTTGGACTAGTTCTGAGTTGCAGATAATTTCGTTAGCTTCACATGGACTGTAAAATCGCCCAATTCTGATGTCTGAAACTCAAGTTATGGCCCAAACAGTGATGTATGAACATGCAGTCCAAGAAATCCGAATTTCCTTGTAATTTAAGTCCAAATTAGTCCAATTACTTCCAAGTTTGGGAACTCTTTATTTCCTATCATAAAAGATTAAACTCTAATTAATAATATCCAATTATTTATAAAATACAATAAATATGGGAATAAAATTATATAAAATACATATAAATATATACTCTATCACAAAGCACTTAATGGCATCATCTAGACTCATACTAAGTCCAGGCTACTCGTCAAATACTTAAGTCATAAGTTTGGTTCGAAACCGGTTCTCGAATTCAAGTTATACTAAACCATTTAGAACTTTGGTTTCCAAGTCGCGTCCTTATGGGTTTTCACTTGCGCAACCTCTGTTGTTTCAATTTTATAAAATCGAAAAATAATCTTTTGAACTCGAAACCACCTCTCATACTTTTCTAACTGACCTTATCATATCTCCTCAAAATATTACACTCCAATTCCATTTTTAAGGGTCTCAAACTTAATCTCAAAGTTGATACATTTCTACAATAGGGTTTCTCGAATCACTTTCACTAAAATGATCATAACTCACAAACCGTAAACTCTTTTGATACGATTCTTGCGGCCATGTAAACTAGAAACCAAAAGCTACACAACCATATGTAGTGGTTAACCTTTACACAGTTTTATGGTCTCGGGCTTCAATTGTTAAAGAGGTTTACAAAAATCGAGCATTACGACGGCTCTAAATCAAACATTTCCATTTTGTTTCATTACAACCAAGCCACACCGGGCATACCATACATCAACAACCTCAACAAACAACCTTTTTACTTCTCTAAGGTCAGTGGTGTGGCTACAATCCAAAACCCACCATTTTTCATATTTTACAAAGTTAAATAACCACTAAAACACTTAAACATGATCTCTTAAGCATATAACATCAAAACAATCATAAAAAATCATATGAACTCAAAGGGTGGGTTAGGGTTTTACCTCCTTGGATGCTCTAACAACACTATCAAGTGTTTATAAACCTTTAACAAGATTTAGATGGTCCTTAAAGTGATAAATCCTTAAGATCAAAACAAGAAGACAATGGAAGTTACTATTCATCCTCGTCTTGTAAAATTCATAACAAATTGAAAAATAAGAGTTGGGTGCTCAAATATTTACCACACCTTTTGCTCCTCATAAGCTTTCTTTTGAGCTATAGATCATCAGATCTGAAGCTTCCTAACTAGGGTTTTGAGCCCCATCTTTCCGTTGGACAGAAATAGGACAGATTTGGTTCTCCAACTTGGAGGAGAGATTTGACTAGGCTACACTCCTCTGTCAGCCATGAAATTTTGAACGAATGTTCTACATAAATTGAACAAGCTTTGGTTAAAATTTGGTGATTTAAGAATGGGTAGGAGTGGAGATATGAATTTTTCTTCCATGGTTGTTCTTGCTGGGCAGTTTTGGAGAAATAATGAGATGGAGAGCTTTTTGCTTTCTTTCTCTCTTTGACTTGTTCAACTCACCTTTTGATCATAATGTCTAGATATTATCAGTGGTATATGGCTGTGTTGATCACCTTGGGGCTTGTGCAAACAGTATTCAAGAAGCTTGTTTTTTATTTGATTTAAGTGATTTAAATCACTTAAATCCTAAATGGTTTTGATTTAACCTTTGATTAAATCATTCAATCCTCTTGGTAAAATTCTCTTGATGATCATGTAGGATATTTAATGTTGTTATGAACTCAATCCAAATTCCATAATTTATTCGTTTTATCGCTTAATCATGTTATATGGTTTCAGCGGTTTCTAGATCACTCGTTTCACTATCTCAGTGGTTTTCGTTCTAAATTCTCCAATTGTATTTCATAAACTTATAAAATATAACATCCTCAAATCCTCAATTTTAATATCTCACTTCTTGATAATACTAATGTACGATTCACTGCCCGGTCAAATATTCCATAAAAATAAACTTTGGATTTTCTGAATTTCGATCGTCTTTACATACACTTATTTACTCCGTGAATCACTAATATGACTTCGAAATATCTATACCATGTCTTGTACATAGTGTGGCATGAAAAATTTCTTAGTTCCCAAAAATCACTATTCATCCACAAAATCACTATTCACTGATGCACATAATCATAATAAGAAAAGTTTTAATTCTACCAAAAATTTTGGTTCTTACAAAAATGATATAGCCTATCCTAAATCCATGTTCAAACTCATTTTTGGAAATTTGGATACAAGGAATGCTGTGAATGTAAGACTTGAGATTACACCACACATGACGTAAATCTTTAAGTCCTACCCTCACAACGGGCTAACATGTGTTTCAAAATCTAAGTTAGCAGCACCCAAGCAAGTAGTACAAACTGCTAACCCAGGGTCTGCTATCAAACCCTCTCAACCAAACACTCTCCCAAACATTGAGCCAACTACATCATTATCTCAACAGGGTGATGTTAGTTATAAGAAGAAGAAGAAGAAGAAGATGATGATGAGAAAGCACACTGCATTGAATATATTATTAGAAGCAGCTTCAAATGTTGAATTAGGCTTGGAAAGTGAGGCACCTAAGTCACCCTTACAGAGGCCAAAGAAGAAGAAAACAAAAACCACCTCTTCAGTCACACAAATGGCTGAAGTTTTAAAATCAGGGGTAAATAGCTCACTAGATGTGCCTTCTCAACATGGTGCATCTATAGAATCAACCATTCTCCCCAATGCACAATCCTGTAAAGAGTCAGCACATGGGAGTAATAAGGCTGGCATAACACTGAGTGGAGAGCACATCACAATTGAAACTCCACCTATTTCTCAGGGGGAGTTGCCAAAATCAATTTTACAAGACATTTCTCTTCAAGAATCTACAAATAATATTTCTTTGCAGCATGCAACTCAAGTAATTGAGGAGCAAGGCATTGATCACCAATAATTTTCTTCTCTTGGTGAGCCAATGGATTTTTAAGTGACTTAGTGCATGACACCCTGTTTACCACCCAGGACCTACATTTAGATGGTGAGGGAATGCATGCTGGGGCATCTCCTAATAACACCATCAAAAACACAAAAGCTTTACTAGTTTTCACTAGAGACTCTGTTCCTGTGTCATCTACAGTTGTAACTCATCCCACTACTGTGGAGACAACATTAGTAGAGTCATTCCATCCAGTTACAGAAGTTGCATCTGTAACTGAGGGGTCTAGCTTGCCTAGCTCTAGCTCTGACTTTCTCTCACAATGGCTGAAGCCTGTGCAACATGACAGTGCTTCAGGATCAGGGTCTGCTCCACAACAATTGACGGTTGAAGCACTTCAAAGCTTAATTGTGGACCAGATTCCTAAGTTCACTAAGATTGCTCAACACCTTCTCACAGCAGACATGCCTAATGCTGATTATGAAGCTATTCTTCTCTGTCATAAGCAAGATGTAGAGGAACAATAGACAAGATAGTTGAAGAAGCTGAAAGAGATGGTAATGTGGATGCATGGTTGCAAGGGGTAGGAAGTGTAACCTTGTTAGAAGCTCTTCAATATCTAAAGGAAGAATACATCACCTCACTAAGGTCAAATGCCAAATCTCTAACCCCTGGTGAAGTGTATGAAGCTATCAATGATGCATACAAGGGAAGCTTGAAGGCTGCTCACTACCTAGGCAAAGGGGTTAGTACAGAAATTAATGAAGTGTGCAAAGCCACAACCCAGGTAGTGAGTGAGATCAAAACTCAGTTCTCCAAAGACTTCCCCTCTCTGGATACTATCTTCAAGAATATCAAGGAGTGCAAAAAGACCTACACCTCTCTGGATAATCGTCTTCCCTTGGTTCAAGATTCTCTCAAAAATCTTACAACTCAAGTGTAGAATCTCTCTTCTTAGACAAATGATGCCAATGCACAAATCAGAGTCCTCTTTGCTAATCAATATGGAGATAAGGCAGTCAAAGATGTCCCTGTGCATGACATGAAGAAGTATGAGGTAGAAAGGTTCAAGGAGCAATCACTATATGGTTTCAAGGCTGCACACTTATTGTCTAAAGTGGATAGTTTGGAAACAGAAGTGAACTCCCTCAAGAAATACAATGCTGAGCTTAAGGACTCTGTGGCACTGCTAAATAAAAAGCTGGATACTCAAGAAACTACCACTGCTAAGATTTTTCTTAATCAACAACAGATGCTTTCTGTAATGATGAGACACATGGGCATTCCTCAACCTACAGATGCTCCATTCGCTTCTACTTCAAACCTAATGGCCCCATCAAAGGCACTTGTGTCTAACAACAAGCCTAAGGGGGAGAAGCACACAGATAAAAGGAGAAGCTAATGGACTCAAAATCTAAGGGATCTAAGAGAGAGAAAATGGTCTAGGTCTCAAAATCTCTGAATTTAAAGTCAGGCAATCTGTGAAACAAAAGCAAGAAGTCAAGGAGGGTGAGTTGAAGTTGAAGAAAGTAGCTGTGGCTGCAGATGAAGAGGCCAAGGTAAAGAAAGTGGCTGTAGCAGGAGTAGCCGAGTCACCAAGAGGAAATCAACCTTAACCCCAACCATCTACTCAAGACCTTGATTTTCTAGTGCCTGACATTGCCCAACACTCTCCTTAAGCTGAGACATCAGAATTCAAGGGTGTTCTTTCTCATAAGGTGTGTCAAGAAGCTGCCAATTCAAAACTGTATCACGACATAGCCTTCTAGAAGCACCTACAGAATCTGAGAAAAAGAAGCAACTTCCACTACTTTGACTATCTCAAGCTCCTTGTACAAGACATATTTCTGGTCACTGTAGAGAGAAGGCAAGTTGTTCAAAATAATCCTGATGCTCTCATCACCACTGAAGATAGAGAAGTCCTAGTCCACACTGCTAAATTTCTCTTTCACATCCACATTGAAGCCATACAAGTTCTATCTTGCTCTGAAGTTGGAACATTCATCAAGAAGATAGAATCAAATGGGTCTGCTAACAATATCAAACTCCATGAGATTCTTACAGGCTGTATGAAGTCTCAATTACCTCAGGTAATTCCCCAGCCCCATTGCATTCTGTATGAAGCAGCTACAGGCATTGTCTCCTTCAGATTTGGTTACCACCTCAAACCAAGCAACATGTTTACAATCAAGTATTTGGCTAGTGCCTTACAATCAAGGAGAGGAAAGTTAGAAACTGAGAAGCCAGCTCTAGACATTCTGATTAAGTTTATCAACTCACAGTCAAATGCTCAATTTGATTATAGAGGAGATAAGTCAGGAAGGAGAGATGGGGATGATCAAGATCAGAGTGGTAGCAAGGATGGATCTCAAAGGAGTTATAAGGATAATGAAGAAAAAAGAAAGATAAGTGATAAAGGAAAGAAAGGTGATGATGACAAAGGAAGTGATAAGGTGTATGAGAGACAAGGTAGAAGACAGCAAGCCTCAAGCATCACTAGCAGTATTCCCACTACAACACAAGGCTATATGTCTAGGGTAGATACAGTTAGTGATGACTTTGCAAAATCTAATCCTATGGCTTCTGCAACTGTCTTGCCACCTCAAGCAGAAGAAACTCAAATAAAAAATAAACTGCTAATGAGACTCAAATCAAGAAACCATCAATATTGTGCAAAGGAGATTCAACTCAAGAAACCTTCTGTATGTCTCCATAAGCAAACTGCTAATGGTGTACTACAATGGCCTAAAGATAAAGGCTTCAAACTTCTCCCTAGTGACAAAGTGCAAAAGCTAAAAATCAAATCTATGGCCAGAAAGGCAAGGAAGGTGAAGACATCTAAATCTCAAGCCATCATAATAGTACCAGGACTAAACTTGCCACCCCTAGATGAAGACTATGATGAAGATCAATTGCTATTTCTAAGGGCTCAAAGAATCTATCATGTTGCTATTGTTGATGACTACCTTGAATTCAAATATACTGATGGTAAACAGAAGAAGTTCAAGCAAGGGATGTGTCAGGATTGAGGTAAACTATATGATATTGAAAGGATAACTGCAATACTGAACATGGAAGATGAGGTGGAGAAGGTTTGGAAGCTGGAACTTATAGTTTGTGAAGATGAAGAGAGATCATGAGGAGAAGGTGAGAAGAGAATGTTTGGAAAAATGGAGAAAGAGAGAAAGAAGGAGTTTGATGAACTGGAAGCCAAAGCAGATAAGTTGAGGGCTAAAGGGTTATGCAGAGTTCAGTTCAATCCCTATGTTGTGAAGTATAGGAGGAGAAATGGAGATAATGTCAATATTAGAATGGACCTGGTCAACCATTACCCTGCAAACTTATTGAAATCAGTACTTGAAGATTTTAAAGATTCAATTCTGCTTGAAGAACTTGATGCTATGGAAGCCATCATAAAGGCTATGGATGAGAATGCAAGGAAGGATGAAGAAAGGAAAAAGAAGGAATATGATGATCTACAAGCCAAAGCTATGGGAATGAAATCAAGAAAAAATGGCTAGTACTTCTTCATAGTCTGTAAGAATACTCTCTTTGTAATTTTATCCATGTTGTCAATCAATTTCATACATGTATTGTTCAAGTTATATCTTTATGTATGGTAGGCCTGTTATCAAACATGAAATTGTGACTAAGGGTCTTACTCACAATTTGGGGGAGATTGTTAGTCATAGAGGTATGCATGTATGCATCTAATAACAAGCCTAATTATTTATAATGCTATGCATTACTTACATGACTCCTTAATTGGGGGAACTTCTCGTTGTAGAGTTTCTACTTGTATTTAGTACTTGTAATAGGCATCAAAATTCTATCTGTGTAACTGTAAATTAAGTCATGTAATAATACTTGAAAGAAGATCCAAATATTATGCCTCAAGCTTGAAGAACAAGGCTGTCAAAATAAACACAGTTGGAATTTGAAGAATGAACATTTGCCTAAGTACCAATTCGAGAAGTACTTTTCTCTATTAGAGAAGTCAAGGTTTTGAGGAGTCAGGCATTCGATATCTCAAGGACTCAGGAAGTTATTCGACATCTCAGGGATTAGATAAGTTAAATGCTCTATTCGACAACTCAAGGATCCCTAAAGAAAAGACTATTTCGAGAAATGGTTCGACATCTCAATTATACAATATTTGAGAACTGAGAGTTATCTTTTAAGTCAACTCTCGTTCTCGAATCAATCACTCAGTCACTTCTCGAATGGATTCTTGAAGACAAAATACTGAAAATTGTACAAGTCAAAAACCTGTAACAAGCCAAGACACTATCAGGACCACAGTACTGTAAAGTGTTCATGGACAGTCTACAAAGAAGCTTAGAGAGTTGTTACTGGAGACAAGTTGCTAACGAAGTGGATCTGGGCAGGTTAAAGAAAGTCAAATTACACGTTGCCTGGATGTATTCTAAAATAGGGATAGACAAGTTAGAAAGTAGATTTGTATGTTCTATATTTTGTGGTAATTAGGGTGTACGCATGTTCTATAAGTGTACAACCCTCACTTCTCTAGAAAAAAAGAGAGTAGCACAATACAAAGATATATTTTGTAAGAACAACTCTTTGAGGAAAAGAGAAGCTGAGAATACTAATTTCTGTATTCTCCGGTTGTAGCAAAAATCTTGATCTAATACAACGTTTGATTAAAGTGAGTGCTTGTGTCTTGAGTTTTACTTCCGCACGAATATATTTTGTTGAACACAAACACACACTCAGCTACAAAAAAAACATAGATTCACACCTTCAAACAAACGTTCTTAAGTGTTAAATCCGAGAAAAGTTTGAAAATACATTCACCCCCCTCTGTATTTTCTTTTGTGTGTATTCAATACTCAACATCTCTGTCTCATTATGATCCTTACACAAATCAATGTGAACTTGAAGTTCAAAAGATTATCCACTTACAAGAGGTTGCAAATAAATTGCCTGATTCATTTACTGATGTCAATACAGTGACGAAGTCACATATACCGGCTGTCAATGTTCCTTGTAAAATAACACATCCTAATGAAGAAAATAAAATCATGCTATCAAATGAGTCTAAAGCACGCCAAAAGCGTGGTAGACCTATTAGATCCAAAGATAAAAATCCTAGAAAATCAAGGAAACTTGATAAACAAGCTGGTACATCAAAAGACATCATTCCAAATGAAACAGAATTGATCACTGAAGAGACGTCTTCAAAGGATGATCAAACACCTGAAATTGAGGACAATGAAGAGATCTCGATAAATTATATCATTTCAGGGAAAAGGTGGAATAGAAAAAAAATTGTCATGGATGAAATATTTGCATATGCAACTACACTTGACATTTCTGAAGAAATCGAGGATCATGAATCTAGATCGATCTATGAATGTAAAAGAAGAAATGATTGGACAAAATGGAAAGAAGCAATTGAGGCAGAATTGAAATCACTTGAAAAACGTCAAGTGTTTAGACCTATTGTCCAAACACCTGCAGGTGTGAAACCCGTTGGTTATAGATGGGTATTTGTGTGCAAAAGAAATGAGAAAAATGAAGTTGTGAGATATAAGGCATGCCTTGTTGCACAAGGCTTCTCACAAAGACCGAGAATTGATTATGAAGAGACTTATTCCGCGATAATGGATGCAACAACATTCAAATTTTTACTAAGTTTATCAATTCTAGAAGGACTCCGAATGAATTTAATGGATGTTGTGACTGCCCACTTATATAGGTCACTAGATAATGACATTTACATGAAAATCCCCGATGGATTAAAAATGCCTGAAGCATATAGTTCAAGACCCCAAGAGATTTATTAAATTAAATTATGAAGATCATTGTACGGGTTGAAACAATCAGGTCGAATGTGGTATAATCGCATTAGCGAGTACCTTTTGAAAAATAGATATGTTAATAATGTAATTTGTCCATGTGTTTTTATTAAAAGGACAAAAATGGGGTTTACTATAATTGCAGTTTATGTTGATGATCTAAATATCATTGGGACCCCAGATGAGCTTAATGAAACGACTGAATATTTGAAAAGAGAATTTGAAATGAAAGACTTGGGCAAAACAAAACTCTGCCTTGGTTTTCAAGTTGAGCATCTATCCAAAATAATTTTTGTCTACCAGTCATCATATATTGAAAAGATCCCTAAGTGATTTATTATGGATAAAGGCATATCTCGTGAGTACACCTATGGTTGTTTGCTCACTTGAAAAGAAAAAGGATCCATTTCGCCCAAGAGAAGAGGGAGAAGAACTTCTTGGTCCTGAAGTACCATATCTTAGTGCCATTGGTACACTAATGTACCTTGCCAATTGTACACGTCCTGATATTGCTTTTTCGGTTAATTTATTGGCAAGACATAGTTCTACTCCAACTCGAAGACATTGGACTGGTGTGAAATAAATTTTTAGATATCTTCGAGGTACAATGGATATGGTTTTGTTTTATTCTAAAGACTCAAATGTAGAATTAGTTGGTTATGCAGATGTCGGATATCGGTCTGGTCCCCATAAAGGTTGATCACAAACAGGTTACATATTTACATATGGTGATACCTCAATATCTTGGCGGTCTATAAAGAAAACTCTTGCAGCAACTTCTTCGAATCATGCTGAATTATTGGCACTACATGAAGCTAGTCAAGAATGCGTGTGGCTAAGGTCTTTTGTCCATCATATTCGAGAATCATGTGGTCTTTTAATCAATAAAGGAAGTCCTACTGTTTTATTCGAGGATAATGAAGCATGTACCACTCAGGCTCGAGAAGGTTACATTAAATGTGATAAGACGAAGCACATTGATCCAAAGTTTTTCTTCATTCATGAGCTTCATCAAAGAGGAGAAATTGATGTCTATCAGATTCGCTCATGTGAAAATCCAGTAGATTTGTTCACAAAGTCAATTCCTACATCATCTTTCGAGAAATTGAGGCACAAGATTGGAATGCATAAACTTCGAGATATATGATGATACTCATAGTCATATTTAAATGAGGGGGAGACATGTATTATTATGCACACATGTACTCTTTTTCCTTCACTAGGTTTTTTTCCACAAGGATTTTCCTAGTAAGGTTTTAACGAGGCATGATGTTTGTGCGAGTCATTCAAGGGGGGGTGATAGGTAATATTGAATGAATGACTTTAGCTCTTCAAGTACCTTTGTAACTCCAACCTAGATTTTCAACTTCAAACCTTTGTCTTTTCACTTTCATTGTAACTCATGTTTAGGTAGGCTATATAAAACCTTACATGTACCTTGTTTAGAGATGAATGAAATGGAATGATCTCCCTTCTCTCTTTTATCTAACTTTTTCTCTTGCTATCTTACTCTCACTATATTATATATTATATATAATATCTAGGTTTTTTTTCCGCACAATTCTACTAAATCTTGACAAAAGCTTAATTGATAAGTTTGGCTCGAGATTTACTTAGATCGAATATGTAATATCCCACCTATTTTTTTATTTTATATATATTATATATTTTAATTGAGTACTTATTTATAAAAAATATATTTTTATTACAAATTAGATTATTAGTATTAAAATAAATTTGGAATTATTTTATGTGTAAATAAATAAGATTTTTGTTACATTATGATAAGAATGTAGTTAGAATATTTATCTCTAAAACCTAAGTTTTGTTGATTTGTAATTATCCGATTACTTTTATATATATATGATGACGGAGGGTTTTGTTTGGCTTGCTAAGCGAGCCTTAACTCCACATTAGTATGATATTGTCCGCTTTGGGTCGAGCCCGCACGGATTTGTTTTTGGGTCACTCCCAAAAGGCCTCATACTAATGGACTTATCTGGTTGCTTATAAACTAGCTATCTGCCCCTCCCACAACCGATGTGGGACAACTCCTAACAATCTCCCCCTTCACACATCGGGCTCGACACCTGTCGAATCTGTCTCCTTCTATGTGATCTGCTCCTCTTGACCCATACTAGAAGTTCCTGGACATCTGGCTCCCCCTGGGCCCATACTGGAAGGTCCATCTGCTCCCCCTTAAGCCCAATCTGGGATAGCCCATCTGCCTCTTCCTGGATCCATCTGGGAGCCCATCGGAGATTGTTATGGACCGTTACAACCATAGCTTTGATACCACTTGTTGGGCTTGCTAAGCGAGCCTTAACTCCACATTAGTATGATATTGTCCGCTTTGGGCCGAGCCCGCACGAATTTGTTTTTGGGTCACTCCCAAAAGGCCTCATACTAATGGAGTTAACTGGCTGCTTATAAACTAGCTATCTGCCCCTCCCACAATCGATGTGGGACAACTCCTAACAATGATGTGGGACAACTCCTAACAATCTCCCCCTTCACACATCGGGCTCGACACCTGTCGAATCTGCCTCCTTCTGTGTGATCTGACTCCCTCTTTACCCATACTGGAAATTCATCTGGCTATCTGGCTCCCCCTAGGCCCATACTGGAAAGCCCACCTGCTCCCCCTTAAATCCAACCTGGGATCGCTTATCTGCCTTTTTCCTTGGATCCATTCTGGAGCCCATTGAGATCGTTCTGGATCGTTATAACCATAGCTCTGATACCACTTGTTGGGCTTGGGCTTGCTAAGCGAGCCTTAACTCCACAATAGTATGATATTGTCCGCTTTGGGTTGGGTCAGGCCTGCACGGATTTATTTTTGGGCACATCCCAAAAGGCCTCATACTAATGGAGTTATCTGGTTGCTTATAAACTAGCTATCTGCCCCTCCCACAACCGATGTGGGACAACTCCTAACAGGTTTTATAACTAAGTTACAATTATAAGAATACACAAGAAGAGAGAAAATAGAGTTAGGCAAAAAAGGACCAGGCGATAGACACAAGTAGTACAAACTCGGATTCTTAACTCAAGTAATCATAAAATTCTATATCTATGTGTAGTCTTTAATAAGTATGGATGCATTAATTATAAGGCTAATTAATGACTTTTACTTCGTGTAATGTGTTTTCTGTTTGTTAGAATAATATTCTATATGTACATGATTCCTATGTATGTACTTGTATTTCGTGTTAAATACCATAACTTTGATTATGAAAGCAGATCCTTTAAAAGAATTGATGTACCATTAGTTTGGTAGTACTTTTAATTGGCAAATAATTTGTTATTTTGGTATAAGGCATTTATTTGATATTAACATATGTGTTGTAAGACGTGATGGCTGCTGATTGCCATTGTCAAATAGGATGGCTGGTGATTGCCATTTTGTCAAATAGAAAATAGTGAAGCTAGCATATAGAGGAAGAGAAAAGTCACCATGCACCCTGCCTATAAATACTTTGCATTTATGAATGAAAAACTGACCCCGAGCAATTCATCTCTTCCTCTGCTCTCTTTCTCTTTCTCTTTCACTCTTTTGTCCAAGTAGCTAGTAATATATATTAATAGCTCTTTATTACAGCTAGTATATTACAACACGTTATCAGCACGAAGCCCTTCCAGAACTGAGAAGAATGATTTCTAAGGATATATGCATTGTTGATTGTGTCACAACTCATACGATTCTACAGAGCCGAAAATATTTTACCCTTCTAACCAAAACCGAAGCACAAGTTGGGACCATATGTGGCGTATCTAATATAATTGAGGGTTTTGGAAAAGATAGTTTTATCTTACCTAATGGTACACACTTACGTATTCCAAATGCATTATTTTCTAGTAAGTCCACTAGAAATCTTCTTAGTTTTAAGGATATCCGACTCAGCGGTTTTCACATCGAAACCACTTCTGAGGCTGGTAAATAATATCTTCTTATCACTTCAGCTAATTCTAGCAACAATAAAATCTTACAAAAGTTTCACTCAATTTCCACATGATTATATAAGTTAAAAATTAGATCCATTGAGTCACACAATATCATTGCCTCGAAACTAATAGATCCAAAATCATTTACACTATGGCATGAAAGATTAGGTCACCCTGGTGTCTCTATGATGCGTCGCATTATAAAGAATTCTACTGGACATCCTCTTAGAGATCTTAAAGTTCTTTCAAGCAATGACCTTCCTTGTTCAGCATGTTCTTTAGGAAAATTGATTACTCGTCCATCTCCTACTAAAGTTCAACTCGAGAGCCCAAATTTTCTTGAAAGGATTCAAGGCGACATATGTGGACCTATCCACCCGTCTTCTTGCCCATTTAGGTACTTCATGATACTAATTGATGCCTCAACTAGATGGTCTCATGTTTGTCTTCTCTCAACTCGTAATGATGCTTTTGCAAAATTACTTGCCCAAATAATCAAATTACGAGCTCAATTCCCACATCATTGCATCAAGTCAATTCATTTAGATAATGCTGGCGAGTTCACATCTACAACTTTTGTTGACTATTGCATGTCTGTAGGGATCTTAGTTGAACACCCAGTTCCTCATATACATACACAAAATGGATTAGCCGAGTCCTTCATTAAAAGACTTCAACTAGTTGCAAGACCGCTGTTGTTGAAAGCAAAGTTACCTTCATCTATTTGGGGTCATGCAATACTTTACGCTGCCAATATTATTAGGATTAGGCCAACTGCCTATAACAAACATTCTTCACTACAACTGGTACTTGGCCAAATTCCTAATATCTCTCACTTCAAAATTTTGGGAAGTGCTGTATATGTGTCGATTGCTCCACCACAGAGATTGAAGATGGGAGCTCAAAGAAGAATAGGTATCTATGTTGGTTTTGATTCCACATCTATAATTAGATATCAATCAATCAATCAATTACGGAAAATATCTCCAAACGATATTCTTCAAATCAGGAAGATATCACAACGATAAGATTAAATCAGATAAAATCAGTAATTACCCAGATTAACAAAGTTTATCCCTAAAGTCTCTAAGGGATAGACACAAATCAATTTCACAGAACTGCGTAGGCTTGATCCTATATAAACATATAGGTACGCAGGCATCTTGGCAGAAGATATGACCGATACATAAGACAAATCGAGACACCTGCCAAGTCCAGCCCCCTCTTTTTTCATAAACCCTAAATCCCTAAAAACAGCCACATACTCACAAATTCATCCTATTATTCCAGCATCCCTCCGATTTCGTGTCGTTACGAAATTCCTCCAACAACATTTGGCGCTAGAAGGAGGGGCCTAAATTTCGTTTGTGGAGGACAAACGAATATCACTTTCATGATGGATTATGGGTTTTATCAATATACACCGAATTTTGGGTTTTGATTGTTACAAGGAACCGGCGGTGGCAAAAAAATAGAAGATACACATGGCGGCTCGGAGCAGTACGGCATCAACACCAACAACAAGAAGCAAGAAGGCAGTGTTCAATTAAAAAAGGAAAGGGAAAAAACAAGGCCAAGTAATTCACAGGAAAACAACGGGAGCTAAGGAAACAAAAAAAGAATTAAAGTGATGCTTTTGTTCGCGGGACCGGCCAAAAGAAAAAAGAAAATTACAAAAACAAATTGGCATACGTGACCGCAAAAGAACTAGCACGAGCAACTTCAACAATCGCATGGCATAGTGAATGCATTAGCTGGATTCTACATGGCGACTTAACACGTAGCAGTTGGATGCGATTTTTCCCGGAAGCTCCAAACAAAAAAATAAAAGATAAGTTCGATTTATTTTTTGTAATTTATTTTAATATTATGCCATGCATGCATAAATCATATATATTTTTTTTAAATATTTTTCAGAAAAAATAATTATTATTCAGAAAATTCGTGCGAGCAATATATTTTTATGCTTGTAAAATTATTGCGATTTGGCAAATATCGCACGAAATATTTATGTTGATGAATTGCCGAATTTATTTTACAATCTCGTATGAGCTGCATGTTTTCAAGAGAAAAAATATATATGTGAGACGCATAATTTTGTAAAAGATTTTTTTTTTTTTACAGAAAACAAGGAGCATTATTTTCTAACAAAATAAATATCGCGACACTTTTAAAAGAGCGTATTTATTATTGCATTTGGATTTGTAAAATATTTTCATATATCGTCGCGATAGTACATATATGTCAAAAATATTTTCAAACTTGCGAACTAAATTGTCAAGTAGGGTAGCCTGGACAAGCTATAAATCTCGCAATGCTACATGCTTAGTAAAGTTCAGCACCCTCTGGATTATTGAAGGCCTATGAGATATCACTATATCGAATGGGTGGAGGCATCCCTATGCACAATTACATTGAAGGCCCATGGCCAGATCTCTCAAGATCGCATGGGTGGAGGCATCCCTATGCACAACTACATGTACATCTACATGTACATCTTATCTACATCGAAGACTCCGCAAGACACATCATTATGTGATTGCATCAAACACATCCTTATGTGGTTACATCAGACACTTGAAAAGCGTGTATGCCAGTTCGGGATATATACAAGCGCCAAGGTCCTAACTAGACAACAAGGATCGCAAAGGATTTCAAAAATATTATTTATGCTCGCACATTTGAAAACCTTGGCAAATGTATATCTTATACTGGTCATCGCATGGTGTCACACTTGCATCCGCATACGCCTAACGAGCACCGTGGTGCTCTAAGTGTTTTTCTAATCATCTATTTTTAGTTGTTTCAGCAACTCAAGAAATTTGGAAGCTTGAAGAATGTTTAGTTCTCCACTGCAGCAAGCTACACTGAAGAACTGGGGGCTAGTTGTTATGCCATAATTTTGGCATGTCTAATATTCTCCCAAATTTCTAATATTACTAATTATTAATTCAGATTAATAATTATTACTTAACCGCTAAGTTTTATCCTCTCCCTGAAACGAGGAAAGAATCAATCTCAATCAATCAATTACGGAAAATATCTCCAAACGATATTCTTCAAATCAGGAAGATATCACAATGATAAGATTAAATCAGATAAAATCAGTAACTACCCAGATTAACGAAGTTTATCCCTAAAGTCTCTAAGGGATAGACACAAATCAATTTCACAGAACTGCGTAGGCTTGATCCTATATAAACATATAGGTACGCAGACATCTTGGCAGAAGATATGACCGATACACGAGACAAATCGAGATACCTGCCAAGTCCAGCCCCCTCTTTTTTCATAAACCCTAAATCCCTAAAAACAGCCACATACTCACAAATTCATCCTATTATTCCAGCATCCCTCTGATTTCGTGTCGTTACGAAATTCCTCCAACAACAAAAAGGTTTTAACGAGGCAGTCTATGATCCGTACTAAATGACAATCAAAGGGGAGTGTTGTAAAACGTGATGGTTGCTGATTGCCATTGTCAAATAGGATGGCTGGTGATTGCCATTTTGTCAAATAAAAAATAGTGAAGCTAGCATATAGAGCAAGAGAAAAGTCACCATGCACCCTGCCTATAAATACTTTGCATTTATGAATGAAAAACTGACCCCGAGCAATTCATCTCTTCCTCTGCTTTCTTTCTTTTTCACTCTTTTGCTCAAGTAGCTAGTAATATATAGTAATAGCTTTTTATTACAGCTAGTATATTACAACAATATGACTATTGTTATAATAATTACTTGCAGTCCAAAAACCCTTTTAGTGAATATAGTTTTGCAGGAAGAGAAGATAGCATGTTAATTTCATTCTCTTATGTTGTTACAAATATAATTTATTTGTTAGCTAGTAAAATTAATAGATTATGTTGACAAGATTGAATATTTTTGTTATCATTCCATTCTAATATGCACATATATGCATGTCTCAATAGTAGCCAGTTCTAGTCCTAGTACAGTTATGTACATATTAATGTTACCGCAAAGACAAACTATGTGTTACTTGAATTATTATGTTGATTAAAATTTATATAAATTGCTTTGATGCTTAAATTGATTCCGCATCAAATTGATTCTTAAGGACTGAATTATGATGGCCATAATTTCCAATGCACATCCCTGCACTTTATTTAGTTGTTACATTCAGTAGAGATTTATGATGTGACAATTATTATATTTATTATTTATTTAATTAGCAGGACGAATTATTGCTTATTTTACAAGTGTAATGTAAAAATGGTTACTAGAATTCTTTAATTATGTTTTTTTTAGCTAACCAAGGACATGGTTTCAATCTTTAAAAAGATTAAAGCAACGTACATGCATGTATGACAATGTGACATGATCTTATAATGTATTATAGTAGAATTTTTTAGCATTGAATTTAATTATCAAAATTGTGAATCATATGTTTCTATTAAAGGCATGCACTAATTTATCTGTACATGAGTATGCTTGGTGAAATTATAAGTCCTTTTGTTACAAAACCGTAAGTTCAAGTTGGTCAAATATGTGTTAAATTAATTTAAAATATTTTGTTGATAAATCTAAGTACTAAAATGTCTATCTATTTTCTTGTAAGATTTCTGCCAAGTTTTGCTAGTTAGACTTAGATTTAAACTGAATTTTGATTTTAATGTACTGTACACATGTTTACATGTTTTACCGGGTTATTGTGATTTTAAAAGACATGCCATGCATGAATAAATAATTTATTGTAAATTTAAATTGAAAAGTCGTATGCCTACTTTACCTGTACTAACTATTCAACGAGTGCTACATAATTTATAATTTATGCTAGAGTTAAGAGCATTAAATATTAATTACTATTTTATGATTAGATCGGGTTCGAGCTTGTAGCAGATTTGTGACATTTATTGGATTAATTTATATGTTAAATTAAGGTACGAATTCTGATTCCTTTTTTTAAATAAAATTCATTTATACTCGTTAAGTTCATTGTTGAGGCAAATTCATAAATTGTGATCTATTATATTCTTCTTAGAAATTCTATTACAAATTATTTTTTTTTTCTCTCTACCTAATTATTCGTAAAATTTATTGTAAGCTCATTTTTTCTAAAATTGTTAGCTCTTGTACTCTGTGTACTTTTTGGTTCACGCTCTTATATTTCTTTTCTATTCCTGATTCTTGGAATTATAGTTGCCTTACTCATTTATATTTGTTTTGTTTCGCAATTATATTGCGATATTGTTTTATTCTGTTTTGTTCTGTTCCGTAAAATGAGTTTGACAATATTTTGTAACCTTTCTGTTGGGCTCTTAGACCTATCTGTGTGGTTAAATCACAGACGAGTTCATGGAGTTCGGAGTGTCTGGTGGACTCGGCACTTACTCATATCGGTGTTGTAAGTATGCGAGCACATCTCTGGGGTATGAGATTGTGTATAGATCATGATCGCAATTATGTGTTTTCTTCTTCCGGATAACTAAAGAAGAATTCTTTGTATTGTAGAAATGCTTTGTGCATTTCATGTGTTTTCTTCTCTTGGATTACCGGGGAAGAATTATTTGTTTTGTACTTCGCTTTGTGTGAGTACATATCTGTATAAGAGACCCTTATGGATACATACCTTACTTGATTCAGCCTTATATTTGTTCTGCTTCGATTTAGTATTTTATTCTTGTTAGTTGTCTTGTTTCATTTTATATATGGACTTGATTTGAAAATTCTTTGTCTATAAGACACAATTCACTCAGTTATTTAAAATACGACTTTCTTTTAAATTTTATTCGTACTGGGCTTTTCGCTCACTCTTTATTGTTCCCTTTCTGCACGTAATCAGGGATTAACGGGGATTTGAGATGAGTGATACCCAACCTTTAGCTACAGTCAATATATTAGCATAATTAAATTCGGGGACTTGTTAGATTTGTTTTCAGACTTTTCAGTATTTTCATTTTGAAGATTAAAAATTGATATTTATCAGAATTATCGACTGTTTTCTATTTCTATTTAGTCCATTTTATATTTTGTTCGGTATTCGTTTATTAGTTAATTATCAACGGGATTTTTATCGATTTAATATAATTTATATTTTGCTTTGATATAATGGGCACCATATATATTATTGTTTTAAGTAAATTATATCATTTAAAAATTTTGAACCTACAAAATTAGTATATTAAAATTAATAAAAAAATATATAATATTAAAAAATTCGTGCATTGCATTTCTAGTAAGTAAATTAATTTGAAAGTCTAAAACCCTAATTATTTAAAAAAGAGTAAAATTTTGAATTTGAAAGAAAATCATTAATTAATATATTTATAAATATTAAAAAAAAATCGGTGCATTACACGGGTTATAAGCTATTTTATGAACAAAGTAAATTTCGTTACCTTCCTACAATAAGAAAAACTTCTTTAAATCATATATATATATATATATATATATATATATATATATATTATATGGGCTAAAAGTAAGCCCTAAAGACACATTTAATGTGGCATTAATTAGACCCAGCATGGTCCAAACGTGGGGCCCACCAGATAAGCCCAAAACCTATTTTTGATATTAATTTCGTAGTTAATATTGAAGGCAATAAACAGCTCATCAAATAAGAGTTAAATAAGGATAATACTCCTACCAAACTTAACCTCCAAAGCATCCAATTTAATAAGGAAACAGACTCCTACAAGGAAGGCGTCTAGAACCTTTCTCAAGGCGGTGGCTTGCCCAACAAGTATCCGAATCCTACCATAATTCTAAGGCTTCTCAGCCTATATAAAGGGCCTGACCCCTCATTCTCAGAACTACGTCTTGGCTTGATTCTCAATACGAGATACGTAGGCACTCTGTGAGGACCGATTAGTCTCGAACACGGAAACAACCATTAAAGCACGAAGCTCCCAAACCCTAGCATTAAATACAATTTCGTATCCTAGTTTTTATTCCACAACATTTGGCGCCGTCTGTGGGAAGACAACATCAACCATGGTTCAAACACGAAGAACAACATCAATCTCGACTGAGGTCATACCCCTTAGCTCTGCTCCACCTACCACTTCTGATCCGCTTATCACTAGTGAAGAAGGAAAATTACCCCCATCAACAGGGGTGATCATTCAACCTCTAGTCTCTCAACCCCCAGGGGACGACTCCCCATATTGAGGGAACTCTACCAGTGGTCGTCCATCAAAGCCAAGAAGCTAACCTTCTTCAGATGGTGGTTTCTCGTCTTGGTAACGTTAATCGTACGCTACCCCCAGGAGTACAGATCCATACTACGGATCTCCCCTTGAATACCAACCCGATCTATGGGCTACCTAATTATCCCCCTCGACAAAGGGAACCTGGACCAAGTGGTCATGCCTTACAGATCCGAGATCGAGAGTATGATGACTACTCCGGTCCCTATTCTGGTGATTCATCATCATCTGAGGATGATGATCGAGATGAAGCCGCGGGGAGGCGACGTTCTAGCAAAGAACCTCTAAGGAGGACACGAAGTATCCATGATGGACCCCCCTTGACAACTGCTAAGAGGATCAAGGCTTATGAGGCTGAGATCTTAAAGTTGAATGACGATATGGCGAGAGAACAAGCTAGATTTAATCAAACTCAGCCTCCTCCAACTACAGAGAGAATTCCCATTATCGACTTGAAGAGGTCTTTAAGGAGACAGAAAAGGGCTGGTGCCCCAACTAGAAGAACAACAAGGGTGGAAACGCCCAAGGGTAACCCCAAAGATCTAATGCCACTAGGAGATCCTGATGATCCCACACCCCCGTTTACTGAGGAGGTGATGAATGCTCGTATTTCAAAGAAGTTCAAGATGCCGACAATCAAGGCTTATGATGGAACGGGTGATCCCACAAACCACGTCAGGACATTCTCAAATGCACTGCTGTTGCAGCCTGCAAGTGATGCTTTAAAGTGTAGGGCATTCCCTCAAACTCTGTCACCGCTTGCCCGCGAATTCAATTAGCTCCTTTATGGAGTTGAGTGCTGCTTTTGTTAGCCAGTTCATCAGCGGAAGAGTTCAGGAGAAAAGCTCCACATCTCTTATGTATGTGGTACAAGGAAAGAACGAAAATTTGAGGGATTACCTCAAGCGATTTACTAAGGAGAAGTTAAATATCACTGATCTGGAGAATAAGGTAGCCATGGTAGCCCTGGAACATAGAACCACTGATCTCTTCTTTAAGAGGTCTTTGGCAAAACATCCTCCTGAAAACATGGCCGAGCTCCAACGAAGGGCTGATAAGCATATTAAAGCTGAGGATAGCATGAAGAAAGAAGCCGCAGAAGGTATGCAATGGTTCAAAGAAGCGAAAGCAAGAGCAAGAGTACGATGCTAGGGACAAGTATCCCTGAATTAGCAAGGATTCTGACTCACCGCCACCAAAGAAGAATTTTGGACCAAGATTTTCTGACTATGCAAGGTTGAATGCTCCTAGGAGTCAGATCTTGTTGGAAATTGAGAAAGATAAGGAATTCCGATGGTCGAAGCCACTTAGGGGAGACCCCGCAAAACGAAACAAGGATCAGTACTGTAGGTACCATAAGGATGTGGGACATGATACCGATGATTGTAGGAAACTCAAAGACGAGATTGAATTCTTGATCCGAAGAGGGAAGCTAGGACAGTTCACGAAGGGTGAAGATCGTGGAAATCAAATGAGGGATTATGACAGGAAGAATGATGATCGTAGGGACAACGACCGTGATCGCAACCCAGCCCCGGGGGCCAGTTATCAATATGATTTGGGGAGGCCCGACAGTGGCCGGCACAACTCGAAACTCTCAAAAGGCGTATGCCAGAGAAGTGATGCACATCGTGGGAGAGGCCCCAAAACGTGCTAAGACTGAGATAGTGATTGGTTTTGATGATTCAGACCTCGAAGGGGTGAAGTTCCCCCACGACGACCAGTTGGTCATAACCCCTGTAATTGGAAATTCGGAAGTAAAGCGAGTCCTGATAGACAATGGAGCTTTTGTTGATATCCTATTTCATGACGCATTTGTAAAGATGGGGTACACTGACTCTCAGTTGACCCCGACCAACATGCCTATCTACGGATTTAATGAAGTTGAGTCCAAAGTTGAAAGGACTATTCAGTTGCCCATGACTATTGGGCAGGAACCTAAGGAGGCTACTCAGATGTTGAATTTTTTGGTGATCAAGGCTACCTCGACATACAATGCAATCCTGGGAAGAACCGGACTTCATGCATTCAAGGCTGTTGCCTCTACCTATCACATGAAGGTCAAGATTCCAACCCGGAATGGTGTTGGAGAACAGAAAGGAGATCAAAAAATGGATAGAAGTTGCATGTGGCTGCTTTGAGAACCGATGGAGTTGGGGGGCAGGTCCTTCCAATTGAAGACATGGATGTCCGTAATGATGATGAGCACCGAGGGAAGCCAGCAGAGGACTTGATCCCCATAGCTCTAGAGCTGGGCGACCCTGAGAAAGTAACTTATATTGGAGCTTCTCTGAAGGAACCCTTGAAGGGAAAGTTGACAGCATTCTTACAAGAGAATAGCGATGTGTTTGCTTGGACAGCAGCTGATATGCCAGGGATTGATCCCCAACTCATAACTCACAAGTTGAATGTTGATCCTAAACGGAAGATAATAAAATAGAAGAAAAGGAATTTTGCTCCTGAAAGGCAAGAGGCCATTAGGCAAGAAGTTGACAAGCTCTTAGAGGCTGGGTTTATTGAAGAGGTTCAGTTCCCCGAATGGTTGGCTAACCTTGTAATGGTCAAGAAGGCAAATGGGGAGTTCAGGATGTGTATAGACTTCACTGATTTGAATGATTCATGCCCGAAGGATTGTTTTCCCCTGCCAAGGATAGACATGTTGATAGATGCCACGGCTGGACATGAGATGTTGAACTTCATGGATGGGTTCAGCGGCTACAATCAGATTAAGATGCATAAGGATGACATCCCAAAGGTATCTTTCATAACTGACTTTGGTGTTTTCTGTTATCTTGTTATGGCTTTTGGTCTAAAGAATGTAGGCGCTACTTATCAACTACTAGTGAATAAGATATTCGCTCATCTGATTGGAAAAACCATGGAGGTCTATGTTGATGACATGTTAGTCAAGAGCCTATTCAAGGCAGACCACATTAAGCACCTCAGAGAGGCATTCAAAGTGCTGAGGCACCAGAAGATGATGTTGAATCCAGCCAAGTGTGCTTTTGGTGTTGGATCTGGAAAATTTTTGGGTTTGATGGTTTCAAAGAGAGGCATAGAGGCCAACCCTGACAAGATCAAGGCGATTTTAGATATGGAACCGCCGCGCTCTATAAGAGATGTGCAGAAGTTGACGGGCCGAGTAGCAGCTTTAGGAAGATTCATGTCCAAGTCTGGTGATAAATTCTTGCCTTTCTTTCAAGTATTGAAGAAGGTGAAAAATTTTGAGTGGACACCTGAAAGCCAAGAGGCCTTTGAACAATTGAAGAAATACATGTCAGAAGCCCCGTTGTTGGCCAAGCCTAGCCCTGGGGAGACTCTTTACTTATATTTGGCGGTATCCGAACAAGCAATGAGTGCCGTCCTAATTCGCGAAAAGAACAACGTTCAGAAACCTTTCTATTATGTGAGCAAGGTGTTGCATGGGGCAGAGTTGAATTACTCCCCCATTGAGAAGTTTTTTTTGGAATTGATAACAGCCTCGAGGAAGCTACGATCGTACTTCCAGGCACACAAGCTTGAAGTCCTCACAGACCAGCAATTGAGGAACATATTGCATATACCGAAGGCCAGTGGAAGATTGATTAAGTGGGAAATCGAACTTGGAGAATTTGACATCGCATATAAGCCTCGAACAGCCATCAAGGCTCAGGCATTGGCTGACTTCGTGTTTGAATGTACCATTGGCAACCAAGAAGTCGGGGGACAGGAGATAGTGACCACCCCTGGAAGAAAGGATAAAGATGAAGAGCTTGTACCTGATCAGAGGGAATATTGGGTGCTTTATTTTGATGGAGCATCACAAACAAAATCTAGTGGTGCAGGTTTAGTCTTGAAAGCCTCGATGGGTTAACAGTTGAGTATGCTTTGAAGTTGGACTTTCCAACAACCAACAACGAAGCTGAGTACGAAGCCTTGATAGTTGGGTAAGGCTTGGCCAGAATCATGAGGGTCAAGAATCTCAAAGTTTGTGGGGATTCAAGACTAGTGGTATCGCAAGTGAATGGTGAATTTATAGCCAAGGATGAAACTATGGCAAAGTATTTGAGAGTTGTGAAAGCTATTATGACTCAATTTGATGAGTGCTATGTGAAGCACATTCCGAGAGAAGAGAATGTTAAGGCCGATGCCCTGTCTAAGTTCGGTTCTTCTGAGATAGAGAATTATGCAGGGAGTGTTTACTTCCCGGTCTTGAAGGCCCCGACCATCAACTCTAAGTTGGTAGCACCGATTGATGTAGGAAGCTGTTGGATAGATCCCATCAAAGCTCACATCGAAATCGGATGGCTCCATAACAATGCCTTGGAGGCATGGAAGTTGTTTGTGAGAGCATTGAGATATGCCTTGATTGAGGGCATACTTTACAAGAGGTCATGTGTCATCCCATACTTGAAGTGTTTGAGGCCCCAAGAGGCAAAGGAAGCTTTGGAGGAAGTTCATGAAGGTATATATGGGCAGCACTTGGGGGCAGAGCCCTAGCTCACAAGATTACTCGTTTGGGATTTTATTAGCCAGAGATGTTGGTCGAGGCGCAGAATTATGTCAAGAGGTGCGACAGATGTCAGAAGCATGCTTCCGTTGTAAGGCATCCGTATGAGATATTAACGTCGATTAACTTTCCTATCCCATTCACCATGTGGGGAATGGATATACTTGGTACTTTTCCCGTAGCTTCAGCACAAAGGAAGTTTCTGATAGTAGCCATCGACTACTTCACCAAGTGGATTGAGGCTAAGCCCTTGGCCAAGATAACCACCAAGCAAGTTGCTCAATTCTTTTGGGAGAACATCATTTGTAGGTATGGAATCCCACGTATCATTATAACAGATAATGGAACACAGTTCAACAATGAGGAGTTTAAGAAGTATTGCTAGAAAAATGCTATTGAGCTTCATTTCACTTCAGTAGCTCACCCTCAAGCAAATGGACAGGCAGAAGCAACAAACCGTATTATCCTGGATGGACTAAAAAAAAGAGTCGAATGCTCAAGGAATACTTGGGTGGATGAGTTACTGCCCATACTTTGGGCATATCGCACCACTTGTAAGGTGACGACCGGAGCAACCCCGTTTCTGTTGGCTTATGGAGCCGAGGCAGTTGTGCCCTTAGAAATTATGCATGCATCAGCTCGGGTTGAAGCATTTGAGCCTGAGACCAACGGAGAAGGCATGATACTTGCTCTTGATCTGATTGATGAAGTTAGGGATGAAGCACACGTCAGGAATGCAGAGCATCAGAAGAGAGCATCTTTTCATTACAGCCAAAGGGTTAAGGAGAGGTTCTTTCGACAAGGCGACTTAGTTATGAGGAAGATAGAGGCTTCTGGAGTTGGCCAGAAGGGGAGCTAGCCCCTAACTAGGAAGGGCCATATCGAGTCAAGAAGACATTAGGACGAGGTTCGTACAAGCTGGAAACCTTGGACGGGAATGAGGTGCCCCGTACTCGGCACGAATTGAACTTCAAGATCTATTATGTTTGAGCTATCCTTGTAAGGACTTAGCTTTTTATCTATTCATTAGGAGAAGTAGAAATAAGGTATGAAGAAACCATCCCAGGGCCGAGCGCCCCGAGTAGGACAATAGTAAACTTTGTAAGGATTGAATCCATTTCGAATTATTAATGCAAGTTTGTTTTCCATTCTATGATTCTACGATTTTATTTATGTACGAAGCACCTGTTGAGTGTAAGTCTAGAAAGACCAAGTACCGAAAATAAAGAACGTACGAGTAAAGGAAAACAACTGCATAGATAAGATACCCTGGAGGGCCAAGGTTTAAGTTACAGACATATCAAATAAAAGTCTAATCCATGAAGGACCCCGAATGAAAATAAACACAGCCACAAGCGACTAACAAGGCCATGCAAGGCCACTTACTCCTGTGGAGCTTCATCAGAACTCTCTTCCTCGGTAGAACCCTCCTCGTCTGAATCATCATCAGAGCCGCTATCATCTTCGGCTGCCACTACTGTCGACTGTGCCCCAGTCCTCTCGACCTCTTCCCCTCCTTCTTCCTCTTCTTCTTCGGAGGAGCTAGAAGAAGGGCTTGCTTCATTTCGAAGCCTCCTCCTACCCGAGATTGGCTGACGAATCATCCCATCCCTCCTCGCTGGCATAGGCTTTTTCCCATGAGAGCCCGAGGAAGATGAGTCATGGCTGGCAGCTTGAACAGCTCCTTTAGAGCTAGATCCAGAACGTCGATGGCTACCTCTGGAGCAGGATCCCGATGTCTGAGGAACAGTTTTAGTTCCCAAACCAGAAGCATGATAAGCCAAGTTTCCTCCACCAGCATGCCAGTTAGGGCAAGGAAAGTCCGATGGGATGACAACTGAGGGATGCTTGTGACTCACATCTTTGATTTCCTTGTTCCAACCAACGGACATGTTGAAGGGGCGCACCTCATCATCATGCTCATCCATGAATTTCAGAAAATCTTCGGACCTATGATAGGCCTCAATCACCTTGTCATTATCAGATGCTTTCTTTCTTGCTATAGAATCAAGTTGTTTGCGGGAGGATAAAGCATCCGCTTCGGCACGGATAACCTGGGAGTGCAAATCTTGAATTTCTTCCTTGAACCTTGCTGAATAATTCTTCAAAGATACATTCTCATCTCTAAAGGCCCGGCCTTGGGTAGAGACAGTTTGAAAGTAAGCATTAACCTGCAAATCGGGAAGTTGATAAGGCATAAGGAGTTTATAAAGTCAAGATCAATAAAAGTACCGAACTCATCAGAAGGAGTGTCATACCTGATATAAGGCTTGAGCGCCCATAAGCTGAGATTCATCCATCTTATCACCCGCATGCAAACTCACTTGATCGGGAGGAGTGATTGAAAGCTTGGACCAGTCTAGAGCTAGGTGAGTGCTCCCCAAGACTGAGTCTTGTTCACAGATACCCTATGATGGTATGAAAGGGGTCCTAATACCCCCGTAAGCGTTTTGGGATCTTTTCCCGCCTTGGGAGCAGCCTTCCAAGAAGTGAGGAATGCGAGGCTTAGTGGGATTCAGTAGTTCCTCGGCCTTTTTCTTCATTCTTTTAGTCACGGTCGGTTGGTTCTCGGGACGACTGTCAATCTCCTTAGTAGCTGAAATGCAATATGAAAAATATCGAAACAAGAAGACAGAGTTCATAATAGCTAAGTAAGAAAGTTACCCTCAATGGAAAGAAAACTAAGGCCAGCCTTAACAAGATTCTTTTCATTCAAAACAATCTTGTAATGGGTACGGCCATCATCAGCAAGAAGCCTATCTCGATCTAGTAGTTCTGAATCACTAAGTTCACACACGAAATGTGAACTATCCTCCACAGATCCAAATCTCTTCACAAAGAAGTTACCCCAATCACCACCTTCCCAGTCAAGAATTACAAACTCCCTCTCCCAGAAATGTTGAGAATCTGGAAAGGAAAAGGGATTCACTATGTGTGGAAGTTTGGCACGGTGTTAAAGACTGATCCATCCTTTCTTGCAGTCAGAAGAGTTCCTGGCCCCGAAGATACTTCGAAACATCATAATAGACAATGGGATGCCCAACTGGTGGCATCTTATTATGAAAATAATGATGAACCTCCAGGCGTTGGGATATAACTGACATGGGTGGATTTGAAGCTCCGCCAGCAATCTGATGATAAAATGATCGACCGGGAATCTGAACCCAGCGTCTAGGGCACCCCAGTGAACGTAAATCCTCTCAGGATGCCAGTTGCAGGTTCTGTCTGTTGGACTTGGAAGACGAACCTTAATAGCACTTGGAAAATGGTATGTCTTCCTGATTTCTTTGACATCTCGCTCCCTCAATTTACATTGACTATGAAAGGAGTCTAAGCTTGCACTATTAGGGAATACTTCCCTCATAATTCTTAGTAGATCTAGCAAGGATTCAAATCTATGCTTAACATATGACGGGGGTTTTATTTTTTCCTTACCTTTGGCGGTCCTCATCTTGATCCTCTTGGAAAATGCTTCCATCATGGAGACCGAGGGAGCAGTTGTGCGATTGTCTTCCGACATCTTGAACTTGAAACTTGATCTTGAACTTGATCTTGAAACTTGAACTTGATCTTGAAGCTTGATCCCCGACTGGGACTAGAAAGCTAGAGAGCTTAAAAACTTGAAAACTTTGAAATGAAGAAGTGAAATGAAATGAAGGCTACCTCTCTTCTTTTATAGAAGAAGCATGACCTGCTATATCAGGTTGAAGTTCAGCCTGATTCGCGTTAACAGGACATCTATCGTTTGTAGATGAAAAAGTACAGAAGTTACCAATTTTATACGGAAGGAATCGCTATAATTCATACAAGCCAGAGAAGAAATAGCAGATATAATTGTTGAAATTTCAAAACAAATGACCTTTGAAAGGCTAATTGCGCTTACGAAGTTAAATTAGGAGATTAACCTTGAGCACGATATTAGCAATGCTAATCATAAGTTCAGGATAATCTTGCTAAAAGTCACGAATGACCAAAATAGTGACTTGTGATCAATATCCGGGATCCATGATTTCTTTTAGGACCACGGATTATTTTAGATCCAGGATCCATGATTTCTTTTAGGACCACGGATGATTTTAGATCCGGGATCCATGATTTCTATAAAAGCCACAGATGTTTTTAGGTCCGACCACGAAGTGGCCGACCATGACACCCGGAGGGCCGCAGCCGACCACGAAGCAGCCGACCACCGCGCCCGAAGGAGCCGCAGCCGACCACCGCGCCCGAAGGAGCCGCAGCCGACCACGAAGCAGCCGATCACCGCGCCCGAAGGAGCCGCAGCCGACCACAAAGTGGCCGACCTCCGACTGGCCGATCACGGACTACCCTTAGATCCAGCCGATCACGGGTGGTTTGTGGTCCCAGTCCTCGAGTTTTTCGACCAACCACGGTTGATTTTCAGTACTAAAACGAAGTCAACGTTTAGCACCGTTTAGTGCCGTTTAGCGTTGTTTAACATTGTTTAAATGTCGTTCAAGGCTGTTTAGCACCGTTTAGTGTCGTTTAGTGCCATTTAGCACCGTTTCGTGCCGTTTAGTACCGTTTAGCACCGTTTAATGCCGTTTAGCGTCATTTAACATTGTTTAAACGTCGTTCAAGACTGTTCAGCACTGTTTAGTGTCGTTTAGTGCCGTTTAGCACCGTTCAATGCCGTTTAGCGTCGTTTAACATTGTTTAAACGTCTTTCAAGGCTGTTTAGCGCTGTTTAGTGTCGTTTAACGTCGTAAACGCGTCGGTCGCTCCACGCTTTACATCAAGATAATACTCGTGAAAATATTAGTGTACAAAAGTAAACCCCGACCCAAGTCTCGAATATAGACGGTTAAAAACTTCGAGGAAAACCTGACCAGTTTTCCCAGAAGTTGGGGGGCAAATGATATGGGCTAAAAGTAAGCCTTAAAGACACATTTAATGTGGCATTAATTAGACCCAGCATGGTCCAAACGTAGGGCCCACCAGATAGGCCCAAAACCTATTTTTGATATTAATTTTGTAGTTAATATTGAAGGCAATAAACAGCTCAGCAAATAAGAGTTAAATAAGGATACTACTCCTACTAAACTTAGCCTCCACAGCATCCAATTTAATAAG
The DNA here is from genome assembly GCA_036435485.1 of Saposhnikovia divaricata. Lineage (NCBI taxonomy): Eukaryota > Viridiplantae > Streptophyta > Magnoliopsida > Apiales > Apiaceae > Saposhnikovia > Saposhnikovia divaricata. The sequence goes on from CM071595.1 coordinate 158,222,053, forward strand.
GAAATAGACTCTACAAGGAAGGCGTCTAGAACCTTCCTCAAGGCGGTGGCTTGCCCACCAAGTATCCGAATCCTACCATAATTCTAAGGCTTCTCAGCCTATATAAAGGGTCTGACCCCTCATTCTCAGAACTACGTCTTGGCTTGATTCTCAATATGAGATACGTAGGCACTCTATGAGGACCGATTAGTCTCAAACACGGAAACAGCCATTAAAGCACAATAAAGAACACCATAGAATCTTATATAAAATCGTATTTAGATTCTAATTTTCACATCAAAAATGCTATTTTATGAATAAAACTAGAATCTAACATAAAATTAGGATCAAATATTACATTATTACACATAATTTTATTGTTACAAAAATATATATAAGATTCTACACTGGATCTATGTAACATTTGATTTTTAAATTTAGATGAGATTCTATGTTAGATTCGATATGTTAGATTTAATTGTCGTTAAAATTTGTGATTCTAATCATATCAAATCAATTTTATGAAAAATAAAGTTTTATGATAGTGTTCTTTATTGTATTTTATTTAAGGTGTTCTTTCTATATATATATATATATATATATATATATATATATATAACAATATGGATCATTGGATCCTACAATAGATAGATGTGAGTCGTTAGATCAAATTAAAAAAAATTATTAAATTGATAGTAGGATTATATTCAGATAACTAAAAGTATATTAATAATCAAAACCAAATATAAGTAGGTCTTCTAAATTGAATATAATTAGATCTAATATTAGAAAATAAGTTAATGTGATTCATAGTAGGATTATATTTAAATATAAAAAAGTAAATTTTAATAATCTAAATCAAATATAAGTAGATTCTCTAAATTGAATATAATTCTCAATGTAAAAATTTGTAACTATATTTTATCTTCAATTTTCAAGTAGCTTCAGTTGGTTAATAATTTCTAAATCATCACAAAATTAAAGATAATTTTTGAGTTTTGTGTGTCCTGTAAAATCGTTTAAATCTGATGTTTAGAGCTAACATAGAGCAAAAATAGTAAATTGATCGTATGAAGTTCATTGAATAATAATTTTTTATGTATTTATACTCAAATTTTGTTATTTTCTCTCTAAATCTTTCAAATTTAAGATTCTTTATTTTCTTCAATAAAAGATTAAAATTTATCTGATAAAAATAAAATATAAAATAAGCAAATTTTAATAAAATATTTATTATTTATATAATTGTAAATATTAAAAAAAGAAACGTGCATTGCACGGGTTATAAGCTTAAAACCCGTGCGATGTACGGATTTTTTTTATATTATATAATTTTTTGTCTTTAATTTGAATTGAATTTTTAAGACTTAAATTTTGTAAACTTAAATTTTTAAAGGACATGATTTGATAATAATTATATAAATGTTATCCATAATATTTCTAGAAAATGAGGGTTTTTAGTTAATAAATATAGAAAAGATGATACGCTTTAGTTAAACATGGTAATCCGTTAATTATTAGTAATTTTAATATTATTATTTTGTTTTATTTTATTAAATAAAATTGTCCGTGATATAATTGGAAAAATGAGGTTTTAGTTAAAAAAAATTGAAAAGGTAACCTGTTTTAGTTGAAAAATATAATTGATTAGTTAATAGTACTTATTATATAATTATTTCATTTTATTAAATAAAATTGTTCGTATTGTTTTAAGAAAAGAAAAAATTAAGTTAAATATAATATAAAATATATCGTATTTTACCTGAAAAAAGAAATTTAATCAGTTACTAAAAAATAGAAAATATAATATATTCAACCTGATAAAGGAAAATGAACAGAAAATTAGTGATGTGTTGCGATTCTCTATATAAAAAGTTCTCCCTAGAGTGCTACTCATATTATATAATTTCAATCAAAATATATTTACATGACAAAAAATTTCAAACTCAAGATAAATAAGTAATCACTACTTTCGTTTAAGTATGAAATAGGGAATTGATAAATAAGCTCCAAAATTTACTATTTAAGCTCCAAATTTTACTTTTAAATATAAAATTCCATAACTACCCTTAACTTTGGATAAGCCAACTACTTCCTTATTCCTTACTTTTATCCCATTGCTTTCTAATGGATGCCCTATGTCTAGAATTGCTCATGTTAATGAGCAATGATCTATCACTGCAGAGGAGGACATGTCATCTGTTTTGGTTGCTTCTTCCTGTATTTATGATGCTATCGTAACTGGGGGAAATAGCGGCCGCTGCACCATTGCCTCTGTTTATACTTCTTTTCAAACTAAGCAAGAATTTGTGCTTGGCTTGGCTGCTTCTTCTAATGCAAAAATTGCATTAATTTACAAGAACAAGAGGGTCAGCAAATTTCCAGAAGCTATTTACTATACCATTTGATTCAATTTATGCTTCTTGTTTAAAAAAGGAAGTTTATGTTTCTCAATATTCAACCCATTAATTATTGTAGCAAAATTTACTTGTCAAAATTTTAAGAAAAAATTAAGGGTAGTTAAGTAATTCACACATCAAAAAGTAAGATTTGGAACTTAAATAGTAATTTTAGAAGCTTATTTATCAATTCCCATGAAATATAAGTATAAATCTATATTTATCATTCTAAAACCAACCAACTTGAGTGATAAAATACAAATAAAAAATATTGAATTATAAACATGAGTAAATCTTAATAAGTAACCGTAACATCCTCATTACTGCTGAAACACTGCCCATATTTTTTGGTTTATTTGGCAAACAGCAAGTGATACAAGGGAAAGACGATAATTATGATGAAGAAAATGAGTTTGATTACTTGTCTGAGATCGATTTCACCTCCATTTCTTGAACATTCAGCTCAACTACCAAAAGGTATTCCTTGTTCTTCTCCTGTTGCGCTGTTTGGATTTCATTCACTTTTAAACTATATTATTCACAAAATTTATAATTAAATTTGATAAACGCATATAATTTATCTAAAATTTAATAATGTTTGAGTTACTATTTACATAGTATTGTATGTTCTTATCACATTATAAAATTAAATTAATTATTTACATTTTTACACGTAGATGTAGTGATTAGTAACTCGAATCAGAGATTTTTTACATGCACGATGTTTAAAATTTAATTAATATTATGAATTGTTATTAAAGTATCAAAATAAATCTGATATCATGATTAGTCTATTACTACTTCGATTAATCTTTTGATTGATCCTTAGTTGTCAGCGATCAAGTTCGATTTCTGAATTTTACTTCCATATATTTTGTCTTTGTACAATTATAAACTACAACAGCAAGATAGTAATATCATAAACTTGTTGTATGCAATATTTCTATTAAATTATAAATAAAATTTATAAAACTACTAATGACTCTCGGAGTAGGGTGCCTATTTGCTTATTTTTTAAAAACCAAAACAAATATGAGCTCACAATCAAAAAATGTTTCACATTTTATTATTTTTATTATCATCGTTTACTATTTAAGATGCTTAGATAGTTAGAAGCATAATCTGTAATAAAGATAAAACTTATCCATAAATATATATATGAATAGAATAAAATAAAAGATTATTTAATTGATTGAAAAAGTTGATTATCAAAATCATAAAATATAAAATTTCGAAAATTTATTGTCATTTGGAATTGGGAAAATAAAATTAGGTTAAACTTGAAAAAAAAAACAAAAAGGTTTCATGTAATTTAAGTTAATACTCGAAAAATCGACAAAACCCCGATAAACTTGAAAACTCGATAAGAACTCGATAAACTCGGTAAATAACTCGGTAAAAATGCAATAAACTTGAAAACTCGATAAAAACTTGAAAATTAGTTTGAAAACTCGATAAACTTGAAAGTTCGTTTAAAAATTTGATAAACTCGATAAGAGCTCAAACACGACTCGTATAGTAAACAAGTCGAGTTCAAACACAAATTTGAGCCTCGATAAATTTAATCTCAACTAGACTCGACTCAAAATAAAATCTCATACTCAGAATTTGATAAGCACAAACTAGACTTGACTCGATTCTGACTTACGCCTGTAAGTAAACCTTAACAACTAACAAGTACTCTACTCTAACAGGCTAACATCCTCGTTACTGCTGAAACACTGCCCATATTTTTTGGTTTATTTGGCAAACAACAAGTGATACAAGGGAAAGACGATAATTATGATGAAGAAAATGAGTTTGATTACTTGTCTGAGATCGATTTCACCTCCATTTCTTGAACATTCAGCTCAACTGCCAAAAGGTATTCCTTGTTCTTCTCCTGTTGCGCTGTTTGGATTTCATTCACTTTTGTTTTCCACTAAGCCTAACCCTAATTACAAACCCCAGTTTCCTTATTCCTCTAATCCAACTAATGCTCGACTTCAACATTTACTCCTTGAAAAATCCAGGGTTGGTTTCGATAAACTCGACGACGCACTTGTTGTGTTCGATAAAATGCTCAAAATTAAACCTCTACTTCCTGTTATTAACTTTGCTCAACTGTCAGCTGCCCTTGTCAAAATGAAAGAGCACTCCGTAGCTGTCTCCATCTTTAGGGATATGTGTGTTAATGGCATCCCTGTTGATATTTTTACCTTTACCACTGCCATTAACTATTTTTGTCATTTGAATCGTGTCGATTATGCCTTTTCTTTACTGGCTGGAATCATCAAGCGCGGTTTTGTACCAACTGTGGTTACCTATACCACTCTTATGAGGGGCTTTATTTCCCAAGATAACCTTGTGGAGGCTCAGCTTTTGTTTACAAACCTCATTAGATTCAAAGTTATTCAACCAAATTTTGTCCTACAACACCATTATTGATGGCCTCTGCAAGAGAGGTCAGGCTTCTACAGCTGTTACATTGTTCAGATATATGGAGAAGAAAGGTTGCAAGCCCGATACAGTAAATTATAGCACAATTATCGATTGTTTGTGTAAATGTAGATTAGTCGATCGGGCATTGGGTCTCCTCCGTGAAATGACTAAAAATGGCATAACACCAAATGTTATAACCTGCTCATTAATCCAAGGCCTGTGTGACTTTAGTCGATGGCAGGATGTCAATCAATTGTTAAGAGAGATGGTTACTAGCAACATCTCTCCAGATTTTTATACTTTCAATATCTTGGTTGACGCATATGGCAAAGAAGGAATGATTAAAGATGCAGAGCATGTGATAGAGTTCATGACTCAAAGAGGCCATTCTCCTGATGTAGTCACTTACAATTCTCTCATGTATGGATACTGCTTGCGGGGAGAAGTTGATAAAGCATTAGCTATGATCGAAATCATGAAGAGAAGGGGAATAGTGCCCAACATTCGTACTTATAGTATTTTAATCAATGGTTATTATAAGAAGTTGAAAGTGGATAGTGTTAGGCAGCCGCCTATTTTTTTATTTTTCCAACTCACACCAACCCCCCCCACCTACTACACCACCCCCCCTCTCCTACAAATACCCTTCTCCCCTTCATCAGTTTATCACACCAAAATCTCTTCTCCCTCTCATACTTCTTAGTATATAGCTGCTAGATAGTCCGTCTAGTAGGAAACTAACCTTGTGGTAGTTTCAAGCAGGTCAGGATAGGGGGCCCTCATGCTACTCTATTCTTTCGTTTCGAGGGAGTTTGTGCGAGTGTCAGACTGTAGCCATCGGAATCTGTCCCGCTGCAGCATTAGGAGTTCGTCCAGCTGTTGTAGTTGCTATAAAGGGAGTTCATCCAGGTTATCCGGTCAAGTACCGAAGGAGTAGGAAATCGTTGTATTTCTATGCAGTTGTGCCTCAAGTGTTACTTCGTAAACTTGAGAGAGAATATTGTAACCATTGTTATCATTATAATGGAAACATTCAGAGCTGGTCCCGTGGTTTTTACCTCTTTACTTTAAGGGGGTTTTCCACGTATAAATCTTGGTGTTCATCTGTCAATATCTGTTATTATTATTGACTGTTATAATCTCCGTATTTAATTGACGCAAATACAGGAAACGGGAATTCCTAACAATTGTTATCAGAGCTGGGGCCCACGTTGTTGGTGTCTAGGAAAGTGCTTTGTGCGCTGTGGTTACTTGATAACGCGTCGTACTAATACGGAAGGCTCCCCAAACACATCCACTTTCCTGGCCAACTTGTGTGGTTCTAAGTGAGATTCCCATAGTCTTTGGTAAATTGAAATGGAGGGTTCATCCAGTGTAATGGTAAGCCTAACAAATTATCCGATGTGGAAAGGCAGAAGCAACTACATGGAGACAAACCGAGGGCGTAGTAAAAGCAGGAATTTTAGGAATTCCGGTGGCAAATCAAATGCCAATGTTGAATGCTACTATTGTAAGAGGAAGGGTCATTACAAAAGGGATTGTAGGGCCTGGCTCAGCGAGCGGAACAATGGTCAGCATAGGAAACATGTTGAGAAAAGTACAACAGCTGCTATGATAGAAGATGTTGTGATCCTTTCTTTTGGGGAAGAAGAATGCTTACATGTTGATGATCAGAAGGTCGAATGGGTGATAGATACTGGAGCAACATATCATGCAACACCCACTCAGGAATTCCTTATGACGTACAAGTCAGGGGACTTTGGTACTGTAAGAATGGGTAACTCAGATCAATCAAAGATCGCAGGCATTGGTGACATCTGTATTGAGACAAACACGGGTTCTTCAATGACTTTGATAGATGTCAGGCATGTTCCGGACTTACGGCTCAACTTGATTTCCGGCATGGCACTAGACAAGCAGGGGTACGTAAATACCTTCAGTGGTGGAAGGTGAAAGCTTACTACGGGTTCATTGGTGGTTGCAAGAGGATCCACTTGTGGCTCTTTGTACAAGACACAAGTGAAGATGTGTTCAAATGCTTTGAATACAGTTGAAGATGAAGCTTCAGCAAGTTTGTGGCACAAGAGGCTTGGTCACATGAGCGAGAAAGGGCTACAGATCTTAGCGAAGAAATCCCTCATTCTGTTTGCTAAAGATACTGCATTGCAGCCCTGCGAATATTGTTTATTCGGGAAACAACATAGAGTATCTTTTAGCAATCCATTGAAGAAAACATTGGGGCTGTTAGAAAGAGTTTATTCTGATGTATGTGGTCCATTTGAGGTGGAGTCCTTAGGCGGAAATAGGTACTTTGTTACCTTCATTGATGAAGCATCTCGAAAGGTGTGGGTTGAGATACTCCAATCCAAAGATCAAGTGTTTTAGTACTTCCAGAAGTTTCATGCCATGGTTGAAAGATCAATAGGGAAACAACTGAAGTGCCTTCGTAGTGACAACGGGGGGGGGGGGAGTACACTTCAAAAGAGTTTCAAAAGTACCTTACAAAGCATGGTATTTGGCATGAAAGAACAGTTCCTAGCACTCCACAACAGATGCATGTTGAAAATGGCTAAATTGTCGAAGTCATTTTGGGGAGAAACTGTAAGAACAGCTTGCTACTTGATCAATCGATCTCCATCGGCACCTCCGAATTTTTAGATTCCAGAGAAGATCTGGTTAGGAAAGGATGTTTCCTATTCCTACTTGCGGGTGTTTGGATGCAAGGCTTTTGCACACATCCCAAAGGAGCATAGAACAAAGCTTGAAGATAAAACAACTCCGTGTATTCTCGTTGGCTACGGGGATCCAGAGTTTGGGTATCGGTTGTGGAATCCTGAATCATAGAAGATATTCAGGAGCAGAGATGTGGTTTTCCATAAGTCTCAAAATTATGAGAATTTTGGGAGCACTCAACAACCAAGGAAAGCTAGAAATCCAGATACAGTAGAAGATGAGGGAGATGATATGGCAGATGATGAGGCTGTTGAGCAGAGGGAGCTACCACCTTTGCCTGAAGCTGAAGAAACTCAGCCACGACGTTCTACGAGAGAAAGGAGACCATCAAGAAGATTTCTTTCATCCGAGTATATCTTAATTGCTGATGAGGGGGATCCCGAGACCTTTGAGGAAGTCAAGACTCATAAAGAAAGCAGTTGTTGGCTGAAAGCAATGCAAGAGGAGATGGATTCTTTAAAAAATAATGAAACTTATAAGTTGACTACACTTCCGAGAGGACGGAAGGCTTTGAGAAACAAATGGGTCTTCAAAGTAAAAAGGGATGATGAAAATCTTGTAAAGTATAAAGCACGCTTGGTGGTTAAAGGCTTTGCACAGAAGGAAGGCATTGATTTCAATGAAATTTTTTCTCCGGTTGTAAAGATGACATCAATCCAAACAGTTCTCGGATTAGCGGCTAGCATGGATCTTGAGCTTGAGCAGTTAGATGTGAAAACTGCATTCCTTCATGGAGATTTGAAGGAAAAGATCTACATGCACCAGCCAGAAGGATTTGAAGTGAAAGGGAAGGAGCACATGGTTTGTAAACTCAAGAAGAGTTTATACGGGCTTAAGCAAGCGCCAAGATAGTGGTACAAAAAGTTTGATTCATTCATGAGGAATAATAAGTTCAAGAGAACTGCATTCGATCATTGTGCTTATGTGCAAAGGTTTCCTAACGGTAACTTCATTATCCTGCTGCTTTATGTTGATGATATGTTAGTGGTCGGCCAAGATGCTAACATGATCCGCAAGCTGAAATAAGATTTGTCCAAGTTCTTTGATATGAAAGACTTGGGTCCAGCAAAACAAATCCTAGGGATGAAGATAGTTCGTGACTGAACAACTCGGAGGTTGTGGCTTTCACAACAGGGATATATTGAACGGGTATTGAAAAGGTTCAATATGGATGATGCTAAACCTGTTAGCATACCATTGGCAGGACATTTTAAACTGGACAAGAAAATGTGTCCGTCAACAGATAAGGAGAAGGAGGATATGGAGGAAGTTCCCTACTCATCCGCAGTGGGGAGTCTTATGTATGCATTGGTTTGTACAAGACCAGATATTGCTCATGCTGTTGGAGTTGTGAGTAAATATCTGTCAAATCCAGGAAGAAAGCACTGGGAAGCTGTTAAGTGGATTCTCAGATATCTTAAAGGCACTTCCGGGTTATGCTTGAAGTATGGACACGGTGAACCAGTCTTGGAAGGTTTTACAGATGCTGACATGGCAGGACATCCAGATGGGATGAAGTCCACGTCAGGGATGCTTTTCACTTTTGCAGGGGGAGCTGTAGCATTGCAGTCCAAGTTGCAAAAGTGTGTTGTGTTGTCAACAACCGAATCAGAGTATATTGCTGCTTGTGAAGCAGGCAAGGAGTTGGTTTGGTTAAAGTGGTTTCTCCAAGAATTGGGTCAGAAGCAAGACAACTTTGAGTTGTATTGTGATAGCCAGAGTGTTATTTACTTGAGCAAGAATGCTACTTATCACAGTCGTACTATTAATGTACGTTACCATTGGCTACGGGAACAGGTTGAAGAAGGGGTAATACAGATAGAGAAGATACACACGGATAAGAATCCGTCTGATATGATGACAAAGGTGGTTCCGCGAGAAAAGTTGGAGCTGTGCAAACAAGGCGCAGGTATGAAGTGCAAGTGATTAGTTGTGAGTTTGGACATAGGGGGAGATTGTTAGGCAGCCGCCTATTTTTTTATTTTTCCAACTCACACCAACCCCCCCCACCTACTACACCACCCCCCCTCCTATAAATACCCCTCTCCCCTTCATTAGTTTATCACACCGAAATCTCTTCTCCCTCTCATACTTCTTAGTATATAGCTGCTAGATAGTCCGTCTAGTAGGAAACTTACCTTGTGGTAGTTTCAAGCAGGTCAGGATAGGGGGCCCTCGTGCTACTCTATTCTTTCGTTTCGAGGGAGTTTGTGTGAGTGTCAGACTGTAGCCATCGGAATCTGTCCCACTGCAGCATTAGGATTTCATCCATTTGTTGTAGTTGCTACAAAGGGAGTTCATCCAGGTTATCCGGTCAAGTACCGAAGGAGTAGGAAATCGTTGTATTTCTATTCAGTTGTGCCTCAAGTGTTACTTCGTAAACTTGAGAGAGAATATTGTAACCATTGTTATCATTATAGTGGAAACATTCGGAGCTGGTCCCGTGGTTTTTACCTCTTTACTTTAAGGGGGTTTTCCACGTATAAATATTGGTGTTCATTTGTCAATATCTGTTATTATTATTGACTGTTATAATCTCCGTATTTAATTTACACAAAGACAGGAAACGGGAATTCCTAACAGATAGAGCAATAGATCTCTTTCAACAATTGCCACTTGAAGGTTTTTCACCAACTTTTGAGACTTACAGTACTATTGTGCAAGGCTTTTTTCATATCGGCAGACATGTTGAAGCACGGAGATTTGTTAAGGAGAAAATGATGCTGGACAAAGGTCTTAAGCTAGATAAAGTAACATGTGGTATCTTGTTGCACGGTCTTTGCCAGAATTATTATGTTGTTGAAGCACTATTCTTTTTTCAAATGCTGGAATGTAGTGGGTTAATTCCTGATAGCCACATTTACACTATCCTGATTAATGGATTAATCAAAACTGGACATTTTGAGAAGGCGGGATGTCTTTTTGACAGCCTTCCTTCCAAAGGTTTGCTTCCTGATGTCAGGACATACACGGTGATGATCCAAGTATTTTGCCAAGAGGGGCTACTAGGAGAAGCAAATGAACTATTTGTGGAAATGGAAGCTAATGGCTGCTTGCCTAATGATGTCACATACAACACAATTATCCGCGGTTGTTTTCGCAATAAGAAATACAATGAAGCAGTTGTACTTATAGATAGATGGTTTCTCGCAGCTTCTCACCAGATGCATCAACTATCTCCTTGTTACTGGAGTTACTTGAATCGAAGGAACATGATCAAGATCTTCTTGCTTTGCGTAAGAGGTTCTTGCCATAGCCACTGTTTTCCTGTTTCAAATGATGAATACAAATTTGTGATGGAACAATTGTACATCTATTAGATCCATTAAAGAATGAGTTGTAACTGGTGATAAGTATGAGATAGGAACTCCACGAATCTCAGGTGCTATTAAACTGGGAATATAACAACCCATACTTGGATGAATCTTTGTCCTACCAAAGATTTATTTCAAATATAATGTAGAGAGTTCCTGATTACTTTTAAAGTGTGAATGTTTGATTGTTTCTCTAGTGATTAATCCAAAAACGAGAAGGTGGAGGAGTTTCAAAATTCTCGTTTATTTATATAAGTATATTTGTTATGAGTGCAAATGTGGTGTTTACAAAAATGTTTTAGTGTTTTCTTGACTGTTTCCCTTTTATAGAATTTGCCCTCATAATTACCGTATTTGCTTCCATCTTATTAATAATATTAATCCATGTGTTCTATGCAGTTTGCATCGTCCTTAGCAGTTACAACTGGGGCAGGGTTATTAAACAATGGATCAGAACGTAGCTCACATTTAAAAGACCTAGTTTTGATGCTCATATATTCTGGATGCAGAATTTTTGACTTGAATGTCTTTTCTACCCATATCATACCAAACAATATGCTAAAAGATTTAATTTGGAAAATAACATTTTTCTTAAACTGGAACACGTTTGACGATATTTAACTCCCCCTTTTCTTCTTTAGTTCTCAAAAATGCAGTATAGATATTGGGTTCATTTCTGAAAGGATTTTAAAGTTTGTGAAGACAACAGCAAAATACTTTACAAAGGTACCTAATCCCTCTTTCTCACAGAATCCCAAACCCATGTGATACTATTTTATTTTATTTTTGCTAAACCATGTGATACTATTGAGTATAAATTTTCATATTCGTGTAAAGATTGTTGATACATTAAATTTAAAACTTTCAAAACTATTTAGCTTAAAAAACTATCAAATTGTGTTATTTAGGATCATCGCTTAAGCTGTGTAATGATGGAATGTAGTGGGCTTATTCCTGATATATGCATTTACACTATTCTGATTAATGGATTAAGCAAAAATGGACATTTTGAGAAGCCAAGATGTCTTGCTGATAGCCTTTCTTCCAAAGGTTTGTGACCTGATGTTAGGACACATACACTTATTCATGGCTGTTTTCACAATAGAAAGTACAATGAAGCAAGTGTACTCATAGATGGGATGCTTGCTCATGGCTTCTCAGCAGACTCGTTCACTGCCTCCATGTTACTAGACTTACATGACTTGAAGAAATAGGATCCTGCTCTTCTTGCTTTTGCGTACAAAGTTCTTGTCTGAATAATTCCTTTGGTAAACAAGTTGCTTGGCCATGACTTCTCGACAGATGTAAGACCTTTATGATTCTTGATGTCTTGAATTCATTACTGCATTTTCTATGTGTAGGAAGTTCTTAATAAAGTTGATTAGAGTTCATTGGGTTAGTTTTTTGAGTATTCATTTAACTTTTTTTTGTTTCATAGTTTGGCTCGTCATAAGCTTGATCAATTATGCAATCCACCTACTGAAGATGTTTACTCTTATACGCCAATTGCAATGACTGTATTATGCATCCTTTGTAATATCCATGTTCGCATCCAATTTTTCACAATTCCTCTCAGGGCATACGCTCCTATTTTTTTTAGGAGTGAAAGTGAAGTTATCGGTACTTGGTAGAGACAGAGATATATCATTTGTCAGAAGTTTACTAGGCTATTTTTTTTGCTCCACCTAAGGAGCTATTTCTCCAAAAAAATTCTTCTTTTAAATATCCATCCTCTTGCTGCTCTTCTTTTAAATAATAACAAAGGTACTTAAAGTTTCGATTGAGGACTTGTTTATTTAGAAATTGACATAGACAACTTACTTGACTGCTATCTTCTTAGCATATGTATTTACCACCTTCAGATGCATTGAATTCCGATACGCTCTTTATTTCACCTGGAATGTTCTTGATTTAGTTACTTTACTTTAGTGGCTATTTTGGATCATTTTTGGAAAACAGTAAGTGCACCCTTCCTTTGTTTATTGTAAATGTCTCAGGAGAATATTTTACAAATGAAGGAAATCCATGAAACAAGCGGCCTCTAAGCCTATTTAAACACAACTCTCCCTATAGTTTGAGAATTGTGCAACTAATGGCGGAAGCTACTCCTTGGAGTCTCTTGACTCAATTTGTACACTGGATACTTTAGTTTCTTTGTCAAACACAATACGAGGTGTAATGAATAAGGTGCCTTTTGAGTTATAATCCTAACTTGAATGTTTCAATTGATCCCTAATACTCTGCAACCAGAGATGTTGTTGAAGACTTCTCTATTAGTTTCTCCGAATTCAATTATTAAAATATATTATATAATTTCAATCAAAATATATTTAAATCGCAAAAAAATTCAAATTCAAGATATCTATATGTTGGAACCAGATATTTCCGAGTAGGGCCTTCGGTCAACCTGCAAGACAAAAGAATGCGAGGGTGTTGACCCTCGATTCACCTCCGGCGTAAGAGTAAGTTTTCTGGTTGTTTAAATGGTAGGGTAAAACGTAAAGAAATTGTGAAAGAGAATACTTGAGTAGTGATAATGAATTGTCCCTTGTTGTTGCTTACTTTCTTCTATTTATAGCCTTCGGATGTGGGCCCTAGGAGATGATGAGGAGAGGACAGCCGTACCCCACATTCTGAGGTGTCACTTGTTGAATGGACCGAAGCATCCAAGGGATCTCTATGTCTTGGATTCGGATCTCTATGTCTTGGATGCTTAGCACAGGTGTACAGTGATGGGCTTAATACAGCCTATTGGGCCGATGGGCCTCCAACATGTCCCAAGGCTTCGGTAAGAGGTATCCTTGGACCGAAGGCCGAAACCAATGGCCTATCTTCGGACTACCTTCTCGGCCATTATAGATGACGTGGATGACAGCTATTGATGAGAAAGAGTCGCGTGGGGAGTCGCGCCCATTAATGATGGCAGTTACTCCTGTCTTAAGATCTGTGCCTAAATCGTAGCCGTTGAATTTGTACCGTCCTTTGTCTTCAAGGGTCGTGTCTATTAAAACCTCAAAAACCTTCTTTGTCTTTTTTACTTTTCTCCTTTCATATCGGCCTATTGGTAAAAATCTCTTCTCATCCTTTCCTCCAAATTCGACGATTGGGAACGCCGGTTCGAACGGTATCGCTGCTCCAACTCCGGTTGCGGTTCATCTTCAAACAAATTATCCCCAGGAACTCGACCTCATCTCCTACTGGACAATAAGTGAGTTTTTCTTCTTTCCTTCAAGAGTTTTGTTGGTATGAAGATTCTTGTTCTTGTTTTGTGCAAATGCATTTATTTTGTGCCAATGCATGTATGTTTGTATGTGTATATGTAAATGTAACGGGGTTTTCTCTGACAATAAGAGGTTTCTGGGGATATGGGTTTGAACCGTTTTGGGAATTTTACTAGTTTTTGTAGGTTTCTATTTTTGTTTTTGGGAATTTCTGGGGTAAGAACTTTCTTTGGTGTCCCCAATACTTTAAGAACACCCTTCGGTTCGCATGAATCTGGGTGTTATTCGGCCGATTGATCCAAGCCCTCTGTACTCGGTTGCTGACCGAATAGGTTTTTTCCTCAAAATTTTTCTTATTTTCCGAGTACATGGCTGACTCCTCTGTTTCCGAACGCAGGAGATGGCTCAATCAGGTGCAGTTTCTTCGTATTCGGCGATGGCGCATTTTGGCGATGAGTCAAAATTTCCGGCAGCCAATCTTCTTTCGGATATGTCCGAAGAAGAAGTCTTACATATGCATAGTAGATATGACTTCCCCGAAGAGTACGAGGCATACGAGGCCGAGGAGGATGACCTCGTCTACCATACACCTGTTTCCCCTTGTCCTCACGGAAGCTTTAAAATAGGTATCTCCGAACGAGCTTTCCATTGCGGCCTTAGACTCCCTCTACTTCCCATCATTAGGAGGTTTTTGATTCATACGAGGATAGCTTTAGGTCAGCTGGACCCGAACAGCTTTATTCACTTCAACGCCTTTCAAACAAGATGCATAAAGGCCGAGGTCGAGCCTCGATTGGTCCTCTTTCTTCATCATTATGACATAAGGAGGAACCCTAAATCGGCGGGCTTCTACACAATAGCCCGAAGGGCTAGTCGGGTAGATTGGGCTGCCACCAACTCTAGTAATCACAACACGCACACCAAGTGGTTTTTCATTAGTGGCCCGAGGTTAGACAATTACCGAGTGTGGCGAGAGATAGAGCCTCGGAACGTGCTGGCACCTGATATGTCTGATCAGGATAAGGCTGATTATTACAAAATCAGCCGACCGATGATCCCGGATAAGATTCCTCTAGCTATGAGCCGAGATAAGGGTTATCTTGACGCTATCCATTGGCGTGGTGGTAACATATCTTTTCTTTCTTCGGTAGATTTATGTTCGAAAATGATAACTTGCTAATTTTTCGTTTTGTTGTTGCAGTGTCTTCCAAACAGGATTTGGCTCGGAGGCAGGCCGAGAAAGCGGCCAAGAAGAAGGCCGAAGAGGAAGCTTGATTGCTTCGGTGGGCTGAAGAGGAGGCCAAGAAAAAGGCCGAGGAGCAACGTCTAATTACCGACGGAACCGAGACCGATCAGAATGATCCTAGAGCTATTTCTGAGTCCGGTCATCTAGCTGGTTCTTCGTCTAGTGGCACTGCTGACAATGTGAACAAGAGGATTCGGAATATCGAAGAGGTTATTCAGTCCTATCGTCCTTCTTGGTCGATCATGTCCACGGATAAGTTTGCTGCCCCTGCTCCGGCCGAAGCGAAGCAGGTTTCCGACGACTTCATCCATGCCATGATTCTTCCTGCCGATAGATCTGTTTATGAATCCACTGATCCCGTGTCGGCTTGTGCTGAGCTGTTGGGACACCTTACCATGGTAAGTTCCTTGCTACTTTCGCACTTGTACTTTTTGCACGTTTTTTCATTCGTTTCATGTTTGTTTTCTTGTTCGTTTCAGACTTCTCCTTGGGCTGCGGCCGTTCAGGACAAGGTAAAGGATATGTCCAAGCAGCTAAAGGAAGTAGAATTTCTCCGGAAGCAAAATGCCGAACTCCAGACTCGGGTCGGGAATTTGGAGGTCGAACGCAAATCTTTGGAGCTGGAGAGGGATTCCCAGTCGAGGCTGGCGGCAAGGAGAACCGAGCAAGCCAAGCGGAGTCGGCGATTGCTGAAGAAGTCCGAGAAGAAGATGATACAGTGTGAGGACAGGAGTTATGCGGCTGGTTTCGATGAGGCAGTGGTTCGGGCTCATGAGAAGGGTTGGGACTACAAGCAGATCCTGGGCATGTTTGAAGATCCCGTTACTCGTCCCCCAGAACCCGATCTACCTCTCGAAGTCAGTTCGGGCTCCGAGCCTGAACTTTCTGATTAAATTTTCTTCTTCTGTTTTTGATCATGTAAGCCTTCGGGCATAACTTTTATTTGGATTGATGCAAGCCTTCGGGCATAACTCTGACCTTTGGAAATATTTATGTTGCTTGTTTTTGTCCTTAGCATGATCTATTTGTCCTTAGCATAATTTTCTTTTTTATGCGTCTTCGACAATTTGCATCTTCGGCCGGAGCCTAGCTCTTAATTTTTGTCCTTAGCATAATTTTCTTTTATGCGTCTTCGGACAATTTGCATCTTCGGCCGGAGCCTAGCTCTTAATTTTTGTCCTTAGCATAATTTTCTTTTTTATGCGTCTTCGGACAATTTGCGTCTTCGGCCGGAGCCTAGCTCTTAATTTTTGTCCTTAGCATAATTTTCTTTTTTTATGCGTCTTCGGACAATTTGCATCTTCGGCCGGAGCCTAGCTCTTAATTTTTGTCCTTAGCATAATTTTCTTTTTTTATGCGTCTTCGGACAATTTGCATCTTCGGCCGGAGCCTAGCTCTTAATTTTTGTCCTTAGCATAATTTTCTTTTTTATGCGTCTTCGGACAATTTGCATCTTCGGCCGGAGCCTAGCTCTTAATTTTTGTCCTTAGCATAATTTTCTTTTTTATGCGTCTTCGGACAATTTGCATCTTCGGCCGGAGCCTAGCTCTTAATTTTTGTCCTTAGCATAATTTTCTTTTTTATGCGTCTTCGGACAATTTGCATCTTCGGCCGGAGCCTAGCTCTTAATTTTTGTCCTTAGCATAATTTTCTTTTTTATGCGTCTTCGGACAATTTGCATCTTCGGCCGGAGCCTAGCTCTTAATTTTTGTCCTTAGCATAATTTTCTTTTTTATGCGTCTTCGGACAATTTGCATCTTCGGCCGGAGCCTAGCTCTTAATTTTTGTCCTTAGCATAATTTTCTTTTTTATGCGTCTTCGGACAATTTGCATCTTCGGCCGGAGCCTAGCTCTTAATGTCCCCAAGTATTTAAGGGATTTGTAAATAATTAAGGCTTTCTTCGGTTAATGAAAAATATTTCCTCCCTGCCTTAATTATGTCAAAATATCATAAATACTAAACAAGAGATAAGAACACATGTTTTATTCGGTCTGCCCCAAACATGGGTTCCTTATATCTACTTTATTTACAATAAGATGAAAAGGTCTTACTGGTAAAAACGACGAAGGCGGGATGCATGCCATGTATTTTTGATGGGATTCCCGTCCGAATGAGCTAGCTTGTATGTGCCTGGACGAACTACTTCTATCACCACGTAGGGACCTTCCCAATTCGGCATGAGTTTACCTTGTCTGGTCGGCATCGAAGTGGCTAATTCTCGGAGGACCAGATCTCCCACGTGGAATGATCTTTTCTTTATTCCTGAATCGTAATATTGGGCTGCCTGAAGTTGGTATCTTAAATTTCTCTGATAGGCTGCTTCCCTCTCTTCTTCAAGCAGATCCACATTTGCTCGGAGTCCGAATTCATTTGTTTCCACGTTGAATACCTGCGTCCGATAGGATTCTAGGCCGACCTCAGTTGGCATCAAGGCATCGGTGCCGAAGGCGAGTTTGAAAGGAGTTTCTCCGGTCGACGATCTCGGAGTTGTTCGGTAGGCCCACAAGACATACGGCAATTCTTCGGCCCAGAGTCCTTTTGAATCTCCTAGCCTTTTCTTTATCCCGTCGAAAATGATCTTGTTAGCTGCTTCGATTGCTCCATTTCCTTGAGGATGGCCTACCGAACTGAATCTTTGCTGAATTCCGAATTCAAATAGAAATTTCCTGAATTTGCTCCCAATGAATTGAGTTCCATTGTCCGATACGCATATCATCGGAATTCCGAACCTTAGAATAATTTGTTCTAGTACGAACTTTTTCGCGGCTTCTTCGGTGATGGCTGAGAGGGGTCATGCTTCTACCCATTTGGTCATGTAATCAATGGCCACAATGCAATATTTGGCCTGTTTAGTACTAGTTGGCAGAATGCCCACAATATCTACTGCCCACATAGCGAAAGGAATCGGGTTGAGTACCGAGGTCATTTCTTCGGGTGGTTGCTTCGGAATGTTACTGAATAATTGACATTGTTTGCATTTCTTTGCGTACTCCGAAGCGTCCTCCCTTACCGTTGGCCAATAGAAACCTTGCCTTAAGATTTTGAAGGCAAGCGACCGTCCTGTGAGGTGTTCACCACAGATGCCTTCGTGAATACTTTCTAATGCCATTTTTTGCTCGTCGGGGTCCAGGCATCGGAGCAAGGGCTGAGTGGCTGATCTCCTAAATAATTTGCCTTCAATGATGGAGTAACTGGCCGATCGGTATCTGATTTTATGGGCCTGTTTTTTATCAAGGGGAAGGGTGTCTTTTTCTAAGAAAGCTCTAATTGGCGTCATCCAATTAACTCCTTGATGTATTTCCAGGCATCGTTTTTTGTCTATCGATGGTGCCTTGACTTCGGTCAGATAAATTGAACCTGTGAGATTCCGAGTTTCCGTCGAAGCCAACCTTGATAGCGCGTTGGCTCGGCTGTTGTTTTCCCTGGCTACTTGGCTTAATTCGAATGATTCGAACATTAATGAATTTTCGCGTACCTTCGTGGCATAGGCTTTTGTTCGGGGGTCTCTTTGTCTGTATTCTCCCGAAAACTGTTTGAAGACTAGCATGGAATCGCTGAAAACTCTTAGGTGTTTTACCTCCAAACTTTTTGCCAAATCTAGACCTGCTAATACCGCTTCGTATTCGGCCTCGTTATTGGTTAAGGAGAAGGCGAATCTGATTGCTTGACATATCTCGAAACCTTCGGGACTAGTTAATATGAGGCCTGCGCCACACTTTGATCCTGCTACCGAACCATCTACAAAAAGTTTCCATTTTCCTGGTGAAGGTATTAATTGTTCTTCAGGAGCCAAATCTTTTGGACTAGAGAAAGAGCATTCCGTTATGAAGTCGGTAAGGGTTTGAGCTTTGATTGCTGTTCGGGGAACAAATTCCAGGTCGTATTCTCCTAATTCGACTAACCAAGCGACCACTCGGCCTGAAGCTTCTGGTCTTCGCATGATCTTCTTCAAGGGTTGATCGGTTACTACTTGGATTGTTCGGCCTTGGAAGTAGTGCCGTAACTTTCTCGAGGCCATTACTAGCCCGTAGGCAAACTTTTCGGCGTTGGGATACCTTGTTTCTGCATCTTTTAGGATGTGAGAGACGTAGAAAACTGGATGTTGGTTCCCTTCATGTTGCTTGATTAGTACCGCCCCGAGTGTTCGGTCGTTCACAACCAGATATAGCTGAAGGGTTTCATTCGGGCTCGGGCTCATTAAGAGTGGGGTGTTTACTAGGTATTCTTTCAGTTCTTCAAAAGCCTTTTGACAACTCGGTCCCCATTCGAAGTTTTTTGTTCCCCGAAGAACTTCAAAAAATGGTAGGGCTTTCTCAGCTGATCGAGAAATGAACCTTCTCAAGGCTGCCATTCGTCCGGTCAATTTCTGAATATCCCTGATTGTCCTCGGTGCTTCCATGTTGATGACTGCTTTAATTTTTTCAGGATTTGCCTCAATTCCTCGGGCGCTGACCATATATCCTAAAAATTTTCCACTGTTAACTCCGAACGTGCATTTGTTCGGGTTAATCCTCATGTTGTTTTTCCATAGTGCTTCGAAGCATTCTTTCAAATCTTCGGCGTGATCTCTAAACAAGGATTTGACGATCATGTCATCCACGTAGCATTCCATGTTTCGGCCTATTTGGGCTTTGAAGACTTTGTTGATCATCTTTTGAAACGTCGCCCCTGCGTTCTTTAGTCCGAAGGGCATTTTGATGTAGGCATAAGTGCCATTCGGTGTGATGAATGCTGTTTTAGGAATGTCTTCGGCGTTCATGGCGATCTGATGGTATCCGGAGAACGCATCCAAGAAGCTGAGTATTTGATGGCCTGAAGTGGCATCTATCAACTGATCGATGTTCGGTAAAGGGTAATGGTCCTTCGGGCAATGCTTGTTTAGGTCGGTGTAATCGACGCACATTCTCCACTTTCCGTTTGACTTTTTGACTACCACCACGTTTGCCAACCAATCGGGGTAATCTATTTCTTCAATGAATTTGGCTTATAGAAGTTTCTCGACCTCGGCTTGGATGACCTTTTGTCTTTCCACGGCGAAATTTCGCTTTTTCTGCTTCACCGGTTGGGCATCGGGTTTCACGTTGAGGCAGTGTTTGGCGACCGATGGGTCTAAACCTGGCATGTCTTCGGGGTTCCAGGCGAATACGTCGGGAAATTCCCGAATGACATTGATGACTCTTGTTTTCAGTTCGGGATCTAGATCCTTGCCTATCTGGATCATTTTGCCCGACTGGCCTACGTATAGCTCGACCTCCTCGGTCTCCGTTGCCGGCTCGGCGATCGGACTAGATAAATCGACTCCGAATTTCTCTAGCTCAATATTCAGCAATTGATGGTTGTTTCCAGTGTCCTCGTTGATCCTCTTTCTCTTTCCCGCTTCGGCCATCTCTGTGTCCTTGTCTTTTTCTAGGTCCTCCAAAATTATGATCCGTGCGGCTTTCTGGTCTCCTCTCATTTCTCCGACTCCGTTCTCGGTTGGAAACTTTAACTTTAGATGCGGTATGGAGGAGACAGCTTGAAATGAAGATAAAGCTGGCCTCCCGAGGATTCCATTGTATGGGCTGTCAACCTGAACCACGTAGAATTTTGCTTCCTTCGTTACAGTGTACGGTGCTTTTCCTAGTAAGACGGAGAGAGTGATTGTTCCCTCAATCGGTATGGGCTGATTTCCAAAACCGTACAATGGTGCTTCATGGCAGGGTTCCAATTCTTCTCCTCCAAGATTCATCTTGCAGTATGTTCGGTGGTACAAAATGTTTACCGAACTGCCTTCGTCAATCAACACCCTCCAAATCTTATTTTCGCCGATGACTGGGTTTATGACGAGTGGGTCTTCGTGTGGCCATATTACGTCCTCGTAGTCGTCTTCGGTGAAAGATATGGGTAAAGGCTGCTTTGCGGTGTTCGATTGACAGAGGTTGTAGATTTGTCTGGCATACTTCTTTCGGGCGGTTTTACTGCTCCGATCAAGAATCGTGCCTCCGGAAATGGTTTTCACCTCTCCTCGGTATTTTTCCGATATTTCGGCTTCTTTCTATTCTTTGTTGTCCAGCTTTTCCCTCATATCTCCGATGAATTGTGCTAGGTCTCCATCCCTGGCAATTCTTTCTATCAGATTCTTTAAATGGAAACAATCGTTGGTGTTATGGCCTTTATCACGATGGTAGTCGCAGAACTTATTTTCGTTTCTTCGGTGTTCGGGAGCTCGCATCTTGGGTGGTCGAGTGAATCCAGGCCTTCCTTTAATCTCATGAAGGATTTTTGAGATTGGGGTGTTGAGCGGTGTAAACACGGCGTTCTCTCTATCTCTTCTTCGTTCGGTTCCTTTATTGGGCCTTGCGTCATTTGGCCTGTTTCTGTTATCCCTACGATCTCTTCGGTCGTCCCTTCTATCGTCTCTCCTATCACTTTTATCATTTTTCTTATCTTTGTATCCGTTGATGGATTCCAACTTCCTTCGGATAGCTTCTCCTCGTAAGTATATATCGTTCAAGGATTTCGGGGGTGCATCGTACAGGGAGGATCGGAGCTTTCTTCCTTTAATGGGATCGAGTCCGGCCGAGAGGAACCCGGCAGCCTTGACTTTGTCCAAGTTTGTTACCGTCCCTGCTTCGTCCTTGAATCGGGCCAGGTATTCGCCCAACTCTTCGTTCGGTCTTTGTCTGCAATGGATCAGGGCCTCCGTATCTTTTTCTCTTCGGCACATGTGGGAGTAGTGCCTTGTGAATTTCTTTTTGATTTGTACGTATGAACCAATAGACCTGGGTCTTAACGAGCGATACCACATTGATGCTGATCCTTTTAGATATGTCTTAAACATTTTGCACAGCATGACATCACAGTGTCCCATACCGGTCATGAGCGATTCATATTTCTCGCAATGATCTTCGGGATCCCCTTTTCCGTTGAATACGTTCATCTTCGGAAATTGTCTCCCTGGCGGAGGTCGGTATTGTTCCACGTCTATGGTCACCACAGGCTCATGGCTCATCTTTCTTTCGCCGAACATCACCTTTTCTAGCCTTCGGATTCGGTCATCCGTGCGAGGACCTTCGTCTTCAGAATCCGAGGAATAATTGTTTTTGGATCTTGCTCTCTTAGATTGCGATTCTGAATTCCAAGATTCCTCTTCGTCGTCTCTAGTTCTCTTCTCTCTTTCATCTTCGGCTTTTGGATTTTCGACCTCTAGGGCCTCACGAAGCAGTTTTTCCTGTAGCTCGATCTCTTCTCTTTGGAGCTTGAGGGCTTCTAATTTCAATTTGTCAGCGGCCTTTTTCTTAGCTAGTCTTTCGGCTTCTTTATCGTTTACTTCCTTCTGCTTTCCTTTGGTCTTCTGCTGCTCTCTCCATTTCATTAGCATCTCTTGTTGCTCTTCGGGAGTGGGCATGTCTCCTTCCTCATCGAAATTCAATATCCTTCGGGCAACAGAAGGATTTTCCTGGGACATAGGGGCGACTTTTTGGATGGTAGGGGTGATGGGACTGTCCCCAGCTACGGTGCTGGCGTCTGGTAAGGGCGTGTCTTTAGCTGCCATAATTTTTGATAAACTCGAACACAATTGTTTCTCTACGTTCCCACAGACGGCGCCAAATGTTGGAACCAGATATTTCCGAGTAGGGCCTTCGGTCAACCTGCAAGACAAAAGAATGCGAGGGTGTTGACCCTCGATTCACCTCTGGCGTAAGAGTAAGTTTTCTGGTTGTTTAAATGGTAGGGTAAAACGTAAAGAAATTGTGAAAGAGAATACTTGAGTAGTGATAATGAATTGTCCCTTGTTGTTGCTTACTTTCTTCTATTTATAGCCTTCGGATGTGGGCCCTAGGAGATGATGAGGAGAGGACAGCCGTACCCCACATTCTGAGGTGTCACTTGTTGAATGGACCGAAGCATCCAAGGGATCTCTATGTCTTGGATTCGGATCTCTATGTCTTGGATGCTTAGCACAGGTGTACAGTGATGGGCTTAATACAGCCTATTGGGCCGATGGGCCTCCAACACTATACTATACTATTATAAGCGAAACAGGGTATATTTGGTTGTCGGTTTGGTACACTTTTTGTGGTACACTCATTAGCAACCGTTGGATTTTGAGACAGATTAGTGAGAACCGTTGGATCTAATACTAAAAGAATATTCCTTTTCTAATATTTAAAATATTCTCATTGGTTAAGTACCTTCCAAAACTTTAAAAAAAAACAAAAAACGTATCAGACAGAATTAAACACAACTACAAAGACATTCACACAGCTCATGTCACCACTTCAACAAAACACGAAACCCTTGCGCAA
Organism: Saposhnikovia divaricata; assembly: GCA_036435485.1. Classification (NCBI taxonomy): domain Eukaryota; kingdom Viridiplantae; phylum Streptophyta; class Magnoliopsida; order Apiales; family Apiaceae; genus Saposhnikovia; species Saposhnikovia divaricata. The sequence goes on from CM071595.1 coordinate 158,245,655, forward strand.
CTTATGGTCTCAAACAAAACACCATCACTCATCACTGACACGAGCTCGATCAGCAACTAGAATCAAATTTTGTCGAATGTTATCTTCTTTCTATATACTCATTTAAAATATTTATTTTTCTGTGATCTATTATCATGCTCTTTAGTAATTAATTCACCGTTGTTTTGGATTACTTTTTGCGTATGATCCAACTATACAAAATCTAATTATCATCGTACTAAAGGATTTTTTAATATTTATAATTACATTAATTTACAATTTTTTCTTAATATTTATAAATTTATTAATTTTTAAATACTATTAATATTTTTTTGGTATACTCAATAGCAACCGTTGGATTTTGAGACAGATTAGTGAGAATCGTTTGATCTAATACTAAAAGAATATTCTTTTTTTAATATTTATAATATTCTCATTGGTTAAGTTCAAATCCCACCAATAACATATTTTCATTAAACATATATATTTTTATAAACTATTCTTAAGAATTTAAGTTTCTATTCCCGTCAATATCATATTATAATCAAAAAAAATTAATAGCTTTTTTAATAAAATATTATTATACATTTATATTATCTTATAAATTACTCCCAAAAATTTCCGTCAATAACATATTGTAGTTAAAAATTAAAACACTATCATTTAAAATACTATCAAAAATGTATTATGATATTTTATTATCATAAATAAATTTTTTTCCTACTAATTAAAAAGATATATATATATATATATATATATATATATATATATATATATATATATATATATATATATATATATATATATATATATATAGGCAAGTGCTCAAATGAGAACCACTCTTAAAATGAGAACTTAGTCCCCAAAGCATATCACCAAAATCCAGCAGAATCACCAAATCGTTAAAATTAATAAAAAAATTAAAAAATCAAGTCTGTGCTTACATCATCATGATGACATCACTGTTGACATGGCAAAAATATTTCCCGCCAAAATTTTGGTGATTTGGAAAAATTTCCCGCCAAAAAAAATTGGTGGTTTAGAAAAATTTCCCGCCAAAAAAAATTGATGGTTTGGAAAATTTTCCCGCCAAAAAATTGGTGATTTGGGAAATTTTCCAGCCAAAAATTTGGTGATTTAGAAAAATTTCCCGCCAAAAAATTGATGATTTAGAAAAATTTCCCGCCAAAAATTTTGGTGATTTGGAAAAATTTCCCGCCAAAAAATTGGTGATTTAGAAAAATTTCCCGCCAAAAAATTGGTGATTTAGAAAAATTTCCCGCCAAAAAATTGGTGATTTGGAAAATTTTCCCGCCAAAAATTTGGTGATTTCGTGGGGCCCCACTACCACGTCATCATGCTGATGTCAGCAGTGATGTCATGCTGACGTCAACATTGACGTGGCACTGAAAACTAATATTTTTTATGATTTGGTGATTCTGCTGAATTTTGGTGATTTACTTTAGGGACTAAGTTCTCATTCTAAGAGGTTCTCACTAGAGTAGCTCCCTATATATATATATATATATATATATATATATATATATATATATATATATATATGAAAATATGGGTAATAAGATAAAAAAATATTAAAAAAATCATCCGTGCATCACACGAGTTATAAGTTATATAGTTAAAAATTACATAAATCTGGAAAACACTTACAATATAAAAATTTTGTATAAAAATCGAAAAAAGATCTACATGATTAGATAAATTTCACTCTTTCTACTAAAAAGAAGTTAAAAAAAACTACTTTTATGTAATATTTTTATATATACATAAGTATTTTAAAGTAATAATTAAAATGCATAATTAGAATAATATTTATATTCATGAGATTTATACATAATTGGTTAGTTTACAAGCAACCGTGCATCGCAGGGGTTATAGGCTAGTATGACTAATAACTACTTTTGTTTAAGTATGAAATATAAGTATATATCTATTTTTTATCATTCTAAAACCAAGAAAGAAGAGTTATTTTGTAAAACAAAAAACCAATTTGAGTGATAAAATACAAATAAAAAATATTGAATTATAAACAAGAGTAAACCTAGGGGTGTAATTTAAACCGAGCCATCTCGAACTGGACTCGAGCTCTACTCGAAAAAGTGGGCTTAACTCGGCTCGAACTCGTTATCGAGCTCGAGTTCGAACACGTTTTAGGGCTCGATAAAAAACTTGAGTCGAGCCAAGTTTTTTTGAGCTCAACTCGAGTTTGACTCGATAAACTCAAACTCGACTCAGTTCGAACTTGATTAATTTTTTAAAATTTTATTTTTGAAAAATAGTCATGTGTTTATTATTTTATGTGTCATCACTCAATTATTTATGAAAATTACCTTTAAAACTTAACTTGATATTTTTTTCAAATATTATGTGCAGTAATATATTATTAGCATAGTTAGTGAAATTTCCGAATTAAATTTGTTCTACTATGAGAAGTTTAGATATTTAATTATACATTTTTATAAATAGTTTATAAAATTTTTATTGTAAAATTTAAATTAACATTTAAATTGATAAAATTGTCAAAACTTTGTTAAACTATATTATTCACAAATTTTATAATTAAATTTGATAAGCGCATATAATTTATCTAAAATTTAATAATGTTTGAGTTACTATTTACATAGTATTGTATGTTCTTATCACATTATAAAATTAAATTAATTATTTACATTTTTAGACGTAGATGTAGTGATTAGTAACTCGAATCAGAGCTTTTTTACATGCACGGTGTTTAAAATTCAATTAATATTATGAATTGTTATTAAAGTATCAAAATAAATCTAATATCATGATTAGTGTTGTGGAATAAAAACTAGTCTACGATTTATAATTAATGCTAGGGTGGTTGAGCTTCGAGCTTTAATGGCTGTTTCCGTGTTACGAGACTGATCGGTCCTCACAGAGTGCCTACGTATCTCGTTATTGAGAATCAAGCCAGGACGTAGTTCTAGGTGATGGTGCCCTCGAGGCTATGGCGGCGAGAGCTCACCTAGGACGAAGTGGCTTGTATGTCCTTATTCGAGGATTAAGCCAAAACGTGGTGGGTAACGTATGGAGCTGTGTCCAAAACGTAAGTGACGTATTGAGCTCTGCCCAAAAACGTAGTTCTGAGATGAGGGGTCTGGCCCTTTAAATAGGCTGCAGGAGCCTTAGAATTATGGTAGGAGTCAGAGACTTGGTAGAAAAGTCTTTGAGAAAGGTTCTAGATCTATTCCTTGTAGGAATCAGTTTCCATATTGAATTGGATGCCTTGGTGGATAAGTCTGGTGGAAATAATATCCTTATCCAACTCTTACTGCTGAGCTGTTTATTTCCCCCAATATTAATTACGAAATTAAAATTATAATTGGGGTTTTGGGCCCATCTGGTGGGCCCCACGTTTGGACCATTCTTGGCCTAATTAATACCACATTAAATGTGTCTTTAGGGCTTATTTTCAGCCCATATCATTTGCCCCCCAACTTCTAGGAAAATTGATCAGGTTTTCCTTGAAGTTCTACTTGTCTAATTCGAGACTCGGGTCAGGGTTTATCTTTGATATCGTTTTGATGTAAAGCGTGGAGCGACCGACGCGTTTACAACGATGTTAGATTGTGCCAGTAGCATTGAACGGTGCTAAACGGCACTAAACGACACTAAACGGTGCTAAACAGCCTTAAACGACGTTTAAACGATGTTAAACGACGCTAAACGGCGATAAACGGTGCTAAACGGCACTAAACGACACTAAACGGTGCTAAACAGCCTTAGACGACGTTTAAACGATGTTAAACGACGCTAAACGGTGATAAACGGCGCTAAACGGCACTAAACGACACTAAACGGTGCTAAACAGCCTTAAACGACGTTTAAACGATGTTAAACGACGCTAAACGGCGATAAACGGTGCTAAGCGGCACTAAACGACACTAAACGGTGCTAAACAGCCTTAAACGACGTTTAAACGATGTTAAACGACGCTAAACGGCGATAAACTGCACTAAACGACACTAAACGGTGTTAAACAGCCTTAAACGACGTTTAAACGATGTTAAACGACGCTAAACGGCGATAAACGGTGCTAAGCGGCACTAAACGACACTAAACGGTGCTAAACAGCCTTAAACGACGTTTAAACGATGTTAAACGACGCTAAACGGCGATAAACGGTGCTAAGCGGCACTAAACGACACTAAACGGTGCTAAACAGCCTTAAACGACGTTTAAACGATGTTAAACAACGCTAAACGGCGATAAACGGTGCTAAACGGCACTAAACGACACTAAACGGTGCTAAACAGCCTTAAACGACGTTTAAACGATGTTAAACGACGCTAAACGGCACTAAACGGTGCTTAACGGCACTAAACGGTGCATTGAAAACCATCCGAAAAAATCGAGATTCAGGTCCAGAAACTACCCGAGATCTGCTGAAAAATCAAGATTCAGGACCACGAACTAACCCGCGATCGGCCGGATCGAGGGCTAGCTCATGGTCGGCTAGCACCTGGTCGGCCGAAGGGCCTCGAACCAAGGTGGTCGGCTGGCACCTGGTCGGCCGAGAGGCCTTGATCCCAGGTGGTCGGCCGGCACCTGGTCGGCTGCGGGCTGGTCGGCTGGGGCTCCTTCAGGTGTCATGGTCGGCCACTTTCAAGGATCCAGAAGCTGGATCTCGATCCTAGGGATTCAGAAGCTGGATCTCGACCTCTAATTTAGTATTTTGGTCACCCGTGACTTTCAAGGATCCAGAAGCTGGATCTCGATCCTAGGGATTCAGAAGCTGGATCTCGATCTCTAATTTAGTATTTTGGTCACCCGTGACTTTCAAGGATCCAGAAGCTGGATCTCGATCCTAGGGATTCAGAAGCTGGATCTCGATCTCTAATTTAGTATTTTGGTCACCCGTGACTTTCAAGGATCCAGAAGCTGGATCTCGATCCTAGGGATTCAGAAGCTGGATCTCGATCTCTAATTTAGTATTTTGGTCACCCGTGACTTTCAAGGATCCAGAAGCTGGATCTCGATCCTAGGGATTTAGAAGATGGACCTCGATCTCTAATTTAGTATTTTGGTCACCCGTGACTTTCAAGGATCCAGAAGCTGGATCTCGATCCTAGGGATTCAGAAGCTGGATCTCGATCTCTAATTTAGTATTTTGGTCACCCGTGACTTTCAAGGATCCAGAAGCTGGATCTCGATCCTAGGGATCCAGAAGCTCGATCTTGATCTCTAACGGCCTGATTCCTTCGTGGTCGGCCGGGAGGTGGTCGGCCAAACGGCCCGAATCCTTCGTGGTCGGCCGGGAGGTGGTCGTCCAAGGATCCAGAAGCTGGATCTCGATCCTTGGGATCCAGAAGCTCGATCTTGATCTCTAATTTAGTATTTTGGTCACCCGTGACTTTCAAGGATCCAGAAGCTGAATCTCGATCCTAGGGATTCAGAAGCTGAATCTCGATCCTAGTTTGGTATTTTGGTCACCCGTGACTTTCAAGGATCCAGAAGCTGAATCTCGATCCTAGGGATTCAGAAGCTGGATCTCGATCTCTAATTTGGTATTTTGGTCAACCGTGACATCCATCGGTACTACACCTTAATTCAGGATTAGCACTACTAACCTCGTGTTTAATACTAAACTCGTTGCTTATCTTCTTAAGTGCAAACATCCATTCGAAGGTCGTCCGTTTCGTGACTTCAGCAAATATATCAGCTGTTTCTTCTCCGGCTTGTATGAATTATAACAATTCTTTCTGTATAACGCGGATAATTTCTGTTCTTTGTTTTTTTTTTCATCTATAAACGATGGATGGCCTCGTTCATCCAAGGTCTGCAACTTGTAGGATCTTCGTCCTAGCGTCTTCTTGACTCGATACGGCCCTTCCCAATTAGGGGCTAGCTTTCCCTTCTGACCAATTCCAGAAGCTTCTATCTTCCTTAGAACCAGTTCACCTTGCCGAAAGAACCTCTCCTTAACCCTTCGGTTGTAGTGGAAGGATGCTCTCTTCTGATGCTCTGCATTCCGGGCATTTGCTTCGTCCCTAACATCATCAATTAGGTCTAGCGCAAGCCTCATGCCTTCTTCATTAGTCTCTTGCTCATATGCCTCAACTCGAGGTGATGCATGCATGATCTCTAGGGGCACAACTGCCTCGGCTCTATAAGCCAACAAAAAACGGGGTCGCTCCAGTTGTCACTTTGCAAGTGGTTCGATATGCCCAAAGTATAGGGAGTAACTCATCCACCCAAGTGTTTCTTGAGCGTTCGACCCTTTTCTCCAGTCCATCAAGGATTATCCGATTGGCTATCTCTGCCTGTCCATTAGCTTGCAGGTGTGCTACTGAAGTAAAATGAAGATCAATAGCATTTTCCTCACAGTACTTCTTGAATTCTTCATTGTTGAATTACGCCCATTATCCGTCACAAGGATTCACGGGATTCCATATCTACAGATCACGTTCTCCCAAAAGAACTGGGCAACTTTCTTGGTGGTTATCTTGGCTAGGGGTTTAGCCCCAATTAACCTAGTGAAGTAGTCGATAGCTATTATCAAAAACTTTCTTTGTTACGGGAAAGGGAACAAGTATATCCATTCCCCACATTGCAAACGGAATAGGGGAGCTGATCGAGGTCAACATCTCAGGCGCCTGCGTTACAATCGGAGCATGCTTTTGGCACCTCTCTCACCTCTTAACATAATCTTTTGCATCAGTCCACATCTCTGGCTAATAGAATCCTAGACGAGTGATCTTGTGAGCTAGGGCTCTGCCCCCCAAGTGTTGTCCACAGATCCCTCCATGAACTTCTTCCAGCGCTTCTCTTGCCTCATGGGGCCTTAAACACTTCAGGTATGGGATGACAAACGATCTCTTGTAGAGAATGCCTTCGATCAGGGCGTATCTCAATGCTCTTACTGACAACTTTCGTGCCACCAAGGCATCGTCAGGAAGCCATCCAGTTTCAAGGTGAGCTTTGATGGGATCCATCCAACAGCTTCCTAGATTAATTGGTGCTATCAACTTAGAGTTGGTGGACGGGGCCTTCAAGACCTGGAAGTAAACACTCCCTGCGTAATTCTCTATTTCAGAGGAAGCGAATTTGGACAAGGCATCAGCCTTAACGTTTTCCTCTCTTGGGATGTGCTCCACATAGCATTCCTCAAATTTGGTCATAACACCCTTCACGATCCTTAGATATTTTGCCATGGTTTCATCCTTGGCCTCAAACTCGCCATTCACTTGTGATACTACAATCCTTGAGTCTCCCCAGACCTTAAGATTCTTGACCCTCATGATTCTTGCCTAGCCTAAGCCAGCTATCAATGCCTCATATTCAGCTTCATTGTTGGTAGTAGGAAAGTCCAACTTCAAAGCATATTCAACTATGAACCCATCGGGGCTTTGCAACACTAAAACTGCGCCACTAGATTTTGTTTTTGATGCTCCATCAAAATAGAGCACCCAATATTCCTTCTGATAAGGTTCAAGTTCTTCATCTTTATCTTGCTTCTCAGGGGTTGTTATTGTCTCCTGCCCCCCGACTTCTTGGTTGCTAATGGTGCATTCAACCACGAAGTCAGCCAATGCCTGAGCCTTACGTGATGTCAAATTCTCCAAGTTCGATCGCCCACTTGATTAGCCTTCCACTAGCCTTTGGGCTATGCAATATGTTTCTCAACTGTTGGTCCGTCAGGACTTCAATCTTATGTGCCTGGAAGTATGGGCGTAACTTCCTCGAGGCTGTTATCAAAGCCAAGGCGAACTTCTCAATGGGAGAGTAATTCAGCTCAGCCCTATGCAACACCTTGCTCACATAATAGATAGGTTTCTGGACCTTCTTTTCTTCTCGAATGAGAACGGTGCTCAACGCTTGCTCAGATACCGACAGGTATAGATAAAGAGTCTCCCCGGGACTAGGTTTGGCCAGCAACGGGGCTTCAACCATGTACTTCTTCAGTTGTTCAAAGGCCTCTTGGCTCTCAGGGGTCCACTCAAAATTTTTCACCTTCTTCAATGCTTGAAAGAAAGGCAAGCATTTGTCACCAGACTTGGAGATGAATCTTCCTAAAGCCGCTACCCGGCCTGTCAACTTCTGCACATCTCTTATAGAGCGTGGTGGCTCCATGTCTAAGATCGCCTTGATCTTGTCAGGGTTGGCCTCTATGCCTCTCTTTGAAACCATCAGACCCAAAAATTTGCCTGATTTAACGCCAAAGGCACACTTGGCTGGATTCAACATCATTTTGTGGTGCCTCAGCACTTCGAATGCCTCTCTGAGGTGCTTAATGTGGTCTGCCTTGAACAGGCTCTTGACTAGCATGTCATCAACATAGACCTCCATGGTTTTTCCAATCAGATGGGCGAATATCTTATTCACCAATCGTTGGTAAGTAGCCCCTGCATTCTTTAGACCAAAAGCCATAACAATATAGCAGAAAACACCGAAGTCAGTTATGAAAGATACCTTAGGGACGTCATCCTTGTGCATCTTAATCTGATTGTAGCCGCTGAAACCATCCATGAAGCTCAGCATCTCATGTCCAGCTGTGGCATCTATTAACATGTCTATCATTGGCAGGGGAAAACAATCCTTTGGACATGCATCATTCAAATCATTGAAGTTTATACACATCCTCCACTTCCCATTCGCTTTCTTGACCATCATAGGGTTTGCTAACCATTCGGGAAATTGAATTTCTTCAATAAACCCAGCCTCTAAGAGCTTGTCAACTTCTTGTTTAATGGCCTCCTGCCTTTCAGGAGCAAAATTTCTCTTCTTCTGCTTTATTGTCTTCCGCCCAGGATCAACATTCAACTTGTGAGTTATGAGTTGGGGATCAATCCCTGGCATGTCAGCTGCAGTCCAAGCAAACGCATCACTATTTTCTTGCAAGAATGCTATCAACTTGCCCTTCAGGGGTTCTTTCAAAGATGCTCCCATATAAGTAACTTCTCAGCTCGCTTGGCCGTCATGGCTTCAATGTTTGTCTTGGTAGCCAAAGTTTGAAATCAAGGGTTTTTAATCTCAATGGTGTTTTAAATCACCGAAATATCTATCAGAGCTGCTGGTCCAAGGCCAGGGGGTTTCTGGTTTGCCCCACGAGGTCTTGAACCTTCCCTAGGAGGTTTTCAAAATTACATATTGGTTTTCAAGTCAACATGAAGTTTCAACCTTTGGATCTTAATTGGAGGTTCATGACCCCCCTTCAAGTTTGGCCTTCATAACTAACCTTGGCCTTCATGGCTAACAACTTCTGTTCTTCAACCTAGGATTCGGGGTTGATTCCTCGATGTAGATTTCGATAAATGCAATCCCGTTGGCTTTTTGCCTTTTTCATTCGTTATTTTTTTATTTTCGGTACTCGTTCATCCTTGACTTGCACTCATCGGGTGATAGAGTACTATTGTCCTACTCGGAGCAACATGCTCTGCAATGGTTTCAATGAACCTTATTTTTGCTTCTACTAGATGAAGCTAAGTCCTAATAGGATAACTTGAGCCCATCGGGGCATTGCAAGACTAGGTCTGCATCACTTGATTTTGTTTTTGATGCTCCATCAAAATAGAGCGTCCACCATTCCTTCTGGTATCATCATTCTTATTCTGAAGTTCACTTTCTGCTTGGGGTACTACCTCCTGCCCCCCGACTTCTTGGTTGCCAATGGTACATTCAACCACGAAGTCAGTTAACGCCTTAGCCTCAATGGCTGTCCAAGGCTTATGTGTTATGTCCTCTGTTGGCTTTTTTGGTGTTCCTTTCTTCTGCAGACATCCATGTCTTCAATTGGAAGGACTTGCCCCCCGACTCTATTAGGCCTTAACGAGGCTACATAACAGCTTTATGCCATCTTTTGATCACCTTTATGTTCTCTAACGCCATTCCTGGTTGGGAACTTGATCTTCATATGATACGTTGAGGCAACAGCCTTGAATGCATGAAGTTCAGTCCTTCTGAGAATAGCGTTGTACGTTGAAACCGCCTTGATTACCAAGAAGTTCAACATCTGAATGGCCTCCTTGGGCTCCTGTACAATAGTTATAGGCAACTGAATAGTCCCTTCAACTTTGGATTCTACTCCATTAAATCCATAAATTGGCATGTTGGTTGGGGTCAACTGAGAGTCGGTGTACCCCATCTTTATAAATGCGACATGAAACAAAATATCAACAGAAGCTCCATTGTCTATCAAGACCCGCTTCACTTCCAAGTTCCCAATCACCAGGGTTATGACCAACGGGTCGTCATGGGGAAACTTCACCCCTTCGAGATCTGAGTCATCAAAACCAATAGCTATCTCAGTCTTGGCACGCTTCGGGGCTTCTCCCACGATGTGCATCACTTCTCTGGCATACGCCTTCCGAGAGTTTCGGGTTGTACCGGCCGCTGTCGGGCCTCCCCAAATCATGTTAATAACTGGCCCTCGGGGCTGTGGGTTACGATCTCGATCTCGATCATCATCCCTTCTATCATTGTCTCTTCTATCATAATCCCTTTTTTGAGTTCCACGATCATCACCCTTAGTGAACTTGTTCAGCTTTCCTTTTCGGATCAAGAATTCAATCTCATCCTTCAACTGCCTACAATCATCTGTATCATGCCACACATCGCGGTGGAATCTACAGTTCTGATCGTTGTTTCTCTTTGCGGGATCACCCCTAAGTGGCTTCGGCCATCGAAAATCTTTGTCTTTCTCGATATGTAACAAGATCTGACTCCTAGGAGCATTCAGTCTCGCATAGTCGTTGAATCTTGGTCCCAAATTCTTCTTCGGGGGTGAATCAGAATCCTTGCTAGTCCGGGAATACTTGTCCCTAGCATCATACTCTTGTTCTTGCTTCCATTTCTTTGAGTCATTGGCGCCCTTGCCATTACCCACTACAACCTCCTTTTTCATGCTGTCCTCAGCTTTAATATACTTGTCAGCTCTTCGTTGAAGTTCAGCCATATTCTCAGGGGGGGTGCTTTGCCAATGATCTTTTAAAGAATGGATCAATGGTTCCGTGTTCTAGGACCACTATGGCTACCTTGTTCTCCAGGTCGGTAATATTCAGCGTCTCCTTTGTGAATCGCTTGAGATAATCTCTCAAATTTTCGTTCTTCCCTTGTACCACGTACATAAGGGATGCGGAGCTCTTCTCGTGAACTCTCCCACTAATGAATTGGCTGATGAAAGCAGCGCTTAACTCCTTAAAAGATCCAATCAAGTTTGCAGGCAAGCGACTATACCACCTTTGTGCCATGCCCGACAGGGTTTGAGGGAACGCCCTACACTTCAGGGCATCACTTGCAGGCTGCAGCAGCAGTGCGTTTGAAAACGTTCTTACATGATTTGCGGGATCACCTATTCCATCATAAGTCTTGATTGTTGGCATCTTAAACTTCTTTGAGATACGGGTGTTCATCACCTCATCAGTAAACAGGGGTGTGGGATTATCAGGATCTCTAAGTGGCATCAAATCTTTGGGGGTTCCCTTGGGGATTTCCACCCTAGTTGTTTTTTCAGTTGAGGTATCGGCCCTTCTTCGTCTCCTAGACGACCTCTCCAGATCTATGACGGGAACCCTTCCTGAGATTGGAGGAGGTCGATGCAGACTTTGATTCTGCCTTGCTTGCTCTCTGGCGGCGTCATCTTTCAGCCTCTGGATCTCAGCCTCATGAGCCTTGATCCTTTCCTCAGTCGTTTGTGGAGGTCCATCATGGATTCTTCAGATGTCGAATCAGTAGTATAGGGGCCGGAGTAGTCCAGATACTCGCGATCTCGGATCTGCAAAGCATGATCACTCGGTCCAGGTTCTCGAACAGGGGGGTAGTTGGGCAGCCCATACATTGGGTTGGTATTCACGGGGAGATCCGTAGTATTGATCTGTACCCCAGATGGAGGGTGATTAGGATCAACCAGGGGAGAGATCACCATCTGAAGAGAGTTGGTTCCCTGATCTGGATGGACAACCATAGGCAGCGTACTCCCAGCAGGGGGATTCGTCCCTGGAGGCTGAGAAACTTGAGTTTGGGGGACCGTCCCTTGTTCAAACGTGGTTGTCCCAGCGGTAAGAGGTGGAGCGAAGCTGATTGGTAAAGCTTCGGTAGAGCGTGGTGCAGTTCTTCGTGTGCTAACCATGGTTGATGTTTTCTTCCCACAGACGGTGCCAAATGTTGTGGAATAAAAACTAGTCTACGATTTGTAATTAATGCTAGGGTGGTTGAGCTTCGAGCTTTAATGGCTGTTTCCGTGTTACGAGACTGATCGGTCCTCACAGAGTGCCTACGTATCTCGTTATTGAGAATCAAGCCAGGACGTAGTTCTAGGTGATGGTGCCCTCGAGGCTATGGCGGCGAGAGCTCACCTAGGACGAAGTGGCTTGTATGTCCTTATTCGAGGATTAAGCCAAAACGTGGTGGGTAACGTATGGAGCTGTGTCCAAAACGTAAGTGACGTATTGAGCTCTGCCCAAAAACGTAGTTCTGAGATGAGGGGTCTGGCCCTTTAAATAGGCTGCAGGAGCCTTAGAATTATGGTAGGAGTCAGAGACTTGGTAGAAAAGTCTTTGAGAAAGGTTCTAGATCTATTCCTTGTAGGAATCAGTTTCCATATTGAATTGGATGCCTTGGTGGATAAGTCTGGTGGAAATAATATCCTTATCCAACTCTTACTGCTGAGCTGTTTATTTCCCCCAATATTAATTACGAAATTAATATTATAATTGGGGTTTTGGGCCCATCTGGTGGGCCCCACGTTTGGACCATTCTTGGCCTAATTAATACCACATTAAATGTGTCTTTAGGGCTTATTTTCAGCCCATATCAATTAGTCTATTACTACTTCGATTAATCTTTTGATTGATCCTTAGTTGTCAGCGATCAAGTTCGATTTCTGAATTTTACTTCCATATATTTTGTTTTGTACAATTATAAACTACAACAGCAAGATAGTAATATCATAAACTTGTTGTATGCAATATTTCTATTAAATTATAAATAAAATTTATAAAACTACTAACGACTCTCGGAGTAGGATGCCAATTTGCTTATTTTGAAAAAACGAAAACACATATGAGCTCACAATGAAAAAATGTTTCACATTTTATTATTTTTATTATCATCGTTTACTACTTAAGATGCTTAGATAGTTAGAAGCATAATCTGTAATAAAGATAAAACTTATCCATAAATATATATGAATAGAATAAAATAAAATAAAAGATTACTTAATTGATTGAAAAAGTTGATTATCAAAATCATAAAATATAAAATTTCAAAAATTTATTGTCATTTGAAATTGGGAAAATAAAATTAGGTTAAACTTGAAAAAAAAAAACAAATAGGTTTCATGTAATTTAAGTTAATACTCGAAAAATCGACAAAACCCCGATAAACTTGAAAACTCGATAAGAACTCGATAAACTCGGTAAATAACTCGGTAAAGATGCAATAAACTTGAAAACTCGATAAAAACTTGAAAATTAGTTTAAAAACTCGATAAACTTGAAAGTTCGTTTAAAAATTTGATAAACTCGATAAGAGCTCAACACGACTCGTATGTAAACAAGTCGAGTTCAAACACAAATTTGAGCCTCGATAAATTTTAATCTCAACTAGACTCGACTCAAAATAAAATCTCATACTCAGAATTTGATAAGCACAAACTAGACTTGACTCGATTCTGACTTACGCCCGTAAGTAAACCTTAACAACTAACAAGTACCCTACTCTAACAGGCTAACATCCTCGTTATTGCTAAAACACTGCCCATATTTTTTGGTTTATTTGGCAAACAACAAGTGATACAAGGGAAAGACGATAATTATGATGAATAAAATGAGTTTGATTACTTGTCTGAGATCGATTTCACCTCCATTTCTTGAACATTCAGCTCAACTGCCAAAAGGTATTCCTTGTTCTTCTCCTGTTGCGCTGTTTGGATTTCATTCACTTTTGTTTTCCACTAAGCCTAACCCTAATTACAAACCCCAGTTTCCTTATTCCTCTAATCCAACTCATGCTCGACTTCAACATTTACTCCTTGAAAAATCCAGGGTTGGTTTCGATAAACTCGACGACGCACTTGTTGTGTTCGATAAAATGCTCAAAATTAAACCTCTACTTCCTGTTATTAACTTTGCTCAACTGTCAGCTGCCCTTGTCAAAATGAAAGAGCACTCCACAGCTATCTCCATCTTTAGGGATATGTGTGTTAATGGCATCCTTGTTGATATTTTTACCTTTACCACTGCCATTAACTGTTTTTGTCATTTGAATCGTGTCGATTATGCCTTTTCTTTACTGGCTGGAATCATCAAGCGCGGTTTTGTACCAACTGTGGTTACCTATACCACTCTTATGAGGGGCATTATTTCCCAAGATACCCTGTGGAGGCTCAGCTTTTGTTTACAAACCTCATTAGATTCAAAGTTATTCAACCCAATGTTGTCCTACAACACCATTATTGATGGCCTCTGCAAGAGAGGTCAGGCTTCTACGGCTGTTACATTGTTCAGATATATGGAGAATAAAGGTTGCAAGCCCGATACAGTAACTTATAGCACAATTATCGATTGTTTGTGTAAATGTAGATTAGTCGATCAGGCATTGGGTCTCCTCCGTGAAATGACTAAAAAGGGAATAACACCAAATGTTATAACCTATAGCTCATTAATCCAAGGCCTGTGTGACTTTAGTCGATGGTAGGATGTCAATCAATTGTTAAGAGAGATGGTTACTAGCAACATCTCTCCAGATTTTTATACTTTCAATATCTTGGTTGACGCATATGGCAAAGAAGGAATAATTAAAGACGCAGAGCATGTGATAGAGTTCATGACTCAAAGAGGCCACTCTCCTGATGTAGCCACTTACAATTCTCTCATGGATGGATACTGCTTGCGGGGAGAAGTTGGTAAAGCATTAGCTATGGTCGAAATCATGAAGGGAAGGGGAATAGTGCCCAACATTCGTACTTATAGTATTTTAATCAATGTTATTGTAAGAAGTTGAAAGTGGATAGAGCAATAGATCTCTTTCAACAATTGCCACTTGAAGGTTTTTCACCAACTATTGAGACTTACAGTACTATTTTGCAAGGCTTTTTTCATACCGGCAGACATGTTGAAGCACGGAGATTTTTTAAGGAGAAGATGATGCTGGACAAAGGTCTTAAGCTAGATAAAGTAACATGTGGTATCTTGTTGCACGGTCTTTGCCAGAATTATTGTGTTGTTGAAGCACTATTCTTTTATCAAATGCTGGAATGCAGTTGGTTAATTCCTGATAGCCACATTTACACTATCCTGATTAATGGATTAATCAAAACTGGACATTTTGAGAATGCGAGATGTCTTTTTGACAGCCTTCCTTCCAAATGTTTGCTTCCTGATGTCAGGACATACATGGTGATGATCCAAGGATTTTGCCGAGAGGGGCTACTAGGAGAAGCAAATGAACTATTTGTGGAAATGGAATCTAATTGATAAGTGGATTTTATATCCACTTGGATCGCTTAAATTCGGCTTAAATTGATTGTCTTGGACTCAAGTTTATTGTAGTTTTGATGTGTTTTTCTTAGTTGTGCAGATTTATAAGAATGTCGATTATGGGTGATGCTTCTATCGTGTTTGGAGGATTAATTGATTAAAATTCGGATTTTCCCGGAAGGTTGCGCGGTCTACACTGTTTTGGCCATATCTGGAGTTCTAGAAGTCCGTTTTCAGCGATCTTATAGCTCACGCGAAGCCTGGAAGATTTTCTACAACTTATGACAGGATTCGCGTACGCAAATTGCGTGTGATGGGCGCAGGTTGCGCGACAAGCAGACTGATGGGATCAGAGAATTTACTGTTTTGCCCTTTTCAAGTTCTAATTGTATTTTGGGCAGTTTTTGGTACCTAAATCGAATTCTAATTGTAATAGAAGGCAATTTATTGCTGGGCAAGACTTGGAGTGCCTATATAAACACATCCAACCCCTTGTAAATTAGAATTAGAGGAATTAGACAATTAGATATCTTGTACATAATATAGCTTAGATCTGCAAGGGAGAAAAGGGGAGAAAGATTCAACGCTCGTGACAAGCAACGGATCTAGATCTACTTCATCTTTTGTATCATAGATTTATTTTCTCAACTCTTGTTTTATTAATATTATTACTTTCTTTCATATCTTGTCTTCTATCATGGTTTCAATAGATCCCATGATGACGAGCGGTTCGATTATGAACTAATCGTTGTCATGGGATTCTAACGGATTTATTTATGGAGCTTAGTATTTCGATGCTTTAAAGATCTATATGTGATGTACATCTGATATCCTTGTATGGTTATGCTTAATTGATAGATGCGTCGCGAACATCTAATTTGTTAATCTCTTGTGAAGTGAAAGTGGATCTTGAGATTTAGAACTTGCCATGCTAGCATAGGTTCATGATTGTTTATCAACATGATTCGTAGTATGAGATGAAAATACTTATATTGCCCTTTGTGATCTTTATGGATAACTTGTTCTTCAACCGTTATGTTTTCAAATTCTATAGACATATAGGGTCTAAGCATAATTGGTGTCTATTCATCTTCTATTTTTTTGTGGATGTATGTTTAGTTTGGTATTCGTATACTGAGAAGTAGTGTATACTTGTTTCGTGTTATCCGATCAGATATCAAAACCATTGCATATAGAGATTAAAGGCGTCAGATCTAAGTGAAGTAGATGATGAAGTTAAGATTCCATGTTTATTCTCATATAAGTAAATCAGTTTTAGATCTAATTAGCTAGTTAATTCTTAATTCCTTAATTCGTATCTTAGTTTAATTTAGTTAATTAAAACATCAATTTATTAATTGTCTTAGCAGTGAATAATAATCATACATTGTTGCATAGGTGCATGAACTGAATTGAAACCTAACCAGATCTCTGTGGGAACGAACTTGACTTCTATCTATATTACTTGTGACCACGTGCGCTTGCGTGTTTTAGTGTTAACAGTAATGGCTGCTTGCCTAATGATGTCACATACAACACACTTATCCGCGGTTGTTTTTGTTGGAATTCGGGCATAATAACGCAACGGAAATAACGTAAATAACAATTAAAAACGAATTCCAAAGCCCGGATCCATGTATAAAATGATGATTATGGTATAAAAAATTCTCAAGAATAAGATTGTACCTTGTTTAAGCTTTCCAATGGATGTCAAATGGAGATCCTAGCTTGTTGATCTTGAGAGTTAAAATTATAACTCCTCCACCGGAATCCACACTTGAATGCTTGCTTGAATCGTCGAACGATTTTCGCCACGGGACGAGGTACTAGCCAAAATAAATAATCGATGTGTTCTTGACAAATCTTGATTTCTCCCTTGTCTCTAAGATGTGTATGAACTGAAATTTTCAGTTGTGTTGTCTCATGAAGACTAGCCAACCTTTGGCTTATAAAGAGAAATAAAGAAAAATGGACCATTAAACAATTAGGCCATTTTTATTTAAACAAATCTTATTTATTTAAATAAATTAATTAAGTCATACTTAATTAATTAAATAAGTCAAGAAAATACATCTTCAAATTTTATCTTTAACTAATCAAGTCTCACTTAATTAATTTTATAAAATTCGAATTATTATTTATTATTAATTTAAAATCATAATTTAAATTATTATTAATTTAAATTCATGAAATAAATTAATTTCCCTTTTAAACATTCTATGTGTGTGACCCTGTAGGTTATTATTTGATTGGCAATAATTTTATTCTCTAATAAAATTACAAACAATAAGCGGCGTCTAGTAACACATTATTGCTACCCAATTAAACAATAATTAAATCAACGATTCAATCAACCTTTTATGACTAATGTTCCATGTAATATAATCCCTTTAAATCATGATATTATAGATTAAACTCGAGGCATGTAATGTGTCATCCTCTTCATAATTTAATCTTCATTTTCTTGATCGATGAGTAGACTATTTAATCAAATCAACATTTGAGCATGGCCATGCATTTCATAGTCTCACTCAAACAAGAGGCCGATAATATCACTCCTTTATCAGGAGATTTAAATCCCATCTAGATCGTTCATATTTCTCACATGATTCATAATATATCCGATATTCACCTTTATCATTATCCGGTTAAAGATAACTTTTGACGAATTCAAAATATATTAATTCTCATGTAGAATTATAACGACTTCAGGTCTAAGGATCATTACACCATTATCACTGTGAGAATACATATGACACATTTATTATTATTATTTACCATGATGTATCTCACGGTGGGTCTGTCCAGTACCCTGTACTCGTACAGTTACCTATGCATTGCTTTTAGTATCTACATACTTATGACCAATGAGATGTGGTCATCTTGTCAATAAACATACTAGCCTTAATGTATTATTATTGTCCTAAGTAATAATAATACTCGGCTAGGGACATTTAAGAATATGATACAATCATTATATAATCTCATGTTCAAGTCACATACTTGCAACTACATAATTTGTATCAAGATTCTAAGGACATTTATTATACTTTATTTATTTCGCAGTAAATAAAGCCAATAATAAATATATATATCAAATATATAAAATCACTCAAACACAAATATAATTGATTGTATTGACTCTAGGGCACCAATACTAACAATCTCCCACTTGCACTAGAGCCAATCACCCATGTATCGAATACCCATGCTACTAGTGTGACATTCATGCTTCTGCTGCGACAGAGCCTTAGTCAGCGGGTCTGCAATATTATCATCAGTATGCACTTTACATATGTGAATATCTCCTCTATCATTTATCTCTCGAATAAGGTGATATCTCCGAAGTATATGCTTTGTTCTGCTGTGAGCTCTTGGCTCCTTGGCTTGTGCTATAGCTCCATTATTATCGCAGTAAAGATCTATGGGATCTGCGATCGATGGAACTACACCAAGTACTGTAATGAACTTCCGTATCCATACAGCCTCCTTGGCTGCTTCACATGCCGCAATATACTCGGATTCCATTGTAGAATCAGCTACTGTATCTTGCTTCGAACTTTTCCAGCTTACAGCACCTCCATTTAGGCAAAACACAAATCCAGACTGAGACACAGAGTCATCTCTGTCAGTCTGGAAACTAGCATCCGTATAACCCTTTACCGTTAGCTTCTCCTCTCCTCCATACACCAAGAATGAATCTTTAGTCCTTTTCAAGTACTTAAGAATATTCTTGACCGCCGTCCAGTGACCTTCACCTAGATTAGACTGGTATCTGCTCGTCATGCTCAAAGCATACGAAACATCCGGACGAGTACATATCATTGCATACATGATAGATCCAATTGCTGAAGCATATGGAATCTTACTCATGCGGTCCTTATCATCCAATGATTTAGGACCATTCTCTTTTGAGATCGTTATCCCATGAGATATGGGGACATATCCCCTTTTTGCATCTTGCATTCCAAAACGATGCAAAATCTTGTCAATATATGTACTCTGGCTTAAGCCGATTAATCTTCTTGATCTATCTCTATAGATCCTGATCCCTAGTATATAGGTAGCCTCGCCCAAGTCTTTCATAGAAAAACTTTGTCCTAACCAAATCTTTACAGCCTGTAGAGAAGGAATGTCATTCCCTATTAGTAATATATCATCAACATATAATACTAGGAATGCCACATGGCTCCCACTAACCTTTTTGTAAACACATGGTTCATCCACGTTCTGAATAAAGCCAAAACCTTTGACTATTTCATCAAACCGGATGTTCCATCTCCGAGAGGCCTGCTTCAATCCATAAATGGATATATGCAGCTTACATACCTTTCCGGCATCCTTTGGATTTCCAAAACCTTCAGGTTGTGTCATGTACACATCCTCTTCAAGGCTTCCGTTAAGGAAGGCTGTTTTGACATCCATCTGCCATATTTCGTAATCATAGTAAGCCGCTATTGCAAGCAAAATTCTGATGGATTTTATCATTGCTACTGGTGAAAAGGTTTCATCATAGTCAATACCATGAATTTGTTTGAAACCTTTTGCAACCAGTCGAGCTTTATAGGTCTGTACTTTACCATCCATGTCGATTTTCTTCTTGAAAATCCATTTGCACTCTATAGGTTTTACTCCTTCAGGTGGATCAACCAAAGTCCATACTTGGTTTTCATACATGGAATCCATCTCAGAATTCATGGCTTCTTGCCATCTCTCAGAGTCTGGTGAGTTCATAGCATCTTGGTAGGTGAGAGGCTCATCTTGGTCTATGAGCATCACATCGTCATTTTGAGTTAAGAGAAATCCATAATTCCTCTTTGACTCATGGCGAATCCTACTAGATCTACGAACAACCTGTGTTTCTTGAGCAATGTTATCTTGTATTTCTTGCTCATGCTCCCCTTCTGGTTCAATGTTATCAAGTGGTTCTCGATCTTCATCGAGATCTATTTTCCTCCCACTGTCTTTTCTAGAGACTAGCTCTCTTTCCAAGAATACAGCAGTTCGAGCAACAATTACTTTGTTCTCCGAGGGACTATAGAAAGAATAACCCTTTGTTTCCTTTGGGTATCCCACAAAATTACATTTTTCAGATTTCGGTCCAAGCTTGTCTGATGTTAGGCGTTTCACAAATGCTTCACATCCCCATCCTTTCATAAAGGACATGCTTTGCCGTTTCTCTGTCCATATCTCATATGGAGTTTGTTGAACCGTTTTAGTAGGAACACGGTTTAGTGTATATGCAGCCGTTTCCAGGGCATAACCCCAGAAACTAATTGGAAGATCTGCTTGACTCATCATAGATCGCACCATGTCCAACAAGGTACGATTCCTCCTTTCAGAAACCCCATTCCATTGTGGTGTTCCAGGAGGAGTTAGTTGTGATACAATACCACACTCCCTCAAATAGTTCTTAAACTCATGGCTTAAGTATTCACCTCCTCGATCAGATCTTAGAGTTTTTATGCTTTCGCCAATTTGCTTTTCTACTTCTGCCTTATACTCTTTGAACTTTTCAAATGCCTCGGATTTGTTCTTCAAAAGATATACATATCCGTATCTACTGAAATCATCAGTAAACGTAATGAAGTAGAAATAGCCACCCCTTGCCATCGATCTCATAGGACCACATACATCGCTATGTATTAGTTCTAGCCGTACGGTGGCCCTCTTACCTTGTCCGGTAAAAGGAGCTTTAGTCATCTTTCCAAGTAAACAAGCCTCGCATTCATCATATGATTCAAAATCAAACTGATCCAAGAAACCATCTTGATGTAACTTGGAAATGCGTTTCTCGTTTATATGGCCTAGACGACAGTGCCAAAGGTATGTTTGATTTGAGTCATTAGTCTTAAGTCGTTTGTTATTTACATTCAAGATAGGAGTATCTAAATTAAGAACATACAAACCGTTAAATAATTGTGCAACACCATAGGTAATGTCATTCAAACCAAAAGAGCAACCATTGTCTTTAAAGGTAAATGAAAAACCTTTCTTGTCCAAACAAGAAACAGAAATAATGTTTCTACAAATAGAAGGCACATACAAACAGTTTTCAAGTTCTAATATAAGCCCAGTGGGCAACGATAAATGGTAAGTCCCTACAGCCAAAGCAGCAACCTTTGCTCCATTTCCAACTCGTAGGTCTACCTCTCCCTTAGCCAGTGCCCTACTCCTTTGCAGTTCCTGCACATTTATACAAATGTGAGAACCACATCCGGTATCCAATACCCAAGATGTAGAAGTAGACAAATTGACTTCTATTACATAAATACCTGAAGCAGAAGTCTGGCCAGCAGCCTTCTTCTTCTTAAGTTCTTCCAAATATGCATGACAGTTTCTCCTCCAGTGTCCCGGTTTACCACAGTGGTGACAATCACCCTTTTCGACACCTCCTTTGGGCTTGGTAGCCTTCTTGGGAGCAGAATTAGGATTGGCAGCAGATTTGGACACATTCCTCTTCTTATTGCCCTTCCACTTTCTTTTCCCCTTGGCACCTCCTTTGTTCACCATCAGCATGGGAGTAGGAGATTCCTTCTGAATGTTGGTTTCAGCAGTTCTTAACATGCCCAACAATTCAGTGGGTGTCTTATCTATCTCATTCATGTTGTAGTTCATAACGAATTGAGAAAAGTTCTTGTTAAGTGATTGTAAGATCAAATCTATTTGAGCCTCCGGACCAATCGGGAAGCCCAAGGTACTTAGTTGTTCAATGTACCCAATCATCTTAAGAACGTGTGGTCCAACCGGGTCTCGCTCTCCCTGTTTGCAAGCATACAAAGCCTTGCTAGTATCATATCTCTCCTGGCGAGCTTGTCCCTCAAACATGCTTTTGAGGTGCTCAATTATTTCAAAAGCATTCATCAACTCATGTTGCTTTTGAATCTCAGGAGCCATGCATGCAAGCATAAGGCATGACACATCAGTTGAGTCATCCAAATGCTTCTGATAAGCATTTTGCTCGGCACGTGTGGCTCCAGCAGGAAGAGGACTTGGGTGAGGAACTTCAATGGCATACAGCTTTCGCTCCTGCCTGAGGACAATCCTCAAGTTCCTAAACCAATCTAGGAAGTTTGTCCCTGTCAGTTTTTCCTTTTCTAGGACTGATCGTATCGAAAAGTGGTTTGTGTTGTTTGCCATTTATTATCTACAATTTTGTAAAAGCGCATAAAATGAGTTAGTTTGCATGTTTCGTAAAACCAATTATGTTCAAGTTGATTTATAGCATATTCGTAATATACCTCCCACTATTTTTATCAAATTAATAGCCCTTACTATCAATTCGGAAAATGGTTCCCATAAAACCTTTTCTTAGTGAGCCAAGATCCATATTTCGTCATATTTTAAGTCAGCTTTGGCTTTCCTCTTAAATATGATTATTTAGGTAGACCGTTATGTCAATTATATCGTATATAACTCTTGGATAGCTTAGTGAACAACATATTGCTCCGATCTATCTAATAGATTTCACTAAACTCTATGCTTATAAGTTCATAATCCTATTATGACGACTTATTTAAGTTGGACCCAACAATAACATTTTAAGTAAGCTTGTTTACTTAATCACATCTCACCACGATAAAAGAGAAGCCCTTGCTTTGGCAAATCCACTCCTCAATGATCTAGGATTTAATGAGTGTTATTTGTTGGAAAGCATCTGTTTAACTTAATATTTCTTAAGGGATTTTTAGAAAAATTTAACGATCTTGATCGTCTGTTTAAATCTTAAATCGTTACAGATTTTATCTTGTTTAAACATGGCATATGTGTCGTATCTAATACATACATTCTAAAATATCCATACATCCATGCATCCATTCATATATCTAATATATCCATGCATCATATGTAAAGTGCAGTTACGCAAAATTAAACGTGCAATGGTTATGGCCCGATCCTATGCGATCTTTTCGAGCTAATGAAAAGATCAAGGTCAATCTATGGTTGTAATAACTAATTATTACAAAATTCTTCTTTGCTTCCAAAGCCTCCATTGATTGCCTCCAAGCTCGTTTTGAAATACATTACAAAAGAACTCGAGTTGCATTCGAGAAATAATAATTACAAAAATAACGACATTCAAGTCGTATTTAATTATTACAGACCATAAATAAAATTACAACATTTATTCTACGGGTCTTTAGGCCATAACCAATGCACCATGCTCATATAACAATTATAGACATCAAATTAATCATGATCACATCGATTAATATTTAACTCCCCAATTTAAATACCTAATTATTTAAAAGGGAATTAAATAAATAAATCAAATTTAATTAATTAAATTCGAATTAATATAATTAACTAATTAAAATTTTAATCCGAATAAAAAAAAATTAAATCAAAATTAATTAATCAAAATTCGAATTTAATAATAATATTCAAATTCATAATTTAAATATATTATTAAAATTTGAAATTAAATTAATTAATTAAATTTTGAATTAATAATAATTTTTTAAATCCATGATTTAAATATTCAATTATTAAAACTTTAATCATTTAGGAATCTAATGATTAGTACCAATAAGTCTAACATGGCAACTAATTGAATTATTAAAGCTAAAGTAAAAGCAAAAGCTAAAATAATCAATTAGAATAAAAAAAAAACAGCAATAATGGCACAGCACGCCACTGAAGATATTACTGTCAAAACTCTGTCACGCATGTGAAACATGCGCTTCACGTACTGCTACCGCTAATACGCATTCCTGTAATGCGCAAGACATGTAAAATTCTGCTGATGCGCATTACAGTAATGCGCAACCCATGAATATTACTGTTAACACGCATTCCTGAAATGCGTTATATCTATTATACCAGATTTTCCCAGAAATTGCAGAAAGCTCCAGAACAGTGCAGAAAATATATATTTCAGTTTTAATCAATTCTAAAATTATGCCAATGATGTGATTAACATATCTAACATATAATACATCATCCAAAACATGTTATAACAATTTATAACATCATACAAACAATCATAACAATTTATAATATCTTTTGTATGTTAAAATGAAGCATGGCAAAAATTCATAAATTCATGTATGATTCATTTTCAAGAACAAAACACCAAATCATCCTTTTATACATGTAGCTCTGATACCATTGTTGGAATTCGGGCATAATAACGCAACGGAAATAACGTAAATAACAATTAAAAACGAATTCCAAAGCCCGGATCCATGTATAAAATGATGATTATGGTATAAAAAATTCTCAAGAATAAGATTGTACCTTGTTTAAGCTTTCCAATGGATGTCAAATGGAGATCCTAGCTTGTTGATCTTGAGAGTTAAAATTATAACTCCTCCACCGGAATCCACACTTGAATGCTTGCTTGAATCGTCGAACGATTTTCGCCACGGGACGAGGTACTAGCCAAAATAAATAATCGATGTGTTCTTGACAAATCTTGATTTCTCCCTTGTCTCTAAGATGTGTATGAACTGAAATTTTCAGTTGTGTTGTCTCATGAAGACTAGCCAACCTTTGGCTTATAAAGAGAAATAAAGAAAAATGGACCATTAAACAATTAGGCCATTTTTATTTAAACAAATCTTATTTATTTAAATAAATTAATTAAGTCATACTTAATTAATTAAATAAGTCAAGAAAATACATCTTCAAATTTTATCTTTAACTAATCAAGTCTCACTTAATTAATTTTATAAAATTCGAATTATTATTTATTATTAATTTAAAATCATAATTTAAATTATTATTAATTTAAATTCATGAAATAAATTAATTTCCCTTTTAAACATTCTATGTGTGTGACCCTGTAGGTTATTATTTGATTGGCAATAATTTTATTCTCTAATAAAATTACAAACAATAAGCGGCGTCTAGTAACACATTATTGCTACCCAATTAAATAATAATTAAATCAACGATTCAATCAACCTTTTATGACTAATGTTCCATGTAATATAATCCCTTTAAATCATGATATTATAGATTAAACTCGAGGCATGTAATGTGTCATCCTCTTCATAATTTAATCTTCATTTTCTTGATCGATGAGTAGACTATTTAATCAAATCAACATTTGAGCATGGCCATGCATTTCATAGTCTCACTCAAACAAGAGGCCGATAATATCACTCCTTTATCAGGAGATTTAAATCCCATCTAGATCGTTCATATTTCTCACATGATTCATAATATATCCGATATTCACCTTTATCATTATCCGGTTAAAGATAACTTTTGACGAATTCAAAATATATTAATTCTCATGTAGAATTATAACGACTTCAGGTCTAAGGATCATTACACCATTATCACTGTGAGAATACATATGACACATTTATTATTATTATTTACCATGATGTATCTCACGGTGGGTCTGTCCAGTACCCTGTACTCGTACAGTTACCTATGCATTGCTTTTAGTATCTACATACTTATGACCAATGAGATGTGGTCATCTTGTCAATAAACATACTAGCCTTAATGTATTATTATTGTCCTAAGTAATAATAATACTCGGCTAGGGACATTTAAGAATATGATACAATCATTATATAATCTCATGTTCAAGTCACATACTTGCAACTACATAATTTGTATCAAGATTCTAAGGACATTTATTATACTTTATTTATTTCGCAGTAAATAAAGCCAATAATAAATATATATATCAAATATATAAAATCACTCAAACACAAATATAATTGATTGTATTGACTCTAGGACACCAATACTAACAGTTTTCGCAATAAGAAATACAATGAAGCAGGTGTACGATAGATAAAATGGTTTCTCGCAGCTTCTCACCAGATGCTTCTACTATCTCCTTGTTACTGGAGTTACTTGAATCGAAGGAACAGGATCAAGATCTTCTTGCTTTGCGTAAGAGGTTCTTTCCATAGTCACTGTTTTCCTGTTTCAAATGATGAATGCAAATTTGTGATGGAACAATTGTACATCTATTAGATCCCTTAAGAATGAGTTGTAACTGATGATAAGTATGAGATAGGAACTCCATGAATCTCAGGTGCTATTAAACTGGGAATATAACAAACCATACTTGGATGAATCTTTGTCCTACCAAAGATTTATTTCAAATATAATGTAGAGAGTTCCTGATTACTTTTAAAGATTGAATGTTTGATTGTTTCTCGAGTGATTAATCCAAAAAAGAGAAGGTGGAGGAGTTTCAAAATTCTCGTTTATTTATATAAGTATATTTGTTATGAGTGCAAATGTGGTGTTTACAAAAATGTTTTAGTGTTTTCTTGACTGTTTGCCCTTTATAGAATTTGCCCTCATAATTACCGTGTTTGCTTCCATCTTATTAATAATATTAATCCATGTGTTCTGTACAGTTTGTATCATATTTATCAGTTACAACTGGGCAGGGTTATTAAACAGTGGATTAGAACCTAGCTCACATTTAAAAGACCTAGTTTTGATGCTCATATATTCTGGATGCAGAATTTTTGACTTGAATGTCTTTTCTACCCATATCACACCAAAAAATGTGCTAAAAGATTTAATTTGGAAAATAACATTTTTATTAAACTGGAACACGTTTGATGACATTTAACTCTCCCTTTTCTTCTTTAGTTCTCAAAAATGTAGTATAGATATTGGGTTCATTTTTGAAAGGATTTTAAAGTTTGTGAAGACAACAGCAAAATACTTTACAAAGGTGCCTAATCCCTCTTTCTCACAGAATCCTAAACCCATGTGATACTATTTTTTTTTGCTAAACCATGTGATACTATTGAGTATAAATTTTCATATTCATGTAAAGATTGATACATTAAATTTAAAACTTTCGAAACTATTTAGCTTAAAAAACTATCAAATTGTGCTATTTAGGATCATCCCTTAAGCTGTGTAATGATGGAATGCAGTGGGCTTATTCCTGATATATGCATTTACACTATTCTGATTAATGGATTAAGCAAAAATGGACATTTTGAGAAGGCAAGATGTCTTGCTGCCAGCCTTTCTTCCAAAGGTTTGTGACCTGATGTCATGACACATACACTTATTCGTGGTTGTTTTCACAATAGAAAGTACAATGAAGCAAGTGTACTCGTAGATGGGATGCTTGCTCGTGGCTTCTCAGCAGACTCGTTCATTGCCTCCGTGTTACTAGACTTACATGACTTGAAAATATAGGATCCTGCTCTTCTTGCTTTTGCGTAAAAGTTCTTGTCTGACTAATTCGATTAATTCCTTTGGTAAACAAGTTGCTTGGCCATGACTTCTCGATAGATGTAAGACCTTCATGATTCTGGATGTCTTGAATTCATTACTGCATTTTCTATGTGTAGAAAGTTCTTAATAAAGTTGATTAGAGTTCAGTGGGTTAGTTTTATGACATTTAACTTTTATTTTGTTCCATAGTTTGGCTTGTCATAAGCTTGATCAAATACGCAATCCACCTACTGAAGATGTTTATTCATATACGCCAATTGTAATGACTGTAATATGCATCCTATGTAATATCCATGTTCGCATCCAGTTTTTCCCAATTCGTCTCAGGGCATACGCTCCTAATTTTTTTTTAGGAGTGAAAGTGAAGTTATCGGTACTTGGTAGAGACAGAGATATGTCATTTGTCAGAAGTTTACTAGGCTGTTTTTTTTTTGCTCCACCTAAGGAGCTATTTCTACAAAAAATTTCTTCTTTTAAATATCTATTCTCTTGCTGCTCTTCTTTTAAATAATAACAAAGGTAATTAAAGTTTTGATTGAGGACTTGTTTATTTAGAAATTGACATAGATAACTTGCTTGACTGCTATCTTCTTAGCATATGTATTTACCACCTTCAGATGCATTGAATTCCAATATGCTCTTTATTT
Organism: Saposhnikovia divaricata; assembly: GCA_036435485.1. Taxonomy (NCBI): domain Eukaryota; kingdom Viridiplantae; phylum Streptophyta; class Magnoliopsida; order Apiales; family Apiaceae; genus Saposhnikovia; species Saposhnikovia divaricata. The sequence continues at coordinate 158,273,919 of CM071595.1, forward strand.
CACCTGGAATGTTCTTGATGTAGTTACTTTACTTGAGTGGCTATTTTCGATCAATTTCATCATTTTTGGAAAACAGTAAGTGCACCCTTTCTTTGTTTATTGTAAATGTCTCAGGAGAATATTTTACAAATGAAGGAAATCCATGAAACAAGCGGCCTCTAAGCCTATATAAACACAATTCTCTCTATAATTTGAGAATTGTGCAATTCTCTCTGTTGTTTGCAAATTAGGTAGTCCTTTTATCATTTTTGTACTAGATTTTCTATTTTTTTACTAATTATAAAATTGGTGTTTAGGATTACAAAGTCAGATCAGTGTGTAAAACTTCAATCTTATTAAAATTGTCTATCATATTCTTTAAATGATCATTGGGGCAATTGCGATGATCAATTTACTGTCGAGAATAGTGGCGAAAAAGGAGCAAAGATAGCTTTAATGGAACAACTTGCAGGTAGTCGGCCTCCCTTTTGTCATTCTTTTCCCAACTACAGTATGTTGTTTTTTTTTAAACCAGTTAAGTTCTTGGCCTATAATTTGAAAGCCTCCTCTCTTAATCTGTTGTGCATAATCATTGACTTCATCTTATAAAGGTTCTATAATTCTTTTTATATTGAATCCATGTTAAGTAAACATGAGAACAAAAATTGTCATGGAATTGCTTGTCCTTAAATTTAGTTATCAAATTTTCGCTAAATCCTTATGTTGAAACACGTGTGAACTTCCTTTTTACTTTGATAATGTATGTCTGGTGCTATAGTATCTTTGATGATTACTAAATATTTACCATTAACTTTCTGTATATTCAATGCATTAAGACTAAAAGTAGACATGCCCACATGATTTGTCTATTAGGTAATTAAATCTTACTTTTTGGTGTTCGAGTTTCAAAATTTGTGCTCAGTGACTATGTTAATGTAACCTTGAGCCTCCAGTATGATCTTTGTGTGTTATTATGCCACCTATAAATTTATGTAAAGAGGCCTGTTCATGGCAGTATTTACTGGCAGTGACAACGATTATCGACTTTTGAAAGCAATTTTTTGGTTATTCTCTCTACTTTAGAACTGCTGCTATTATGATAATGTTATTTAAACTGCAGACAGAAGTAAGAATTTTGGCGAAATTGTTTATCAGTTAGTGATTTATCTCAAAGTGAAGCTCATTTAGAATTTTTTAAAACAGTCAAGTGCATGATGAGAAATAAGAGGCTCTATCATCTCATATACAAGTATACAAACTTGATCAAGTGCAATATCAGCACGATCTTTTGGCTTGACCGCTTGTGACTAGAATTGACACTAATATTCTGCAATATCTGCACTTGGTGCTATACGTGATCACTCCAAATGGCATGGAGGAATTGGGGAGATGTAGTGTTGATTCTGAAGGTACCATTTTGAGATCAGAGAGAACTCGAAGGGAATGTAGCCACAGGATTCTAGATCAGTTGGCAACTGCAACTTATAACAAAGTCCTACTGATGGAGACCAGTAAACACCCATTCTCCTTCAAGATCGTTGTAAGGTCTTGACAACTTGTTCTTGAAGCTTATAAAATACATAAGGGATCCATATTATGGCAACATGTGACTTTATAGGGGTAAATATGTTGCATTGTTTGTTTTTTGCCCACTTAATTTTGGAAGTATATGTCAATGACTACCTGTAAGTTTGTAACACGTGTAACTCATGAGTTATTTACACCTAGAGCATATAATTCATAATTTATTTACACCTAGAGCATGCTCGTGCACGGGCTATAAAGCTAGTTGTGTCATCAAGGTCAACACATGAATATGTGCTTTTATTTAATTTTTCTTGATTCACTCGATATCATGTGTTGCTGCAAGCTCTCCCTGTTGCACCTTCTCTGCTTCATAATTTTTTCCTTTGCGCACAGCTCCTCCTTATGATCAACTTGTAATTTTTTTTATTTCTATTCTGAAGTCTTTTCCTCACTGCAGTCCCTTCTTTGTGTGATTGCCTTCCAACTCTTTCTGATTTTGCAAATTTAGATGTCATGTTTGGTATTTGTTCAATATATTTCACTCAAAATTTTCTCCTGTTTCTTGTTTGTACTCTTTTCTGTTGCTCTGAGTATCAAACTTCTCAGAGAGAAAGTGTAATCAAATATTAATACGCCTTCCATATCGGTTTTCATGTCATTTTTTGTTCTTTTTTTCTTTTTTGATGGACGTCATTTGTCTTCTTCTACTAAATCATTCTGTTTTTCTTTTTGGACTGATCTCTTTATGAGTTTTTTTTCGTCGTAGGCTTTAGTGCTCCTCACCAACAAATTACAATATTAAACACATGCTTCTCTTACAAATCTTACGTACATAGCGACGGAACCAGGATTTTATAAAAAGTACAGGGGATAAATTACTTTGATGTGTGTATTGACGGAGATTTGATTTAGTATACTTAATAACTTCTCACGATCGTGTCAAAAAAAAAAAAAAAAATAACTTCTCACGATCAGCCGAGACTAAAATAAATTTTTAACACTAAGCCTTGGAGGTCTGTCGGGACTTCAGCCTCCTAGCCCCCTACCCTAGTTCCACCAATGATCTTATAGGTATACGATGAGCATAAAGAACACTGCATGCAAATCCATATTTTTATATTTCACTACAACATTGTGTGTTAAATTTTTAGATTTAAAGCTAATATAATGCCACCAAAAAAAGTTGAAAGAATTCTTATTGAAAACCACATAAACATAAGATCAAGTACATAGACCATTTAAGCAAGAAGTGAAATCAACAAAGTCGAATATATATCTTCCTTATTTAATTTGCTAATTGCTGCAAGCTCCAGATGGGGTAAAACTGAAAGAGGGCTCTTGACATTAGTATCCACATAACTACGATATTCAAAGCTGTGAAACAAAGTCTTGAATGTGCAATTGATGTCTACAACGCCATCATATATCACCAACCAGAGAGATGCAGAGCGGTTTTAGTTACTTGCAAATGATACCGGAAAGTGACATCATGTTTGGGGAGGAGTTGTATAACATAGTAGTTGTGACAGAATCAACTTGTGAACCTTCTTGTTGCCTAAAGATGTTTAGCAAGCAAGAGGAGGTGGAACTAGGCTCTCAACATAATAAGTACACACATCAAGTGTATCCGAATAACAGTTGTGTAACAGATCCTTGTATCTTTCATCCTTGGAATTGTATAGAACAATGGTTGAATCAAAATTCAGTATAAGATCACCATTCACAGAAATGCAAATCGGTTTTAGATGTGACTGTCGTGTTAGTGTATGCATATAGGGGATGGCAAACAATTTTGTCCAAAAGATTTCCACACCACATTCCTTCATTGCCCAAAATTCAGCACAGGTTTCCAATTTATAAAGTATGGAAAGGCTTTTGCCAAAAGTACCCAAACTCCAATCATTTGCACCTTCCCTAGGCTGCAGAATTTCTCGATATGTATGCGCTTTTATATCAAGAGAAACAATCATCTCCGATTTTTGATGATTAAGCTTCACATCTGATGTTCCAACAACCCAGTACATAGCTCCATTCACATAGTAACCCTCTGACAACACTTCCGCAAAAGGAAATTCTTCAATCATTCTCCAATGATTCGATTTTAAACTACAAACCGATGCTTCATATTCATAAGGACGACAACCAGAGATAACAAATACTTTAAAATCATCATCTGATTCATCATAGCAAAACCCATACCTTGTACATGCATTATCAGAAACTTTTTTAAGTTTGGGTAGTGTTCTTAATTCAAGAGTTGTTGGGTTCCACAACAATACATAACTATTATCACTACAATGACACACTAAACAAACCAATCCATTACAGTAACCGACAAATCTATCGATATCATCAGGATAGTCAAGCTGGATAGTGAAAGGGAAAGGCTCATTAAGCAGAGAATATAAAGAATAGCCCTCGAAAACTAAATGCTGATCGAGATCATCACTCTTTCGGCTTAAAAGGAGACGATGCTGAGTAAAGTGAGGGTCATTAGTTAATTTGGAGTTAATTTGGAGAAACGAGTTTTATTAAAATCGGGACTCGAAAGCAGAGACAGCCATGACTTACAAACTAACCTTAATCGAACAAGATCCTTTGCGGTAAGCCTGATGAAAAGTATGTCATAGACAAGATCTTCGGGAAGTCGTCGTGAAAGTATGTCGTAGAGGTTAGGGTTTGTGATTCCATCAATATCCATCAGATCCATCTTCTTAGGTAATTCTCAGAGAAGAGCTACAGGTATATATGCGTAGCGTGATACACAAGTTACAACCCTTAGTCAAAACAGGTTCGAGCCAATACCAGGTTCGTGGCAATCGATTTTAGATGATTTGGTTAATTAACATAACTATAAGCTCCGTACTAGAACTAATCTATTTTTGCTGAACAATTTTTTTCTCCCCTCCTTGACAACCCCCCACCCCTTTAAATATTAGTGACTGCATCCGAAATCCGAAAATTGATTAGGTGATGATTTTAAAACTGAGGTTCAAAACCAAATCGAAAATTGCAAGTGCAATTCTATTTAAATTAGAATTGAGTTGGGCTGGGTGTGGCCCATGTGTACATGACAAAAGACAAATTTAACTTGTTTGGAGGATCTTGTTGGGTCCTTTTATGATAATATTTTTCAAACCCAAGGGTGTGATATGCAAGAGGTATTGGACTATATAAAGGCCCGCATCAGTAGTGAGCAGAATGCAGTCTTAATCCAGGAAGTAACGAAAGAGGAGGTAAAATCGGCTATTTTCTCTATGCACCCGGACAAGTCCGGGTCCGGATGGCATGAACCCGGCTTTTTATCAACGTTTTTGGGGTATTATTGGGGAAGATGTTTATCGAGAATGCACTCATATCTTGTCTACGGGTAACATTCCTAGTATTTGAATGATACAATTGTGGTGCTGATTCCTAAGAAGCAGAATCCAGAGTCAATTTCAGATTTGAGGCCTATATCGTTGTGCAACATTCTGATGAAGGTGATAACGAAGTTGCTAGCAAACAGATTAAAACTTCTCCTTCCGAGTATCATTGCTGAAACCCAAAGTGCTTTTATTCCGGGTAGGTTGATAACAGATAACGTGATTGCAGCCTTTGAAATCAATCACTGGATGAATAGGAAACGGCAAGGCAAAGTGGGTTATTCAGCTTTGAAAATAGACATGAGCAAGGCCTACGATAGAGTCGAGTGGATTTTTATTCGGGGCATTTTGCAGAGAATGGGTTTTCCAGTTCAGTGGATTCAATGGATTTCCATGTGTATGACTACAGTGAAGTACAATTTCCTTGTTTCGGGAAGAGAAGTGGGGCCAATCATTCCAACTAGGGGATTACGCCAAGGAGATCCTATTTCTCCGTATCTATTTTTATTGTGTGCAGAAGGGCTTTCAGCAATAATTCAGAGAAAACAAGAAATTGGTTCTCTTCATGGCTGTAAAATTGCAAGGAGAGCTCCTATAGTCACCCACTTATTTTTTGCAGATGATAGTTATTTGTTCTTCCGAGCATCCTTGGAAGAAGCTCAAACTATTAAAGAGTGCTTACGGATTTATGAAAAAGCTTCATGGCAACAAGTAAATTTTCAAAAATCTTGTATTCATTTTAGTAGGAATACCTCAAGTGATATGATCGAGCGAGTTAGGCATACTCTTCAAGTTCAGTTGAGTGATGGATCTAAGCCATATTTAGGTTTACCGAATTCAATTGGGAGAAACAAATGGGAGGTTTTTAAATATGTTAAAGATAAGGTTTGGGATATGATGCAAAGTTGGAAGGGGAAAATTCTGTCCAGGGCAGGCAAAGAAATTCTAATCAAGTCAGTAATTCAATCCATTCCATCCTATGTGATGAGTGTCTTTATGCTCCCTAAAAAGCTTTGTGAAGATATAGAGAATCTGATGAATAGGTTCTGGTGGGTTTCTAATATGGAGAATTCAAGAGGAATTCGGTGGATGTGTTGGGACAAGTTATGTTATCCAAAGAAATTTGGAGGTATGGGCTTTAGGAAAATAAGCGAGATGCATATGGTATTGTTGGGTAAGCAAGCTTGGCGTTTGTTGACAGACTCGAATTCTTTTGTTGCTCGATTATTAAAATCCAGATATTACGCTCAAACATCCTTCTGGGATGCTAAACTGGGAAGTAATCCCAGCGCAATTTGGAGGAGTATTATTGCAGCAAAAGATGTTTTGAAGGCTGGATGTAGGATAAAAGTTAACAGGGGTGACTCTATTAGGATTTGGAAGGATCCGTGGATTCCAGATATAACAAATGCTAACATTACTACTCCTATTATTCCTGATCTTCAAGAAGCAAAAGTAAGCAGCCTGTTCAAAATGGACCTAAAGGAATGGGATGCGAATATAGTGAGAGATATTTTTAATGAACAAGATGCTAAGAATATTCTCCAGATTCCCCTCAATTCAAGTGACATAGGTGATTCTTGGCTTTGGATCGAAGATGATAAAGGTAAGTACTCAGTTAAGAGTGCTTATAGATTGCTCTGTAAGATGATGGGTCGAGTGCAGAATGTTTCCTTCACGTTTAATTGGTTGAAATTATGGGCTTTACCTGTCCCGCCTAAAGTTAAAAATTTTATCTGGAGAGTCTTACACAATTGTCTGCCAACTTTAGATAACCTGCAGAGAAGAATGGTAGAGGTGGATGCTCTTTGTTCAGTTTGCAGAACTTCGGAGGAAACACTTGAGCATGTCCTTTTTATGTGCCCGTTTTCTATGCAGTGTTGGGAGTCTTCGAAAATCAAGTTGCAGGTCCATCCAGATAATTCAGCTGCTCAGCGTTTGAAGTATATATTTGAGTCTTTATCATGCCAGGATTTAGAGTTGTTTTGTGTTATCGCGTGGAATATTTGGTCACACAGGAACTCAGTAATCTGGCGAAAGGTTTTTCACGGAGTGCATACAGTAGTTAATGGGGGCAAGCTCCCTTCTGTTTCAATGGCAGAGAGCTCAAGTTCAGAACAATTTTTCAGAGTATGTAAATCCGAGGGAAGGGGTTTTGATTTGGCAAAAACCAGTTAAGGGATGGGTGACTTGCAATGTGGATGTTGCGATTAACAAGAATGAGAACTGTTGTGCTTTTGGTTGCTTGCTAAGGGATGACAAAGGAAGCTTTTTGGCTGGTTATGGAGGTAAGTTATTGGACTCTACAGATCCGAAGATAGCAGAGGCAATGGCTTTTAGGGAGGCCCTCTCCTGGTTGAAGAAACTGAAAGTATCGAATGTCTTTATAGAGCTTGATTCCTTAGACGTGGTGCAAGCAGTTCGGAATACAAAGGAAGACTTATCCTACTTTGGCTCTATTATTCGAGATTGTTTTTCTATAATGGACTTGAGATCCTTTAAGGTGTACTTTGTTAGACGGTCAGCGAACGAGGCGGCTCACGTGTTTGCGAGGGAAGCTTCTTCTATGTCTGATTGTAGGGAATGGTTAACCATTCCGTCTTTTCTTATCGATGTACTTTCTCTTGAATCTTAATTTGAAGATCAGTTTTTATTTCTAAAAAAAAAAAAAAAACTTAAAACTGTTTAACTAGCCCATATGCAACTTGTTTAAGATGAATCGTCTGTTTTGACGTGTTATCTAACTGGGCCATTAACGATTCATTTTATTGTTTGGGCCAGAGTCCCGGTTTCTTGGTGCACAGATTGCATCTCTTGCCGGCCCATCACTATACATAATTTTGCAGAAGGCAAATCAGAGTAATGGTAAAAATGTAACAAGAATTAGAAAGAATGTGAGTGCGATTGGATAGTGCAAGTGGTAAAGGGTGTATCTTCTGTCCCAGATTCGATTCTCGCTCACCCCGAAAATTATCTTAGAACAGATACTAAATTGTAAGGCATATAAGCCTACATTGTCAAAAAAAAAAAAAATTAGAAAGAATCTCGGTTGGTACTCTTATTTTAAATTTGGATTGACCAATAAAATGAAATTATTAAATCCATTTTTAATGTATTAACACTTTACTTTATTACAATGTTTTATTCGAATTTCGAATACTCAGATAGTCGGATGGCAAGCAAAAATCGAACTCTAAATTAATTTGAAGAACGAGAGTAATCTCGATTTTTTAACAATTGTATTTTTTTATGATAATTTGATATCCAAATCAGCTATCACGCACCTTGACTAATTCAGAGAACTGCGGACATAGAAAGAAAAATTGTACAAAAGTCATGAACGAGTAGTCAAGCAAAGAAGCCATATTTAACATGAGCAAAATGAGCCACTGTCTTTATTTTTCCCTTTTTTACTTTGTTTTCGCTCTTCGAATGATAATATGTTTGGAAGATTTGCATGTTTTGGGAGAAGGCAACTTACCTTAAAATGTACATAAATTCTTTACTTAAAAACAAATGTATACCCTGCTTGTAAAGAGATAGAAACTTGTATCTATCTTCACATTAGATACGTAGATTGCTAGAAATTCAAAATTTTATGGTACATGATAGATACCAGTCGTAACCTTCTTATCTTATTCATTGCCTAATTCCATCATTCTACCCACATGTAATGAAACGGCAAATTAGGAAATACTAGCTGTATATTAGACAATTTCGAGACTCTCCTAATTTTTGTTTAAGCCGCTGATGGTAATTTCCAAAGTGTTGTAACATGAAATGAGTACGATACTAACACTTTCGCGATTATAGTTCCTATACGAAAAAAATGCAAGAGGTACCAGGGACGGACTGAGGATCCTCAGATGACCTGGGCTAGAAAATAATATACATGTTGCAAAAAATAAATCTCATTGGCTCCTAGAGAAACATTAGCAGATTAAAACTATGTGATCATGGGAAGTGATGATTTATTAGTTATTATCATTGTTAATTGTTACTTGTCCATGTATTAGCCAAAGATAGGCAACAAAATCTGTTTTTTCAGAAAAAAAAAATACAAGCAAATAAAAAAAATTACTATTTATTATTTAAATATAGAAAAATAAAAGCTTGTTGGATTTTTTTTATTATACAAAAGATCCTTCCCATTATGTTAGCTTAAATTTTCATATTTATGTTTTTTTCTTTCTCGTGAAACAATTAAAATGTTAAACTATTCGAAATAATTTGCAATTAAATTAAAACTTATACAAAATAGAGAATTAATTAAATTCTTTAAAGAAACATTTGTATATGATCACAAGCTACAAAAGAAAAACTATACCTAAATTATTTTATATTTGAAATCACTGTCTTATAAATTTGCTAATGATAAATTAAATAAATTTTAACAAATTTTAATAGTGAACGGTATTAGTTGTTAATGATAATGTAAATTTAAAACTTATTATTATTATAATAATTATTATTATTGTTTTCTACACCATATAAAGTAGTGGTTAAATTATAAAAATTAGAAGACATGTAAATAATAAAATATAATGTAATTTTGCAATCTAAATTGAACATTTATGATTATTATATATCATAGTTATTAACTATATTTGTTGTTTCTTATAAACACTGTAATTAGTTGTGCTTTCTGTCTGATTCCCTAATTAAACAATGATAAAAACATAACAATAAAGGCTGATCAAATTTTTTAACATGGGCTGAATGTGATATAAGGATCAGTAATAATGGTAAAATTTTGAAAAGTGGAAAAATGACCCGGGCTTCAACCCACCCTAGCCCATGCATAGGTACGTTCATGAGAGGTACCAAATTGGGTACCAAAAATTGTTACCAAATAATGTGGTATTGTTTTGATTGGTTATAATTGTAATGGGCCCACCAGGGCCATCCAATTAAAACATCTCAGAATGCCAAATAATTAATGTCATGTCATTTAGTAACAAATTTTGGTACCCAATTTGGTACCTCTAGCACTACTCACTATACAATTCCCTAATCTAAATGGTAAATACTTATCTCCCGTCATTTTTGTTTAAGTTCTTTTTTAAAAAAGGGAGAATCAATTCATTAAGCAAAAGTCATATGACATCTATAAATATAATTAAAATTGAACAAACGCTTAAGCGTATCACTGTTGAATCCTTCTTTTCTGGATAGGCAACCAAGCGATTTTTGAAAATGATTTGAATGTATGTACTTGTTTTCATCCGATTGTTTTGCAATCGATCATAAATGCGATCCCGTAAAAACCTTTATCACTGAATCAAAACCATGAAAATCCTCGTGATCTATAATTTCGGACATGAATAACACCAAATCACAACAAAATAAAACAAAACCAAACTCTCACATGGAGAAATTGAACTAAATGCAAATCAATTCGAAATTTATTGAAGGAAAACAAGATCTCAATAAGAAAAACAAAACAAAAAAAAAAAAAAAGATAAAGGATTGGGACTTTCACCTATAAAAATCGATGAAAATCCCTTAAAAAATAGTGAACACAATTTTACAACATTATAAGATTACTAAAATCCAGAAATCATGCATTACACGGTGTGCTTAATATTATTTAGCCTGGCCAACAAGCAAAAAAAATTGAAAATGTTAGAAAATCAAAAAAAAATTAAAAAAAAATCTCAAATACCACATATCTTCCTATAATCGATAGATAAAATAATTAGTGAAATGGATTTCGCATAAATTCATATAAATTCATCAGTTAAAATCATCATGTTATTACGAAAACTTTTTTGGATAAATTTTTGATTAGGAAGGAAATTATAATGCACAATAGTCGGCTTGGGCATTTGTTAGCCTTGCTCGCTTCAATTATTAACAATTCTGTGATCAATCATTTGGTTTATCAATTTTGTAAATTAAGCACATTAAATTATACTCCTATTAGATTAGGATCTTGTAAATTAACAGCACAAATATTTTATTTTATTAAAAACCAACCGAACTCAAAGTAGTATAATTCGTTTCCAAGTTGGACGGTTTTATCTTTTACTGAAGCATATCACGGGACCACGCCAGCGCAGATGACAATTGACAACTGGTCACATGCCATGTTCAATTCTACTGAATACTGATAACATTTCTCTACGCCTTAAATGATTGAGTGGTTATCAATTTACTTCAAATATTTCTTTCACAAGTCTATTTTTATAGTAGTTTGTCGATACTAATAGTATGCAATGATGGAATCAGTTCGGAATTAATTTATGCTTCGATTCGAACTAGTTTTTCCAAATTTTGTTTAGTGTCACCTTGGATAGGCATGTTATCACGGGATTGGGGAGTGCAAAACCATATCCATTTTCCAAACCCACCCCATCCTCGAACTAGGAATATATTGCTCCCCGATCCTCATCCAACATATTTATACATAAATATATTACTTAATTATATAAATACATAAATATATTTTTAAATATATTAAAATTGAGGATCGAGGCGGGATTCCCTAATCCCGACCCTGCCCCGATCTCCGAATTATTTACAAAATAATCTTCGAAGAGGCCCTGATCACCGAATTATTTATAAAATAATCTCCAATTCCTACCCCGAACCCAAAAAATTCTCGAAATCTCCGATCCGAATTGTGCGGGGATCGGAGCAAGATCGAATTGGACAAGTGAAATGTCCATTCCTAGCGTCACCTTATATAAAAACTATTTCTGAAGTATCATATGTGAATTTCAATCCATATACATGCATTCTTTATCTAAATGTATATGTGTTTGTATATGAAAATATGAAGTGCTTTAATTACAATGAGGAGAGCTTTTTCCCTGATTATATAAAAAGCTATCTGAAGAACTCCAAAGTTCTGGAAGCAGGTAAAAAAGTACTCACATAAGCACAAAGAAAGTGGTAATAAAGTGATTAATCATCCAATAAAGGTGTAATTAATCTTCTAAGCTAAGGAACAAAAATAGAAAATTCTACTAGTAGTACTAAATTTAATTTGAGTGTCCACTTAATTAGTCATTCATAGTATATTGACCTTGCTTTAAAACACTGTCATCAGTATCATCATAACTTAGTTCAAGTGCTCAACTAAACATTATCAGGACTCCAGAATATCATCCAACTTATGCAGCACTGAAAGTTTACCAACTACCAAAAAAATTGTCATTTCTTCATTGGTCTACTGAGACAGATAATATGGTGATTCGATACCAATAATAACAATCAAGATAATAATAAAAAGAACTTTCGAATTCAAATATTTGTCAACATATAACTGGCAGCAGTAAACAGCAGTACTAAAAATACTTGACCAAATCTGGCATAGCACTCTTGTTTCAGTTATTTTTGCAGTTATGCGATGGCACAATAAGAGGTCGAGGATTCAAAACTCGGGAATGTGAAAATTTATATTAAAATTTTGTTTTCATATTACTCGTCGTCGATTAGTTTTTAGATATAAGAGAAGCGAAATCAAAAGAAAGAACTCTATATCACAAATAGAATAGTTTTACGATCAAATTAAGAACCATATCATCTTCAGAATCAAAATATAGAACTCCAGACCACAATCAAATTCCTAAGAATGATCGATGAATAGAACTGTATAGACCACAATTAAGAACAACTTTACCATTACATTTTACCACAGCAAATTGATAATCGTAATATATTTTTCACGCACACCAAAAGTAACACATGCAAAGAATGACAATATCCTAACCAATAACGTTGCGCTACTCATAAACCAATCAGCCAAAATTGTTCCAAACCAAAGGAACTTAATCAAGATTAACAACATTAATCCATCTCATGAAAATATATGATTTAAAAAAAAAAATCAATTATAATCTGTACACAGCTATCAAAGAATGTCTGAATAACCATGTTACCCAAAATTAAAAAATTCATCAAATCAAATAAAATAATTAGAATACCCAATAAAATTCGAACTCAATCCCAAAGGTTGATGATCATGAACACTTCTTATCCGTTGATTTATCTTGTACAAATCATAAGGCTTCCACAAATAATCCAACGGACACGGTCGATTCTCATCTAATCTTACCCAAGGCTTGCCCTTACCAGACCAATGCAACAAACTTACTGGGCCTGGATGCAATGATCTACAACTCCCTTTCACATTATCTCCACCAAGCCCATGTTGGTTCCATTTATGATCAATGGGTTCAATGTTACCGCCGAACACGAGTAAAAACGGCGGTAACGAGCCCAACTCGTAAATCCTTTGGGTTTTTTGTAAATCCATCCATTTTTCAATCTGGGCCTTGTAATCACCTTCTCTCCATTTCTTCAAGTCCATTACCATCACACCTGTGTTGAAATAACACGGTTTTTTCGACCCGAAAGTCCGGGTCAGGGTCGGGTCGGACCAGAAAGTGTCGGTGAAATATTTAGTAAAATTGGCGTGACAATACTCGGGCGCCCCTATAACTCGTGACTCAGTGAGTTGAGTATTCCAAAGCTTTGTTATATCATCAACCAACACAATATCCGAGTCAAGATAAATGACTCGGTCAATCCCCGAGTCAAGAATATCACCCAAATAATTCCTAGCGTAATTCAACGGGTTCTCCAAGGCCTGACGTATGGATGACGAAATCAAATTTATCACAATGTCTTCACGAAAAATATAAATCTTGAAGGCGAGTGAAGGGAACGTGGACCGGACGAGTTGACTCAGTACTCTCGGACTCGCAGAGTCAAACTCGGCCGAGATGAAGTGAAAGAAAACATTCTCCGGACAAGATGCATGGCGTAGAACGGAATGAACGGCTGCGATTGTGCCACGCAAGTACTCCGAGTCAAGCGTCATTGCCACGTGTACGTACGAGATTTTGCAGTGCACACCATTACGATACTCGGGCGCTTCATTGAATCCAAACCCTGAAGACAAACTCTTCTTGTCAGATGTCGGAAACGCACGAATCCCAAGACATATCAACGGTGACCAAAGTAAACATATCAAGAACACAACTACTCTTACTTGAGACATTTTCGTAAATGTGTATCGTTCTGGTTAGTCGTTGTTTTCGTAAAATATCGAAAAATAAAAATCTCTCTCGTCTCTCTTATTGCATTATCAAGAAGAGTGATTCTTGAATCTTGATATCAATAAATCTCTCTATATTACTAGCTAGTAGCTAATATATTCTTAGTGTGTGTTTCTCTCCGGGAGAGATTATGGGCTCTCTCACTAGATGAATGTGAGAGAGATTGGGAGAGAAAGAGATGAGGGTAGAATATATACAGGGTATATGTGAATGTGTGTATATGATGTAAGTATTGTACAGCGAAGGAAACATTAGATACTCTGTACTCTGTAAAAATGTTAATGCTCTTGTTGCTATTATTATCTACTTTTACGCGCTTTGGGTGTGCGTGTGTTGTCGACTTAGATTTATGCTGGAATCGAGGGGTTTTATTTGGGTTAATGTAAAATTGGATGCTAATTAATCTTGGGTTTTGTTTTGATTAGATGAGGTAATGCTAACTCAAATTATAAGAAATAAAATAAAAAATTGTGCTTCAACAGTTTCTTAACTTTTTCTTAAAAAGTTAAGAGCATCATGTCATCCCTTATCTTTAAGGGATTTATTATTTCACTTTTATCAATAAAATATTATTTTCTCTGCTCATTCCAATTGTTTTCCTCTTTTTTTGTTCTTCCTTCCTTCCTTCCTTTTATATTAGTATTTAATAATTATAAGGATCAAATATAAGAAAACTTGTTGGCGTTGTCATATCTTATAATATCCTAAATCATTAAAAATCTAATATTTTATAATATTTATAAGGAAAATATAAGGAGTATGTTGGACTTGCTCTAAGGTCCAAAATTTTTGTGGAATGGAATTTTGATAGATTAATGATAATCACAATTGTTATTATAATAATAAGGGATTATTTTATATTTTATTCAATTTTTTTTTTTAGTCAAGCTGGATTATAATCACGTAATCTAAACGATCGTATTTTATATAATTTTACATTGTTCTGCAACATACGATAAAAACGATAAGTACTTGAATTTTCGAAATTATATCTCAAATTTTTGTGTTACATGATTGTAATAGTTTTGGTTTGTTTTTTTTAGCATAGCATTTCTCATTATAAATGTTTGGTGGCAAATGGCAATAGAATCGCTTATTGTGCAAGATAGAAGAAAATTCTTGGCTTGGAAGTTTGTTGATGCCAACTTTAGTTGGTTACGCTCCTTGTTGTCATATTCCATGTTCCCATTCAATGATATCTGCGGATTATATTAAATTTGATTTAATTTGTAATATCTAAACACTCGTTTTTAAAAGATATCTTTTTTATATTTATGTACTAATTCTTGATATACTCGAATAAATAGTTAAATGAGATATATGGGGTGTTTGGGTAACTTTTTTCCAAAACAAGTCAACTTATTTTAAGACAAAGTTAGATATTCTTAACTTTTTTTAAAAAAATGTTAACTTTTTTTTTGTAACTTATATAATCTCAATCATACATTAAATACTTATATAAAAAAATTATAAAAATAAAAAAAAATTATCCGAAATAAATCCATAAAAACTTTTTTTAAGTTTTGCCCAACACGGCAATAGTTGATTTGTTAATTCGAATCTAGAATTCAAAGAAGTTCATGAGAAAAATTAGCATTACTTATTTTCTTGATCTATAATTTGATCGTGACCTGTCAACGTCAAACTTTCCAAATAATTGGAATGCTTTGTTAGTTATTACCGTACCATCGACAGTTCGTTTGATTTTCAAGTTTCTTTAATTACACTGTTAATTGGTCAATATTAACTGGAATTTAGATAATTACGTATGGATTGTCAGTGTCCAAAATTATACGAAACGCAAATTGCAACTCGTGACATTTCACCGCTGTGGATATGTAAAGTTCAAATCATATCACGGCATGCCCGCCGTACTCCACCTAAAACAAAAAAGATAATATATCTAGGTCACCTCTTCTCAATAATTGGTACTTGTATAATTGTTCTCGAATACAATTTGCTAGCTGGAGTAATACAAATGTAGTTCTCCTAACATATTTTTTCTTTTTCGTCAAAAAAAAAACATATATTTTCTTTAATCGAAAATGTTAAAGTCTTCGAAAAAATAATACTGATCAATCGATCATTAATAATATTGTTTGGTTTTGGTTGTCCACAAATACCAATAAATCCTGATACACCTTATTTATTGTTCGAATTTTTAACAATTTTGCAGATTCGATTCGATTTCTTACATTTTAGTTATGGTTGGCGGTCGTATCATAGAAAGTTTGTACTTATATGGAAATTGGACGTTCGTGTTTTCACAACAAAAACTTTACCGTATACGTACCGTTAAAAAATTTTATCATACATTTTTTCACTATTTATCAAAATATTTGCACATGACCAATCCTTTGGTTATTTCTACTTGGGGAAAACTACCATAAACTTACAAAACATTTTTTGGGGGAAGAATATGGAAGTGCATGACAGTGAAGCAAATGAAAATTGAACAATGATCTGTGGTATAGCAGCATCTGCTTCTGCAGAATCTGGCTGTTTATTTGACTTTAATAGTGTTACAAATGAAGTTAATAATGCTACTGTAAATATTGGTTTCTGGAAATGAGTGATGTGCTAAATAAATTCAGCTGAAATGTGAAGGCTTTAAATTAAAGTGCATTAACATTAATTTTCTTCTTTTATGATGAGGTTACTTGTACACCTAACCTTCATAAATATCCCTAATAAAGAAAGGTGGTTGTATAAGTAAACTTGAATACTACAAAGTACTGCCAGGTGGAAGTCAAATTAAAGAAATTATAAAGTAATGACATAGACAGCTTGCTGAGATGTTAATTGAATTCTTTTTATTCAGATAAAACAATGAGGGGATATATGCACGCCCTAATTGATGGTTGCACATCTTAATTATATTATTTGATAATAATGTCCTCAATCTCAATATAATGCTTAATTTCTCATGTTTTGTTCTTATTCAAAATCAATGAAGTGCTTTCTCGTATTTTAATATTATTTAATTAATAAATGCATTTTACAGCTTAGGATATTGTGATAAAATTAATAATATGAATATTTTGTTTTGTTATAATTATACTGTAATTTGTATTTAATAAGTTTCATATTAACACCATTTACTTAAATAAGTATTGACCCACTAATTTTATTCAAAATTATTACTTCCTCCTCCTAATTTATTAAAATATAATCAAAGTTATGCTTAAAAATTATTACCTTTTCTGGAACAAGATATTTATTTATGATTATACAAATTAAAATTACATTATTATAGTATATTTTTAATTACATATTATGAAATTGGAACAAATTAATTTAACAAAAAGCATCAAATAATGTATTTATATTTTGTACATACCATTATCATGAAGTAGCACATTACTGATTTTGTTTATAATTATGTAACACTTTATATAATGAGAAATAACCAAATAAATTTTATTCATTGTTAGGGACTTTTTAATCTAAATAAAAATTAGTGTGTGCATATATCACTACCCTAAAACAATTTGCTAAATAGCTTTTCCAAGCATAATGGCCTATAATTTATTGCTTGAATATTAAAATGGTCGATAGATTTATATTACAATATTTTAGGTTTTTTTTTGAATAAAAATTTTATATGTCTTCTAATTAAATATTTATCTAAAGAAATTTTCGGATGATCGAAAATCTAATCTAGGACATACTCACTTATCACTTGAGCTATCTATTGCTCATATTTTATGTTGTTAAATTAAATGATTGACAAAATATTAAAAATTCGATACAAAAATTGATCATCAAACACTGGTCGACCAAAATTTTACTTTAATGATGTAGATAGACAATATGTAAATAAAATTACAAAATAAGAGAAGATAATCACTACTAAAACAACTACTTATTTTTTACTGTTAAAATTAATTATTTTATTTTATTTGATTTAAAAAATAGAAAAGTTAAAAAAGTGTGTGTGGGTCTGTGTGTGGTGGGTCTGGGGATCAGTCCATTAGTGAAATGGCAGCTGTAAAGCCAGCTGTGTAGTAATGTAAATACTGACTGACGTCGACGTCTTGCCAGATTGACTACTCAACCTCTTAGTTGGCTGGTCGTCAATGACTTGGTTGCCACGTGACCTGACCACGTGCTCCCATTTTCCATAACACAGTTTGCAGCTCTTTTTTGGATTCTTGTATAATTTTATTTAATGTTATTTTTTGCTTGACCTCCACAAAAAAGACTAGAACCATAGTGCTGCACACCGATTTCAAAAAGCCTGAAACTCGAAATCTGATCCGATCCGATTCGAAAAAAAACATAACCAGCAACCATACCACAAAAATTAAAAACCGCACATTACGGTATGGTACGGTACGAACAATTTGTGTCACGTGTACGGTTCTGTGAACACACCACGTTAATTGTTTTACCTATCAAGAAATTGATATCTATCAAATAATTCATTTATATATTTTGTTTGAAAAATATGTATTTATTTAATTTAAATATATTATTATATATACGGTGTGATACGATTTGAACCGCATTATTAAAATTTCAAACCATAAAACGCACGGCACCTTACAATTTGTAAAAAACATAACCAACAACCATGTCACAAAAATTAGAAACCACACATTGCAGTATGGTGCGGTGCGAAAAGTTTGTATCACGTGCACACGGTTATGTGAACATGCCACATATTTATTTACGAATCAATTTACTAATTTTTTTACCAATTATTATTTTCTTTTGTCCGATATATATAATACTATCATAAATAATAATAATTGATTTGTAATAATATTTGAGATGAGCAAGTTGTTGGAAATATTAACTAATACAGCAACATAGAGGCAGTTATATAAAGTATTTAACAAGCAAAGGCCAAGCAAACAATTAACGAAACAAAACACGAAGGTATAAAGCATGCATATCAGTAACTGTAAGAACGAAGGAAAGACAGAAATCATACCAGTAGACATAGCTATATCAGTATATCAAACAAGTAAGAAAACCAGCTGAGTCGTCAGGATTTGCTCGAAGTCCTGACTGCTCTTAAAGAGATAATTGCCCCCACTTACACTGTGTCGGGATGCTTGCAACACCTCTCCCGGGATAAAACAGCTCTGAGTAATATGATCACAGTAACCAGAATACTCAACTTCGACTGACACCTCAGTCGCCGGAAAACCCACTAGTAGAGAAGCTACGACAGCAAGGGAATATAGAGTGTAGAGAGGAGAAGAGAATGTAGGGTGTGGTATATCTAAAATCAGCAGCTTAGCTCTCTATTTATAGGAGAGGCCAAACGTAACTGATACCACACTCATCAATATTGTAACCCCCATTCCATTTAATAAGAATGAAACGGTCGATTTAATATAATCAAAACGGCTGTAACAGCTGATTTTCAATTACATAAATCGTAACAGTTACGTTATATTTTATCCACACATTTCAGTTTTATTTAAATTAATCAGAATATATATATATATATATATATATATATATATATATATATATATATAATCAAATTCTGACCAGGACCCAACATCAGGATCTGATCTATCAGGATTTTCATCCGTCAGGATCTGATGTCCATCAGTATTTGATCATCATCGGGATCTGGTACCGTCAGGATCTGATGTCCATCAATATTATCCTGATGTCCATCAGTATTTGATCATCATCAGGATCTGGCGCATCAGTATTAGATGTCTGACCAGTTCCACAAGATTTATTCCAAGTACTGATCCCAATTAATATATATATTTATTATAATTAAAATATTATTTCAACACATAAATAAAATCCCTCGCCCAGGTCGCCTCGCGTACGCGAGACGCCGAGACATTCGCCCAAATCGCCCTTCGCTCGAGCCGACCCAAGTCGAGTCGAGACGAGACGTGACGTGGCGAGGCGGGCGGCGACGGCGGCGCGCGTATGTGTGTGTGTGTGTGTGCGCGCGTGAAGCACCCAATAACACCATGTACCATCATACACCTTAGTAGTTGTACACTACCCATGTGTGTGAATCTATATATAAAGCCAACAACCCCTTTTATTTATTTCAATGTGGGACAAATACACATTCTCTTTTTCAAGCTACCCACTTCAACTCTATTTGAAAGGCAGAGTGTGTAAACTTGTAACACTATAACTAATGTAACTCAAACTAAAGGAAAAGATACTTAACCAGAAGACAATCAAGAACAAGAAGTCACAAGAAATCAACACTAAATGAAGACAAGGTAATTGATACAATTCAACATGTTAACTATGATCAATCCAAGAAGAAATCATTGAGAGAAGTTCAAGTCAAAGTTGTTCATGCCTCAGTGATTTGGAAAGCCAAGAATCAAGATCATAACTATCAGTATCAATAAGACCAATTGATTTCAAGTGAACAAGAAGGAAAGCAAATATTGGAAAGCCACATTTCTAATTGGATATGGTAATTTATTCAAGAAGCAAAAACCCTATCAAGACTAGTCACTTATGAACCAGACCGTTGCATCAAGTGTCAGGACATTGATAGCAAGTTTATGTCAGTAATAAAGATCCATATTCAAGAGCTTGGTGAAGAATAAAGAAGACATGAAGATATCACAAGTTCAAGATGTGCATTGAAGTTTCAAGTTGAAGACCAGAATATTTTCTAAGTACTAAATATTCTAGATGGCCAAGTAGAAGTTTCTAAGTAGAAGTTCTACTTAGAACTTCGAGATGGCTAAGTAGAAATTCTCAAGTAGAAGTTCTACTTAGAGTGCAGCTTCAACATGACACATGGCATCTTCTGATTGGCAGATTTCCAAGCTTTCAAGATAAGGCAAGATTTATGTGGACATCATTGGGCCACGTACATCTTAGTCTTTGAAGACTACAGGACATAGATTACATGTAGTATAAATAGAAGTACTTGTGTAATGTTTTAGTTAGAGAGCAATAGTTGAGAGAAACACAAGAAAAAGAGAGAGAGTGCATTCACAGAGCTTAGTATCATTCACTTCTCTCTGAACTTCTGTCATACTTTGTAATGAATGTTGTAGCAACCATTTCAAGTTATATATAAGAAATATATTCCTTGAATCTGTGTGTTCATTTATTGCATCGTATTTATTGCTTCTCATATTCGAAAAGTTGTATTCACCCCCCCCCCCTCTACAACACATTTGGACCTAACAATTGGTATCAGAGCTATATGTTTAACATACAAAACATAGATCCTTGTGTTGAGTAGAAGAATCGTGAGTTTTCATTTTCTAGATCTACTTTTCATTTTCTCGAAAAGTGTGTTTTAATTCGTTGGTAGTGAAAACTCATCTGAAAAATTATTTAAATACTCCAGGTGTGATTATTTAGCTTGGGTGTATTTTAACTAATTTTTGTGAATTTATCTGGGTTCGTTCATATTTGGTGTTCTTGAGTGTTCATCATCTGTTCTTATCAAAGAAGACAACCCAACAACTTTTTGATCTCCTTTTCAAAAGTAAAAGAATAAAAAGGTGGTTTTGGAATTTTTGATTTGCTTTATTCGGCCGAAAGTATACAGACATACTCAGTACCTAGCATGTGGGTTAGGTGGGTTAGGTGAGTAAAGCATTCAAAGTCAAAAGGTGTTAAAGAGATAATATTGTTTATTCAATATTAAAGTAATCTGCAGAAAAATTATTCTAAGGACAAAAGTTCTACATAGAATTTCTACTTGAGAATTTCTACATAGAATTTCTACTTGAGAATTTCTACATAGAATTTCGACTTGGACAATTTCTACTTGGTGATTTCGACTTGAGCAAAATTTCTACTTAGAGAAATTTCGACTTAGGCAAAAGTTCTACATAAATATTCTACATAGCCTAGTCTTGGGTACTTAGAAACTTTTAATGACCAGAATTGAGATGGCTCCTAAAAATGCGTTCAAGATCCCAATGTTCAACAAAGATCACTATGAAGAATGGGTTTTCAGAATGAGACTATATTTAGAGACTGTTAACCCTGAATATCTGGAAGTCCTTGACAAGGGTAAATTTGTTCCAATGGTGGTTATTCCTGCACATACGGAAGGAGGGGTGGTTATAGCACCTCGGTCTGAGCCTAAAAAGGCCTCGGAGTTTTCGGATGCTGACAAGGAACAAATAGCTTATGATACTGCCATACGACAAACCTTGATGGAATCTCTTGATCATGAAATGTTTAATATAGTCAAAGGTCTGACTACAGCGAAGAAGATTTGGGACAAGATAGAAGTTGTCATGGAAGGATCTGCAGAGGTAAGAAGCAACAAGACACTCATACTCAAGATGGAGTATGACACCTTTAGAATAAGGAAAGGAGAAGGCATAACAGATGTCTACCTACGATTCAGTCAGTTGGTATTGGATTTGAATCTGAGAGGTGTAACTCTCCCCATGGTTGAGACTAATACGAGATATCTGAGGAACCAGCCAAAAAGCATTGAACATAGGGTCTACGCAATAAGAGAAACCAGAGATTTGCATACAACTTCTCTGGAAGAGTATTATGGAATACTAAAGACCTATGAGCTGGAAACACTTCAAGATCAAGCATGGGACAATGATTCAAGAGAAGAGACTGAATTAATAGCTAGATATGAGATTGAGATGGAAGATCGCCAGGATAAATCTGTTGATTCTCGATCTTATCGAAAAGCCGGGCCCAATCAAAGTTGGGTTCCGAAGAATGTCTAATCAATCTGTTATTGCAGGGCATTAAGCAGAATAGAAATAAAGTTATATGGGTGCTAGACAGTGGAGCATCGAGGCATATGACTGGAAACAAGTCCCTGCTTACAGAGTTGGTTATGAAGGCTGGCCCTTATGTTACCTTTGGAGATGACAGCATAGGTGTGACTAAGGGATATGGCAAACTGAAGACTGGCAATGTCATCATTGAAGATATTTCCTATGTTGAGGGACTAAAGCACAATCTGTTGAGTATAAGTCAATTCTGTGACAAAGGTTACGAAATTGTCTTCAATAAGAAAGGTGTATCAATCACTCACATCAAGGAAGGCTCACTAGCTTTGAGAGGAGTTCGAAAGGCAGATCTTTTTGTTGCAGATATGGATTCAGCAAATCAGGATGAGGTCACCTGTTTCTACAGCAAAGCCTCGGATGATGAAAGCTGGTTATGGCACAAAAAATTATCTCACTTAAATTTCAAAACGATGAATGCTCTCGCGAGGCGAGAATTGGTGAGAGATCTACCTCAAATGGAGTTCGCTCCGAAAGGACTCTGTGAAGCTTGTGAAATGGGAAAGTCGAAGCGAGCATCGCATAAAAGCAAAGAAATTTCTAGTATTACTGAGCCTCTGCAACTTCTTCATATGGATTTGTTTGGCCCAGTGAATGTCCTATCTTTGTCCATGAAAAGATATGCTTTGGTAATCGTGGATGACTTCTCCAAGTATACATGGGTATTGTTCGCAATGACGAAAGACGAATTACCTTTCTTAATCATTGATCATATCACTCAAATTGAGAATGTTTCAACACTTACTGTGAAGATGATTAGATCAGACAATGGCACTGAATTCAAAAATGCAGTGCTGAATGACTTCTGTGTATCTAAGGGAATACGTCGTCAGTATTCAGCCCCGAGAACTCCACAGCAAAATGGAGTAGTTGAAAGGAAGAATAGAACTCTGGTTGAAGCAGCAAGAACTTTGTTGTATGATTCAAAACTTCCTTTGTATTTCTGGGCCGAAGCAGTGAGTACCGCTTGTTACACTCAAAATAGAACCTTGATCATAAAAGATAAAGAAAAGACACCATGTGAGCTAATGAACAACAGAAGACCAACAATCAAATACTTTCATGTCTTCGGAGCAAAATGCTATGTGCTTATAGATGATGAAAATCTAGGCAAGTTTGCAGCAAAAGCTCGTGAAGGAATCTTTGTTGGTTACTCTACAGACGTGGTGGCAGCTTATAGAGTGTTCTTGGTGAATGATCGAAAAGTGACTGAAAGTTACAACGTCAGATTCGACGATACCAAACTCTCATCAATTTCAAGAGATTCTAGTGAACCTGAGTCCCTAAAATTTCAGAATCTGGACTTAGAAGATCTTGAAGATGAACCTGAGTTAGTTGTTCCATTAAATGTTCCGAGAGTACATGAAGAACCTGAGTCTAGTGAACAAGCTAATTCTACAAGATCAGGAGAGACTTCTTCAGTGCCAACCGGCAACAACTCAGGGGGAGTAAATAGCAGCTCAAGGACTACTGTTCAAGGCTCGAGTCGAGTTGACTCTAGTTCTGTAGGAGCTGGCACTAACTCAGGGGGAGTTAGTGAAAATAATCAAAGTAGTCAGCACCCCAACTCAGAAAGTCAAGCTGAATCATCAAGACAATTTCCAGGTGAACGGGTATGGAATAGAGACCATCCGTTTGAGTTAATTATTGGTGATCCAGATGCTGGTGTGACTACTAGAAGAACTGCAAGAGCTGACATGGCTAATATCTCCTTATATTCTGGGTTCTTATCCAAGCTTGAACCTAAAGAAATAGAAGAAGCTCTTGGCGATGCTGATTGGGTGATTGCAATGCAAGAGGAACTCAATCAGTTTGAAAGGCAGAAAGTTTGGAAACTGGTACCCCGACCAAAGAACAAATCCGTAATTGGAGCTAGGTGGGTATTCAGAAATAAACTGGATGAAAACGGACTTGTAACACGAAACAAGGCTCGTTTGGTTGCAAAAGGTTATTCTCAGCGAGAAGGAATTGATTATGATGAAACCTATGCACCAGTTGCAAGACTTGAGGCAGTCAGGATGTTCTTGGCATTTGCAGCACATAAGAACTTCAAGGTTTTCCAGATGGATGTGAAAAGTGCCTTCCTGAACGGAGAGTTAGAAGAAGAAGTGTATCTGGAACAGCCGCCTGGCTTCGTTGATCCAGAACATGCAGATTTTGTGTATCTACTCTTCAAATCTGTCTATGGCCTCAGGCAATCCCCAAGGCGATGGTATGAAACCCTATCCCTATTCTTAATTGAAAATGGTTTTGTTAGGGGAGTAATTGATAAAACATTGTTCTATAAAGTTGTGAGAAATGACTTAATACTTGTTCAAGTATATGTGGACGATATTATTTTTGGGTCATCAAATGAGCGCTTGTGCGAGAAATTTGCCAAGCTAATGCAGGAAAAATATGAGATGAGCATGATGGGAGAGCTGTCCTTCTTCCTTGGATTACAGATCAGTCAGAGAAGAGATGGTATCTTTATCTGTCAATCTAAGTACGTCAGAGATTTACTCAAGAAGTATAATCTAGAAGATGCATCAGCAGCTAAGACTCCCATGGCAACAGCCACGAAGCTTGATGAAGACAAATCAAGTAAATCAGTTGACATCACAAGCTATCGAGGTATGATTGGCTCACTCCTCTATTTAACTGCAAGTAGACCAGATATAATGTTCGCAACTTGTTTATGTGCAAGGTTCCAAGCGGATCCTAGAGAATCACATCTCGTAGCCGTCAAAAGAATTTTTAGGTATCTCAAGGGCACACCAAATCTAGGGATTTGGTACCCAAGAGATACAGGTTTTAATCTTATTGGCTATTCGGATTCAGACTATGCAGGTTGCAGGATTGATAGGAAAAGCACATCTGGTGCTTGCCAATTTCTTGGCAGAAGATTGGTGTCCTGGCAAAGTAAAAAAGCAACATACAGTATCTACTTCTACTGCTGAAGCTGAGTACATTGCTGCTGGAAGCTGTGTAGCTCAAATACTGTGGATGAGGAACCAATTGAAGGATTATGGCATGGAGCACAAGAAAATTCCAATCATGTGTGACAACACAAGTGCCATTGCCATAACCAACAATCCTGTAGATCACTCAAGAACCAAGCATATTGATATCAGGTATCATTTCATAAGAGAACATGTCGAGGAGGGGACTGTGGAGCTACATTTTATGCCCACAATGCAACAAATTGCAGATATATTCACCAAACCTCTTGATGAAGTAACATTCAATAGGTTGGTTGGTGAATTGGGAATGCTTAACACAAGTTAGTAAAGCCTTCTATCTGTAAAATCCATGTTTATGTTTGTATGTGCAAGCTAATCAATCATTATGTGCTTAGACTTTAATATGCCTAATTAATGATTGTTATAGGTTGCATATAGTGTGATTTTGCATGAATTCATTGTGTTTTAAGTGTCTTTTATAGCACAAATCTGTGAATTTATGCTTGTTAGATTGCATGATCATAGGGGGAGTTAAATTCATAATATTCTAAATATTGCATGATTTTTAGATGAATTTACCTTTGATTTTCATGTAATTAGAGGCCTTAGAATTAAAAAAACTTCAAAATTTCGAGTTAGGTTCTATCTCGAAACTCATCTAGAAATTCGACTTGAATTTCGACTTAAGCTGTCAGAGTGAAGTTTTGAAAATTCTAAGTCTGGGAAGAATTTCGAGTTGGCTATCTCGAAACTCATCTCGAAATTCGACTTAGAGTTCGAATTCGAGTTACCAGTGTGCCTAGTTCTATCTTCAAAATATTCGAGATAAAGTCTATCTCGAATTTTATCTCAAAGGTTGAGATGAGGTTTCCATTAAGGGAATATTTTGAAAAGAACTGAGAATTAACTTCTAGTTAGTCTATCTCGAAACTTAACTAGAATTTCGACTTGATGTTCGAGATAGAGTTCTTAGTCTATCTCGAAACTCAACTCGAATTTCGACTTGGTGTTCGAGATAGAGTTCTCAGTTAAGCTTAAGGGAATTTTTCGAGTTACACTCCTAACTCGAAACATATCTTGAATTACCCTGTACTTTTTGGTTCAAGGGGGTATTTTGGAAAGAATTTGGGATTAACTTCGAGTTAGTCTATCTCGAAACTCAACTCGAATTTCGACTTGATGTTCGAGATAGAGTTCTTAGTCTATCTCGAAACTCAACTCGAATTTCGACTTGATGTTCGAGATAGACTTCTAACTCGAAAAGTATCTTGAATTTCCTTGTTTTTCTTAAGAAGGGAATTTTCCAAGTTTACTACAAATCAATAATCTTCAAGATAGGATTTCCCTATAGTTTCTGCTGTAAAATTGGTTAAAGTGCTTATTTGTGCATAATTGTTCGAGTTAACCTCTATCTCGAACTTTATCTCGAAGTTCGACTTGATGTTCGAGATAGAGATGTTCGAGATAGAAATGTTCGAGATAGAGTTCGACTTAGATGTCCCCTGTATGGACTTAGTACTTTTCACATTTTTTAACAGGGACATTTTTGTCATTTTACAATCATCTATATATACATCTTTAACCCGATGCATCATTCACTTTACCTAATTCTAATTTTCACAGCAGCCTCTTCACAAAACAAGGCGATTTCATAACTTCATACCATTAATCTGTGTTTTGTGATTAAACTCATACTAATCACGAATTACTGCCAATTTTTGGACTAATCTTGACTGTGTTATCCTTAATCTTTGTGTTGGTGTGTTTTGTGTTCATCCATATACACGCGCATATACATACACACGAACATATATTGTTTGTGTACTGTTCATAAAACGCGATTTCATATTCACCATTCATAAACACACACGATTTCACTGGTACACACGAATATTCATCTTCTTTGAATATTCAGATTTAGTAATTGGCTTTTGATTGTTCATCCCGTAGTTTAATTTTCTCCAAGGGACTTTTGTTCTTTTTGATAAATTAAAAGGGATACATCATTTAATTCGTAAATTATTTGTTTTTCAAAATTAAAAAAAATTCACATCTTTTAAAGAAAAACATTTAATCAAAATGGCTCACCAATTTTCACTTGCTAAAAACAATTTTTATAATATTTCTACGGAAATTGGTGATCAACTCCCGCGGTTTAAGTTTTGGATACGATTTCTCAATTTGTACTCCAAAGCTAGCCATGCTTTTACTGCTAAACCTACACTAGTACATGATGCTTTACAGCAGTTATGGACTAGTGCGGTTACTTTTGGGAGCAAATCAACCCCCTTTGGTTTCAGGTTTACCTTAGCGGGTCAGGAATATGAGGTGACCGAAGAAATTGTCAACAGGGTTCTGGGATTTCCAATTAAAGATGCCTATGATCCAGAACCTACTGCTGCAGAACGCCTCAGATTCTTTGAAGAAATTGGATGTTATCCTCTAAAAGGCCCAATCACGGGAAATATCCAAAAACAATTCTTCCATGTGGAATGGAATTACTTTTTCGAGGCCATCACAAGATGTTTTCGGGCACGCGAAAAAGACTTTCATCAAATTCCAATTCCAATGCAAACCTTTGCAGTTGCCCTAGCAAGAGAACTGGATATAAACTATGGACGCATAGTTCTCTCTGAGATAGTGGCCTCAATGGGACCCCTTGCAAGCAGAGACCTCACTACAAATGATGTTGTCTGCTGGTTTCCTCGGTTTCTTCAAATGCTGATCAATGACTTAATACCGAAGGATGCTCTTGCTGTTAGACAGGGATTTGCCAGAAGCCCCACATCTGAATCGCTAGGGATGGGCACTAAGTCACTTTCAACCATTGCTAATCAGGATAAACATCAAGGTAAACCGATGTCTACTCCTGAAAATTTACAAATGTGGCTTAGATATGATGCAGGAGTTACCAATTTGGAGGCATCATCACAAGTTTCATCACATGCTCAAAATCCATCTGTTCATGCTGAGGCATTTGATGAGATTCCAGATGAGGAAAGCGATGATGCACAAGGTAATCAATCAGGTAATCTCTCCATGCATACTATTCATTCCTCCTCCTATGTATCTGATTCCGCGACCCAAGAGACTACTAACCCGCAGGATCTATCCCAGGGTAAGAGCCATATTTCTGACTCTGAGTCTGATACACATTCCTATTCTCTATCACCCCTGTTAACGGAAGTCAGAAAACCAGCACGGGTATATATACAAGATGATGAGGAGAGTGAAACCGAAGAGCAGCAACTCATTCGAAAGAAAGCCAAACTTTTCCACGCTGCTACTTCACAACCACAGTCAAACCCTAGCGTGTCACACGCAACCACTCCACCTCACGCGAGTGGTTCACCCCTTGAACAATCTGCACATAGGAATTTTGATTTTGGTGAGGATGATGTACCTCTTGAAGATACTGTTGCTTCAAGAGGATATGAAGTCTTAAGAACTTCAGCCGTACCTTCACCGGTACGTACTGATGCTGCAAAGAGGATCGGTTCTGATGTCGTACAAGGACACTTTGCAGCCTCTCAGCCTGAGATTCCAACTCAGGAACAAACAGAATTTGATCCCATAACTGTCAACAACATTTCTTATCAATTTTCTGCAGGTACTGCTTCATTATTTGGATCAATCATTGAAGACATACACGAGCGTGAGACAGGGAGTGTGTGTGAGAGGTTAGGGAGAGAGGGACCTTCATTTTCAAGGCCCGAAACCGAGCGTCAAATACCAACAGAACGAGTATTAGAGCGAGGTCACCTAAACCAAACACCGTCCCTTAACACTGAAAATCTTGGTACGCGTATGACTTCTATGGAAAATCAGATGAAGCAGTTCGGACAGACGATGGGGCAGTTTGGGATGAACATTGGAAACAACCAAAGGGCTCTAGACGACTACGCAGCAAGAATGGCAAGTCAAGCTACAGCTTTTGATGATTTGACAAATAAGGTCAATGACTTGGGCCATGCTGGTGGTGTCTTAGGAAGCACTCTCAATGAGAGGATGGGGGCATTGGAGTCTACAATGCATACAATGGCTGTGGAAATCAGTAGAATGATGTTCGCAGTCAGGAGTTTTGTGCCCCCGGAGTGCTTCGAGTCACAACAACCTCCCCCCGATGCTGGTGCAGGTGGTGCTAGTGGAGCGGGAGCCTCTGGTTCTGGTTTTGGAGGTTCCTATGCAGTTGGTGGATCTGAAGACCAAGGTGGAGCTCAGGATAACTCACCTAAGGGGGATAGTGGAAAGGAGACGAGACAGCAGGCAGTTCACATCGAAGAAATTGAAGAACCCGCTGATCTTGTCAAGGAACCAGAAGTTGAGCCGTCTGTTGATGAAGAGGCTCTGAGGATGAGGAAGGGTAAGGCAGTAATGGTTGATGAACCATTTATTGACCTGAGTCATCAGGAAACAGTACAGGAAGTACTTGACTCAGATTCTGACATGGAAGACGTACCATTGGCACACGCTATAAAAAGATCTTTGAAGGAACAAGGTGGAGGTGCTGGGATGTCTTCCGGAATGCCTGAAGAATTTCCTGTTGATGAGGAAACCCTTAAAGCTCAACACTTAGCCTTGGAACAAGCTCAGTTCCATAAAATGAAGATGATGCAAGAACATGCTGCATTCCTAGAAAAGAAGGGTGAGCTACAAGGGAAGCAGTATGAGTATGAGCTTGCAAGGCTAGCTGATCCTCAAGTTGATCTGGACAAACGAAGGATAGGGCAGAAATGGGATGAAGCAAGGAAGATAATGATGGGACCCTGTGCGAAAGGAGTTCATAACAAGGATGCAGATGATCTGTTCTACAACTTGAATTTGCAGAATCCAATGACTGGGGACTATATAAATGCTTTGAAGAGATTAATTTCTAAAGTCAGGGTTGGATACAATGCAAATCTTAAGGAGTGGCAGGTTATCTTGTCTTTGGTAGAAGGAGTCCCAACATCTTTACTATATGTGGATGACCAATTCATAACGAGAAGATCTGCGTCAGAGTTGTTCTTGCTAGCGACTAAAATTCAATACTCTCAATCTGAGGAGCTAAGCATTCTGTACAGGGATCAGTTAATGCAGCTAGCAGAGGACAAGGGTCCAGAATTCTCAGCATATCCAAATTTTGTCCGGATGGTAGTTGACGGAAAGATGAAGAGGGTTAGCATGGAGGAAAATGATCTAATGGAGCTTTCAGTAGAATCTCTCAAAGCTGTCTGTAGACAAATGATGAGCAAGGGATTCGCTTCTGAGCTTAAAGATAAATCCGTGAAGATCATTGAAAGAGCAATATTCAAGAAGAACAATGAGGTGTGGAAGTGTGATGTCATTGCTCCAAACCCTCTTGATGACGTGAAGATTGAGCCGGAGCTGATAGAGAAGAAATGGAATATTCTTCAAGCCATGAAGAATGTAGATGAAGCTCTGACTCTTCCTTCTGGAGCACTAGAACAAGGAGAAATAAGGGAGGCTATTGGTGTTCCAGGAAGTGATAGTGTATACTGGATACATGCTTATGTTGAAGATACAGCCGATGCCTTAGTATTCATAGATGCAGACCAGAATCAAACAATCTTGCATATGAGTAGACAATGGCTGCTACGGACTCAAGATGCTGCATTCTTGGAGAGAGTATTATATGTATTCAAATGGGGCGAAGTGGAAGATAAGTTTGTTGAAGAAAAGCAGAGACTCATGAGTTACCTGTCTGAAGTAGTGGTGGAAAAGAAGCGAATGGAGCGAGATGCGGCCAGTGTCCACAATACTGACCGTGTCAAGGGCTACCCCAAGATGATCTATTGTCAGTTTAAATCTGATAAATCTCACTGGAAACCTCAGCTCATCATGAAGAACTTTGAGGATATTCCAAAGATCAGGACTACTCAGAAGGTGGACAAACTCAGAAGGCTTTTCAAACATCCTTATCCAGAGCCCAAGAACCCTCTAGAAATGGAAGCTGTGAGTCTGTTGAATGCTAGGTGGAAGCAGCTTAAAGATCCAGTATACAAGAAAGAAAAGCAGCAGAAGGAGAAGCGCAAAAGGCAGAAAGAAGAGAGAGACCAAGCTGCTGAAGCTAGAAAGAGGAAACGGAATTAGGGTTAAAGGTCAGAGTGATGTGAACTTGAAGTTGGAAAAACTTCATGTCTTTCGGTTGCTTTAACTCACTTGAGGAAAATTCACCTTAGAGCGAATCCAATAAGGTGATACAAGTTTGACTAAAAGGTATGAAATAATCCAGGTGATAGGAATCACTCAAATGATCTTTAATTCGAAGTTCGAATTCTGTTTCTTGTTTAAGTTCTTTGTATTGTTTTCATGTAAATTTCAATTGTAAATTATTCAAGACTGTAATGTTAATTATCTTTTCTCGTCTCATTGTTTAGTTGAGTTATCCTTCATTAATTTGAATGTCATTGTTAGACAATCAAATTGGGGGAGATTGAAAGGCAGAGTGTGTAAACTTGTAACACTATAACTAATGTAACTCAAACTAAAGGAAAAGATACTTAACCAGAAGACAATCAAGAACAAGAAGTCACAAGAAATCAACACTAAATGAAGACAAGGTAATTGATACAATTCAACATGTTAACTATGATCAATCCAAGAAGAAATCATTGAGAGAAGTTCAAGTCAAAGTTGTTCATGCCTCAGTGATTTGGAAAGCCAAGAATCAAGATCATAACTATCAGTATCAATAAGACCAATTGATTTCAAGTGAACAAGAAGGAAAGCAAATATTGGAAAGCCACATTTCTAATTGGATATGGTAATTTATTCAAGAAGCAAAAACCCTATCAAGACTAGTCACTTATGAACCAGACCGTTGCATCAAGTGTCAGGACATTGATAGCAAGTTTATGTCAGTAATAAAGATCCATATTCAAGAGCTTGGTGAAGAATAAAGAAGACATGAAGATATCACAAGTTCAAGATGTGCATTGAAGTTTCAAGTTGAAGACCAGAATATTTTCTAAGTACTAAATATTCTAGATGGCCAAGTAGAAGTTTCTAAGTAGAAGTTCTACTTAGAACTTCGAGATGGCTAAGTAGAAATTCTCAAGTAGAAGTTCTACTTAGAGTGCAGCTTCAACATGACACATGGCATCTTCTGATTGGCAGATTTCCAAGCTTTCAAGATAAGGCAAGATTTATGTGGACATCATTGGGCCACGTACATCTTAGTCTTTGAAGACTACAGGACATAGATTACATGTAGTATAAATAGAAGTACTTGTGTAATGTTTTAGTTAGAGAGCAATAGTTGAGAGAAACACAAGAAAAAGAGAGAGAGTGCATTCACAGAGCTTAGTATCATTCACTTCTCTCTGAACTTCTGTCATACTTTGTAATGAATGTTGTAGCAACCATTTCAAGTTATATATAAGAAATATATTCCTTGAATCTGTGTGTTCATTTATTGCATCGTATTTATTGCTTCTCATATTCGAAAAGTTGTATTCACCCCCCCTCTACAACACATTTGGACCTAACACTATTTATCTATGGATTTCACTAAGAATATTACTTAGACCCATATATGAAAATTTAAGTCCTCATAGCAAGGAACAATTTCCAATCGTTAAAATCCGGAATTAACATCAAGAACATAAAATACTTATGCTCTCAAAACTCCATTTTCTAACAATCCCCCACAAATCCATATAGAAATGCTTTAGGTTTTTTCATCATGACTTGTTTTTCAGAGTCGGTACCCTTCCGGGTTTGAACCCTCCTGACTCCCCTACTTCGATGGCTACCGGATTCAGATGAAATGTTTCACCTTGAATCTTAATCCGTTTGGTGTAACCCTGTTCCATAGACAACGACAAGTCAAAAACTATGGTGCCAATCTACGGCTTTGAGACATTAATGGTCTTGTCTCGATCCTATTCGTCGAATGCTTCGAGGAATAACCCTGTCCTCTAATTGCGACCACACAATTACATTCGCTTAGCTGGGCATCTCCAGAGATGTACTGCTACCATCTCGTCGAATGACTTGACCCCATTCAGAGTTATAATAACTCTTGCTTACTAGCAGCGTCAGTACCTTCTAGGTTTACAAGGGATAGACTCAGATACAACAGTATCATCTATGTAGCAAAGATACTACCAATTCATCCTTACAGCTTGTTATTACCACATTGAATACACTTCAAGGGATCTCCTCTCATGTGCATTGGGTTCCCACTAATGATGAACTATTATGGTTTGACAGCCCCATCCCCAACCTTGACTTAAGGACCACTGCAGGTTCCAGTCCTTTAGTCAAAGGATCAGCTATATTATTCTAAGTTCCTATGAACTCTACAGCTATAATCCTATCAGATACTAAACCCCTTATAGACGTTAGTCTAACTTGGATGTGCCTCTTTGTCTTAGAATTATACTTTTTACTGCTAATCTTGTCGATAGTTGTTTTACTATCACAATGAATAGTAATCGCAGGAAGCGGTCTGCTTACTACAGGTATCACGGACATTAGTCCGTGTAACCATTCAGCCTCCATCCCCGTGGCATCAAGTGCACACAACTCAGCCTCAAAAGTAGACTGAGTTACTATAGTCTGTTTGGTCGACTTCCAGGATATTGCTCCACCTGCTAAGGTGAACACGTATCCAGTCACTCCATTGGAACCAGACTTCTTAGCTATCCAACTTGCATCACTGTACCCCTTAAGTACACCAGGAAGTCTCCTATAGTGTAAACTAAGGTACATTATGCCTTTTAGATATCTAAGTACTCTATCAAGAGCATCCCAATGAGTTCTGTTTGGACAGCTTGTATATCTAGCCAACTTAGACACAGAGTATGAAATATCTGGTCTAGTACAGTTACCAAGATACTGAAAGCTCCCTATAATCTGAGAATACCTTAACTGAGACACAGGTACTCCTGAAGTATTCTTAACAAGGGCAACTTTAGGATCATACGGTGTACTAGCGATTCTACACTGTGAATAACCATATTTCTCAAGTATAGATTTCTCTATATAATGAGACTATGATAACGTTATTCCCTCAGCTGAGTGAGTCAGCTTGAGACCAAGAATCACACTAGCCTCTCCCATATCCTTCATTTCAAAATGCCTTTTCAAGAAAGCTTTTGTCTCGTTAATAATCTCAATATTGGTTCCAAACAGTAATATGTCATCTACATACAGGCACAAGATGACACACTCACTACCTTTAACTTTGGTGTAGACACACTTGTCACTTTCAATAATATCATAACTGAACGGCAACACTGTTTCATCAAACTTTTTATGCCAATCCCTAGGAGCTTGTTTCAAGCCATAGATGGACTTGATCAACTTACATACTTTCCTTTCGTTACCAGATGCAACAAATCCCTCAGGCTGATCCATATAAATCTCTTCTTCAAGTTCACCATGAAGAAAAGCTGTCTTTACATCCATTTTGTAATAACCCTAACTTTAGCAATGCTACAGTGATCACATGAATAGTAAAATCTGAGGATTTAGAGAAATGGTGTATATGTACTCTATAATGGAAACGGAAAATGAATAAACAGAAACCATATTAGTGTTGTACATTGAAAATAAGTGACTCGAAATGACGATAGATTCCAGAAATTCCTGAATACGGATTTTGAGGATTTTGAGTTCGAATGAGCTTCTA
This sequence comes from Saposhnikovia divaricata, assembly GCA_036435485.1. Lineage (NCBI taxonomy): Eukaryota > Viridiplantae > Streptophyta > Magnoliopsida > Apiales > Apiaceae > Saposhnikovia > Saposhnikovia divaricata. The sequence goes on from CM071595.1 coordinate 158,309,181, forward strand.
TTTTATCAGATATTAAGGAGCATGGAGATATTAAAGGAATTATATATTGAGAAATTGGTGTGTTAGGGTAAACTAAAGGATTATTAAGTTAAGGAATTATCAAAGGAAATTGGATTTGTAAATGATTTCGAAAACCACTGAGATAATGAGGTATATTCGAAATGAACCACAATTAGACGAGTATGGAAACCAAGATTAGTAATCTAACAAGGATGCATACCACATTATTATTATCCAAGATTATTAGCATAATACTTAGAAAAACAAGAAAAGAGATTATTAGGTCATCAAGATGACATCACTTTCCATTAACTTGTTTTTAAGGGTAAATTAGTACTTTTGCTTGGCTTAAACCACAAATATCATCCAAGGCTTCCAAGACAATCTAGAATACACAAGATAAATCAAGATAATTATCAAAGAAACACAAAAATCTCTCCCCATCTTCTTCATCATACCATTCGGCCAAAATAAAAAAAAAAAGAGAAAAAGAAAACCAAAACCCTAGCTAGCATCAAGATCAAATCAAGAGAAAAATCATGGAGGTTCTTGGAGGATAAATTAAGACATCTACAAAGTTTTATAGCCATCCATTATCATTTAGTAAGGTAACAAAAATTGTGAAGTTGATGATGAATAGTAATGAATAGTAGTTTTCAAGAAACTAACTTGATTTTCATGGTTCTTTTAGTTAATCCAAGCTAGTGTAAGGTTGTTTGAGGGTTACCAAGGCTTGTTAAGTGTTGTCAAAGCTTCAAGAAGGTATAACTACTCTTGCCCTCTTCGTATTTATGGTGGAAATTGAATTGGTTAGTAGTTAAGTGATGATTATGTCTAGTTTATGATGATTATGTGTTATAAATGGTTTGTTTGGATATGGAAATTTTGTGTTGTGGACTTGTAACCATGGTTGGGATGTAGAGCACATGGTGTAGGTGATGGTGTATAAGGTGGATGTTTGATTTGGAGGAGTTTGATTTTGGAAAGTACGAAAATATAGCCGTTATAATGTCCGATTTTCGTTAGACCAATAATCTGCCCTGTTTTTGGACCCTATACCCGTACGGTAGGTTACTGTCCAGACTCCCAAGTGATCATGAGATGATAGAGCTTGGTTCATAGATCGTTTTGATATAAAGTGCGTTAAAATCTGATGAACGGTTTAGGAGAAAAGTCAGTTTTAGTGAAAGACGTTCGAAAGTCGAGAAAACGTAGTTATACCAACTTTGAGGCTGTAATTACCCTACTTAGACATTTTTAAAAATTATGAAACTTTGGGATATTGTAGTAATGTAGTCAAAGAGTTGTTACCAGTTGACCTTGTGGTAAAATTCGAAATCCATATTTTCTGAGAATTTTTACAGTTAAGTGTGATCGTTAGGACAAATGGTGAAAACCCCTGAAACTTCAATTAAGGTTTTAAATGGTTAAGTTCTTGAAACTTTGGGGTAATAGTGATACGTTAAACATATATTAAAGTCTCAAAGGTAATGTTATACAAGAGTGTAGTGAGTAAGAGATGTGGTATTCTAACGACGGTCCTTTTGTGTTTATAGAAACTCCAGAAGAGGGACGAGCCATACTGTTAGGATACCGAAACCGAGGCAAGATTTCTTCTATCCTTACCTTGGAAAACTATTTTATTTTCAAAGTAAATGATTTCATGGAATATATATGTTATTCTATGTTCGCTATATTGCTAAGAATTATTTCCCTGATATTGGAATTAAAGAGAAATGGATATAAATTATGAAATATGAATGTGGATATGATTATGAATGGAGCGAATATGCTTTATGGTAAAGAGAGGTGAAAGAGAATGGTATCAATTGTTATCTAGAGTTATATGAAGAATGGTATTAGTTGTTATCTAGGGTTATATGGTTTATAATACTATATTAAAAATATTGTTTTTGAGTATCAGTGGTTTAATAAATATTATTTGATTATTATTCATTACTCTTAAAATAGACGGAATATTTTATGAATATAAAAGTATATTTGATTCCTGAATATCAAAGAGATGTCTGGATCATAATCAAAGCATTATGTTATATATATATATATTTTATAAAAGTAATGTGCGAGAATGGAAATGATATGAGTGAATGATATGTGGAAATGAAAGCGAGAAAATTGAAATGTGGAATGATATTTTAAAAAAGTGAATAATGATGTGACAAAAAGGGGGATTGCAACAGACTTGCGTAAGTGGTTGTGTCAGGGTTGTGTGCGACACAGTCCAACATTTATTATTTTATTACGGCACGAAGATGCCAAGGGAGGATGTTAGCAGGTGGCCTTCCTCCAGGGATGATCTTCATTCCTTCTACCGGTAGTAAAAAGAGAGCATGTACGATTGGGCGACTGATCATCGTCCTAATGTATCAGGCGACAGCAGATATCCCCAATGTTTTTGAAAAGGAAGTGTTGACAATGGTTTTCAAATTTCTATACTGAAAACAGAATAATGATATGAGATGATGGAATTATGGTTACAGATGAAGAAAAACTGATATTATATTATTTTAGATTTCTTTCTTATAATAGTAAGTGGATAATGTATTATTAAATAAGAATCTTATTCTTCCTTAAAGATTATAATTGGTTTCTGCTATTATATATGCATATATATGTATACCTGTTCACATTCTAAATTCTAGGTTACAATATTATCTTGCTGAGCTATTATAGCTCACTCTTGCTACTTATGTATATAGCAGCTAGGTCTCATGCCGATACTACGCACTACACCCCGCAAGAGGGTAAGGGAAAGGCGACCTTTTGAGCGAGTGCTGGCGACCATCCCCGAGGTAGTGACAAGCGAAAGGGGCTTAGTAGACTTATGTAAATTAAGTGTGTAAGTTTGTAATAAACTTTTGGTTATTGAAATGCTTCCTGTAGAAGTATTATTCAACAATGTACTTAGTAGAATTCTGGGTTTGTAATAACTGTTAACTTTAAACTTTTAATATTGTGAATGTTGTTCTATGAGCATATGACTGGTGTGTGTGTGTTAGTGTGGGGTCAATTGCTTAAGTATTAAATATAAAAAAAAACTCTCAAGAGATATTGATATTGAATGGAAATTGGACCGTGATGACCTGGATCCTTGACCCCGGATCTAGGGGCGTCACAGATGGTATCAGAGCTAAGAGTCATAATGCTCAAGAACAAAAGTGATAATAATAAATGTATCAGTTATAATATAAATTGTGAACTTCCATCAAGTTCAGGGGTGGTATATCGCAGGTAGTATTTACTTTAAGCATATATTATAATTTTATAGACTGTTACTAATAGAATTTTATGTTTTATTATAGGGAGCGGAGATGGGTGAGCCGAGTCGAGACCCCCAGTGGCTAGGGATGTCAGAGCAGGAGCTAGTAGATCTTCAGCTGGTCGGGGTAGAGGTTCCCGAGTATGCAGTCGAGGACCTCAGGGAGAGACGTCGGGTGGCGGCCAGAGAGAGATGTGAGAGAGAGGAGGCAGAGGAGCGTAGATAGAGAGATGTTGTGGCCATAGTGCCATATATAGGTAGACCTTCTACAGGATCTGATGATGCAGGTCTTTCTAGAGTGAGATGGGAGATTCCTGAGGAGGAGAGGCCGTTTCGTAAGAGGCCTAGGTTGTCAGTCATAGCTGAGGAGGAGGAGGAGACTAAGTGGACCGATATCCGTATGATACCTACCCCTGCCTTACCTATTCCAGTACCATCACCAGTCCCATCTCCCTCACCGAGTCCTGGCCCTCTAGAGGATCCAGCTGAGCCATTCACTCCGCCCGGACATTTTATCTTCTCAGAGGATGAGATAGAGGGAGATCCGTCTGAGGATGCAGATACTGAGTCTATTCCTCCATCCCCACCATTTGCACCTCCACCACCTCCGCCTGTACAGGCACCTGCCCCAGCTGCTGTGCCCCCTCAGGAAGCACCCTTACTGACAGGTGACTCACTACCAGCCATTCTGTTGACGGTGTACTTTGCCCTACAGGGTCAGTTGGAGGAGTCCCGCCGGGTGATAGACACATTGATGCAGAGGTCAGAGAGAGGGAGAGGAGGTATCATTCCTGATGGTATATCCTTGGGATTAGTGAGTGTTGAGCTGCGGGCCCTGGGTGACATTAGGAGGCTGTTAGCTGATAGAGGAGACCCAGAGTGGAGGGCTGCGATAGTGGATACAGTCACGTCTATGGTAGTTCAGATCCGAGACATTATTAGGGCAGGACTGTGAGTCGGGATAGTAGTCTACGTCACTAATCAGACTAGTCATCTTATTGATGTCTTTTTGGGGGATTAGTTTAGTTTGTTGCTGTTTTAATCCCAGTCTGATTGGAAGACAGCTAGTAGCACTTTTGTTGTAGCAGATTAGTATGTACAGTTATGTTTGTAGGTTTTGAACCATGTACCCTATGATGTAAAATATTAGTAGTAAAAGACGTTGTACCCAAGTTATAAAATATTTATGTAAATTAATGAAGTTTGTGCATTTCTATCTAAATTTTTGCTGCATTTTAATAATAAATGTTAAGACTCAAAAATATTGATGTATAAAAGGTGATTGACTTAATAAAAAGGCTATCGCGTTAAGGGCGATACACTTACCTACTAAAGTTATAATATAACTATATGCAAATCGTGTGATAAGAATATTGTGATGTGCAAATGAGTTAATTAATGATATAATTGTGTATATAGGAATGATGTATATTGTAACCCAAATTCGGGTAATTAATAAGGACTATTGTTATGTACAGAACTATGCCGCCTAGACGTGATAGTAGAGCGAATGCAAGGGAAAATGAGAGAGACGAAAGAAGTCAAAATATAGAAGGTAATAGACTGAACGAAAATGCTCATAATGAAGAAAATCATGAAGAAGGAGAAGAGGAATCAACTGGCCAACAAGGAAATCCGGGAGGCAATCCCTTTAACCAATTCATGGAACTATTAAGGCAGAATTTGGCTAATCCACAGAATCTCCAACAACCACCTGTTCTCCCCAATCAGGCAGCTAATTCCTTTCGTGCCTTTAAGTCATTAAAGCCCCCAGAATTTGAGGGAACCACTAACCCAGTAGTAGCCAGGGCATGGCTAAAAGAAATGGAGAAAGCTTTCGAGATACTGAGGATAGAGGAAGATCAGAAAACAGTCTTTGCAGCCTATCTTTTAAAGGGAGAGGCAAATTACTGGTGGGAAGCTAAGAAGAACCTAGAAGAAGAGGGAGTGATAACCTGGGAGCGTTTCACTAGGGTGTTCCTAGAAAAGTATTCTCCTAGGTATTTGGAAAACCAAATGGAAATAAAGTTTCTGGAGTTAAAACAGGATAACATAACAGTGGCAGAGTATGAAACTAAATTTACAGAACTGTCTAGGTTTGTTCCCGAGTTTGTGCGTACTGAAGAACAACGAGCGAAAAGGTTTCAACAAGGATTGAAACCCTGGTTACGAACGAGAGTGGCCCCATTTGAGTTGACTGATTATGCTGCAGTGGTTCAAAAGGCATCTATTATAGAGGCCGAGAGTGAACAGGCTCAAATAGGTCGAGAGAATAAGAAAAGAAGATTTGATGGTCTGAAAGGAGGTTCAAGTGAGGGAAGCTACTTTAACAAAGGAGGTAGAGGACAAAAATCTCAATTTGTGGGAAAGTCGGGGGGTAACAAGACTACTAGTGAGACGGTAAATCAGGGTGGTAAATCTTCAGGAACATTTCAGTCCAATCAATCACGACCACCATTACCAGATTGTGACACGTGTGGTAAGAAGCATATAGGAGTCTGTAGGGTGCTGGGAGTAACTTGTTTTAAGTGTGGACAAAAAGGACACTACCTTAACCAGTGCCCATCAACTGATACAAACCCTAAAAGAGATGTTAAGTGTTACCAGTGTGGGAAATTAGGACACATTGCTAGAGATTGCCATTCCGGTGGGTCATACGCGCCAGGACAGAGTGTGACTGCTTCAAATAGGCCTACTGCTAGAGTGTGCAACATGACCTTAGGGGAAGCGTTGACGAAACCAGATGCGGATACAGGTACTTGTTTTTTTCGATTTAAATTTTGTGTGTAAGTCTTTGGTTGAGGATCGACTTAATCAATTAATGAATAAATAAGTTAATAATATAGATAAGGAAAATCAGTATCTGTTAAGGGCTAGGAAACGTTATGAAAAGAAAAGTAGGAGTGTTTTGGGAGAACACAAGCTCGTTGAGACGAACAGGAAATATATATTATAGGAAGTATTTTCTACAATTGTTTTAAAGAATATTATTAGAGCTTATTTTCTGGAAAATTTTACAGAGATAGATATAGGAATATTGAGGTGTTAATATTTATGTCATGATAGAGATCAGAAGATGGTCAAACCATAAGTGAGATACATTACCATTCAGAAAAGGCCAATGTGGTGGCGGATATCTTCGTCGAAAGTGGAAGGAGAGACGAGATAACATGGAATGACTGGAAACATGAGGGAATTTGTAGGAAAAAGACAATAAAAGTACTGCTATTGATAAACTAAATGGCATGTTGATGAATGACAAGGAAGTTATGTTGGTGTATTTCTACGCAAACAAGATAGAGATATTATGAAAGGAAAAGGATAGAGGAAATAGGGTGGAAGTTAGAAGGTGTGAATGAAAAAGATACCTATGGACATTTCCAACATGATTCCGGGACGGAATCCTTTTAAGGGGGAAGACTGTAATAACCATAACTTTAGCAATGCTACAGTGATCACATGAATAGGAAAATCTGAGGATTTAGAGAAATGGTGTATATGTACTCTATAATGGAAACGGAAAATGAATAAACAGAAACCATATTAGTGTTGTACATTGAAAATAAATGACTCGAAATGACGATAGATTCCAGAAATTCCTGAATACGGATTTTTGAGGATTTTGAGTTCGAATGAGCTTCTATTTTATCAGATATTAAGGAGCATGGAGATATTAAAGGAATTATATATTGAGAAATTGGTGTATTAGGGTAAACTAAAGGATTATTAAGTTAAGGAATTATCAAAGGAATTTGGATTTGTAAATGATTTCGAAAACCACTGAGATAATGAGGTATACTCGAAACGAACCACAATTAGACGAGTATGGAAACCAAGCAACCAAGATTAGTAATCTAACAAGGATGCATACCACATTATTATTATCCAAGATTATTAGCATAATACTTAGAAAAACAAGAAAAGAGATTATTAGGTCATCAAGATGACATCACTTTCCATTAACTTGTTTTTAAGGGTAAATTAGTACTTTTGCTTGGCTTAAACCACAAATATCATCCAAGGCTTCCAAGACAATCAAGAATACACAAGATTAAGCAAGATAATTATCAAAGAAACACAAAAATCTCTCCCCATCTTCTTCATCATACCATTCGGCCAAAATAAAAAAAAAAAGAGAAAAAGAAAACCAAAACCCTAGCTAGCATCAAGATCAAATCAAGAGAAAAATCATGGAGGTTCTTGGAGGATAAATTAAGACATCTACAAAGTTTTATAGCCATCCATCATAATTTAGTAAGGTAACAAAAATTGTGAAGTTGATGATGAATAGTAATGAATAGTAGTTTTCAAGAAACTAACTTGATTTTCATGGTTCTTTTAGTTAATCCAAGCTAGTGTAAGGGTTACCAAGGCTTGTTAAGTGTTTTCAAAGCTTCAAGAAGGTATAACTACTCTTGCCCTCTTTGTATTTATGGTGGAAATTGAATTGGTTAGTAGTTAAGTGATGATTATGTCTAGTTTTTGATGATTATGTGTTATAAATGGTTTGTTTGGATATGGAAATTTTGTGTTGTGGACTTGTAACCATGGTTAGGATGTAGACCACATGGTGTAGGTTATGGTGTATAAGGTGGATGTTTGATTTGGAGGAGTTTGATTTTGGAAAGTACGAAAATATAGCCGTTATAATGTCCGATTTTCGTTAGACCAAGAATCTGCCCTGTTTTTGGACCCTATACCCGTACGGTAGGTTACTGTCCAGACTCCCAAGTGATCATGAGATGATAGAGCTTGGTTCATAGATCGTTTTGATATAAAGTGCGTTAAAATCTGATGAACGGTTTAGGAGAAAAGTCAGTTTTAGTGAAAGACGTTCGAAAGTCGAGAAAACGTAGTTATACCAACTTTGAGGCTGTAATTACCCTACTTAGACATTTTTAAAAATTATGAAAATTTGGGATATTGTAGTAAGGTAGTCAAAGAGTTGTTACCAGTTGACCTTGTGGTAAAATTCGAAATCCATATTTTCTGAGAATTTTTACAGTTAAGTGTGATCGTTAGGACAAATGGTGAAAACCCCTGAAACTTCAATTAAGGTTTTAAATGGTTAAGTTCTTGAAACTTTGGGGTAATAGTGATACGTTAAACATATATTAAAGTCTCAAAGGTAATGTTATACAAGAGTGTAGTGAGTAAGAGATGTGGTATTCTAACGACGGTCCTTTTGTGTTTATAGAAACTCCGGAAGAGGGACGAGCCATACTGTCAGGATACCGAAACCGAGGCAAGATTTCTTCTATCCTTACCTTGGAAAACTATTTTATTTTCAAAGTAAATGATTTCATGGAATATATATGTTATTCTATGTTCGCTATATTGCTAAGAATTATTTCCCTGATATTGGAATTAAAGAGAAATGGATATAAATTATGAAATATGAATGTGGATATGATTATGAATGGAGCGAATATGCTTTATGGTAAAGAGAGGTGAAAGAGAATGGTATCAGTTGTTATCTAGAGTTATATGAAGAATGGTATTAGTTGTTATCTAGGGTTATATGGTTTATAATACTATATTAAAAATATTGTTTTTGAGTATCAGTGGTTTAATAAATATTATTTGATTATTATTCATTACTCTTAAAATAGACGGAATATTTTATGAATATAAAAGTATATTTGATTCCTGAATATGAAAGAGATGTCTGGATCATAATCAAAGCATTATGTTATATATATATATATATATATATTTTATAAAAGTAATGTGCGAGAATGGGAATGATATGAGTGAATGATATGTGGAAATGAAAGCGAGAAAATGGAAATGTGGAATGATATTTTAAAAAAGGGAATAATGATGTGACAAAAAGGGGGATTGCAACAGACTTGCGTAAGTGGCTGTGTCAGGGCTGTGTGCGACACAGTCCAACATTTATTATTTTATTACGGCATGAAGATGCCAAGGGAGGATGTTAGCAGGTGGCATTCCTCCAGGGATGATCTTCATTCCTTCTACCGGTAGTAAAAAGAGAGCAGGTACGATTAGGCGACTGATCATCGTCCTAATGTATCAGGCGACAGCACATATCCCCAATGTTTTTGAAAAGGAAGTGTTGACAATGGTTTTCAGATTTCTATACTGAAAACAGAATAATGATATGAGATGATGGAATTATGGTTACAGATGAAGAAAAACTGATATTATATTATTTTAGATTTCTTTCTTATAATAGTAAGTGGATAATGTATTATTAAATAAGAATCTTATTCTTCCTTAAAGATTATAATTGGTTTCTGCTATTATATATGCATATATATATATATATATATATATATATATATACCTGTTCACATTCTAAATTCTAGGTTACAATATTATCTTGCTGAGCTATTATAGCTCACTCTTGCTACTTATGTATATAGCAACTAGGTCCCATGCCGATACTACGCACTACACCCCGCAAGATGGTAAGGGAAAGGCGACCTTTTGAACGAGTGCTGGCGACCATCCCCGAGGTAGTGACAAGCGGAAGGGGCTTAGTAGATTTATGTAAATTAAGTGTGTAAGTTTGTAATAAACTTTTGGTTGTTGAAATGCTTCCTGTAGAAGTATTATTCAACAATGTACTTAGTAGAATTCTGGGTTTGTAATAACTGTTAACTTTAAACTTTTAATATTGTGAATGTTGTTCTATGAGCATATGACTGGTGTGTGTGTGTATTAGTGTGGGGTCAATTGCTTAAGTATTAAATATAAAAAAAAACTCTCAAGAGATATTGATATTGAATGGAAATTGGACCGTGATGACCTGGATCCTTGACCCCGGATCTAGGGGCGTCACATATTTGATGGATGATAATACCATGTACGGAAGCCAATGCTACAAGCATTCGGATTGTTGTCATTCTAGCTACAGGAGAGTATGTATCAAAGTAATCAATGCCCTCCTTTTGCTTAAAACCCTTAGCTACCAGTCTAGCTTTGTACTTATCTATTGAGCCGTCAGGGTTCAACTTCCTTTTAAATATCCATCTGCACCCGATAGTATAACACCCAGGAGGGAGATCAACTAACTCCCATGTTCTGTTAGAAACAATAGAGTCAATTTCACTCTTTACAGCGCCCTTCCAGTGCCTAGACTCGGAAGAATCCATAGCTTGTCGGAAAGTTAAAGGTTCTTCCTCGACATTGTAAGTGATAAATCACTTCCATACTCCTTGACTACCTTTGCACGCTTACTTCTTCGTGGTTCCTCTATCTCCTTAGGAGTAGAGCTACTACTAGGTTCCGCCCCTGCATTTGTCATCTTTTCCACATGATCAGGAATAGAACTCGATGTGTGAGTAGGATCTTCATTAGAAGTATCTTAAGGCATACCAGTCTTCATAGGGTAAACATCCTCAAAGAATGTAGCATCACGAAATTCAACTATCGTGTTTGCTACTATACCATCTATGTCAGATTTTAACACTAAAAATCTCATAGCTGTAGTAGTCTCAAGATAGCCCAGAAAGATACAATCAACAGTCTTAGGACCTAGTTTCTTTCTCTTATGTTCAGGGACAAGTGCTTCATCCTTATGTCTAAGTAAATAGACATAACAATATCTACTACTATCATCTATAAAGGTAATGAAGTATCTAAACTGGTCCTTAGTCAACACACCGCCAAATTCACAAATATCAGTGTGTACTAAATCTAACAAACCAGAATCCCAAACAATATTATGGAAAGGTTTCCTTATTTGTTTAGCAGACACACATACTTGACATTTAGAATTATTTTCTATGGTATGTCTTGGAATAAACTCTAAGTTCATCATATTTTTAAGAGCACCAAAGTTTAAGTGACCAAGTCTAGCATGCCATAAATTTGAAGATTCAACACAGTTAATAGAAGGAGTAATATTATTAATCAACGCACCCAAAACGGGCTCATCATTTATTACAAATAAACCATTTGACAAGTAACCCTTGCTAAAAAATGTACTAGTATGAATAAAAACTACTTTATTACATTTGAAAGAGACTTCAAAACCATTAGCTACTAAACAGCTTCCACATATTATATTTCTACGCATGTCGGGAACATGATGCACTCTCGTCAGGGATAGAACACGACCCGAAGGAAACTTCAGGTCCACGTTTCCTACTCCATGTACTTGAGCGGCACTTGCGTTCCCCATCGTCACTGTTAAGCTATGACTCTGTTGATAAGATACAAATAAACTAATGTCAGCACGAATATGCACATTAGCTCCAGTATCTATCAACCATTCATTTAACAAATAAGTGGAAAACAGTACAGGGTTGTAGGTAACATACCGGTCCACGTTGGTTTCAGAAGCCGTAGCCTCACCAACAACCATGTTCACTATAGGCCCACTTGAGATTCCAAGCACAGCATTCGCTTGAGCTACCACCTCGGCTTTCTTCGCTTTCTTTGTAGGACAGTCCTTACTCCAGTGCCCAACCTGCCCACAAGACCAACACGGTTTGTTTGCCTTTGGTTTCTTGGCCTTGTCCTTGTCATTCCTAGGTTTATTACTATTACCCTTCTTAGTGACAGCTTTCCTTTTCTGTCCTACAGTTGCTACATTCAACTTCGAGCTTCCGTGCTCAATGGGCACCACATGTCCTTGTTTGGACTTGTGTTGTTCTTGCACCGAGATGTACAGCATAAGGTTGGTCCAGGTGATCTCTCCTTTCTGTCTTTTCAGGGAGAGAGAGAACTCTTCCCAAGACTTTGGGAGTTTTTCAATCACACTCATCACCTTAAACTTTTCGGGGATGTCCATTCCGGACTCCTTCAAAGCATGCACTATCATCTCGAACTCATGCACTTGCTCAATCATGGATTATTGTCCACCAGCTTGAAATCAAGGAACCTAGTCACAGAATACTTTTCCAGACCTTGTGAGTCAGTATTATGTGTCTGGTCCAGCTTCTCCCATAAGAGTTTTGCGGTGTAGCCATCAGAGGAGTACACATCAAACAAGGTGTTCGTCAGAGCAGCCAAAATAGCCGCCCTAGCCACGCCATCCTTCTCAGCCCACTTCGCAAAACCCTTAACTGATTCAGCCTTTGCTTGATCCACAACCGGCTTCTCATATTCCACAATAGGCCATAGACCCTTTACAGTCAACCACAACTTCATCCTTTTCTGCCAGCGAGAAAAGCCAACGCCCCCATTGAATTTCTCCGGCAACCCAGTCAATTCAACGGGTTGTGGAAAACTGTAAGTGGTCCAATCCACGACCCCAGCAAATGCACCAGAACTACCACTAACAGGACCACTAACAGGAATTTCAGTTTCGTTAACCATTTTTCTAAATACTATATAACAAATTATCTCTTCAAGAATGTTAGAAATATTAACTAATATAGCAACATAGAGGCAGTTATATAAAGTATTTAACAAGCAAGGCCAAGCAAACAATTTACGAAACAAAACACGAAGGTATAAAGCATGCATATCAGTAACTGTAAGAACGAAGGAAAGACGGAAATCATACTAGTAGCCATAACTATATCAGTATATCAAACAAGTAAGAAAACCAGCTGAGTCGTCAGGATTTGCTCGAAGTCCTGACTGCTCTTAAAGAGATAATTGCCCCCACTTATACTGTGTCGGGATGCTTGCAACACCTCTCCCAGGATAAAACAACTCCGAGTAATATGATCGCAGCAACCAGAATACTCAACTTCTACTAGCACCTCAGTCGCCGGAAAACCCACTAGTAGAGAAGCTACGACAGCAAGGGAATATAGAGTGTAGAGAGGATAAGAGAATGTAGGGCGTGGTATATCTAAAATCAGCAGCTTAGCTCTCTATTTATAGGAGAGGCCAAACGTAACTGATACCACCCTCATCAATATTGTAACCCTCATTCCATTTAATAAGAATGAAACGGTCGATTTAATATAATCAAAACGGCTGTAACAGCTGATTTTCAATTAAATAAACCGTAACAGTTACGTTATATTTTATCCACACATTTCATTTTTATTTAAATTAATCAGAATATATATATATATATATATATATATATATATATATATATATATATATAATCAAATTCTGACCAGGACCCAACATCAGGATCTGATCTATCAGGATTTTCATCCGTCAGGATCTGATGTCCATCAGTATTTGATCATCATCAGGATCTGGCCCATCAGTATTAGATGTCTGACCAGTTCCACAAGATTTATTCCAAGTACCGATCCCAATTAATATATATTTATTATAATTAAAATATTATTTAAACACATAAATAAAATCCCTCGCCTAGGTCGCCTCGCGTACGCGAGACGCCGAGACATTCGCCCAAATCGTCCTTCGACCGAGCCGACCCGAGTCGAGACGTGGCGTGGCGAGGCCGGCGGCGGCGGCGCGCGTGTGAAGCACACAGTAACACCATGCACCATCATACACCTTAGTAGTTGTACACTACCCATGTGTGTGATTCTATATATAAAGCCAACAAACTCTTTTAAATGTGGGACAAATACACATTCTCTTTTTCAAGCTCTTTCAAGTTATCCACTTCAACTCTATTTATCTATGGATTTCACTAAGAAAATTATTTAGACTCATATATGAAAATTTAAGTCCTCATAGCAAGGAAAAATTTCCAATCGTTAAAATCCGGAATTAACATCAAGAACATGAAATACTTATGCTCTCAAAACTCCATTTTTTTACACAAGTGGCATTAGTAGTAAGCTAGTGGGAATAAATATGTATAACCAGAAGCGGATGATAGTACTGGCATAGGGTGCAGGTGATGAAATCAAAGTGCTAAACATGCAAAGATCCATGGTTCACGGCTCTTAATTCTTGACCATATTTAGACAAGAACATGGCTTCTTCATTGATCATTGTATATAATACATGAAACCTCAATTATAATCACAATCATGAGATACGGATTAGTGATTAAACACATTCTCTGCATAAGTTAACACTCTGAACATGAATCAATAAAATAAAGAATATACTATCATCATATTTGCAGGTTCGCTTCCTATTTTTCCGATATCTTCGTCGTGTATGTTAGGTTAAATGTTTGATTCCTCTACATCCCTAATGTTTGTATGCTTAATTTGACAGTTTTACAATAGATAATCTATTAAAATTTGTTTAGCATAATATTTTCCAATTAATTAGCATGAAAAAATCCAAACAAATTAAAAGCATAAAAAACAAAGTGACCTAATCACCGACATCTGAGTACAAAAAGGGCAAGAATGTGTAAAGAAGAGTGGGCGTGTCTAGTTGATTTTATTTAACATGCGGTTCAACAACCAAAACTCGAAAATTTAAAATAATAGCTTGAACAGTTCATTCGAGTAATATTTTAATTCTGCAAACTAAACAGTCGTGGGTAACTGAGTTTACAGATTAATTAAATTATACCAAGTCAGGTAGAGTTATTTGATGTAAAATACTACTCTTTCCGTTCAAAAAAACTCTTCCCATTTTCCTTAGATATGTTTGTCAATCCACAATTTTAATCATTAATATCTTTAATTTCTTATTAATATTAAATATAAAAACTTCACTGTATTAAAGTACTCACAAATACGAATCCAAGATATATAAAACGAGAAAATTACTCGTATTATGAGAAGGAGGAAGTATTGATTTGTTGTATGGCCTACGTACCAACTTGTTAATAAACTATTAGTCAATCATTAATTTAATATAATATCCAGGTTAATTTATGTTAAGCATCCTTTTTGAGAAACGTTTTTTAATCGTTAGTTGTAGGTTTCTATATCTTTTTCTTTTGGTTCCCAAATGACTGTCCTTCTGTGTGATTGGCTGTAGAGAGTACAGAACTGAAATATATTTGTAGTTGTTCATATTGCTTTCCAAAAGTGGGAGGAAAATAACCTTTTCCCGTAAATATTTATCTTTTCGAATCTAGCTCATCCCCATAATTTATATAAATCAATATTCTTAACTTACTTTTCCTTTTTATAAAAATTATGTATAAAATTATCGATTAGAAATATAAATATTTAAATTGTGAGTATGTAAGGTTTTTAAATTAATTTGTTTCAATTTGATTGACCTGTTAATTATGGTCCTAGCTCTTGTAGTAATTATCATTTTTTTATAAACAAATTACCGGATCAACTTTCGCGTATCTTGATTAATCCAAAAAATTGCTAGCATAATTATATCCATTGAGCATGAGAGTCCATTTACTTCCGTATCTTCTAGTGAAGTCGAATCCATAATATTGGGATAATAAGTTCCTAAATTACGATACTAACAAACCGTGACAGGGCCGTGATAGATAGTAGTTATCATTTTGAAGCAAGTCTTTTGAAGCTAGAGTTCAGGCAGAAAAATAAAAAAAAAAAAACAGGAAGTTGGAGGGAGTTGTTGGGTTGGTGCAAAGCATAGGATTCTCCAATTGGCCCACTGTTTTAGTGATGGAAGTGTTGTTGTAATACAAGTTATGCCCATTCAAAAAAATATATTCATACAGCAGAAAAGAAATTAATTAAAAATAAACAGTGAATATATTGATTCAGACAAACTGTCAGAAGGTCTTTCAGCACTCTAAGACAAATTCTCTATTCTTATTCCCCACGTGGGATATAAGACAAAGGAAGGAAGTTGGGACAGCAAGAAAGAAAACTCCATTGCCAGAAGCTCATTAGTCAATACACACCCAATCCACTCTTTATCTTTACAAATTTGCAGATTGATATCCAGTCATAAATCGTAATTGGATATTAAGTAAGTTATAAAGCATAAGCAATAAAGGTTTTTTGAGAAAATTCTCGAAGAAAAATCGACTCAAGAACCGAGAGTCGTATAGATTTAGGAAAATGTTATTTTCAGAACCGTTTTTTTATTTCCAAAATTATTTATAGTATATTATATCACAATATGCAACACAGAGGCATATGTTACAAATATTGTTCTGAAAATAAAACAACAGTTCTAGAAATAACATTTCTTTAGATTTATTGTAATTAAAATCATAACATTTTAATGTATAAAAAAAGTTGCTGATTGTTGTGGAATAAAAACTAGGTTACTAGTATTGCGGCTAGGGTTTGTGTATTTAATGCAAAGGTGTGTGAGCTTCGTGCTTTAATGGCTGCTCTTGTGCTCGTGGCTGACTCTGCCTTCACAAGATGCCTACGTACTTTGATGAATATCAAAGATCAAGCCAAAAAACGTAGTTCTGAGAATGAGGGGTCAGGCCCTTTATATAGGCTGAGAAGCCTTAGAATTATGGTAGGATTCGGAGACTTGGTGGACAAGTCTTTGAGGAAGGTTCTAGATCTATTCCTTATAGGAATCAGTTTCCATATTGAATTGGATGCCTTGATGGCTAAGTCTGAAGGGGATATTATCCTTATCCAACTCTTATTTGCTGAGCTGTTTATTACCCTTAATATTAATTACGAAATTAATATTATAAATAGGGTTTGGGCCTATCTGGTGGGCCCCACGTTTGGACCATTCCGGGTCTAATTAATACCACATTAAATGTGTCTTTAAGGCTTACTTTTAGCCCATATCATTTGCCCCCCAACTTCAAGGAAAACTGATCAGGTTTTCCTTGAAGTTTTAACTGCCTTTCTTGAGACTTGGGTCAGGGTTTTGTACAATAGTGTTTCACAAATGTCGTCTTGATGCAAAGTGTGGAACGACCGACACGTTTACGACGATATGCCTTATTCGAGGCTAAGCAATTTATCTTCCATAACTTCAGTTACAGAATATTTTTCTCAAGGAATTATCTATGAAATTCCTCGTATTTCCATATTTATCCTATTATGGTACCCACAGGTATCAAAATTCCATTTCCGTGAAGATTTGCTGCCAAAGAATCAATTTTTATAGCAAATTTCGACCAGGATTGAGCCTTTTCGACCAGGAATTCGACCAGAATTTTGGTCGAAATAAGGCCTTCTTTAGTTTCCTGATCGAAGGGATTTTCGACCAGGATTCTTGGTCGTTTCGACCAGGATCTTGGTCGAAATAAGCGTCCAATTTTGTTTTGGTCGAAGGGATTTTCGACCAGGATTCCTGGTCGTTTCGACCAGGATCTTGGTCGAAATAAGGGCCTCAGAATGGCTTTGGTCGAAGGGTTTTTCGACCAGGATTCTTGGTCGTTTCGACCAGGATTCTGGTCGAAATAAGGGCGTTTCCAACGCTTTGGTCGAAGGGTTTTTCGACCAGGATTCTTGGTCGTTTCGACCAGGATTCTGGTCGAAATAAGGGCGTTTCCAACGCTTTGGTCGAAGGGTTTTCCGACCAGGATTCTTGGTCGTTTCGACCAGGATTCTGGTCGAAATAAGGGCCACTTTGGCTTTGGGCCTATTCTTATTGGGCCTCATAGGTTTGTTGCGTATTTTGTAAAAATACCTTTTTTCTTTTCAGAATGGGCTTGACCTCATGGCTGTTATTGGGCCTGTCCGGGCTATTCTTAATTCAAATCCAAATTTAGGATCTTTTGTCTATGATATTTTTCAAAATATCTATGATGTTTTTTTTTTCAAAATATCTGTGATATTTTTCCAAGATATTTTTCTAAGAATGTCCTAGAATTGGGCCTTAATTTGGGCCGGTTTCATGGGCTTTTACTAGGTCAACTTCAAAATTTTGACCTGTCACTGTAGGTTTTCTGACCGTTTGGAGGAATTTTAACCGGCTGAATAGTTGTATATAAGAGTGAGAGTGGAGAGTTCACTTTCTCATTCTCACTTCTACTCGAACACTTCACTAGAGATTCTCTCTATAGTTCTCTTTATTTTAAGGCGATTTCCGGCGAGAGTTTTTTGGCGAAGCTCCTCCCCCTCACGGTGGTTTCTGGGTTTTTCCTTGAAGATTTCTTCAAACCTTCATACTTTCTGGGTTTTCTTTGAAGATTTCTTCAAATCTTCATATTTTCTGGGTTTTCTTTGAAGATTTCTTCAAATCTTCATATTTTCTGGGTTTTAGCGGAGCTTCAAACTTTTTTTCCAGGAGCATCAATGGAGGACAAAGCTAAGTCCCGTCTTGCAAAAATGAATTCTGCCTCCTCCAAAGGTACGATCACCATTCGCTCTTCTTACACATCTCTAGTAGACATGCTAAATCAACGTGGAGACGATTACCCTTCTTTGTCTGAATTAGATGCGTATGACTGCTGTAGCTCATATCATGATGTTGAGGAAATCACTAGATATAACAAACTTTTTAAGATCAAGTCACCTTATAAACTTGTCCCAGCTGAGCCAGGTGACAGACCTTGTCATTGGAAACCCAATTCTTTGTGTGTTTATAGGGATAGTTTAGTAGCTGGCCTTCGCTTTCCGTTTCATGAATTTATTCCTAGACTTTTAGCTGATGTTCAAATTAGTCCGTGTCAACTCCCGCCAAATGCGTGGAGGATCATATTATGTTTCATGGTTTTGTGTCTCAGACAACAACTCCCTTTATCCGTTGCGCTTTTTCGCAAAATCTTTCAATTTTACAATAGTCCTGCCACGAACCCTGGCTGGGTATATGTTAAACTCCGCCCTAGAGTTCCCCCACTTTTTAATGGCAAGTCAATCCCTGATAATAATACGGGCTGGAAAAATGAGTTTGCATACTTAGAGTGGGACGGAGGTGATTGGGGCACTCTCTTTAGGCAGACATTTTCGAGAGTTTCAGACGGAAGCGCTAAGGGAATCGTCCTTAATACCGAGGAACAGGCCGCTTATAATACTCTGACCCAGGCAGATGGTAGTTCTATTACGTGCCTAAGCCTTTTAAATGAGGAATCTCTAAGGAGAGTAGGCCTTTCCAGAGTTAATTTTCTTACTAATCTTTGCCATTTACTTTTTTACTGAATTTATTCCAACTCGTTTTTGTTTATTCTTGCAGTTGCGAAGTTGATTGTGGAGGCTGCGCCCTCTCCTGATGAAAAGACTTCCAGGATGGCTCGAGCTAAGAGGACTGTTGACCCTCGAGGGAAAAATACAGAGCCTCCTTTTCTACGCCCTCACAAGGTCCAGAAAGGAGACCCGAGGTATGGTGACATAGCTGGATTGGAGGGGAGCTCCCAGGTTAACGTCCAGTCGACAGTTTTTAGGCCTCCCTGGGGCTTCAGAAAGCAGGATTCTGTGGTGGGCTCTACCAAGCATTCCATGGATTGGTCTTTGAACTCAATCACCACTCCTGACTATAAGGACATGGTCCTTAATGGAGGTATTGGAGAGTCAGAGGCGCTTGGTGCTCAGGCTATTGCTGTGGTGAGTCTCGAACTTTGTCTTTTCAATACCTTAACGGCTTAGATTCATTATTTGATTTCAATGCTAACCTTTCATGCAGGCTAACGTCCATTTCCAAAGCTTGGTTCATAAAGCCAAAGATTGGAAGGAGAAGGCCAAAGGTTTTGAGTCTGAGTCTCAGAAGAAGACTCTCCACATTAACCGGCTGGAAGATCAGCTAAAGAAGAAGGATGAAGAGATGGTTGGGATGCATGCGGAGCTAATTGCTCTGAAGGATGACAAGGAGAAGCAGATTGATGACTATCTGGATTCGGATGAATACAAGACTCTCATGGATCAGCATGATGAGATGCTCTTTCCTAGCCAGTTTACTGATGGGTGGACCAAAGCCCTTGAAGCAGTTCTGAGGCAGCATCCAGGGTTATTCTTGCCTTCTGCTTTTCCTAGCCCTCATCTTCCCAGTACCTTGATACATGAGCCTGGTTCCAGTGAAGAGCTATTCGGGGAGGATGATGCTTTGGTCAAGGAGCATGCTACCGCCACCACTTCAGCCTTGGATCCCGAGCTTCCTCTAGTTCAGTCTGGTGCTGCTAACTCTGCTGAGGATGGGTCTACTACTGACACTAGCTCTGAGGATGTTTCTCCTGCTAAGGAGGCCCCTAAGGCCCCTTAAGCTTTATTTATTTATCTTTTGTTTATCTGAACTCTTGGTTTCCACCATTTGACTTGATAGCCTTCGGGCCTTTTGTTTGTGTAACTTTTAACTTAACTATTTATGAAGTTAGTTTCTGTTCATTTTTCTTGTTTTTGCTCATAGTTCGTTAAACTTTAGAATTTTCGAGTACTTGGCCTCCTGGCTGGTACTAAACTCACAAGTTGGTTCAACATTCGTCTTTCGTTTGTTTTAACAAGGAAGAATAACTAATAGAGAAAACAGAATAAATTCCATTATGCTGTCAAAGGACATCAATAATATGGGTTCAACCCTTACATAGATACTCTATCTCCTACTGGGAGCAACATGCTCTATAATGGTTTCATTCGAACCTTATTCCTAATAAATAGATAAAAGTCCAAGCCTTTGTCAAAAGAACTTAAACATAATAAACTTTGAGGTTCACAGCATGCCAAGTTCGGGGCACCTCAACCCCATCCAAGGTTTCTAACTTGTAGGATCCTCGTCCTAACACCTTTCTGACTAGATACGGTCCTTCCCAGTTTGGTGCTAAATTTCCTTTCTGGCCAACTCCTGAGGCTTCAATCTTCCTCAGAACCATGTCGCCTTGTCGAAAGAATCTTTCCTTAACTCTCTGGTTGTAATGAAAAAAGGCTCTCTTCTGATATTAAGCATTCCTAGCATTAGCTTCATCTCTAACCTCGTCAATTAAGTCAAGGGCAAGCCTCATCCCTGCTTCATTAGTTTCTGGCTCATATGCCTCGACTCGAGGTGATGCTTGCATGATCTCCAAAGGCACAACTGCCTCAGCTCCATAAGCCAGCAAAAATGGGGTTGCTCCAGTTGTTACCTTACAAGTGGTACGATATGCCCAAAGTATGGGTAGCAATTCATCTACCCAAGTGTTCCTAGAGCGTTCGACCCTCTTCTTCAGTCCATCAAGGATAATTCGATTAGCTACCTCAGCTTGCCCATTGGCTTGTGGATGTGCCACTGAGGTAAAACGGAGCTCAATCGCATTCTCTTCACAATACTTCTTAAACTCTTCATTATTGAACTGTGTCCCATTGTCTGTTACAAGGATTCGTGGGATTCCGTATCTGCAAATTATGTTCTCCCAAAAGAACTGGGAAACTTGCTTGGTGGTTATCTTGGCCAGAGGTTTAGCCTCAATCCACTTAGTGAAGTAATCAATGGCCACTATCAGGAATTTCCTTTGTGCTGAAGCCATGGGAAAAGGTCCAAGTATATCCATCCCCCACATCGCAAATGGAATGGGAGAGTTAATCGAAGTTAACATCTCAGGCGGTTGCCTCACAATTGGGGCATGCTTCTGGCATCTCTCACATCTCTTGACATAGTTTTGTGCATCAGCCAACATCTCCGGCCAATAGAACCCTAAACGAATTATCTTGTGAGCTAGGGCTCTGCCCCCCAAGTGTTGCCCACAGATCCCTTCATGAACTTCCTCCAATGTTTCCCTTGCCTCTTGAGGCCTTAGACACTTCAAGTATGGGATGACAAACGACCTTTTGTACAGAATGCCCTCAATCAAAGTATATCTCAACGCTCTTACTGAAAGTTTTCGTGCCTCCAAGGCATTGTCTGGGAGCCACCCGGTCTCAAGGTGTGCCTTGATGAGACTTTGCATAATTTTCGATCTCAGAAGAAGCAAACTTAGACAGGGCATCGGCCTTAATGTTTTCTTCTCTCGGGATGTGTTCAACATAGCACTCCTCAAACTGAGACATAACAGCCTTTACCACTCTCAGGTATTTCGCCATAGTCTCATCCTTAGCCTCGAATTCACCATTTACTTGGGATACCACAAGCCGTGAATCTCCACAAACTTTGAGATTTTTGACCCTCATGAATCTAGGTAAACCCAAACCAGCTATTAATGCCTCATACTCCGCCTCATTGTTGGTAGTAGGAAAATCCAATTTTAAAGCGTACTCAACTGTGAACCCGTCGGGGCTTTGCAAAACCAAACCTGCACCACTAGATTTTGTTTTTGATGCCCCATCAAAATAGAGCACCCAATATTCCTTCAGATCAGGTGTAAGTTCCTCTTCTTTTTTCTCTTGCCCAGGGGTAGTCATTATATCTTGCCCCCCGACTTCTTGGTTGTTAATAGTGCATTTAACCACGAAGTCAGCCAATGCCTGAGCCTTGTTGGCTGTCCGAGGCTTGTATGTGATATCGAATTCTCCTAACTCAATCGCCCATTTGATTAGCCTTCCACTGGCCTTAGGGCTATGCAATATGTTCCTCAACTGCTGGTTCGTCAGAACTTGAATCTTATGTGCCTGGAAGTAAGGCCGCAATTTCCTTGAGGCAGTTACTAATGCCAAAGCAAACATTTCTATGGGTGAGTAATTCAACTCAGCCCCATGTTAGCACAAAATCACGTAAGCGCACGTGTTCACAAGTAATATAGAATGAAGTAGAGTTCGTTCCCACAGAGATTGTATAATTTAGTTCTTGTACCTAAGCATCAATGTATGATTATCGTTCAATGCTAAGACAATGGACAAATTGGTTTTGATTATCTAAAATTAACTAATAAGAATTAATTAACAACTAAATTAATTAACTAAGTGATTTCAAATTACTTATGAGATGGAAAACATGGGATCCTAACTTCAATACAAACTTCCTTTAGAGATCATGCCCTTTTATCAACACATGTGGTGGTTACGATAACTAATCGGACAACACGAAATAAGTATACGCTACCTTTCAGTATACGCACACCAATCTACACAATATCCACAAAAGATAGAAATCATGCAGGCACCAATTATGCTTAGACCCTATATGTCTATAGAATTTGAAAACATAATGGTTAAAGATCAAGTATCCATAAGATTACATAAGGTAGTATGAGACGGTTAGAAACACACCACAAACATGAATAACATTCATGGACTTATGCTAGCATGGCAAGTTCTAAATCTAAAGATCCACTGTCGCTTCACTAAAGATTAACAAGATAGATGTTAGCTACGCATCTATATGAATTAAATACAACCATGCAAGGATATCGCAAATTCACCACACATATATCAAGTTAAGCAATCAACATCTAAATTCCATAAGTAAATCCGCTAGGACCCCATGACGGCGATTAGTTCATAATCGAACCGTTCGTCATCATGGGGTTTGATGAAAACATGATAAAGATGAAGAGAATAATAATGAATAAACCAATGTTAACAAAGTTATGGAACAAAGTCGAATAATGATCAAGAATCCAAAAGATACGCCTAGTAAGAATACAAGAAAACTATGTCTAGATCTTCTTGTTGTCACGATCCTCGCCTTGGCTTCTCAATCTCGTGCTAGAAAGTGTGTATGTAATGTGAAGTAATCTGATCTCTGGTGTTGGTGTATGTAAATCTGACCCCTAAGCATGTGTATTTATAGCTCAATATTGCCTCTTCTCCAAACAATTGCCATTCTTGAGTAGGAATTGAATTTGACAATTTCCATCTTTAAATATGATATAGATTGCAACTTCCCTTGTCAAATAAAGCTTCTGGACTATTCCCACCGTCCAAGAATATTTCCATGTCGAATAGGAGAAGAAAACGGCAACATTCCTCTTTGAAATCAGATTTGGAACAGTTTCTGGCGGTTCAGTATTCTCCTAGCGCGGTCGCGCTGTCACAAAAATCTGCCAATTCCCTTAGCGCGGTCGCGCTCCCTAACAGCTATAACATAGCGCGGTCGCGCTATACAAATTCTGTTTCTGCAGAATTTCTGTTAGAGCCTTCTTCTTCGCACGTCGTTTTTTCCTCATAACCACATCTGTTCCAAAAACCACAAAACACCATACTCACTGCGAAAAACCTAATTCCTGCACAAACTCCACAAAACACATTAAACCACACAAATACTCGAGGATTCAGCGATCAATTCAAGCCAAAATAGAACGATCCAAATGGATAAAAATCCACTTATCACACCCCCAAACTTGAACCGATGGTTGTCCTCAAGCATAAACAGATACAAATATATACAACTAATTAGTACCACTTCCGTAGGTGATCACGGATGCATTTAGCATATGCAACAAGCCCTTTAAACCCCTAGGCAGCCCCAGTGGACGAGTAAGGTCTCGTGAGGGCCTATAGTGAATGTACCCACAAAATCCAACTGACACAAACGACACAAACAATGCAATGCATGAATGCAACTAAATATGAATGCAAAGGATCCCCTCAAACTAACCAACACCACTTAGCAAGCAAATATCTCAATGAATGCAATCAATCCAAACAGAGCTTGACTAAATTCCGGTATACTAACAATACATGATCAGAACGTGCGTGTGTGCAATACTCGACAGATATACTCCCAAACCGGATCAAAATCATACATATTCTTTTCCAAGACTATCACAGGGTTATAAATAGAATGAACGTTAAACTCAAGATCACTTCAGATACACCTCCATACTCCTCTAAAGTAGACAGAAATTCATGCTTTATTATGACTCAAACACAATACGTACACAACACACATGCTTATTTGATCGTGCAATGGATGAGACCCCTAAAGGCTTATACAATAATACCCATGTAGCGAGCGTTGGGTTAGTGGATCCCAGACTATAAAACGCCTTAGGTCACTAGGCACAAAGTCCCCAAGAACTTAATTGCTCGAGTATTAAAGAGCTCACCCTGATCAATTCTGCATACTCACACTCTCACAACATTTTTTTTTCTTTTTTCTTTTTTTCTTTTTTTTTTCTGCTTTTCTTTTTTTTTTCTTCTTTTTTTTCCTCTTTTTCTTTTTTTTTTTTCACATGGAATCTGGAATGAGAATTCTCAATTCCAACCCTAGACTACTCATAAACATGAGCCGGCTACTAGCCATTTGACGCCTAGCCAACAAATACAAACACAAACACATTAGCATGAAATTTCTGTTTTCCCCCAAACTTGTATTTTGGTGTTCCTTAATCATCAAGAGAATAAAGCAAATTCTATCGATAAACAAATGATTAAATCCTAAACCCAAACAAGCATGACGCAACCTAGTCCAAGAGCAAACGACGAGACTGTGTAAAAATTTTATTCATGAAACATGCATGTCAATTTCAACAAAATTTAAAATCAGCCCTCTGTTCATCCTTTTCACACCCACATCAATATCTACCTACCTTATGGCATCAGCTTATTCTAAGGGATCATGAAAAATGCATGTAATGCAACTATATGAACTCACATACAAAACTCGACACACATGCAAACAAAATGCTCTATATGACAGATATCATGCATGAAACTAAACTAAATATACAAATATGATGCAATATGAATTCCTACATGCCACAAATATATCACAACAACTACTAATTCCCAAATCCACCCCCAAA
This sequence comes from Saposhnikovia divaricata, assembly GCA_036435485.1. Lineage (NCBI taxonomy): Eukaryota > Viridiplantae > Streptophyta > Magnoliopsida > Apiales > Apiaceae > Saposhnikovia > Saposhnikovia divaricata. The sequence goes on from CM071595.1 coordinate 158,334,725, forward strand.
CTTGAAATTTCCAATGCCCTCATTGGAAGTAAATAAGGGAAAAGTAGAAACATACCTACTGACCACCTGGACCACCCTCCTGAGGAGGAGAATCCGGCGGATGATAGACTCCATGTGCCCCAAAAACAGGCCAATCCACTTGCACTCCACTGGCAGCAAAAGCAGTGCCCAACGCCTGAGTCAACTCCTGTGCAAAACGGCTCTGAGAGTCATACATAGCATCCATGCGGCGCATCAACCGTCTATACTGAGAGGCAACAGGAACATCCTCGGGAACCTGTGGTGGCGGAACAGCACCAGCAACCTGATAACCCAAACCCCTAGGATGTGGAACGCCGCCCGGCCACTCCACCATCCTCGCAATAGTCCCAGAATCAATAACACCACTTGGAAACTGTATCGGCTCATCCTCAGCCCATCTCACTCCCACCGCCATACACAAACTAGTAACCACAGAACCATATGGAATCCCCCCTGTAGTACTAGCTCTCAAAAACCTCAAGATATTTTGGTTAATCATATAACCAATGTCAATATAAAAACCATTCAGAACTGCCCACAGCAAAATACCTCTCTCCACATTAACCTCGTGCTGATGTGTGGTAGGCAACAAGTTAGCACAGATAAACAAATTCCATGCTCGAGCATATCTGTTCAACGCAGAAGTAGGGAAATGCAAGTGCTCATTACTCCCTGGCTTCATCTTCCACACAGTACCAGGCACACACAACCTAGTCACAATAGCATCCAAGTCAACCTCTGTCCTGGACTTAAAAGTCCAATCCTCAGCACCTGCAGGTCTGGCAGGCAAAGCAAGCAAACGGCTGATGGCAGGCGGTGTGTAGTCCACTGTCAAACCCCTAACCACTGAATAACCATTCCGTTCAGCCTTTGCATTCGCATAGAACTTGCGAACAATAGACAACGGAATATCCATAGCCAACTGACAAATAGGCTCCCAACCTCGCGACTGAATCATCGCCACCAGATCTCCATCAGACGGACCAGCTAAAAACATCCTATCCTTGATTACCGTCTTTGACATCAACCTGTTATACTCCGTCCGGGCCTCCACAGAAACAAACTTTTCCCCGGGTCCCTCCGAACTAGAATCGGAATCAGATGAATGATGTCCACTAGAACCACCAGCAAAACGAGTCCTTTTCGGGGCCATTACACAATCTCCAACAAGCAGAAAATATGAACAAATAACAACCCACAGCAACCTAACAACAATTATCCCAAAATACGCAACTACAAATCCGAATAATCAAGAATAATCAAGAAATTACCCAAAACGAATCTGTAGGAGAAGTAGCACTGCGTAATAAGCCTCCAATCGATGAATGAACACGAATTCCAAAGCTCCAAAATCGTGGGTTAGGGTTTAAGGGTGTATGTATGTGTATATATATGAGAGATGTATAAAAAGAAATTAGGGTGAGATATATGGTCTGATTAAGCACGAATTTGGGGATTTATAGAATGATTAGAAGTGTATTTGGGCTGGGTTTAGGGTTTCAAATCGGAATTTGGGCTGAAAAATTGCTCCGGAATTTACTTCTGCACTTCCAGAATTCGACCTAGCGCGGTCGCGCTCTATTTGTACTACCAGACAGCGCGGTCGCGCTATCCCAATATATATATATATATATATATATTTTTTATTTTTTTTTTATTTTTTTATTTTTTTTTTATTTTTTTGAATATACAAAGAATATACAACAATAATAATAACCAATGGGTTGCCTCCCACGAAGCGCTCGTTTAACGTCATTAGCTTGACTTGCTGCTCGGTCGTTACGTTTCTGCCAAATCCACGGAATCTGTTTCACGAACCACTGGATCGCCTGTAAAATAATGTTTCAACCGCTGACCATTTACCTTGAACGCCAAATCAGGTGACTTTTCAAAAATCTCAACGGCTCCATGCGGAAATACGGTTTTAACAGTGAACGGCCCTGACCACCTTGACTTAAGCTTCCCAGGAAAAAGCTTGAGGCGCGAATTAAACAACAAAACCAACTGACCAGGCACAAAGACCTTAGGGATCAACTTCTTATCATGCCACCTCTTCACCTTCTCCTTATAAATCTTGTGGTTCTCATACGCCTGAGATCGAAATTCCTCTAACTCATTCAACTGCAATAACCGTTTCTCACCAGCTGCTCTAATATCAAGATTCAACTTCTTAATCGCCCAAAAAGCTTTATGTTCCAACTCCACTGGTAGATGACATGCTTTTCCAAAAACTAACTGATACGGAGACATTCCCAAAGGTGTTTTGTAAGCTGTTCTATAGGCCCAAACAGCTTCATCTAACTTCAAGGACCAATCCTTCCTCGACGGATTCACCACTTTTTCTAGAATTCTCTTGATTTCACGATTAGAAACCTCCGCTTGACCGTTTGTCTGGGGATGATATGCTGTAGCAACACGATGTGTCACCCTATACTTCGCCAACAATGCAGTGAATTGACGATTACAAAAGTGAGTCCCCTCATCACTAATAATAGCTCGCGGAGTTCCAAAACGCGTAAAGACCTGTTTATGAAGAAAGTTCAGCACCACCTTAGCATCATTGGTTGGTAAGGCCTTCACCTCAACCCACTTAGAGACGTAGTCCACCGCTAGCAAGATGTACTGATTATTACAAGACGAAACAAAGGGTCCCATGAAATCAATACCCCATACATCAAAGATCTCTACCTCAAGGAGCATATTAAGAGGCATCTCATTCCTCCTAGAAATATTACCAACTTTCTGACAGCGATCACATCTCAAAACAAACTGATGAGCATCCTTAAAAACTGTAGGCCAAAAGAAACCTGCCTGAAGAACACGAGCTGCTGTCTTCTCTCCACCATAATGACCTCCATAAACAGTGGAATGGCAATCTCGCAATACACTTTCAGTCTCGCTATAAGGAATGCAACGTCGAATAATCTGATCAGCACCCTGTTTGAACAAATACGGCTCGTCCCATCGGTACCACTTCACATCATGTAAGAACTTCTTCCTTTGAGCATAAGTTAAATCAGGAGGGATGATGTCACTAACAAGATAGTTCACAAAATCTGCAAACCATGGCTCTTCCACTTGTACCCCTAAAAGCTGCTCATCCGGAAAAGATTCATTAATCAAAGATTTAGCCTGTGAATTTTTACCATGGTCTTCCAACCTCGAAAGATGATCTGCCACCTGGTTTTCAGTTCCTTTTCTGTCTTTAATCTCACATCAAATTCCTGAAGCAATAAGACCCATCGAATCAACCTAGGCTTCGAATCCTTCTTTGTCATCAAATATCTGATAGCCGCATGATCTGTGTAGACAATGACTTTCGTGCCAAGTAAATAGGCTCGAAACTTCTCAAATGCATAAACAACAACCAAAAGCTCTTTTTCCGTGGTGGTGTAGTTCAACTGTGCGTCATTAAGGGTTTTACTAGCATAGTAAACCACATGAAATATTTTCTCCTTTCTCTGACCAAGAACAGCACCAACGGCATAGTCACTAGCATCACACATTAGCTCGAATGGCTCACTCCAATCTGGTGCAGTAATAACAGGTGTGGTAGTCAACTTCTTCTTCAAAAGCTCGAAAGCATCAAGACAAGCTTCATCAAAATTGAAAGGAACATCTTTCTCCAAAAGATTGCACAAGGGTTTAGAGATCTTCGAAAAATCCTTTATGAACCGACGATAGAACCCCGCATGACCAAGAAAGCTACGAATGCCTCTAACAGAGATAGGAGGGGGAAGCTTCTCGATAGTGTCAATTTTTGCTTTGTCCACCTCGAGTCCCTTGCTAGAAACCTTGTGCCCAAGAATGATCCCTTCTTGCACCATAAAGTGACATTTTTCCCAATTCAGCAACAGATTAGTCTTCACACATCTCTTCAAAACCAGACCAAGATTATGTAAGCACTCGTCATATGAAGAACCAAACACTGAGAAATAATCCATGAAAACTTCCACATTGATACCAATCATGTCTGAAAAGATAGCCATCATACACCTCTGAAAAGTGGCTGGAGCGCCACACAGTCCGAACGGAACTCGTCTGAATGCAAAGGTGCCAAAGGGACATGTGAAAGTAGTCTTCTCTTAATCCTCAGGTGCAATTCAAATCTGATTATATCCAGAATATCCATCAAGAAGACAATAGTACTCGTGGCCTGCCAACCTGTCTAACATCTGATCCACAAACGGAAGAGGAAAGTGGTCTTTTCTCGTGGCTTTGTTCAACTTGCGATAGTCCATGAAAACTCTCCACCCTGTAACGGTACGTGTAGGGATGAGCTCGTTCTTCTCATTAGCAACAACTGTCATACCCCCCTTCTTCGGCACACACTGTACCGGACTCACCCAAGAACTGTCTGAAATAGGGTAGATAATACCAGCATCAAGCCACTTCAAGATTTCCTTCTTCACCACTTCCTTCATAATAGGATTGAGACGACGCTGTTGCTCCACAGTAGGCTTGCAATTTTCCTCTAGCAAAATTTTATGCATGCAATATGAAGGACTGATTCCTTTGATGTCTGCTATAGTCCATCCAATAGCTGTCTTGAACTGTCTCAATATCCTCAAGAGCTTCTCCTCTTCACTATCTGTCAAATTAGCGGCAATGATAACAGGCAAAGTAGATGCTTCTCCCAAAAAGGCATACCTCAAATGCTCTGGTAGCTGTTTAAGCTCAAGTGTAGGAGCTTCCTCAATAGATGGTTTGAGACGACTTTGTGACTTTTTCAGCTCCTCCAGCCCAAGTGACTCAACTGGCACTTCAAAACTCTTACTCCACGGAATTGCCCTTAACTGCTGAATTTGCTCTTCTCTTTCTTCATCTTCAACTACAGAATCTCCTAGCAAAGCTCTCTCTAATGGATCAGCCAACAGTAACTGATCAAAGTTCAACTTCACTGACGACTCCACCAAGTCCACCTGACAACATTCCTCATCATCTGAAGGTAGCTTCATTGCATTGAAAACATTGAAGGTAACATCCTGATCTTGCACCCGCATCGTAAGCTCCCCCTTCTGAACATCAATCAAGGTACGGCCCGTAGCTAGAAAAGGCCGTCCTAAGATGATAGGAATCTTCTTATCTTCTTCAAAATCAAGAATCACAAAATCTGCTGGAAAGATGAGTTTATCAACCTTGACCAAAACATCCTCAACGATACCCCTCGGGTATGTAATAGAACGATCAGCTAGCTGTAGAGAGATGTTGGTAGGTTTGGTATCTAGAAGACCAAGCTGCATGAAAACTGACAATGGCATGAGATTGATACTAGCACCCAAGTCACACAAACACTTGCTGAAAGACAAATTCCCAATGGTGCACGGAATAGTGAAACTGCCTGGATCCTTTAGCTTTGGTGGTAACTTCTGCTGTAAAACGGCACTGCACTCTTCTGTTAATGCTACTGTATCCAATTCTTCAAGTTTCAACTTCTTTGAGAGAATACCCTTCATAAACCTTGCATAGCTCGGCATCTGCTCCAATGCTTCAGCAAAAGGGATATTGATTTGAAGCTTTTTGAATACCTCCAGAAACTTGCCAAACTGTCTGTCATTCTTCTGCTTCTTCAATCTGCCAGGATATGGAGGAGGAGGAAAGATTTTTATGTTCTCTGTAGTCTGCTTTGGAGAAACTTCCTTAGCAGAATTTTTAGGATTCTCCACCTCGCTAACCAACTGCTCAGCTACTCTATCAGTCTGGACTTGCTCCTTATCTGCAGTAGGTGCCACATGTTGCTCTTGAACTTCTTCTTCTTCTTCAATGGCTGAATTCTGATTACCAGTCACCTTACCCGACCTTAAAGTAACTGATTTGACATGCTTTTTGGTTTCCCTCTTTCCTGGGTTGGCTTCAGTGTCACTCGAAAGAACTCCAGATGGTCTGTTCAACAGAGCACTAGCAAGCTGCCCGATCTGACTTTCCATGATCTTCATAGATGCCCCTTGACTTTTTACTATAATCCTCAACTCCTCAAGCTCAGCTTTTTCATTAGAAGATTGACCAGCATTCCCCTGAGATTGTTGCTGGAAACCTGGAGGCTGAAACTGTTGTCTGGGCTGGTACTGCTGCTGAAATCCTTGATTGAACTGCCTAGCTCCGAATTGCTGTTGCTGCTGATTACCACCTTGATTGTTACTCCAGCTGAAATTTGGATGGTTGCGGTTATTCGGGTGATAGGTGGCTGGAACTGGCTGTTGTGGCCTCTGGAAGTTACTCACAAATTGTGCTGATTCAGAAGATATGGCACATTGAGTTGTATCATGTGCGCCCGCACACAACTCACAAACACTAGCTACCTGCTGAACTCCCATGTTAGCCAAAGAATCGACCTTCATTGACAAGGCCTTCAACTGAGCTGCAATGGCTGTAGCTGTATCAATTTCAAGAACACCTGCTACCTTGCCTTGAGATAACCTCCCTGTAGGATTCTGATATTCATTAGCAGCCATCATCTCGATCAATTCATAAGCTTCTTCATAACTCTTGGCCCACAAAGCTCCAACTGATGCTGCATCTAGCATGGGTCTCGACTGTGCACCCAAACCATTATAAAAACAATTGATTATCATCCAATCAGGCATCCCATGATGTGGACACTTTCTTAGCATCTCCTTATATCTCTCCCAAGCTTCGCATAGAGATTCTCCAGACTGCTGTGAAAACTGAGTGATAGCATTCCTGATAGCTGCTGTCTTCGCCATTGGAAAGAATTTGGTGAGAAATTTATGTGCAAGATCTTCCCATGTAGTGATAGAACCTGCTGGTAAAGAGTGTAACCAACTCTTTGCCTTGTCCCTCAGAGAGAATGGAAATAGCCTTAACTTAACAGCATCCTCAGACACCCCGTTGGTTCTGAAGGTATCACAGATCTCTATGAAATCTCGAATATGCATGTTGGGATCTTCGGTAGGAGCACCCCCAAACTGAATTGAGTTCTGGACCATCTGTATAGTGCTAGGCTTGATCTCGAAGGTATTAGCTGCGATTGCTGGTCTGACAATACTCGATGCAATGTCATTGATCTTTGGCTGCGAGAAATCCTTAAGAGCCTTAGTTGCTGCTGCTGGTTCTCCCATATCTTCTACAACTTGAATCACTGGAGCTTCTGTTTCTGTTTCTTCTTTATTTTCCAGCTTCTCCTTATTCGCTTGAGAACGCGTTCGCATACACGCTCAAGTACCTGAAAACACAAAACAACACAAAAACTATTAGTAACCGATCCGAGTCAATGAACTTTAACGACCACTGATGTCAAGCACATAAACTATAACAAATCCCCGGCAGCGGCGCCAAAAACTTGTTAGCACAAAATCACGCAAGCGCACGTGTTCACAAGTAATATAGAATGAAGTAGAGTTCGTTCCCACAGAGATTGTATAATTTAGTTCTTGTACCTAAGCATCAATGTATGATTATCGTTCAATGCTAAGACAATGGACAAATTGGTTTTGATTATCTAAAATTAACTAATAAGAATTAATTAACAACTAAATTAATTAACTAAGTGATTTCAAATTACTTATGAGATGGAAAACATGGGATCCTAACTTCAATACAAACTTCCTTTAGAGATCATGCCCTTTTATCAACACATGTGGTGGTTACGATAACTAATCGGACAACACGAAATAAGTATACGCTACCTTTCAGTACACGCACACCAATCTACACAATATCCACAAAAGATAGAAATCATGCAGGCACCAATTATGCTTAGACCCTATATGTCTATAGAATTTGAAAACATAATGGTTGAAGATCAAGTATCCATAAGATTACATAAGGTAGTATGAGACGGTTAGAAACACACCACAAACATGAATAACATTCATGGACTTATGCTAGCATGGCAAGTTCTAAATCTAAAGATCCACTGTCGCTTCACTAAAGATTAACAAGATAGATGTTAGCTACGCATCTATATGAATTAAATACAACCATGCAAGGATATCGCAAATTCACTACACATATATCAAGTTAAGCAATCAACATCTAAATTCCATAAGTAAATCCGCTAGGACCCCATGACGGCGATTAGTTCATAATCGAACCGTTCGTCATCATGGGGTTTGATGAAAACATGATAAAGATGAAGAGAATAATAATGAATAAACCAATGTTAACAAAGTTATGGAACAAAGTCGAATAATGATCAAGCATCCAAAAGATACGCCTAGTAAGAATACAAGAAAACTATGTCTAGATCTTCTTGTTGTCACGATCCTCGCCTTGGCTTCTCAATCTCGTGCTAGAAAGTGTGTATGTAATGTGAAGTAATCTGATCTCTGGTGTTGGTGTATGTAAATCTGACCCCCAAGCATGTGTATTTATAGCTCAATATTGCCTCTTCTCCAAACAATTACCATTCTTGAGTAGGAATTGAATTTGACAATTTCCATCTTTAAATATGATATAGATTGCAATTTCCCTTGTCAAATAAAGCTTCTGGACTATTCCCACCGTCCAAGAATATTTCCATGTCGAATAGGAGAAGAAAACGGCAACATTCCTCTTTGAAATCAGATTTGGAACAGTTTCTGGCGGTTCAGTATTCTCCTAGCGCGGTCGCGCTGTCCTGTAGTGCAAATCTGGCGCGGTCGCGCTGTCACGAAAATCTGCCAATTCCCTTAGCGCGGTCGCGCTCCCTAACAGCTATAACATAGCGCGGTCGCGCTATACAAATTCTGTTTCTGCAGAATTTCTGTTAGAGCCTTCTTCTTCGCACGCCGTTTTTTCCTCATAACCACATCTGTTCCAAAAACCACAAAACACCATACTCACTGCGAAAAACCTAATTCCTGCACAAACTCCACAAAACACATTAAACCACACAAATACTCGAGGATTCAGCGATCAATTCAAGCCAAAATAGAACGATCCAAATGGATAAAAATCCACTTATCACCCCATGCAACACTTTGCTCACATAGTAGATAGGTTTCTGGACTTTCTCCTCTTCCCGAATAAGGACAGCACTCAGGGCTTGTTCAGATACCGCCAGGTATAGACAAAGAGTCTCCCCAGGACTTGGTTTGGTCAACAACGGGGCTTCAACCATGTACTTCTTCAGTTGTTCAAAGGCCTCTTGGCTCTCAGGTGTCCACTCAAAATTTTTCACCTTCTTCAATGCTTGAAAGAAAGGCAAGCATTTGTCACCAGACTTGGAGATGAATCTTCCTAAAGCTGCTACCCGGCCTGTCAACTTCTGCACATCTTTTATAGAGCGTGGGGGTTCCATGTCTAAGATCGCCTTGATCTTGTCGGGGTTGGCCTCTATGCCTCTCTTAGAAACCATCAGCCCCAAAAATTTGCCTGATCCAACGCCAAAGGCACACTTGGCTGGATTCAACATCATTTTGTGGTGCCTCAGCACTTCAAATGCCTTTCTGAGGTGTTTAATGTGGTCCGCTTTGACCAAGCTTTTAACCAACATATCATCGACATAGACCTCCATGGTTTTTCCAATCAGATGGGCGAATATCTTATTCACCAATCGTTGGTAAGTAGCTCCCGCATTTTTTAGACCAAACGCCATAACAAGATAGCAGAAAACACCAAAGTCAGTTATGAAAGATACCTTTGGGATGTCATCCTTGTGCATCTTAATCTGATTATAACCGCTGAATCCATCCATGAAGCTCAACATCTCATGTCCAGCTGTAGCATCTATCAACATATCTATTCTTGGCAGGGGGAAACAATCCTTTGGACATGCATCATTCAGGTCAGTGAAGTCTATACACATCCTCCACTTCCCATTCGCTTTCTTGACCATCACAGGGTTTGCTAACCATTCGGGAAACTGAATTTCTTCAATAAAACCAGCCTCCAAGAGCTTATCCACTTCTTGCTTAATGGCCTCTTGCCTTTCTGGAGCAAAATTCCTCTTCTTCTGCTGTATTATCTTCCGATTAGGGTCGACATTCAATCTATGAGTTATGAGCTGGGGATCAATCCCTGGCATATCAGCTGCTGTCCAAGCGAAAACGTCACTATTCTTTTGTAAGAACTATATCAACCTGCCCTTCAGGGGTTCTTTCAAAGAGGTTCCTATATAAGTCACCTTCTCAGGGTCGCCTAGCTCCAGAAGGATAGGTATTAAGTCCTCTGCTGGCTTTCCTCGGTGTTCATCATCACCACGTACATCCATGTCTTCAATCGGGAGTACCTGCCCCCGGTTCCATCAGCTCTCAAAGCAGCCACATGGCAACTCCTGGCCATTTTCTGATCTCCTTTTTGTTCCCCAACACCATTCCTGGTTGGAAATTTGACCTTCATGTGATAGGTAGAGGCAACAGCCTTGAATGCATGAAGTCCGGTCCTCCCTAAGATTGCATTGTACGTCGAGGCAGCCTTAATTACTAGAAAGTTCAACATCTGGGTGGCTTCCTTAGGTTCTTACCCTATTGTCATGGGCAGCTGAATGGTCCCTTCAACCTTGGACTCAACTCCATTAAATCCGTAGATAGGCATGTTAGTCGGGGTTAGTTGAGAGTCAGTATACCCCATCTTCACAAAAGCGTCATGAAACAAGATATCGACAGAAGCTCCATTGTCTATCAGGACCCGCTTCACTTCTTGGTTTCCAATTACAGGAGTTATGACCAACGGGTCGTCATGGGGGAATTTCACCCCTTCAAGGTCTGAATCATCAAAACCAATCACTGTCTCAGTCTTAGCACGCTTCGGGGCTTCTCCTATGATGTGCATCACTTCTCTGGCATAGGCCTTTCGAGAGTTTCGGGTAGTGCCGGACGCTGTTGGTCCTCCCCAAATTATATTGATTACTGGCCCTCGAGGCTGTGGGTTACGATCACGATCGTTATCCCTCCTATCATTGTCTCTTCTATCATAATCCATTTTCTGGGCTCCACGATCTTCACCCTTGGTGAACTTGTTTAACTTTCCCTTCCAGATTAAAAATTCAATTTCATCCTTTAACTGTCTGCAGTCATCTGTGTCATGTCCCACATCCCTATGGAATCTACAATACAGATCTTTGTTTCTCTTTTCGGGGTCACCCCTGAGTGGTTTAGGCTAGCGAAAGTCCTTATCCTTCTCAATATCCAACAAAATTTGACTCCTAGGAGCGTTCAGCCTTGCGTAATCAGAAAACCTCGGCCCAAAACCCTTCTTGGGTGATGACTCGGAGTCCTTGCCAGCCCGGGGATACTTGTCCCTAGCGTCTTACTCTTGCTCTGGCTTTCTTTTCTTTGAATCATTAGAGCCCTTGCCATTACCTCCTGTGGTTTCCTTCTTCATGCTGTCCTCAGCCTTGATATATTTATCGGCTCTTCTCTGGAGCTCGGCCATGTTCTCAGGAGGGTGTTTTGCCAAGGACCTTTTAAAGAAGAGGTCAGTGGTTCCGTGTTCCAGGGCTACCATGGCCACCTTATTTTCCAGATCGGTGATATTCAACGTCTCTTTGGTGAATCGCTTGAGATAATCCCTTAAGTTCTCATTCTTTCCCTGCACCACATACATAAGGGATGCAGAACTTTTCTCATGAATTCTCCCACTGATGAATTGGCTGATAAAGGCAGCGCTCAACTCCTTAAAAGATCCAATCGAGTTTGCAGGCAGACGGCTATACCATCTTTGAGCCATGCCTGACAGAGTTTGAGGGAACGCCCTACACTTTAAGGCATCACTAGCAGGCTGCAGCAGCAGTGCGTTTGAGAATGTCCTGACATGGTTTGCGGGATCGCCCGTTCCATCATAGGCCTTAATAGTTGGCATCTTAAATTTCCTTGAGATGTGGGCATTCATCACCTCCTCAGTAAACGAAGGTGTGGGATCGTCAGGGTCCCCAAGTGGCATCAGATCTTTGGGGTTGCTTCTGGGGGTCTCCACCCTTGTCGATTTTTCGGTTCGGGTATCAGCCCTCCTTTGTCTTCTTGAAGGCCTCTCCAAATTTATAATGGGGATCCTCTCTGCAGTTGGAGGAGGCTGAGTTTGATTCAACCTATCTTGTTCTCTTGCAATATCGTCCTTCAATTTTAAGATCTCTGCCTCATAAGCCTTGATTTTCTCAGCAGTTGTCAAGGGGAGTCCATCATGGATTCTTCGTGTTCTTCTTAGAGGTTCCTTGCTAGCACGTCGCCTCCTCGGGGCTTCATCTCGATCATCATCCTCAGATGATGATGAATCATCAGTATAGGACCAGAGTAGTCATCATATTCTCGACCCCGGATCTGTAAGGCGTGTCCGCTTGGTCCAAGTTCCCTTCGTCGAGGGGGGTAGTTAGGCAGCCCATACATAGGGTTGGTGTTCAAGGGGAGATCCGTAGTATGGATCTGTACCCCCGTGCGATCAACGTTACCAAGAGGAGAAACCACCATCTGGAGAGGATTAGTTTCTTGGCTTTGATGGACAATCACTGAGTGAGTCCCCTCTACATGGGGAGTAGTCCCTGGGGGCTGAATGGACAGAGGTTGAATGACCGCCCCTGTTGATATGAGTATTTGTCCTTCCTCAGTGACGATGAGCGGATCAGAAGTGGCTGGTGGAGCAGAGTTAAGGGGCACGGCCTCGGTTGATGTTGTTCTTCGTGTTTGAACCATGGTTGATGTTGTCGTCCCACAGACGGCGCCAAATGTTGTGGAATAAAAACTAGGTTACTAGTATTGCGGCTAAGGTTTATGTATTTAATGCAAAGGTGTGTGAGCTTCGTGCTTTAATGGTTGCTCTCGTGCTCGTGGCTGACTCTGCCTTCACAAGATGCCTACGTACTTTGATGAATATCAAAGATCAAGCCAAAAAACGTAGTTCTGAGAATGAGGGGTCAGGCCCTTTATATAGGCTGAGAAGCCTTAGAATTATGGTAGGATTCGGAGACTTGGTGGACAAGTCTTTGAGGAAGGTTCTAGATCTATTCCTTATAGAAATCAGTTTCCATATTGAATTGGATGCCTTGATGGCTAAGTCTGAAGGGGATATTATCCTTATCCAACTCTTATTTGCTGAGCTGTTTATTACCCTTAATATTAATTACGAAATCAATATTATAAATAGGGTTTGGGCCTATCTGGTGGGCCCCACGTTTGGACCATTCCGAATCTAATTAATACCACATTAAATGTGTCTTTAAGGCTTACTTTTAGCCTATATCACTGATAATGCCATTTCTCCTTCCAAAGTATTCAAAGCCACTTATGCGAAAGAATAATAATGCACAAGAAACAACAGAGCTAACCGTTGAGACGGCTTATGTGAAATATTCTTTCCTTGGAATTGAAAATGACTCATCTTGCACTTCATTCCATACGTATGAAAGTTAAAAGCAGCAAACTAATAGAGCTAGTTTATATATTATAAATCAATATGTTTAATTTTAATTGTAAGAGAGAATATAATTATTTCACATAAATCAAACAAAAGGCTGCAAGTCTGATTATTTGTTGACAAATCAGTTTTTGCTGAAGAAAACTCCAGTCAAACTTCTTGTAGACAAGCCCAAAACGGGATTTCCGTAATTACATCTTCAAATAACATTATTTAAAATTATATATAACATTTGTTAATTCGTATAAAAGATAGCAGTGAAACAAAACAGAGGTCAAATCCTGCAGAATAGGATTGCGGTATATTATGTATTTTGTTGGAACAAAGCACTGACTTCTCATTTCGCAACAAGAAAAGAGTGAAAATTCTCCCTATAAATTAGTGCTGAACATAGTGGTAAGCAGGCAGAAGAGTTTGGCAATTACACAACCTCTTACAATTCACATTTCTCGTTATTTTGTTGGTCCAGGTCCTTTCTCAGAAGCGTCATGGAAGCACAGCTCTTACTCCTTTCCTATCTGCTCCACAGGCCTACCAGACAAGAAACCAAATTGAATTTTTGGATAATAACATTAATACATCCACAAGAAAAGAAATGTCATGTCAGCTAGCTCACAAATGATATCAGGCTCGCAAAAGAAAAGAAATATCATGTCAGCTAGCTCAAAAATGTCAGCTAGCTCACAAATGTGATCAACTAATGTGTTTTGCTAGCGAATAACTAAAGCATGCATGTCATTTTAAGTACATAATATTGATGCAACAGCTAGTTTTGAAGACGATACACGTCTTAATGAGTCCAATGATTGGTACCAAGATATTCCTTATCAAGTGAAGTTCCCGAGTGAGCAATGGATTGGTAGAATTGACAAATTTCCTGAACCACTGATATAATAGGCGTCTTATAACAATATTTAGTAATGTATAACCCCAATTTGAATGACTCTATATATGCGTACCTTTTTATCACTTAATATCTCACTTGCATGCCTTGATAAATACTTTGAATGGAAGTAGAGTAAAATGCATGCTGTGTACCTTAAGTTTGAGGTTGGTGCAATTTGCGTACCTCAAGTTCAGAAACTAGCCAAATGCTTGCTGGATTTCCTGATTGTTTGCAATGTGTGTACAACCCTTAGTTGTGGCTTAACACTGTCAGTTTGGTTTGTAAAATAAAATAAACACAGGAGTAGTTTAGTAGTTGCAGCTGCTGTACTTCATTGTGTATATGGCGGCAGTAGTTTAGTAGTTGCAGCTGCTGTACGTCATTGTGTATATGGTGCCAAACAAACCAGATCATCTCTTTCCCTCTTCTTTATTATAGAGGGAAGAGCCGAAGAGGCAAATATACGGGTACGTACGTATGGTTAAATTTAGTGTTTATGATCATTTTACGGACTAGTTATTCAGAGACAAAATGTATGTGACATCCTTTTTTAGATGGTTGGAGTACATGTAGACAAGTTTCTCAGCTTATGAGTCCAGGTCAGTTGATACAGCATTCTGGTTACACTTCTAATAGACCAACTGGATATCCGGTACGAGATGCATATAGAGATACAATCAACACACGCACACTTATGAACACAATACACACGCACACTCTAGTATGTATTGGAACTGAGAAGGAGAAAGAAACTGTGTTCTCATCTTATTTAGAAAAGCATAGTACAAGGATATATAAAGAGATACAATGCAGTAGCTTAAAATCAGGAATCTCTCAAACAAACTCAATCAATCTCCTGCTAAGTCTCTACTGTCCTTATTCACTTCAATAACTAACGTTGCTCATGATAGCCAATCCATTTTCCTCCTTTATTCATGCTATTAATAAAAGTATCCAAAAATAACATGTTTACATTAAAGTTAAGTCCAACATATTCCCCCCTAATCTCGAATGTTTTATTTTATTCAGACCGCAGGTTCAGTCCACTATAGCAAGATCTTCGACCCCTATCACCTTTCTCATTTCTTCAAACTTAACTCTTCCCAGCGCCTTGGTTATGATATACGCCCTCTGTTCTTGAGTAACCACATGCTTGACTATTAGTTCACCTCGTTCAATGCATTCACGAATAAAATGAAACCGGACATCTATATGCTTGCTCCTACCATGTAGCACTGGGTTCTTCATAAATTCTATAGCCGACCTATTGTCTATGTGGAGCACAACTGGACCAACTGGTTGTCTTGAAATCTCATTTAGCAAACCTCGAAGCCATATGCTTTGAGTGGCTGCTGTTGTGGCTGCCATGTATTCTGCCTCGCACGAGGATAGAGCAACCACCTTTTGCTTCTGTGAAGACCAAGATATTAAGATCTTGTTGAGGTAGAAACACATCCCTCCAGTGCTTCTCCTATCGATAACATCACCAGCCAGATCACTGTTTGAAAAACCGTACAAAGTCCTGCTAGTCTTCTCATTTGCATATACTAGACCATAATCGATCGTTCCTCTTATGTACCTTAAGATGTGCTTCACAGCTTGTTGATGTTTAACTGTGGGGTTTTCCATAAACCTGCTTACCACTTCCACGACATACGAAATGTCTGGTCAAGTATGTGTTAAGTATCGCAGGCTCCCAACGATACATCTGTACTCAGTAGCATCCACCAAAATGCCCTCTTCATCTCTATCTAGCTGTAACTTGTGTTCCTGAGGAAACTTTGACGGATTGCATTTCATCATACCGGATTTATCCAACAATTTCTTAGCATACGCCGATTGTTTCAACGTCGTACACTTCCCTCCTTGGTTTACTTCTATTCCGAGATAAAATGACAACAAACCCAGGTCGCTCATTTCGAACTGCTTGTTCGTCTGTTATTTGAATTACTCGATTTCCCGTTTATAAGTATCGACTACCAATAAGTCATCAACATATACTCCTACCACGAGTACACTCCCATTTCTGCACTTCGTATAAACAGCTTGCTCGTGTAAACATCTGTCAAAACCAAATTCTTTCAAACATTTGTCCAACTTTCACTACAAGAATTTTTGAATCAGACGACACTCATCAGACAACACTTGGACGAAAAAGCGTTGGCTGAAATTTTTGCACAACGGTTTTTTTTCAAGCTTTTCGGTGTGTTGTCTGATCATGAACTTAACGACAGTTTTAAAAAGTGTTGTCTAGAAGATCAAAATAGACATCCGTTTTACAACGGTTTTGGAAAGTAGTGTTGTCTAACATGTTGTCTTACAATGGTCCTCAAAAGCGTTGTAAAATTTAGACAAGTGTTTTTATCAGATATTGCTTCAAAAGTAGTCACACAATGGTGACTAAATACTATTGTCTTATTTTAACAACGTTTTTGGAAAGCATTGTCTGAAGAAAGTTCAGACAATGATTTCCAAAAACGTTGTTAAAATTAGACAAGTGTTTTGTTAAGACGTTGTATAAAATGTAATAAGATAATGGTTTATGAATACTGTTGTCTGAATTGCATGCAACACACTACATTAAATCGTTGTCTTCAACACTTTCAGACAAGCATTTAAAAATTTAAACTGTTGTCATAAACTTATTTATACAAGCATTTTATAAATAAACCATTGTCTCATGTGACAGCACGTGATTGGTGGAAAATCTTTCACCTGGATTGCTGAGGTGGCGAAATAAGAGCCCTTGATTGAAATGAGATTATATATTAGCCGTTAGATTAAGAAAATATTAGCTATTATCAGACAACGGTTTATTATGTTAATTTATATTTATGTTAAAAAAAAACATGACTAGTGTCAGACAACGGTATCTTTATAACATATCGTTGTCTGAAACTTCACGTTACAATTGTATTTATTAAAATACCGTTGTCTGTTATCAGACAACGGTTTATTTGTCAAAAATTGTTGTCTGGTATCACTCGAGACAACGGTATTTGACAAATAACCACTTCGTTTAGCAAGACCACTTTGTTTAATAAATATTAAATTTTACAAATCAAATTAATTTTTATTTTTCGAAAATTTGTGAATATCATTATATTAGATATATCTTGACATCCTTACGGTTGGATTGTCAAGAAATATTTTTAAAAAAATTGAAACAACGAACAACAATCTTTGACAAAGCACTAGTTACGGGTACTAGTCAATATACTAGTGATCTACTAAGATCTCCGACAAAATCAATTTTTTATTTTTTGAAAATTTGGGAATATCAATATATTAGATATATCTTGACATCCGTACGTTTGATCGTCATCATTAAAAATTTTCAAATTTATTATGTTAATTTATATTTATGTTCAAAAAAACATAACTAGTGTCAGACAACGGTATCTTTATAACATATCGTTGTCTGAAGCTTCACATTACAACTGTATTTGTTAAAATACCGTTGTCTGTTATCAGACAACGGTTTATTTATCCAAAATCATTGTCTAGTATCACTCGAGACAACGGTATTTGAAAAATAACCACTTCATTTAGCAAGACCATTTCGTTTATTAAATATTAAATTTTACAAACCAAATTAATTTTTTATTTTTTGAAAATTTGTGAATATCATTATATTAGATATATCTTGACATCCTTCAGGTTAGATTGTCGAAACATATTTTTAAAAAAATAGATACAACAATCCGTGACAAAGCACTAGTTATAGGTACTAGTCAATATACTAGTGATCTACTAAGATCTCCGACCAAATCAATTTTTTATTTTTTGAAAATTTGGGAATATCAATATATTCGATACATCTTGACATTCGTACATTTGGATCGTCATCATTAAAAATTTTCAAATTTATTATGTTAATTTATATTTATGTTCAAAAAAACATAACTAGTGTCAGACAGCGGTATCTTTATACATATCGTTGTCTAAAGATTCACATTACAACTGTATTTGTTTAAATACCATTGTCTGTTATCAGATAACGGTTTATTTGTCCAAAATCGTTGTCTAGTATCACTCGAGACAACGGTATTTGAAAAATAACCACTTCGTTTATTAAATATTAAATTTTACAAACCAAATTAATTTTTTATTTTTTGAAAATTTGTGAATATGAATATATTAGATATATCTTGACATCCTTAAGGCTGGATTGTCGATTCATATTTTTAAAAAATAGATACAACAATCCGTGACAAAGCACTAGTTACGGTTACTAGTCAATATACTAGTGATCTACTAAGATCTCCAACCAAATCAAATTTTTATTTTTTGAAAATTTGGGAATATCAATATATTAGATATATCTTGACATTCGTACATTTGGATCGTCATCATTAAAAATTTTCAAATTTATTATGTTAATTTATATTTATGTTAAAAAAAAAACATAACTAGTGTCAGACAACGGTATCATTATAGCATATCGTTGTCTGAAGCTTCACGTTACAATGGTATTTGTTAAAATACCGTTGTCTGTTATCAGGCAACGGTAAATTTGTCCAAAACCATTGTCTGGTATCACTGGAGACAACGGTATTTGACAAATAATTACTTCGTTTAGCAAGACCACTTCGTTTATTCCATATTAAATTTTACAACCCAAAATAATTTTTTATTTTTTGAAAATTTGTGAATATCATTATATTAGATATATCTTGACATCCTGAAGGTTGGATTGTCAAGAAATATTTAAAAAAAATAGAAACAACAATCCGTGACAAAGCACTAGTTATGGGTACTAGTCAATATACTAGTGATCTACTAAGATCTCCAACCAAACCAATTTTTTATTTTTTTGAAAATTTGGGAATATCAATATATTAGAAATATCTTGACATCCTTACGTTTGGATCGTCGAGAAATGTGATTGAATATACAAATATATTAGATATATCTTGACACCCATTACATGAAGTATCACTTTTACTACGTTTTTGTTAAACTCTCGTACAACCCGACCTTTTTATTTTTTGATTATTTTTTACCAACAATAAAATGAGTATTTATTAACATCCGTACGGTCCGATCGTCAAAGAAAGCATTCAAAAAAAAAATATTCAGTGAATCTGGATCGTGTCCCGTTACTGGAAGCATCACTTTTACTAAGTTTTTGTTAAAATCTCGTACAACCCGACCTTTTTATTTTTTGATGATCCAACCGTTTGAATGTTAATATCTAATTTTTTTAATAATTTTGACAATTGTTTTTAAAATTAAATTTTTTTAAATTTATCTTATATAATTTTATAATGTAAATCTTTTTAAAATACTACTCGTTCTAACAAATTTCATTTCACTGCCTTATAAATTTATTTCCGGCTCTCTCTGTTCTTGCTCATTCCCCCCCTTTTGCTAATAATTTGTTTCGTTCCCCCTAACCCAAACCCAAACCCAAACCCAAAATTACCCCTTCTCCAAATTCTCCCCAACCCAAAATTTTCATTGTTTCCTTTCCCCCCTTATCTCATTTCTTTATACCCTGTAATAACCTTAGCTTCTATACTCATTTCCCCATTCAATTCTCCCCCTTTTCTCGTCACTTCTCATCCCCCCTCCTCTTATATATTTAGATTTATATATAAATTCATCTAAATCAGTTGGTTTCTAAAATAAATCCAAGCTCGCATCTGTTGAAACATAACAAAAGTACTCGCTCTAAGGTAAGATCTTGTCAATTTCATTGTTGTTTTATGTTTTATGTTTCGTGTTTTGTTTTAATTTTAATTTATTTGGATTTTAGATTTTTTTTTTGTGTTTTGTTATTTTTTATCCTTGCAGATTAGTATTGTTAGCAGTGTATTATGTTGCCAAATTGGGGGAGATTTGTGGTATCAGATAGGTGTCTGGTATCAGATTTTGTCTTCGTCATCTGCTGCTGAAACCTTTATGACGATAACAGCAAAGCTTCTCCATTCTACACGGTGGGCTAAATCTGGTCAGTGGTACTTTTATCTCTCATTTTGTTATTATTTGTGTTCTAGTGATGTTTATTAATTTGATTTTAGTTTTCCTGTTCTATGATTCTAGATCGTGTCAATTTCGTTATGAGATATTGTTCTCTTACTATGCATTTTCATTAATTTGTGTTTGTCAATTTTATTTTATCAGTACAAAAACCTCGGGAATTTGTGTTTCATTAACTTACTGCAGCTTAATTTTGCGATGATGGTGCGCGTCAGTGTCCTGAAAGACACTCTTAAGAGCATGTTCAATACTGAAAAGAGGGGCAAACAATTTAATGAAAATTTTGGTGACTAGATTAATTACTTGACTAGATGAACCTCAAGTAATGTATGCGATCTTGAATTTAGTTTTCATAATTAGTTGTTCCCACTCTTATATAAAGTTGTTAATTTATCCATCCCTACCAAACTGAAGGAGCCTAAGAATATGGAATTATCTTTAATATTTGTCTGTTGTCTGTCCCTGGGTAAACATGATTTCCTTACATTTATTTTACTTTAATAGAGACTGCCAATTGTTAAGTCATACGTGAAGAGGAATTGTTGTGAGTTAACTTTCGTAGAGCCTAGTATTTACTTGGCATCTTAATTTTTGTATGCCCGACTTATCTGGTTTCTGTCCCTCTTTAGCTGTGCTATTGTTCCTTTTATATTTATTGATTTATTATGCAAGGGATTTAGAAGGGAGAAGATCCAAGGAAGTTCAGGCAACTAGATGAGATAATTTTCATTCAAGGGTTTCCTGGATACCAACATCTGTTATCAATTGCAGATAAATCTATGCAGGTTGTTTGTGATTTTAAAGGTAAGCAAAGTATATGTATATTCTAGTATTGATGAATTTTATAAGGTTTTTTTAATGCTCAGATGATTGTAGTCTTGCTTCTTTATCTTGAATGTTAATTTTGGCCTGTCTTGTTCATTACTTTCTCTGATGTCTCTCCCTAATCTGAGCAGAAATTGCCTGACAAACTTATAAACTTTTAGTTCGTGTATGTAATTACACCTGAATCAGCTGGTCACTGAAGGTAAATCATTATAGTCCATATGTAAAACGACCTAAATGAACTGTAACATTCAATTGAGGGACCTTGGGGATAAGCCACTTTGGTGATTTTGCCCATTGCCTATGTTCTTTTCTAGTAAAATTATGGATATGTCAACGTTTAACTTCAAAAATTCGATTGAGAGGACCTTGGGGCCGTACAGTTATCTGAAGCACATAGTTGGAGTCCTTCAATGTGATTCTATTTTTCTCCTTTATATGAGTTTGGACCCTGGTCTATTCTATTTCTAGAGTGCACAGTTCTCTTGACGGTGTACATATGTTAAATATAATTGATGTGTTTTAATCAGTGTTTAAGTGTAACAGTGAAATATCAGAGTTTAACTGGAAGGAAGTCAGAGTTTAGTAAAGTCTGACTGACGGATGCTGGACAGAGTTTAGTAAAGTCTGTCTGGAAGCAGCGCGTACAGAGTCAACAAAAGATATTAGAGATTAATTGAAGATTGATATGGAAGCGAGATCTTTGGAGATTGGATAGCTATCAAAGAGATCGAGTTGACTTAGGAGACGTGTGACAATCTGTAATTGATATCATTGTATAGATGATTATTAGGAATATCAATTAAAGATTGTATCGAAGCTGTATATTTTATAAATACAGTTAGGTTAACCCTAGAAGGGTATCGTGCATCGAACTATCTTTATTGTAACCTAGCAGCTCTTTGTGATAGTTTACATCACGAAGAGGGTTCTTAATACCAGAAGTTTTAAAGTGCATAATCATCTTACTTGTTAAACTCTCATACGAATTTGATTATTAATTGTGTATTCGGCCTAACAAGTGGTATCAGAGCCAATCTGTTACTTTATTACAGGTTAAGATCCAAACACAACAATAATCATGTCAGCAATTCCTCCACCAACACCTACTAGTTCTGAAAAGGCTCCTACTACTGTGAGTCGTTATGAACCAATCAGGGTTCCTATTCTCAGGCCATCAGAGTATGCCATGTGGAAGGTCAAGATGACTATGTTTCTGGAGGCTATAGATCCAGAATATCTTGACAGGATTTATGAAGGCCCTCACAATCCTACAAAGCTATCTGTTGCAACTGCTGGTGAAGAAGCTAAAATAGTTCCAAAGGAAAAGAAGGACATGACTTCTGAAGATCTATCATCAATTGCTAAGGATGCAAAGGTTAGGCATTTACTGCATAGTGCTTTAGACAATGTTATGTCTAACAAAGTGATTAACTGCACCACTGCAAAAGAGATATGGGATGCTCTTGAAGTCAGATGTCAAGGAACTGCTGCTATTAAGAAGAATAGGAGAAACATACTCACACAAGAGTATGAGCATTTTGAGGCTAAACCTGAAGAGACCATGATAGAAACATTTGATAGATTCTGTAAATTGCTTAATGATCTGTCATTGGTCAACAAAGAGTATGATCTAGAAGACTCAAATCTCAAGTTTCTTCTTTCTCTACCTGAAAAGTGGGATGTGAAAACAACCACTATTAGAGACAACTATGATCTTGCTGAAATAGAGATTGATGAAATCTATGGGCTGCTCAAAACTCATGAATTGGAAATGTAGCAGAGAAACAGGAGATCAAGCAGGAAGGCAAAGTCTGTTGCTCTTAAGGTTGAAGAGAAGCCTCAGAAGAAAGAGGCATCAAGAAGGAAAATGAAGGGAAAAGCTTTGGTCATACACTCAGAAAGTGAATCATCAAACTCTGATTGTGATTCAAACTCTTCTGAATCATCTGACTCTGAGGATGATGAAGAAGAAATGAGGAAAATGGCTGTGTTGATGGTGAAGACCTTCAAGAAAATGGGTTTCAAGAATTTCAAGAAAGGGAAAAGGTTTTCTAGAGATTCAAATGAAGACAGAAAAAACTTCAGGAAGTCTGATAAGAGAGATTCAAAAGGGAAAAAGGATAAGTCTGAAATTCAATGCTACAAGTGTAAGGAGATGGGTCACTATGCTCTTGAGTGCAAGAAGGGTAAAACTGGAAAGGTACTCTACACTAAAGGCAGAGATTGGGCAGACACTTCAGATTCTGATGAAGAAGTGAACTATGCTCTCATGGCTACTACTGAATCAGAAAATTCTGAAAATCAGGTACCTCTAACTACCTATGCTTATAATATTGATGACATTGCTCAATTAAGAATTTATCTTAAGTCATTGCATATAAGTTATAGGGATCAGACTTTAGAGAATGAGAGGATAAAATCTGAAAATTCTGAACTTAAGGTTAGAAATAAACTTGTTGAAGAAAAACTTGAAAACATGCAACAAGTTCAGAAAGAGAGAGATGATGCTGTTTCTATAGAACAGGATTTGCTTCAGAAAAATAAATAACTAGAATCTGAGTTGGAGGAAGCAAATAAGAAAATTAGGACTTGGACTAATTCTGGAAAGGACACTCAACAAATTTTTCAAACAGACACTGTCGGTCTAGGTTATAATGAGGGAGATGAACTTAGATTTCAAAATAAAGTTAAAATCAGACCTCATTTTGTACATGGAGCCAGTAAATTTTTGTCTGATAATGAAAAAGAAGCTGTTAAAAGTGAACCAGTAAAAACTAGTGTTAAACAGGTTAATATTGGTTCAATGATAGATAAACAACTCAAACATAAACTGAAGGAGTTAAAATCTGTTAAGAAACAGGGAGTGTCAAATAAGAACAGAAATGGAAAAGTAGGCATCACTTCAGGAAATAAACCAATGCTTGCTAGTTATGCTCCAAGAAAGACATGTCATAACTGTGGTAGTACTAAGCATCTTGAAAATTTCTTCAAGAAAAACAAAAATATAAATTCTTTACCTTCCAAGTCTGAGGTAAAGAAGGATTTTGCTAGAACTAAGCCACAGACTTTATGCACACACTGTGGAAGCACTTGGCATTCCATTTATACTTGCAGAGAGTATCATGCCATCTATCATAATTACTATGAACTGAAACCCAATCTGAAATGGGTTAAAGTTAATACTGCAAGTGTAAACTCTGATAATGTTAGCTTAAACTCTGATAATGTTAATTCCGCTGCTAAAGCTAACAAAGTTAAGAATGTCAAAGGATCCAAACAAGTCTGGATCCTTAAATCTAATCCTCAGTAATTGCTTGTGATTGCAGGGCAATAGGGAGGCAACCCTAGTTGTGGACAGTGGATGTTCAGGACACATGACAGGAAATAAAGCCCTGCTATCAGACTATGAGGAGAAGGCTGGCCCAAAAGTTTCCTATGGTGATGGCAATGTAGGAAGAACATTGGGATATGGCAATATTAATCTTGGAAATGTCATCATCAACAATGTAGCTCATGTCCCAGGACTCAAACATGACTTGTTATCTGTGAGTCAAATCTGTGACAAGGGATATCATGTAGATTTTCAACCTGAATATTGTGAAGTTATCAGCAAATCTACAGGAAAGGTTGTTCTAGTTGGTCATAGGCAAAACAACATTTATGAAATCAAGCTCTTAATAGACTCTGTTGGAAAAGCTGTTTGCCTGTCTACAAGAATGTCTAGTGAAGAGAGTTGGAAGTGGCACAAGAAACTCTCACATTTGAACTTGAACAACATCAATGAATTGATCAGAAAGGATCTTGTAAGAGGACTCCCAAAGGCTCTGTTAAATGTTGATGGCCTATGTGATTCATGTCAAAAGGCCAAGCGAAGGAAGTCATCTTTCAAGAGCAAGACAGAATTTTCAATCACTGATACTTATCATCTTCTGCATGTTGATCTCTTTGGTCCAGTAAATGTTATGTCTATAGCAAGAAAGAAATATGCTTTAGTCATTGTTGATGAATGCACTAGATTCACTTGGGTGTATTTTCTAGCAAAGAAGGATGAAACTACATTAACTCTGATGGAGCATGTGAAGCTTCTGGACAAAGGATCAAGTAACAAAGTCAGAATCATCAGAAGTGATAATGGAACTGAGTTCAGAAATGCAACAATGGAAGAATTCTACAAGGACAATGGAGTGAAACAAGAATTTTCAGCACCTGGTACACCACAACAAAATGGTGTAGTTGAAAGGAAAAATAGAACCTTGATTGAAGCTGCCAGAACTATGCTTGATGAAGCAAAATTGCCAACTTATTTCTAGGCAGAAGCTGTTCAAACTGCTTGTTTTACTCAAAATGCTACACTGATCAATAAGCATGGAAAGACACCATATGAGATGGTGAAGAAAAAGAAGCCTAACCTGAAATACTTTCATATTTTCGGGTGCAAATGCTTTGTTTTGAAGACTCATCCTGAACAGTTGACCAAGTTTGAGCTAAAGGCAGATGAAGGAATTTTTGTTGGCTATCCACTGTCAACAAAGGCATTCAGAGTATACAATCTGAGAACTAAAGTGATCATGGAATCTATACATGTGTCTTTTGATGACAAGAAGATAACTGGACTTGAAGACAAAGATGAATATGATCAACTGAACTTTGAAAATGAAGATTTAAACTCTGTTGAAGTAAACTCTGATCAAACTATTCTGACAGACTCTATTGAAACAAACTCTGAACCTCTACTGGTAAACACTGGAGAAACTTCTCAGCCACAACGAAGGGAAGAACCAGTTGAGGGGGAGCATGATCAAGATGAAGACTCAAACACTAATACTGAGTCAACTGAAAAATCTGGATCAAACTCTGATGATTCAAACTCTGAAAATTCAAATTCTGACTCTGGGCAGTCAAGTTCAGGGGGAGTCTCAGAAAATGAAGAAAGCCCACAACAAAATCAGGAGAGTATGGATCAAGGTGGAGGATCACATGCTAACAGAAGTCATTTTCCTTCTGCTAGGAAATGGACCAAATCACATACACCTGATTTGATAATTGGTGATCCAGATGCAAAAGTGAAAACAAGAAGTGCCACTGCAAGTGAATGTCTGTTTCATGCATTCTTGTCTAAAAATGAACCAAAGAAAGTGGAAGAAGCTCTTCAAGATGCTGACTGGATAACAGCAATGCAGGAAGAGTTGAATGAATTTGAAAGGAATGAAGTTTGGACCCTTGTACCAAGGCCAAAGAACAGATCTATTGTTGGTACTAAATGGGTTTTCAGAAACAAGACTGACAGTGAAGGTGTTATCACAAGGAACAAGGCTAGACTGGTAGCAAGAGGCTATTCACAGCAAGGAAGGAATAGATTGGTTGCAAGATTGGAGGCAATCAGAATTTTTCTATCATATGCCTCTCACAAGAAATTCAAAGTGTTCCAGATGGATGTGAAAAGTGCTTTTCTGAATGGAAATCTTGAAGAAGAAGTGTTTGTTGAACAACCACCAGGATTTGTGGACCCAAAATATCCAGACCATGTCTATAGGCTAGATAAGGCACTATATGGACTTAAGCAGGCACCAAGAGCATGGTATGAGACACTTGCTCAATTTCTTCTAGAAAGTGGATTCAACAGAGGTACAATTGACAAAACTCTGTTTTATTTCAATCAAGGAAGCGACCTCCTTTTAGTTCAGATATATGTTGATGACATTATCTTTGGGTCTACTAATGATAAACTCTGTAAGAAGTTTGCCAAGCTCATGCAGTTCAGATATCAAATGAGCATGATGGGAGAGCTTAGTTATTTTCTAGGCCTACAGGTGAGACAAACAGATGATGGTATCTTCATTAATCAAGCAAAATATACCAGAAATCTTCTCAAGAAATTTGGTATGCTTGACTGTTCATCTGCATCAACTCCAATGGCAACATCAACTAAATTGGACAAAGACACAGGAGTTTCAGTGGATATGACAAACTACAGGGGCATGATAGGATCTCTTCTTTACTTGACAGCTAGTAGGCCTGACATCATGTATGCAACCTGTCTTTGTGCAAGGTTTCAGGCAGATCCTAGAGAGCCACATCTGACAGCTGTGAAAAGAATCTTCAAGTATCTCAAGGGCACCATATCATTAGGTCTGTGGTACCCCAGAGAATCAGATTTCAAGCTACTTGGGTATTCTGATGCAGACTTTGCAGGCTGCAAGATAGACAGAAAGAGCACTAGTGGAAGTTGTCAATTTCTTGGTGACAGACTTGTCTCTTGGTACAGCAAGAAACAGAAATCAATTTCTACATCTACAGCTGAAGCAAAGTATATTGCAGCTGGTAGCTGTTGTGCACAGATCTTGTGGATGAAGAATCAATTGCTGGATTATGGATTGAGGTACAGTAAGATTCCTATTTACTGTGATAATCAAAGTGCTATTGCTATGACAGGTAATCCAGTACAGGATTCAATGACCAAGCACATCAGCATAAGGTACCATTTCATCAGAGAACATGTGGAAGAAGGGAATATTGAACTACATTTTGTGTCTACAGAACAACAGCTTGCAGATATCTTCACCAAACCATTGAGTGAAGCTACATTTACAAGACTGGTCAATGAACTAGGAATGGTCTCTGGTTCTGACTAGGAATGTTGGTTAGATTCAAATTTTACTCATGTAATATATTACTCATATTTCCTTGATTTGTTAAGTGCTAAGTGAACTCTATTGATTAAACTCTGTTATGCATACTCTGTTAACATGTTTTTCTGTCAAACTGTGTTAAACTCTGTCAGCATTCCTGTATGTCATACACTGGTAATAATTTTGATAAACTCTGTGAACTCTGAGTTGATTTTTGTCTGAATGAAAACTCAAATGAAGAAATATGTATGAAGCATGATTCTCAGCAATTAATCATGAATCTTTCTGAGTTATTGTGATATAATCTTAGATTGTACAGAAAGTTAACACAGCATGATACTAGTTCATATTTATAGCATCTCTTAGTTTATTTTGTCCTAAACTCTGAGTCTATAAATACTGTGTGCATTGCCTTTCATGAATAACTACTGATGTTGATGAACTCTAAACTCTGTTAGTTATACTCTGGTAGATTAAAATGCTT
This sequence comes from Saposhnikovia divaricata, assembly GCA_036435485.1. NCBI lineage: Eukaryota > Viridiplantae > Streptophyta > Magnoliopsida > Apiales > Apiaceae > Saposhnikovia > Saposhnikovia divaricata. The sequence continues at coordinate 158,362,845 of CM071595.1, forward strand.
ACTGCAATACCCCAAAGAAAATGTATATAGGTTGCTATACTCCTTTGAGATTATGTTGGAGACTAGGATGACCCAGGAACTTATTGGTATATAATATGTGCTAAAATTCTCTGATTTTTTGGTGACTAGTCAAAGACTAGGATGACCCAGGAACTTATCAAAATGATAAGGGCTAAATTTTTTGAATTTTTGGTGACTGGCTCCAACCTCTAATTACTGGAATGAATAGAATAAAAAAAAAATTAGCAATAGAGGGGTATAAAATAAATTAAATGTTACTGTATATAGATCGACTACTACAGAGTTTAGCTTTCATCATACAGTTAGTGTTTACTATGAAAGTTTGTGCATCCAGTGTTTATTGATTTACTTTATGGATTTTATGAAAAATTAGATGCTCTAAAAATTGATTTAGTAAACTCTGCTTCACACACACATATTTTCACAACTGTGCAATCTCTGAAAGGGTTTTGGTGATAAAGTTGGAGAATTGACAAATGCTGTTGATTTGTGGTTAGTACTCTGAGGTAAATTTTCATTTGGAAAATTTGAAAATTTTGGAGTAAATAGTGATTTTGACAACTGTTAATAAGTGTATTGTGTTTAAGTGTCTTGGAAAAAGGAAAGAAAATACAGCGGTGATACAAGTAATCCCTAATTGTTCTGTTCCTGATTTAATTGTGGTTATTGTTGATGAATTTGTTACTTACATGATTACTTTAATTAGTTTTCATATTCACTTCTTTGATTTTATTCTTTGAAGAACAGTTCATAAACATAAAAAATTGCAGAACACATTGAATAAGATTAGAGAAACAGGATTTTTCATTGAACACATTGTTCTCTCTATCTCCTAATCTATTCAACAGGAAAATAAAAAGTGAAGTCCAAACCACTCCATTGTTAGCAGCCATCCCAGATCCCATCTTTGCCACTTTGTTTGGGTGGAAGTTGAAGGGATAAGGTTATTTTTGCTGACATATTCATTAACAATGGTTGGTGGTGTTGGATGAGGATGCCTTAGAGGAAAGCCATATTAATGTTGCTTGAAGAGCAGCATCGATGTCCATCACTCTTGCAGGCTTTTCTCTCTCGATTTCTTCAAGACTGGCATCCATCTGCAGCCACAGAGTATCAAGCTGCCTTTCCCAGTCAAACGCATCAAACTCTTCACGAGTATAACTGAAGATATCTCTGTTCTATACGAGATGGAGATTCTTTTCCTTGATGGTAAGTTTTGACATTGTTTAACGGTGTGTTGTGTGAATCGTTTTTGATTTTCAGGAGAGAATGAAAGGTTAAAGGGATAGTGAACAAGTCTCTATGCGTTAAATAGAGATGGGTAAGTAACGAAGTACTAAAACGCTTCGTATTCTTGTTTTTAATGGTTCCAGGTAAACGCTTCGTATTCTGGTTTTTTTAATGGTTCCAGGTATTTTAAGAGAGTGTTATTTGATTTTTTTGTGTTTTACTTTCACCCACTCACTTTTACATCTCACAGTTCTCTCACTTTTCACTTGGGCATTTTCACAAACACCTTTCCTACATACACTTTTCTTCGTGATTTCTTGTCAATTTCTTGATTCAATGGCTTCTAAACCATTCACTGTTCTTGGTCTACGTTTTGTCCCTAACAATTATGCAGCTCCACTCCATCATGAACGTGTTCCAGAAGCGTTTCATCTTATGCAGAATTTCTTGAGAGACTCAGAGATTGGACAAGCTCTGGTTGAACCTAGTACTCTCTCTGCATCTCAAATTGCCACTTTTTGGCAAAACTCAGTTGTTAGGCCGAATACACAATTAATAATCAAATTCGTATGAGAGTTTAACAAGTAAGACGTTTATGCACTTAAAAACTTCTGGTATTAAGAACTCTCTTCGTGATGTAAAAAATCACAAAGAGCTGCTAGGTTAAAATAAAGATAATTCATTGTATTATACCCTTCTAGGGTTAACCTAACTGTATTTATAAAACATACAGCTACGATACAATCTCTAATTGATATTCCTAATAATCAGCTATACAATGATATCAATTACAGATTGTCACACGTCTCCTAATTCAACTCAATCTCTTTGATAGCTATCCAATCTTCAAAGATATCGCTTCCATAATAAATCTTCAATCACTGTTGACAAGTAGACGCTGCCTCCAGACAGAGTTTGACAAACTCTGTCGAGCTTCCATCTGTCAGAGTTTACACTAAACTCTGACCGCTTCCAGCTAAACTCTGATAATTCAATGTAACACTTAAACACTGATTAAAACACATCAATTATATTTAACAATCTCCCCCAACTTGTTCATTAGCAAAAATGCACAAGTTAATGACAATAATTGATGATGTCAAAACAAATAGACAAATACATTGTTTATACAAATTCAGAGTTTAAGCTTCTACTTAACAAAATCTATAGAGAATAAGAAAATCCTTACAGACCTTAATCTATTATCTCTTCAAGATCTGGTATAGCTCTGAGATAATCTATGAGCAATCTTCTTTCTGCATTTTCATGCTCAATCTACATAGCTTCTTTAATCTCTCTGAGCTGAGGATCACTCTCATCTGTCTGGTAGATAGCAGCCCTAATATCATAGATTTTGTTCCTTCTCATCTCATTTCCCAGTCTGATAAATTTGACTTCTTCTGACTGTGAATTGAAGTCAAGTACTGTGATCCCCAAATCAGTCTTTAATTTTGCAGTACCTTTCTTCATTTCAATAAGATTTCCATTGTAATCCCTGTACTTAGGAACATATCTGCTATTATACTTCTCTCCTCTGATTGCCAAATTCTGAAGCATCCTCTTTCTGAGCACATTAGCAACTGATTGAGTCCTTTGACTATTCACCTTGAAAAGATATAGAACATATTCTAGTTCTTCCCAATATTTCAAGCCAATATCATTCTCACCAATTTTAAATACTGTCCCATCAGCCATGAAGTACAAGAGAAAGTCCTTCTTTAAACTCTTCTGATAAACTAACTGTACTGATTCCAGTCTATCCAAACTCTCTTGAGTGACACCACAACCTGGAACAGCCAGTGAAGAAGGATCTCTAGGACCAGTATATTGCCTTTTGTCTTTGTGTGAACCTAGTCCACCCTTATTGTTTCCAACTTTACCAGACAAGGCTCTTCCATCAGAAATATTCATAGAAACTCCAGATAATATATTTGGATCTTGAATTGTTCCTTTCCCAAAAACCGATTTCAACTGAGAAGATTGTAAAGGTGTGGTCATAACTTGTGATGCAACAGAAGTTGTAACTATCTTCTGTGAACTTTCTCCTTCAATGCCTTTCAGCTTGAGTTGAGCTTCTGCCATTGTTTCCTTTGAAAACTGAGATCTTTGACTAACATCAGTCCTTTCCTTGATCACAACACCTTTAACAACAAGCCTAGGAGCTTTTCCTCCTTTTAACTTACCAGACTTTAAAGCCTTAAGATGTTCTTCTTGTAAACTCTTTTCTTCAGCTTCAATATCCTCAATTGTAACTCCTTCCTCATTCTCTTCAATAAACAACTTAGCAGCCAATTCTTCATCAGTCTGTGGATTAGAAGGTAATAACAAACTCTTGGTCTTTGAAGTACCTTGAGTATCAGTATTTATCCCAACAAACTGTGATTTAGATGACTTGCTAGTTTTCAAAGTTTGAAATTCTTCAGTTTTGTTCTTTCCTTTACTACTTGCTCCTCCATCTCCAACACTATCCCTTATGATCAGAGTTTGAGATTTCTTGCACTTGTCTTTAGCAACTCTCTCCCCCTTTTTGACATCATCAGGCATAAGAATAGAGGTAATTAACTCCAAGGAGGTATCAATAGAATCAATTTTAACAGACAAGGCAGACTGATTCTCTTCAACTTTACCCAGCCTGGCAAAGAGATTGTCTTGAGCTTTAGAAGATTTTGCATTCATAAGTTTAGACTTTCGTTCCATTTTCATTTCTCGAGTTACGATCTCAGTCCTCAAATCAGTAATTGCCTTTGTAGTTTCATCAAATCGTCTATCCAGAGTTTTGACTTGAACTACAGTTGCTTTTAAGCAAGAAAGAATCTCTGGATTGGAGATAGTATCAGCAGTTTGCTTAACAAAATTAGCTGCTCTCCCTCTTGGAAAAATGCAATCCTCTTTGTACCAGTCAGCAGCAAATTGTGCAAGTTTTGCTTTCTCAATTTCATGAGACTTACAAGGTTGAGTGAAAGATGTATGTTTATTGTCTGTTTGTACTGGTGCACTCAGAGAAGAATCAGAGTTTGCACTGCTTTCACCTTCAGGTTCAACACTTGCAGCTTTAGTATGTTCATCTTCAAGTAAAACACTGTGCTGAGCATTGTCAGCCACAGTTTCTGCAATTTCTTCTGCAGCCTTGTCAAGATTTGCTTCATGTTGCTCAGACTCAGCAACAGAGTTTACATTTTTGTCACCAACAGGCATAGACTGAGAAGTAGCCTTGGTTGCTTGATCAATCTCATCTCCTCCTTCAACAGTTTGGTGAGCATCTGAGAGTAACTCTGTATGTGATGCTACAGTTTCAGAAAGGACAACTGTAGGTTGATCAGCTGCACCAGTATCAGAGATATGATCAGAGAATGGCATGAATGAATCAAGAATATCATTCATTGGAGAAAAGCCATCTCTAGTATCCTCTTCTGCAGGCATTTTGTCCTCTGCAGGCATTTGAACTTCTACAGGCATTGAATCTTTTTCACCCTCAACAGTAGGTGGTTGTTGTGAAACTACCTCTGGAGCTTCAACATTGTCATCAACAGAATCAGAGATTACCAGTTTTCTTCTTTTCACTAGAGGGACTTCATCTGAATCCTCTTCACTAGATTCTGCTACCACTGAGAGTGACTTAGGTATGTTTGCCGTTTTTTTTATTCTTTTCATTCGTCTAGTATAAACAGCTCCAGGAGATGTCAGTTTTGCTTTCATTTGTGTCTTTATTGCCTTCTTAACTCTTGCATGTCGTTCAGTTATTGCCTTCTTAACTCTTTTTGCTTTAGACTGTGATTGTGGTGAAGATTGTGATGATTCAGAGTTTGTTTGCGTAGTGTGTGAAGGTTGTTTTGTAGGTGCTGAGTGAGTAGGTGATGTAGGTGGTTCAGTGTTTGGTGTTTGAGTACGATCAATATTTAGTGGTTCAGGTTGTGGTTCTGGTTGTGGTTGGTCCTGAGGTTGGTTGAGAAAATTCTGCAAAGCAAGTGGCAGAACAAAGGCAGGTAGATTTTCTTTACCAACATCCTTATTAGTCATATCAGAGAATATTCTCTTGTTGACTCTAAAGGGCTGAATTTCATCAGTATTAGCAATCTCTAGACCAGGTACACAAGCATTGAACAGCATTTGACAAAATCGAGCATAATAAATTGTAGTAGACTCTGACAGTTTATCACCTAAATTCATCAGAACATATCTACCAAAATCAAAATTACTACCATAGAGTAGAGAATACCCGATTTGTAGACTGTCTATTGGAATGGCATCCCAGTTGGTGACTTTCTTCTGGAATGTCCTTGTAATGCAATCGAAGAAAAAGTTCCATTCCTTCCTGAGATTAGGCCTCTTGACACTGCCAAGCTTGTCAAGAGATTCCATGTAACCTATCTCCAGTAGCATATTTCTCAAGTGATGTTCAACCACATAAGTATAAGATGTATGTGCATCAAACCCCATTGTATCTCTGGCAGTTTGTGGAGTAATCACAAACTCTTGTTCTTCATAAGTGAAGATGATGTTAGGAGTCCCATTCTCTCCTCCATCCACATAGACTGAGTTTTGCCAAAAAGTAGCAATTTGAGATGCAGAGAGAGTACCGGGTCCAACCAGAGCTTGTCCAATCTCTGAGTCTCTCAAGAAATTCTGCATTAGATGAAACGCTTCTGGAACACGTTCATGATAGAGTGGAGCTTCATAGTTGTTAGGGACAAACCGTAGACCAAGAGTAGTGAATGGTTTAGAAGCCATTGAGTTAAGAAATTTGCAAGAATCCCTAAGAGAAGTGTATGTAGGAAAGGTGTTTGCGAGAATGCCCAAGTGAAAAGTGAGAGAACTGTGAGATGTAAAAAATAAAACACAATTGTTTGGACACAAAAGTAATTAGAGTAATTAAAAACTCAATCTCTTATGTAATCAAACACTCAATTAGTTCGTAGATTAATGTATGAGTGGGACACGATAATGGGTGAGTGGGACACAGTAATGGGTGAGTGGGTCACGTGCTCGTATTTTTAAGAAGTGTATTTTGCAAATTATAACTATAAAATATTTGATTTAAAAAAAATCAAATAACACTCTCTTAAAAAACTTGGACCCAATTAAAACCAGAATATGAAGCGTTTACCTGTAACCATTAATAACCAGAATACGAAGCGTTTTAGTACTTCGTTGCTTACCCATCTCTATTTAAGGCCTAGAGACTTGTTCAGATTAGTTCACTATCCCTTTAACCTTTCATTCTCCCCTGAAAAATAAAAAACCCTTCAAACAACACACTCTGAATAACAATGTCAAACCTTACCATCAAAGAAAAGAATCTCCATCTCGTAGAGAATAGAGATATCTTCAGCTATACGCATGAAGAGTTTGATGCGTTTGACTGGGAAAGGCAGCTTGAGACTCTGTGGCTGGAGATGGATGCCGGTCTGGAAGAGATCGAGAGAGAAAAACCTGCAAGAGTGATCGACATCGATGCTGCTCTCTAAGCAACATTAGCATGGCTTTCCTCGAAGGCATCCTCATCCAACACCACCAACCATTGTTAATGAATATGTCAGCAAAAATAACCTTATCCCTTCAACTTCCACCCAAATAAAGTGGCAAAGATGGGATCTGGGATGTTTGCTAACAATGGAGTTGTTTGGACTTGACCTTTTATTTTCCTGTTGAATAGATTAGCAGATAGAGAGAACAAAAAGATGTAATACTTGCTTGTAATCTCTTTCTTATTATCAATGAAAAATTCTGTTTCTCTAATCTTATTCAGTGTGTTCTGCAATTTTTTTATGTTTATGAACTGTTCTTCAAGGAAGTAAATCAAAGAAGAGAATATGAAAACTAATTAAAGTGATCATATAAGGAACAAATTCATCAACAATACACTTATTAACAGTTGTCAAAAGCCCTATTTACTCCAAAATTTTCAAATTATTCAAATGAAAATTTACCTTAGAGTACTAACCACGAATCAACAGCGTTTGTCAATTCTCCAACTTTATCACCGAAACCCTTTCATAAATTGCACATTTGTGAAAATATGTGTGTGTGAAGCAGAGTTTACTAAATCAATTTTTAGAGCATCTAATTTTTCATAAAATCCATAAAGTAAGTCAATAAACACTGGATGCACAAACTTTCATAGTAAACACTGACTGTATGATGAAAGCTAAACTCTGTAGTAATCAATCTATATACAGTAACTTTTTAATTTATTTTATACCCCCTCTATATTTACATTTTTTTTAAATTCTATTCATTCCAGTAATTAGAGGTTGGAACCAGTCACCAAAAATTCAAAAATTTTAGCCCTTATCATTTTGATAAGTTCATGGGTCATCCTAGTATTTAACTAGTCACCAAAAATCATAGAATTTTAGCACATATTATATACCAATAAGTTCCTGGGTCATCCTAGTATCCAACAAAATCTCAAAGGAGTATAACAACCTATATACATTTTCTTTGGGGTATTGCAGTAAGCATTTTATTCTACCAGAGTATAACTAACAGAGTTTAGAGTTCATCAACATCAGTAGTTATTCATGAAAGGTAATGCACACAATATTTATAGACTCAGAGTTTAGGACAAAATAAACTAAGAGATGCTATAAATATGAACCAGTATCATGTTGTGTTAACTTTCTGCACAATCTAAGATTAGATCACAATAACTCAGAAAGATTCATGATTAATTGCTGAGAATCATGCTTCATACATATTTCTTCATTGGTTTTTTCATTCAGACAAAAATTAACTCAGAGTTCACAGAGTTTATCAAACTTATTAACAGTGTATGACATACAGGCATGCTGACAGAGTTTAACAGAGTATGCATAACAGAGTTTAATCAACAGAGTTCACTTAGCATTTAACCAATCAGGAAATATGAGTAATACAATGCATAAGTAAAATTTGAATCTAACCAACATTCCTAGTCAGAACCAGAGACCATTCCTAGTTCATTGACCAGTCTTGTAAATGTAGCTTCACTCAATGGTTTAGTGAAGATATCTGCAAGCTGTTGTTCTGTAGACACAAAATGTAGTTCAATATTCCCTTCTTCCACATGTTCTCTGATGAAGTGGTACCTTATGCTGATGTGCTTGGTCATTGAATGCTGTACTGGATTACCTGTCATAGCAATAGCACTTTGATTATCACAGTAAATAGGAATTTTACTGTACCTCAATCCATAATCCAGCAATTGATTCTTCATCCACAAGATCTGTGCACAACAGCTACCAGCTGCAATATACTCTGCTTCAGCTGTAGATGTGGAAATTGATTTCTGTTTCTTGCTGTACCAGGAGACAAGTCTGTCACTAAGAAATTGATAACTTCCACTAGTGCTCTTTCTGTCTATCTTGCAGCCTGCAAAGTCTGCATCAGAATACCCAAGTAGCTTGAAATCTGATTCTCTGGGATACCACAGACCTAATGATATGGTGCCCTTGAGATACTTGAAGATTCTTTTCACAGCTGTCAGATGTGGCTCTCTAGGATCTGCCTGAAACCTTGCACAAAGACAGGTTGCATACATGATGTCAGGCCTACTAGCTGTCAAGTATAGAAGAGATCCTATCATGCCCCTGTAGTTTGTCATATCCATTGAAACTCCTGTGTTTTTGTCCAAATTAGTTGCTGTTGCCATGGGAGTTGATGCAGATGAACAGTCAAGCATACCAAATTTCTTGAGAAGATTTTTGGTATATTTTTCTTGATTAATGAAAATACCGTCATTTGTTTGTCTCACCTGTAGGCCTAGAAAGTAACTAAGCTCTCCCATCATGCTCATTTGATACCTGGACTGCATGAGCTTGGCAAACTTTTTACAGAGTTTATCATTAGTAGACCCAAAGATAATGTCATCAACATATATCTGAACTAAAAGGAGGTCACTTCCTTGATTGAAATAAAACATAGTTTTGTCAATTGTTCCTCTGTTGAATCCACTTTCTAGAAGAAATTGAGCAAGTGTCTCATACCATGCTCTTGGTGCCTGCTTAAGTCCATATAGTGCTTTATCTAGCCTGTAGACATAATCTGGATATTTGGGGTCCACAAATCCTGGTGGTTGTTCAACAAACACTTCTTCTTCAATCTTTCCATTCAGAAAAGCACTTTTCACATCCATCTGGAACACTTTGAATTTCTTGTGAGAGGCATATGCTAGAAAAATTCTGATTGCCTCCAATCTTGCAACTGGAGCAAATGTTTCATCATAGTCTATTCCTTCCTGTTGTGAATAGCCTTTTGCTACCAGTCTAGCCTTGTTCCTTGTGATAACACCTTCACTGTCAGTCTTGTTTCTGAAAACCCATTTAGTACCAACAATAGATCTGTTCTTTGGCCTTGGTACAAGGGTCCAAACTTCATTTCTTTCAAATTCATTCAACTCTTCCTGCATTGCTGTTATCCAGTCAGCATCTTGAAGAGCTTCTTCCACTTTCTTTGGTTCATTTTTAGACAAGAATGCATGAAACAGACATTCACTTGCAGTAGCACTTCTTGTTTTCACTTTTGCATCTGGATCACCAATTATCAAATCAGGTGTATGTGATTTAGTCCATTTCCTAGCAGAAGGCAAATGACTTTTGTCAGCATGTGATCCTCCCCCTTGATCCATGCTCTCCTGAATTTGTTGTGATCTATCTTCGTTTTCTGAGACTCTCCCTGAACTTGACTTCCCAGAGTCAGAATTTGAATTTTCAGAGTTTGAATCATCAGAGTTTGATCCAGATTTTTCAGTTGACTCAGTATCAGTGTTTGAGTCTTCATCTTGATCATGCTCCCCCTCAACTGGTTCTTCCCTTTGTTGTGGATGAGAAGTTTTTCCAGTGTTTATCAGTAGAGGTTCAGAGTTTGTTTCAACAGAGTCTGTCAGAATTGTTTCATTAGAGTTTACTTCATCAGAGTTTAAATCTTCATTTTCAAAGTTTAGTTGATCATATTCATCTTTGTCTTCAAGTCCAGTTATCTTCTTATCATCAAAAGACACATGTATAGATTCCATGATCGCTTTAGTTCTCAGATTGTAAACTCTGAATGCCTTTGTTGACAGTGGATAGCCAACAAAAATTCCTTCATCTGCCTTTAGCTCAAACTTGGTCAACTCTTCAGGATGAGTCTTCAAAACAAAACATTTGCACCCGAAAATATGAAAGTATTTCAGGTTAGGCTTCTTTTTCTTCACCATCTCATATGGTGTCTTTCCATGCTTATTGATCAGTGTAGCATTTTGAGTAAAACAAGCAGTTTGAACAGCTTCTGCCCAGAAATAATTTGGCAATTTTGCTTCATCAAGCATAGTTCTGGCAGCTTCAATCAAGGTTCTATTTTTCCTTTCAACTACACCATTTTGTTGTGGTGTACCAGGTGCTGAAAATTCTTGCTTCACTCCATTGTCCTTGCAGAATTCTTCCATTGTTGCATTTCTGAACTCAGTTCCATTATCACTTCTGATGATTCTGACTTTGTTACTTGATCCTTTGTCCAGAAGCTTCACATGCTCCATCAGAGTTAATGCAGTTTCATCCTTCTTTGCTAGAAAATACACCCAAGTGAATCTAGTGTATTCATCAACAATGACTAAAGCATATTTCTTCCTTGCTATAGACATAATATTTACTGGACCAAAGAGATCAACATGCAGAAGATGATAGGGATCAGTGATTGAAAATTCTGTCTTGCTCTTGAAAGATGACTTCCTTTGTTTAGCCTTCTGACATGAATCACATAGGCCATCAACATTTAACAGAGCCTTTGGGAGTTCTCTTACAAGATCCTTTCTGATCAATTCATTGATGTTGTTCAAGTTCAAATGTGAGAGTTTCTTGTGCAATTTCCAACTCTCTTCACTAGACATTCTTGTAGACAGACAAACATCTTTTCCAACAGAGTCTATCAAAAGCTTGATTTCATAAATGTTGTTTTTCCTGTGAGCAACTAGAACAACCTTTCCTGTAGATTTGCTGATAACTTCAAAATATTCAGGTTGAAAATCTACATGATATCCCTTGTCACGGATTTGACTCACAGATAACAGGTCATGCTTGAGTCCTGGGACATGAGCTACATTGTTGATGATGACATTTCCAAGATTAATATTGCCATATCCCAATGTTCTTCTTACATTGCCATCACCATAGGAAACTTTTGGGCCAGCCTTCTCCTCATAGTCTGATAGCAGGGCTTTATTTCCAGTCATGTGTTCAGAACATCCACTGTCCACGACTAGGGTTGCCTCCCTGTTGCCCTGCAATCACAAGCAATTACTGAGAATTAGATTTAAGGATCCAGACTTGCTTGGATCCTTTGACATTCTTAACTTTGTTAGCTTTTACAGCGGAATTAACATTATCAGAGTTTAAGCTAACAGTATCAGTGTTTACACTTGCAGTATCAACTTTAACCCATTTCAGATTGGGTTTCAGTTCATAGTAATTATGATAGATAGCATGATATTCTTTGCAAGTATAAATGGAATGCCAGGTGCTTCCACAGTGTGTGCATAAAGTCTGTGGCTTAGTTCTAGCAAAATCCTTCTTTACCTCAGACTTGGTAGGTAAAGATGAAAGGCAGAGTGTGTAAACTTGTAACACTATAACTAATGTAACTCAAACTAAAGGAAAAGATACTTAACCAGAAGACAATCAAGAATAAGAAGTCACAAGAAATCAACACTAAATGAAGACAAGGTAATTGATACAACTCAACATGTTAACTATGATCAAGCCAAGAAGAAATCATTGAGAGAAGTTCAAGTCAAAGTTGTTCATGCCTCAGTGATTTGAAAAGCCAAGAATCAAGATCATAACTATCAGTATCAATAAGACCAATTGATTTCAAGTGAACAAGAAGGAAAGCAAATATTGGAAAGCCACATTTCTAATTGGATATGGTAATTTATTCAAGAAGCAAAAACCCTATCAAGACTAGTCACTTATGAACCAGACCGTTGCATCAAGTGTCAGGACACAAGTTTATGTCAGTAATAAAGATCCATGTTCAAGAGCTTGGTGAAAAATAAAGAAGACATGAAGATATCACAAGTTCAAGATGTGCAATGAAGTTTCAAGTTGAAGACCAGAATATTTTCTAAGTACTAAATATTCTAGATGACCAAGTAGAAGTTTCTAAGTAGAAGTTTCTAAGTAGAAGTTCTACTTAGAAATTCGAGATGGCTAAGTAGAAATTCTCAAGTAGAAGTTCTACTTAGAGTGCAGCTTCAACATGACACATGGCATCTTCTGATTGGCAGATTTCCAAGCTTTCAAGATAAGGCAAGATTTATGTGGACATCATTGGGCCACGTATATCTTAGTCTTTGAAGTCTACAGGACATAGATTACATGTAGTATAAATAGAAGTACTTGTGTAATGTTTTAATTAGTGAGCAATTCTTGAGAAAAACACAAGAGAAAGAGAGAGAGTGCATTCACAGAGCTTAGTATCATTCACTTCTCTCAGAACTTCTGTTATACTTTGTAATGAATGTTGTAGCAACCATTTCAAGTTATATATAAGACATATATTCCTTGAATCTGTGTGTTCGTTTATTGCATCGTATTTATTGCTTCTCATATTCGAAAAGTTGTATTCACCCCCCCTCTACAACACATTTGGACCTAACAATTGGTATCAGAGCTATATGTTTAACATACAAAACATAGATCCTTGTGTTTGGTAGAAGAATCGTGAGTTTTCATTTTCTAGATCTACTTTTCATTTTCTCGAAAAGTGTGCTTTAAATCGTTTGTATTGAAAACTCATCTGAAAAATTATTTAAATACTCCAGGTGTGATTATTTAGCTTGGATGTATTTGAATTAATTTTTGTGAATTAATCTGGGTACTTTCATATTTGGTGTTCTTGAGTGTTCATCATCTGTTCCTATCAAAGAAGACAACCCAACAACTTTTTGATCTCCTTTTCAATAGTAAAAGAATAAAAAGGTGTTTTAGGATTTTTTTATTTGCATTATTCACGGCCGAAAGTGTAACAGACATACTCAGTGCCTAGCAAGTGGGTTAGGTGGGTTAGGTGAGTAAAGCATTCAAAGTCAAAAAGGTGTTGAAGAGATAATATTGTTTATTCAATATTAAAGTAATCTGCAGAAAAATTATTCTAAGGACAAAAGTTCTACATAGAATTTCTACTTGAGATTTTCTACATAGAAGTTCGACTTGAGCAAAATTTCTACTTAGAGAAATTTCGACTTAGGCAAAAGTTCTACATATAAATTCTACATAGCCTAGTCTTGGGTACTTAGAAACTTTTAGTGACCAGAATTGAAATGGCTCCTAAAAATGCATTCAAGATCCCAATGTTCAACCGAGATCACTATGAAGAATGGGTTTTCAGAATGAGACTTTATTTAGAGACTGTTAACCCTGAATATCTGGAAGTCCTTGACAAGGGTAAATTTGTTCCTATGGTGGTTATTCCTGCACATACGGAAGGAGGGGTGGTTATAGCACCTCGGTCTGAGCCTAAAAAGCCCTCGGAGTTTTCGGATGCTGACAAGGAGCAAATAGCTTATGATACTGCCATACGACAAACCTTGATGGAATCTCTTGATCATGAAATGTTCAACATAGTCAAAGGTTTGACTACAGCAAAGAAGATTTGGGACAAGATAGAAGTTGTCATGGAAGGATCTGCAGAGGTCAGAAGCAACAAGACACTCATACTCAAGATGGAGTATGACACCTTTAGAATAAGGAAAGGAGAAGGCATAACAGATGTCTATCTACGATTCAGTCAGTTGGTATTGGATTTGAATCTGAGAGGTGTAACTCTCCCCATGGTTGAGACTAATACGAGATATCTGAGGAACCAGCCAAAAAGCATTGAACATAGGGTCTACGCAATAAGAGAAACCAGAGATTTGCATACAACTTCTCTGGAAGAATATTATGGAATATTAAAGACCTATGAGCTGGAAACACTTCAAGATCAAGCATGGGACAATGATTCAAAGGGAAAAGAAACTGCATCAGGATTAGTTGCTGATGAGGAAGAGTCTAAGAAGGCAATTTTTGCAGCAAAGCCTAAATCATCACTTGCACCACATCAAGTTGATAATGATGACGAGTGCGCATCTGACAGTGATGATGACTACTACACCCAGAAGAGCTGGACAACATGGATGATAGTGTCGTGGCATACATGGCAAGGAAGTTCAGCAACATGAGATTCAAAAAGAGCAACCGACCACAAAGAAATTCTTCATCTTATTATCGGGCTGCTAGGGGTGGTGGTAGTTCGTCAGGCTACCAAGGTAAAGGCAAGAATACCAGCTACAAATCTCCTTTGGATTTCAAAATGAAGTTCAAATGGTATAATTGTGGTGAAGTTGGACATTTTGCCTCGGACTGCAAAAAGCCTAAACAGACTTATCCAAAAGAGACATATGAAGCCCTCAAAAGCAAATATGAAGCGCTGGTGAAGGAAAGACATGGAAAACGAGCTTTATTGGTGACAGAAGGAAGAGCTTGGGATGATTCAGATGAGGAAGTTGTTACTCATGTAGCAAACTTTGCCCTCATGGCTGAGACATCAGAGGAACCAGAGGTACAAGTTCTGACTCTTAAAGTAGATATGTCTATTGATGATTATAAGGAACAGAACGGGGCTCTTAGTGAAGAGATCTATATGTTGTGCAAAAGCCTAGACTCTTCTCAAAAGGAACAGAAAACACTTGTTGCCAAATGCAGAATGCTTGAGGCAAAAGTGGAAGAGCTAGAGGCTGCTTGCACTGTAGATACTTCCCTAAGAGACTTTATTAAATCTCTAGAACACAAGCTCGTCCTTAAGGAAGAAGTAGAAGCATGTCTTAGGAACAATATAGCTGAGTTAGAAACTAAATGCGAAGCTTACAAACTAGCTGCTAGTAAAGTGTATGTAGATAATGACACATTTAAGAGGATAACTGGAGTAGGTGTAGGACTTGATTATTCTGACCTTCCTAAGAAAGAAGGAAAGAGACCTATTGACCCTAGTTCCAGTGACCTTAAAAAGGAAACACCTAGCATTCTTAAATCAGCTGTCAAACCTATGTACAAACACCTTGTTCCTAGAATAGAAGAAGAAGAGACTGAATTGATAGCTAGATATGAGATTGAGATGGAAGATCGCCAGAAAGCACAACCTATAACTCCTATCAAACAAGTTAAATTCAATTTCCCTAGAGATGAATCTAGACTAGGATTAGGAGCTAAGGCTGTTAAACAACAAGGAAAGAGAGAGAAAGGCATAAAAGAGGTTAAGGTTGAACGAATAAAGAAAGCATGTTATCATTGTAAATCCACTGAACATCTTTCTTATGCATGCAAAGCTAACATGAATGTTCCTGCTGCACATGCCATGCCTATCACACATACAATGAATAATCTGCATCAGAATCATGCACAGTGTGGTCAACCTAATTGTATGCCATGTACTTTTAACATCATGCAAACTTTTGTGCATTTAATGAATGCATCTAGCCAGTCATGCTCAAATACTGTTGCTAGTTCAAACATCAAGAAAAAGCATGTGAGAGCCAAGACTGTCAGTCCTCCTAAAGTTAGGAGTGACAAACCTTTTCCTAAGACTGACAAATCTGTCAAGTCTGAGAAAGGAAAGGAGATAGTCGAAATCTCTAGTAATGTTAAGAAAAGTGCATCTCCTGTTGTTAAATCTGTTGATTCTCGATCTTATCGAAAAGCCGGGCCCAATCAAAGTTGGGTTCCGAAGAATGTCTAACCAATCTGTCATTGCAGGGCGTTAAGCAGAATAGAAATAAAGTTATATGGGTGCTAGATAGTGGAGCATCGAGGCATATGACTGGAAACAAGTCCCTGCTTACAGAGTTGGTTATGAAAGTTGGCCCTTATGTTACCTTTGGAGATGACAGCATAGGTGTGACAAAGGGATATGGCAAACTGAAAACTGGTAATGTCATCATAGAAGATATTTCCTATGTTGAGGGACTGAAGCACAATCTGTTGAGTATAAGTCAATTCTGTGACAAAGGTTACGAAATTGTCTTCAACAAGAAAGGTGTATCAATCACTCACATCAAGGAAGGCTCACTGGCTTTGAGAGGAGTTCGAAAGGCAGATCTTTTTGTTGCAGACATGGATTCAGCAAATCAGAATGAGGTCACCTGTTTCTACAGCAAAGCCTCAGATGATGAAAGCTGGTTATGGCACAAAAAGCTATCTCACTTAAACTTCAAAACGATGAATGCTCTCGCGAGGCGAGAATTGGTGAGAGATCTACCTCAAATGGAGTTCGCTCCGAAAGGACTCTGTGAAGCTTGTGAAATGGGAAAGTCGAAGCGAGCATCGCATAAAAGCAAGAAATTTCTAGTATTACTGAGCCTCTGCAACTTCTTCATATGGATTTGTTTGGCCCAGTGAATGTCCTATCTTTGTCTAGGAAAAGATATGCTTTGGTAATCGTGGATGACTTCTCCAAGTATACATGGGTATTGTTCGCAATGATGAAAGACGAAGTACCTTTCTTAATCATTGATCACATCACTCAAATTGAGAATGTTTCAACACTTACTGTGAAGACGATTAGATCAGACAATGGCACTGAATTCAAAAACGCAGTGCTGAATGACTTCTATGTATCTAAAGGAATACGTCGTCAGTATTCAGCCCCGAGAACTCCACAGCAAAATGGAGTAGTTGAAAGGAAGAATAGAACCTTGGTTGAAGCAGCAAGAACTTTGTTGTATGATTCAAAACTTCCTTTGTACTTCTGGGCCGAGGCAGTGAGTACCGCTTGTTACACTCAAAATAGAACCTTGATCATAAAAGATAAAGAAAAGACACCATGTGAGCTAATGAACAACAGAAGACCAACAATCAAATACTTTCATGTCTTCGGAGCAAAATGCTATGTGCTTATAGATGATGAAAATCTAGGCAAGTTTGCAGCAAAAGCTCGTGAAGGAATCTTTGTTGGTTACTCTACAGATGTGGTGGTAGCTTATAGAGTGTTCTTAGTGAATGATCGAAAAGTGACTGAAAGCTACAACGTCAGATTCGACGATACCAAACTCTCATCAATTTCAAGAGATTCTAGTGAACCTGAGTCCTTAAAATTTCAGAATCTGGACTTAGAAGATCTTGAAGATGAACCTGAGTTGGTTGTTCCATTAAATGTTCCAAGTGTACATGAAGAACCTGAGTCTAGTGAACAAGCTAATTCTACAAGATCAGGAGAGACTTCTTCAGTACGAACCGGCAACAACTCAGGGGGAGTAAATAGCAGCTCAAGGACTACTGTTCAAGGCTCGAGTCGAGTTGACTCTAGTTCTGTAGGAGCTGGCACTAACTCAGGGGGAGTTAGTGAAAATAATCAAAGTAGTCAGCACCCCAACTCAGAAAGTCAAGCTGAATCATCAAGACAATTTCCAGGAGAACGGGTATGGAATAGAGACAATCCGTTTGAGTTAATTATTGGTGATCCAGATGCTGGTGTGACTACTAGAAGAACTGCAAGAGCTGACATGGCTAATATCTCCTTATATTCTGGGTTCTTATCCAAGCTTGAACCTAAAGAAATAGAAGAAGCTCTTGGTGATGCTGATTGGGTGATTGCAATGCAAGAGGAACTCAATCAGTTTGAAAGGCAGAAAGTTTGGAAACTGGTACCCCGACCTAAGAACATATCAGTAATTGGAGCTAGGTGGGTATTCAGAAATAAACTGGATGAAAACGGACTTGTAACACGAAACAAGGCTCGTTTGGTTGCAAAAGGTTATTCTCAGCGAGAAGGAATTGATTATGATGAAACCTATGCACCAGTTGCAAGACTTGAGGCAGTCAGGATGTTCTTGGCATTTGCAGCACATAAGAACTTCAAGGTTTTCCAGATGGATGTGAAAAGTGCCTTCCTGAACGGAGAGCTAGAAGAAGAAGTGTATCTGGAACAGCCGCCTGGCTTCGTTGATCCAGAACATGTAGATTTTGTGTATCTTCTCTTCAAATCTGTCTATGGCCTCAGGCAATCCCCAAGGCGATGGTATGAAACCCTATCCTTATTCTTAATTGAAAATGGTTTTGTTAGGTGAGTAATTGATAAAACATTGTTCTATAAAATTGTAAGAAATGACTTAATACTTGTTCAAGTCTATGTGGATGATATTATTTTTGGGTCATCAAATGAGCGCTTGTGCGAGAAATTTGCCAAGCTAATGCAGGAAAAATATGAGATGAGCATGATGGGAGAGCTGTCCTTCTTCCTTGGATTACAGATCAGTCAGAGAAAAGATGGTATCTTTATCTGTCAATCCAAGTACGTCAGAGATTTACTTAAGAAGTATAATCTAGAAGATGCATCAGCAGCTAAGACTCCCATGGCAACAGCCACGAAGTTTGATGAAGACAAATCAGGTAAATCAGTTGACATCACAAGCTATCGAGGTATGATTGGCTCACTCCTCTATTTAACTGCAAGTAGACCCGATATAATGTTCGCAACTTGTTTATGTGCAAGGTTCCAAGCTGATCCTAGAGAATCACATCTCGTAGCCGTCAAAAGAATTTTTAGGTATCTCAAGGGCACACCAAATCTAGGGATTTGGTACCCAAGAGATACAGGTTTTAATCTTATTGGCTATTCGGATTCAGACTATGCAGGTTGCAGGATTGATAGGAAAAGCACATCTGGTGCTTGCCAATTTCTTGGCAGAAGATTGGTGTCCTGGCAAAGTAAAAAGCAACATACAGTATCTACTTCTACTGCTGAAGCTGAGTACATTGCTGCTGGAAGCTGTGTAGCTCAAATACTGTGGATGAGGAACCAATTGAAGGATTATGGCATGGAGCACAAGAAAATTCCAATCATGTGTGACAACACAAGTGCCATTTCCATAACCAACAATCCTGTAGATCACTCAAGAACCAAGCACATCGACATCAGGTATCACTTCATAAGAGAACATGTCGAGGAGGGGACTGTGGAGCTACATTTTGTGCCCACAATGCAACAAATTGTAGATATATTCACCAAACCTCTTGATGAAGTAACATTCAATAGATTGGTTGGTGAATTGGGAATGCTTAACACAAGTTAGTAAAGCCTTCTATCTGTAAAATCCATGTTTATGTTTGTGTGTGCAAGCTACTCAATCATTATGTGCTTAGACTTTAAAATGCCTAATTAATGATTGTTATAGGTTGCATATAGTGTGTTTTTGCATAAATTCCTTGTGTTTTAAGTGTCTTTTATACCACAAATCTGTGAATTTATGCTTGTTATATTGCATGACCATAGGGGGAGTTAAATTCATAATATTCTAAATATTGCATGATTTTTTGATGAATTTACCTATGAGTTTCATGTAATTAGAGGCCTTAGAATTAAAAAACTTCAATATTTCGAGTTAGGTTCTATCTCGAAACTCATCTAGAAATTCGACTTGAATTTCGACTTAAGCTGTCAGAGTGAAGTTTTGAAAATTCTAAGTCTGGGAAGAATTTCGAGTTGGCTATCTCGAAATTCATCTCGAAATTCGACTTCGAGTTCGAGTTCGAGTTACCAGTGTGTCTAGTTCTATCTTCAAAATATTCGAGATAAAGTCTATCTCGAATTTTATCTCAAAGGTTGAGATGAGGTTTCCATTAAGGGAATATTTTGAAAAGAACTGAGAATTAACTTCGAGTTAGTCTATCTCGAAACTCAACTCGAATTTCGACTTGAAGTTCGAGATAGAGTTCTCAGTTAAGCTAACACTACTACAAACAGGTCAATAGACATCGGCTAAAAACCGATGTCTGGCCATTTTTCAACCGATGTCTTTGTGGGTGTAGAGAAAGGTCCAACCCTTTTCACATCGGTTTTAAACCGATGTCAAAGAGTATCTATCACATCGTTCACTACCTTTTCACATCGGTTTATAACCGATGTCAAAGAGTATCTATCACATCGTTCACTGGAACCTGACTGATGTTAAATACTATCTGGAACATCGGTTACTAGCAACTAACCGATGTCAAAGAGTACTTTGGACATCGTTTACTATAATATAACCGATGTGTATCATACATATTAACATCAGTTAGACACCGATGTGAAAAGCATCAACAATGTGACACCACTATGCTTAAATTACATCAGTTTGTTTTGTAATAATAATGTTTCTACTTATTATAAACATCAGTTTCATTGAGTTTAACTGATGTGTTAGTATTATAACAATACTAGCCAAAACAAAACAATAACATGCTGTATTGATGCAACTTATCAATCCAAAACTAAAACACTTATGAAAATAACAAAAACTTCATTATCATTATAAAAAAAAATCAGTATATACATCAATGACTATCCGCAAAACTAACAAACTAGCTACATTTCAAATCAAAATGCCTCCTCCAAACTAAAAACATAATTGACATACTACTCAATGTAAAAACAAACTAAGTAAAGCCAAAGCACCTGCAACCTAAGATATGCAAATATTGGAGTCTCCATCAGATTTACTAATTTGTCCAGCTGAACCAAGAACTTGACACTGACATCCTCTTCAGCCAGAGACTGGATGACAGAACTTACATGTTGATAATCCTGTAGATAAATGCCAACCACAGAGCATCAGTACCATGAATATTAAATGATCAGAACAGTGACACACATAACTACATAAACAGGAAATATAGAATGTTAAAAGTTCTCAGCTCTTGCCTGAGATAATAAACAAAGACTAATTATTGCCATGGGTGAATGGCACCATGAAGCATCCAAGGCAAGAAATAAGTCTGTTCCAGCCGAATTCACCAAAGATTTTCTGAGTAGATCTCGAAGGTCAGACAACTCAGACGAAGTAAGCAAAATTAAATTCAAAGCCTGTAACACAATTCGAAAATACAAAACTGTGTCACCTAGGCATCATAGAAAAAAAAAATTCTAAAGCAGTTTAAATGACATTGAGACAATTAATAAGTAGTACAAGTACTGGGTGGTTTTGGTTTTTGCTGATAGGTAACTTAACACAATATAGTGCAAATAGGGTCTTCAGTTTTTTTGGATAAGTAACTTCATATGGAATGTACTATATACACCAACTAAAGGAATTATACATCAGAGGGGTCAGATAGTGCCTTCAGTATTTATACATATATTTTTTTTTATCAAATATACCTCCTTGCAATAGAGAGAATTGCTCCTACATCAAATCCTTCAGCTGGATCTGCCTCCATACTGCGAAGTTCTTCATTAGTTTCACAAGCAACCTGATGGTGATGAGTAAAACAATAATTAGTACCAACAGATGTAACAATAAAAGTGTTGTAAGCACAAATGGACACTGAGGAGAACCCAAATAATGAAAAATAATTACTTCTGAAAAAAGCAAGTAAAAAACTTCTCAATCCCAATTGACTTACAACTCGTATTTTTTCTTCTTTATCGGCTATGCATGGCAAAATGGCACCTAAAATATCGGCATAGTATGGAACAAGCTGGTCCCCACCAAGTTTCACAAACTCATTTATCTGAAGACAAACCATTGCATTGAGAAAAATGAATGAAATTAGCTAAATTGTCATTTTATTTGCTGAAAAAATTAGGTAAGAGAGGTGGAAAAGGATAAAAGTAATTAAGCCAATATGAAAGAAATTCGATATTTGTCTGAATATCCATACCCAAGTAAGAGCAGTCAATCGCGTAAATTCATCTGGGGAAGCTGCCCTCTGAACAAGTATTTCAGCCATGCGTCCATAATCTACAGACTTCAAAAGTAGCACTTGTTGAGTCAGAGATTTGCAAAAATAAATGAGAATTTGTTTTATGTAACATTAACTGGTAAATGGTAATTATATATATATAATGCAATTAATGTAATCAAAATACCAATAGCTCAAATATGCTCATGAACGGCTACTTAATAGCCTAAAGGAAAAGCAATCAAAAAATGGCACATAAAAAAAATAGCAGCACTCTACGTGAAAGTGAGGGGACAGGTGATGGAGTATTATACAAACTAACATTAGAAGGGAGTGCTTCCAAAAGCACAGTGTATAAGAAGCAGTATAAGATCTGTGTGGGGAGGGGGGGAGTTGTAGAATTAAATTATTTAGGCAACAGATTATGTGTAATGACGTTAACATATCCTGTACTAAAATAAGACACTTACCGGAGAATTTTTTATCTCCTGAAGAAATTCGGATAATGCAGAATCAGCTTGTTGTCGAATCTCATGGCTAGAATCACTTAACATATTAAATAGGCCTGAAATTTCATCAAATCAAACATAAGAAGGTAGTAAACAAAAGTCACCCTAGTAAGATGGAATCTATCAAAAATAAAATCATGACAATTTACCATCAAGAAAATCAGGAAGAAAACCCAGCATATCAATATCTGGAACACTGTCCAATACAGTGATCCATCCGACCAAAAACTGGCGGACATAAGGATTAAGAACATTCATACGCTCCCGCAATAATGGTATAAATTCTTCGATGCTGATCAAAAACCCCAAAAACGACAAGATATAATGTTACAAAATTGCAATACTAATCATTTACCAAAAGAATCAAATATAGCAAGTTTAGTGAAACAGCAAACCTGAATTGATCACTCTCTGTGACAATGTCTTGCTTCCAAGAAAAGTTAAATTGTAAAAAAATAATTTTGTAAAACTCAAAAAAAAAGAGACAACATTATCCACTATCAACGTAAAAGAAAAGGATGCATTACCTTAACAAGCCTATCTAAGAGATGAGCAGCACTCTGCACATTGGGATCCGAGTCTGCCGAAAGTTTACATAAAGCGTCAAAGATCTGATTGAAGAACACAATGAAGTCGCCTCTCACTACCTGCAAAGAATGGTAAGGTAAGGAAAACATAGCAAGAGAGAAAGAGGCAACACATTAATCATTATCAGTTACCTTGGCAATGTTATATAGAGCTTCACACGCATAATAGCGAACTGTACTATCTTGGTCAGAGAAAGAATTAATCACCGGTGGTACAATTTGCTGAAAGACCACATTCAGATTTAGTTCACAAGTATAAAAGAGAAAGAAGCAAGCACTTTGTAGATATAATTTTACATATGCAAGCAGAAGAACTTCTTATAGGAATAGAAAAAATTTTCGAGTTGACTGTCAGAAAACAGTAATGGACATAAACATTGCTGATGATAAACTACTAACACATCAAAATAACTAACGAATAGTGTTTCCAAAACCTTTTGAAAAGTAAGTACTAGGCAATTCTTTCACACATCAACTGGAGGTTGGAAACTCTTCCCACATTGAGAAAAAACTAAAAAAAATAACGAAAGTTACAAGACATGAGAGCGACTGAACTGAATTATCAGTGAGTGATAGCCTCTTCATATGAGCAGGTCTACCGCGTCTGAGAATATAAACAGAATATGACAGACCAAAAAAAGAGTAAAAAGGATAGCGCCTCCTTAAATACTGCTGACAGGGAGAGAACTCACTTCTCTAGCAGAGAGTTGTCGATACGAAAATTATGGACCAGAAAGACAACAAGATTGCTATGCCTGCGTGCACCTCAAGCACCAGGAGCACTACCTGAAAAAAGATCCTAAAATTTACTCATAAGAGTATGAACAAGAGGAATCAAGTCTGCTTGTTCAATATAGGATAAATAATTAGATAGGCCCTGATGTTTATATGCATGAGAAAGAACCCACAACAATTGCATATTAAAACTTCAAAACTAGGTGAAGTTCAATATTTGAATTTTAAACAAATTTAACCCTATCAAGCACTATATGCTCAACAGAACGCACCTAAAACGTGACATAATTGGTAATTGGAATCATATGATTAAATATTTATTGTTTATTATCAAAGAACAATTAAAAAAAATGTTTCATGACCAAAATAATGTTTGATAACAGAGAAAATAATGTTTCATAACAGTATACAACATGTGATAAATGACCAAAAATGAAATTGAACTGACAACTTAAAGAAACAAGCAAGTAATCTGCAGGACATAAAGCAGCAGAAAGATATATAACCTCATCAGAGGGGTCTGATAGTGCCTTCAGAAGTGTGTCAAAAACATCATTCAGGAAATTCAGAACCTGTTTCAAATGACTAGGTGCTTGCGTATGTTTAACAGCTCAGAGAAGCAGGTTAGTAAAAAACAAAATACACAAATGTGAGAATACAAACAGGAATAGAGAACAGATTCAAACACACATATAGATACGAACAGGAAAACATATATACAAAACACCAACAAACAAATACAAACAAAAACTGTTTTGTTCTGTATAGAGAACACAATTAAAAGATAATACAAGTTAGTCACTTACTAATTGTATATGAAACAAACTCAAGAATCAATCTCCTTACTAATGCTTGCCGAATCAAGCTCCAATTCGTAAGAATAAGGTAAATTAAAAATAAAAAAATTAAATTCAAAAAGCACTTACAAATTGCAAGAACACTGAGCTAACAATTGAAGATAATGGCACGATTCAAGGTTCGAGTTTGTTCAATCAACGTATATCGATTGATTTCTACACAAACAAAACCAAGGGTTTTGGTATTAATGGGGGGAAAGTTTTGGTATTAGCTAGGGTTCTTAAAATATGAGTTCGAGAGAGGTGAGGTAGAGAGAGAGGGGGTGAGGTCGAGTGAGGAGAAAGCGAGAAAGAGAAAGAGAGAAAGTAAAGGAGTGAATTAGGGTTCTTAAGATCTGAAGTCGAGAGAGTGTGAAGTCGAGAGAGGGGGAGAGAATGTAATTTTTGTTATTTTTGTTTTTGTTTTTTTGTTTTTGTCTGTCTGGGTGAGGATATTGTTTACTCAAAAAAATTTTGGGGGAACCAAAATTTCACTAAGGGGGGAATATTGTCTGATGGAGGGAACTAAAATTTCACTAAGCGGGGAAAATTGTGGGAGCGCGGAAGTAACAATTTTTTTAAGCCTACTTTAGACATCAGTTGTATTTTGACCGATGTCATAATATGTCAAAGACATCAGTTGTTTCCCTGACCGATGTCATTGATTTTTCAATGAAATGTCAATGACATCGGTTGGCTGGTAATGTGATTTCATAATATATTAAAGACATCAGTTTTTTTCCGACCGATGTCATTGATAGTTTTTACATCGGGGACATCGTGAACCGATGTAAAAGGGGCGATGTCTATTCTACTTTTTGTAGTAGTGTAAAGGGAATTTTTCGAGTTACACTCCTAACTCGAAACATATCTTGAATTACCCTGTACTTTTTGCTTCAAGGGGGTATTTTGGAAAGAATTTGAGATTAACTTCGAGTTAGTCTATCTCGAACCTCAACTCGAATTTCGATTGATGTTCGAGATAGAGTTCTTAGTCTATCTCGAAACTCAACTCGAATTTCGACTTGATGTTCGAGATAGAGTTAAACTTCTAACTCGAAAAGTATCTCGAATTTCCCTGTTTCTCTTCTAGAGGGGAATTTTCCAAGTTTACTACAAATCAATAATGTTCGAGATAGGATTTCCCTATAGTTTCTGCTATAAAATTGGTTAAAGTGCTTATTTGTGCTTAATTGTTCGAGTTAACCTCTATCTTGAACATCATCTCGAAGTTCGACTTGATGTTCGAGATAGAGATGTTCGAGATAGAGATGTTCGAGATAGAGTTCGACTTAAGTCCTCCCTGTATATACTTAGACTTTAACACTTTTTTTAACAGGGATACTTTTGTCATTTCATAATCATCTATATATATACATCTCTAACTCGATGCATAATTCACTTTACCTAATTTCATTTTCACAGCAGCCGTTTCACAAAAGCAGGCGATTTCAGAAACTTCATACCATTAATCCGTGTTTTTGTGATTAAACTCATACTAATCACGAATTACTGCCAATTTGTTGACTGATATTCACTGTGTTATCATTAATCGTTGTGATACTGTGTTTTGAAACCGCATATACACGCGCATATACATACACACGAACATATATTGTTTGTGTAACTGTTCACAAAGCACGATTTCATATTCTCTATCTAAACACACACGATTTCACTGGTATACACACGAATATTCATCTTTGTTGAATATT
Source organism: Saposhnikovia divaricata (assembly GCA_036435485.1). Classification (NCBI taxonomy): domain Eukaryota; kingdom Viridiplantae; phylum Streptophyta; class Magnoliopsida; order Apiales; family Apiaceae; genus Saposhnikovia; species Saposhnikovia divaricata. The sequence continues at coordinate 158,389,126 of CM071595.1, forward strand.
CAGATTTAGTATTGGCTATTGATTGAATCCCGTAGTTTAATTTCTCAAAAAGGGACTTTTGTTGTTCTTGTTAAATTAAAAGGGATACACTCTTTAATTCGTAAATTACTTGTTTTTCAAAATTAAAAAAATTTCATATTTTTTTTAAGAAAAACATTTAATTAAAATGGCTCACCAATTTTCACTTGCTAAAAACAATTTTTATAATATTTCTACGGAAATTGGTTATCAACTCCCGCGGTTCAAGTTTTGGATACGATTTCTCAATTTGTACTCCAAAGCTAGCCATGCTTTTACTGCTAAACCTACACTAGTATATGATGTTTTACAGCAATTATGGACTAGTGCGGTTACTTTTGGGAGCAAATCAACCCCCTTCGGTTTCAGGTTTACCTTAGCGGGTCAGGAATATGAGGTGACTGAAGAGATTGTCAACAGGGTTCTGGGATTCCCAATCAAAGATGCTTATGATCTAGAACCTACAGCTGCAGAACGCCTCAGATTCTTTGAAGAAATTGGATGTTATCCTCCGAAAGGCCCAATCACAGGAAATATCCAAAAACAATTCTTCCATGTGGAATGGAATTACTTTTTCGAGGCCATCACACGATGTTTTCGGGCACGCGAAAAAGATTTTCATCAAATTCCAATTCGAATGCAAACCTTTGCAGTTGCCCTAGCAAGAGAACTGGATATAAATTATGGACGCATAGTTCTCTCTGAGATAGTGGCCTCAATGGGATCTCATGCAAGCAGAGACCTCACCACAACTGATGTTGTCTGCTGGTTTCCTCGGTTCCTACAAATGCTGATTAATGACTAAATACCGAAGGATGCTCTTGCTGTTAGACAGGGATTTGCCAGAAGCCCAACATCTGAATCGCTAGGGATGGGCACTAAGTCACTTTCAACCATTGCTAATCAGGATAAACATCAAGGTAAACTGATGTCAATTCCTGAAAATATACAAATGTGGCTTACATATGATGCAGGAGTTACCAATTTGGAGGCATCATCACAAGTTTCATCACATGCTCAGAATCCATCTGTTCATGTTGAGGCATTTGATGAGATTCCTGATGAGCAAAGCGATGATGCACAAGGTAATCGATCAGGTAATCTCTCCCTGCATACTATTCATTCCTCCTCCTATGTATCTGATTCCGTGACCCAAGAGACTGCTAACCCGCAGGATCTATCCCAGGGTGAGAGCTATATTTCTGAGCCTGATACACATTCTTATTCTCTTTCACCCCTGTTAACGGAAGTCAGAAAGCCAGCACGTGTATATGTAGAAGATGATGAGGAGAGTGAACCCGAAGAGCAGCAACTTATTCGAAAGAAAGCCAAACTTTTTCATGCTGCTGCTTCAAAAATCCAGTCAAACCCTAGTGTGTCACACGCAACCACTCCACCTCACGAGAGTGGTTCTCCCTTTAAACAGTCTACACATAGGGATTTTGATGACAGTTATGTACCTTTTGAAGATCCTGTTGCTTCACAAGGACATGAAGTTTTAACAACTTCAACCGTACCTTCACCGGTACGTACTGATGCTGCAAAGAGGATCGGTTCTGATGTCGTACAAGGACACTTTGCAGCCACTCAGCCTGAGATTCCAGCTCAGGACAGAACATACATAGATCCCATAACTGCCAATTATTTTGCTTATCCAATTTCTGCAGGTACTGCTTCATATCTCGGATCAATAATTGAAGATATACACGAGCGTGAGACAGGGAGTGTGTGTGAGAGGTTAGGGAGAGAGGGACCTTCACTTTTAAGGCCCGAAACCGAGCACCAAATACCAACAGAACGAGTATTAGAGCGAGGTCCCCTAAACCAAACACCGTCCCTTAACATTGAAAATCTTGATACGCGTATGACTTCTATGGAAAATCAGATGAGGCAGTTCGGACAGACGATGGGGCAGTTCGGGATGAACATTGGAAACAACCAAAGGGCTCTAGACGCCTACGCAGCAAGAATGGCAAGTCAAGCTACAGCTTTTGATGCTTTGACAAATAAGGTCAATGACTTGGGCCATGCTGGTGGTGTCTTGGGAAGCACTCTCAATGAGAGGATGGGGGCATTGGAATCTACAATGCATACAATGGCTGTGGAAATCAGTAGAATGATGTTCGCAGTCAGGAGTTTTGTGCCCCCGGAGTGTTTCGAGTCGCACCAACCTCCCCCCGATGCTGGTGCAGCTGGTGCTAGTGGAGCGGGAGCCTCTGGTTCTGGTTTTGGAGGTTCTTATGCAACTGGTGGATCTGGAGACCAAGGTGGAGCTCAGGATAACTCACCTAAGGGGGAGAGTGGAAAGGAGACGAGACAGCAGGCAGTTCACATCGAAGAAATTGAAGAACCCGCTGATCTTGTCAAGGAACCAGAAGTTGAGCCGTCTGTTGATGAAGAGGCTCTGAGGAGGAGAAAGGGTAAGGCAATGATGGTTGATGAACCATTCGTTGACCTGAGTCATCAGGAAACAGTACAGGAGGTACTTGACTCAGATTCTGATATGGAAGACGTACCGTTGGCACATGCTATAAAAAGATCTTTGAAGGAACAAGGTGGAGGTGCTGGGATGTCTTCCGGAATGCCTGAAGAATTTCCTGTTGATGAGGAAACCCTTAAAGCTCAACAGTTAGCCTTGGAACAAGCTCAGTTCCATAAAATGAAGATGATGCAAGAACGTGCTGCCTTCCTAGAAAAGAAAGTGGAGCTACAAGGGAAGCAGTATGTTCATGAGCTTGCAAGGCTAGCTGATCCTCAAGTTGATCTGGACAAACGAAGGATAGGGCAGAAGTGGGATGAAGCAAGGAAGATAATGATGGGACCCTGTGCGAAAGGAGTTCATAACAAGGATGCAGATGATCTGTTCTACAACTTGAATTTGCAGAATCAAATGACTGGGGACTATATAAGTGCTTTGAAGAGATTAATTTCTAAAGTCAGGGTTGGATACAATGCAAACCTTAAGGAGTGGCAGGTTATTTTGTCTTTGGTAGAAGGAGTCCCAACATCTTTCCTATATGTGGATGACTAATTCATAACGAGAAGATCTGCGTCAGAGTTGTTCTTGCTAGCGACAAAAATTCAATACTCTCATTCTGAGGAGCTAAGCATTCTGTATAGAGATCAGTTAATGCAGCTAGCAGAGGACAAGGGTCCAGAATTCTCAGCATATCCAAATTTTGTCCGGATGGTAGTTGACGGAAAGATGAAGAGGGTTAGCATGGAGGAAAATGATCTAATGGAGCTTTCAGTGGAATCTCTCAAAGCTGTCTGTAGACAAATGATGAGTAAGGGATTCGCTTCTGAGCTTAAAGATAAATCCGTGAAGATCATTGAAAGAGTCATATTCAAGAAGAGCAATGAGGTGTGGAAGTGTGATATCATTGCTCCAAACCCTCTTGATGACGTGAAGATTGAGCCGGAGCTGATAGAGAAGAAATGGAATATTCTTCAAGCCATGAAGAATGTAGATGAAGTTCTGACTCTTCCTTCTGGAGCACTGGAACAAGGAGAGATAAGGGAGGCAATTGGTGTTCCAGGAAGTGATAGTGTATACTGGATACAAGCTTATGTTGAAGATACAGCTGATGCCTTAGTATTCATAGATGCAGACCAGAATCAAACAATCTTGCATATGAGTAGAAAATGGCTGCTACGGACTCAAGATGCTGCATTTCTGGAGAGAGTATTATATGTATTTAAATGGGGCGAAGCACTACTACAAACAGGTCAATAGACATCGGCTAAAAACCGATGTCTGGCCATTTTTCAACCGATGTCTTTGTGGGTGTAGAGAAAGGTCCAACCCTTTTCACATCGGTTTTAAACCGATGTCAAAGAGTATCTATCACATCGTTCACTACCTTTTCACATCGTTTTATAACCGATGTCAAAGAGTATCTATCACATCGTTCACTGGAACCTGACTGATGTTAGATACTATCTGAAACATCGGTTACTAGCAACTAACCGATGTCAAAGAGTACTTTGGACATCGTTTACTATAATATAACCGATGTGTATCATACATATTAACATCAGTTAGACACCGATGTGAAAAGCATCAATAATGTGACACCACTATGCTTAAATTACATCAGTTTGTTTTGTAATAATGATGTTTCTACTTATTATAAACATCAGTTTCATTGAGTTTAACTGATGTGTTAGTATTATAACAATACTAGCCAAAACAAAACAAAAACATGCTGTATTGATGCAACTTATCAATCCAAAACTAAAACACTTATGAAAATAACAAAAACTTCATTATCATTATCAAAAAAATTCAGTATATACATCAATGACTATCCGCAAAACTAACAAACTAGCTACATTTCAAATCAAAATGCCTCCTCCAAACTAAAAACATAATTGACATACTACTCAATGTAAAAACAAACTATACCGCTCTAACTACCATAGTTAAAACAACCTAATTAAAACAACCTATATCTTGGCCGTTAATGGAGTGCTCGGAAGGTGAATGCCAATGACATTGTTGTAGAACATAATCAGTTCAATACCATCCTAATCTGCATATAAACAAAACATGGGAAAACTTATCATCAGTTCAACAAGGTTAGCAAATATACATGAATACATATACAGATGGTAGACGAACAATATGAATTTCTACGTAAAGAATGATTTCTACATATCAACTTTACTAACCTGCTTCTCTGAGCTGTTAAACATACGCAAGCACCTAGTCATTCAGGGCTGAATGAGTATAATAAAAGTCTAAACGTGAGGTATGCTTGATAATACTAGTAAGCAAGTTGATGCCAATGGAGAGTTGAGTACTCAGATCACTAGTACAGAATATGTAAACTTTGGCTTAAAAAATATGCCGAGCATATTACAAATGAAGTTTGGATGGCCCACAGTACACACGTGAGTATTTTGTATAATCATCAGTCGCTCATAATGCCAGAAAATAAAGCAATGTAAATAAAATAGAATAAAGAAAAAGTTAGAGAAAGACCACAGAAGTAGTAAAGCCAGTCAATTTCATTCAGAAATTTGAAGAATAAGTAAAGCCAAAGCACCTGCAACCTAAGATATGCAAATATTGGAGTCTCCATCAGATTTACTAATTTGTCCAGCTGAACCAAGAACTTGACACTGACATCCTCTTCAGCCAGAGACTGGATGACAGAACTTACATGTTGATAAGCCTGTAGATAAATGCCAACCACAGAGCATCAGTACCATGAATATTAAATGATCAGAACAGTGACACACATAACTACATAAAAAGGAAATATAGAATGCTAAAAGTTCTCAGCTCTTGCCTGAGATAATAAACAAAGACTAATTATTGCCATGGGTGAATGGCACCATGAAGCATACAAGGCAAGAAATAAGTCTGTTCCAGCCGAATTCACCAAAGATTTTCTGAGTAGATCTCGAAGGTCAGACAACTCAGACGAAGTAAGCAAAATTAAATTCAAAGCCTGTAACACAATTCGAAAATACAAAACTGTGTCACCTAGGCATCATAGAAAAAAAAATTCTAAAGCAGTTTAAATGACATTGAGACAATTAATAAGTAGTACAAGTACTGGGTGGTTTTGGTTTTGGCTGATAGGTAACTTAACACAATATAGTGCAAATAGGGTCTTCAGTTTTTCTGGATAAGTAACTTCATATGGAATGTACTATATACACCAACTAAAGGAATTATACATCAGAGGGGTCAGATAGTGCCTTCAGTATTTATACATATTTTTTTTTATCAAATATACCTCCTTGCAATAGAGAGAATTGCTCCTACATCAAATCCTTCAGCTGGATCTGCCTCCATACTGCGAAGTTCTTCATTAGTTTCAAAAGCAACCTGATGGTGATGAGTAAAACAATAATTAGTACCAACAGATGTAACAATAAAAGTGTTGTAAGCACAAATGGACACTGAGGAGAACCCAAATAATGAAAAATAATTACTTCTGAAAAAAGCAAGTAAAAAAGCTTCTTAATCCCAGTTGACTTACAACTCGTATTTTTTCTTCTTTATCGGCTATGCATGGCAAAATGGCACCTAAAATATCGGCATAGTATGGAACAAGCTGGTCCCCACCAAGTTTCACAAACTCATTTATCTGAAGACAAACCATTGCGTTGAGAAAAATGAATGAAATTAGCTAAATTGTCATTTTATTTGCTGAAAAAATTAGGTAAGAGAGGTGGAAAAGGATAAAAGTAATTAAGCCAATATGAAAGAAATTCGATATTTGTCTGAATATCCATACCCAAGTAAGAGCAGTCAATCGCGTAAATTCATCTGGGGAAGCTGCCCTCTGAACAAGTATTTCAGCCATGCGTCCATAATCTACTGACTTCAAAAGTAGCACTTGTTGAGTCAGAGATTTGCAAAAATAAATGAGAATTTGTTTTATGTAACATTAACTGGTAAATGGTAATTATTTATATAAAATGCAATTAATGTAATCAAAATACCAATAGCTCAAATATGCTCATGAACGGCTACTTAATAGCCTAAAGGAAGAGCAATCAAAAAATGGCACAAAAAAAAAATAGCAGCACTCTACGTGAAAGTGAGGGGACATGTGATGGAGTATTATACAAACTAACATTAGAAGGGAGTGCTTCCAAAAGCACAGTGTATGAGAAGCAGTATAAGATCTGTGTGGGGAGGGGGGAGTTGGAGAATTAAATTATTTAGGCAGCAGATTATGTGTAATGACGTTAACATATCCTGTCCTAAAATAAGACACTTACCGGAGAATTTTTTATCTCCTGAAGAAATTCGGATAATGCAGAATCAGCTTGTTGTCGAATCTCATGGCTAGAATCACTTAACATATTAAATAGGCCTGAAATTTCATCAAATCAAACATAAGAAGGTAGTAAACAAAAGTCACCCTAGTAAGATGGAATCTATCAAAAATAAAATCATGACAATTTACCATCAAGAAAATTAGGAAGAAAACCCAGCATATCAATATCTGGAACACTGTCCAATACAGTGATCCATCCGACCAAAAACTGGCGGACATAAGGATTAAGGACATTCATACGCTCCCGCAATAATGGTATAAATTCTTCGATGCTGATCAAAAACCCCAAAAACAGTGAGTGATAGCCTCTTCATATGAGCAGGTCTACCGCGTCTGAGAATATAAACAGAATATGACAGACCAAAAAAAGAGTAAAAAGGATAGCGCCTCCTTAAATACTGCTGACAGGGAGAGAACTCACTTCGTGCACCTCAAGCACCAGGAGCACTAACTGAAAAAAGATCCCAAAATTTACTCATAAGAGTATGAACAAGAGGAATCAAGTCTGCTTCTTCAATATAGGCTAAATAATTAGATAGGCCCTGATGTTTATATGCATGAGAAAGAACCCACAACAATTGCATATTAAAACTTCAAAACTAGGTGAAGTTCAATATTTGAATTTTAAACAAATTTAACCCTATCAGGCACTAAATGCTCAACAGAACGCACCTAAAACGTGACATAATTGATAATTGGAATCATCTGATTAAATATTTATTGTTTATTATCAAAGAACATATAAAAAAAAATGTTTCATGACCAAAATAATGTTTGATAACAGAAAAAATAATGTTTCATAACAGTATACAACATGTGATAAATGACCAAAAATGAAATTGAACTGACAACTTAAAGAAACAAGCAAGTAATCTGCAGGACATAAAGCAGCAGAAAGATATATAACCTCATCAGAGGGGTCTGATAGTGCCTTCAGAAGTGTGTCAAAAACATCATTCAGGAAATTCAGAACCTGTTTCAAATGACTAGGTGCTTGCGTATGTTTAACAGCTCAGAGAAGGAGGTTAGTAAAAAACAAAATACACAAATGTGAGAATACAAACAAGAATAGAGAACAGATTCAAACACACATATAGATACGAACAGGAAAACATATATACAAAACACCAACAAACAAATACAAACAAAAACTGTTTTGTTCTGTATAGAGAACACAATTAAAAGATAATACAAGTTAGTCACTTACTAATTGTATATGAAACAAACTCAAGAATCAATCTCCTTACTAATGCTTGCCGAATCAAGCTCCAATTCGTAAGAATAAAGTAAATTCAAAATAAAAAAATTAAATTCAAAAAGCACTTACAAATTGCAAGAACACTGAGCTAACAATTGAAGATAATGGCACGATTCAAGGTTCGAGTTTGTTCAATCAACGTATATCGATTGATTTCTACACAAACAAAACCAAGGGTTTTGGTATTAACGGGGGGAAAGTTTTGGTATTAGCTAGGGTTCTTAAAATATGAGTTCGAGAGAGGTGAGGTAGAGAGAGAGAGGGTGAGGTCGAGTGAGGAGAAAGCGAGAAAGAGAAAGAGAGAAAGTAAAGGAGTGAATTAGGGTTCTTAAGATCTGAAGTCGAGAGAGTGTGAAGTCGAGAGAGGGGGAGAGAATGTAATTTTTGTTATTTTTGTTTTTGTTTTTTTGTTTTTGTCTGTCTGGGTAAGGATATTGTTTACTCAAAAAAATTTTGGGGGAACTAAAATTTCACTAAGGGGGGAATATTGTCTGATGGAGGGAACTAAAATTTCACTAAGCGGGGAAAATTGTGGGAGCGCGGAAGTAACAATTTTTTTAAGCCTACTTTAGACATCAGTTGTATTTTGACCGATGTCATAATATGTCAAAGACATCAGTTGTTTCCCTGACCGATGTCATTGATTTTTCAATGAAATGTCAATGACATCGGTTGGCTGGTAATGTGATTTCATAATATATTAAAGACATCAGTTTTTTTCCGACCGATGTCATTGATAGTTTTTACATCGGGGACATCGTGAACCGATGTAAAAGGGGCGATGTCTATTCTACTTTTTGTAGTAGTGAAGTGGAAGATAAGTTTGTGGAAGAAAAGCAGAGACTCATGAGTTACCTGTCTGAGGTAGTGGTGGAAAAGAAGCGAATGGAGCGAGATGCGGCCAGTGTCCACAATACTGACCGTGTCAAGGGCTACCCCAAGATGATCTATTGTCAGTTTAAATCTGATAAATCTCACTGGAAACCTCAGCTCATAATGAAGAACTTTGAGGATATTCCAAAGATCAGGACTACTCAGGAGGTGGACAAACTCAGAAGGCTTTTCAAACATCCTTATCCAGAGCCCAAGAATCCTCTAGAAATGGAAGCTGTAAGTCTGTTGAATGTTCGGTGGAAGCAGCTTAGAGATCCAGTGTACAAGAAAGAACAGCAGCAGAAGGAGAAGCGCAGAAGGCAGAAAGAAGAGAAAGACCAAGCTGCTGAAGCTAGAAAGAGGAAACGGAATTAGGGTTAAAGGTCAGAGTGGTGTGAACTTGAAGTTGGAAAAACTTCATGTCTTTCGGTTGCTTTAACTCACTTGAGGAAAATTCACCTTAGAGTGAATCCAATAAGGTGATACAAGTTTGACTAAAAGGTATGAAATAATCCAGGTGATAGGAATCACTCAAATGATCTTTAATTCGAAGTTCGAATTCTGTTTCTAGTTTAAGTTCTTTGTATTGTTTTCATGTAAATTTCAATTGTAAATTATTCAAGACTGTAATGTTAATTATCTTTTCTCGTCTCATTGTTTAGTTGAGTTATCCTTCATTAAATTTGAATGTCATTGTTAGACAATCAAATTGGGGGAGATTGTAAGGCAGAGTGTGTAAACTTGTAACACTATAACTAATGTAACTCAAACTAAAGGAAAAGATACTTAACCAGAAGACAATCAAGAACAAGAAGTCACAAGAAATCAACACTAAATGAAGACAAGGTAATTGATACAACTCAACATGTTAACTATGATCAAGCCAAGAAGAAATCATTGAGAGAAGTTCAAGTCAAAGTTGTTCATGCCTAAGTGATTTGAAAAGCCAAGAATCAAGATCATAACTATCAGTATCAATAAGACCAATTGATTTCAAGTGAACAAGAAGGAAAGCAAATATTGGAAAGCCACATTTCTAATTGGATATGGTAATTTATTCAAGAAGCAAAAACCCTATCAAGACTAGTCACTTATGAACCAGACCGTTGCATCAAGTGTCAGGACATTGATAGCAAGTTTATGTCAGTAATAAAGATCCATGTTCAAGAGCTTGGTGAAGAATAAAGAAGACATGAAGATATCACAAGTTCAAGATGTGCAATGAAGTTTCAAGTTGAAGACCAGAATATTTTCTAAGTACTAAATATTCTAGATGACCAAGTAGAAGTTTCTAAGTAGAAGTTTCTAAGTAGAAGTTCTACTTAGAAATTCGAGATGGCTAAGTAGAAATTCTCAAGTACAAGTTCTACTTAGAGTGCAGCTTCAACATGACACATGGCATCTTCTGATTGGCAGATTTCCAAGCTTTCAAGATAAGGCAAGATTTATGTGGACATCATTGGGCCACGTATATCTTAGTCTTTGAAGTCTACAGGACATAGATTACATGTAGTATAAATAGAAGTACTTGTGTAATGTTTTAATTAGTGAGCAATTCTTGAGAAAAACACAAGAAAAAGAGAGAGAGAGTGCATTCACAGAGCTTAGTATCATTCACTTCTCTCAGAACTTCTGTTATACTTTGTAATGAATGTTGTAGCAACCATTTCAAGTTATATATAAGACATATATTCCTTGAATCTGTGTGTTCGTTTATTGCATCGTATTTATTGCTTCTCATATTCGAAAAGTTGTATTCACCCCCCCCCCCTCTACAACACATTTGGACCTAACAAAAGAATTTATATTTTTATTTTTCTTGCAGAAATTTGCAAGATGCTTAGTACTACCACAGTTATGACATGTCTTTCTTGGAGCATAACTAGCAAGCATTGGTTTATTTCCTGAAGTGATGCCTACTTTTCCATTTCTGTTCTTATTTGACACTCTCTGTTTCTTAACAGATTTTAACTCCTTCAGTTTATGTTTGAGTTGTTTATCTGTCATTGAACCAATATTAACCTGTTTAACACTAGTTTTTACTGGTTTACTTTTAACAACTTCTTTTTCATTTTCAGACAAAAATTTACTGGTTCCATGTACAAAATGAGGTCTGATTTTAACTTGATTTTGAAATCTAAGTTCATCTCCCTCATTATAACCTAGACCAACAGTGTCTGTTTGAAAAATCTGTTGAGTGTCCTTTCCAGAATTAGTCCAAGTCCTAATTTTCTTATTTGCTTCCTCCAACTCATATTCTAGTTGTTTATATTTCTGAAGCAAATTTTGTTCTTTAGAAACAGCATCATCTCTCTCTTTCTGAACTTGTTGCATGTTTTCAAGTTTTTCTTCAACAAGTTTATTTCTAACCTTAAGTTCAGAATTTTCAGATTTTATCCTCTCATTTTCTAAAGTCTGATCCCTATAACTTATATGCAATGACTTAAGATAAATTCTTAATTGAGCAATGTCATCAATATTATAAGCATAGGTAGTTAGAGGTACCTGATTTTCAGAAGTTTCTGATTCAGTAGTAGCCATGAGAGCATAGTTCACTTCTTCATCAGAATCTGAAGTATCTGCCCAATCTCTGCCTTTAGTGTAGAGTACCTTTCCAGTTTTACCATTCTTGCACTCAGGAGCATAGTGACCCATCTCCTTACACTTGTAGCATTGTTCAGACTTATCCTTCTTCCCTTTAGAATCTCTCTTATCAAACTTCCTGAAGCTTTTCCTGTCTTCATTTGAATCTCTAGAAAACCTTTTCCCTTTCTTGAAATTCTTGAAGCCCATTTTCTTGAAGGTCTTCACCATCAACACAACCATTTTCCTCATTTCTTCTTCATCATCCTCAGAGTTAGATGATTCGGAAGAGTTTGAATCACAATCAGAGTTTGATGATTCACTTTCTGAGTGTATGACCAAAGCTTTTCCCTTCATTTTCCTTCTTGATGCCTCTTTCTTCTGAGGCTTCTCTTCAACATTAAGAGCAACAGACTTTGCCTTCCTGCTTGATCTCCTGTTTCTCTGCTCCATTTTCAATTCATGAGTTTTGAGCAGCCCATAGATTTCATCAATCTGTGTTTCAACAAGATCATAGTTGTCTCTAATAGTGGTTGTTTTCACATCCCACTTTTCAGGTAGAGAAAGAAGAAACTTGAGATTTGAGTCTTCTAGATCATACTCTTTGTTGACCAATGACAGATTATTGAGCAATTTACAGAATCTATCAAATGTTTCTGTCATGGTCTCTTCAGGTTTAGCCTCAAAATGCTCATACTCTTGTGTGAGTATGTTTCTCCTATTCTTCTTAATAGCCGCAGTTCCTTGACACCTGACTTCAAGAGCATCCCATATCTCTTTTGCAGTGGTGCAGTTAATGACTTTGTTAGACATAACATTGTCTAGAGCACTATGCAATAAATGCCTAACCTTTGCATCCTTAGCAATTGATGATAGATCTTCAGGAGTCATGTCCTTCTTTTCCTTTGGAACTATTTTAGCTTCTTCACCAGCAGCTGCAACAGATAGCTTTGTAGGATTGTGAGGGCCTTCATAAATCCTGTCAAGATATTCTGGATCTGTAGCCTCCAGAAACATAGTCATCTTGACCTTCCACATAGCATACTCTAATGGCCTGAGAATAGGAACCCTGATTGGTTCATAACGACTCACAGTAGTAGGAGCCTTTTCAGAAACAGTAGGTGTTGGTGGAGGAATTGCTGACATGATTATTGTTGTGTTTGGATCTTAACCTGTAATAAAGTAACAGATTGGCTCTGATACCACTTGTTAGGCCGAATACACAATTAATAATCAAATTCGTATGAGAGTTTAACAAGTAAGACGCTTATGCACTTAAAAACTTCTGGTATTAAGAACTCTCTTCGTGATGTGAAAAATCACAAAGAGCTGCTAGGTTACAATAAAGATAATTCGTTGTACTATACCCTTCTAGGGTTAACCTAACTGTATTTATAAAACATACAGCTACGATACAATCTCTAATTGATATTCCTAATAATCAGCTATACAATGATATCAATTACAGATTGTCACACGTCTCCTAAGTCAACTCAAACTCTTTGATAGCTATCCAATCTTCAAAGATATCGCTTCCATAATAAATCTTCAATCACTGTTGACAAGTAGACGCTGCCTCCAGACAGAGTTTGACAAACTCTGTCGAGCTTCCATCTGTCAGAGTTTACACTAAACTCTGACCGCTTCCAGCTAAACTCTGATAATTCACTGTAACACTTAAACACTGATTAAAACACATCAATTATATTTAACATCAGTCTATGTGGATGGAGGAGAGAATGGGACTCCAAACATCATCTTCACTCATGAAGAACAAAAGTTTGTGATTACTCCACAAACCGTCAGAGATACGATGGGGTTTGATACACACACCTCTTATACTTACGTTGCTGAACCTCAATTGAGACAGATGCTACAGGAGATAGGCTACATGGATTCTCTTGACAAGCTTGGCAGTGTAAAGAGGCCTAATCTCAGGAAGGAATGGAATTTTTTCTTCGATTGCATTACAAGGACATTCCAGAAGAAGGTCACTAACTGGGATGCTATTCCAATGGACAGTCTATAAATCGGGTATTCTCTACTTTATGGCAGTAATTTTGATTTTGGTAGATATGTTCTGATGAATCTAGGTGATAAACTGTCACAGTCTACTACAGTTTATTTTGCTCGATTTTGTCAAATGTTATTCACTGCTTGTGTATCTGGCTTAGAGATTGCTGAAACTGATGAAATTCAGCCTTTTAGAGTCAACAAGAGAATATTCTCTGATATGACTAATAAGGATGCTGGTAAAGAAAATCTACCTGCCTTTGTTCTGCCACTTGCTTTGCAGAATTTTCTCAACCAACCATAACCAGAACCACAACCTGAACCACTAAACACTGATCATACTCAAACCTTAACCACTGAACCACCTACATCACCTACCCACACTGCACCTACTCAACAACCTTCATCACCAATCACAAACACTGCTCCAACCCAAAACCCTCACTCTCCAATCACAAAACAATCTTCACACACTCCACAAATAAACTCTACACCATCACAATCTCAACCACTACCACAGCCTAAAGCAAAACGAGGCAGAGTAAAGCAATCAGCAGCAACCACTGAAAGACATGCAAGAGTTAAGAAGACAATAGAGACAAACATCAAAGCAAAACAGACATCTACTGGAGCTGTTTATACTAGAAGAATGATACAAAGAGCAAAAAGACCTAAGTCACCCTCTGTGGTAGCAGAATCTAGTAAAGAGGATTCAGATGAGTGCCTCTAGCTAAGAGAAGAAAACTGGTAATCTCTGATTCTGTTGATGAAAATGTTGAAGCTCCAGAGGTAGTTTCACAGCAAACACCTACTGTTGAGGCTGAAAAAGATACAATGCCTGCAGAGGTTGAAATGCCTGCAGAGGTTGAAATGCCTGTAGAGGACAAAATGCCTGCAGAAGAGGATACTAAAGATGGTTTTTCTCCAATGGCTGATATTCTTGATTCATTCATGCCATTCTCTGATCCTATCTCATCAATCTTTGCTCAATCTGAAGCAACTGGTGCAGCTGATCAACCTACAGTTATCCTTTCTGAAACTGTAGCATCACATACAGAATTACTCTCTGATGCTCATCAATCTGTTGAACATGGTGAGGAAATTGATCAACAACCTAAGGAGATAAACTCTGAGACTATTGTGCAATCTGCAGAGGATGTTGTACAGCCTATTGTTGACTCTACTACTGAACCTGTTGCAGAGAATGTTGTTGACACTGTTGATGCATCTATTCCAATTCCTCCATCCACTCATCATGTTGAAACTGAGGTTGGAGATGAAACTGAAGGGAATACTGAGTCAAGCTCTTCTCAGAGTTTACCAGTCCAGACTGATGCTAAGGTTAAGGATTTTGCTGGTCCTTCAAGTCAAGCAGATGCTGAAGAAGAACACCTTGAACAATTTTCAAATGACTGGTACAAGGACACTTGTATCTTTCCAGCTGCAAGAGCAGCTGAATTTGTCAAGAGAACCTCCAGAACAATTACAAATCCAGAGATTCTATCTTGTCTCAAGGCTACAGTTGTACAAGTGAAGACTCTCAACTATAGGTTTGATCTATGTCAAAAGGCAATCTCTGATGTTCGAGGTGATGTTGTTAGAGGAGCTGATATGATTAAACTTGACAACAAGAATAAATTTCACTATCTTACTCAGAATCAAGAAACTTTGTCTCACAGGCTGAGCAAAGTTGAACAAAATCAGAATGATATGTCCTTAAAGATTGATTCTATTGCTACCTCCTTGGAGTTAATCACATCTATTCTTATGCCTGATGATGTCAAAAAGGGGGAGAGAGTTGCTAAAGACAAATGCAAGCAATCTCAAACTCTGATCAGAAAGGATAATGCTGGAGATGGAGGAGCAAGTAGTAAAGGAAAGGGCAAAACTGAAGAATTTCAAACTCTGAAAACTAGCAAGTCCTCTAAATCACAGTTTGTTGGGATAAACACTGATACTCAAGGTACTTCAAAGACCAAGAGTTTGCTATTATCTTCTAATCCACAGACTGATGAAGAATTGGCTGCTAAGTTGTTTATTGAAGAGAATGAGGAAGGAGTTACAATTGAGGACATTAAAGCTGAAGAAAAGAGTTTACAAGAAGAACATCTCAAGGCTTTAAAGTCTGGTAAGTTAAAGAAAGGAAAAGCTCCTAGGTCTGTTCTTAAAGGCATTGTGATCAAGGAAAGTGCTGATGTTAGTCAAAAATCTCAGTTATCAAAGGAAACAATGGCAGCAGAAGCTAAACTCAAGCTGAAAGGCATTGAAGGAGATAGTTCACAGAAGAAAGTTACAACCTCTGTTTCTACACAAGTTGTACAGAAGAAAGAAAACACAACCTCTGTTGCTACACAAGTTGTATCTAGACCTTTATCTTCTCAGTTGAAATCAGTTTTTGGGAAAGGAACACTTCATGATCCAAATCTATTATCTGGAGTTTCTATGGATTTCTCTGATGGAAGAGCCTTGTCTGGTAAGGTTGGAAATAATAAGGGTGGTCTGGGTTCACACAAGGACAAAAAGCAATATATTGGTCCTAGAGATCCTTCTTCACTGGCTGTTCCAGGTCGTGGTGTCACTCAAGAAAGTTTGGACAGACTGGAATCAGTACAGTTAGTTTATCAGCAGAGTTAAAGAAGGACTTTCTCTTGTACTTCATGGCTGATGGGACAGTATTTAGAATTGGTGAGAATGATATTGGCTTGAAATATTGGGAAGAATTAGAATATGTTCTATATCTTTTCAAGGTGAATAGTCAAAGGACTCAATCAGTTGCAAATGTGCTTAGAAAGAAAATGCTCCAAAATTTGGCAATCAGAGGAATGAAGTATAATAGCAGATATGTTCCTAAGTACAGGGATTGGAATGGAAATCTTATTGAAATGAAGAAGGGTACTGCGAAATTAAAGACTGATTTGGGAATCACAGTACTTGACTTCAATTCACAGTCAGAAGAAGTCAAATTTATCAGACTGGGAAATGAGATGAGAAGAAACAAAATCTATGATCTTAGATCTGCTATCTATCAGACAGATGAGAGTGATCCTCAGCTAAAAGAGATTAAAGAAGCTATGGAGATTGAGCTTAAGAATGCAGAAAGAAGATTACTCATAGATTATCTCAGAGCTACACCAGATCTTGAAGAGATTAGAGATTAAAGTCTGTAAGGATTTTCTTATTCTCTGTAGATTTTGTTAAGTAGAAGCTTAAACTCTGAATTTGTATAAACACTGTATTTGTCTATTTGTTTTGACATCATCAATTACTGTTATTAACTTGTGCATTTTTGCTAATGAATAAGTTGGGGGAGATTGTTAAATATAATTGATGTGTTTTAATCAGTGTTTAAGTGTAACAGTGAAATATCAGAGTTTAACTAGAAGGAAGTCAGAGTTTAGTAAAGTCTGACTGACGGAAGCTGGACAGAGTTTAGTAAAGTCTGTCTGGAAGCAGCGCGTACAGAGTCAACAGAAGATATTAGAGATCAATTGAAGATTGATATGGAAGCGAGATCTTTGGAGATTGGATAGCTATCAAAGAGATCGAGTTGACTTAGGAGACGTGTGACAATCTGTAATTGATATCATTGTATAGCTGATTATTAGGAATATCAATTAGAGATTGTATCGAAGCTGTATATTTTATAAATACAGTTAGGTTAACCCTAGAAGGGTATCGTGCATCGAACTATCTTTATTGTAACCTAGCAGCTCTTTGTGATAGTTTACATCACGAAGAGGGTTCTTAATACCAGAAGTTTTAAAGTGCATAATCATCTTACTTGTTAAACTCTCATACGAATTTGATTATTAATTGTGTATTCGGCCTAACAACATAGTTTCTAGAGTACAGTCCTAGGTTAATTACTCACTAGTGTACTAGTGTATATATGCTTCTGTAGTTATTATTTTTTTCTTTTGGGTGCATATCCTACTGCTCACTCACTAATTAGTTGCTGACTTGATTTTTAAAAAGGCTGTTACAGCGATGGTCCAGCAAGCAATGCAGTACATAGATCAAAAACCAGACATTGAAACTAAATCTGGGCTGATAATAAAAAAAAATTAATAGTGTCTCTGCAGGCAAGGTAAATTTTTGTTTTAGATACAAGAATGTATTTTAATGCATTGTCCCTTGTTATGAAAGTTTATTTTTGATTTTTCTTCTGGTTCTTAATGGACATGTTGTGGTAGATTTATGTTGAAATAGAGCGCACAAGGTTGATAAAGATACTAGCAAAAATCAAGGAAGAACAAGAAAACATTTCCGAGGCTGCGAATTTGATGCAGAAAGTTGCGGTCAGTTTTTGATTATATTACATATTACGATCATTGAATATACACAAGTACCCACACACATAAATAGCTGTTTTCATTGAGTTATTCTTTAGAAGATTGTTTGCTGGTGTGGTCAATTTACAGGTGGAAATATTTGGTGCAATGGAAACATTTGGTCAATTCTTGAACAAGTATGCGATCTTTTTTTTTCTTGTTCACTTCAAGTGTCTCCTTCTTATTCCATATTAGGGAAGATTAAAGCATGCCATCTCAAACAACATTTGGTCAATTATGTTTACACTCTCCTGGACTTTAAAGTTTTTTTGATTTGAAATTTCTTTGTTTTGCCACTGTAAAAAAGTAGTTCAACTGATTCTCAATTGAAGCTGCATGTTTTCTAGACATTGCCCTCTCAGCTGGTTCAAATACCTGGAAAAGGAGCAAGAGGGCTGTTTGATTTTTATGCATATTGGTTCGTTCGCTATGCAGAAGAACAAAGTTAAGAAGCAGAAGCGAGGGAGCTAGAGAAGTAGGTAAAGAAATTGAGTTATCTCATTCTAACATTGTAATTTAAATGATGGTAGTGGTACTTTATTGGGAATTGGTACCGGTAGTAGCTTTGTAGCGATGAATATTGATAGGTAGTTTTTGTTATGAATATTGGTTAGTTGCTACTATTGTATAAACTCTATTTTTTGTTGTAAATAAAAGTGTTGTTTCATTTATCATTAGCCAGTGTTATCATCTTTTAGAAACACATGTGGAAAATATCATCAGACAACTATATTTCATAATGCTTTTGCAAAACTAAAACGTAGTGTCTTATACATTCAGACAACATGTAATAAACAAAGAAAGTGTGGTGTAGTTATAACACATACAACATACGAATGAAATTAAAACGTTGTCGAACTATATTTCACACAACACTTCTGTTACAAAAAGACCATTGTCTATACCATGAAGAAACAATAGATTATATTTTATAAACCATGGACATCTAGGAAATTAGACAATAGTTTTATTCCTAGAAACACTTGAGCTACTTGAAATTAGACAATAGTTTCACTCTAAGAAACACTTGAGCTACGTGAAATTAGACAATAGTTTCACTCCAAGAAACACTTGAGGTACGTGAAATGAGACAATAGTTTCTTGTGAAAATATTGTCTATACCAGCTTTCATACAATAGTTTTGAAACCACGTCTGTTATCTGTCTGCAACACAGACAACGGTTACGTTGCTGTTGTCTGATATGCATAACAGACGGCATCGAGATAGACATCGGTTTTGAAGGGTTTCAGACGACGGTGAAAAACCCTTGTGTCATCGATTTTTTCTTGTAGTGTTTGCGTTCCAGGCCCTAGGAGCTTGACGCAATCCGTACAGAGCCTTCGTTAGTCTATAGACCATCTGTTCCTGTCCTTTCTTCACGAATCCTTCGGGTTGAGTGACATATACCTCTTCAAGAAGCTCTCCGTTTAAAAATGCCGATTTAACGTCAAGATGATGGACTCCCCATCCTTCTTTTGCTGAGAGTGCTAACAAAAGTCGAACCGTATCAAGATGAGCTACTGGGGCAAAAACTTCATCATAATCTATCCCATTTCTTTGAACATATCCCTTTTTCGACGAGACGTGCTTTATGTTTCACCACATTCCCTTCCAGATCCTTCTTCTGTTTGTACACCCATTTCAAACCTATTGGTTTATGTCCAGGAGGCAGGTTTGTGAGGGTCCAGGTTTCGTTCTTTTCTATTGTTTCAAACTCCAACTCCATTGCTTCTTGCCACTCCTTTTCTTCCTTTGCTTAGTGGTATGACGTTGGTCCTTCTATCTTCAATAACATTAGTTCATCAAGTGCGTCGATAATCTGAGTATCATTATAAATATCACTTAACAACCTGAATCGCTTGGGCTCAGTTGATGCACTAGTAGTTCCTGCAGATGATGTACTAACAGTTTCAGCAGTACTCGGTGTCTGTGGAGAAGATGACTGCGAGTATCGAGATGATGTCTGCGAACCCGAAGAATGCAGGGGTGTTATAAGTTCTTGTTCAGTTTTAACATTATCTCCTGTATCGGGAGACTCCCTGATCTCAACGTAATTCCCAAGAAAAGCAACTTCGTTATCCTTTTCCTGTTCCCATGGCCAGAGAACTTTTTCCAGTATTACCACATCTCGACTAACATGTACAACCCCTGTTTTTGGATCATACAATCGACTCCCTTTTGTTCCCGGTTCCTTACCGAGACACCACCAATTTACTTCGATCATCTAGCTTACTTATTTTTAGGCACCTTTCTAATTGAACGTGAAATCCTAGGGGCAAACGTCTAATTAATGCAACAAACAACGATATATATACAAAACTATAAACAATTATGGATGCTTACACTACGTGTTTTAACTAAAAGAAAGAAGAAATTTAACGTACCTTTGGGTCCTCCAGCAATCACCACAATTTATAAGGTACGAAAAATTAAAAGCAAGAAAATAAAAATCTAGATGATGTGCCCTAAGTGATTAAATGCTTGATGCAACAATTATGTATTTACTAGCTAATTTTTTTGGTTTGTAATTAATTTTTTTTTATTTTTTTGTGATTTTCTAAAAAATAAAAAAGATGAAAAGAGTGAGATAGGGGTTACCGAAGCACGCTTCCAGAAATTCCAATTTTTCCACGCTCCGAGAGAAGAGTCCCGAAATTTCACGCTTCCCCTAAAAGAAAATGAAATAAAAAAATTAATGCAAGAAATAAAACTAATCCGAAAAATTAAATATTAAGGCGTGAAAAATAATTAATTCCCCGACAGCGGCGCCAAAAACTTGATGTGCCGAAAACATGACATTTAATATTCGCAAGCGCACGATCATCGTTTTAGTATTTTTAGATTCGATCCACAGGGAATAATTTTATTCGCGATCCTTAATTTCTAATTTAGGCGAATTAGAACAATTGGATTTTGGAAATTTCAAATTTTACTCCATTTAATTTCTAAAAGAGAATTAAAACTATGTTAATTTCATTAATCAAAGGTAAATTACTCTAAATTAATTAAAACTTCATTTTACTACATAAATTCCTTAATTTTAATTTAATCGAACTAGAATAATTAGGTTTTGGAAAATTCTTATTTTAATTCCTAAAAGAAACTCTAAATTATTCTAAAAGAAATTTAATTATTCTAATTTTAAATTAAGTAATTAAAAAGGACAAAAACTAATTTATTTAAAAATTTCGAATTAAACCTAGATTTATTTACAGGAAATTTTAGAAAAAAAATTGGACATGGTAGCTTCGTAAATTAAACTAGCCAATAACAAACAACCAATCTCATAATTAAATCGGAAAACAAATTCTACCAAAAATCGAAACAAAATTCAGCAAAACCATCACCATCCGGGAAACAATAAAACGACAGCAAACAAAATCAATGAAACTACAACTCAGAACTCAACGATCCATATGAAATTCAACTTTCAAGCTTAGAACAATGGGAACAAAATCAAAACTCAAAGTCTTGGTGACATTAACAACTCGAACTCAGAACACGCAAAGAAAGACTCCTAAACAGCAACGAATTAAGCACAATGCGAAAAAAACAAACACAACGAACTTAATTCATGAAGCACATTAACTTTCAAACACAAACAATAAAACAAGACTCGAAACAAACCTAGATTTATTTACAGGAAATTTTAGAAAAAAAAATTGGACATGGTAGCTTCGTAAATTAAACTAGCCAATAACAAACAACCAATCTCATAATTAAATCGGAAAACAAATTCTACCAAAAATCGAAACAAAATTCAGCAAAACCATCACCATCCGGGAAACAATAAAACGACAGCAAACAAAATCAATGAAACTACAACTCAGAACTCAACGATCCATATGAAACTCAACTTTCAAGCTTAGAACAATGGGAACAAAATCAAAACTCAAAGTCTTGGTGACATTAACAACTCGAACTCAGAACACGCAAAGAAAGACTCCTAAACAGCAACGAATTAAGCACAATGCGAAAAAAACAAACACAACGAACTTAATTCATGAAGCACATTAACTTTCAAACACAAATAATAAAACAAGACTCGAACTGCAACTCAGTGGCACTACTCCAGCATTCGTAAAATAACAAAACTCATTCTCAAGAACTAAACCCAGAAACCAGCGACTTGATCAACAATGACTCAACTCGACGACTCGGATGAAGAACCCAGTCAACTCGGAAAAGGAAAAAAAAGCTCGGACTTGAACTTAGTGAAGCCAACAATCACCAACAACAACTCGCTATAGACGCGACCAAACAGCAATTACAAGACCCATACTTTAAACTCTAACACAGCCACAATTCGGTATGGAACTCGGTACGATACACTAAGAATTCACGAACTCAACTACTAACTAAACAAATTCATTAGAATAGGAATAAAGAACCACGCAGACCCAAACACGCAGAACTCAACTCGGCGCACTCGGAAATCAAACAAGCAGCAGCTAATTAACCCACAAACTCAGCATATCGAATTTCGAACTCAAAAAACAAACTCGCGATTCAATGACTCGGCGAACAATAAACCAAAGTAAAACCAGCAAGGTCGACAGCAAAACTCGACTAAACTAACATCAACTCTGCAGCAATACAAGACTTAACAATATCAATTCCACAACAACCAACTCGACTTCTTACAAACTACAGCAATACCCAAAACCGAATTAACAACAGCAAACTCGAACAGGGGAAAGGGGAGATGGGTTTGGAGGGTGTGAACGCAAAGAAGAGAAGGGGGATTGTGCTTGTGTGTTTTAAAGTAAAAGGAAAAAAAACAAAGGGAGAGAGATCCGTTCGTGTTTGTGTTTGAATCGACAGGGGAAGGGGAAGAACAAGGGGGTGTTATGTGTATCTATTTGACAGAGAAGAAAGAAAGTAGATGGGTCTGTAACAAAGAAACAGGGGAATTAATTCGAATAAAATCAAATTAGGGGAGACTAAATTAATGGTTCGAATTAAAAAATTTGAAACAGGTAAATAAGTGGAGGAAATTAATACAACTAATTTTTTTTTATTACACTAAAACATAAAACATAAAAACTAGATTTATAATTGACAATTATAAAACCCACAATAAAAATGGAAATTTAAAGGGGCGTAATTAATATTAAAACGAGAATTAAAATTACGAAAACAAATTCTTCAAATCGATACTTTCAATCCCGTATGGTTAGCGTTGCTACTTTATCCACCCGAGAATTTATGAAAATAACGAAATAAAGAACAAGGAGAGAAATGAAAGAGAAGTGCAAGAAATTAAATGAAACTTGAAATTTGCATAAAAATAAAGAGTGTTTACAAGAATAATTACAAAATGAAAGCTACAAAATATAAAGATGTAGGCTAAAACTAAGGTATCTAATATGGTAAGGTGTGTGTAAGGTGGAAATTAAGGGGGTATTTATAGGTGAAAATTAGGGTTTTAGGTTGGTGTGGGTAAATTGTAGCCACTGATTTGGTTTAGTGTTGGCTAAATCTTGGCCATCCATTTTGTTTGACAACAAAAATGCACCACCACCCCTTGCTTTTCCTTTTCTTCTTGTTTTGGTCCTTCTTCTTTCTCTTTTGCCCTTCCTTGACATTTATTTCTTTATTTTGCCATTTCTTCATTTTTTCTCGAATTTCCTGAAATGCAACAAAATAAGTTTATTAAAATATGAGTTCAAGTAGCAAATAGGTAATAAAAATATGCAAAAATATGCACTTATCAAGCATCCTTCACACTTCTTTACAGGTTGAACCATGGTTGGGATCCCGTATGCCATTTTCTCTCGTGACATTAGTTCCAATGGTTGAAAGTTTACATGACCAAGTCGAGCGTTCCATAGCCAAGTGTCCTCCTCCAACTTTGTAAGCAAACATGATGCTTTACTCTCCTCGAGACTAATTTTATATAGGCGATTTTCAGTTCTTTTCACCTTCATTAGTAGCTTTCCACTGGCCTCATAAACCCACAGATAATCCCCGTCAAGTATAACTCTATTCCCTGCTTCAGATAATTGGCCTAGACTTATGATATTATTACACAAATTTGGAATGTAATATACCTCCTTGAGAGTCCTTTCTTCGCCATTTTTGCACTGGAATGCAACCATCCCCTTTCCTTTGATACTCACTGTTGACCCATCTCCGAACTTAACATTCCCGGTCACACGTTCATCCAACTCCCAAAATTTTCCACGTTGCCCAGTCATATGGTTGCTCGCATCATTATCCAGGTACCACACTTGTGATTCTCTTTTTCCTTCGGTATTTATCCGTAACTTTGGAACAACTGCATCCTCCTTCAGAAACATTAACTCAATTTCAATTTTCTCCGTCTCGGCAATTAATAAGGCTAGTTCATCTTTTTGAATCTGCGATAGATTCGCCTCCCTTGGTGTGTCGCTCTCCCTTCGTGGTCTACGATAATCAGTAGCAAAATGTCCAAAACCTTGACAATTGTAACACCTTATTCTGCTCCTTTCACGAACGTCCCGGCCACCACTTCGGGTCCCATCTCTGCTATTTTTCTTTAACCATTCTTCTCGACTTAATAATAGTTGCCCATCGTTACTTTCTTTCTTTCTCCACTCATCCTCTGTCAATAGCAACTGCCCCTGGCTTGTCTCTGTTATGCCTCACAGTCTTTCCTCGTGGGCCTTCAATGAGCCAACAATCTCTTCTACTAACGTTGTTTCCAGATTTCCGAATTGCTCGATAGCCGATGCAATTTGTAGAAACTTGGAGGGAACAGCTCTGAGTAACTTCTTTACCACATACGCTTCTTCCATTTTCTCTCCCAGGCCTCGAATGTTGGTGACTAAGCTGTTAAATTTCAAATAGAACTCATCCAACTGTTCGTTCTCTTTCATACACAAGGCTTCGAATTCGCTCTTGAAAGTTTGTGCTCTGGCCGTTTTCACATTATCCCCTCCTAGAAACATAGTTTTGACGGCTAACCAAGCATCTTTAGACGTCTGTTTTTCTGCAAGTGACAACAGTACGTCGTCAGGAACTACTTGATAGATAATGGCCAGAGCCCGCTTCAACCTTGTCGTCCACAACAGCTCCCTTCGATTCGATCGCTTCCCACACACCAAGGGCCTGCATCAAAACCTTCATTTTAATTGCCTATACAGTGTAGTTAGTTTTTGTCAGCATCGGGTAACTCAGACCACATGAGGTCTCCTTGTTTTTGGTTGTCACCATTCGTACCGGGACCGTGATTGTCTCCTGTGCACTGATACCAAGTATAGAGATACAATCAACACACGTACACTTATGAACACAACACACACGCACACTCTAGTATGTATTGGAACTGAGAAGGAGAAACAAACTTTGTTCTCATCTTATTTAGAAAAGCATAGGACAAGGATATAAAGAGATACAATGCAGTAGCTTAAAATCAGGGATCCCTCAAACAAACTCATTCAATCTCCTGCTAAGTCTCTACTGTCCTTATTCACTCCAATAACTAACGTTGCTCATGATAGCCAATCCATTATCCTCCTTTATTCACGCTATTAATAAAAGTATCCAAAAATAACATGTTTAGATTAAAGTTAAGTCCAACAATGCAAGCCAGTAGCAATAACAACACTTTTGCACTTGCGTTCACTTTTGGTTGTATGATATATTGTGCCTTCGAAGCTATCTTACTAAAGCAGATCAAAATCATGCACCGGAATACTAGGATTAGCACTTTGTTCCTAGCTGTAAATCTTATCAACATATGGTGAAGTCTTAAAATTTGAAATATTGGGCAAAAAAGATCAGTTATTGTGTTTGCATACCTGCTTTCACTAGCTGCAACTACTAAAACTTTCTCACTATTGGGATGAGACATCAGTTATTTGTTTGGTCGTGGTTTGAGCCACTACGATGTACATTTCCCCATTTCCTCGCAAGATAGACCTTAATTACCTAGATTATGTATAGCCCTGCTAAAAGAAATTTGCTAACTAATGGAAGTTGATAAATTATAAGAACTCGAATATGGAAGTATATGAACAAAATACAACTTGCGGACTGAGCTTCCTGATTATGCTTTGCCTGAAGTCATAAGGGTGCTTATGCATTCCAAACCGAAGTCATAAGTAGAGGTGGCCAGCCGTGCGTGCCGTGCCGGGCTAGCCACGTGCCGTGCTGAATGAAACGGGGTACGGGCACGCACGCGCGGTTTGGACGTGCCATGCCGTGCCGTTCCTTCGATCTTACAGCCCGTGACCGGCACTCGAGCTAGGTGGGCTTGGCGGGCCTTTTTTTTTAAAGGAAAATTCGAAGGTCTACTGAAAAATTGTACATAAAATTTGAATTTTTTTTTGTTAATTTAATATTTACTTTTAATATTCTCAAAATATGAAATGTTTCGAATTTGTAACTTTTTTCATCTAATTTATAAACCAAAATTACGAATCATGAACTTTTTTAAACCAAAAATGCGAATCAAAAATCAACTCTATTCACAAACGTATATCACGAAGTGATTGAAAATCTTATATTCCTTTCCTAGTGTTTATGAATGGCGTTCTGACCCTACTCTTTTTCTTCTTCTTTAGTCTAAAGCCCCATGTAAATGAACTTCTGATAGCAATCACGAACGGGCCAAACGGGCCGAACGTGCCTAGCATTATTATTTCAACCGACGTGTCGTGCCGAATGAACGGGCCGAACGAGCCGAAAATCTTTTTTTTTTAAGTCCAGCCGAAAATCTTTTAAAATCTTTTTATGTACTAATTTGAATTTCGAATTTGTAACTTTTTTCATCTAATTTTATTTCATATTAAAATCTTTCGAATTTTTAAGAAAATACGAATCATACGATTATATTGAAATAAAAAGAGTGAAAGAGGACGGTATCTCTATTAAATTTTATTAATTAAAAAAATATTTTACAAATGGTGTGAGATTAATAATAATTCCCGTACCACTAGGAATAAATTTCTGTTAATAATAATTCCTGCAGTCCCTGACAAAAAAAATTTCTGTTAAAATGTGTCATGAAAATAAGAAAAGAGGGAATATTGAGAACCACATACAAAGTAAAGGAAAGAAAAAAGAACAAAATAAAAAGAAAGGACTGGCGTGCCGAACGTGCCGAATGAACGAGCTGTTGGTTTCAATTAACCGTGGACTTTGACGTGCCGGGCCGAACGAACTACGGTTCAACTAAACTGGGCTACTTAATTTACATGATATTTCACCTTTTATTGGAGGGGGGAAATAGTTCCAATTATGCTACTTAATTTTTTTTAAGGGTAGAACAGTACAAATAGTACTTTCTAAAAGATAATGAGATATCCAATGAATGCATTTTAATTTTGAACATTCAGATAATGAAACACTAATATATTAATTCATAAAAGAGAGTACATGATATGAAACACTAATATATTAATTCATAGAAGAGAGAGTACATGACCAACCACTTGGTTACAATTTTTGGAAAATAACTGAGATAATAGATAATACTACACTACTAGGACAAGCACTTGACTGGACTATCCTAAATAGTAAATACTATCCTAAATACGCCTCATCATAAATTGACCCTTAGGCACTTTATGAGCCAATGGATGATCAATTAGCTCAAGAGACTCCCTTAAAATTCCAATTTCATCCAATGAGGGGTGTCTTCCTTGAGCAATAAAGGTAGGATATGTGTAGTAAGCTTTTGAATGTCATAGTAATTTCCCACCTTAAAACCTTCTTTCTCTAGAAAGTCTCCTAATCCAAGACAATTCCCCTTCCCATTTATAATAGGATTTGCTAGCTTGTAGGTGGTAGATGCATAATCCTTAATTGAATCATCGACTGAAAATGAAAATCTGCTATGCTTTACATGCCCGTGTGTCCAAAAATCGGTCGCCGGAAATGCACCGTCATGCCACCATATTTCTTCGAGTTGAGTTGGGCTAAGGCCATTAGAGTCCAAATCCTCCATCATCTCCTGAAATTTAATTAAGAAAAAAAAAGGCAAGTGCATGACTAGAAGATCATATGATGAATAAAAAAAAGCAGACTGTGAACAATAAACTTAAGGTTTTGAAGTGCCTTGGCTATAGCCTATATATGGACATGCAATAGTTAATGGGTGAAAGTAGCAGGAAGAATATAATATTGATGGTTGGTTTTAGTTTAAGATTTCAATGTAAATGCATGCAATAAAAGGTGATATATAGAGGGAGGAGAGAAGTAGGAAAAATGAGTAAAGTGGTGGAACCCAATCTATTTATACTATACTACTATATTATTATATTATTATAAGCGAAATAGGGTATAATTGGTTGGTTGGTTGGTTGGTTGGTTAACACCTTCCTAAAACAAACTTTAAGCCTTCCAAAAAAATATTTAATTTATTAATTAAAATGAGATATAATTTATAGTTTGGTTAACCCTCTTTTTGGTTATTTTTTTGGGTTATCCCACTATTTTAAAAATAAAAATAAAAAGAAAAAAAAAACGTATACATTTCGTTAGTAGCTTTCAATTCAATGACTGACTCGTGTTGTATTCAATGTCTCGCTCTCCTCCATACACATTCTCTGCTGCTTCAAAAAACAATTCCCCCTTCTCAACGCTGACGCAATTCAGGAATCCCCCTTCAAGGAGTTAATTGTTAGGGTTAAGTAGTTAAAAGATAGACACAGATATAGATACAGAGTGTGTGTTTGTATAACAAGCTAAAGTTCCATCAAAAGTTCCATCCAATTCATTTGGGAAGAACAATTATTTGATTAAGGTATGTAATTCAGTATTCATTCATTAATTTTTATGTTTAATTGTTGTTGTTATAACACAAGATTTTCAAATGTCACAGTCTATTTTAAGCTTAATTTGTATTGAGGTAGTGTTAAATTAGAATAATTATGTGTTTATTTTAAATATATGCGAATTGTGTGATTTGTTTAAGTAATTGTGTAAATTATCAGTTTATTATAGCATAGTGTTGTTGAAAAGTTACAAGTGTGATTATGCTTCAGTTGAGATCACTCAGGGTAACTTATTTTCATAGTTGACAGATCGCATTCTCAAACTTCATTAGAATTTAGAACTGGACTTTGCAGTCCAGAGTGGTGTACTCAGATTACAGTAGTCTTGTGACAGGCTTTTAATGGGCCAAAAGGGGAAGCCAGTCATATGATATAGGGAAGCTGTCCTTGGTGGATGCTGCCCTTTTGTGAACAGGGGATAAACTCGGTGGGTAAATGGGGAGTAGTGTTGGACATTGGTTTGATCAACCTATATGTTTCAGAGAAATAGGAGTAATCTGTAATAGATATGGGCTACTCACGCTGACGCAGTTGCGGCTCGGGTTTAAAAAACAAAAAATGATCAAATTAATTAAAAGATTCAAAATCGAGTTAGAGTTAGAATTCGAGTTCTGGACTACGAAACAGATTATGAATAAAGGGTCCCAATATCATAATTTCAAGATAAATGGTCCCCAAATATCATAAATGAAAAAGAAGGTCTCATATATCACTCCAAAACCCTACATTCAGCGTTTTTTTTTTAAATGCCATGGCGTTTCGCGTTGTAGTGGGGGTGGGGGGATTGGGGAATGCCACATTATGTGGCGTTAAAAGGGTCTATAGAATAACATAATGTAAGTTGCGGACCTTTTAATTAAATGTGAGTTTGAGGGCTCAATCGATTATTGAACTCAAGTTAAAGGGCTAACTTATTTGTTTTGCCACTCATTTTAGTTATATATACTAGCTTATAGCCCGTGCAAAGCACGGGTTACTTTTAAAATTATATAAAACAGGAAATATAAATTATATAAATTAGTGATGATAAAGTAAATTTTTAGTATTATCATTTGATTTCCTTCCCGTCATTCGTTAGTCTCGAGTGCTTTACTAATAACTTGCTGTCACTGCTGTTTTACAAGAAATGGAAGCAACTGTGTTAATGGTAACGGGACTGAGACAGGTCATATTATTGTCACAACTATTGGTGGTAAAAATGGCCAGCCAAAGCAGGTATAGTTTTTTTTATCACAGTTTCCTATTGGTAATAATGCCATCAAAAATAACAATTGTTATTAAAACGTTCTATGCTTATTTATGCTTTATTAGGAAATAAACATATGAACTTATGTAAGTGCTATTTGGCACCTCCAATTAGGAAACCAAGATTATTATAATTGCTGGAAGTAGCTATTATTAGATTTAGTAGGATTTAATATCTAGGATTTCTATTTATTCCTATGCCTGGTCAAACTTTTATCTTTAAACTAATGGTTTATTCAGTTATAAATTTGTTTGTGGTGTTTCTTTTGTAAAATATATCTGGTATATGTGTTATTGACATAATAGTGAAAATAGGATGACGAGGGACTTGATTGAACTGGTGGCATTTTTATTGATATATATGTGGTATATGGTTTATATATGATTGGAGTCACTTATGTCCGGACTCTTTTATATTACATCAGAAATATCACTTAGGATCCTGACGAGGAAAGGTTCAGGAGAATTTGACTGAGTAATCCAAACTTTGTGGTTGGTTTTTGAACAATCCATAGCTGTGGATCAACTATATAATGTAACCAGATTATTATTTTTTATAAACAGTTTATATGGCTTCAGTGGGTGTAGCTCCCACTTTTGGATTAAGGGAACCTGGTGGTAATAGTATTGCAGTTGATAGGTTACCTGAAAAAACAAATGACATGAAAATTAGTGATGATAAGGTAAATTTTTAGTATTATCATTTAATTCCCTTCCCGTCATTCGTTAGTCTCGAGTGCTTTACTAATAACTTGTTGTCGCTGCTGTTTTACAGGAAATGGAAGCAACTGTTGTTAATGGTAACGGGACTGAGACAGGTCATATTATTGTCACAACTATTGGTGGTAAAAATGGCCAGCCAAAGCAGGTATAGTTTTTTTTTTCACAGTTTCCTATTGGTAATAATGCCATTTTTTGTAAATCAAATGACAGGACAGAGTTGGGCGTTTTAAAGAAGACATTGATTTCCTTGAGCTGTGTGGATTTGAGGGAACCGAAGGTCACAAGTTCTCTTATTTTAATAAGAGCACTTATATTAATTAATCTGTGGTATATTAATTAATTTGAGGTATATTTATTTTGAATTATTCTGTTTTGTTCCATACATTAATTAATCTGAGGCAGACTCTCTCTTATTTAGTCTTGGAAAATATTAATTGTAATGTAGTTGTATGGGGCAACTTATATAATATTTATATAAGTTGATTATCGATTGAATGATCACAGTTAAGTAGCTTTTGATGTAGCGTAAATGAGTTGTAGTAATTAATTTTGTATAATTAAGAAGTTTGAGTTCGAAACATTCGGATCAGCTTAGGCACATGCAGTTGGAGACTGCAATAACAAACCCCTTCTTTGGGCTTATATCAAGCTAAGTGAGGACACAGGTACATTTACAAGATAAGTGACTTGAATTTAAGAGAAGTGACGAAATTTGTCTTGAAGGTAACTAGAGATGAAAGATTGTTATATGAACAGATGTTGAACCTCTATGACTATGTTTTTGACTACTTATTATCATTTTACAATTCTTAATCCTTAAAATGATATAGAAATTTTATGAGATGAACAAATAAGACATAGTAATACACTAATAACTGTTTCAAATGAAAGCAAATAGGTTGCGGTGAACAAGAGTTTTTTTTATTTTTTTTGGAAACAAAGATTAGCTTTATAAACTTAAACCATTCAGCATTACAACTTGAATATCAGCAAACATCTAATCTGTACGAAAAATACGATCAACTGTACCATATGACTTATGAGGCTGTTGCTACGACATGAGCTACCTCGCTAGCAGACCGTCTAAAGGAAATCACACACACATCTTTTAGGCTAGACAAACTCAACTTACATTCTTGAACAACTAAACCGAAGTATGAATTTATTTTCCAAGGGGATTTCTAAATGCTTTCTATAACAAAACAATAACAGCACAAAATCAACACTTAATCTGAAAGCAAGTATTTCGAATACCATTCTAAATTACTCACGGATAAAATTACCTTTAGTATTTCTAAACCAAATGCCATTAATCGTATCCCCTTTAGCAAATCCAAATTCATATTCGCGATCCAAACAAATATCATGTCTCTTCGATTTCTTGCCAAATTTAAGATATGATATTTCCAGCGAACTTTGGTAAAAAAATCCTTATAAAAAATCGTGAATGCCCAAGGTACTCAAATACAACAACAAAATTTTCTTCCAGCCCGTAGAATGATGCAAACTCCTTTGTGAATAAAATACTCGAAGGATTTCTCTGGTAAGAAATGGACCATGTTTGATTACTTGGCATCACAAACTCAACAATTGTCGATAAAAAATTTCCAAAAGAATCCCCAAGTGATATTATTGGCAACACCTATAGAACTAAAGACACAATTATAAGAAAAGCAAATGCAATACAAATCAATGAAAGAAAACATTTACATAAACTTAAAAAGGACACCAACTATAAAAAAACACATAACAGTTGAAAAAAGAAAACAAAAAAAAAACTAAGCTCGCCCGTGCTTCGCACGGGTTATAAGCTAGTATTATATAATGTATAAAATGAGTTAGTGGAGAAAAGTAGTGGATGTAGTTGATTTTTATATTATAAAATTTTACTATTTTAGGAAAGTTTAGAAACGTAAAGAATTGGATGGGACATCCCAAAAAGGAAAGTGTAAAGAAATGGATTGGAGAGAGGGAGTAAGTAGATAAGTGAACATAAAGATGGTCAGGATGTAGTTGAAGAACCTATAGCCCCAAATATTCTATGGGCTGGGGCATGTTTGAACATATGGGCCGTACTATGACATACAAATAAAAGTGAAAGGCCCATGTAGTCATCGATCGAGAGAGATATATTAAAATCCACACCATTGCTCAGACCATAAATTTATATAACCCGTAACCAACACTCGATTCAATCAAAAACAACAACATTTTTTAATAAAATCCAGTAACATAACTAGTAACTATCTAATACTTAACTCGATCAAATTCGGCAACATTTTTCGTAAAACAACCAAAATTCAAAACAAAAAGATTTAAACATTAACACGGTACAAATAACAATTACTAAGCCAGAAAACACAAAAATAATCATTTATAATTCAACATTTCAGTGATTATTAGAATACATATCAGACTTACAAAATCAATACTTAAAATAAATAAATTGTTAAATTAAGTATCAATAGATTTATTTAACAACTAATTCGAGATCTGAAAAATGTGAAATATATATATAATATAATCAGTTTATATATATATATATATATATATATATATATATATATATATATATATATATATATATATATATATATATATATATATTAATCAAACATGACTAACACAGAGTGTAATAAATCTAACATGTATTAACACAGCACTTCAATTATAAACAGATAAAGAGAGATTATATATTATAAATCAATTTCAAGCGTACAAATTATAAATTGAGAGAGAGCAGGAAGAATAATTATTGACATCTATACTATATTATAATAAGCGAAAGGGGGTATAATTTGTAGTTGGTCACCCCCTTATTTTTGGTTATCCTCATTCACAACCGTTAAATCTTCAATTCAAATAGATCATGACCGTTAGATACAACAATACTAAAAGTTGAAGATTTAAGGTTCGAATCCCGCCAACAACATTTTAATATAAAATTAATACTAGATTATGTTTTATAGAAAGGTTGAAGGTTCGATTCCCACCAACAGCAGATTAATTTAGATTTAATACTAAACTAAAAATAATGTTTAAAATATTATATATACTAAACTATAAACAAATTTAGAAAAAATAAAAATAACCCGTGCTTTGCACGGGCTATAAGCTAGTACACATAAAAGTGGTACGGATTTAGTCACTGGTTGACCGGTAACTATGTTTTGATTTTTGGAAATTAAAATATTCATCCTAACTTAAAATTAACATAATTCATATTTTGTGCATGTGTAAAATTTTAATTTTTTTTTTGTTTAAACATGTGAACTAAGCCGGTTGTGAAGGATCTTTAGTTAAAAAAATAATGGCGGCTTGCGAAATTTTGAAACGAGAAAAGCAAGTAAAAGATAAAAATACCTGCAAAGCCTTTGATTTGTGATCTTCAACATCATCCTGCAAAGTCTTTGATTTGAGATCTTCAACATCATCCTCGGAAAAATATTTCTCCGGTTCATAAATGAGATGAGTAACAAGGTTATCCCTACCATGAGCAGCACGCACATTATGCAACCTAATCTTAGGTACATCGGATGAGTGATCATCATTCACACAGAAAGAAAGTTTTAGCTCAATGACATGCACATCTGTAACATATAAACAAATAAATTAATTATCAGTCAACATGTTAAAAGATAAAAGAAATGATATAATAACATACATGTTTAAATAATAATAACCAAGGTAAAATATATACCTTCAGGAGTGGTTTTTGTTATAGCCTCGGGTGTACCATAAAATTGTTGTAGACCATATGTATCCATAACATCAACTGGAGGCTTATAAATTCTTGGACGTCTCATTTTTTGGAATCCGTTTCACGTAACATCTCTCATGAAATCAAAGACTTTTGTTGGAGAAGCATAATACAACCCATAATTAGAGAACATGGGCTTACCTTACATATGTTTATTTTATCATGTGCGTAAATTGAGTATCCATTACAGCAACCCCCTTAATCTCAGGCACCTCATGACCAATATGAGCAATAAACTTCTTCAGAGTGTTGATATAGTTTCTATCCCCTATCAATTGAAAATTGATGGTCGTCCGACCCAACCGACTAACTAAAGTATCCGAGTTCGAGTTTACCCCCTCTTACTTTTCAGAACCAAAATGATTCTTGGTCACCATAATTGAGTCCTCACCTTCTTCCTGACCAACAACAGTAACAGATGAATCTAATATAGGCTCACCCATTGCAGGACCAACAATACCTAAATCTCCATCTTTGCCCAATTAAGGGGTCTGTTGTACTTGCTCTCTTAATCTTTCCTTATTTTGTTTTCACTAAAATATTCATTGATGATGATGATGTTGTTGGAGTAAGTATTCCTAAAGTTGTTCTAAATTACTAAGAAATATCATCTAAAACTCTAAATAACATAAAAAAACAAACATACCTCAACAGGAATGGGTGTGTACTGACGATATCCACGAAGTGGATGACTGCTCTCCAATGGTAGTCCATGAACTTCACAAAATGTGTAAGCCCAATCAAGATAGCATGGATAACACCCCAACCATCTATCCTTGTCATATCGATATAACGCCAATAATATTTGATAACCCTGTTTAATAATTCCTGAACTGAAACACTGAACATGTTCCACCAATATAGTTGAGGATGATACCATAAATATATTAGGTATCCGATAATGGTAGCACAAGCAATGGCCCAACAACAACCATACAAAAATTAAACATTTAAACAAATAAGTTAATGCAACAGTAAATAGAGAAAAAGTGTTATTATAATTATTAATTAAATAATTACCACATTCCCCATGATGTTATCGGGGTTGCTAATGCTGGATAATCATGGATCCAATTGACTTCCTGTTGAAAAAAAATATTGTAAGTTAATGATTAAAAATTAAATTGAATTTTGATTTCAAATTTAACCAGTAAATTTTTGCTATGGTCAAATTTTTTTTGACACCATTACCCTTTTTTTCTTGTAATGAATTATTTACTATGCAGTAGCTTATAAAACTGAATCACGGACCTGATCTAGCTAGAATCATAGAAAATTTTTAAAAAAATATTTTTAATTTTTCTATCATGTTTTTCAGAAACATGAATGATCATCATGTGATCATAAAAAATAAATTAACTCAATAAATTTATAAAGTATATATAATAATAAATTTAACTCAAGTCTATGCTACTCCATCACAAAAGTAAATGTGGTGTAGTAGAATTAGAGGTGGCAATTAAGGTTGAAATCCAATTACCCAACCCAACCAAACCCTAACCAATATTTGGGTATTTGGATAAACACAAAATCACATATTTTAATTTGGATCGGGTTGGGTTATAATCACAAATTTATTCATATAATATGGGTCAAATGTGAGACACCCATATAGACACCCATTTATCATCAAGAACATCAAAGAACTGGTTTTATTCAATTCATACAAGACGGTGTGTATTAGTACACGTACGGTAAAACCTTGACAAATTAATACTCGATAAATTAATAACCCAATGTAAATTATTTTCAAAATAAGTTTTTGGTCCAAACATAATAGCGATAATGTAAATTAACCTCGATTAATTAATAATCTCATTAAATTAATAAAATTCGCCGCTCCCGAAACTATTAATTTTTTTAGTGTATATGTATATGCTGTCTGTGAGTGTAGCGTAGTTGTAACTTACAACTTGTAACTTGTAAAAGTAGTGGAGTCTGAAATGAAAAGAATCAGCTCATCTAATAAATCATGTGGGCCCCACTTATCTTTGAATTACGTTACTATTAGGCCATGTTTGTTTTAGGGGATTATAATCCTTGAAAAATTACACTATCTTTCTTAAATTTAAAGGATTATAATCCCATGGAGGTATATTGCTATCATCTTTTTGATTCATTTCTATGGGATTATAATACCTTCTTTCACAAGGTATTATAATCCCATGGGAGTGAACTAAAACAATGATCAAAATGTGAATTCATGGGATTATAATCCCTTACATTTGGGATTTATAAGGTAATAATTTGGGGATTATAATCCCTTGAAACAAACATGGCCTTAGTCTATTACTATGTTAGTAGTTATGAAATAATATTATTTTTATCAAATATTTATTAAAACTTAAATTACATTGACATAATTATTTGAACATCGAAGTAATACAAAATCAAATGTATTATAATGTTAGATATATTATATTTTTAATATTTACATTTTTAAAGATTCAATTAAATAAATAGTGCAATGTAACTACGAGGGCAAGAATAAGGACAATTTTTAAACTAATTAATACATTTTATGAGCAAATACAAAAATCAAACAACATACTTTTTTTTATTTTATTAAAAAAATCTTGAAAAATGGTTTATCCATATTTTGACCCGAAATTATAATAACCCCAATCAAATTTTATTTACCCAAACCAAATTTTAACCAAATTTTATTTAAATATGGGTAAAATATGGTTTTAGGTCAAAACCCAACCCACGCCCATATTTAATGATCCAAAACTGACCCAAAATCATTTTCTGCCAACCCTAAGTAGAATAAAAATAAAATCATAGCCCGCAAGGGTTGTCTCAGTTGGTTAAAGAGAGACCATCTCACCTCTTGGTCACAGGTTCGACTCCCATGGGAGGCGGATTTGTGATTATGCCATCCTGGGGCAGAGCCTGTCGCACTTGTGCGGTTTGCCTTGGATCACGTGGTTTGCAGGCTATTGCGTGAGCCCATGGGTTTACCCAGAGCGCACCCGAAGGGTAGCGGCTGCGGTGTTAGGTCCCAAAGTATCGTAGAAGGGGGGGTTTGAATACGATACTATAAAAATTAAAAATAATTCCGAGAATATATCTTTATTGATAATAAACTCGAAAGGGTGTTACAACTTATAATCCAATGGATTAGCTTCAAGATTAGAACACTCCTAAGGATAGTTTAGGCACGAGGACCTTCTACCCGACACTGCCTGAAAGTGGGCTAAGCCGACTTTCCTACTAGACGGACTATCTAGCAGCTTACACAGAAAATATATGAGAGAGAAGAGAGAGTTGTGTGTTGAGGTGTGTTTTGAAATGAAATACAACAGGCCTATTTATAGGTTATAGAAAGTCACTATGCAGTTAATATACGTAACTGATTACGTATATTAACCTGCCTAATTTCTAACCTGCCGAATTCTGCTTTTCAACCACTGCATTTTCAATTTCAAAGTCTTACTTTGATTTTTAATACATGTGGGCCCCACATGTTCCCTACTTTATGAATAGTACTTTTTGGTACTATTTACATGAATAGTAACTTCGGATACTATTCACCCGGTGTGAATAGTGATTTTGGTGAATAGTAATTCCAGTGTGAATAGTGATTCCGGTGAATATTAATTCCTGTGCGAATAGTGATTCCGGTTACTATTCATTTTTCTCTTATTTTTGACATCCTTAAATATTCAGCTTCTGAAATGGAGGATATCAACACTGCTCTCAATCATACCTCTTTAACAGTTTTTCTGAGTTAGATACTTCGATTCCTTTGTGAAAATGTTGACGCCTAGTGCAACTGGTCTGGTTCACAGACGACTAACATTCACTCGTGGTCTTCGTATCATGTTTTTAAGAATACTGCCAAGAATTGTGCAACCATAAAAACTTTATCACTGGAATCTTTTGGCCCTTCAACTGAATCATCTGTACATCTTATTTTGTCACTGAGGCTTGATCATTTTAATGAACTTCTTTCAGCGACTTGATCCTTGTTGGTGCCTGTTCTTCAAATTTCACGATACCTATATAGAGTTTATTATTTATCTTTTATCCTAGTGGAGTTATATATGTCCTCTATTACATATTACATTTTTATGCTTTACATGCGGGTTCCCATGTTAAAAATAAAAATAAAAATAAAATCATTTCATGAGGTAGAGAAATGGAATGATATTTTGGAGGGGGCTACTCCTACTAGCCTGCTAATTTATGCATGCTTGGGAGAGTCGGATCGAGTTGTTGCCAAACGTTCCATTATTTTACAAATTCATTACTTATCTCCTCCAATCCTCCAACTAAACATATTATTATTTTATTTTATTTATGCATCCAGCTCAATCCAATAGGAGATGGAGCAGACGCTACAAAGTACAAGTGTGGATACTTTTATTTAATGGTAGCTTAATGCACTTTTTTTTAATGTTCTTTATTGTTTTCCTGTAATATTTATTCGTACCAAAGCCATGAGTACTTGTGAGTTGTGACATGAGCCCTATTTCCTTCAATTTTTAGCCAAATGAAAAAAGATCAAAGGCATTACTTAGCTGGAGGAGGGACCTGAAGGGTGGTAAATGTGGGCAGTCTGGGAAGTTAAACGAAGAGGTGTGGGTAGTTGGTGAAAATAACTACAAAGCCCAAATTACATGCGTAGAAGAGGAAGGGATTCGTTGCTACAATAGGATAGACAATCATATACTAGTACAGATAATCCTGATAAATAATCTCTTACGATCGAGTAGTACAGCTGGTAGTAATCTCTCTCTCTCTCTCTCTCTCTCTCTCTCTCATATAGCCTATATATAGGCACTTCTTAATTCCTTCTCATATTACAAAGCCCTAAGTTTACCACTGCAACTTCTACATGTAATATTTTCCACAGTCTGCTTCTTTTATTATTCACTGCATGTAATATTGTTCACAGTCTTTGTCCCCCTCTCTCTCCCTCCAATATCTCGGTTTCCGAATCTCTGAATTGTGGGCGGCTGGCAGGGCCAATAGAGCGTGACAATTTATATTGGCATGTATGACATGTAATCTGATCCCACCCCGATCAAATTAATCAATACAAATATCGATGGGCTTTTCTCATAAATACTAACAACTCCTATAGAATGTATGTACTATAAGAAGTAAACAAGAGAGATTGAGAGAGATAAACGAGAGAGATGAACAAAGAAATACAGAAGCTAGTAAAATCCATTAGTTCCAAATGAGAGATACAGTAAGTTTATATAGTGAGCTTGACAGCTCATACAGAAATAACAGAAACGGTTACAAACAATAAGGCTCTGTTTGACTGAACACTAATGCTAGTTTATTATTAAGATGTGGCCTTGACTTTGACTATAGAGTTGACTTAATATTCTCATTAGCCCCCCTGCAACAGCTAAGTCTGGCAACAAGGTAGCATTGTGAACAACATGAGTATCATCTTCTGGCATGGCAGTAGAACAAGAGTATGTAAGACCAAGTAGAGAAGAACAATTCCAGTGTAAAACTTTGCCCGATCCTTTAGTGAGTATATCAGATGCATTGTCCTTAGTAGGGACCTGCAAAACAAAAATTAATCCAGAAGCAATTTTCTCCCTTATAAAAAGACAATCAATCTCCCTTTGCTTAGTTCTAGCATGATAAACAGGGTTTGCAGATAAGTCAATGGCTGCTTTATTATCACACATCAAAGGTATGGGATCAACACATGGAACACCAAATTCTTTCAACAAACCAGTGAGCCAAATTGCCTCACATGAAGCATCAGACAAAGCCATATATTCTGCTTCAGCTGTGCTTTTACAAACTACCCCTTGTTTCTTAGACCTCCAAGAAATAACCACTGAACCTAACAGAAAAGCATAACCTCCTACTGATCTTCTGCTAATAACACATGCACCCCAATCACTGTCACTAAAGCCCTTGAGTGCAAGAGTATTCTTTGAAGGGAAAAACAAACCATGATCTTTTGTAAAACTCAAGTATCTGAGCACTCTATGAGCTGCTTCTAAATGTTTAGCTCTTGGTGCATTAAGAAATTGACTTAGATGTTGCACAGAAAAAGCAATGTCAGGTCTAGATGAAGTCAAATACAACATTTTACCAATGAGAATCCTGTACAGAGTACTATCAAGTAATAGATCACCTGATTCTGGACAATCATGAAACTGAATATGAGGATCAATAGGGATAGAAAGTGGTGCACAATCAATTAAACCAGCCGTCTTAAGCATACACTACTAGAAAAAGGTCAATAGACATCAGCTAAAAACCGATGTCTGGCCATTTTCCAACCGATGTCTTTGTGGGTGTAGAGAAAGGTCCAACACTTTTCACATCGGTTTTGAACCGATGTCTAAGACAACTTAAGACATCGGTTGGTCCTTGCCTTTTACATCAGTTAGTAACTGATGTCTATGTTTATTTTTAACATCGGTTTGCTTATGCAACTGAGGTTTAAGGTGTACAATAGACATCGTTTCTTGCTTGAAACCGATGTAAAAGATGATCTTAGACACTGGTTAAAAACCGATGTAAAAGAGGGGTACCTTTCTCTACACCCACAAAGACATCAGTTAAAATTTTCCTTCACATCAGTTCTTAACCGATGTCTAGAGCCTTTAACATCAGTTGAAATTAAAAACTGATGTGTTTGTTTACTATATTTATTACTATATATATATATATATGCACCAAAATAATACTAAAATGAATGCTGTATTGATGCAACTTATCAATCAAAAACTCAAACACTTATGAAAATAACAAAAACTTCATTATAATTATCAAAAATATTCAGTATATACATCAATGACTATCCGAAAAACTGACAAACTAGCTACATTTCAAGTCAAAATGCCTCT
Source organism: Saposhnikovia divaricata (assembly GCA_036435485.1). Classification (NCBI taxonomy): domain Eukaryota; kingdom Viridiplantae; phylum Streptophyta; class Magnoliopsida; order Apiales; family Apiaceae; genus Saposhnikovia; species Saposhnikovia divaricata. Next base: position 158,430,333 of record CM071595.1, read on the forward strand.
TCCAAAACAAAAACATAATTGACAAGTAGAAACATAATCCAGGATCTCCTGTCTAGTATAACTACATTTTTCCCTCATAAGTTACCAATTATACAGCAATATAGCAAGCAAAACTATGACAACTAGAAATTCATAAACGTACATCCATATCATGGCCTCTATTCTTGATCTCGGCATCAGCAGGCTTGTAATCTTTGATCAAGTCCCCAGACTTTGCACTAAGTTATACATTTTCATTAGAAATATCAATCGGAGACTGATTATGATCACCTGCTACACTAGTGACAGAGCAATTTAACAAAATTTTCAGTGAACATAATCTTAAAATCTGCTACATATTTAGCTAACTTAGGGACTATAAATGCTATCTGATTTGACATACCACGCTGTTAACAAGGATAACTCCAGTACATGGATATTCCTGCTCTACAGCTTCTCTTGTGCAATGATACCCCAAACTATTTCAGATGCCCCACATCAGGACTACAAGGACAATCCTGATACATTCAGATACTCCTGGAAAAGAGCATACCTCTGTTATTATTAGAAATTCTAAAGTAAAAGATCAAAGAGCGAGCAGCCGCCAGGTTTAAGAAATTGGTTGGCTAATTCATCTATTAAGAACACTAACTATTCTTATTTTGATATCAGATGCAAATCATCATTTAGGCATAGATGCATAGTGACATCAGATGCAAAGAAGTTTTTAACTTTTTAGAGAAGCTTACATAGATGGATTCTGAGGAGACGACTGCACCGCAATTTTTTTTTTTACCATGCAACTTCCACCTTATCAAAAGATATGTATCAAGATTTTTTTGTACCATAAGTGGAATAATTTGCAAACAATGTGCACACTCCACAATTCTGCACAATACAAAAAGAAGGCATACACAACTAAAATCAAATAGAACAAGTAAAACCGCAGCAACTATAGCACAATGGTGATCAAATAATGCTTTTAATGTTCTAGTCATCTTACAAGGCACATAAATATTCATTAGATAAATTCATAATCCTTATTAGTTATAAGAGGTTTAGACATGTTTGAAATATGCTGTAATATTCTGTTGTTATACCACCCTGAATTGCACACTCAACTGAGAGCTACCTGCATTTTGTTTATCCAAAATCGACAAATCATTTCAATATTAAAGAAGGATTACAAAGAAAATGCAAAATCCAGAACCTGATAATATATGGTGGAAGGTGCATTTTCATCTATAACTACAGGAGGAATTGTGCTTTATTATGACTGAAACAAACTAGAAGTGAGTTAGATGAGTGTCCAAACTTCTGCGACGTTGCAGAGAAATTCTACTAGAAGCTAATATGCATGAGTATTTGTATTCTGTAATAGACCATTACTTAATAAAGGAAGACCGAGTTTCACCTTGAATGGAATTTTACGTACTTCTGATTTCTGGATATTTCTAACCAGAAATTTTCATCACGTTGTGGCACTCAAAATTTGTGCTCTAGTTTTTTGAGCAACTCAACATAAATATTTCTCATAATCAAACACATACATGGCGATTTAAAAAGGCCAGAATATATTAGACACAATTAAGAAAACATAACACATCATAACACAAGAGGAGTCTCAGAAAATAAAGAAGTGCAGAAACATTACCTTTACTTCTTTAGTTACCGACATTTCCATCAGATTTCCAACAACTTTGAGCTTCGCTGTCAATTAACGAATTAACATTAATACATAATATCAGTTAATATTTCTTTAGTTGTTTTCTATTTAGACAGAGATCCAAATCTGAGATATTAAAGAGAAAGCAAGTCCAGCATTCATGTCTACATTATACATTTATACTTATTTGCTCAAATCTGAGAACATGACTAACAGGAACTGTCTACTAAGTATGAAATCAGACTGATCAGACTAAAATCAGAAGATACACTATTTATAAACCAGCGCTTTTCATATTGAATTGATCACACACAGACACATGGTCATCTAACACAAAACAACATACTCAGAAATAGTTACATAGAATGGGCAAGAGGCCATGAATAAAGCATGAATCTGTTACCTTCATACTCCGTTTCATATTCATCCAAATCATCATATTTCTGTAAGAACACAAGTTCTAAGTAAAGGCATATATAATTAAAAATAATGCAAGAAAACATATCAAATTCGAAGCTACTTACATCTATATCCCGCATAGCCATCTTCAAACACTGAACAAAGATTCTTCTATAATCTGTTTTGAAAAAGAACACATACCCAATCAAACTCAAAACACAACTACAAAAAGCATGAGTCAATATAATGTATCTACACATTCAAGTAAAGAAAAAAGAAATAAAGAAAATATCAAATCTGTTTGTGCCACTTGGTCATTCTATGCTGATTGATGCCTCAGAGAGAGAAGGGGAGAGAGAGATTGAGGGAGAGAAGGAGGGAGAGAGAGAGAGAGAGAGATAGAGAGAGAGAGAGAGAGAGAGAGAGAGAGAGAGAGAGATTGAGTCATCACTTACCGATTCAATCTTTTTAGCAGTGAACAAACATATTCCAGCGGTGAACTGAACAAGTTTACTCAATTGGTTACAAAAAAAAGGGTTACAAATTGGGGGTTTTCGGTTAAGAGTCAAAGAGAGTGAAAGAGAGAGAGAGAGAGAGAGAGAGAGAGAGAGAGAGAGAGAGAGAGAGAGAGAGAGAGAGAGAGAGAGAGAGAGAGAGAGAGAGAGAGAGGGTGAGGCCGGAGAGAGAGAGGGGGTGGCTGTCGAGAGAGCTGGTGAGGTCCGATATCGAGTCGCCAGAGAGAGGAGAGAAAAGAGAGGAGAGAGCTGTTTAATTTGTTTTAATTAATTATTAGGGTTGTAGCTTGTTTTTGTCTGAACGAGCTAAAAAAAGGGGGGAATTAAAAAATTGGCTAAGGGGGGAAATAAAGGGGGGAATTGAACTAAAATATTTGCTAAGGGGGAAAATAAAGGGGGGAACTAAAATATTTTGTGTGGGCGCGCGGATTGAAAATTTTTTTAAGCATACTTTAGACATCGGTTAATTTTGGACCGATGTCATAATATATCAAAGACATCGGTTGTTTCCCTGACCGATGTCATTGATTTTTCCATGAAATGTCAATGACATCGGTTGTCTGATAATGTGATTTCATAATATATTTTAGACATCGGTTTTTTTATGACCGATGTCATTGATAGTTTTTACATCGGGGACATCGTGAACCGATGTAAAAGGGGCGATGTCTATTCTACTTTTTGTAGTAGTGATATCTTGAATAAATTTCTTTTGCCCTAAGAAAATCCCTTTAGCATTTCTTTGAATTTCTAAGCCCAAATGGTACTTTACTGGACCTAAGTCCTTGATGCTGAAGGTGTCATCCAAAAGTTTCTTAAGAGCATCTATGGCTGACATATCATTACCACATAACAGAATATCATCTACATAAACTACAATAGCAAGAAAAGTATTGCCACGTGAATATGTAAACAAAGAATAATCCAACAATGATTGTTTGTAGCCAACTTCCAGTAAACAGGCAGTTAGTTTGGCAAACCACCTCCTAGATGCTTGTCGAAGGCCATAAATGGATTTAATCAATTTGCATACTAACTTTGTGTCAGACTGAGGCAAAATATAGCCAAGTGGTGGTTGTATATAGACCTCTCCCTCTAAATCTCCATGTAGGAAGGCATTATTTACATCTAACTGTTCAACAAACCAATTCTTTGTAGATGCAATAGCTAACAAACTCCTAACAGTAACCATCTTGACCACAGGGGCAAATGTTTTATGAAAATCAACACCAGCAGATTGTGTATACCCCTTTGCTACCAACCTAGCTTTATACCTCTCAACTTCACCATTTGCCTTGTATTTAATTCTATAAACCCATTTAAAATCAACACAAGTTTTGCCAGGTGGTAAAGGAACCAAAGACCAGGTTTTGTTAGATTCTAGAGCTTCAAGTTCCTTTTGCATTGCTTGAACCCAAAGGGGATCCTTAACAGCCTGATGATAGAACTTAGGTTCAACTAGTGAAGTAGAAAAAGCTTGAAATGTCTGAGTGTCAAGATCAAATAACTCAGGTTCAATGATCTGACTAGAAGAGCTTTGTAATTGTGCTGACTGACAATGATCATCAGCCCACCACTGAGGCCTTTTATGTTGTCTAGTAGTTTGTCTAACTGGTAAAACAGGCTCTACAGACTCTGTAGGCTCTATAGACAAAGAAGGAATTAACTGTGACACAGTATCATTTGATAAAATATCATTTGACACCCTATTTGTAGATATGGAATGATCTGGTGTAGAAGGGAATTCTGAAACAAGTGTGAAATCTTCTGGTATAGAAGAGGAACATGGTGATGTAATTACTTGATCAGAAGTATTCAACCAGTCTAGAAAACTATAAGAATTTCCAGGTGTAAAAGTTGTGTTTTGTACAGACTTATCAAGAATATGATGATATGGGAAAATATGCTCAAGAAACTTGACATGTCTACTAACAAAGGTGGAGTGATCATCTATTCTGAGCAATTTGAAACCCTTTTGGAGATGAGGATATCCCAAGAAAATGCATTGTATAGCTCTAGAGTCAAACTTATCACCAGAATGACAAGATGCATAGCATAAATAGCCAAAGCACTTAAGCAGAGAATAATCAGGATCTTTCTTAAATAACACCTTGTAAAGACTTTTGTAATCAAGAACAACAGTTGGTAAAAGATTGATCAGATGTGTAGCAGTCAAAATACAATCTCCCCAATATCTAGTATGCAATCCTGACTGAAATCTAAGAGCCCTAACCATTTCTAGGAGATGTTTATGCTTTCTTTCTACCCTATTATTTTGCTGAGGTGTACATGTGCAAAAAGTTTGATGAGATATTCCAGATTGAGTAAGGAAAGATTGGAAAGACTGATTAATGAATTCACTTCCATGATCAGTTCTGATAGACTTAATTTCAGTCTGAAAACATATTTGAACATATTTGTAAAAAGACTTGAACTTTTGAAAGACATCTTGTTTAGAAGGAAGCAAAAAAGTCCAAGTTGCCCTACTATGATCATCTAATATAGTAATGAAGTACTTACATCCTTGAGTTGTGGAAACTCTGTATGATCCCTAAACATCCATATGGACCAAGGAAAACAAAGATGAAGCATGAGAAGAACTTATTTTAGGAAAGGGCAACATGGTTTATTTTGCGGAAGGACTGATAGGACAATCTTTTGTATAAGTAGAGATTGAACCAATATTGCCTATGTGTTTTAAGATGTCATTAGAAGCATGTCCTAAATTAAGGTGCCACAATTTTGAAAAAGTAGCATCTCTATGTTGAACTGCAGAATGAGCATACTCTGTATGAACCAAGTAATATAAACCACCTTTTTCAACTCCAATGGCTAATACTAAGTTTTTGGTTTTGAATAAACACTGTGTTGGAGTGAAATCCATAGTGCAAGAAGAGTGTTGAGTAAGTTTACTGATAGACAGTAAATTACAATGAAATTCAGGAACTGACAACACATTGTGCAATACAAGATTTGGACTAAGTCTAGTGAACTGTAATATGTTGGCCATTAGGTAAAGCTATCTGAAGTGGTTGAGTAAGTTTATGCAAGTCAGACATTATGCTAATATCATAACACATATGATTGGATGCTCCAGTATCTACAATCCATGTATGACTAGAACTATTGTGATCATAAGATAGCATAGAGTAGGCCAAACCTGCCATGTGATCTTCAGGTGTTCCACATTGATTCACAGACTTATTGTTAAACATTGTAGTCATGAGCTGAGACATCTGAGCAACTTGTTGTTGTAACTGCTCAAAAGATTGTTGTTGATATGGTTGAACATTGAATTGTTGCTGTGAAGAATTAGCAAAGTCAACAGAACCAACATTCATTGCCTGAGAAGAACCAACATTCGTTGCCTGAGAAGCTCTAAAACCTTGATTCTGATTATTGAATTTTCCTCTACCCCTACCTCTAGGTGGATATCCCACAAGCTTATAACAATTTTCTTTCAGATGACCATCTTTATGGCAGTAAGTGCACTTCAGACCTTGTCTTTTACCATTATTCTCACCCAAGACAGAAGCATGAGCCCTGGTATTCTGTGACATCGACTTGTCAGCAACATTAAAAAGCATTAGCATTAAAAGATTGAATGACTGTATGACCGTATCTTTGCCTCTCTTCCTGTTTGATGAGAGAATAAGCTTGAGGAATACTAGGCATTGGATTCATCATGAGGATTTGTCCTCTAGCAGTTGTAAAGCTCTCATTCAAGACCATTAAAAACTGAAGTAACTTCTTCCTTTGATCTCTCTCTTCTAGCAACTTGTGAGACTCACACTTACAAACCACAACAGGCTCCAAAGCATAATACTCATCCCATAAATTCTTCATCTTATGATAGTAAAGCTCAACAGATCTATCTCCTTGTTCCAAGGCATGTAATTCCTTCAAAATTTGATAAACTCTATGACCATCAATACTAGCAAACTGATCATGTAACTCATTCCACATTTCCTCGGCTGAGTTAACAAAATCTATGCCTGTGCTAATCTCATCAGAAACTGTGTTTAATATCCAGGTAATGACCATATCATTCACCCTATCCCATTGAGCTCTAAGAGGTGACTTATTGAAGGAATTTCTACGCATGCGGAAGTATTTATAACATTTATTTGCATAGAAATCCTAATTAATCATGCATATATTTCAAGAAAAATAAGAGAATTACCTTAAATGCTTTCCGGCAACAGCTATGAACTTCAAAATTAGACCATGTTCTTCTCCTTGCAATCACCCCTCAGTATGTGGAGTGCTCTAATGGTATACACCAAGAAATTTGATAAAGAAAGAAAAGAGAGAATAATTGGCTAATTTTGATTTAAATGCAAGAAACTCTTCTTACAAATAAATTTGTTGTTGCTGGTGTGTTTTTATGAAATCTGATATCCATGCTATATATAGAGAAACCTTAGTTGTGGTTTCTTGACTTTAATGATTGTTTAGATTAATTAATCTTTATTAATTAATCAATTAATCATTAAAACTATTAAAACATGTTTATTGTTGATTTCATTTAAAACAATTCTCTCTATATATTTAATATCTCAGATTAAATATATAATTATTATATTAAGAACTTTTCTTAATATTTATAATTAATTAAATCATATTTAATTAATTATTTAATTAATTATTTCTCAAATAAATAATTATTAGCCAAAATAATTTTTCTTAATCTTCAACAATATTTCTTTTTATGGTGTGACCCTTTAGGTTCATAATTATGCCGGTAGTAGAAATAAATAATAATAAATTATTTATTATTATTTATACGAATTACAATTAATTCGTTAAAAATAATTATTGTTATAATTAATTTTATTCTACATCGTGAGTGATACTTTTCAATATATCGCGACTATCCGGATAATATGAATTCATTGCTAAGAATACAGAACCTATTCAGTGACTGGTTACCGTACAATAAATTCCTTCTGCCCTAACAATATCCAGATTAAATACAAGGCATAGATCTCGTGTCAAACCTTTCTAATTTAATCATATGCATTCCTTATTCTTTATGTATAGTTCATGTTAATGCAAATTAGAAACTAATTTCTAATTTCATTCACTCTGGCCAGAGATTCCTGAACTACCATATTAAGAATAGCATAGGATATTCTCTTCCTTTACTGGAAGGGGCAGATCCTTTATTGATCGTTAACTATCTCCATATATAAATTCCAATGCCCAGAATAGAACTTATTAATTGCCCTTGAGACTAAGGACTAAACCAAAGCATTGTTCATTATATACAAGATGACTCTAACAATCTCAAGTCTAAGGATACTTGTACAACCATCACTACATGAACAATTATTGACACGTGAGTAAACTCTATTAATTGTTCAAGTGATCGAGTCATGTTCAGTGAACTCATTCCTAATGAGCACCTACATACTAACTATAGTGTCACCACACAAATGCCTATGAGAACAGACATCCTTCCGAAGAAGCAAGTATAGTATGTACCGATCTTTACGGATTAACTAACTTCCAATTAGTTATCCTATGATCAGGAACAGTTTAAGTTTAGTGTTATCATCTTCTAAATCTCACTATTATAATCTCATTATAATTCTAGAAGCTTTACTCTAAACTATGGAACATCTTATTTAAAACACTTTAAATAGATAAAGCCCGTATAAAGACAAATATGTCTTTAACCAATAATCATAAAATCTACTAAGATTACAAGAAAGTTTATCCTAACTCATCATCCATAATTGGATTTAGGACACTTTTCTTTCAATCTCCCACTTGTACTAAAACCAATCACTTCGGTATCGCATACCTATCTTCACTATGTGAAGATCAAAGTAATTTTGATAAACGGCTTTAACAATGGGTCTACTACGTTGTTTATGTATGTCAATTTTCTCAATGTTGACAACCTCTCTTTCATCGATTTCTCTATTCGAATGAGAGAGCCGCAATTATGTGTTTAGACCCTAGATGGGATCACGGCTCCTTAGCATGTACTAATCTGATGCCATTGAGTTGTCACACTACAACTTAATGGCTTATTATCTGCCAGAAACTAACCCAACACAGAAACTAATTTTCCAATCCACTGTCGCAACACACTTGCAACAAAACACACCATGCATTCTGATCTAATATTAACGAATGTCTACTGCTTGAAACTATTTCAACTCACTATTTTTCACTCAGGACTATCAAATGCCCCAAACTGAATCTACTATCAAACTGATCTTGTTTAAACTTTGAGTTTACAAGATCCATCAGAGAAAATAAATATATCGCCATACTTCTGAATTATACTACAATATTGTATTGTCATCTGATCCTTTTCTCCTAGGAGTAAATTGATACTTGCTTGTCACAACAAGAAACATCATTACCTGTACATATCATGTAACACATAATGGAATAATTCTTAGAGATATTCCATTCACGTGTCCTTTCTCCCATGTTCATCAGCATGAAACATCACTTGGAGTATCCATGTTAAACATTTTAGCATCCAATCAATGTACATTATTTTCCGTAAGACCTCTTATCCTAATCATGATCTATCAACATAGATCATCATTATTAGTTTATTCGAGGCATAACCCTAGTCCAAGAAGAAATTCTTTGATAGCTTAATTCTAATGAAAACCAAAAATATCAAAGGTGCATTTTTACTAATATATCCATATATATTAATATGTTACATTACTCCCACTAAACTCCTGTACCATTAAATGGATCATTCATCTTTTTGATAAAGTCAAACTATTTGACTATCTCATCAAAATTAATGTTCCATTACCGAGAAGCATGCAAGCGAAATCTTAATGGTTTTGGTCATGGCTATTCGATAAAGGTTTCTTTAAGGTGATCATATTACCTCCACTTAAACCTTTAAAACTAGCCTGACTTTAAAGGTCTTTACCTTGCCATCCACTCTCTTACAAAACCATTATAGATTCCATGACACTCTGTCACTTCTCAGAGTCATTAAAACTAAAAACATTGTCGTTATCATTTATAGTGGATATCGCATCATCGTTCTAAATGATGAAACCATAATACCCTTCTAGATTACAACAGTGTTGTTGTACAGAAAGTTCTACTACTCAAATAAGTTCCATACTTAATCCGTGATGATTTGTGGTTCTTAAACTTCATCAAGTTCACTATAGCTCCCACTGAGCCCTTGAAGGGTAAACTAATTTTTCAAAAAAAATGGAGTAAACAAACACTCCCAGTGTCTATAAATACTCCTTACTCAGCAAGATTGTAAAATCTTGTCCTAAACTCTGTTTAAGACTAACCACAAATCAACTCTATTCAGATTCAGTCTCTAACTTATTCAACTCTTGACATAGGTTAGACAACCTCAAATCTCAAGACAATTGAGACTTGTGTTTCCTTATTCCACATCTCATGCAGACTTTAGTTAACGTATGTGGAGGATACCTCATCGAGTAGTTTGACTATTCTACTAAGTCATTTTCTTAATAGGTACCGGAATTATTGATATCATTCACTATGAACTGAACCTTGTCTAACAAGAGTCTTTAGTAAACTAATATCATGATATGTGAAATAATTCAGGAACTAACTATTTAAATATTGACAAACCTCAATCTTATTGCATGTTTCCAATACTCTTAAATAGTTCGTTGTCATACCTCAACATTCATTGAGCCTATCAATAAAACTTGGATTTTGTATTTCAACAAATACACATATCCTTATTTACATTGATCATCATTGAATGTGACAAGGTATCAAACCTGGTCTATCTCATTATATCTAGTTTGTTCAATATGAAACATATAATCCATAAGTCCAACAGCACAACAAATCAACAAGTTCTCATAATTGAAACAACAACAGTTGTTCTATTTCAATTATCTAGGACCTTATAAATGTCTAGCTATTTACTTGTCCTTTGGTTGTGATTCGTAATCCTTGAACCAAAGTGGTGTCTAATACCCAAGTAAATGATTGACTTGTTTCAATTATTAACAAACTTAAATTGAAGTTGAGGTTACACTAACCTTTTACTTCCTTGATTCTGTAAGACATATCTTACATAATCCAATTCCAATATCTTATCCTTTATTAAGTGGAAGTTAATACCTTTGTTTTCTTGGCTAACATTTATTTCAAAGATTGTGTCTTTTCTACTCACCTTCTTATTCTTACAATAAGACCTCAAGATATCATCTTGATTTTATTCTTACAATGAGATTTCAAGATCACATCTTGAATTAACTATATATCCATCTTGAAGACCAGTTATATAAACGAACAATCTAAATGATCATATAAAACAAGGTCATTGACAGAAATATTGTTAAACCATTATTTTCAATAAACAACATCGATATCTGATATCTATGTCCCTTACTTATTCATCTAACAACCCTTGTAGATCAACGAGACATCTCACTCATCGTTAGATACATCTTTCACAACTTGCGAAGTTTGGTGAGTTCAAGACGAAAACAATCTATCCTACCTGTGAAAACTATTCTCACCTTTCTTGTCAATAAGTCATTGACCTAGCATCTATTATGCTATTTCTACAGTGCAGAAGACATCACACTAATATTTAAAATCTTTAAATAAAATTAACAACATAAGTAGATTATTCAATTTTATAATCTTAACACCAAATGAATCGGGTCTTTATTCATTGGTGGCTCCCACTATTTATCTAAATTATATAACCCTCTATTTTTATAATTGAGCATTCACAATGCTAGTGGGAATAGGGATCCTACTTTCCATTATATAACCTCGGCTGCAGCACGAAACATTATATAATGTTCCATAGGCAGATAACTCTTCATCAATTACATCTCATGTTATTCCCTTATTTCATTTAGCCTCTTGAATCATTGAATCACGGCTGTAGCACGTCTAAATTCAATATTCTAAGTCAAGTCAGACCCAACATCTCGTAAAATTAATAAGATTCAATAGCCCACGGCTGTAGCACGTAATGACAATTGAATTCTAATTAATTATGCGCATCTAATGTAATAGACAAGTAATTCCTATTTTTCGAAACGAAGCCTTCGGCTGTAGCACGAAACGACAATGCCCTAAAATAAGAACCACTTTCTACCATGTTGGAAGGCTATGACCGACACAAGCCCGTTGTGCCTTTGGCCATTATATCACTTGATATTTAATTAAAGAGGGTTTTATTTTACTTAGGTCACGAAACATTTTCGTATGAACCTATAAGTCTTACGTGTTTTAATTTAATAGATAATCTAAATCTATAATAAAAACACGACTAATGCTAATATTAAATCAATTCAAAACCATCATCTCGTACAATTAAATTAGATTTCAATAGCCAACGGCTGTAGCACGTAACGACCACTGAAATTTAATTTTGTACACATCTAATGTAATAGACAAGTACTTTCATGTTGATCGGTAACAAAGCCCTCGGCTGTAGCACGAAACGACAATGAACCGAAAACAAGAAACACTTTCTATAATGATGGAATACCATTGCCGACACAAACCCTTTTGTCTTTGGCAAATTTTTACTTGACATATTTAATATTTGAGGTTATATTATGTTACAATCATAATTATATTATAAAGAGATTCTTCTTTTTAAAATTAAATATTTCAAATCAATAATCGATAATTGGTTAAATCATATTTAATTACATGTTTCACAAACACAAGAATCTCATTATTGTATACATAATATTAATATTAAACTTGTGAAATAATTTTACAAAACCTAAATCGTCTAAACTACGCCTTATGTTAATTATGTTCACCTAAATCTAGCATCGCATGGTAAACAAAGGCATATATCACATATATAAACATAAATGAACATAAACGTAGGCATGTTACAACATATAACACAATTATATACATCTCTATGTATTATAAATTGCATTAAAACATTTAAACTATTTAAAACTTGCTTTAAAACATTTTCGAAGCAATTACCATTTAAAAGAAATAGGTTTTAATCATATTAAGGTTACGAAACACTTTCGTTATAACCTAGATGTCTAACATGTTTAGTACGTTTAAGAAATCAGCCTAAATCTAGCATCTCATGTTCAACCTAGACATATATCATCTATATATTCATTCAATAAAACATAGGTAGGCATGTTAGATCATGTATTACTGTTTTGAACTTATGTATGGATCATTGGTTGTGTTTAAAAGTCGTTAAACAGTCAAAACTGGTCTTAAAAACACTTCCGGAAGCTATAATCATTTCAAAATTATTTTTATAAAATATTTTACCCCTCCATTAGATCCGTCTCGGAAAAACGAATCCAACAATATATTGCACGCCCGAAACGGAGTCTCCAAGCTCCCAGAAAAGGCAAAAGAATAAAACACCACTTCTGTCACGTATTGCCAGACCGCGGTACACAATTAAAACAATTTTAACCCTATAACGCATTCGCTATGCACGTTACACTTATATAACGCATGCAACATATGCGTTACAGCCGTATTCTGCGCTGACGTCATCATGACGTCAGAAATGACATCATCAGGCAGGTGGTAGCGCGTGGCATACACGCGCGGCGCGTAGAGAGTGGGCGCGTGTACCTCACGCGCCGGCTACAGTCGCGCGATTCTCATTTTCTTTTGCAAATTTCCAGCCGACAGCATCATTTTAATTTCCAGCCCACTATCAAAGTAGGCCCAGGTAATTATAGTCAAGCCCGCCATCTTTGCAAGCCCACCAGCATATATTTTATATATATATTATTTAATAACTGATTATAATTATTAATTTCAAATTTCTTTAAAAATTAATAATTAATAATCTGTTCATTCAAAAAATATAATAAAAATATCCTGATTCTCTACAACACTTGTAGAATCTAAATCCAGAGTCATTTTATTTCAAAAAATTAATTTCGAATTAATTCATAATTAATTTGATTATAGCCTCCATGAACTTCAAAAATTCATAATAAATCCATACAAGCTTTAAAAATTCTCAAATTTTTTCTGGGAATCTATATGCATACAACCTATGCTCTGATACCATTGAAGGAATTTCTACGCATGCGGAAGTATTTATAACATTTATTTGCATAGAAATCTTAATTAATCATGCATATATTTTAAGAAAAAAAAAAGAGAATTACCTTAAATGCTTTCCGGCAACAGCTATGAACTTTAAAATTAGACCATGTTCTTCTCCTTGCAATCACCCCTCAGTATGTGGAGTGCTCTAATGGTATCCACCAAGAAATTTGATAAAGAAAGAAAAGAGAGAATAATTGGCTAATTTTGATTTAAATGCAAGAAACTCTTCTTACAAATAAATTTGTTGTTGCTGGTGTGTTTTTATGAAATCTGATATCCATGCTATATATAGAGAAACCTTAGTTGTGGTTTCTTGACTTTAATGATTATTTAGATTAATTAATCTTTATTAATTAATCAATTAATCATTAAAACTATTAAAACATGTTTATTGTTGATTTCATTTAAAACAATTCTCTCTATATATTTAATATCTCAGATTAAATATATATAATTATTATATTAAGAACTTTTCTTAATATTTATAATTAATTAAATCATATTTAATTAATTATTTAATTAATTCTTTCTCAAATAAATAATTATTAGCCAAAATAATTTTTCTTAATCTTCAACAATATTTCTTTTTATGGTGTGACCCTTTAGGTTCATAATTATGTCGGTAGTAGAAATAAATAATAATAAACTATTTATTATTATTTATACGAATTACAATTAATTCGTTAAAAATAATTATTGTTATAATTAAATTTATTCTACATCGTGAGTGATACTTTTCAATATATCGCGACTATCCGGATAATATGAATTCATTGCTAATAATACAGAACCTATTCAGTGACTGGTTACCGTACAATAAATTCCTTCTGCCCTAACAATATCCAGATTAAATACAAGGCATAGATCTCGTGTCAAACCTTTCTAATTTAATCATATGCATTCCTTATTCTTTATGTATAGTTCATGTTAATGCAAATTAGAAACTAATTTCTAATTTCATTCACTCTGGCCAGAGATTCCTGAACTACCATATTAAGAATAGCATAGGATATTCTCTTCCTTTACTGGAAGGGGCAGATCCTTTATTGATCGTTAACTATCTCCATATATAAATTCCAATGCCCAGAATAGAACTTATTAATTGCCCTTGAGACTAAGGACTAAACCAAAGCATTGTTCATTATATACAAGATGACTCTAACAATCTCAAGTCTAAGGATACTTGTACAACCATCACTACATGAACAATTATTGACACGTGAGTAAACTCTATTAATTGTTCAAGTGATCGAGTCATGTTCAGTGAACTCATTCCTAATGAGCACCTACATACTAACTATAGTGTCACCACACAAATGCCTATGAGAACAGACATCCTTCCGAAGAAGCAAGTATAGTATGTACCGATCTTTACGGATTAACTAACTTCCAATTAGTTATCCTATGATCAGGAACAGTTTAAGTTTAGTGTTATCATCTTCTAAATCTCACTATTATAATCTCATTATAATTCTAGAAGCTTTACTCTAAACTATGGAACATCTTATTTAAAACAATTTAAATAGATAAAGCCCGTATAAAGACAAATATGTCTTTAACCAATAATCATAAAATCTACTAAGATTACAAGAAAGTTTATCCTAACTCATCATCCATAATTGGATTTAGGACACTTTTCTTTCAATCTCCCACTTGTACTAAAACCAATCACTTCGGTATCGCATACCTATCTTCACTATGTGAAGATCAAAGTAATTTTGATAAACGGCTTTAACAATGGGTCTACTACGTTGTTTATGTATGTCAATTTTCTCAATGTTGACAACCTCTCTTTCATCGATTTCTCTATTCGAATGAGAGAGCCGCAATTATGTGTTTAGACCTTAGATGGGATCACGGCTCCTTAGCATGTACTAATCTGATGCCATTGAGTTGTCACACTACAACTTAATGGCTTATTATCTGCCAGAAACTAACCCAACACAGAAACTAATTTTCCAATCCACTGTCGCAACACACTTGCAACAAAACACACCATGCATTCTGATCTAATATTAACGAATGTCTACTGCTTAAAACTATTTCAACTCACTATTTTTCACTCAGGACTATCAAATGCCCCAAACTGAATCTACTATCAAACTGATCTTGTTTAAACTTTGAGTTTACAAGATCCATCAGAGAAAATAAATATATCGCCATACTTCTGAATTATACTACAATATTTTATTGTCATCTGATCCTTTTCTCCTAGGAGTAAATTGATACTTGCTTGTCACAACAAGAAACATCATTACCTGTACATATCATGTAACATATAATGGAATAATTCTTAGAGATATTCCATTCACGTGTCCTTTCTCCCATGTTCATCAGCATGAAACATCACTTGAAATATCCATGTTAAACATTTTAGCATCCAATCAATGTACATTATTTTCCGTAAGACCTCTTATCCTAATCATGATCTATCAACATAGATCATCACCATTAGTTTATTCGAGGCATAACCCTAGTCCAAGAAGAAATTCTTTGATAGCTTAATTCTAATGAAAACCAAAAATATCAAAGGTGCATTTTTACTGATATATCCATATATATTAATATGTTACATTACTCCCACTAAACTCCTGTACCATTAAATGGATCATTCATCTTTTTGATAAAGTCAAACTATTTGACTATCTCATCAAAATTAATGTTCCATTACCGAGAAGCATGCAAGCGAAATCTTAATGGTTTTGGTCATGGCTATTCGATAAAGGTTTCTTTAAGGTGATCATATTACCTCCACTTAAACCTTTAGAACTAGCCTGACTTTAAAGGTCTTTACCTTGCCATCCACTCTCTTACAAAACCATTATAGATTCCATGACACTCTGTCACTTCTCAGAGTCATTAAAACTAAAAACATTGTCGTTATCATTTATAGTGGATATCGCATCATCGTTCTAAATGATGAAACCATAATACCCTTCTAGATTACAACAGTGTTGTTGTACAGAAAGTTCTACTACTCAAATAAGTTCCATACTTAATCCGTGATGATTTGTGGTTCTTGAACTTCATCAAGTTCACTATAGCTCCCACTGAGCCCTTGAAGGGTAAACTAATTTTTCAAAAAAAATGGAGTAAACAAACACTCCCAGTGTCTATAAATACTCCTTACTCAGCAAGATTGTAAAATCTTGTCCTAAACTCTGTTTAAGACTAACCACAAATCAACTCTATTCAGATTCAGTCTCTAACTTATTCAACTCTTGACATAGGTTAGACAACCTCAAATCTCAAGACAATTGAGACTTGTGTTTCCTTATTCCACATCTCATGCAGACTTTAGTTAACGTATGTGGAGGATACCTCATCGAGTAGTTTGACTATTCTACTAAGTCATTTTCTTAATAGGTACCGGAATTATTGATATCATTCACTATGAACTGAACCTTGTCTAACAAGAGTCTTTAGTAAACTAATATCATGATATGTGAAATAATTCAGGAACTAACTATTTAAATATTGACAAACCTCAATCTTATTGCATGTTTCCAATACTCTTAAATAGTTCGTTGTCATACCTCAACATTCATTGAGCCTATCAATAAAACTTGGATTTTGTATTTCAACAAATACACATATCCTTATTTACATTGATCATCATTGAATGTGACAAGGTATCAAACCTGGTCTATCTCATTATATCTAGTTTGTTCAATATGAAACATATAATCCATAAGTCCAACAGCACAACAAATCAACAAGTTCTCATAATTGAAACAACAACAGTTGTTCTATTTCAATTATCTAGGACTTTATAAATGTCTAGCTATTTACTTGTCCTTTGGTTGTGATTCGTAATCCTTGAACCAAAGTGGTGTCTAATACCCAAGTAAATGATTGACTTGTTTCAATTATTAACAAACTTAAATTGAAGTTGAGGTTACACTAACCTTTTACTTCCTTGATTCTGTAAGACATATCTTACATAATCCAATTCCAATATCCTATCCTTTATTAAGTGGAAGTTAATACCTTTGTTTTCTTGGCTAACATTTATTTCAAAGATTGTGTCTTTTCTACTCACCTTCTTATTCTTACAATAAGACCTCAAGATATCATCTTGATTTTATTCTTACAATGAGATTTCAAGATCACATCTTGAATTAACTATATATCCATCTTGAAGACCAGTTATATAAACGAACAATCTAATTGATCATATAAAACAAGGTCATTGACAGAAATATTGTTAAACCATTATTTTCAATAAACAACATCGATATCTGATATCTATGTCCCTTACTTATTCATCAAACAACCCTTGTAGATCAACGAGACATCTCACTCATCGTTAGATACATCTTTCACAACTTGCGAAGATTGGTGAGTTCAAGACGAAAACAATCTATCCTACCTGTGAAAACTATTCTCACCTTTCTTGTCAATAAGTCATTGACCTAGCATCTATTATGCTATTTCTACAGTGCAGAAGACATCACACTAATATTTAAAATCTTTAAATAAAATTAACAACATAAGTAGATTATTCAATTTTATAATCTTAACACCAAATGAATCGGGTCTTTATTCATTGGTGGCTCCCACTATTTATCTAAATTATATAACCCTCTATTTTTATAATTGAGCATTCACAATGCTAGTGGGAATAGGGATCCTACTTTCCATTATATAACCTCGGCTGCAGCACGAAACATTATATAATGTTCCATAGGCAGATAACTCTTCATCAATTACATCTCATGTTATTCCCTTATTTCATTTAGCCTCTTGAATCATTGAATCACGGCTGTAGCACGTCTAAATTCAATATTCTAAGTCAAGTCAGACCCAACATCTCGTAAAATTAATAAGATTCAATAGCCCACGGCTGTAGCACGTAATGACAATTGAATTCTAATTAATTATGCGCATCTAATGTAATAGACAAGTAATTCCTATTTTTCGAAACGAAGCCTTCGGCTGTAGCACGAAACGACAATGCCCTAAAATAAGAACCACTTTCTACCATGTTGGAAGGCTTTGACCGACACAAGCCCGTTGTGCCTTTGGCCATTATATCACTTGGTATTTAATTAAAGAGGGTTTTATTTTACTTAGGTCACGAAACATTTTCGTATGAATCTATAAGTCTTACGTGTTTTAATTTAATAGATAATCTAAATCTATAATGAAAACACGACTAATCCTAATATTAAATCAAGTCAAAACCATCATCTCGTATAATTAAATTAGATTTCAATAGCCCACGGCTGTAGCACGTAACGACCACTGAAATTTAATTTTGTACACATCTAATGTAATAGACAAGTACTTTCATGTTGATCGGTAACAAAGCCCTCGGCTGTAGCACGAAACGACAATGAACCGAAAACAAGAAACACTTTCTATAATGATGGAATACCATTGCCGACACAAACCCTTTTGTCTTTGGCAAATTTTTACTTGACATATTTAATATTTGAGGTTATATTATGTTACAATCATAATTATATTATAAAGAGATTCTTCTTTTTAAAATTAAATATTTCAAATCGATAATTGGTTAAATCATATTTAATTACATGTTTCACAAACACAAGAATCTCATTATTGTATACATAATATTAATATTAAACTTGTGAAATAATTTTACAAAACCTAAATCGTCTAAACTACGCCTTATGTTAATTATGTTCACCTAAATCTAGCATCGCATGGTAAACAAAGGCATATATCACATATATAAACATAAATGAACATAAACGTAGGCATGTTACAACATATAACACAATTATATACATCTCTATGTATTATAAATTGCATTAAAACATTTAAACTATTTAAAACTTGCTTTAAAACATTTTCGAAGCAATTACCATTTAAAAGAAATAGGTTTTAATCATATTAAGGTTACGAAACACTTTCGTTATAACCTAGATGTCTAACATGTTTAGTACGTTTAAGAAATCAGCCTAAATCTAGCATCTCATGTTCAACCTAGACATATATCATCTATATATTCATTCAATAAAACATAGGTAGGCATGTTAGATCATGTATTACTGTTTTGAACTTATGTATGGATCATTGGTTGTGTTTAAAAGTCGTTAAACAGTCAAAACTGGTCTTAAAAACACTTCCGGAAGCTATAATCATTTCAAAATTATTTTTATAAAATATTTTACCCCTCCATTAGATCCGTCTCGGAAAAACGAATCCAACGATATATTGCACGCCCGAAACGGAGTCTCCAAGCTCCCAGAAAAGGCAAAAGAATAAAACACCACTTCTGTCACGTATTGCCAGACCGCGGTACACAATTAAAACAATTTTAACCCTATAACGCATTCGCTATGCACGTTACACTTATATAACGCATGCAACATATGCGTTAC
The DNA here is from genome assembly GCA_036435485.1 of Saposhnikovia divaricata. Taxonomy (NCBI): domain Eukaryota; kingdom Viridiplantae; phylum Streptophyta; class Magnoliopsida; order Apiales; family Apiaceae; genus Saposhnikovia; species Saposhnikovia divaricata. The sequence continues at coordinate 158,450,321 of CM071595.1, forward strand.
AGCCGTATTCTGCGCTGACATCATCATGACGTCAGAAATGACATCATCAGACAGGTGGTAGCGCGTGGCATACACGCGCGGCGCGTAGAGAGTGGGCGCGTGTACCTCACGCGCCGGCTACAGTCGCGCGATTCTCATTTTCTTTTGCAAATTTCCAGCCGACAGCATCATTTTAATTTCCAGCCCACTATCAAAGTAGGCCCAGTTAATTATAGTCAAGCCCGCCATCTTTGCAAGCCCACCAGCATATATTTTATATATATATATTATTTAATAACTGATTATAATTATTAATTTCAAATTTCTTTAAAAATTAATAATTAATAATCTGTTCATTCAAAAAATATAATAAAAATATCCTGATTCTCTACAACACTTGTAGAATCTAAATCCAGAGTCATTTTATTTCAAAAAATTAATTTCGAATTAATTCATAATTAATTTGATTATAGCCTCCATGAACTTCAAAAATTCATAATAAATCCATACAAGCTTTAAAAATTCTCAAATTTTTTCTGGGAATCTATATGCATACAACCTATGCTCTGATACCATGGAAGGAATTTCTACGCATGCGGAAGTATTTATAACATTTATTTGCATAGAAATCTTAATTAATCATGCATATATTTCAAGAAAAATAAGAGAATTACCTTAAATGCTTTCCGGCAACAGCTATGAACTTTAAAATTAGACCATGTTCTTCTCCTTGCAATCACCCCTCAGTATGTGGAGTGCTCTAATGGTATCCACCAAGAAATTTGATAAAGAAAGAAAAGAGAGAATAATTGGCTAATTTTGATTTAAATGCAAGAAACTCTTCTTACAAATAAATTTGTTGTTGCTGGTGTGTTTTTATGAAATCTGATATCCATGCTATATATAGAGAAACCTTAGTTGTGGTTTCTTGACTTTAATGATTATTTAGATTAATTAATCTTTATTAATTAATCAATTAATCATTAAAACTATTAAAACATGTTTATTGTTGATTTCATTTAAAACAATTCTCTCTATATATTTAATATCTCAGATTAAATATATATAATTATTATATTAAGAACTTTTCTTAATATTTATAATTAATTAAATCATATTTAATTAATTATTTAATTAATTATTTCTCAAATAAATAATTATTAGCCAAAATAATTTTTCTTAATCTTCAACAATATTTCTTTTTATGGTGTGACCCTTTAGGTTCATAATTATGTCGGTAGTAGAAATAAATAATAATAAACTATTTATTATTATTTATACGAATTACAATTAATTCGTTAAAAATAATTATTGTTATAATTAAATTTATTCTACATCGTGAGTGATACTTTTCAATATATCGCGACTATCCGGATAATATGAATTCATTGCTAAGAATACAGAACCTATTCAGTGACTGGTTACCGTACAATAAATTCCTTCTGCCCTAACAATATCCAGATTAAATACAAGGCATAGATCTCGTGTCAAACCTTTCTAATTTAATCATATGCATTCCTTATTCTTTATGTATAGTTCATGTTAATGCAAATTAGAAACTAATTTCTAATTTCATTCACTCTGGCCAGAGATTCCTGAACTACCATATTAAGAATAGCATAGGATATTCTCTTCCTTTACTGGAAGGGGCAGATCCTTTATTGATCGTTAACTATCTCCATATATAAATTCCAATGCCCAGAATAGAACTTATTAATTGCCCTTGAGACTAAGGACTAAACCAAAGCATTGTTCATTATATACAAGATGACTCTAACAATCTCAAGTCTAAGGATACTTGTACAACCATCACTACATGAACAATTATTGACACGTGAGTAAACTCTATTAATTGTTCAAGTGATCGAGTCATGTTCAGTGAACTCATTCCTAATGAGCACCTACATACTAACTATAGTGTCACCACACAAATGCCTATGAGAACAGACATCCTTCCGAAGAAGCAAGTATAGTATGTACCGATCTTTACGGATTAACTAACTTCCAATTAGTTATCCTATGATCAGGAACAGTTTAAGTTTAGTGTTATCATCTTCTAAATCTCACTATTATAATCTCATTATAATTCTAGAAGCTTTACTCTAAACTATGGAACATCTTATTTAAAACACTTTAAATAGATAAAGCCCGTATAAAGACAAATATGTCTTTAACCAATAATCATAAAATCTACTAAGATTACAAGAAAGTTTATCCTAACTCATCATCCATAATTGGATTTAGGACACTTTTCTTTCAATCTCCCACTTGTACTAAAACCAATCACTTCGGTATCGCATACCTATCTTCACTATGTGAAGATCAAAGTAATTTTGATAAACGGCTTTAACAATGGGTCTACTACGTTGTTTATGTATGTCAATTTTCTCAATGTTGACAACCTCTCTTTCATCGATTTCTCTATTCGAATGAGAGAGCCGCAATTATGTGTTTAGACCTTAGATGGGATCACGGCTCCTTAGCATGTACTAATCTGATGCCATTGAGTTGTCACACTACAACTTAATGGCTTATTATCTGCCAGAAACTAACCCAACACAGAAACTAATTTTCCAATCCACTGTCGCAACACACTTGCAACAAAACACACCATGCATTCTGATCTAATATTAACGAATGTCTACTGCTTGAAACTATTTCAACTCACTATTTTTCACTCAGGACTATCAAATGCCCCAAACTGAATCTACTATCAAACTGATCTTGTTTAAACTTTGAGTTTACAAGATCCATCAGAGAAAATAAATATATCGCCATACTTCTGAATTATACTACAATATTTTATTGTCATCTGATCCTTTTCTCCTAGGAGTAAATTGATACTTGCTTGTCACAACAAGAAACATCATTACCTGTACATATCATGTAACACATAATGGAATAATTCTTAGAGATATTCCATTCACGTGTCCTTTCTCCCATGTTCATTAGCATGAAACATCACTTGGAGTATCCATGTTAAACATTTTAGCATCCAATCAATGTACATTATTTTCCGTAAGACCTCTTATCCTAATCATGATCCATCAACATAGATCATCACCATTAGTTTATTCGAGGCATAACCCTAGTCCAAGAAGAAATTCTTTGATAGCTTAATTCTAATGAAAACCAAAAATATCAAAGGTGCATTTTTACTGATATATCCATATATATTAATATGTTACATTACTCCCACTAAACTCCTGTACCATTAAATGGATCATTCATCTTTTTGATAAAGTCAAACTATTTGACTATCTCATCAAAATTAATGTTCCATTACCGAGAAGCATGCAAGCGAAATCTTAATGGTTTTGGTCATGGTTATTCGATAAAGGTTTCTTTAAGGTGATCATATTACCTCCACTTAAACCTTTAGAACTAGCCTGACTTTAAAGGTCTTTACCTTGCCATCCACTCTCTTATAAAACCATTATAGATTCCATGACACTCTGTCACTTCTCAGAGTCATTAAAACTAAAAACATTGTCGTTATCATTTATAGTGGATATCGCATCATCGTTCTAAATGATGAAACCATAATACCCTTCTAGATTACAACAGTGTTGTTGTACAGAAAGTTCTACTACTCAAATAAGTTCCATACTTAATCCGTGATGATTTGTGGTTCTTGAACTTCATCAAGTTCACTATAGCTCCCACTGAGCCCTTGAAGGGTAAACTAATTTTTCAAAAAAAATGGAGTAAACAAACACTCCCAGTGTCTATAAATACTCCTTACTCAGCAAGATTGTAAAATCTTGTCCTAAACTCTGTTTAAGACTAACCACAAATCAACTCTATTCAGATTCAGTCTCTAACTTATTCAACTCTTGACATAGGTTAGACAACCTCAAATCTCAAGACAATTGAGACTTGTGTTTCCTTATTCCACATCTCATGCAGACTTTAGTTAACGTATGTGGAGGATACCTCATCGAGTAGTTTGACTATTCTACTAAGTCATTTTCTTAATAGGTACCGGAATTATTGATATCATTCACTATGAACTGAACCTTGTCTAACAAGAGTCTTTAGTAAACTAATATCATGATATGTGAAATAATTCAGGAACTAACTATTTAAATATTGACAAACCTCAATCTTATTGCATGTTTCCAATACTCTTAAATAGTTCGTTGTCATACCTCAACATTCATTGAGCCTATCAATAAAACTTGGATTTTGTATTTCAACAAATACACATATCCTTATTTACATTGATCATCATTGAATGTGACAAGGTATCAAACCTGGTCTATCTCATTATATCTAGTTTGTTCAATATGAAACATATAATCCATAAGTCCAACAGCACAACAAATCAACAAGTTCTCATAATTGAAACAACAACAGTTGTTCTATTTCAATTATCTAGGACCTTATAAATGTCTAGCTATTTACTTGTCCTTTGGTTGTGATTCGTAATCCTTGAACCAAAGTGGTGTCTAATACCCAAGTAAATGATTGACTTGTTTCAATTATTAACAAACTTAAATTGAAGTTGAGGTTACACTAACCTTTTTCTTCCTTGATTCTGTAAGACATATCTTACATAATCCAATTCCAATATCCTATCCTTTATTAAGTGGAAGTTAATACCTTTGTTTTCTTGGCTAACATTTATTTCAAAGATTGTGTCTTTTCTACTCACCTTCTTATTCTTACAATAAGACCTCAAGATATCATCTTGATTTTATTCTTACAATGAGATTTCAAGATCACATCTTGAATTAACTATATATCCATCTTGAAGACCAGTTATATAAACGAACAATCTAATTGATCATACAAAACAAGGTCATTGACAGAAATATTGTTAAACCATTATTTTCAATAAACAACATCGATATCTGATATCTATGTCCCTTACTTATTCATCTAACTACCCTTGTAGATCAACGAGACATCTCACTCATCGTTAGATACATCTTTCACAACTTGCGAAGATTGGTGAGTTCAAGACGAAAACAATCTATCCTACCTGTGAAAACTATTCTCACCTTTCTTGTCAATAAGTCATTGACCTAGCATCTATTATGCTATTTCTACAGTGCAGAAGACATCACACTAATATTTAAAATCTTTAAATAAAATTAACAACATAAGTAGATTATTCAATTTTATAATCTTAACACGAAATGAATCGAGTCTTTATTCATTGGTGGCTCCCACTATTTATCTAAATTATATAACCCTCTATTTTTATAATTGAGCATTCACAATGCTAGTGGGAATAGGGATCCTACTTTCCATTATATAACCTCGGCTGCAGCACGAAACATTATATAATGTTCCATAGGCAGATAACTCTTCATCAATTACATCTCATGTTATTCCCTTATTTCATTTAGCCTCTTGAATCATTGAATCACGGCTGTAGCACGTCTAAATTCAATATTCTAAGTCAAGTCAGACCCAACATCTCGTAAAATTAATAAGATTCAATAGCCCACGGCTGTAGCACGTAATGACAATTGAATTCTAATTAATTATGCACATCTAATGTAATAGACAAGTAATTCCTATTTTTCGAAACGAAGCCTTCGGCTGTAGCACGAAACGACAATGCCCTAAAATAAGAACCACTTTCTACCATGTTGGAAGGCTATGACCGACACAAGCCCATTGTGCCTTTGGCCATTATATCACTTGATATTTAATTAAAGAGGGTTTTATTTTACTTAGGTCACGAAACATTTTCGTATGAACCTATAAGTCTTACGTGTTTTAATTTAATAGATAATCTAGATCTATAATGAAAACACGACTAATCCTAATATTAAATCAAGTCAAAACCATCATCTCGTACAATTAAATTAGATTTCAATAGCCCACGGCTGTAGCACGTAACGACCACTGAAATTTAATTTTGTACACATCTAATGTAATAGACAAGTACTTTCATGTTGATCGGTAACAAAGCCCTCGGCTGTAGCACGAAACGACAATGAACCGAAAACAAGAAACACTTTCTATAATGATGGAATACCATTGCCGACACAAACCCTTTTGTCTTGAATCTGTAATAGATATGCTTTCCTACTATTAAAGGATTCGGTCATGATTGAATCTGCAATCAAATCCATACAGAACACCAAGCTCTTTGGAAGACTACTTGGGGTAGCGGCTGTAAATAGGGACCGCCGGGAAACACCAAAGGCTATACACCAGATTTAATGAAGGATAACAAACATAACAAACCATCGGATACTACTCGTTCATCCCCCAAAGTAAGACCTCATCATTTGGACACAGGAGCAGCCAGGGATGATACAAATCTTGAGACTGTCACTCTACTACCAGATACAGAGCTGCAAAGCTCCATAAATATCAGTCTTATTGGCATGAGATTCACGGGTGATTATGTAGACAACATATATGAGAAATTGCTGCTACTGGGCATCACATTCATTCAAGTCAAAGCCATCACAAGTTGTAAATTTCTCTTGCTATTCTCGGACAAAGAAGCTTTCGACAGTGTCGACCATCTAACCCTGTCCAGCATCTTCTCTGAGGTCAAATACACAGATCCAGGGGACTTAATGACCAAAAGGAATGTTAGAATTTCCATTCTAGGCCTACCAATTCACACTTGGATAGTACAGAACATCAAGAAATTGGTTGGGAAGTGGGGCACTATCACCGATTTCTCCCCTTCACATCAATCAAACGATGACTACACCTCACCTACGGTACAAATAGAGACGATACACCCACAACCAATCTTAGACAACATGGTAGCAAATATTAAGGGCAGACAGTACAAGATACATATAGGGGAGCTCTATACAGTATCTTCTCAAACAAAAGCATATCAACCAATACTACAGCCACGCATGGAAGGTGATATACAATTAGAGGATACAACAACAGAAGAGGGAGGGGGCAACACGTCTCAGGAGGATCCTTTAGTCAATTTCTTTGATGCACTCAATGAGCATACAACACAAGTAGAGACTGGAGGTGCACAAATCCCTACTAACAGCACAAATGATAGACACGACGTCCCACTATCGGGGGTGCACACGGACAAGAAATGGACTAATATGTATGAGCAAGGGAAGAGGGGCATATCTTGGGAACTAGAGACATAACCAACGACAGCCCTTGCAAAGTGGCACATGCAGGTGAATCAAGCATAGGCTGGACACTACAACAAGGAAAACAACCACGATTGGGTGACCAATCGTTGCTCACAAACCACTTAAAAAACACACATCTCTTTAAACAATACAGGGAGTCGGACTCTATTATCCACACAGACTCCCTCATAGACTCCACAATAGATTACTCTATAGAAGCACTACACGTGGTGGATTCACGACAACCTATACATAAAAACATACAACTGGGATTGTGTAATGGCTTATTTGGAATGCACATAAGGAGAGGACGTGGGCGCCCACATAAATATCAAACTCATAACAAAATCAAAATGAAGACAAAACGCATGGCCAAGCAAAAGTCTATAAGGACATCATCCATATCTGACGAGGCACAATTGCAGGACGCAATAGAGACAAATTCAGGCCATTCTACAGTCAATATATAACTGCAAGCAAATAGTCCTCTTTGATAAAATAGGAGATAAGTAGAAGTTAGCGCACTTTATACTTTAAGATGCGCTAGACATGGGTCTGACAACAAAAAAAAAGACACCAAACAAACACTGTAGCGCATCATCTCAGTGCTATAATTTAGTCATCATACATACAACTTCCTATGTTTTAATGAAGTGTTTTTCTGGTTTATCGTGGAATGTTCGATGATGCAACAACACAATCGAAAGGAGGAATATAAATCCCACATCCGGGCATACAAAGTAAATTTCCTCTGCATTCAAGAAACAAAGTGCAAGAATTGGGACACAAACACCAGGAACTCTATCTGGGACGAGAAAACACACGACTGGCTTGAAACCCCATCCATTGGCCTCTCAGGAGGCATACTCACATCATGGGACAAACAGCTATTTTCACACATCAGACACATAATAACTAACAACTGGATACTCTTCCATGGCACTACAGTTCTCACCAATTTCCCATTTTTCTGCATCAACGTCTATGCACCACAATCCACCTCGGAGAAATCTGTCATTTGGGATCAGCTAAACAATATCGTCATCGCTCTAGGTGACGTTGCAGTAATCATTATGGAAGACTTTAACAGTGTCAGAAGTGCAAGTGACAGACACAACTGTCTTCATAGCACACTTGACACGAATATATTTAATGATTTCATACACAACAGTGGGCTCATTAGCTTACCTACGAAACCACCACACTTCACATGGTTTGGACCAGCAGGGAAGAAAAGCAAACTTGACTGGGTATTGGTAAATAGGATGTGGCTCCATAATCATACTTGGATTGTGCAAACACTTAACAGGAAAAAATCAGACCATCGCCCACTATGGATAGGGATGGACACCATTGATTGGGGACCCAAACCTTTCAAATACTTTAACTCATGGCTAGCTGACCCATCACTCAACCATATGCTTAGTAAGGGATGAGACAGGCAATAAGAGCATCCTCAAAGTGATAAGGGAGATACATAACATAGGGGAATGGTGGAATAAGAATATTCTAGGCAATTTGGATACAACTATACAAAGTAAAGAAGCAGAACTGGAGAAGCATGACAACTTGGGTAGCAATACAGCAAAGATCATTGAAGAAGACCTGAAATCACTATACTACCACAAAGACCAAATGTTATGGCAAAAATCGAGGCTTAACTGGGAAGCATATGGGGACAAGAACTCACGTTACTTTCACCAAGTGGTTAGTAGGAGGAGGCAGAGAAACAATATTATTGGGCTTAGGCTCGATCAGACCTGGGTCACAAAACCACATAGTATTAAAGACATTTTCTTAAAACACTTTAGTACTTTCTTCAGCAAAGAGAACAATGATACAACATTCAGATTAGGAAGGCTGATGCTTAACAAAATTCCAGATATGATGAAAGAAACTCTGGAACGACCTTGCATGATCGAAGAAGTTAGGATGGCACTCTAAGACACAAATCATAATAAATCTCCGGGCCCGGATGGTCTTAATGCTTCCTGCTTAAAGCACTGCTGGGATCGTATTCAACCTAGTTTTATGGAGACGATCAAGAGATTCCATCACACGGGGGAGCTACCTACTGGACTCAATTCCTCTTTCATCGCACTGATACCCAAAAAAACTCACCCAAACTCTCCATCGAATTTCAAGCCGATTAGCCTAATCAATAGTACGATGAAACTGATCCTCAAAATATTGGTTAATAGACTAAAAATAGCCCTTGCCCTCATCATCTCGGAAGAGCAGTCTGGGTTCTTGAAAGATTGTAGCATCTCGGATGGGATTATACTAACATCAGAAATCATACACTCTTTGAAGCAAAAGGAGACTAAAGGGATCATACTCAAACTCGATTTTGAAAAGGTGTTCGATACGGTTAACTACGACTTTCTTTTCAAAGCTCTCTCAACAATGAATTTTGGGACGAGATGGATAAGATGGAAAACTTCAATATTTAACACAACCAAAATTGCAGTGCTTGTTAATGGCTCTCCCACCATGGAGTTCACACCATCTAGGAGACTTAGACAAGGGGATCCCATGTCACCCCTTCTTTTCAATATTGTGGGACAAGTTCTACATCACATGATCATGGCGGCACATAATCAAAAGAAATTTGAGGGAATCAAAATAGGATCGAACACTTACCCACTTACAATTTGCAGACGGCACTCTCATTTACATAAACGGTGACAATAAGTCCATTGCCAGCAATAAGAGAACTCTACTGGCCTTCCAATTACTTTCAGGACTCAAGGTCAATTTCAGCAAGAGTGAACTCCTTGGAATCAACTATCCACAACGATAAATGGAAGGATGGGCTAATACCTTAGGATGCAAAGTGGGAACTTGGCCTCTAAAGTACCTAGGAATTCCTCTAGGTATGCCACAGAAGAACATAGAAGTTTGGGATCCATTAATACATAAATTCAATAATAACCTCAGTACATGGGTGTAAGAACCCCAAATTTTGGATATAATTAAAACTTTTTATTAAGTAATGATAAAATGAGGAACAATGATTCCGACAACAAGGTCACCAGCTCTAATGAATGGTGGCTTCAAAGAACAATGATTGTAATGAATGGATATTGCTTTGGACAATGATCCTGATGCATTGGTATATTGTCAGAATAGAGCAATTCGATGGTTGAGGACGTAGATAAGAATAATCTACCATCCAGGAAGGAGCTAATGGATCCTTGAAGGGAAATGAGTACGTGCATAGTGTTTCCCATACGTGCATAGTGTTTCCCGTACGTGCATAGTGTTTCCCATACGTGCATAGTATTTCCCATACGTGCATAGTGTTTCCCGTACGTGCATAGTGTTTCCTGTACGTGCATAGTAATTTGATGGATGAATAGTGATTTTGTAAGTTGGAAAACTTTTCACGCCACCCTATGTACGGGACGTGATATGGATGTTTCGAAGTCATATTAGTAATACGCGGAGGAAATAAGTGAATGCAGAGACCATCGGAATTCAGAAATTCCAAATTCTTTTTCGGTATAATATTTGACCGGACAGTGGATTAAATATTATTATAATCCAAGAATTGAGATATTAACTTTGAGGATTTGATATTTTGGGATGTTATTATATTTGATTTAAGAATGAAGGTAGGAAACCACTGAGGCAGTGAAACAAGCGTTCTAGAAACCGCTAAAACGTTATAACGTGATTAATCAATAAAGCGAACGAATCCTAGATTACGGATTAAGTTCGTATCGAGATTAAATATCCTACATGGTCATCACGAGGATTATATTAAGGATTGGGGAAGGTATTATGAATATCGAGAAATTTCCCGGTAAACCCTAGAGGTGAAACTACTTAGTTATTCGCCCGAACGATCAATCGAAATGAGCAATAACCGGATAAAAGAAACAAGCAGTGGAAGCAAGAGTCATGCATAAGCTACTAGATAAATATCTAGCAACCAAGTGGGCTAAGTAACTAGCATGTTAAGGATTGAACTAGTAGTTAGCCAAATCAAACTCTAGTTAGCCATAAATCAATCCAAGTGCTACACATGCTTTCAAATCTCACCATTCATTCCAAAAGCACTTTAATAAAGTAAAAAGAGATGAGATATCATCCAAGGCTCATCACTTTATGAATTATTATCAAAACAACCAAGCAAACACAAAGAACTCTCCATTTTCCTTTCTTCCTTGAAAAATTCTGCCAAGGTGCTAGAAGTAAGGCTTCCAACCATCATTTGATCTTGAAATATTTATGGTGAGTACTTCATATCATAGCTTAGATCCCCTAGAAATTTCAGCTTCAAATTCATCTTTTTCCATTTTCAAATAAATCATCAAAGATGATGATGAATAGTGTTTTCAAGAACTAATCTTTGTTTTTCTTGTTTTCATGGTTGATCCTAGCTAACTTAAGGCTATCCAAGGACCATACCAAGATATGTGAGGCTAGTACATACTCCAAGGAAGGTATAAGAATTGAAAACCCTAGATCTACTTCGAGTTTTAAGCATGTTCTTGATGGATCTAGCTTAGTTATGATTATGTTCATGTTATAAGCATGCTTAGTTAGTGATTTAGTGATTTGATTAACATGATGATTTTGATGCTAAGATCAGTAGCTTCTGGAATTGTTGAGATTCTTATTATGTGTATAAGTTGTTTAGATGCCCGGTGTGGCTTGGGTTGTTGATTACGATTTATGGAACGTCCGATTTATAGCCATCGTAATGCCCGATTTTTGTTAACCTTAAGAAATCGTGTTTGACAGTAGCCATAAGTCACTTTCCAGTATCATGTTCTGCCATGGCAAGATAGATCATGTTATAAGCTTCATTTTGATATAAAGATCATGTGAAACGGACTTACGGTTTAGGAATTATGGCCGATTCACTAAAAGACGTTCGAAACCGTAAGTACGAGTTCGTTATTAAAATTGAACCCTCGTAAAATACGTAAGTCAGTGGCGAATCTTGGTAATTAAATACTAGAGGTAAAAAGGAAGGTGTGAGAGAAAACCTCATGTGAAACGGATCGTTTTCCGATTTTATAAAAATGTTCGAATCAAAGTTAATCGCAAACGAACCCCTAAAAACCCGCTTGATTATAACTTCGGTAAAACACTTAGAAAACGGGCGATAAAACTCGGAGCATAATATTGATTTGTAACGATCAACTTTAGAACTTGTATGACTTAAGTATGTCCCAAGTGTAAGTACAATGACATGTCGTATTAACGAACGAATGTCGGGTCGGATCGATGATAAAAGGAATCCACTAAAAGGGGTATAACGAGATAACTCGAGAACGTGTTTCGATTTAAGTATAACTTAACTTTTAAGATGTTAAGTGATTAATCCCGAATGCCTTGGCTATTTATAGATCACCAGGCTGACCCGGGACCCGCTACCACTACCCCTTACCGTACTCGACTACCAGGCAAGTTTCAATTCCCTTCTTTTAGGCTGTTGTTGTGATTGAATAAATATATAAATATGTTTTCTGTTATACATATGCCATAGCATGCATGCCTACTTTCAAGTTATATCATTATGCTTGTTCCCTGATTGTTATTGGCTTATAAATTAGATAGCTATCGTATCAACTATAAGCCGGCTATTGTAAGACCCTCATAGAAGGGCGTATACATCTTATTCATCAAATATAGACCGGGAGTCAATATTTCTTGATATATCGAGATTACCTCGGAGGAAAATATTTAAGTAAATATTTTCCATTATTCGGGCGACGAATATTATTTGAATATTCGTTCGAGATTATTTATTTAACGATCCTTACTTCAAATAATTATTTGAACGTAACTATTCGACGAATAATATTTATTTTAATATTCATTCAGAGTCGAATTATTTATCGATTATTATTTCGAATATTCTTCTAAAGATGAGACTACTAAATGAATATTATTTGGATATTCATTTAGAATATTATTTTATTAAATAAATATTACTTTTGAATATTCATTTAGGATATTAATTACTTGATGAATATTATTTTAATATTCATCTGAAGCTTTATTTATTTATCGAATATTATCTCGAATATTCCTTTAAAGCTTGGATTACTAAATGAATATTACTTGATATTCATTTAGAATATTATTCATTAAATGAATATTACTTTTTGAATATTCATTTAAATTCCTAATTAATTATGAATATTGTCTTAAATATTCCTTTCAGGTCCTATTAATTAATGAATATTATTTTGAATATTCATTTAAATAGTTATTTATTCAATAAATATTTTCCTGATATTTCTTCAGGGATTATTTTGGAAAATACCCTGATTAAAGATATCCTTTAATATTCTTAAATATTCTTTAAATATTTTTAATTCAATAAATATTCTCTGAATATTTATTTCATACTTAGAATAACCTCAATAAGGTTTATCTTCTTCGATTATTACAGAAAATACCTCGGAGTCATATTATTATTAATCTTATATCAAGAAAGGTTCTCAGACATCATTCTTCTTTGAGTCTACCTCTCTAATAATAAGGGAACCTTACTTGGAAAATGTTATTTATCTTGTCGACTTCCCGGTCATAGAGTATTCTCTTCACTCGCAACTCGGGTGCTGTTGACTTATTAAGTCGTTGTTTACCTTATCATCTTTCGAGGGGTAAGATTGTTGGAACAAGTTGATATTCGATACCAAGCCACAGCTTGGAAGTTATTGGTGAATTTTCCTTTCCAACTAGATACGACTACCTTGTAGAGTCTTATCAACAAGTATTATACTTGGGGAAAGGGGGACGAACGTTACATTCAGAATCATGAATTCTATTTGAACTAGGAGTCGTGTAAGAGGCCGAGTAGCGCCGGTCCATCCCCTTTGGCCCAACCGTTGGCCGGGGAGAGCTAGTAAGGCGGTAGACAAGTAAAGCCGTCAGTTCTTCCTTCTACCGGTAGTAAATCTAATTTGAGCTGTACGATCTCGACTGATCATCAAGATTGGAACAGCGGGCGCGGTGAATACTCCATCATTGGTTCATCATCCAAACTTATTTATTTCCTGCAACATGATTATTGTTGGCAGAGCTGGAAAAGTTTTCATAACTAGAATTGCAATCTTTTCATGCAAGTTCCTCTTTTTAATGACAATGAGAATATCTCGCTTACTTTTGATGTAGCAGATATTTCTACAAACAAATACTTTGAGTTACCTGGTAACTTCATCCTTTATATTATACTGGCAATAACCTCATTAGTGCATGGCATATGGTTTCAAAGGATATTTTGAACTGCTGTATATATGTATCACTGTTCAGTTATATTATTGTTGGTGGGCTTTCGCTCACCCTTGCTTTGTTCATATTATGTCACAACAACAGCTAGGACAGATGGCTCGCATCAGGCGCACTCGGCGCAAGCGGGTTACCCGACCCACCGGACTCCCCGCTGAGATGCTAGCCGCCATTGCTGAGGTAGCATAGTTAGACAGCTTTTGTTTCCTGTTTAACTATATGTATAATTAATGTAATCAACGGCAAAACTATTAAATTTATGATGTTATCCTTTTGGGATTGTAATAACGTTTATTCGTAACCCTTTAATGTAAGACTTATTTCAATTTCATCTCTGGGACTATAACTGTTGTGCGTGTGAGTGGATATTATTGTGGGGTCACAGCATGTGATTTATTTATTGTGGACTCAAGTCAAGTATTATTAATGGATGTAAGACCGTAACCACTAGATCCCTGACCCCGGATCTGGGGGTGTTACAATGGGCTTCATCAAACCTAAACATGGTTGGGAAACTTGTACTTATGAAATCTACATTGGACAATTTACGCATATACTGGTTCAATTTTCTCAGAATGCTAACCACAGTCAAAGAGAAAATCGATATCACAAGGAGGAATTTCTTTTGGGGAAAGGATAAACTTCGTCTTACAAATTGGAAACACGCAACATCAAGCAAGAGGAATGGAGGGCTTGGTATCACAAATTTGGAACATAGGAATTTGGCGATGCTCGGGAAAAACTGGTGGAGAATTAAAGAAAACAGTAACAAACCTTGGATTAAGCTACTCAAAACAAAGTATGGGGATGATCCTGATACGTGGATACAAAGAACATTAACTCAAAATAAGTCAACATTCATCCAAAACATCCATCACCTACACAATCATGAGGGTACTTCCAAGCTTTTCCACTCTACTAACTATAATTGGAAGGCTAACAAAGGGAACGGGATGCGTTTCTGGGAAGACATATGGCTCAGTAATGATCCTCTAAAGATGGTGTATTCAAGGCACTACCGCATTACAAAGTTTAAAAACATATACATCAAGGAATTAATCGAAATTTGGGAACAAGTTAAGCACTGTCCACATGAGTTATGGACAAGACCTCTCAGACACTGTGAGAAAATGGAGGCTACAGATATCTATAATATATTACAAGCATACTCTCCTAACCAGCATGAAGATAAGCTATTATGGAAGACACAAATGAGACATACAAGACAGCAGATATGTATAAAGTCCTCAATGACGTTCCCAGTACAACCACAAGATGGGCATTCATATGGAGCATTAAAGCTCCCCCTAAGATTAAGGTGTTTTTATGGAAGATGGTAAACAACATACTACCAACCAGGGTTTTTTTAAAAATAGGATATATAACACATCATTATCTGACCTATGTATCGTCTGCAATTCATATAGGGAAGACATACAACACATCTTTAAGGACTGAAACATTGCTAGAATATGCTGGGAACAAGTAGATATATGGTGGATGAAAATTGACTTAGACATTAACAGTTATGACTGGTTATATAAGATATTCACAGCTGCTACTGCAACTAGGTTCAAAGAACATTGGCAAACTACGGTTGCTGCTATACTATGGACTATATGGCTCAACCGTAATGAGATCATTTTTAACAATACTCCCAGTAGTCAATCACAGATACAATACCTGATCAGGTTTCGGTCACACCAATAGTGCACTAGCAGTGGAATATTACACAAAAACAGTCAAGTCGAATGGTTTGAGAATCCAACGAATATGGATAACACTCAATACATACACTTTATTCAGAATCTCCGTGATACGCGAGATTACTTTGGTTTCACAGATGGGGCATGGAGGATCAAAAATGGGGTTATAAGAGCTCGTATAGGAGGATACGTGGAAAATAAACATGGGGATATAACTTTTTTATTCAATGGCCCAATTGCAGCAACAAACAGAAACACCCTCTCTAATCTTCCTACTACAACAATTAGTAGAGGAAATTACAAATGACAAGAATGTGACTATTTTCATAGATTCATACGTTTTGTGGACAAATATTAACAAGTTTAGAGCAGGGCTCGTAAACTACATACAATTTGCAGAGGGAGTGGACTTTGATAAATACAAGTCCATTGGTATAGAGCATGTTGGCAGAAACTACAATTCGAGGGCCGATTTCCTTGACAAACAGAGTGCACAAAGGCCCAACACACTACTGGGCTGGTTCATTTAGCAGGACTTACATAGCCTAGGCTTTGTAACACAGTACACAGCCCTCGATTTACACACAGCTCAAGGTTCCACTTTTTACAACTGGTCACATCTCTTTCCCCTCGCCTCACCTCTGTTGCCATCCCCCTATACACAGTACATGTCACCCACTCCCCTACTATTACACTTTTGTACTGATAAGTCGACAATCCTATAGGTAGTATAGTTTTCTCTTTTCTTCCCTGGTAACTGCTAGTGTCCCCAGGATTTCACTCCCCTATTTCTAATATATAACAACCCTCAACTCTCCCACATACACACAATACTCCTCAGATATCACAACACGGATATGGCTTATTACAAATGGCAAGCACCACTCAGAGGTCAGTTTAAGGTTAATGTGCATGTTCTACACACATCTCGACAGTACAACGGGAATAACAATGGCGTAGGGATCGTCATTAGCGACCATACAGGGCGTATGGTGCAAGCACTCACAGGCAAAATGCGAGGACTTTCTCCACTTGCCACCCAGCTGTGGGCTCTCCATATGGGCCTCAACCAAGCAAGACTTGCAAATTGTGAAATTGTTACATTGGAGACGGACAATTACAACCCTTTCTTCGAGCTTACTCGTAAAGATGGTAGAGGCGATAGGACTTGCGCATGGATAGTGGAGCAAATCAACAAGCTTCTTAGCCACAACCTGGAGTGGGCTAATGTAGTCAAATACATAGCTGAATCTGCAAACCGTGTGGCACACTACCTTGCAGTGGTTGGCCTTAACCACTGGGGTGCTATGTACACAACCACTGTGTGGTTTGGTCGGCTTCAGGAAAAGTTGGATCTTGATATGGGGTTTAGGCCTCCAATACCACAGCTATTAGTAGCCCCTATTCCAACTGATGCGTAGGGACACGTTTTGGGATACAACCCAGCTGGAGAAGCACAGGATCGCGTCTAGGAAGCTGCGCCAGATCAAATTTGGTGACGATGTGTAGTAGGTTACTAGTCCAGCATGCCTTTTGTTGTTTGCATGCTATCTTTCTTTGTCTCTTTTCCTAGTAGTAGCTATTTCCAGGCTCCATGTGGACCATCTTTTGCTGTTTCTCTGTTTCGATGTACTCTCCCATCACTTGGGTCGGCTGGGCTTCTAGATTTCCCTAGAACTATTACCAACCTTAATGAAAATTTTAATTATAAAAAAAAGAATATGAAATTATAAATGTCAAGCCAATTTTTATTAAAACTTTAAATCATATATAAAAAATTCAATAAATAATTTATGAATTTATAGGAAATTAATTTAAATATATAAATGCTTAAGATACATAAAAATATAATTCTTAAATTTTAAAATTAAATAATATATTTTTGACATTAACTCAAAATAATCAAAAAATAAGTTATGAATTTAAAGAAAGAATTTAAAATAATTTAGAGAAAGAAATAAATGTTAAAATATTTTAGAGCTAAATAATGTATATTAAAATAAATATATAAAATACCACAATATAATATATATATATATATATATATATATATATATATATATATATATATATATATATATACATATTTACAATTGAAATATATAATAAATGTTTATCTAAAAACGTACGTGCATGGGTTTACCAAATAAGTTTTAATTAAAATATTTTTATAGAGAAAATATAAATATGAATTATTGGTAACATAATTTCTGCATAATATAAATATATGTAAATAAATAAAAAGAAAGAAAGAGAAAAGTGAAAACTTATCTTGTAGAGCCCATTGCATCCGTGAGTTGCCTGTGTTAATTTGGCTGGACCGATGCCACTCGGCCTTTTACGCAGACTCCTAGTTCGAATAGAATCCATGATTCTGAAACGCAAAATTTGTCTCAATTCCCAAATATAATACTTGTTAATATGGCTCCACAAAGAAGTCGTATCGGTTTCGAAAGGGGAGTTTACCAATATTTCCCAAGCGATGCTTGTTAATGGATTAAAACTTGTTACTCAGCTTACTTCTCGAATATTTGAGGAAGTAATAAAATCGTGTTGCCTTGTAGCAACTGAATTGCGAATGAAAAATAATTTTTTTTCAAAAATTTATGACCGGGAAGTCAAAATAAACAGTAGTTTCTTATGTCAGATTCCCCATATTTGAAGCAGTTGAGTGAATATTTAAATCTTCTTAAAAAAATAGATTTAAATGAAAAATAGCGTTGGGGGAAACATTGCTTTGATTTAAATGGTTTTTAATTAAACTCATAAATATTCTTCACACTTATTGAAGATTAAAGATAACTTTTAAATAATATAAATTATAATAAATTAATTTAAAAATATTTAATAAATATTCAAATAATATTTATTAAATAATAAATGTTTAAAGAATATTTTTAAATAAGATACATGTTCATAATTAAATCCTTAAATGAATATTCGAAATAATATTCGTTTAATATGTATTATAAATGTTTATAAGTAAAACCTTAAATGAATATTTAAAATAATATTCACTTAATATGTATAACAGTTGAATGATATTTATTCCATATATTTATCGAAAAATAATCTTTAAGATATACAAAAAGATACCGACTCCCGATCTATAATAAAAGATACGAATCATACGCCCTATACTAAGGGCATTTAAAAAACCCGGCTTATAACTATTATATCATATCTAGCTTATAAGTCAATCTTCAAAATCATCAATCATATATCGCAATATACCTTTACAAACAGTTATGAATTTCATTTGCATAAATATCATAAAACATTTTATTCACAACAACAACTGTAAGATATAGGTTTTGAAAACTTTGCATGGAAATTCTGTAGTGGTAGTCTGTCTCGGGTTGGTCCGGTAATCTATGCATAACCAAAATATCCCAGATTAATCACTTAAAGCTTTAAAAAAACTAAGTATATACTATACTTATGTTAAAACATATTTTCATGTTAACTCCTTAAAAATTTCTCTTGAACACGTTCGACTTCGACAATTTTATAAAATCGAAAAATAATCATTTTAATACAAACTCTTTTGGAGGTCCTTCCTAACTGTCTCTTGTATTTTACATAAAAGCTTCATGTTTTCTCAAGTCCTTTAAGGGTTTCAAAAACAGCCTCAAAATTGCATACAATGTGCAGTTTGGTTTCGTTAAACGTCATTCACTAAAACGGGCGCCGTTTCATCTAAACCGTAAATCTATTTAACATGATCTTCATACCAAAACGATCCTTAAAACATGTACTATCTTATCATGGCAGTGGTGATAATAACCAGTGGGGGTTTGAGACTGAATATTACACACAAAACAGAGTATTGTAAAATCGGGTATTATAACGGCTATAAACTAACGATTCCCCAAAATAGTTTATGATCTAAACATCATCAAATCAACCAACACATCAAAATCTCAAGTTCATCATCCAAACTAAACCATGATCTTAGTTTCATTATCTATTTTTTAATTTTTTTAAACAAAAATTTAAACATTAAATATTTATTCAAAAAAATAGCGTATAAAAATATGCTTTATAAGACTCCTAAAGTGCATGTAAAATCCTCGTCCCAAATATATTGGGTGGTACCGAGGGAGTATATGATTATTACACACACGTATACATCAGTGTATTTATGTGGAAAAAATGACAAAAATACCCGTTTTTTAGAGTAATAGTAACGAAACTACCCAGTTTTAAAAAAGCTGACAAAAATACCCGTTTCAATACGCATTTGCCAAATGGGTATTAGGGATACGCATTTGGCAAATGCTTATCCTTCACATTTTGTGAGTAATACGCAAGAGACAATGGGGTAATAGGATGATATGCATTTATATAATGCGTATCTTGTTTAAAAAAGAGACAACTCAGAAACACTCATTATGACACACACGTGTGGTTGCAAGTTGCAGGAGACATGCAGACATGTTGCCCACTTCCCTCTGAAAGTCACGCACCTATGCATGTTCTAAAACCAAGCAAAATTTTAAAAAAAAATTATAAAGACAAATGCGTATCCTAGATACCCATTTGGTAAATGCATATTCTACCGGGTATTTTTGTCAAAAATTCTGGGAATGGGTATTTTTGCTACTGTTAACTAAAAAACGGGTATTTTTATCTTTCACCCAATTTATGTGTACTGGGAGTAATATTTTTATATGTTTTTTTTCTTTTATTTGTGAATTTTTATCACTCATTATTGTGTGATATTCATCAAGCCGGAGTTTCCATGAGAGTAATCTCTCTACTTTTTAAGTAAGAGCATGGTCTGCAAGAATTGTACCTCCCTCGACCTTGATAAATAAGAGTATGATGTGCAAAATTTTACCTTTCTGGATCCAGTTCTGAACTAGATATATTTAGAGCCTGTTTGGCTCTACTTAATTTAAGTTTTAATGGACTTATTTTCGGATAAAAATTTCATATTTTGATAAAAAAAAAATTATACAATTATTTATTGTATGTTTGAGATTCTATAAGTTGCAAAAAAAAAAGTTAACTTTTTACAGAAAAAAGTTAGGAATCTCTAACTTTGTCTTAAAATAAATACTTATTCTGAAAAAAATTCTCTCAAACACCCCCCTTAATATATTTGATTTAATAATATCAAATAACTTGCCCTGTATTTTCTAATAGCATTTCTGAACCCATTTGCTAGTGTAAACAATATTATTAGTATTAATTTATGAGACAAATTTGGCCCTTTAAGCACTCTTTTTTTTTTGAAACTGGGAACTTGTATTAAATCATCAACCTCTCGCTTACAATGTGCTCCAACACAGACTGTGGAGGAGTCGTGAAATCAATAAAGCAATTAGCTTCACAAGGTACTCTAGCAACTAAATGAGCTACCTTGTTCGCTAGCTTTTTAACAAATAAAATCGAAACATCTCTATGAACATTCAAGAGACTACGACATTCTTGAAACACCACCCCAACTTCCAGAAAATTTTCTCCTGTTTTGTTAATTTCCTGGACTGTAATCAACGAATCACTTTCGATCTCTACATTATGCAGACCCAACGAAATGCTCCATCTGATAGCCTCCAGAACACCAACAGCTTCCGCTTCTACTACTGGGATTGCTCCTGCAAATTTGTAGGATCTAGCCTTGATGAACTCCCCTTCCGAATCTCTAATAACTAGCCCACACGAATACCATGAACAACCTGGGACAACATGAGCATCAACATTAATCTTCATCTTACCTTCTCCTGGGGGAATCCATCTGATCACTGCAGCTTTATTCGCCTGAGCACACGCCTTATTCTTTAACATCTTCAAACTCTGATGGTCTCTCCATTGCTTAACTTGAAGAACTGCTATCTGCATTGCTAATAGCTGATTGCCCTTTAAGCCCTTTTCGTGTAACCGGACCCAATACAAAGCTTTAGCCTAACTTTTAATTTGTAATTGAGTTGCACTTTCTCCTAACTTTGCTAAATCGATTGAAATGAAAAGTGGTTAATTTGGTAACATAACAGTGCTTTAATTATTTACTAACTAGCTTATAACCCATGCAACGCACGGATGCTTTTTTAAAATCTATAATTAAATCATTTTTTTAATATTAATTTGTTATTAGTTTACATATTCAATTGTTGTTAAAAAACTTATATATAAAAGATTTTATTTGTTCAATTTATTAAATGTTTTATCATGAATACTTAAAACTTGATTTAAACGATTTTACAGCTCACGTGAAATTAGCAAAATAATCTTTAACAAATTTTTTATGTACGTTAACATGTAAACTAAAAAGTGTATTTATATTGAAATATGAAAAAGTGAATATCAATGATTTAAATCTTATATAATTAGGTTTTCGATATTGAATTAGATTATCAATGTAGGTCTTCTATACTGAATATGATTAATGTAAAAATTCGTAATTATATTTTATCTTGAGATTCTGAGTGTTTCCATTTGGATAATAATTTTATGAGATTTATAAGGGTTGTAAAATCTTCCAAATCTGATTTCTAGATATCGATATAGAGCCCAAATAGTAAATATGAAATTTCCTATTATTAATAAAAAATAAATAAAATTCAATTTTAATACAACCTTTTTTAATTATATCCTTTTCAGATTATAAATTTGATATGGGCTAAAAGTAAGCCCTAAAGACACATTTAATGTGGCGTTAATTAGGCCAAGAATGGTCCAAACGTGGGGCCCACCAGGTGGGCCCAAAACCCCAATTATAATATTAATTTCGTAATTAATATTGGGGGTAATAAACAGCTCAGCAATAAGAGTTGGATAAGGATATTATTTCCACCAGACTTAGCCACCAAGGCATCCAATTCAATAGGGGAGACCACGGTTCGGTTCGGTTCGGTTTTGCCCCGAAACCGAACCCGAAACCGCATGTCTTCGGTTTTTAAAATTGAAAACCGCAACCGAACCGTCGGTTTCGGTTTCGGTTTTAAAAAGCTCGGTTCGGTTTTTAACGGTTCGGTTTCGGTTATAAAACCGAACGAAAAATCATAAATATATTACAAAACTTTAAATTTATAAATTACAACGTTCTCGATTTTTAAACAAAGTAACTGAGTTTTTGAATGAATACACTCTGTGTATATGTTAGTGGTAATGTTATATGACAGTATCATATGACATTAGTAAGCTAATAAGTTATACAGGGCTCACAATATATTTTAACAAAATTTATACATGCATGTGTGATAATGTGCAATGAATAAATCATACCTAATTAAGTCTTAACTTGCATAAATTTAATGCCTTGCAGAAATCAGTATATGAGTAAATGACAAAATGTACTCTCAGTTGCTAATACAAAAGCAAATTAGAACTTTCTCATGTAATATGTAAATTGATTGCAATATAATCATAGTTTTAATACAATTTACATGATAGTAGAAGCCTATATATATAGTTTACGAAAATGAGAAGTTACCAGCCCGAGCAGTCACCAGAAAGTTTTATAAATTTATATAAATTATATATTTATTTTAATTATCGGTTCGGTTCGGTTTTAGTCGGTTCGGTTTTAACCTAAAACCGGAACCGAAACCGAAAATTTCGGTTTTTAAAAATCAAAAACCGCAACCGCCGGTTCGGCTTCGGTTTCGGTTTTTTCGGTTCGGTTTTGATCGATTTCGGTTCGGTTTCGGTTTCATTTCGGTTTTTTGCTCACCCCTACAATTCAATATGGAAACTGATTCCTACAAGGAATAGATCTAGAACCTTCCCCAAAGACTTGTCTACCAAGTTTCCTATTCCTACCATAATTCTAAGGCTTCTCAGCCTATATAAGGACCTGCTCCTTCACCCTCAGAACTACGTTGGCTTGATTCTCAATACGAGATACGTAGGCACTCTGTGAGGACCGATTAAGTCTCGAATGCAGAAACAGCCATTAAAGCTCAAAGCTCAAAGCTCAACCACCCTAGCATTAATTACAAATCATAACCTAGTTTTTATTCCACAACATTTGGCGTCGTCTGTGGGAAGAAAACATCAACCATGGTTCAAACACGAAGAACAACATCGACTGAGGCCATACCCCTTAGCTCTGCTCCACCTGCCATCTCTGATCCGCTCATCACCGCTGAAGAAGGACAATTACCCCCACCAACAGGGACGGCCATCCAACCTCTAACCTCTCAACCCTCAGGGTCGATTCCCCATGTTGAGGGAACTTTACCCGTGACTATCCCTCAAATCCAAGAAACTAACCCTCTTCAGATGGTGGTTTCTCCTCTTGATAGCGCTGGTCGTGCGCTGCCTCCGGGGGTACAGATCCACACCACGGATCTCCCTTTGAATACCAACCCGATGTATGGGCTGCCTAACTATCCCCCTCAACACAGGGAACCTAGACCGAGCGGTCATGCGTTACAGATCCGAGATCGAGAGTACGATGATTACTCTGGTCTCTATACTGATGATTCAACGTCTGAGGATGACAACGATGATCGTGATGAAGCCCCGAGGAGGCGACGTGCTAGTAAAAAACCTCGAAAGAGGTCCCAAAGAATCCATGATGGACCTCCACAAACGGCTGAGGAAAGGATTAAGGCTCATGAAGTTGAGATCCAAAGGTTGAAGGTTGAAGGATTAAGGCTCACTAATTCGACCTCCACCAGATACAGGGAGGATTCCCATTATAAATCTGGAGAGGCCTTCAAGGAGACAGCGAAGGGCCGAAGCCCCAATTGAAAAGTCAACAAGGGTGGAGACCCCCAGAAGCAACCCTAAGGATATGATGCCACTTGGGGATCCTGATGATCCCACACCCCCGTTTACTGAGGAGGTGATGAATGCTCGTATCTCAAGGAAGTTCAAGATGCCGACAATCAAGGCTTATGATGGGACAGGCGACCCCGCAAATCATGTTAGGACATTCTCAAACGCACTGCTGTTGCAGCCTGCGAGCGACGCCCTAAAGTGTAGGGCGTTCCCTCAAACCTTGTCGGGCATGGCTCAAAGATGGTATAGCCGATTGCCTGCAAACTCAATTGGCTCCTTTAAGGAGTTGAGTGCTGCTTTCGTTAGTCAATTTATCAGCGGAAGAGTGCATGAGAAAAGTTCTGCATCCCTTATGTATGTGGTACAAGGGAAGAACGAAAATCTGAGAGACTACCTTAAGAGGTTCACCAAGGAGACATTGAACATCACTGATCTGGAGAATAAGGTGGCCACGGTAGCCCTGGAACATGGAACCACTGACGAGTTCTTTAAAAGGTCATTGGCCAAGCATCCTCCTGAAAATATGGCCAAGCTCCAACGGAGGACCGACAAATATATCAAAGCTGAAGACAGCATGAAGAAAGAAGCCACAGTAAGTGGAGGAGGAGGTAACAACGACTCCAAGAAGCGAAAGCAAGAGCAAGAATACGATGCTATGGACAAGTATCCCCGGACTAGCAAGGATTCCGAGTCACCACCAAAGAAAGGTTTGGGACCGAGATTTTCTGATTATGCAAGGTTGAATGCTCCCAAGAGTCAGATCTTGTTAGAGATAGAGAAAGATGAAGATTTTAGATGGCCGAAGCCACTTAGGGGTGATCCCACGAAAAGAAACAAGGATCAATACTGTAGGTACCACCGTGATGTGGGTCATGATACAGATGATTGTAGACAGTTGAAAGATGAGATTGAGTTCTTGATCCGAAAAGGAAAGCTAAGAAGGTTCACGAAGAATGATGATCGTGGAACCCAAAGAAGGGACTATGACAGGAGAGACAATGACAGAAGAGATAACGATCGTGATCGTGATCGTAACCCACAGCCCCGAGGGCCAGTTGTTAATATGATTTGGGGAGGCCCGACAGCGGCCGGCACGACTCGAAACTATCGAAAAGCGTATGCCAGAGAAGTAATGCACATCGTGGGAGAAGCCCCAAAACGTGCTAGGACTGAAATAGTTATTGGGTTTGATGATTCAGATCTCGAAGGGGTAAAGTTCCCCCATGACGACCCGTTGGTCATAACTCCTGTGATTGGAAACTCGGAGGTGAAACGAGTCTTGATAGACAATGGAGCTTCTGTTGATATCTTGTTTCACGATGCGTTTGTGAAAATGGGGTACACCGATTCTCAGTTGACCCACACCAACATGCCAATCTACGGATTTAATGGAGTTGAGTCCAAGGTTGAAGGGACTATTCAGTTACCCATGACAATTGGACAGGAACCTAGAGAGGCTACTCAGATGCTGAATTTCCTTGTGATCAAGGCATCCTCGACTTATAACGCAATCCTAGGAAGGACTGGACTTCATGCATTCAAGGCTGTGGCCTCCACATATCATATGAAGATTAAGTTTCCAACCAGGAATGGTGTTGGAGAACAAAAGGGTGATCAGAAGATGGCAAGAAGTTGTTACGTATCCGCGTTAAGGGCTGATGGAATCGGGGGGCAGGTACTTCCGATCGAAGACATGGATGTCCGTGGTGATGATGAACACCGAGGAAAGCCAGCAGAGGACTTAATACCTATTCCTCTGGAGCTAGGTGACCCTGAGAAGGTGACTTATATAGGAGCCTCTTTGAAGGAACCCCTGAAGGGCAAGTTGATAGCATTCTTGCAAGAAAATAGCGATGTGTTTGCTTGGACAGCAGCTGATATGCCAGGGATTGATCCCCAACTCATAACTCACAGATTGAATGTCGATCCTAATCGGAAGATAATACAGTAGAAGAAGCGGAACTTTGCACCTGAAAGGCAAGAGGCCATAAAGCAAGAAGTGGAAAAGCTCTTAGAAGCTGGGTTTATTGAAGAGATTCAGTTTCCAGAATGGTTGGCTAACCCTGTGATGGTCAAGAAAGCCAACGGTAGGTGGAGGATGTGTATAGACTTCACCGACTTGA
This sequence comes from Saposhnikovia divaricata, assembly GCA_036435485.1. NCBI lineage: Eukaryota > Viridiplantae > Streptophyta > Magnoliopsida > Apiales > Apiaceae > Saposhnikovia > Saposhnikovia divaricata. Next base: position 158,477,204 of record CM071595.1, read on the forward strand.
ATGACGCATGCCCTAAGGATTGCTTCCCTTTACCAAGGATAGACATGTTAATAGATGCCACAGCTGGACATGAGATGCTGAGCTTCATGGATGGTTTCAGCGGCTACAATCAGATTAAGATGCACAAGGATGACGTCCCTAAGGTATCTTTCATAACTGACTTCGGTGTTTTCTGCTATCTTGTTATGGCTTTCGGTCTAAAAAATGCAGGAGCTACTTACCAACGACTGGTGAATAAGATATTCGCCCATCTGATTGGAAAAACCATGGAGGTCTATGTTGATGACATGCTAGTCAAGAGCCTGTTCAAGGCATACCACATTAAGCACCTCAGAGAGGCATTCGAAGTGCTGAGGCACCACAAAATGATGTTGAATCCAGCCAAGTGTGCCTTTGGCATTGGATCAGGCAAATTTTTGGGTCTGATGGTTTCAAAGAGAGGCATAGAGGCCAACCCTGACAAGATCAAGGCGATCTTAGACATGGAGCCACCACGCTCTATAAGAGATGTGCAGAAGTTGACAGGCCGGGTAGCGGCTTTAGGAAGATTCATCTCCAAGTCTGGTGACAAATGCTTGCCTTTCTTTCAAGCATTGAAGAAGGTGAAAAATTTTGAGTGGACCCTTGAGAGCCAAGAGGCCTTTGAACAACTGAAGAGGTACATGGTTGAAGCCCCGTTGTTGGCTAAACCTAGTCCTGGGGAGACTCTTTACCTATACCTGGCGGTATCTGAACAGGCATTGAGTGCTGTTCTTGTTAGAGAAGAGAAGAAGGTTCAAAAGCCCATCTACTATGTGAGCAAGGTGTTGCATGGGGCGGAGTTGAATTACTCTCCCATTGAGAAGTTTGCTCTGGCATTAATTACTGCCTCGAGGAAATTGCGACCGTACTTCCAAGCCCACAAGATCGAAGTCTTGACAGACCAGCAGTCGAGAAGCATCTTGCACAGTCCAAAAGCAAGTGGAAGAATGATCGAATGGGCAATTGAGCTCGGAGAATTTGACATAACATACAAGCCTCGGACAGCCATTAAGGCTCAGGCATTAGCTGACTTCGTGGTTGAATGTACCATTAGCAACCAAAAAGTCGGGGGGAAAGAGATAGTACCCAACCAAGAAAGTGAGAATAAGGATGAAGAACTTGTACCTGATCTGAAGGAGTATTGGTTGCTCTATTTTGATGGAGCATCTAAAACAAAATCTGGTGCAGACGTAGTCTTGCAAAGCCCCGATGGGCTCAAGTTATCCTAGTAGGACCTAGCTTCATATTTATCTAGTAGAAGTAGAAATAAGGTTCATTGAAACCATTGCAGAGCATGTTGCTCCGAGTAGGATAGTAGTACTCTATGTAAGGGTTAAACCCATTTCAAGTTATTAATGCAAGTTTGATTTCCATTCATTGACTGTGTGATTTTATTTATGTGCCAAGCACCCGATGAGTGCAAGTCAAGGATGACCGAGTACCGAAAATAAAAGAATACGCGAATGGAAAACAAACAAATGCATTAATAAGGATCCCGAAGGGTCAAGAGTTAGGTTACAACGCGACCAAGTAAGAGTTTAAGTCTGTGAAGGACCCTGGATAAAAGACAAGAAGGTAAAAGCCACATGCAATAATCAAAGCCATGAAAGGCCGAGGATGTGAAGGACTAGCTACTCTTCAATACTTATTAAGTACCTGGGTTAAGGATCCAAGGATGAAGGTCAATAGATAACCTTAAGCAAAGATTAAGAAGATCAAGCAAGCTCTCGTCTCAGAAGTTTAAAAGGCAAGAAAACAATGGGATTGCATTTATCGAAATCTAAATCGAGGAATCAACCCCGAATCCTAGGTTGAAGAACAGAAGTTGTTAGCCATGAAGGCCAAGATCAGCCATGAAGGCCAAGGTTAGTTATGAAGGCCAAGCTCGAGGGGGTCATGGACTTTCAAGACCTCGTTGGGCTAACCGGAAACCCCCTGGCCTTGGACCAGCAGCTCTGATAGATATTTCGGTGATTTAAAACACCCTTGAGATTGAAAACCCTTGATTTCAAACATTGGTGTTCAACCTTCGAACATCGACGTTCAACACCCAAGACCAAGACAAACATTGAAGTCCTGATGGACCAGCAGTTGAGAAGCATATTACATAGCTTGAAAGCCGGTGGAAGGTTAATTAAGTGGGCGATTGAACTTGGAGAATTTGACATCACGTATAGGCCTCGAATAGCCATTAAGGCCCAGGCATTGGCTGACTTCGTGGTTGAATGTACCATTGGCAACCAAGAAGTCGGGGGGCAGGATATAGTAACCACCCCTGGAAGTGAAGAAAAAGATGAAGAGCCTGTACCTGATCAGAACAAACATTGGGTGCTCTATTTTGATGGAGCATCAAAAACAAAATCTAGTGGTGCAGGTTTAGTCTTGCAAAGCCCCGATTGGTTTACAGTCGAGTATGATTTAAAATTGGACTTTCCGACAACTAACAACGAAGCTGAGTATGAAGCCTTGATAGCCGGTTTAGGCTTGGCTAGAATAATGAGAGTCAAGAATCTCAAACTACGGCAAAGTACTTGAGAGTCGTGAAGGCCATGATGACTGAGTTTGGGTGAATGGTATGAGAAGCACATTTCGAGAGAACAGAACGTTAAGGCTGATGCCCAATCTAAGTTTACTTCTTCTGAGATAGAGAACTACGCCGGAAGAGTTTACTTTCAGGTCTTGAAGGCCCCGTCTATTATTTCAAATTGGTAGCACCAGTTGATGTAAGCTGAAGGATAGACCCTCATAAAAGCTCACCCTGAGAATGGTTGGCTCCCTGATAATGCCTTGAAGGCACAGAAACTGTTAGTGAGAATGTTGAGATAAGAGGCCCTTTGTCATTCCTTAATTAAAATCTGGAATCTCAAATTCCGATACAAATGTTTAGCCTTGATGGCCAAAAAGGCTGTCTGTCTCCAATCGAGATGGCCAAAAAGGTTATCTGCCTCCAATCGAGTTCGTCATTTGAGTTTAAGGACTTGAATCAAGAGCCGTCAATCGAATTCAAACCAAAGGAAGGTTGGAAACCTAGAATCAAGATAAAGGGTTGACAACCAGATAACAATGCAAACCAGACTTGAAGTCAAATGCTCAGGGGAAAAGAAACTTCTTGAACGATCAAACGAGAACCAAGACCTCCACCATATGAAACAAGGGGGGCAAGAACTAAAAAGCTTCATCACAAGCTTCACATCTTAGAACAAGAAAAAGAGACTGATTATGCTCTGAAAGGAGGTATACAACATCCAAATGTCAAGGACGTGATTCAAGAACGAGGCTCCAGGCATTGCGAAAAGCTCCGAGAGGCACGACAAAGCAACCATGGAGCACCTGTCAGGCAACCAGGATCTCCTAGCAGCCGACCAGGTGCCATGAAGAAGCTCTGGCCGACCAGGATCTCCTGGCAGCCGACCAGGTGCCATGGAGAGGGTCTGGCCGACCAGGATCACCTGGCAGCCGACCTCCTGGCACCTCCCGTCAGTTGGTCGGATCGTTTGATGGTTCTGTCGAAGGTTTCTTACTTTCTGAAACGAACATCGACCTCCAACTAGACATCGTTCAAGCATCGATTAGCACCGTGTAGTGCAGTCAAATGCCATTTAACGTCGTTTAACATAGATTGAAACGTCGTTTAAACACTTCCAGGCAACTTGGAGCACCTGGCAAGCGAACAAGGAGCACCTGGCAGGCAACCAGGATCTCCTGGCAGCCGACCAGGTGCCACAGAGAGGGTCTGGCCGACCAGGATCTCCTGGCAGCCGACCAGGAGCCACGGAGAGGCTCCAGCTTACTTCCCGGTACCCATCTTGGCACCCCCCCCCCCATCGTTTGATTGGATCGTTTGATGGTTCTGCTGAAGGTTTCTCACTTTTCGTGACAAACATCGACCTTCGAATTAGCACCATATAGTGCCGTTTTATGCCATTTAACGTCGTTTACACAAACATTGAAACGTCGTTTAAGCATCGTGTGACATCATTAAAGTCAACCTGGATCTCCCGTCAATCTGCCGGCGATCAAGAAGCACATGTCAGGCGATCAAGAAGCACATGTCAGGCGATCAAGAAGCACATGTCAGGCGATCAAGAAGCACATGTCAGGCGATCAAGAAGCACCCGGCAGACAACCAGGATCTCCTGGCAGCCGACCAGGTGCCACAAAGGGGGTCTGGCCGACCAGGATCTCCTGGCAGCCGACCAGGATCTCCTGGCAGCCGACCAGGAGCACCTGGCAGCTGGCCAGGACCCTTGTCGGCTGACTCGCTGCCCGGAATAGGTTACAGTTGTCCCGAATCTCCTCCGTTTAGCGCCGTTTAGTGCCGTTTAGTGCCGATTAGCACCGATTAGTGTCGTTTAAGCACCGTTTAGTGCCGATTAGCACCGTTTAGTGTCGTTTAGTGCCGTTTACCATCGTTTAGTGCCGTTTAGCACCGTTTATCGTCGTTTAGCGTCGTTTAACATCGTTTGAACGTCGTTTAAGGCTGTTTAGCACCATTTAGTGTCGTTTAGTGCCGTTTAGCACCGTTTAGTGCCGTTTAGCACCGTTTATCGCCGTTTAGCGTCGTTTAACATCGTTTGAACGTCGTTTAGTGCCGATTAGCACCGTTTAGTGTCGTTTAGTGCTGTTTAGCACCGTTTAGCACCGTTTATCGCCGTTTAGCGTCGTTTAACATCGTTTGAACGTCGTTTAAGGCTGTTTAGCACCGTTTAGTGTCGTTTAGTGCGGTTTAGCACCGTTTAGTGCCGTTTAGTGCCGTTTAGCACCGTTTATCGTCGTTTAGCGTCGTTTAACATCGTTTGAACGTCGTTTAAGGCTGTTTAGCACCGATTAGTGTCATTTAGTGACGTTTAGCACCGTTTAGTGCCGTTTAGCACCGTTTATCGCCGTTTAGCGTTGTTTAACACTGTTTAAACATTATTTAAGGATGTTTAGCGCTGTTTAGCACCGTTTAGCACCGTTTATCGCCGTTTAGCGTCGTTTAACATCGTTTGAACGTCGTTTGGCTGTTTAGCACCGATTAGTGTCATTTAGTGTCGTTTAGCACCGTTTAGTGCCGTTTAGCATCGTTTATCGCCGTTTAACGTTGTTTAACAACTTTTAAACATTATTTAAGGATGTTTAGCGCTGTCTAGTGCCGTTTAGCGCCGTTTAGTGCCGTTTTATGCCGTTTAACGTCGTTTAAACATTGTTTAAGCATCGTTAAGGCTGATTAGTGCCGATTAGCATCGAACTAACATTGTCGTGAATGCGTCGGTCGCTCCACGCTTTACATAAAGACAATACTCGTGAAACACTAGTGTACAAAGATGAACCCTGACCTAAGTCTCGAAAAAGGCCGCTAAAACTTTAAGGAAAACCTGATCAGTTTTCTTAGAAGTTGGGGGCAAATGATATGGGCTAAAAGTAAGCCCTAAAGACACATTTAATGTGGCGTTAATTAGGCCAAGAATGGTCCAAACGTGGGGCCCACCAGGTGGGCCCAAAACCCCAATTATAATATTAATTTCGTAATTAATATTGAGGGTAATAAACAGCTCAGCAATAAGAGTTGGATAAGGATATTATTTCCACCAGACTTAGCCACCAAGGCATCCAATTCAATATGGAAACTGATTCCTACAAGGAATAGATCTAGAACCTTCCCCAAAGACTTGTCTACCAAGTTTCCTATTCCTACCATAATTCTAAGGCTTCTCAGCCTATATAAGGACCTGCTCCTTCACCCTCAGAACTACGTTGGCTTGATTCTCAATACGAGATACGTAGGCACTCTGTGAGGACCGATTAAGTCTCGAATGCAGAAACAGCCATTAAAGCTCGAAGCTCAACCACCCTAGCATTAATTACAAATCATAACCTAGTTTTTGTTCCACAACAAAATTTCTTTTCAAAATTCAGATAGAGCCCAAATAGTAAATATGAACTTTTTCTATTATTAATAAAAAAACAAATAAAATTCAATTTTAATACAACATTTTTTAATTATATCATTTTAAGATTATAAATTTCTTATTAAAATTCAATTCTTTTACAACCTTTTTTATTAATTATATCATTTTTAGATTATAATTTTCTTTTTTATATGATATAATCTTGATCGTCTATTTTTAAAATTTTTATTAGATTTAACGGTTGAGATTATTTTGATAGTACAGTGACAAAAATTAAGGATAAAACCCTTCATACGCTTATTATATAAGAATATAATTCATGTTAATTTTATTATATAATAAGATATAATTAACTAAAAACTATACACATTTTTATTCATAGCAAGAATAGACAGAATATGATTAGAAGATTTAGGCCCGAGGCATAAACAAATCAAAAGTGTAAATTCAGTAGGCTTATTAATTAAGCTTTGTATTAGTAATTTTAAATTTAATTTATAAAATATATGTTGTTTTTAGGAGTCAAACCTTGACATATGGTAGTACTCGTTATTATCCCTCAATCAAAAGTGTAAAATCAGTATGCTTATTAATTAAGCTTTGTATTAAGGATTTTAAATTTAATTTATAAAATATATGTTGTTTTAGGAGTTGAACCCTTAACCTATGGTAATACCCGTTTATTATTTCTCTCACTCTTATTATATAATAGTATATAATAAGGTCGATATAATATAATGTTAAATTTTTATTTTTATTTTCTTTATTTTAGTTTAGTAACAATACAATCTAATTTAATTTATATGGATATCAATCCAAAATGGGATCAATTTTTTTTTTTGCATTCGATTTGGATTCGGTTTAATTACAATATATTATAATCATAAATTTTGGTTCAATTTGATTTGAACCTAAAATTGCTAAAATTAATTCGTTATTTGGGAATACAAACTCCCATATTTCATCATCTTTTAACCTACGAATACCAAAATATAATTAAAAAAACTGAAACCAATTATTCGACAGATTATCAACTCAATCCAACCCTACACGATGCAATGTAAAAAATCGTTCCAATGAAATTTTATTATTTGTATATATATACAATTATTATTCATTTCCACGGCCAATATGTGATATTCCAAAATCAAGAATCTTTTATGCATGTAAATAATTTTTAAAAAAAAATCATTCCAAGTTTTTTTTTCTTCAGAAAAGAAATCCAAGTTATATATAGTTTTAATGCACATAATGTTTTTAAAAATGTGTTATTAAAAATGATTTTTTTACTCGAATTTTAATTTGTAACTGAAATTCTAATTAATATCAATAAAAGAATTCTAAACAGTCGCAGATACAGTACATAATTCCATGGAATTTATATCCTTTTTCAAATTATATATAAAACAGTATATCAACTTTTTCTTAATTTCCGTCTGATTTTCAACCTTCCATGTAGTAATACGTATCTTATCTAGCGAGTGATGGAGGAGAGGTAGTGTTTGAATTGGTATAGAAAGCTACTAACAAAAGTACGTGCGTATATGTCTTATTTTTTTTATTTTTTCTTTTTAAATTCTTTTCTAATAGTGGGATAACCAAAAAAAGGATAACCAAAAAGTGGAGATAACCAAACTACAAATTATACCCCTTTTGCTTATTATAATATAGCATAAATAAGCGGTGTTTTAAAAGTCACCGATTAGTCAAGATTAATCACCGATTAATCACCGATTAATCGTTATTCCATAGCTTACCGAAATTATTAAATTTCCGATTATATAATTAATCATCCGATTAATCATCGATTCATCTGATTAATCATTATTCCGTGCATTCACCGTTTAAGTCCGATTCACGTTTTTCACAACACTGCTAATTAATAAGTTATAATACACACCAAGCAATTTCAACAAAAATATGGCCGTTCTAACTTCAAATAAGTTACTCAATAAATATTGGCATGCATACAAAGTCACTATAAACTCACTACCTCTTTTTTAGGGGACTTTATATCAAAGTGGTCACTCCTTTCGTCAAAAACTATCACTTAATCCATCGTTCTCATCGGGGTCTCATTTAAACCACTAAACTAAGAAAACATATCATTTGCCTCCCCTCTATATCACTTATACCACCATAAATTGTATTATTTTTGTGAATGCAGGGGGCAAATGATATATTTTCTTAGTTTAGTGGTTTAAATGAGACTCCGATAAGAACGGTGGGTTAAGTGATAGTTTTTGACGAACGAATTGGTCACTTTGATATAAAACCCCTTTTTTAGGAATGATAGAGGCCCACTAACTAATATCTTTTTTAAGTTTTAATTTCGGTATCAACAGATGACTTCTAACTTTACAATACACTTCTGTTATACAACTTAGTCGTAATTTAGATAATAAATATAATTATTTTTTATTTATGTCATAAACAATATTCAATTATCATAATAATTTATAAAAAATATATAATGATATTATATAATTATATGTTACAAATATATAATATTATAAAATAATTCTTTTAACAAAAATAATTATCTATTAAGGAATATGCTATATAAATTTCTTACTACAATTTTTATTTGATATCCCATTTTATTTATTTTGTGTGAATAAAAATTGACTTATTCTCTGTCATGTTTTGCATTTATATCTTAAATTATTTCTTTTCCAAAAATCATTTGTGTTAAAGAATAAAAAAATTTTTAAACATGATAGATAAATTATTTATCTCATCTACTAGAAGGTGTAATATCCATAATATATATACAAAACATAAGAATATAGAATTAGCATAAACGATTACATGTATATAATTGTGTGCATATTATGATATCTCATGATAGTAGAATCACTGAAAAAAGAAGTCAGTAATTTATGTATGGCACCAAAAAGTTTGTTAACATTTTCCAAAAAAATGTATATAATATTTTATTTTACAAAAAATAAATCACATATTTTTTTTTGACAAATTTAAAATATATTTCATTAATAACTTGAATGAGGTTCAATCAGGACAAACCCCCAACTGACCATGCAACCAGGTTGAAAAACAAATGGACGAGCTAAATAATTAGCCGCTTTGTTTCCGGATCGCTTAACATACTGAATAAAAATATTCTTGACATTAAAAATGAATACAAAGGCTTCCCCAGACATCCAAAAGACACCAACATCCCTGAAAATAGTAGCATCACAATTGACCATGGCACATAAAAAATAGGTGATAATCCATTGTTCAGACCATCAGTTACACCAACTAAGGTTGGAGGTACAGATGCCCCCATTAATTGAACAATCTTTTGTTGTGATAGGTGAGCTCTCGTGATATCCACCACCGTTCCAGCGTCGATATGGGCTTTCCAGATTCCCCAAAACACCGTAGAATTTAGTCTCAAAATACCCAACACCATCATATAGAAAAACATCAAAACAACGAAACACAAATACATCAAACACACCAAAAAGATGGAGACACACCAAAAAGATGGAGACAAAAACCACAGCTTTTGGAACAAAAGCACGAATTTCTTGAAAAATAAAACAATAATAGAAATTATGGGTTCAGTTGAGAGAATGGAAGGACATGAGTGGATTGGTGAATGGAGGAGAAGGAAGAGAGATGGGATAGGTATGAAGAAATTAGTGTGGCGGCTGCTAGGGTTTAGATGAGAAAGTCGACTCTCATCTACAAACTAAGACAAACAAACTCTATTAATTATACTTCAATTAATATTCAGTTACATACTCTTTCGGTTATAGGGAGCCTGAGATATATCTCAGATAAGTTTCATGAGATACCTATCTTTTATATGTAAAAATGGGGTGAACGTTTTAGTAAATTCATAATTTTTTAATTAGCTCTACGGGCCCAGTAAAATTTAAAGTTATTTTGTATGTATCTCAGGAAAAGTTCTCTGCGATCTATCTCAGAGTCCTTTTTCTCTTTTAATAAATTTAATATATCTATACAATCTATCTATATTATATTATTATAAGCAAAACAGGGTATAATTGGTTGGTGAGTCGGTTAACATCTTCTCAACTTACATACTCTTTCAATTATATTTGAATTAAAAATTTTCACATGCACCCAAATGATTACATGTATATAATTGTGTGTATATTATGATATCTCATGATAGTAGAGTCACTGAAAAAAGATAGGTTAAAATTTTAACTGACACGTTCTTTTTCTCAACTGAAACTACAAATTAAAAATAAATTAACCTATCTTTCCTAAAAATAAGGTAGTGAGTTTGTATGTATGCTAAGATTTATTGATAAGTTACTAGCAGTGCAAAAAGCAATTAAAGTCTCAGATGGTCGAGCTGTGGCGCTTAAGGCTTGCGCCTTCAAGGTCACGGGTTTGATTCCCTGGGACGCTCCGGAAGTAAGTGGGCTACCATGCTCGGGGGTTGAGTGTGCTAGTAGCCCTCCGGATTAGTCGAGGTGCGCGCAAGCTGGCCCGGACACCGGATTATAAAAAAAACAATTAAAGTATCCGGAACGTGGAAGATGCACTTGTTAAATTAAACATTAATAAATGAATTAAATAAAACAGATTAAATATAGATTCGTTAATTGTACAATGACTAGTGCAGTTAAATAATTAAATATTTAAAATCAATGAACAACTGATATTTAATAACAAAAAATGGAAAATTGTAGCTTAAGTTATAAGATTTTATTGATACGATAAATGAATATATTCGGGATCGGAAAATTTTATTTATTAATCGAGATTATTCATTTATCAAGGGCAAAGATACATTGTCGAAACCAAAAAAAAATTATTCATTTAATGAGGTTATTCATTTATCGAATATTCATTTATCGAGATTCTACTATCGAGATTCTGCTGTATTATTTTAAATAAAAAAATTGAAAGAACACTCACCCTTTATAGTAAGTACATACACGAATACGGAATACACACATTGTTACTTTATTTATAGGTTTACTAAAATTCTAGTTCTATCAAACACATTATCTTGATTCAATAGATTTACTAAAATTCTAGTTCTATCAAACACAATATCTTGTTTTATTATTATCTGTGAATGGCGAATTCTTCAAGAGGAAAGAATATAGAGGATGCATACGCTAACCTCTCGCTGGATAATGATATGGAAGAAGGGATCATCTTGGAAGATATTCCGGGCAATGATGTAAAAGAAGGGCTAGATAGATGCTTGGTAGGAAGATTCGTTTCTAATAAGAAAGTTAATTTCATGGCCATCCAGGATACTCTATCGTCAATTTGGAGGCCGGTTAAAGGAGTGTTCATAGAGGAAACAAACCAGTTAAACATGTTCTTGTTCAAATTCTTTCATGAACGGGATATGCAGAGGGTGCTGGAGGATGGGTCGTGGACATTTAATCTACAAGTTCTGTTGATCAATAAACTCAATGCAGAAGAACAGCTAAAGGATGTCCAGTTATCGGAATTAAGCATGTGGGTACAAGTATATGATGTACCTATTGGCTTCAACTCGGAAACTACCTTAAAGCCTATAGGTAATTTTGTGGGGAGATTTATTGAAATGGACCCAAGAAACTTTCAAGGAATGAATAGGAACTACCTAAGAATCAGGATAACAATTGATGTCTTCCGGCCTTTGAAGAGGCAGATGAGAATTAAGAAAGCAGGGGGAGAATGGATGTGGATACAGTTTAAGTACGAACGGCTTCCATCATTTTGCTTCTACTGTGCAAGATAGGTCTACAACTGGACAAAGCTCAAGTGTAGTGATGGATGTAAATAATGATACAGATAATGGGCTCTTAATAACGATCCAGAAAAGAAGAAGAATGGATGGGCTTCCAAAATATGGGCCTCAAAATTCTGAAATATAAGTGGATACAGGGCTTCCAAAATATGGGACTCAAAATTCTGAAATAGAAGTGGATACAGCAATGACAGAACCTACAAAAGCTGATGCACAGAACCAAAAAAACGAGGAAACGGCGGGTGCTGGTGGACAGCCCCGCCTAGAATTATGAGTATAATCAGTTGGAACTGTCGAGGGGTTGGCCACCCTTCGAGCATTCGGTTCCTTAAAGACCTGGTTCGCCAGGAAAGGCCAGCTTTTTTATTCCTATGTGAAACGAAAGATAATAAACGCAGGATGGAGGTTTTAAGGAGAATCTTAGGTTTTGAAGGTCTTCTAGTAGTCGAGCCACAGGGGCGTAGTGGGGGTTTGGCGTTGTTGTGGAGAGAAAAAGCTCAGGTGCAGTTACGTAGCTTATCTCGCAACCATATCGACGTCGAAATTTGTATAGAAGATAAGGACAAATGGAGGCTAACGGGTATATATGGAGAGCCAGACAGAGCTCAGAGACGTAAAACTTGGGACCTGCTCAGGAACCTGTCCAGAGATTCAAACCTACCGTGGTGTACAATAGGAGATATAAACAACATTGTCGATCAAAGTGACAAAAACGGAGGTGCTCAGTATCCAAGTAGGCTGATCGAAGGTTTTAATGACCTTATTACAGAGATAGGATTTATTGACATGGATCTTGTGGGGCATCAATATACATGGGAAAGGGGTAGGGGTACAGAAGATTGGATGGAAATTAAACTGGACAGGGCCTTAACAACAATGTCATGGCTTAATATGTTTCCACTCGCAAAACTCTACAACCTTGAAGTAACCACATCAGCTCACAGTCCTATTTTATTAATACCTGAGAAGAAGGAGAAGGTGCTAAAAAGACGCAGTTTCAGGTTTGAAAATGCATGGCTCACGGAGCCAATGTGCAGACAATTAGTTTTGGAGACTTGGACAGAAGGAGAAGATGAGAGTATTCAACAGAAGGTGAAGGCGTGTAGTGAAATTCTAGAGAAGTGGGGCAAAGAGGTGACTGGAAAATTCAGTAGTCGAATAAAGAATTGTAAGATAGAGTTGAAAAGACTGAGAAGAGAACGGAGTGCCAGTTCGGTGGAGAAATATAAGGAAACAAAGAAGAACTTGTTCCTTATATTGGAACAAAAGAAATTTTCTGGCGCCAAAGATCGAAACAACTCTGGTTGAATTCAGGAGATAAAAATAGTAAATACTTCCATGCTGTTGCGAGTGCGAGAGTGAGAAACAATCAAATTCATAAGTTAAAGAATTGGGAGGGAGAATGGGTCGAGTGGGATAGTGGTTTGGAGGAGCATATCTCAGAATATTGTAGGCACTTATTTACTGCAACTCATTCCAACAGAGAAGAAGTAATCGAATGCATAGAGAGTTTAGTGACGGTGGATCAAAATACAGAGTTGTTGAGACAGGTTACGATGGAAGAAGTCAAAGAAGCTCTATTCCAAATGAATCCAGACAAATCGCCAGGTCCAGATGGAATGACCCCTGCATTCTACCAAAAACACTGGTCGATAGTGGGTAAGGACATATTTCAGTTAGTGGAAAATTTCTTTCAGAATGGAGAGCTCCCAAACGGATTGAATGAAACAAATATATTGCTTATTCCGAAGAAAAAACATTCGACAAGGGTGGGTGATTTACGTCCCATATCATTATGTAATGTCTTAGTAAAAATTATTACTAAGGTGTTGGCAAACAGAATGAAACACATCCTAGATATGATAGTATCGGAATGCCAGAGCGCTTTTATTCCCGGGAGGCTTATAACAGATAACATTATGGTTGCCTATGAAACGATGCATATTCTGAAAAGAAAACGTAGAGGTCGAGAGGGAGGAATGGCTATCAAAATAGACATGAGTAAAGCGTACGATAGGATCGAATGGGATTACCTCAGGGAAATTCTAAGTAAGCTCGGATTTCATGATTGGTGGATTCATCTCATTATGCAATGCGTGAATTCGGTCTCATATCATGTAGTCCATGGAGCAAACGAAATGGGGCCAATATTTCCATCTCGTGGTCTCCGTCAAGGAGACCCGTTGTTGCCGTACTTATTCATTCTATGCTCTGAGGGTTTATCAGCTCTACTAAAGAGGTATGAAAGACAACACCTTATTTCTGGGGTGAAGATTTGTCGCAATGCTCCTACTATAAGTCATATGCTTTTTGCAGACGACTCGTACCTGTTTTGTAAAGCTTCTGATAGTGAAGCTATGAGAATAAGCGAGGTCTTACAAATTTATGAGGAGGCATCGGGACAAAGGGTAAATGTATCAAAGTCGTCAATATTCTTTAGTACAAATGTTGATCAGGGGTGTAGAGAAAATGTCTGTCACACTTTACAGATGAATGAATCGGAGGATAACAGTACCTATCTGGGGCTTCCAAGTTTAGTGGGAAGAAACAAATCAAGTGTTCTAGGATTCTTAAAAGACAGAGTTCGAAATAGAGTCCAATCGTGGAAGGAGAATTGGGTTTCACAAGCGGGTAGGGAAACTTTAATTAAGAGTGTGGTTCAGTCTCTTCCAACATATGCTATGAGTATTTTTCTGCTTCCTATGGAGATCATTAAAGACTTTGAAAGAAGTCTATCAAAATTCGGGTGGAGAGGCAATTCAAATACAAGGAAGGGCATTCATTGGATGAATTGGAGTAGAATGAGCAGTCATAAAACCAATGGTGGCTTAGGTTTCAGAGATTTCCATGACTTCAACGTAGCACTGTTAGGAAAACAGGGCTGGAGGTTTATAACCAGACCACAGAGTTTGGTGAGTAGGGTTTATAAGGCTCGGTATTTCCCAAATGAGAATTTTCTGGATGCAAGGCTAGGAAACAACCCCAGTTTTATTTGGAGAAGTATATGGGCGGCAAAAGGAGTAGTTAGAGATGGCTCTCGGTGGGTGGTGGGATCAGGAATTAACGTTAGAGTTAGGGGTCAGCCATGGCTTCAAGATGATATTAACCCTTACATCACTTCTGAATTACAAAGAATGGAGATCATCAATGTGGCGGACCTAATAACTGGTGAAGAAGGTGAAGAAAGAAGTTGGAATGAGCCTTTAGTTTTGGAATCGTTTAACCCTCGAGACCAACATTGTGTTTTAAACATGGTTTTTGGAGGGGAGAATGATGAAGATTATCTGTATTGGAGACATGAAGGCAGTGGGGAATATTCAGTAAAAAGTGCATATCGGATGATTCAGAACCAAAAAGGTTTATGGCAGGTATCGAATGACACAAGTATTTGGAAGATCCTATGGCGAATCAAAGCGCCTCCTAAGGTTCTAAATATGGCGTGGAGAGCTCTCACTCAATGCTTGCCAACGAAAGTTAACCTTTATGCAAAATATGTTCCAGTTACGACCACATGTCCTATCTGTAATGGAGAAGAAGAGACGGTTGTTCATGTTTTAGTGAAATGTCCATTTGCTAATGATTGTTGGAGAAGGAGGGAGGCAAGCTTTCAAGGGTTGGAGGTAGATAGCTTCGGAGATTGGCTGGAACAGATGCTGAACCGTTCGAAGAAAGAGGAGCATGCAGAGATAGTAACTCTGTGTTGGGCCATTTGGAACGCAAGAAATATGCTGGTTTGGAATAATAAGAAGCCTGTAGTAGAGAGGGTCGTGATGTCGATGAAGCAGTACTTTGCAGATTGGAGTAATGCCCAGAAAAATTCAACCCAAGCTCTGTACCAGTTTGTAGAACCTGGAGAAGGAGCTCATCATTGGGTAAGGCCTAAACAGAATGCAGTCAAGGTAACGGTCGACGCGGCGCTTTTTGCTGCAAGCTCTTCATATGGGGATGGGAATGCTAGCTCGTAATGGGAAGGGAGAGGTGCTGCTTGGTAGGTCGGATACTTTTAGTGGTAATGTTCGACCAGATTTTGCAGAAGCAGTAGCCATTAAGGAAGCAGTAAGCTGGACCAAGCTAAATAATTGGAAGGAGACTGTGCTTGAATCAGATTGTCTGGCTGTGGTTCAATCTATTAGAAGTGCAGTTACTATGGCTTCTCCTTTCGGCAAGGTAATAGTGGAGTGTCGAAAGATGATTAAGGAATTAAACATCGAGTTGTTTCATATTAGACGATCGGCTAACACGGCTGCTCAATTCATTGCTAGAGAGTCGAGTTCATTTCCCGGTCGAGTGTTTGATGGGGGGTCTGTTCCCGTCAACTTAGAGGCTATTTTGTTGTATGATTTGAATGCTTAATTAAATATATATTTTCGTCAAAAAAAAAATGGTGCTAGCATAATTAGTTAGTGGTGGACTATAATTTGGCGGTGCAGATGCTGCTATATCATCACTTTCCTTATATATTTAATAACAAAAAATGGAAAATTGTAGCTTAAGTTATACTCCCTCTGTCCCCCTCAATAGTTTACTATTTTTGGTAATGTAAAGAATTGAGAGGGACGGTCCAAAATAGTAACCGTAAAGAAATGAGAGGGACGGAGGGAGTAAGATTTTATTGATACGATAAATGAATATATTCGGGATCGGAAAATTTTATTTATTAATCGAGATTATTCATTTATCAAGGGCAAAGATACATTGTCGAAATCAAAAAAAATTATTCATTTAATGAGATTGTTCGTTTATCGAATATTCATTTATCGAGATTCTACTATATTATTTTAAATAAAAAAATTGAAAGAACACTCACCCTTTATAGTAAGTACATACACGAATACGGAATACACACATTGTTACTTTATTGTAGACGCATATGTAATATAAAATCCAGTCATTGTTTTGTGAGGATATTTAATTTCAACAAATAAAAGCCGTGTCCAATTTTCTATGATAGCAAATAAAAAAAAGATGTGTATAAAAAGCCGCCTCTCAAATACATGTATTTGTTTATTTGAATTAACGATGTCCGATAAATGCAAATTTAATCATAAATTGAACTCTAGATCGGGACAAACTGTCAGAACGTCACTGTTTCAGCACAAGACAAATTCTCTATTCTCTATTCCCCACGTGGGATATAAGACAAAGGAAGGAGTTGGGACAGCAAGAAAGAAAGCTCCATTGACAGAAGCTCAATACTCACCCATCCATTCTTCATCATTACATGTATGTTTGTAAAAATAAATATTTATAGATTGATATTTACTATATTTAGTCATTAATCATAATTGGATTCCAGGTTTCAGAGCGTGAGCAATTAAGGCTTTCTGAGAATATTCTCAAAGGAAAATCGACTCAAAACATGAGATCGACAGAGTATAAGCCTCAAAGATGTAGCTCTTCAAAACAAAGAATAGTGTAAATGTACAAAAAAGTTTTTTTTTTTTTTTTTTGATATTTATACACACGCACACACCCACCTCGTCAAACTTCGAACCCCCAACATCCCGTAAAGGAAGCGAGAAATATACCGTCACATCAAGAGGTGAGAGGTCTTTTTAAGGTAATATATCATGAGGTACAGTAAACGTACAAAAAAGATGTTGATAATAACATTTCTTCTTCCAAAGTATTCAAAGCCACTCATGCGAAAGAACAATAATGCACAAGAAACAACAGAGCTAACCGTTGAGACGGCTTTATGTAAATATTCTTTCGTTGGAATTGAAAATGACTCATCTTGCACTTCATTCCATACGTATGAAAGTTATAGGCAGCAAACTAATAGAATGAGTCTTTAAATTACAAAATAATATCATAAATTTTATTGTAGGGGTATATTATTAATTTAGATAAAACAAACAAAAGGCTTCAAGTCAAACAATACGTAGACAAATCAGTATTTGTTTTAGAAAAATCATGTCGAAGATCATAATTACTTCTTCAAGTAATATATAAGTAGCAGAGAAACAAAACACAGATCAAACCCTGCAGATTAAAATTGCAGTATATGTTTTTTTATAGGAACACTCTAGTCTTAATACAGAACATAATGTAGAAGAAAGAGCATCTATATTATTAGATATTTCAACCAATAATAAGATCAAATATACACTGTACCTGTGCGAACAAGCTAGAACCATAAACTCGCCACATCCATGTTTATTAGACAATTGCACTCAATCATGCAGCTAATCATACATTTGTCTAAAAGACGAAAACATACGTCCAGACATTACTGCTACTACCCACCATTGATCCCAAGACATAAAAAGTGGAAACCCAGATAAGTTCAAACATGCATAGGAAAGCCAATTCTATTTCAGAAGTAGCATAACATAGACTTACAAATGGTTTTGGGACCATATATTATTAAATGAACAAGCTGCTTAAGAAACCATAAGCCCGGAAGATTTAACGTGAAATTTGTTTTACATATGAAACAGTCGATTACTCGAGGAATACTCATGAGTAATATCCTATATATTTTGGGGGATGCTTCCCCACCTCCCAGGGAAAAAATTACAGCACCAATGTGAAAAATATATCCATCGAAGAAACTAATATAACACTTTCTACTAGAAATGATAAATAAACAAAAACTTGGTAAGCAGGCAGAAGAGTTTGGCAATTACACAACCTCTTACAAGTCACATTTCTTGTTATTTTGTTGGTTCATGTATTTTCTCAGCAACCTCACGGAAGCACAGCTCTTACTCCTTTCCTATCTGCTCCACAGGCCTGCCAGACAAGTAACCAAATTGAATTTTTGAATAATAACATTAACACATCCACAAGAAAAGAAATGTCATGTCAGCTAGCTCACAAATGATTACAGGCTCGCAAAAATATGCATGCACTTCTAACTAATTATTAAATAGTATTACAAGGCATAAAGAACTTCTTGCTGGGTATGATAGTACAGGCATGATACATAATCTTGTAGATCACTAGATTGAGAAATTGAACAAGGCATTTAGAATTATATGTACTAGACTTTGTTAATAAAATGACTACTCCAATGAAGGTCCCTAAGGGCTCATTGCAATGTATGCTTCCGAAATATCTCTCACAATTATGGGTACACGTCAAATTAAAAGTCATGACTGATTCAAATCTACTACAAAAGGTCTATACTCTTAAATGTAATGACATTTCTGATGACAACATAACCTGACACATAACCCGAACAGTTTGGGCATTCGTATTTATTTGCTAAATCTGGGGTCAACTTTGTAAATGATGTATCATTAAACTTTACATGGAAGAGGATAAGAAAACTATAGTCAAACTGTTAGATTCCCTGACCATCAAAGGGACCAAGAATACAAAAGACAAATTACACTGAAATTTAAAATGAATCTTCATAAAAGGTACTCGGAACATAAGTGCAGCAGAAGATATAGGACAACGTATAGAAGACAATACATGGAGGGAAGGAAAGGACGAAAAAGATAAAGTGATAAACATTAAGTTGTTAGCAACCCATATGATAATATTATACCTCAACTCCGTATCCTTTCACGTAAACATTGGTGAAGAGTTCAGAAGGATCTGGCATAGGGCTTTCCTGCAACCAAATAAAAGAATAGAGAGTTGATATTACTATCCAACTGCCACTAACTTCCAGGACTGTCAAACTAAAATCAACACAACACCAAGATCACAGAGAAACCATAATTCATACCTTGGCTTTGGCAATAGCCTCATCAACTTCTTTTCGCTTTTCCTTCTCTATATCCTGAATAAGTAACCGAATATAAGCTTGAGATCATCGTACAAAGACAGCAGGACTGCTCAAAACTATGGTTATTGAACCCTACCGCAAATCTAGCAGTCCAATAGAAAAAATAAGGTGGTTTGAGATGAAGGAATTTATAAACACATCCATATTTACCTTCAGCTCCTTCTCAGTAGCTATGTCATGAGCTAGTATCAGCTTTCTTATTCTTTCAATTGGATCACGCTCCTGCAGGTAATATATCACATTCCAAAACATAAGAATGACCAAAACATAAGAAATATTGAACTTTAAAAAACTGGTAACTGCTATGTTAAATGGAAAACAAATCCTCACACCAAACCCACTGTTGTGGAACAACCAAGGAAAGAAAACCTTGCAATTACATATCAGAATCACATGGCCAGTTACATTCCAAAGAAAAAAAACTTTACAAATTGAGTTTTTTTAGAACGAAGATTTATATATACATTTACCTCAAAAAAATTGCTTAAAAAATCTTTCCCACTGTCACACTGATAGAAAATCTATTTCTTTAAATCCTGAATCATCAAGCCTCAATTACTTTTAATAATGTCAGATCAAAACTAAAGGCACATCACCCTCAAACTAGTAAAGGGTATAAATCCCCTCAACTTCTAGTTAGAACCTTTACATATCTTCTTGTGAGACATTTAAACTAGCTCCCAAGGTATTTGGGCGTCAACAAGAGTCTTATTGTAGTAAGGTCTTTGGTTCAAATTTTCTGACAAAAAATGATTCAATTTCTTATATTTCTCTTGGAACTATGACTTTATCTTCATTTTTGTCCAGACATCAGTTTATACTTTTCTAAATCAATTTGTTACCTTTCCAATTTCATGCTAATTCCTAGTTCCAGATTTAAAATCTGATATATTATTAAAAAATAAAAACCAAAATGAATCATATTACATTTTTTGAAAATTTACATACTTGGAATAAGGAATTTGTCACACTCACCTTCATCAATATCCCAGGCAATTATTTTTGCAACATATACATGCATGATCCAATAAGATCATAAAGAATATTTTAAAGCGTATTCACCTGTCGAATACCACTGATCTCATCACGTGTACGGTATGTGCTGCCGGGATCAGACATAGAGTGACCATGGTACCTATAGGTATCCATTTCAAGGATCTGGTTGGAAAGACAAAGGACAAACATCAATACACTCAAATTGCAGGAGAAAATTTATTATACACATGATTTAAATTTACACCTAAGAGTTTCTGACCTGAAAAACAACTAATGAACATAAAGAAACAACAATTACATATAAGAAAAATGACCGAAAACCATAATGGTACAGCTCAGAGCCACAAAGTATCAAATGCCCCTTTCACATATATTAATATCCTTTTGACAGTGTCAACTTATGAGAGTGAACAAAATATGGCTGTAGTATCGGTGACTCAAGGCAAGTCGATTGACGGTTAGATGAAGTGTATCTTATGCCGAGAAGTAAAATATGATAATATATATCTGTGTGTGTGAACAACACAAACTATAAGATATGAAACAGATTTCATACAAAAAGATCAATTCTGTTATTCTACTCTCTTTTTCATTTCACAAAGCATTCAACTTAATTTTTATGTAATATATAATATCAAGTCTTAATTGACTAAATTTCAGTGTATAAGTTTTAAATGCCAGATTATCTACTTGAAAATTTCAAATAGTGAAATATAGAGTCGCTACTTAAAAACTTTTCTGCAAAAATTTCACAATACTCTATAGAGGAAAGTTTGTATGAAATTTTTCTGCCTTGCAACGGAACTACTAGTTGTTTAGTTGAATCACTACTTTTGACTGTTGACTTGTCGGAAATTGGTCAATATGCTACTTGGACTTGAATACAGAGTGTTGGACTTCTGGAAAATGGTGACACAGAGATTTATCATATTTTATGACAGGAGTACTGGGAGTCTGGGACAAACTTAATTTTTTATTAGAACAAATTTTCTGTACAACAGATAACAATAGAACTCAAATCAGACATGATTCTGTAAAAGACTTTGCATAATAAACTTATCCTCCTGTCCCCTCCTTTCTCATTCTTCTTTTTTTGTTCTTATTTTTTTTATATACACCATGTCCGTGGACTGGTATTAAGCTGGTCAAAGTGTTCACACTTCAATCAAAGAATATCATCCGGAAAAAGTGTTGTCCGAAATGAGCACGACGACCAAAACCCAAATGTCATACTGACAATAATAAGTCGTCAACTTGTCAACAACCTAACTACCACATGATGAATACTAAAGTACATGCCTATAAGCTATTAAGTGATTTTCAAAGCTCTGGTTGTAGATGATTACATGGATGCTTATGCAGATATTGATTTTTTTAAACAAGGATAACCGATTCATGACAACAAAAAAGAAACTAAAGTTGAATATAAACAAATACAGTTCGTATTAATACATTTTTAACAAAACTTGTAGCATACTTCAAAATTAATACCCCGTCCATCCCTTTACAGTATCTTTCTAAAAAAAATTGCAATACATCACTGGTCCATCTCTACATTCAATAGAAATTTACAATCAATTTCTAATATAGCTCTTTCATTGGTTATTTCCAGTTGTGACTTCTTCTCACAATATTACATTAATGTAATAATTATGACTAGGATTGGAAATAGATAAGTGCATAAAATAAGCATTTCTTTGCTAACACCTAAAACATGTATTTAACATATGTGTCACTAATTGCTTTGATTGGATATGATGCTATGGTTGATATGGACACAAATTTCAAAAAATACATAATACTATACTTACAAGGGGTCCATTCTTCAGTGCATGCTCCTTGGCAAATTTACAAGCTTGTTTAACAGCCAAAGCATCCATTCCATCAACCTGTGTGATGCAATCAAGTAATTACATAGAAAAATGACATCAGATACGTCAGAATTTGCTCATATACACATGCATAATCATTCTGCAAGACACACAATAGACAAGTGCGGTGTAGGGAAGTAAGTGATCTTCTCTCAAAGATAAACATGTTTTTCATTAAGGATTTACGATAGCGTAGTAGCAAAGGCTCATTCCCTCACCCCCATGACAAGGACGTAGATTAGAATCCCCCTCCCCTTGTACTACTAAAAAACTATGCAAAGTAGCCAAGAAAAACAGCCTTTCTTATTATTGGTCTAATTACTAAAAGCTGCAGTTCAAGGGATAAAAAAAGAAAGCTTAATAAATAGGTTTTATAAAATTAATTATCCCTTTCTAACAGTAATTATTTTTGCTTCAATATTTCATAAGAGATGCAACAAAACAAGTGCATGTCACTAAGAAAGGTGCAAAAGAATTCAAGGCAAAAAGTCAATGGGAAAAAGCTTGCAAGTAAACTCGAACGAGAAAAGAGTGGTGAGAATTACTGCTGCAATCAGCTGGTGAATACTTGGAAGTTGGAGCAATAGAAGTTAAACATAATAACTCGAGCTTATGGACGTGATCTCTTGAGAATGTTGCAATCGAACTATTGACCTAAGTAATGACTGAGAAAGTGCAAGAAGAGTATGTTTTTTTCTAATTATAGTTACAGTTACAACATGTCATTTCATTGATTTAAAACCCCCAAATTTCACCTAAAGAAGCCATCTTTTAAACTGCCACATGTATAATGAAGCACCACAAAACAACCAATATTCAGTTTATATTGTGATGCAGAAAAACAGTTTTGTATTACATAACTGTCACTTAAATTAGTTATTACAAGACAAATGCAATAAGCCATAGAAGTGCAACTATAACTGTGCAGTTATTACAAGAAAGAAAATGCAAAAGTATATACATCACCAAACATTCACTTGAATAGATCCTCAAAACTTTGGACAAATTTCACCGCCAAGATGCATAAAAACAAAATTAACATCATCTACCCAATCAACAATTTGATAACCACATACCTTTAAACCGGGAACATAATCCCCTCTCTTATAATAAGCAGGACTCTTTGCAGCTCTCCATTCCGCAGTACCCATACCATCTGCACAAACAAACCAAATCAACCCAGTTATATCATTTAAACATTCAAAATATATTAATATACAATAAAACGTAAATTACAAAAAGCAAAACACCTACAATGATTATTCTCGCAAACCAAAATAGCAGGCAAATCCCAGAGAGCAGCCATATTAAGTGCCTCAAACAACTGTCCCTGATTTGCAGCGCCATCGCCATACAATGCGAAACTAACATGATCTTCCTTATTATATTTCTGTGCAAAGGCTAATCCAATCCCTAATGGAACTTGAGCACCAACAATTCCATGTCCTCCATAAAAACCACTTTCCTTCTTATAGAAATGCATAGAACCACCTTTTCCTTTTGAACAACCGTCTTTCCTTCCCATCAATTCAGCAAAACACTCGAATAGAGTTCCTCCACGACTCAAATATATACAGTGATCACGATACGCAGTTATAATCGAATCCTT
This sequence comes from Saposhnikovia divaricata, assembly GCA_036435485.1. Taxonomy (NCBI): domain Eukaryota; kingdom Viridiplantae; phylum Streptophyta; class Magnoliopsida; order Apiales; family Apiaceae; genus Saposhnikovia; species Saposhnikovia divaricata. The sequence goes on from CM071595.1 coordinate 158,501,073, forward strand.
CTTAGTAATTGCCGCTTCCATACCTGAACAAAAAAAAAACCTCAGATCCTTCATCAATATAAAATATTTAGTAGTTTACCGCTAATATATCTCGTAAATGATAAATTTTGTCAGTCTAAATTACAATTACAAGGAATGCAATATACACTTCACTGTGCACACACATATCAGTTAGTTACAACATTAATAGCAACCACTTCTTGTCTCTCATCTGCATCAACAACATACGGTAAACACTCTACTCGTTAATAAACTCAACTAGCTAATAAATATTCAATAATACATTTCATCCTTCCTGATTTTAATTACAAGAAATACAATACATTTTTATCTCAGCAGTTCATCAATATAAATATACAGTAAAACCACGATAAGTAACACTCGACTCAACAAACCAGCAATAACCTCAATCAAACAAAACAATTTGTCCAACCCGACTACAATTACAAAATATTTTTCATCTCAAGACTTCATCAACACAAATATACAGTTAAACCTCCATTTACTAAACCTCGACTCAGACTAATAAACTCGATTAAACTAAACAATTTGCCTGTCCTGATAAGAATCATATACAGCTCAATTATTACTTCAGTCAATTAATACTCTATCCTCTACTGCACATACTATATATACTACAGTGAAACATCGATAAACGAATAAAATTCTCCGGTTTAACTGTACATAGATACATATAATATAATCTCAACTAGTTAACAAACTAGACACTACCAAACAAACTTGAACATACAACACATCTCGTGTCCGAACGCATACACCAACAATTATACAAACAAACAGCAACAGCCTCTTAGCCATCACGAGTTAGTTATAATACATAACTATTTACAATACAACCTCCATAGTAGCAACCGCCTCTTAACCGTCATAATAATATACATGAGTTAGCTATAAGACATAACCTCAATAAATGAACAATCTATACCAATAGCAACAGCTTCTTAACTATATGAGTTAACTGTATTACATAATTATCCACCATAAACTAACAATCTCCATAAAGGAATAGAACACCAATAGCAACCGTCATAACAATATACATAAGTTAGTTAAAACACATAATCATTTACGAGAAATCTCGATAAACGAATAATATACCTAGAGCAACAGCCTCTAAACAGTCAAAATAAATATACATGAGTTAGTTACAACACAAAATTATTTACTATAAATCTCGATAAATGAATAATCTCGAAAAACGAATAAAATACCAATAGCAACCGCCTCTTGTCCATCATACAGATGACAAAATCCTCTAATAAGCTTCGACTTATAAAGCGAATCGGCCGCGATCTCCATCCGTCTCATCTTCGACATATCGTTAAAAAACGTCATCAATTCGGCGGCGGAAGTCTCGACGGTGCGTGACGGCGGCTCACAGTTATGACTAGTAAACGGAATCGAAGTCTCAACAGTAAACGGCGTCGTATCAGTTGAAATCGAACGGTGGAGATGAGATGTGTAGGGATGTGTGGCGGAGAGTGGTTTCAGGAGGTTGTAGCTCCGGCGCGATAAAGCCGCCATCGAGATTTGTGGGAGAGAGATAGCGAGATTTGAGAGAGAGATAGCGAGATTTGAGAGAGAGACGGGGGTTTGGTAGGAGAGTAAAGAGCGACGGTGAGTTGAAACTTGAAAATGAGATTTATATATATGTGTGTATAATTGTACTCTTTACGTGATTCTTTATTTTTTAATTTTTATATGAATATATCGAAAGAATGACATAAATATCACATTTTTTAACAAAATTGATTAGAATAATATAAATCATGGATGGTGGCCATAAATACTCCTCTATTAAGCATTTGGGAGAGGAGTAATCTATCTATCTATACTATTATATAAATTCCGAAACATTGAAAGTTTTGGTACCTGTTTTTTGGTACTAAGTGAATTTACTTATTTACCCTTCATTATAAATATATATATATATATCATATATATATATATATATATATGATATCTATACTATTAAAATTCCTAAAATAAATAATAACATAATATGATTAATGGTAAGCAGTCGATTGCTTTTTTTCACAATTACTTTTAATTGAAGATATAATCTTTTATAAACACCCACTAATCTTAGAATCACAAATATCTATACTATTATATAAAAGCCGAAACAATAAAAGAATTTTGGTACCTATTTTTTATTACTAAGTGAATTTATTATTTACCTTTTATCTATACTATTAAAACTCCTAAAATAAATAATAACATAATATAATTAATGGTAAGTAGTCAATTGTCTTTTTTCACATTTACTTTTAATTGAAGATATTACTTTTTATAAACACCTACTAATCTTGCAATCATTAATATATACCCAAAAATATCACATCATATATTTCAGTTATTAATAAAATATATTAAAAATCTGTATACGTTGTTTATAAAAACATCAGTCGTTTCATATCTTACAATCATTAATATTTCCTTTCAAATTAAAACATGTTACCATTTTAATTTAAAACTAATCTTACAATCATTAATATATACCCGAAAATATTACATCATATTTTTCAATTATTAATAAAAATATATTAAAAATTTGTATACGTTGTTTATAATAAGGAAACATTAGTATAATCCGTAAACATGAGTATATTAAATTATATTAAATTAAAATTAATTAATTAAAATAATGGTAAGTAGTCGATTGCCTTAATTAAATTATAATTACTATAAACAAATCAATTACCTTTTTCACATAAATCGTATAATCTTTTTAATTTTCAGGTTGCCTTTCTATTTCTATAGCTAAAATATCTTTTTTTCCAAATATATCACGGGCGGTTCTATTTAATACAATAAACTAATAATATTCTAATATTAATAATTAACTGATTTTCTTTTTCAGCTAAAACGTATCATCTTTTATATATTTTCTAACTAAAATCCCTCTTTTAATGGAAACTAGCTTATAACCCGTGCGATGCACGGATTTTTTTTGATATGTAACAAATTTTATTTTATGTTATAAATATATTTTTATATAATCATTATTTATAATATTTTATTTTAATTTAAATATTAATAATTTAATATAAATTTAATTAATGATATGCATGGTTTAAAATTTATATTATAAAATTTTAAAATAAATATGTCGTTGATAGGATTCAAACGTTGAATATAATATATTTAATCATTAGATATAACGATTTTGATTTTTTACTAAAAATCTAATGATCATTATTCGTAGTATACAGCTTTTTATTATATTTTGTTAATGATTAGAAGATATGATGTGAAATTTTTTGGTATATATTAATTATTGCTAGATATGATATGATTGGAAGATATGATATGATTGATGTTTTTAGGTGTTTATAAAAGGTAATATTTTCAACTGAAAGTAAATGTGAAAAACATAATCGACTAATTACCTTAATTATATTATGTTATTATTTATTTTAGGTGTTTTAATAGTATAGATATTGTATATATTTTTCTTTATAATAAAGGTTAAATAAGTAAATTCACGATATACTAAGAAACATATACCAAAAAATAAGTTTCAAAATTTTTAATGTTTCGGCTAATGTTTTCTTATTATAAACAGCGTATACATATTTTTAATATATTTATTAATAATTGAAAAATATTATATTATATTAATCTATACATATACACAACATCTTTATAAGCACCAATCTATGCATATATGTAATCAAAACCATCAAAAACCCACTCGAAGTCAAACTTTTAATATATTAATGATTATAAGATTAATTATTATTAATAATTGAAAATTATGATATTATATTAATCTATACATATACACAACATCTTTATATGCACCAATCTATGCATATATGTAATCAAAACCATCAAAAACCCACTCGAAGTCAGACTTTTTATATATTAATGATTATAAGATTAGTTTTAAATTAAAAGGGTAACGTGTTTTAATTTGGAAGAAAATATTAAGATTGGAAGATATGATATGATTGATGTTTTTAAGAGTTAACAAAAGGTAATATTTTCAATTAAAAGTAAATGTGAAAAAAGGCAATTGACTACTTACCATTAATTTATATCTATCTATACTATTATATTAAAGCCGAAACATTGAAAGTTTTGGTTTTCGGTTTGGTTATGCTAAGTTTTGGTTTTCGGTTTGGTTATCCTAATTATTAAAATAAATAATTAAATTACAAAAACAACTCAGAAAGCTAATTACTAATGTTAACGTAATTATATTCTGATTAAAATTCCTTCATCCACTTCTATTTGGACTCTTTTTTCTGCTCCAACAACTCAATTATTCATTTTTTCTAAAGATTTTACTTCTAATTAAAACACTTTACCATTTAATTTAAAACTAATATTACAATAATTAATATATATCCAAAATATCACACCATATCTTTCCGTAATTATTTTTAGTAGTAATTTTTGTAATTAAAACATGGAGTACTTTTTAATTTAAAATTAATCTTGCACTCACCAATACACCCAAAAATATCTCACCATATATACAAATCATTATTTTTATTAATAAATAAAAATCGTTAGATCTAATAATAAGATATATTATATGATTAAATTAATTTACTAAAAATTCAAAGTTCGAACCCGTCAACGACATTTTTAATTTAGAATTTTACAAAATAAAATTTAAACCATGCATTTCATTATATAAATTTATATTAAATTAAAATTAAAAAATTATTAAAAATAAGGATTATATAAAAACATAATTATAATGTTAAATAAATTTTATAACCTATCAAAAGAAACCCGTGCTTCGGAAACATTGAAAGTTTTGGTTTTCGGTTTGGTTATCCTAAGTTTTGGTTTTCGGTTTGGTTATCCTAATTATTAAAATAAATAATTAAATTACAAAAACAACTTAAAAAGCTAATTACTAATGTTAACGTAATTATATTCTAATTAAAATTCCTTCATCCACTTCTACTTGGACTCTTTTTTCTGCTCCAACAACTCCATTATTCATTTTTTCTAAAGATTTTACTTCTAATTAAAACACTTTACCATTTAATTTAAAACTAATATTACAATAATTAATATATATCCAAAATATCACACCATATCTTTCCGTAATTATTTTTAGTAGTAATTTTTGTAATTAAAACATGGGGTACTTTTTAATTTAAAATTAATCTTGCGATCACTAATATACACCCAAAAATATCTCACCATATGCCGAAACATTGAAAGTTTTGGTTTTCGGTTTGGTTATCCTAAGTTTTGGTTTTCGGTTTGGTTATCCTAATTATTAAAATAAATAATTAAATTACAAAAACAACTCAAAAAGCTAATTACTAATGTTAACGTAATTATATTCTGATTAAAATTCCTTCATCCACTTCTACTTTGACTATTTTTTCTGCTCCAATAACTCAATTATTCATTTTTTCTAAAGATTTTACTTCTAATTAAAACACTTTACCATTTAATTTAAAACTAATATTAAAATAATTAATATATATCCAAAATATCACACCATATCTTTCCGTAATTATTTTTAGTAGAAATTTTTGTAATTAAAAGATGGAGTACTTTTTAATTTAAAATTAATCTAGCGATCACTAATATACACCCAAAAATATCTAACCATATATACAAAGCATTATTTTTATTAATAAATAACAATCGTTAGATCTAATAATAAGATATATTATATGATTAAATTAATTTACTAAAAATTCAAAGTTCGAACCCGTCAACGACATTTTTAATTTAGAATTTTAAAAAATAAAATTTAAACCATGCATTTCATTATATAAATTTATATTAAATTAAAATTAAAAAATTATTAAAATCTATCTATCTATCTATACTATTATATTAAAGCCGAAACATTGAAAGTTTTGGTTTTCGGTTTGGTTATGCTAAGTTTTGGTTTTCGGTTTGGTTATCCTAATTATTAAAATAAATAATTAAATTACAAAAACAACTCAAAAAGCTAATTACTAATGTTAACGTAATTATATTCTGATTAAAATTCCTTCATCCACTTCTATTTGGACTCTTTTTTCTGCTCCAACAACTCAATTATTCATTTTTTCTAAAGATTTTACTTCTAATTAAAACACTTTACCATTTAATTTAAAACTAATATTACAATAATTAATATATATCCAAAATATCACACCATATCTTTCCGTAATTATTTTTAGTAGTAATTTTTGTAATTAAAACATGGAGTACTTTTTAATTTAAAATTAATCTTGCACTCACCAATACACCCAAAAATATCTCACCATATATACAAATCATTATTTTTATTAATAAATAAAAATCGTTAGATCTAATAATAAGATATATTATATGATTAAATTAATTTACTAAAAATTCAAAGTTCGAACCCGTCAACGACATTTTTAATTTAGAATTTTACAAAATAAAATTTAAACCATGCATTTCATTATATAAATTTATATTAAATTAAAATTAAAAAATTATTAAAAATAAGGATTATATAAAAACATAATTATAATGTTAAATAAATTTTATAACCTATCAAAAGAAACCCGTGCTTCGGAAACATTGAAAGTTTTGGTTTTCGGTTTGGTTATCCTAAGTTTTGGTTTTCGGTTTGGTTATCCTAATTATTAAAATAAATAATTAAATTACAAAAACAACTTAAAAAGCTAATTACTAATGTTAACGTAATTATATTCTAATTAAAATTCCTTCATCCACTTCTACTTGGACTCTTTTTTCTGCTCCAACAACTCCATTATTCATTTTTTCTAAAGATTTTACTTCTAATTAAAACACTTTACCATTTAATTTAAAACTAATATTACAATAATTAATATATATCCAAAATATCACACCATATCTTTCCGTAATTATTTTTAGTAGTAATTTTTGTAATTAAAACATGGGGTACTTTTTAATTTAAAATTAATCTTGCGATCACTAATATACACCCAAAAATATCTCACCATATGCCGAAACATTGAAAGTTTTGGTTTTCGGTTTGGTTATCCTAAGTTTTGGTTTTCGGTTTGGTTATCCTAATTATTAAAATAAATAATTAAATTACAAAAACAACTCAAAAAGCTAATTACTAATGTTAACGTAATTATATTCTGATTAAAATTCCTTCATCCACTTCTACTTTGACTATTTTTTCTGCTCCAATAACTCAATTATTCATTTTTTCTAAAGATTTTACTTCTAATTAAAACACTTTACCATTTAATTTAAAACTAATATTAAAATAATTAATATATATCCAAAATATCACACCATATCTTTCCGTAATTATTTTTAGTAGAAATTTTTGTAATTAAAAGATGGAGTACTTTTTAATTTAAAATTAATCTAGCGATCACTAATATACACCCAAAAATATCTAACCATATATACAAAGCATTATTTTTATTAATAAATAACAATCGTTAGATCTAATAATAAGATATATTATATGATTAAATTAATTTACTAAAAATTCAAAGTTCGAACCCGTCAACGACATTTTTAATTTAGAATTTTAAAAAATAAAATTTAAACCATGCATTTCATTATATAAATTTATATTAAATTAAAATTAAAAAATTATTAAAATCTATCTATCTATCTATACTATTATATTAAAGCCGAAACATTGAAAGTTTTGGTTTTCGGTTTGGTTATCCTATGTTTTGGTTTTCGGTTTGGTTATTCTAATTATTAAAATAAATAATTAAATTACAAAAACAACTCAAAAAGTTAATTACTAATGTTAACATAATTATATTCTGATTAAAATTCCTTCATCCACTTCTACTTGGATTCTTTTTTCTGCTCCAACAACTCAATTATTCATTTTTTCTAAAGATTTTACTTCTAATTAAAACACTTTACCATTTAATTTAAAACTAATATTACAATAATTAATATATATCCAAAATATCACACCATATCTTTCCGAAATTATTTTTATTAGTAATTTTTGTAATTAAAACATGGGGTACTTTTTAATTTAAAATTAATCTTGCGATCACTAATATACACCCAAAAATATCTCACCATATATACAATCATTATTTTTATTAATAAATAACAATCGTTAGATTTAATAATAAGATATATTATATGATTAAATTAATTTACTAAAAATTCAAAGTTCGAACCCGTCAACGACATTTTTAATTTAGAATTTTACAAAAATAAAATTTAAACCATGCATTTCATTATATAAATTTATATTAAATTAAAACTAAAAAATTATTAAAAATAAGAATTATATAAAAACATAATTATAATGTTAAATAAATTTTATAACCTATCAAAAGAAACCCGTGCTTCGCACGGGTTATAAGCTAGTTATTATATAAATTCCGAAACATTGAAAGTTTTGGTACCTGTTTTTTGGTACTAAGTGAATTTACTTATTTACCCTTCATTATAAATATATATATATATATATATATATATATATATATATATATATATATATGATATCTATACTATTAAATTCCTAAAATAAATAATAACATAATATGATTAATGGTAAGCAGTCGATTGCTTTTTTTCACAATTACTTTTAATTGAAGATATTATCTTTTATAAACACCCACTAATCTTACAATCACAAATATCTATACTATTATATAAAAGCCGAAACAATAAAAGAGTTTTGGTACCTGTTTTTTGTTACTAAGTGAATTTATTATTTACCCTTTATCTATACTATTAAAACTCCTAAAATAAATAATAACATAATATAATTAATGGTAAGTAGTCGATTGCCTTTTTTCACATTTACTTTTAATTGAAGATATTACTTTTTATAAGCACCTACTAATCTTGCAATCATTAATATATACCCAAAAATATCTCATCATATATTTCAGTTATTAATAAAATATATTAAAAATCTATATACGTTGTTTATAAAAACATCAGTTGTTTCATATCTTACAATCATTAATATTTCCTTTCAAATTAAAACATGTTACCATTTTAATTTAAAACTAATCTTACAATCATTAATATATACCCGAAAATATTACATCATATTTTTCAATTATTAATAAAAATATATTAAAAATTTGTATACGTTGTTTATAATAAGGAAACATTAGTATAATCCATAAACATGAGTATATTAAATTATATTAAATTAAAATTAATTAATTAAAATAATGGTAAGTAGTCGATTGCCTTAATTAAATTATAATTACTATAAACAAATCAATTACCTTTTTCACATAAATCGTATAATCTTTTTAATTTTCAGGTTGCCTTTCTATTTCTATAGCTAAAATATCTTTTTTTCCAAATATATCACGGGCGGTTCTATTTAATACAATAAACTAATAATATTCTAATATTAATAATTAACTGATTTTCTTTTTCAGCTAAAACGTATCATCTTTTATATATTTTCTAACTAAAATCCCTCTTTTAATAGAAATATCACGTACAATATTAATTTCTTCTTTTCAAAAAACATTACGAGCAATTGTATTTAGTAAAATAACGTAATTAAATTATAAATACTATAAACTAATCAATTACCTTTTTCACCAAAAACATGTTACCTTTTTAATTTTCTTTGACTAAATCCTCTCTTATTCTAATCATTACACGCACATTATATTTAATAAAATAAAAGAATTATTTTATAATTACTAATAATTAAACAATTATTTTTTTCAACTAAAACCTATCATGTTTCAATATTTTCTAACTAAAATCTCTCCATATTTTGAAATATCATGGATAACATTTATACAACTATTATCAAATCATCTCATATAAAAATTTAAGCCTCCGAAATTAATATTTCAAAAAATAATTTAAATTAATGAAAAATTTAAGCCTCCGAAATTAATATCATATCTATACTATTATATAAAAGGCGAAACATTAAAAGTTTGGTCGGTCGGTCGGTCGATCGGTCGGTCGGTACGGTATCTGTTGATTTTACTTATTTACCCTTACTCAATTACAGATCTACTAACTAATCAATTTTCTTCTTGAGGTTAAACATATTATATTTTCTACTTTTCAAGAACTAAATAATTTCCTTTTTCTGTTAAATACAATATCCTTTTATAATTTATCTAACTAAAAGTTCTCCTTTAATAATCAATTTCCTTTTTCAGGCATATTACCTTTTCTATTTTTCAATAAATAAATAATTTCCTTTTTCAGGTAAAATAGAATATCTTTTACATTTTATTTAACTAAAATTTCTCTTTTTTAAAAAATAGTACGAACAGTTTTGTTTAATAAAATAACATAATTATATTATAATTACTATTAATTAATCAATTATCCTTTTCACCAAAAACACGTTAACTTTTCTCTTTTATCTAACTAACATCTCTCTTTTTCCAATTATATCATGGACGATTACCTTTTTCAGCCAAAACACATTACCTTTTTCTTTTCTCTTACTAAAACCTCTCTCTTTCCAATTATATCACAAACGTTTCTACTTAATAATAATATTATAATACTAATAATTAACTGATTACCTTTTTAGCTAAAACGTATCATCTTTTCTATTTTTTCTAATTAAATTTCCTATTTTTCTAGAAATATCACGGGCAACATTAATTCCTCATTTTCTAAAAACTATGAGCAATTTTATTTAGTAAAATGACATAATTAAATTATAATTATTATAACTAATCAATTACCTTTTTCACATAAATCATGTCATCTTTTTAATTTTCACGTTACCTTTCTATTTTCTCCAACTAAAATCTCCGTTTTTCCAATTATATGAAGGGCGGTTCTATTTAATAAAATAAACTAATAATATTTTAATATTAATAATTAACCGATTATCTTTTTCAGGGTAAAACGTATAATCTTTTCTATATTTTCTAACTGAAATCCTTCTTTTAATAGAAATATCACACACAATATTAATTTTTCATTTTCTAAAAATATTACGTGCAATTGTATTTAGTAAAATAACGTAATTAAATTATAATTACTATAAACTAAACAATTATCCTTTTCACCACCTTTTTAATTTTCTCTAACTAATTCCTATTATTTTCTTATCATATCACGGACATTCTATTTAATAAAATAAAATAAAATAATAATTTTATAATTACCAATAATTAATCGATTACCTTTTTCAACCAAAACCTATCATCTTTTCTATATTTTCTAACTAAAATCTCTACATTTCTAGAAATATCACGGATAATATTTATATAATTATTATTAAATCATCTCATATAAAAATGTAAGCCTCCAAAATTCATGTTTTAAAAAGCTAATTTAAATAAATGAAAAAATTCATATAATATTAAAATAAAAAAAATCGTGCATCGCACGGGTTTTAAGCTAGTACTATACTATTATAAGCGAAACAGGGTATAATTGTTGGTTGGTTGGTCGGTCGGTTAACACCTTCACAAAAAATGTTGCTAACACCTTCCTAAAATGAAAAAATAAATTAAAATACATATAAAATGTTGTTTTACAAAAGATAAACCACGTATTTAACTTAATAACAAACTATTTTAATTACATTCCAATTAATATTCATTTACATACTCATTTGGTTATATTTGAGTTAAAATTCTTCAGTTAAACCCAACTTTTTTAGACTCTTTCAATGGAAACCAAATATTTTCAAAATCATTTTTAATAATTTTATAAATTCACATATTTATTAACAAATTTACAACAAATTATAAATTAACAAAGTGAAAACAAACTAAAACTATATAATAAACAATAAAAATCTCACACAATTACAAATTAATATTAAATTCTATTTTAAACAAATATTACATTATGCATTATTATGGAATAATAATTTGAATATGATAATATCAACAAAAATTTAAATGTAAGTATATACGATACTTCCATTTATATTTATATAATTATGACAAAATATAGTCATAATTCGAATAATATATCATATAATTAAACGATTATTATTTAATAATATATATTACGCCAATATTATATTAAGTAATATATATAAGATAAATAATTATTAAAATATAATTAAAAAATTATTACCCATTCTCCAAATGCGTAATAGAAGAAAAATTTATACTAGTTACCCCAATATCAAATGCGTAACCCTATTACTCTCATATCAAATACGTAATAAACAGGGTATAATTGTTGGTTGGTTGGTCGGTCGGTCAACAGCTTCACAAAAATGTTGCTAATACCTTCCTAAAATGAAAAAATAAATTAAAATCTATACTATTATATAAAAGCCGAAACATTAAAAGTTTGGTTGGTTGGTTGGTTGGTCGGTCGGTTGGTCGGTCGGTATGTTACCTGTTGATTTTACTTATTTACCCTTATTTAAATAAAATACATCCTACTAACTAATCAATTTCCTTTTTCAGGTTAAACATATTACCTTTTCTATTTTTCAATAACTAAATAATTTCCTTTTCAGGTAAAATACAATATCTTTTATATTTTATCTAACTAAAATTTCTTCATTATTAATCAATTTCCTTTTTCAGGTTAAACATATTACCTTTTATATTTTTCAATAACCTGAAAATAAAATATCTTTTACATTTTATCTAACTAAAATTTCTCATTTTTTAAAAACACTACAAACAATTTTGTTTAATAAAATAACATAATTACATTATGATTAATATTAACTAATCAATTACCCTTTTCAGCAAAAACACGTTACCTTTTCTCTTTTCTTTAACTAAAATCTCTCTTTTTCCAATTATATCATGGGCGGTTACCTTTTTCAGCCAAAATACGTTACCTTTTTTCTTTTCTTTTACTAAAACCTCTCTTTTTCCAATTATATCCCAGGAATTTTGTCTAATAAAATAACATAATTACATTATGATTAATATTAACTAATCAATTACCTTTTTCTGCCAAAACACATTACCTTTTCTCTTTTCTCTAACTAAAATCTCTCTTTTTCCAATTATATCATGGGCGGTTACCTTTTTCAGCCAAAACACGTTACCTTTTTTTTTTCTTTTACTAAAACCTCTCTTTTTCCAATTATATGACGGGAGTTTATATTTAATAAAAATAAAATTATAATATTATAATACTAATAATTAACCGATTACCTTTTCAGCTAAAAAGTATCATCTTTTCTATTTTTTCTAATTAAATTCCCTTTTTTTTCTAGAAATATCACGGGCAACATTAATTTCTCATTTTCTAAAAAGTAAGAGTAATTTTATTTAGTAAAATAACATAATTAAATTTAATTACTATAAACTAATCAATTATCTTTTTTACATAAATCATGTCATCTTTTTAATTTTCACGTTACCTTTCTATTTTCGCTAACTAAAATATCTATTTTCCAATTATATCACGGGTGGTCTATATAATACAATAAACTAATAATATTATAATATTAATAATTAACCGATTACCTTTTTCAGCTAAAACATATAATCTTTTCTATATTTTCTAACTAAAATTCCTCTTTTAATAGAAACTAGCTTATAACCCGTGCAAAGCACGAGTTACTTTTTAATTTTTCATAATTTGCTTATGGTATAGTATAATAATATAATAAATTTTAATTTTAATATGTTATTGGAAAAATTCGAACCTTACATCTTTGTAAATAATAATTTTTAGTATTAAATATAAATTAATATGTTGTTGAAGGGAATCGAATCGTAGACCTCTGCATATAACAACTTTTAGTATTATTGCATCTAACGGTCATGATCTATTTGAGTTCAAGATCTAACGGTTGTGAATGAGGGATAACCAAAAATGAGGGATAACCAAAAAAAGGGTAACCAACTACAATTATACCCCCTTTTGCTTATTATAATATAGTATAGATATCACGGACAATATTAATTTCTTCTTTTCTAAAAATATTACGAGCAATTTTATTTAGTAAAATAACGTAATTAAATTATAATTATTATATATAAACTAAGTGGCCACTCTGTTCGTCAAAAACTATCACTTAACCCACCGTTCTCATCGGGGTCTCATTTAAACCACTAAACTAAGAAAACATATCATTTGCCCCCTCTTATATCACTTAGACCACCATAAATTGTATTATTTTTGTGAATGCAGGTGGGGCAAATGATATATTTTCTTAGTTTAGTGGTTTAAATGAGACCTCGATGAGAACGGTGGGTTAAGTGATAATTTTTGACGAACGGAGTGGCCACTTTGATATAAAACCCTTACCTTTTTCACCTAGAACATGCTACCTTTTTTATTTTCTCTAACTAAATTCTCTTTTTTTTCTAATCATATCACGGGCATTTTATTTAATAAAATAAAATAATAATATACTAATAATTAGCCGATTACCTTTTTCAACTAAAACCTATCATATTTTCTATATTTTCTAACTAAAATCCTTCTTTTTCTAGAAATATTACAGATAACATTTATATAATTATTATCAAATCATCTCATATAAAAATTTAAACCTCCAGAATTCATGTTTTTTAAAAAATTAAATTAATAAAAAAATTCATATAATATTAAAGAAATCCGTGCATCGCACGGGTTTTAAGCTAGTACATATAAAATGTTGTTTTACAAAAGATAAACCACGTATTTAACTTAATAACAAACTCTTTTAATTACATTCCAATTAATATTCAGTTACATACTCATTTGGTTATATTTGAGTTAAAATTCTTCAGTTAAACCCAACTTTTTTAGACTCTTTCAATGGAAACCAAATATTTTCAAAATCATTTTTAATAATTTTATAAATTCACATATTTATTAACAAATTTACAACAAATTATAAATTAACAAAGTGAAAACAAACTAAAACTATATAATAAACAATAAAAATCTCACACAATTACAAATTAATATTAAATTCTATTTTAAACAAATATTACATTATGCATTATTATGGAATCATAATTTGAATATGATAATATCAACAAAAATTTAAATGTAAGTATATACGATACTTCCATTTATATTTATATAATTATGACAAAATATAGTCATAATTCGAATAATATATCATATAATTAAACGATTATTATTTAATAATATATATTACGCCAATATTATATTAAGTAATATATATGAGATAAATAATTATTAAAATATAATTAAAAAATTATTACCCATTCTCCAAATGCGTAATAGAAGAAAAATTTATACTAGTTACCCCAATATCAAATGCGTAACCCTATTACTCTCATATCAAATACGTAATAGACTGGTATTTATGGCCACCATCATCAATTTATGGTATTCTCGTCTGATCTGTTGATAAAAGTGGTATTGTTGGCCAAAACCCAAATATATCCTATGAAGAATTAATGTTAAAAATAACGATTTTTTCATAAAAAAACATAGAATTACCAATTCTTGGGGGAGGTTGTTCAAAATACCAATTCTAATACCCAATAGAGAGATATGTCTTTGCTTATACCCAATTTGCATATGCGTGTTTCATGATATACATTACGATTATGCGTATCATTCACATTTAGTTTTCAGATTATATCCTGATACCCTATTGACTTATGCATATTAGCCTTTTACCCAAACAATAAATGTGTATCCTTCATGTAAATATTGTATAATAATTTTAAATTTATTTGCATTCACTTACGTTCAATGGTTAACCTTTGGGTTCAACTTTTCCATTTCGGGTTTTAGAAATATTCATAATGACGAACCGTATACGAACTTAGAGTTTAGGGTTTGGGGTTGCCCTAGACCGAAAATCCTAATTTATCCCCCCGTATCAGGTCGCCGGACTCATTAAAATAATTAATTTTTTAATTTATGTGTATTTTATTAGGGGTTCAACGATTAACTTTTGGGATTCAATTTTTTCATTTCGGATTTTAGAAATATTTAAAATTTTAAATCTAAATTTTAAATTATATTTAATAAAAAATAATAATTCAACCCCACCCGTAACTTCAAGTTACGGGCCATATGCCAAACATGAACTGATGAACAAGCTTATAAAAGTCTGATTACCCAAGTTGAACTTGCGTATCATTTTTTTTTATAAAAATTATCCCACAATACCCAATTGATATTTGTGTATTACCTTGTCACTCAATTTAGAAATGCGTATTATGCATTACCCGACTAGTAAATGCTTCCACCACTAACAGCTCAGAACCCGAGTTATGGGTTTCCACCCCATCGAGGGCATGATTCGCCCTATATTTGAGGCTTGGAACCTCCGCACATAGCAGGAGGGAGAAGTCTCGATCATGCATTAACGACGATGATCCACTCCCCTTGACTTCCAATCAAGGAACGACTTCCCCAGAGGCGCGTCTCCAAGGGGTGATCCCCAAGGGGTGATCCAAAATCCACTAACTCAAGGAGAGAATCCCCAATTGCAGATGGTGGTTTTACCTCTGTCTAATGGAGCACATGAAGCACGGATCGCCACCACCGTCATGCTAATTCCAATAAATCGAAACCCTGTTTGTGGGTTGTCACCGTTCCCAACTGCTGATGGAACCATTGATCTAAACACGAGGCATATGTACCTCAATGCATTCAAAGCTTAGAACACCAATGAAGGAGTTGTGATTTCCCCGGACCCTATATTATTGACGATTCACCATCCACTTATGAAGACAACAATCTTAGATGGAGAACCAGGCAAGACACTCGAAGGAGGGTCAGGGCCTTCTAAGCCCCGAGGATCCAAAGGACTGGCTCCCAAAAGTCTAGGAGGGAGGATACTCGGTCATAAAACGCATACCTAAGAATTGAAGTAAGATTTGGAAATACAACAAGATAGGCAACCCCCAAGGGCAAGGATCCGCAATGTTATTAACTCGAGTGACACCCCTAGAAGGGGAATGGTTGATTCACAAAGGGCTGATCCCGATGGCTCGATGACTCTAGGAGATCGTGATGATCCAATCTTGTCTTTTACCAACGAGGAAATGAATGCTCATATCTCAAGGAAATTCAAGACGCCCACTATCGAGGTGTGTGATGGGGCTGGAGATCCCACTAATCATGTGAGGACACTATTAATTTTAACCTGTGATTTACGCAATCAAGTATAGGGCGTTCCCACAAACCCTGGGGGGCATGACACAACGATGGTATAGTCGGTTACCCCCGAACTCAATTGGCTCATTTATCACCACGTTTATTGATGAAGAGTTCATAAGAAACGTTTTACATCCCCATGAATGTGGAACAAGGAAAGAATGAAACCTTGGGGGATTACATGAACCGAATTACCAAGGAAGACTTGAAGGTCCCGAACTTGGATGATAGAGTAATCGTCAAGGTAGAAGAAAGTTTAAAGAAAACCTCAACCCCTGTTGGAGGCAATGGAGGCAACAACAAGAATCGAATTGGTTCAAGAGTAGGATGTTAAGGATAAGTATAGACTCTGACTCTCCCCCAAAGAAGAACAATAAAGGACCGAGGTTCACTGGTTATGCACGTTTACATACTTCAAAGAGCCAAATCCTGATGGACATTGTGAAAGACAAGGATCGCCGATGGTCGAAACCACTAAGGACTGATCCCGAGAAGCAAAACAAGAACCAATATTGTCAGTTCCATAAGGACGTAGAAAATAACACTCATGATTGAAGAAAGTTGAAACACAAGATCAAGTTTCTGATCCAAAGAGCAAGGTTGAATAAGTTCACCAAGAATGGCCAATAGGGTAACCTAAGGCAGGATTATGAAAGGAAGGATGGCGGCCAAGATCACAATCCATAACCCGGGAGGCCGATGATAAACATGATTTCTGAAGACCCGACATCGGTTGAAAATACAAGAAGCTCTCGTAAAAGCTTACGCTCGAGAAGTTATGCACATTATAGGAGAAGCTCCGTAGTGACCAAATACCGAAATGGCATTTGCCTTTGATGATTTTGAAGGGGTCAAGTGCCTCCGATGACTCGTTGGTCTTAACACCCGTGATAGGCAACTCGCAAGTGAAGGGAGTCCTGAAAATGGAACATCAGTGGATATCTCGTTTCATGATGCATTCTCGAAGATGGTATACAACGATTCTCAATTGACCCCCTCTAAGATGCCTATCTATTGGTTCAATGGAGTTGAGTCAAGAGTTGGAGGGCCTATTCGGTTTTTCATGATAATAGGACGGGAGCCTAGGGAAGCCACTCAGATGTTGAACCTTTTGGTGGTTAAATCGACTTCCGCTTACAATGTTATCCTTGGGAGGACATGCTTGAATACCTTTAAGGAAGTTGCCTCAAGGTAAGACCTGATCAAATTTCCTACAAGGAATGGAGTAGATGAAGAAAGAGAGATCAAACAATAACAAAGAATTGATATCTGGCCGCCTTGAGGCCCGATGAATTTGGGGGGCAGGTACTCCCGATTGAAGACATGGATGTCCGAGAAGATGAGAAACAAAGAGGAAAACCTATCGAGGACTTAGTCCCCACTCCCCTAGTTCCCGAAGAACCTGAAAAGTTACCCACGTAGAGCATTGTTGAATGAACCCTTGAATGGAAAATTGGATCCGTTCCTACAAGAGAACATTGTTGTATTTGCTTGGATAGTGGCTGATGTGCCAGGGGTCGATCCCAATTAATCACGTAAACTAGACGTCCACCCGAAAAGGGAGACGATGAAACGGAAGAAAAAAAAATTTGAGTCCAAGAGGCAGGAAGGCTAATGGAGGATGAAGGATGTGTATTGCATCATTGATATGAAAGATGCATGTCTCAATGACTACCTTCCCCTACCAAGGAATGATACGTTGACCAATGCAACAAAGGTGACGACCCAAAGAGGCGACATATCGAAGATTGATGAATAAGATCTTTGAGCATCTTAGTGGGAAGACTATAGAAGTCCACGGTTTAATCAAGAGCCTTGATAAGGCACATCCCATCGAGCATTCTCATGAGTCGTTTAAGGTGTTAAAGCACCACAAGAAGATATTGAATCTGACTTAATGCCCTTCCGCATAGGATCATGAAAATTTTGGGTTTGATGGTCTCCAAGAATGGAAATTGAGGCCAACCCCGATAAGAGTAGAGCAATATTTGACACGGAACCTCTATGTGTTGGCACAACTAAATTACGGAAAGTTACTGTATCTATACTTGGTTGTATTTGATACGGCTTTGAGTGTCATCCTTGTGAAAGAGGAAGACAAGGTTCGGAAACCCATATGTTACGTGAGAAAGGTCTTGTATGAGACAGAGTAACCACAATAAATCCCCAAGCACTCGCTGACTTCGTGGTTGAATACACCATTGACAACCAAGAAGTCGGGGGCAGGAGATAGTACCCCAAGAGGGCAAAGGATTAAAGAAGGAGAATCCAGAAGCGGTACTAAAGGAGTATTGAGTCAATTTTGATGGAGAATCAAAAACAAAATTAAGTGAGAACATACCCTGATGGGCTCATGCTTGAGTATTCCCCGAAGTTGGATTTCCCAAAGGAAAACAACGAGGCTGAATGCAAAGCCTTTATAGCAGGACTTGGCTTGGCCGGAGGACCGAGGGTCAAAAACCTCAAAGTTGGTGGAGACTCAAGATCGGTAATACCACAAGTGAATAACGAGTTCGAGGCCAGGGCTAGAACCATGGCAAAATACTTGAAGCTTCACTTAATTCATTGAGTGCTACGTGAAGTACATCCAAAGAAAGGAAAACGTAAAGGCTGATGTCCTATCCAAGTTTGCCTCCTCGAAGTTAGAGAATTTTATAGAAGTTTTTACTTCTAAGTCTTGAAGACCCGAAGCAATGATAGAAAAGCTGATAACACCTGCAGGTGTGGAAAGCTGTTGGATAGATCCTACAAAGGCTCACCAGGAATCAGTTAGTTACCCGACAATGCCTTGGAGGCACGGAAGTTGTCAGTAAGTACACTAAGGCCTCAAAACATGAAGTTAGCCCCGAAAAGAAACCCATGTGGAAATCTGGGGGTACTACTCGGGGGGCAGGACCCTTGCCCACAAGATGACCCGATTGGGATTCTACTAGCCAAAAATAATGGCTGATGCCAAGAGTTATGTGCGATCAATATCCAAAAACACACAACTGATGATCAATCCCCTGAAATACTGACACCCATCACTTCCCCTATTCCCAGTGGCAAGGTTGGGGATAAGTGTTCTTGGTTCATTCCCAGTGGCATGTGCCTAGAGGAAGTTCCTAATAGTTGCAATGAATTCCTTCATGAAGTAGACTAAGACCAAATCCCAAACCAAGATAACCACCAACTAAATGACACATTTTCTGTAGGAAAGTGTGATACATAAATATGGACTTCCACCAATCCTGATGCTAGAAATGGAAAACAATTCAAGAATGAGGCTCTTACAAGCTGGAAACTTTTGAAAAAAATGTGATGCCTAGACTTGGCACACCCCAAACCTCAAGGTTTATTTGAGCATCCGGTTAGGACACACCACCTGATCAGACTAAGTAGAAATAAGGCCCGAATAGGCCACGTTCCATTCAACTGAAGGCCCGAATAGGCCACGTTTTATTCAATCGAAGGCTCGAATAAGCCACGTTCCATTCAACCGAGTCCCGGATAGGCCACGTTCCATTCAATTGAAGGCTTGAATATGCCGCAATCCATTAAATTGAAGGCTCGAAAAATGCGAGCCATAAGCACAAGTTATCGCTAAAAGATAGACCTCGGAATGAGATTTAATTCGATATATTACAAAATTAAATCGAAGCAACAAGTAAAAAGTTATAAATATTTTCGCATTCATGATCTAAGGGGTCAGGATTCCTGATTTACGGGATTAGGATCCCAAGTCAAAAATCTTGAACTAGGGGGTTAGGATTCCTGATCTAAGGGATCAGAATTCCTCGTCTAAGGGGGTTAGGATTCCTGATCGAAAAGTATTAGACCAGAGCAAAGAAATTGGCTTTAATTCGACAAGGATCCTCATCTAAATCGATCAGGATTCCTGATCGAAAAGTCTTAGACCAGAGTGTAAAAACGGCCCTTAATTCGACCAGGATCCTAATCGAAATTCGACCAGGACCATGGTTGAAAAGCCATCGACCAGACCACATTTGAAGCCCATAATTCGACCAGAAACCTGATCTGAGAGGTCAGGATTCCTGGTCTAAGCGTCAAAATTCCAGGTTTAAGGGGTCAGAATTCCCGACCTAAGAGGCCAGGATTCCTGATCAGGAATCCGGATCTACGGGATCAGGATTCCTGATCGAAATTGCATCGGTCAGACTATAAAAATGGCCCTTTATTCGACCAGAATCCTGATCGAAATTCGACTAGGATCGTGGTCGAAAAGCCGTCGACCAGACTACATTTGAAGCCCGTAATTCGACCACAATCCTGATTTGAAAGGTCAGGATTCCTGGTCTAAGGGGTCAAGATTCCTGATTTGAGAGGACAGGATCCCAAATCAAAAATCCTGGTCTAAGGGGTCAGAATTCCTGATCGAAAATCCTAATTTGAGAGGACAACACCCATAATTCGATCAGAATCCTGGTCTACGGGATCAGGATTCATGGTCTAAAGGGTCGGGAAACATTTTTGAAATAAATATTTTTTGAAATAAATTATTTTTATGCATGTTGCACAAAAAAAGAGGTTTATAATGAAAATTTGTATGTGCCTAGTGTCATGAATGACCTCAATTCAGGGCGAATTTCGTAGCTTTGGAAGTCAATAAAGCCAAAAATACGATCTTAAATTACGAAAATATTAGGGCTGAGTAACCCTCTAAAATTAAAAAAATATTATTATTTATAACAATAAAGAAAAATTATTATTATTGTCAAAAATAATAATAATAGAATCCGGACCGGACCGGACTTTATTCAAGTTAAATTTTATCCGAGTGGGACACCTCCGATTTGGGGACCGAAATTATCCAAAATTCGGACAGAATAAATATTATTATTGAATAATCATATTTTAAAAAAAAAGAATAAAAAAATAAAAAAAGACCTCAATCCTGCTCGAAATCGAGCAGGATTTCTGCTCGAAAAGCTGAAGACCACACTGCCAAAAAGGCACTTAACTCGACCATAAATCGACCAGGTTAATATGTTTTGGCAAAAATGCAAATAGGTCACCATGGTTCTAACATTCTTTCAACATGATCCTTGTAGTTTCAAAGAAATGGAAAGACCCCTGACTTTGTAAATTTACAGAAAAGTATTTCAACTTTTTTGATTTACAAACAAGTCCCTACACAATTACGAAATAGTCCTCCTAAAATTCATGTGTGCACAAATTCAATATTTTCGATTAACATATTCGAATTATTTTCAAAAAATTGTTCGATGACAACAAAATATAACGAAAATTTTAAATTTCTTTGGATTGAGATCCCACAAGTTAGTTTAAGTCTCGTATAAGACTAGATAATTCGTGAATGACATATTTAAATTGTCAAGAATAATCCAAAAAATACATGTAGGTACCAAAAAATTCCTAAAATATTAGGAATAATTAAGGAAAATACCTGTGGGTACCAGAAAATTCCTAAAATATTAGGAATAATTAAGAAAAATACCTGTGGGTACGAAAAAATTCCTAAAATATTAGGAATAATTAAGAAAAATACCCGTGGGTACGAAAAAAAGAAAAATACCCGTGGGTACGAAAAATTTCCTAAAATATTAGGAATAATTAAGAAAAATACCCGTGGGTACGAAAAAATTCCTAAAATATTAGGAATAATTAAGAAAAATACATGTGGGTACGAAAAAATTCATAAAATATTATGAGTAATTATGAAAAATACATGTTGGTACAAGAAAATTTCTAAATATCGGCCAGGAATTTAAGGTTAAAAGGCCTGTTAGAAAAATTCAAGCCCTAAAAGTTTGGGCCCAACTCAAAAAGGCACAGGCCCAATTAATCAAGGTAATAGGCCCAATCCATAGGCCCAGTAACAAAAAAGAAAAAAAAAACCCAGCCCAAAATAGTAATGGTCACTAATTCGACCAGGATCCTGATCGAAATCGACCAGAAATCCTAATCGAAATTCACAAGACCAGGACGTTAAAATGGTCCATAATTCGACCAGGATCCTAATCGAAATCGACCAGAAATCCTGGTCAAAATTTACAAGACCAGAAGATTAAAATCGCCCATAATTCGACTAGGATCCTGATCGAAATCGACCAGGAATCCTGGTCGAAATTAATGAGACCAGAATGCTATTTTAGGCCATAATTCGACCAGGATCCTGGTCGAACCAAGACCAGGAATCCTGATCGAAAATTTTAACAATTCGATTATTTTTTCAGCAGAAGATTGTTGAAAAATAATATTTCTTGAAGATTATTTGTGGGGGATTATTTTTCCAAAGGCCATATGACCCAAATATTTTTGAAAATTTAATCAAAAATAAGGAAAATGCTTGTGAGCACTAGGAAAATTCCCAAATATTGCGTGAGCCCATGGGTTTACCCAGAGCGCACCCGAAGGGTAGCGGCTGCGGGTTCCCATGTTAAAAAAAAAATCCCAAAAAGTGCAAGAAAATTATAAATTATTTTCAGTAAGACATAAAAATTGTTGCTTAGCCTCGAATAAGGTAAATCGTTGTAAATGTGTAGATCGCTCCACACTTTACAATCAAAGACGATACCTGTGAAACACTAGTGTACAAAAATCCCAGAATTAGGATATGTAGTCCCAGGTAAGGGATAAATTTGACTCCAAATCTTGATAAGGACAAATTATAACTTCAAAGAAAACCTGATCAGTTTTTCTCAGTGTTCCAGAAATCGCTAGGCGGTCCAGGACGGTCGGGGTACCGCCTAGCGCCTAATCGGATAGGCGTGGATTAATCGGATGGATTAATCGGAGCATTAATCGGTTGTATTTAAATATTATTTTTAATATTTTATTTATTAAATATTTTTGCCGATTTTTAAAGTTTTCAACATTTTTTACCGATTTTTGACCGCCTAGATCGCTTTTTGACCGCCTTTCAACCGATTTTTGATCGCCTAGGCCGATTTTATCCGTTTTTTGGCCGATTTATACGAAAAACCGCCTAAATCTCTGCCTAACCCCGCCTCAGGGCGTTTTGGTGGCGCCTAGCGCCTAGGCGGCCGCCTAGGCGCCGCCTCAGCCGATTTTTAGAACACTGGTTTTTCTAGAGGTTGGGGGACAAATGATATGGGCTGAAAATAAGCCTTAAAGACACATTTAATGTGGCATTAAATAAACCTAGATTGGTCCAAGGTTAAAGCCCATTAATGAGGCCCGAAACCCTAATTAAATAATAAATTTGTAGTTGATAAATCAGCTAATAAAAAGAGTCCGTTATTGAGTCCAAAAGGGAACTAATTTCTTCAAGGAGTAGCCTCCAAGACATACAAGTCCAATAGGAATCAGCCTTTCTCATGGAAGGATCCAAAATTCTATCTAAAGTGGGTAACTTGTCCACCAAGACACCAAACCCTACCCTAATTCCAAGGCACCCAATGCATATATAAAGGGCCTGACTCCCCATTCTCTAAACAACATTTTGGACACCGCTCCATACGTCACTACGTCGTGAGGGCGCATCAAGCCACGTAGGCAACTTTAGAACTACGTTTTGGCTTGATTCTTGATAAGGTACGTAGGCATCTTGCGAGGATCGACTAGTCCCGATAGCAAGAGCAGCCACCATTAAAGCTCGAAGTTCTCAATCCCTAGCAATCAATACACGAATTAATTATACCCTACTTTTTATTCCACAACGATAACCTTTCTTTGATTATAATTTTTTTCGATATCAAATATACTATCCAAAACAAATTAGCAACGTGATAACTTTTCTTTTAACAACTATTTTTTTCTTTCTAAAATCAACATATAAAAATTTAATTTTACATAGATTAATGTTTCAATTTTCTTTCTGAAAAGAAATTGTTTTTATATAGATCACATCGTTTGTAACAAGACGTACTCACAATTTGATTTTAACAATTTTCTTGAATATAAGTGATCTCTATTTCAAATGAGTTTTTGACCTTTTTTTCTTTTTCTGTGCCCGTAATATAGAAATTAGTTTTGATGTTTTTTCGACTATTACTCAATACTCTTGCAAGATAAAATGTAAAATAATCTTTTTGTCAAACCTCGATCTTTTTGTAGTTGTCAAGAGTAAATGAATATAAATTTTTGTTTTTATCTAAAAAAAGAACAAAAAGATTCTACTCCATTTCACTGGCACAAAATAGGTGTACAATCTAAACACATCTCATGTTCTTATTCGACCAGACTTTTTTCTATAAAATAAATAGGTTATCTGTCTACGTCTTCTTGTTAAGACCATAAACGAATATCACTTCCATCTCGATGATTACGAGTGTGCTCATTCCTCTGAATTAATTGAGATGTACGAAAAATGACCCGGATACCAGATTATAAAAAGAAATAAAAATATCACTGACTAGTAACTACAGTAGGCAAAAAATAACTAAAGCATACTGATGTAGTATAAAATTATATTACATTTGCATAATCCAGAAGCACTATAAAAAGAGAATAAACCTTTTAAGAGTCAAACAAACAACACTTATGCTGTTGTGCACTTCCACTTAAAAAACAGTTTTATTTTTATGATATCTGCTTTTCAAGATTTGAGTATTTGAGCAGATCAAAACAACAACAAAATACAAGGATCATAATATTGTACAAGTTGTAAACACCATCAAGATTACATGAAAGGTCTCGAAATTTAACAGATTGTTTGTATAAAATTTTGTTGTGTTTGCAGATCTGCATTCACTCCCTGCACATACTCGAACATTCTTTTCTGTCGAAAAAGTTGTTATTCTTTTAAAAAAGACAACAGCAGCCTGTCAAGTCCTTGTGCTCTTGCTAAAGAAACATCCGAATGATTTGTATGGCCATTGCAATGAAAAGTTTTTTTCTTTTTACGGCACATATAATCTTCGGTACCTAAAACATAACTAACCTGCCAAAGACGATAAGAAAGTTCCCTGAGCATGATAGAACTGTAAGTTGTAACAACTTCGATCTGTAGGAAAGCACATGAACGAGGATGCGATTGACAGACTGAAACATTCATAAGATTACCTTAGAAGAATAGATGTTTAATCTGCATTCCAAGCCATTATAAATTTGAAGTCCTTCCATGGCCTGGTCTGTATCAGAGAGTTCATCGCCAAATGCAAATTTGCGCTTATTTCTGTAATAAAATGAATTAATATTAGTGTTTAGGTGATTCCAATTTGACCAGCTATCCAGTCAAATAAATACCTCTTCAAGACGACCCCTGGCTCCCTTTTTTCTTCAGGATGGAGTGAATTGCCGTCCATATAAGATTGAAGAATGGAGTCCATGGAAACAACACCTCGTTCAGGCTTGTCGGATTCATAGTCCATCAGTTGGATAGACAAATGGAGTGGTTCAGATGACTGCCGATAAATTAAAATATCAGTACATTGTGTGTACTAAAGGACTCGTGTACTAAAGGACTCAAACCCTTGTCATCTAAGTTGTTATCAAACCAAAAAAAAAATCTTTGTACACTACAAACTTACACATTCAATACGGTAAATGTACTCGTCGTGAAGGAGGGCACGGGCATTGTCATGATAGAGTTTATCAACAAGGATCCCATGTCTTGATTTTTCATAGGCATAGAGTTGAAGAAGCTTGTGGTCCAGATCATTGGTTGCAATTGTTTCCAGCTGCATGAAATAACAAGAAGAAATATAAAATTAATCTATTTGATGAGAAAGGAGCAAAAAAATGTAGAGCATTCTGCAAGTGAGTTTGCCTCTTACCTGGTTGACAAGTTTTTTAACCAGCTTGTCTAATGTGAATAGAACATAAGATTCGGCCCCCATCAAAGTTCGGCAATGATCCTCAAATTCTGTATTATCAGAGGATCCATCCAACAGCTTACAGAATGCATTCATGAAACTGGACCAACAGAAGAGAATTTCTGATGAACATATATTATTGATACGAAGATTGTTTGCAAACAAATCAAGTCGTTGAATAATTCACCTGGCACACATGTCGCTTGGGGTTGCATCATTAGAAACCCTACAATTTCTCTCGGCAGAGGACTTCACAGACTCCATTCTATCATATAATGTCTGTTAACATAAGAAGAAAGCATATGGATTAAAAGGGAACACTGACAAAAAACCTTAAAAAGGTTTATCAAAAATTCTGGCCACAACTAATTAGAGACTCCAAAATGAGGCGAACTTACTTGATAAAGCCGAAAAAGAACATAGAATGAATCATTTCCATAAAAATTCTGGGTAGTGCTTTCCTTTTTCTTGTCATGTAACAGTAACGGTACATGCACTACTAGAGGCTTCACTGAATTGAAACGAATGTCACCTTTGTCATCATCATCATCATTGTCATTTTCACCTTCGTCATCTTCACTATCTCCGGTTTGGTATTGCATGCTTGTAGCACTATCTTCAGGTTCGTGATCATCTTCTCCACGTCCTTGCAAATTGTGATCTTCGTAATCTCCATATGGAGACAATTCACCCTCCTTTTCAGTTGTACATTGTACTCGAGATTCCTCATTACACTCCTGACCATTAATACTCTCTGTCACTGCTCCAATCAAATCTGAAGTTGGTTTTGAACAATCGCCACCCTGCAAAATGTGCAACAACCAATATGGTAATGTAGACATTCATATACAAAATATAAGCATGTGGTTCTTGAAAACTTTCCCTATACTTACCTACCTATCTACAGCTGGATAAATTCGAAAGATAATGCTACAAAGGTGCATCATGCACGAATAACAGAGTAACATGTCTAGTTTGGAATTGAAGGCCAAAAAAATGATGGACAACACAAAATATAGCCAATATTAGATTATGTGATCCAAGTCAAGCAAGAGAGTGAAATGCTGGGTCGCAGGATCAAAGAGACACAGGTATAGTTAGTCAAATAACAGAACCAAGATAAGAGCATCACAGCTTTAGCAGGTAAACTATTGTAATCAAAGCATCAGATCTTGCAAAACTTATTTCTTTCTACATTTAACTTTCGAGTTATGGAAGCATAAAAATAAACAAACTGCCAAAGGCAGGTAGAGTGTGAACAAAACAAATGCATATACAAATCTACACCAAGTCATAAGGTATGTAACCTCAATCAACCCTTAAGCTAAAACCATATTTTAAAGAATAGAGTTTTCAATGCGAGAACATGCATACCTCAGCAGACGAAGGCGATTTTTTAGCATCTTTTTCCAATTTCAAAGTAGTTAAGAGCCCTGGAAAGTAAAGATGAAAATGTCTTCAGAATAAAATTTAATTGAATAACATATTAAGAATGCCTGGAATTGAACATAGGTTTAAGTGAACCTGGTGTACTTTCTTCGCAGACTCTTTCATAATTATCCTCCACTTCAGCAGCTGAAAAACTAGAATAATCTGGTTGTTCAATTTTTCTAGTTATTGACATTTCATCCATCGGAGTGACATTATTTTCTACTTTTTCAAAATGATGTTTCTCATGAATTGTATCACTGTTGACTGAAAGATGATCCGGCTCATGGAAATTGTCTTCATCAACTCCTTCATCATTACTTACTGACCTTGCAGAAGAACTGGAAGGATCATGTGGAGAATTGTCAACGTCTGATCGTCTAAAGCCATTGGTGGCTGCAAGACCAATAGGACTGCCATCAGTTTCTCCATTACAAGGAGCAACACCATTAGCAACAACACCAGCTTTAACAAAGTCCCCTTCAGTGTTCTCTGCATGTTGCAAGTGAGATGACACACCAAACATTGGTTCAAGCAAAGTTGTGTAAACCTTCAGAATTTGACCAGACCGTTCAGCTGAACACATATATCGACAGGAATTTTTAATGAGCCAATACATGTAGACATGAATGTCATAGTCAGGGAGTTGAAATTCCATATTCGGTATTACTGGTCGTCTAGTTCCAGTAGCGATTGTTCGCAATACATCATCCTCTTCCTGTTGTTTTTTACTGATTTCCTTAATTTCAGCCAACAATGCTGCAGATAGACAATCATAAAAGACTCGTATAAATGATCAAAAGCAGTAAACTTGACGGAAAGTAAGATGCTATGAGTATCTTATTCTACCGCAGACCACAATTTTGTTCCACACATACAATATTCTATTGCAAAAGGTGCCTTTAAATCTTTTGTTCACTACCCAAAGGTTAATTGTTGGTGTGATCCATCTGGTCTTTTATACCAGTTAAGCTATAACACTTAATTCTGACATAGATGAAACAAAGCACAAACTTAACAGTGGAAAAGAACTAGAACATACAAGGCACATACAAGTCTTGCATGCAAATTCAATAAATGGTTAAATTGAACTAATAAAAAACAAGGACAGAAAACCTTGAATGTAATACAAAATGAAAAGGCTGATAGTATTAAAGAAACTCAACTTTACAAAGGATGAATTAGTATAAGAAGTACACAGAGACAAATATGATAATGGGAATAATTGTTGAATACATGAACACATATGTGATAGCAAGCAGAACTAGGGGGAAAGCTATAAAAAATTAATACAAATAACTTCTGTGAAAGGTATGTCACAAAATCTTGTACTTGTTTACAAAAATTCTGACCTTCGCCAAAAAATCTTTTAGGATACCAAAAACAAAATATACTCTTACATTCAAGATTCCATTTTTACATAATTGAAAATACTTCAATAGGATACCTCAATTACTTTACTACTTCAATATTAATTTGTCATGCACTCTCAGACCAAACTGAGCCTGTTTTTCTTCACCAACATATAGAAGCAAGGGGAAATGGAATGTTGGTGAAACCCTAGACCCTCCAAAATCAAAAGAGAGAAACAAGAGGATAAGAATTCTAAAAAAAATGCTAAAGAAGGGAGGTTTATTTTAACTTCACATTACCTTCTTTCGAAAAGTTTTCACCGTTTCCAGCCATATACTAGCTTAGAAATGATCGTAAGATCTTTATATATAATCTGATAATAGCTTAGATTTGATTGAAAGATCTCGACATGAAATCTGATAATAGCTTAGATGTGATCGAAAGATCTCTACATATAATCAGATAATAGCTTAGATATTAATGAAAGATCTCGATATGAAATTAGAAATAGTAACATATTTTCCATATTGGGTCCCCTCTTTTTTGTATTTCTAGATTAATCCGCCTGCTACAGACGAGCATAAGAACAAAATATACAAATTTATGACCTTGACAAAATCGTATTATTACATATCGGCCTCATTATTGTCAAATTTAATAATAGAATTCAAATTAAAGTAACAGCCAAAACATGCTTATATCCTTGCAATTGGTGTGTGTTTATAAAAATTACTATGTCTATAATCAAATCTGTTTCAAAGTAATTTCGTTTATCTTCCTTTTTGAAACCCTTGTAGTTCATAATAGTTTAATGCTTTAAATCATTATATTCATCAGCATATTATGAATGATAAGGGCACTTCGGCAAATTTCTTACTGATCTATGTACAAACTGGAGAGCAATACTCTATTTATTATGTCAAATATATTTTAAAGTAACGTGTCGGACATCAACACATACAAAGATATGGGCGCTTGACACTTCATTATGGGCCAAAACATGCAAAATTCTAGACAAATATTTCTGAATCTGACACTTGGACATGTATCCATGTTGGACACCTCTAGTCAAGTGCTGCTAACACGGATTTCAACAGAACACTTCTAAAAATATTTAGCGTAAATTACTGATAAATTAGTTTTAAAAAAAATACCTTTACTACTTAACCTCTTCAACTCCTCCTGCTTAAAATAGAAGCTGCGGTGATCAAGTGATCTATGGTAGTTCTTTGCATATATTTGAGCCCAAACTTTACTATAATCAGAACGACATCTTGTCCACTCTTCCTGCTTCTGCTTTAAGCGATGTAATATAACTTCCAGTGCAAGTGGTGGATTTTTTCTTAATATATCCATAACGTCAAGCCCATGGTCACCATATACACGTTCAATGCACCTTAAATTTAAGCCTATATACCAACAAATAAAACCAATGAGGACACCACAGTAAATATTTAGGTAAAATATCCGTAAGAAGACAGCTCAAACCTGTGAAATGGTCTTCAATATGAATTGAACTTATTTCAATTGTATTATCATTGATCTTCTCCAACAATTCTTCTGCACTTCTTCTAGCCGCTTTAACAGATTCTAGCAACATATCCAGTTCATACCTGACCACCAAAAATATTTATTTAATTTCAAATTGCCAACTGAGTAGAGGGGGTTTGATGGATCATTACTATCAAATTATTGACAGTAATGCAGGGACATAGCTAGGGAAGAAAATATGCAAAAAAGAAAAGGGAAAGAATCAAATGAGATACCATCAGCGTGATATATAAAGTTTTACTTGCAACACAAAATGCATAGTTTCACAAAGATACACAGTATTAAAAAATCACTTACGCCAGCAAATTAAAGAATGGCATGAATTTAGCAAAAAAAAGGTGGTTTACGTGAATTTTTAATGCATGCAAGATAGAAGGTGAGATATGCAATAATTATGACAAAGAAACGCCACCTATCATCTTCACAGTGAAATAAGCTTTCTTCGTATTGGTTCTTGCGCATGTGCTTAAAAGAGTAGTCCTCACTTCCTGAAGTAACTGATACCCAGTAATCATTTAATACTTTAGCATCAGCGTGTTTTCTCCGACTCGCTGATGGAATTGGATACTGTGTCAAACAAACAAGCGAACAGATATATCAGTTCAATAGACGTAAAAGAAATCATCCAGCTTTTAAAAGATAGAGGAAAGAAATGACATACATCCTTAGGCAAAAGCCGGTAACTGGGTGTGCAGCGCTCACAGTTAGACAGGTCAAGTTCATTGATCGGTTTCACCAGTAATTCATCCTTGCTTGGAAATTGTGATATGTTGCATACTGATTCATCTTTACCTCCCGAAGCTATTCTATCCGGCCTCTCTATTGCTCTGTTTTCGTGATTTCTATCCTTGTAACGCTTTCCACCATTTTGATCTTTATGTCTACTATATACTTTAACTGATATAGGTACATGTTCATTTTTCCAGTAAGCTCCTATACAAAGTAAATTTAGTTACGAACTTCG